>OX420932.1:8385669-9635669 GCA_949091785.1 Polymixis lichenea | reverse complement strand
AGTCTAGTCCCATTAATGCGCTCCAAGTTGAATGCGGGGACGCTCCTTTGTACCTTAGAAGACAATTCCTGTCTGACAAATATTTGTTCCGGATTCTTCAATTCTCAACTCATCCTCTCATTCCTAAACTGGACTCTTTAGTGTTGCAGATTGAATCTTCTGACTACTGGTCTCATAAACGAACTCCCTGTTTAGTTTTAAGTTATAAAAAATTCCTTTCACTTTCTTCTCCTATTCATCGCTCCAATAAGCTTCCCCTTTTTAGCAGTAGTTATGAGAGTTTACAATTCAAGCCCATCATAAAATATAACTATGCAAGTAAATCAGATCCCAATTGTCATTTAAGCTTTAATAACTTTCTGGCTGATCATTTAGAATACCACCATATATTTACGGATGCTGCCAAACATTCTCGAATGAGTTGTGTTGGGATAGGTACTTTCCATTCTCAATACAACATCGTCCAAAAAATAAAACTGCCTCCGGAGACGTCGGTTTTTACGGGGGAATGTTTCGGTATTTTAAAAGGCATAGAATATGCTCGTGTTTTAAAGTTAAAAAAAACTATAATTTTTACTGATTCTCAAAGTGCTCTTCTAGCCATCAATAAATCCCCTTTCGAACACAAGACACAGTCACCTATCATATATTTAATAAGAGATTTTGCGTTCAGGAGCATATCTGAGGGTAATTCACTAGAATTTGCGTGGGTCCCGGCCCATGCTGGAATCCATGGCAATGAAGTTGCTGATAAACTTGCTGGTGATGCGGTGCAGTGTGGGGACATAGTTCCATACACAAATTTTAGCTATGACCTCATGACGTTACCAATGACTTTTCTCCGAGACACTTGGAAGGTAGCTTGGGACATCGGAAGCAAATCGAAGGGGCGTTATTTTTCAAATATTCAACCCGACGTTCCGGAAAAACCGTGGTTTGGGTGCGCAAAGTTTGGTAAGTTGGAGACCTCCGTTATTATACGGATGAGACTAGGTCATGTTTGCTCTCCAGCCCATCTTGCCAAACTTCATATAATCGACGATCCCATTTGCTTGTGTGGCACAGATGAAGGTGACTTAGATCACATTTTTTTCTCCTGTCCCTTATATGACCGTTCTTCCTTTCTCACTAACCTCTTAGCTCTCCGTATTCCTTTTCCTACCTCAATACTTTCTTTGCTTTGTACAAATAGCTTTCCTGTATATAAATGTATAGTCTCATTCATTACTTTAAATAATATTAAACTGTAATTTTTTGTCATTGTAATTTACTCATTAGTTAATATGTTACTCTCGTTATAATTATACTGATCCTATATATCCGTCCTATTCTAAATCCCGTTAAAATGTATATAACATTTTTGTTTCCCTACCTTTTAACCTGAACAAACGTAAACCAAACGTGACATTGGCTAAATGCACAAACCGTGCGAAGCCAAAACCAAAAAAAAAAAAAAAAAAAAAACATTCCATCCATCTGTGCATTCATTCAATTACCGTCAAATTTGAAAGGTGTAAATTATGTGTTTCTGTCTCTGAATCATGTTTTAATTTTTTTATTTATTTTAGGATGTAAAGTGATTGGAAATTACATTTTTAGAAACATGAAAAGTGAACTAAATAGTCTTGAAAATTTTATCCACTTCAGTTTATGGACATTAGCTTGTTTCTATTCTATTCACAAATTAGTTCGTGCTCAGACAGGTAATTAAAGTTTGCTATAAATTCGTACTTATTTCGTCGTTATAAATATAAAAAAGATTTATTTACTTCCAAATGGTACTGTACTAGATATAATCTAATACATGTTTTAATTGTGACTGTTTTAGAAATAATAGAAAACAACTATGAACTTCAGTACGAAATAAGGGACCTAAATCCGGGTTGGCGATCTATATCAAGGCTAAAAGATGAGTCTGATGTTGAATGGAGTACATGGAAGTATCACATACAGACCTCATGGTTTTTTATGTTGCTTCAATTTTGTGTATCAGAGATCATACGAAGAACAAACACCTCCTTATTGAAATATTGGTACACTGTATCAAGTGTAATTTACATACTAAAGTATATGGGTCTCAGACAGTTAATAATCATCTTTTCCCAGCCTGTAATATTCTCGGTTATTGTGTTGAGTGGTGGTAAAAAAATTAGCATATGGTTGACAAGCATTTTTCTGTTGGCTGGGTACAATACCCTAAAATATAAATATTTCTTTTGGCGTTTCTTGGATACTGAAAGTTTGGAAGATGAAGAAGTTTTTGTCATGCTTTATGCAATAGCCTGGGTTGAATTAAGATGTATTAGTTTTTGTCTTGATTATGTAGACAAAAAAGAGAAATACTCACGAGCTGGGGACAAAACCAAATTGGCTCAAGCATCAGTATTTGAAGAACTGATAAATATGTTCAGTTACGTTTTGTACCTGCCATTATTATTTGTTGGACCAGTAATACTTTATGAAGAATTTGAAAGAAGTTTTCAAAAGAGAAACGAACACTTGTTAACGAGGCTAAAATGTTTTTTTTATGATATGATGCGGTTTCTAATTTATACCGTGTTACTGGAACTTGCATTCCACTATGTATATTTTTTCGCAATGCAAAGTCGTATGGAGGTATGAAGATATTTTTTTAGTTTATTAGTATTTTACGTAAATACAGGTCTTAAATATATCCTAATGTGAATGAATTTCAGGCTATTCATAAGTTGCCATCACTAGCACTTTGTGGAGGAGGACTATGGATGGGCTTGGAGTTCCACATGAAATATGTTATATCGTATGGAACTACAGCAGCATATTCAAGACTAGATAATATTGATCCCCCACCAACACCAAGGTGCATACTCAGAATCCATGTTTATTCACAAATGTGGAGATATTTTGATGTGGGTCTATACAGGTTTCTGTTAAAGTGAGTTTACTTATAAATATATAAACCTAATTCCTCATTTTAAAATATTTGTGTTGCTGCTTACTAGCCAAATAACTTTGTTTTAATTCTTAATTCCAGGTACATTTATAAACCAGTTTTCTTCACATTGTCACATAGCATAACAATGCCCAAAATTACATACAAGTTGCTTTCATCCCTAATTACTTTTATGTTTATTTTTATGTGGCATGGAACTATGTGGAATATATTTGTATGGTCAGTTCTGAACTATGCAGGTATTGTAGTTGAGTATATTGGTAAAGCTGTTGCAGTAAGTGACAAATACAAATTGTTTAAAGCTAAAGTACTAAAAACAAATGCAATGGAAGTTCGATTTACTGCATTTTTATGTGCACCTTTGTTATGTATGTCAGCGATTTCAAACTTTTATTTATTTGCTGGTAGTGATATTGGTAATCTGTATTTAGGACTACTTAAATGGCCATCACTGTTTAATTTTGTGCTAGTGTACATGTCTTTGTATTGTTGTTGTCATGTTGCTATTGCTTTGTATGATGTTCCATCAAGAACTGATGTAAAAAAAAATGAAATTAAGACTGTGTTGTAATATTATATCCTACTCTATTCATTTGAATAATGACTGAAACCAGTATTATAAATTAGGTAAGGCAATGATTTCAAATCATTGAAAAAATAAAAATACATAACAATTCAAGTACAAAATGTTGTCTCTGTTTGTTGTATGATGTATGTACCGAGTTGATTGTTTTGTTTCATTTGGTCTCAGACTCGAGGACCAGTTCAATAATAGCACAAGTTATAGTAGTTCTGTTGGCAGAAAGGCTACTAACTGTGAGTCATATTTGGCCGCAGTTTTGATGATATTAATTAAAAAAAATTGAAAATCATAAGTTACTGTTTTTATTTAAATCGCTATCAACTGATATGTGTTAGATCCTTTTAGTAATAGATATGAATGTGTATGCATTGCTTCTATCAAATCATTTGGATCACCAGCCACACCCGCAGCTTTATGTATTTGTATCATCTCTTTTCTTGTAAATACATCTTTCCCTAATTGATGTGATCGCCTTGTTAACGCATCCAAGAATTTCTTCAACTGAAAAAGAAAATATTTTGATACAATTAATGCTCCTTTAATATTTGTAAAGTGGTTTTTCGAAACGCTTTTACTGGCTTCACTTGAAACATTCTTATGTTATGATTAACTAGCTTCTGCCCGCGATATCGCTCGCGTCAAATTTCTTGCTCCCCTGACCCACCCTGTCGCATCGAATCGCCTACCCGTGCGAGTACTTCGTATTCGTGACTGTATTTCTGTTTGCTCGACTTCTAAGGGCCCTAGCGTGATGTTATATAGCCTTTAGTCTTCCTCGATTAATGGGCTATTCAACACTAAAATATTTTTTCAATTAGAACCAGTAGTTCCTGAGATCAACGCGGTCAACCAAACAAACTCTTCAGGTTTATATTATCTATACATCTGTATAGATGTATAGATAATATAAAACTGAAGAGTTTAAATATAAATAAAATTGTGTGTCTGTTTGTAATATTAAAATAACCGCTTTTTGCTACATGCATAAATATGAATATATATACGGTACATATACCAAAATAACATTTTTTATAATTTTTGTGTCTGTCGGTCGGTCTGTCAGTCGGTCTGTTCCCGCTAATCTCTGAAATGGCTGGACCGTTTTTGACGGGACTTTCACTGGCAGGTAGCTGATGTAATAAGGAGTAACTTAAGCTACTTTTATTTAAAAAAAATCTGATATATATTTATACTAATATTATAAAGAGGAAACCTGCAAATTTTTGTATGTTTGTTACGAATAAGCTCAAAAACTACTGGGCCGATTTCAAAAATTCTTTCACCATTAGAAAGCTACACCTTTACTGAGTGACATAGGCTATATAACATTACGCTGCAACTAATAGGAGCTGAGCAGCAATGAAATAAAAAATAAAAAAAAATCCACGCGGACGTAGTCGCGGGCACAGCTAGTTGTTTATAAGATATAAAACCTGCCACTAAAAAGTTATACGGGTAACATTCTCATAAAAACCGTTACCTTGTTTCTAGAACTGACACCTGACCCGTTTATAGACCTTGACAATTGTATATTTCCAAATTCATCGCTGAATGTGTCTATTAGACTGTGCTTTAATAAACTTATCACGTCGTTTGCGTCTTGGACAGTAGCCTCTTCTCTTAAATCGATACGCGCTCTAGCCTAAAATGAAAAGTTTGTAGGGACACAAAATTACTCAATTAAACTCATACATTATTATTATTGTATTACTTATACATTCTTTGAAAAAGTGATTTCACCTGTGCCAGTCGTATGCAAGCTTCAAGTTGCCGAGTTGTTATTGGTGTCCCATCGTGACAACCACCCTGATGATTGTGTCTCAGCTCTAGATAAAAGTTTTGTAAAGCATTGGCTGCTTCCTTGCTTATTTTTGGGTGAACATATCTTCTAGCATATGCTATATATTTCCTTAAGAGTACTAAAGGCAAATGATCGATGACCTCACCAGGTTTCAGGCGTAATCTCTGGCTGGAAGAGGTAAACAGGACAAGATTAAATGTTAAGTTCATCAATGTAGGTAACATTGATGATAGCTCCACGTAAAAGTAAAAACAAATTATAAGTTAAATATAACATATAGGTAATTTGTTTTTACTTTTTTTTGTT
Source organism: Polymixis lichenea (assembly GCA_949091785.1). Taxonomy (NCBI): domain Eukaryota; kingdom Metazoa; phylum Arthropoda; class Insecta; order Lepidoptera; family Noctuidae; genus Polymixis; species Polymixis lichenea. The sequence goes on along the minus strand of OX420932.1, from coordinate 9,630,047 downwards.
TTGGCTTTAAGAAAAAAAAAATTAACATTTTATTATTATAAAATGTTAAGTTTTTTTTATTTTCTTTGGTATATTATAGTACCTACTTATCTTGTCTTTTTTATTAATCTTTTTATGAAAGCAAAGTTACTAAAAATAAAAGATTAGGTAGGTAACGGTGTTTGTAATTAAGTAGGTAGGTACGACGTTGATTTAATAATTTAGGGTTTTATGTTCAAGAAATTGATTTGGAATCGCAATTAAAATGCTTCAAAAGTAGCTCAATACTCTGAAAAGTAATTAAACATTCCATTATTAATTACCTAAGTGAAATTTCGTTTTGACATTGGCTTGTATTTATACTAGCGTTCAGGTTACTGATTTTCGTTGTTGATGGATGTTTTCCTCTCTGGCCGGTATGTAGAGCTAGCACGTGCTCTGATAACATCGCGTCCATTTTCTGAAACAATAATTATGTATCTATTTATAAAGTTTAATAAAATTGAATGGTGGGAAAATTCTTAACATAAATAAAGTCATGATTAATAATAATGTATTTATGTTTAGGAGGATTGATTGGCTCAGGGCATTATCGTAGGTATGCAGATGGTCTTAAAATCTTTTTAAATCGAAGAATAACGATTATCATATAATTATTCTATGTGTAGGTATGAAACATTACCTCATTTGGTTGGTCCAAAAGAATGAAAACTAAATCAAATCTTGAGAGCAGCGCTGAATTAAGTTTGAGGTTTTCTGCGACAGTTTTAGACCTAAAAAGCAAAAATGAAGGTATTTTGTAAAAAAATGTTTTTCAGTTCCTGAAATACGCGAGTATTTCACAGAGTCTAAATAAATACTATGTTCTGAAAACAGATGCGTCCTGCCTTTTATGACTAAGCTGAAACAGGACACGGCTGGTCCATAAAAAGGTAGCTCAGCGAGCGGGCTAAACTTTGGATTTCTCTGAGGGATAGAATCCGGAGCGAGGTGATCCGGCAGAGAAACAAAGTTGTCGACAGAGCTCACAGAATAAGGAAGCTGGAGTGGCAGTGGGCCTGCCATATTAGCGGTAGACGTGTTCCTGAACGAATACTGCGAATCGGCAAACGTAAGGTGTCCTATCTCCCCGCCCTCAGGCTAGATGGAGCGACGATTTTCGTAGGGTTGTTGATAGCTGCTGGGTGAGAGTTATCGAGAACGTGAAATTGGTGAGGCTTTTTCACACACTAAGGCTGTCGGGTAGCACGCGCCGAGAGGTCAGTGAAATGTATGGATAACTATGTTGGTCGGTAGCAGAACGTTTGAAAAAATAAAAAAAGGTCTAAAGCAAAAAAACTCTGGACGTTGCACTTCAAAATCTTACTTTTTTCAGTAGGTATTTTAAACATGAAACATTTTTATTTTAAATACTGTGAACACGAATCCCAGGTAAATGTAAAGGCCGGCGGACATGTCTGGACGGATGGTAACCGTATGTGCGACCTGTTGTAGCTGCCGCCGGCGGGGTTGGCGGCGGCCAGCACGGTGGCGCGCGCGGCCAGGCTGCACACCACGCCGCCCTTGGCCACGCTGACGCGCCGCTGCTCCATGGCCTCCAGCAGGCTGCTGTGGTGAGCTGTCATCTGCCATTTAGTGCCATTCATTACTACGGTAATTAGTCGTTTCATTTATATGACTAGTTTATGAGATATACACCTCATCCTTTCAGCCGGAAGACGTCCACTGCTGAGCATAGGCTTAGCTCCTCCACTTCGACCGGTTCTATGCTTCCCGCATCCAGCGGATCCCTGCGGTCTTCACAAGGTCATCGGTCCACCTTGTGGGAGGCCTTCCAACTCTACGTCTTCCGGTACGCGGTCGCCACTCCAAAAACTTTCGTTTTAATCGCGCCTAGGTTCCTTTTCGTGAAAAATTTAGTAGGGAATGATACGACTCGACGTTCGCTTGTAAAAGCTGCACCCATCATCTGCCTTTTCCTGTTTATTAGTAATTACCTAGTTTACAGATGTGGAGGTACTGTAGATTGGTAGGTTCTTTTTCGTAAAATATTTAGAAGGGATTCTAATAATGTACCTTACCTTAGGTGGTTTTGTAATTTAAATTCACATTCATTACTATAGTAAAGTGATCTAAGCTATGAAAATAAGACTAGATCGAGTTATGAAGTCTACCTACAACGGTTTATTTTTAACATCCTGCATTCTCCGAAGAGATAGGCAGAGGATTATTTTCGTCCATCCACTACAGTTTACCAGTGATATTGTTAGGTCGCATGTAATAGGAGGTGAGGGCAGGTGTTTGCGTCCGGCAACACATAGACTGTGGAGTGCGGTAACCGTCAGGGCGCGAAATGTAAATGTGTTCAATAGCAATAGAATCCATACTGATATTATAATAGATGTTGGCCGCGACTTCGTCTACGATCCAGGATGAACAGTCGACGTCCATACCCAGGCCATGATCTATTTGTGTGCCAATTCCATCCAAATCAGTTCTGCGGTTTTAGTGCCAAGGCGTAACAAACAAAGTTACTTTCGCATTTATAATATTAGTCCACGCCGTAAAGGCTGAAGGGATTTCGATAAAATTTGTCACACAGGTACCCATGACCTGGGTACTTTTATCCGGTATTAAGTACATTCCTGTGGGATAATATTCAACCTTCTATTGGGCGAAGCGGCGGGCAAAAACTAGTGTTATACAAAAATTACCTTATCAAGTTCATCTATACAACACACGCCCTTGTCAGCTAGGACTAGCGCGCCTGCTTCAAGGGCGAAGTCTCCTCCCGCTTCTCGCCCTAACGCTACTGTGAGACCTCCCGCGGAGGCAGAAGCGCCGCAAACGTACACACCTGAAATATTTTGAAGGAAGTGAGTAGGGCGTGGTACACACTTGTTCGGGTCGGCATGATTGAGAACTCAAATAAGTGTTTTCCTACACAGCTGCTTTTTTTTAGGGTTAACACAAAGGGTGCCAACAGTTCTCGTTTTACTAAGCTTGTCTGTCATAACATAAATCATAAGGGTTTGTTTTTAATTTAATGGGAAGTCAAATAATATTCACATTGATAATGTGGGCTCTGTCATGGGAATCGACTATTTGTAGGCCGTTTTTGAAATCATTTTACCTCTTGGAGCAGCATGTGCAGCAGCTTGTAGTAGCTGTGACTTTCCGAGCCCGGGGTCGCCCACAACCAATACGTGAGGGTTGGACCTGGGTCCATTGTCAAGTTCAGTACCACCTATGAGACCAAGTATGAGCCCTGCTTTCACCGCTTCATGGCCGAATATTGTAGGACATAGAGAGTGGACAAGTAATCTGAACACATCTTCTGAAGCATGTATTTCCTGAAAAATAGATAGTGGTACTAAATATTTAGTTAATCATAGGTATTGTCGACCTCGTATTTGCCTTACCAGTTTTGACTTTTGACATCAATTCCCAGTGAATTGAAAGTTCATTAAGGCGCCATCTCCACGGTCGAGAGAATCGCAGCGTTAGCCTCGCCGTGCCATCAAATTCAATAGAAACTATGAATCAATCTCCACACGGCGATCATCGCGACGATAATTTCATCGCCGCGATTTTTTTTTTAAACTTTCGGACAGTCACAAAGACATACTTACACCTTGTCGTTTTGTAAGTGACATTCAACCTTAGGATGGTAAAGCAATTACGTGGTCGACTATTCATAAATCATCGACTTAATAAATTAATCGGTTATCCCTAACATTGAGCTGGGATCAAATGTTCTGATTACCTGGATGGCATAATAGTCTTTCAAGGTGAAAGATAAAGTTGGATTGCTCAGATTTCTGTGACTGTGAATTGACACAGCTTCAATATAAAGTTGTAAAAGCCTTGCTGCTCGTTTGCCGTCTTCGCCGCCTTTGCTTTCACCGCGTACCTAAAAGAAAATATAAATAATAAGAATCAAATAAAATGGAATCAATTGGTAAAGGTCAGAATGATAATTCTGTTAAATATGGAGGATACTTTAACACATCTTTGGTCAATCCATAAGCCTACCTACCACATTCTTATTTTAACTTTATAACTTATAGTAGGTATAGGATGAATAATGCAATACCTGTACAATTCCTGTGACAGACAGCACATCTCCAGGACAAGCAGTACCAACTAGATCACCTTGTAGTTCTATCTCTACACTTCTTGGTATAGTTCCAGATAGGCTCTGAAAAATTGAGTCACTATTACTCTACACAATCTAAAACGGTAGGTATTATAGCCTGACCGATAACTAAGGTGCGGTACAGTGGTATCAGTTGGCTATAATAATAAGCTTTATTATTCAACACTAACTTGTGACTGAATTTCCTGTATTTTAGCAACTTGCCAGTCTGTTGTGTTGGTAAACGGTGATGACTGCAAAGGTTCAAACTTAGACCCACCATGACAAGTTTGACACGATGTAGGAGCTGAAAGCATTTAAGATATTCAACATTAGTCTCTCATTGAAACAACCAGCTGTTGTAACCAATAGCTGTCCAGGAATAGGCTTCAAGGGTCAGCAATCACGCACCTCCATCTATCCGAGAATAGTGGATTTTTAAACATGTGACCCCAGCAAGCAAAGTTTGGTTAAATGTAAAATAGAAAAATTGTTTGATGTTAACTACATTTCCAAGAATATTCTTCAATTTTGATTTAAAAAGAAATGTATAAATAGCCAGCCAAAATAAAATATGTTGTAAACAAATCAAATTAACTTGAAGAATAGTTTTAGTTTCACATACCTGTAAATACACCCTGAGGTTGTATGACAGCTTGAAGATTGTGGCAGCTAGAACATTCAAATGCCATAGATGTGCAAATGAGCCCCACGCTTCCTACTCTTATTACAGTGCCCTTAATTGTCACTAGTTTACCTGCCATAAATAGAAATACGCTAAAATATGTTTTACATTAGTTACCTCTACGCGAAAACTTTTACCACAAAAAAGTCTGCTGTTTCATAGAAAAATGCTAATATTGTTTTTTTAATGTATTATACAAGGTGAATATTTAGTCCCCGTGAAATTGAACTAATTTCTCCAAGGAACATGGGTCGAAATATGAAAAAAAAATCGGGCCTCCCATACAACATCAACAGTCAGCTGATCGATTTTGTATGGTAGATCTGATTGGTTTTTTCATATTTCGACCCATGTTCCTCGGAGAAAGTTGTTTAATTTCACGGGTACTTGATAGTATCCGTGAAATTGAACAACTTTCTCCTTTCTCTCTCTTCTTTCTTTTTCTTTTCCTTCTTTGAATTTTTAGTCACCGTTAATATTTTTTAGGGTGATGAAAAATTTAAACGGTGACTAAAAATTCACCTTGTATATTCTGTTTATTAACAAAAACTTTCAATGCAGGGGGGTGAACATAATTAATATATACTGAATCTATGGCATCAGGTTGCGCATCAATATCGTTGCCACCCTGTATGTAAAATAATTTGTAATAGGTACAATACAATACAGTTGAATAAAAGTTGCGTGTAGTCTTGTAGGGCTACAGATCAAGTCTTAAAATAACTTTTTATACTCACCAAAGTAGTTAACTTTTAAATTAGCCAAGGGAATTACTGGCTGATGGTTAAGTATTCTTACTTTTATCTTGGATTCGAATTTGAGAGTCTGCAATAAAAATATTTGTGTACCGGCTGTTGTCTGGGTACTGTATTAAAAGATTTAAACTATGACTACAATGTCCAAAGCTCTTTTATATCATGTATTTAATAATTAGCACTGATAAATCAGTAATGTGGCACAAGGAATTCACAAAAATAGACCAAAAGTTACCTCATGCAAACTATACTCTAAAAGCCTTAAAGTTTTATCTGGATATTCAAACAATTCTGTATTAAAACTAGACCAGGTACTGATAAATTCAGAATCATTAACTAAATTGGTTACATCCAACGGCACACTGCGTGTTTGATCAATTTTTTCCAAATCAAACAAGTTCTTGTTTTTTTCGATAAACTTCTTGAAACAGTTTATGTGACATGATAACTCTGAGTTCTCTTGTTGTTCTGAAATGGAATGAAATAAACAAAATAAGTGGCCAAATTACTCCACATTGTACTACTTGTACTTACACCAATCACAAACTTCATGGAATTTATTAAAATATTTTATTCACCTTCAGTAGGAAAGTATAGCTTCCAAATATTAGTGTTATCATTAATTGGCAGTACAGTGGGTAGCTGATTTGCTGGTGCTCTTGAACATCCTCCAGTACTCGACACTCTGTGAGTACTCGTTGAATTATTTACACTTTGACTGTCTGAACTATTATTCTGATTGTTTCGAGCACGACACCAATTGTTGCGGTAACGACCTCTCCAGTTACGACGCATTATGTGTTATTTCGTAAGTTAAAATAAGTTTTATCAACTTCAAAATAAACCTCAATTCCCGCGAGCTGTTGTAAATAATTAGAAATGTCAGTGTTGCCAGACCTGGTTTTCACTTTACCTCAAGCTTAGTCGCAGTTTACCCCAGATTCACTATTAATTTGAAAAAATACCCTAAATTAATTCCCTCAGTTTTTTCTTACTTTACGAAAAAACAACGAGATATTTTTTTATATTTTTTACTCTCACATCACAAATGTGTCCTCTGCATCGACTACATAGTTAATGTTATTAATGCAAATACTATTGTTATAGAAGAAGTAGCAAAAATGCCCCACTTCCGACTGCAAAGATAAGTATCTCAAAAACTAGCTAAAAATCAGTATAAAAAAATTATGTACTTCCGATGATCATCCTTACTGGCTAGCACATTAAAAAATTGCTTTCAATATTTATTCTGAGGCAGACTACCTGTAATATACTAACTTCTAATTTTAGTTTTAAAATAGGGTTAAAAAGCAATTAAACACTGTATTAACTTCCTGCCAGGGGTGCGGGTTGTTCGAAAGAGATACCGCGGCCCCTGGCACACAGGCAACTGTACTGTACACGGGTGGGTTTTAGTCAGTAAAAGTCTGACACGCCCTCCCGCTCCACCCAGAGCGGGAGAAGTTATTTGATGATTACCCACCCAAAAAAAAAACACTATTAACTTATTTGCAATTGTCTGATAATAGTTATTATACTAGGTTAATAATAACATATTTAAAAAGTATAATTTTAGGTAACGCTTACTGATTAGATAATCTATTATTTTGTAAAATAATCGTTAAGTCGTAATTCATCATATTACACACGGACGGCGATTTAACAATGGCCCGGCCTCTCAGGTGGTTCAAAACCGTACATTGGTCCACGAACCAAACAGGTTAATATTGTTGTTTCGCTCACTAACATGAGAACAAAAGTGGTGTGCCTACGCGCGTGCTCCTAAATAGCTCCGCCCGCAGTCCTGCACTTGCCTTAAGGCCTTGGCTTCCACTCCACTTTTCCACTTTTTATGGTCATACTCATTTTAGTAGTAGGTATTGCATGATTGAAAGTGAAATATTTTTAAGATAAGTAATACTGCGCCTGAAAGACCGCAATATTTGGAGCAATTTCTAAGTATTATAGCCAGTAAGGACGACAATCGAAGGTATGCAATTTATTAATACTCATTTTTATCTATTTTTTAGATATTTTTCTCAGCTGTCGGACGTGGGGTAATTTTCTATGGAAATTGCAACTTCTCCTCGATCTTCGATTGATTTGACGGTGTGAAGTTTACGCAAGATTACTGTTTAATGACTGCAAAATATACTCTGTATCATGGCCCAAGATAGCCTATTACCTACTGGGCTCGGTCTTGACGACTGAATACAGAATAAGCCTCTCTCTACGGCTGCACATTATTTATAGGTGCTGATAAAAAAGATATTACTACCTTAAAAATGTTATGGAACCGTTTATTACCACCAGCATCTAAGCTCCACTGAACCCCGGCCGACGTGTTTCTACTAAGTAGTTTAATATTATAGTAGTCTTGTAATCGAAACAGACCTTGCCTTAAAAAATACCCTAAAAAAATGAATACCCAAACGTACCCTGCCGTACTAGTTTCACCCTAAATCTAGGGTAAATTACCCTAAGTTGGCATCACTGAGGAATGTCAAAGTCAAACAGTGTTGCCACTTGCCAGAAGACCGTATCGCGTTCTCCCCGAAATCCTCTAAAAATCAGGATTTGAAAAAAAAAAGCCCCCCGCAAATAGCAAAATATTTATTTATTTTAATACAATTGCAGCAAAAGCTTTCGTTACTGTGTGCGACACTGCCTTTATCGAATGTGTGCGTACTTGCCTTTAAGCGCGGCGATGCACGGGGATCATACACCTCAACCCGCGCCCCCACGCTATTCGACAGTGGACGAAGGATCGTGAGTCCGTACGACACGCTCGCGACCCGCTCATAATAGTTGGAAATGTTTTTCACGCAAGTGTTCTGGTAGCCGATGATCAATCACATTTCTGATTTGCTAGTTTTCGTGATTGATGTTCTTGTCTTTATAAGCACATCCGTGTCAGCAGCAAGCGTGTAGGACCGGCATTATATTATTTTCAGCAATGCACAAACTCACATAGTTGTATGAGAATATCATACCTTCAAATCTATAAAGCTCTATGTTTGTGTCGAGTAAAAAAAAGGAAGTCATTAGTTCGAAACTTCGAAATGGCGGGACATATAATTTATTTTTGTGAATATTTTCAGGTATTGTCGACGTTTGAATGTATTAGATTGCCAATTACATGTGCTGTGTACCTATTGTGGTATGTAAGTATCTATTTTGTATAACCTACTGTTCACATACGTCGCAGAGGTTAAAAACCTTTAATGCTAACCAAAATAAAATAAATAAAATGATTCATTTTTATTATTTATCAATCAACCATAATTAGTAAACTAGCTAAGAAGATGAAAGTTCTAGGTATCATCTATTCGAAAAGAAAATTAAGCATTATTATGGAATGAAAGAGTGAGGGAAGCGAGCTCGGAAATTGGAGCATTGTGCTGCACCGTGGGATTGCGTAACGGACTAACAGTAGGAATGGCTTTCATTTTGGCAGTTCAACAACATTACATGCATTATTTACGCTATACCTATGTTCCGTGTGGTGCTGGACGTAAAAGAATAGCACCATCCCATTTCTTCCTGTGGGGGTCGTAGAAGGCGAATAAGGGACTTACTAGAGAATGAGCAGCAGCGTTCTCTATGCATTTGACCACCATACTACGATCGCCAACCCGCTTGCCAAGCGTGGCGATTATGGCAAATCCCCCCCTTTTGGGGGAGGCTTATGTCCCGCAGTGGGGCGTCTTTCGGCTGATATGATGATGATGATGATGATTTACGCTATTGAGCAAACACAATTTATTCGAATATATTAAGCAATGGTAATTAGCAATATCCTTCAAAATTATTCAGTGCAATTAGGATGCAGGTTAAATTTTCATTGCGAAAATTTGGGCACCCTGACTTGGATAGGTTAGATTTTTTGTGATTTTACTAAACGGTCGAATTGGACCACGTAGTTAAGTAGATTTTACGTTATTTTTTTTTTAATTCCGGCCGCTTTTCAAAAAGATTTTGACGTTTTGTAAAATATTTCACGATTTCTTGCTTCCACACGTCGCGTTCGCCCCTGTAGCTTGAAGGCACTTTAACATGCGTCATGATTTTAACGTTATGATTCTGGCACGCCCTGGCTAAGGTGCCCGGGGCGGCCCGGGGGTCCTCCCCCTTAATATGGCTCTGGGTATGTCAGTCTGTCCTCATGGATTTAAATTATTTATTTATGCAGTATGTGCTAATTGAAAATAATTTAGTAGGTGTGTTTGCCCATTATCTTTAATTGCTCATAGCAGACTTAAAGTGTGTCATGGAAATAAAGCTGTAAAACTTTTATATGTCAATGATTTCCGACATCCACCCAGACGAAATTGCAGGCACAGTTAGATTTAAATTTGTAAAATGGTCACCAAATTATAAATTGCTTTAATAAAGTAAAATGTCAAATAGCACAATCATAGGGGAATTCAGGAAGTGAATTCCGTTTTAGAGGACTCGCTGAGTGTGGCGTTTTTAGGCCCCCTAATCTAATCTAAAAATGTCAATACCTGCTGCTAATTTGGCTAATACCTACCTAATACCACAGACTATATACTATTCGGAGAACTATTACCTATTTACAATGCGTTCCGACTAAAGAACCTACAATTAAACATTTTTTTAAACTTGGAATAACAAATCATTACGGTTCGCTGAAAACAATTGTACTTCGAATGTGAATTTACTAAAGCATCTGCTTGTGTAAAACCACTAATTTACACCTGTTTATGATTTTGAATTAAAATAACTGCAATATAAACAGATTAATGTCCGACATAGACGATGAAGATGTGCCAGAGGCAAATGCAGATGCCTCTCAGATAGCAATTGAAGCCGTAAAAGATCCTACAGGTCAAAGATCCAAGGAAATGGATGAAGCTACTGTAAGAGAATCAAGACAGCAGTCTGTTCAAATGAGTGTATTGGACAATGAAGAACTCGTTGAGGTTGACAGGTCAGCTCTGGAAGCTATATTGGATGTCAGCTCTCGTTTGAAGGGTATTCAAAGGAGAAGCAGAGTGTCTATGAGCACATTGGCGCAAGCTCATGAGTCTTATAAAGACAAGCAAGTAAATAAACGGAATAATTAGATTTACATTGTTTTATTACGTCAATTTAATGTGCATGCACACAAGCGACACCCGTCAACGGCAGATGCAACTGCAGCCGTGGATTACGTTCCGCTCGTCGTTATTGGAGTATGGTGCTGAAATACACGAGCGGCATGTTGTAGACCGCAGCCACCAACATGCGTTGACGACAGTCGTCGACACTCGACGGCCGCAGTTGCTTCTGCTGCTGACGCGTGTCGCTCGTGTGTATGAGTACTAATGATATTCCAGGACCCGAATTAAAAAAAGTTTTTGTTCGTAGGCTAAAGCCAAAGAAGCTCGTAGCAGTAGAGTTGGTTGTATTAGACAACCTCACAGATTTTTACTTGATAATGCAGCTACTATATTGAATAAAACACCTGAATACGTATTGGTAAGGAATTAGTGTTGTTTTGAACCTATCTAATATCAATTTCTAATAACACAATGATGATGATATTTTTGTAAATCTTATTACAGGAAGGTGTTTACGACGCAGATGTTCATATAGAACTGCTATATAGCGCAGTCGCTGAAGGTGGGAGTTATTGTATTGTTTTGTGTGATGCAATGCTACCTCATGTCGATATGGGTATGCGTCTTAATTTCCTACTGTATCATGGTTGTCCTTAGATCTTTTTTTAAATTAAAACACTTGTTAAAGTAACCATACCTTGTAATAACGACTGATCGCTAGAAACTTTAGGGTATATTAAAGCTCATTACAGATTGAAAAATAGACACACTTACATAAATATCTACTGTACCGATGTACCTACGTAAAGTACACAATTAGCTCTTCATGGCTTAAGATTTCTTTATTTGGGGTCGGCGCAACATGTCTTTTTCTTCTACATTTCTCTATTAGTCGTCATCTGCCGAGTCACACCCTTCCTAACGATATCATTCACACAGTCCATCCATAGTTTCCTTAGTCTCCCCCTACTCAAATAGCCATCGACATTCATACCCAAAACTTTCTTGACGACATTTTCCTCATTCCTCCGTATCCAATGCCCATACCATAACTTTTCAGTTATCGGTGCGACTTTCAGACATCCTCTTATGTATTCATTTCTTATTCTATGCATTCGTGTAAGGCCGTTTGTACACTCTAAGAAAAGTCGCCGTGCCTATGCAAGAATTCGTGTCGTTTCTATACACGAACTGTGTACACTGCTTCGGTGCTGACCAAGAAAAAAATCTTGTCTGCGCTAGACGCGACGCGCGAAGTTGATGCGGTGCGGAAGGGCGTCGGGGTAGGTAAGGTGGCTCGGGTAGTTTTTGTACGTTTGTTTGCGTGGACGTGTTGTAGCTGCTAGTACCAAATTTATAACAAAGATTTAATTTAATCAATCTTCTTAAAAGTGTTTATTTATTTACTTACCTCAATGTTACGGCCAATCTAATGATGCAGGAATACTTTCTCACAGTGTTCAGCTTGTCAAACGTGGACATTTTCATACGAAAATAGTCCACAATTTTTTTCTCATATTGTCGCATTATGTGATAAAGGGTGATGAACCCACCAAACTATTTTTTTTTCTTCTAATATTGGATGAACCCAGTAAAGTCTCTTGTATTTTGTTTCCTTTTTCATTCTTTTGTAGACATAACATGCAATAATCATTTTTTTTTGCCTTGTAGTTATCATTATTTTCTCCACAAACGAACGAAAATTAATAACAGACGTGTATAGTATATAATACCCTACACACGACTGCCCGAACAAAATCGTATCGTTTACACGTTCCCTTTCGTCTTGTCTGCAGCAGACACGATACATTTTCGTCCCAAAATCCGACAAAAATCTTGTCGTGTACATGATGAATTGATCCTATCTGCAGCAGACACGGCGACTTTACTTAGCGTGTACAAGCGGCCTTATACCACACATCCTTCCTAATATTCTCATCTCAGCTGCACGCAATTGCCTTTCATTCATCCCTTTAGTGGCCCAACATTCTGACCCATACAAGATAGCATACGAGTTTTATTTCACCGCAAGGAAAAACTTGATCTTTCATTAGACTACGTGAATACATGGATGACACATGAATGATGACATGATTCACACGTTTCTACTGTTCGCCACTATTATCACTGTTTTCATACGTTTGTAGAGTCGGGTCGGTTTGTTCCTAATCAGAAAGGTAGAATGGAAAGGACTTATTTATCTGATTTATCAACGATTGGCACTGAGGGCAAGTGCGTTGCCATGTACAGATTGAAAAGCAAGGCTATTGACAGTCGGAACGTTGCTGATGTAAGTAACGTACTACAACAAATAAATACTAGAGTAAATACCAAAGTAAAAGCAATGAAATCATTTATGTTTCTTCAGGAATACTTTTTTGTACAATTTGATGTCAATCAAGAGACTGAAAATGTTGTGTCAGCTATTTACAAGACCATGCAACGTGTATACGTGCCCGCTCTTCAGGCTTGCAAAGCCTGGGGATGCATTAACCCCCCTAATCCTAAAAGCAATGACATCATCAAGTCCTATATTTCAAAAATAATGCTGTTCGTTGATTATCTTGCAAGTAAGTAACTCATACGTTACCTGACTAACATTGAAGATACATAAGACTTAATTTGCAATAACTTACTATTTTTTTACTGTCATTGTAAACAGCGTAGGAACCTAGTTGTACAAATCATATGAATGGTTTCTAAAATCAATTTTGGTTCTTTATGTGGTACTAAAATTGATATGGTAGGAGCTATATTAAATGGTGTCTAAAGCTACGTAAACAGACCAATACTCTTACAATTCTCATATTGATAACCTTGATAATTTAATATTTTTATTTAGAAACCAAAATAGATTTGGATTGTTGCACAAGATTCAAAATCAACATGTTACTGTATGAGGATGAGTTGTCTGATCAAGAGAAAATGAAATCAGCCATTACTAAGACTCATGTTTTGGAGGAAATATGCTCTTTTGTGAAGCAATGGATGCGGCAGATAACAATGGTATCGTTATTGTTATGCATATTATGTTTTTATTTATTTAGTTCGTTTGCGTCAGTGCTCTTAGCCGTTAAGCATGTGGTGTTACGCAAATAGTTAAGGATTATTAGATTGGCGGACATTGTTATCACTATGCTTATCGTTACGAAATCCCAAAAAATACGTCTATATAAATGTTAGCAATTTCCTACGATAATCTTACAAAGTGACCAAATGGATAGAGCAAAGACCACGCAATCGAAGTACGGGTGCTAGCTACTCCGTAGGGCGGCGCGTAGCAGATCAAGGCTACGACACCATTGGGCGACTACGCCGCTATTAATTGTTTACATTGGTTTAGTCGGAACACAATATTTTTTTAAAATATTGATTACTAACTTTTGCCAGCGGCTTCGCCCGCTTGGTGGCCGGAAATTATCCCACTGGAACAAACAACCGGGACAAAAATATCGTATGTGTTAATCCAGATTATAATATATCTGTGCACCAAATTTAATCCAAATCCATTTAGCCGTTTTTGCGTGATTGAGTAACAAACATCCAAACATCTTCATCTTAATATTAGGAGGATATATTATAGGCCTAGCTTTTGCCCGCGGCTCCCCCCTTGTAGATGTCGGTTATCGCGTAAAAAGTAATGATTAATTACCAACCAAAAGGCTAACTACAAATTTTCATGGTTTTAACTACAAAACTAACGGGTTGCCCATTTATACTTTCCCCTATTTTACGCCCTCAGGGGCTGATTTCCCATGAACACTGAAACACGTGGTTTTTTGTAAATCAGAAAGATAAATATCAATTTTCAAGGTTTAAGCTACAAAAAATACGATTTTCCATACAAACTTTCATCCACTATTTCCCTTAGGGTTTGAATTTTGAAAAATCCTCCCTTACTCCTGGTCTAAATTATAAAGGAAACCTCTGTGCAAAATTTCAGCTTTCTAGGTTTAAGGGTTTGGGCTGGGCGTTGATGAGTCAGTCAGTCAGTCAGGACTTTTACTTATATTTATATATAGAATATAGATAGCTATATAGATATAGATTGTCCGTGTCTAATATGTTTTTCTCTGTTCTATGAAAAACAGACTGTGTTTTTGTAATGTAAGAAAGAGTTTACGTTCACAGTTCCTATAATATTTACCTACTAAGTTCGTTCACCTTAGTAAGTAAATATTCAATTACTTAATAGGGGAAATTGACTATCCGTGGCACAGATGGTAAATAGATCTTACTTGCAGATGAAGATTGTCGGAGTCAGTTGGGCGCTACTGTAGATCCCTTCATCTTTTACGAATTCTAGGAGTTTAAGAGGCAAATAGGGTCTTTCCTGGGAATTTCAGGCAACACACAGAACAAAGATGACAGAATGCTCTTTATTGAAAACGCTTGTGTTTAGTATTCCTATTATTATTAATTTAATAATTTATTTCTAGGTTTTAGTGCAGAGTCGGCAACTGCGTCGTGAACCCTCTAACATTGGCCCACTAGCCGAGCTGGATCACTGGCGCCGTCAGCTCACGACCTTCACGTCGATCATAGAGCATCTCAAGAGTGAACCTACCATGATGTATATACATACGCTAATAATTGCAAAATCTAAGCTTTTGAAGGTAATCTTTCGGGCGTAGACAATCGCTTAATTTTATTTATAAGCTTTAATTTCTTTTAATTGTTTTAAAAGGTAGGTTGCAGATTATATGGGGTAGGTAAGTTGTATTAGACGACTTACTGCAGTATCTAGGCAGCTTTACGAACACTCGACTGTTAGAAAATTATACATGAACAACTAACTACTTATAAATATTGTTAAGTTAAGAACGGGAGGTACGTACGTGTTAAGTACGTCTTAGATACTTACCAACGGCAACAGAATTGAAATGTTAGTATGTAAATTAGCTAAAGTCAATAAGCACAGTAGTACATACTCGTACAGGATTATAAAAAACTTAGAATTTATTTTCAGAAATGGAAACAATTAGACAATAACGTAACGGATTACTACAATGAAGCTTTTGACAACGTGAGGTACTTGTACGCTTTAGAGAAATATTGTGAGCCGCTGTACAGGTATAATTAAATAAAAATATCATTTATTTCGTTTTTTTTTTTGCGAATGGCTGACTGCTGGGATACCTTTTTGTGCTTTATCAAAAGTTTAGTAGGTAATTTATACTAACAATAAGTAAATTCCCGCTGATGAAGTCACGGGCGGAAGCTAGTTTTGTAGATAAACCGTAAATAAGACGTTCTGGTGGAAGGCCATTTGGTACCATTAATAATATTGTGTCACACGTCTACAGATGTGATCCTTACACAATGCAGCGGTTCATTCCGAGTTTATTATACAGCATTCGTATGATATTTGCGACGTCACGATACTATAATACTACAAAACAAATATCTACGTTGCTGGTCAAAGTAACCAATCAGATTCTTAATATGTGCCTGGATTTCCTGACTAAAGGTGGTAAGAAGAACATTTGGAACCAAGATAAGCTGAATTTTATATATAAAGCTAAAGTAAGTGTTTACATTTAAGTTACTAGGCATTATTAAAAATGTGTACCTTAGCCCTTTAGTAGGTATAATTTTCGTAAGAATACGGAAAAAAACATCGAACCAGAATCATCATCTCTGAAGCTTGTGTTGCAAAGGGATCCGAGGAAAATGATTTGGAAATATAAATACAGGGTTGTAAGTAGAGTCAGTCATCTAGGACGATGTGGACATCAAATTGTGCTACTGATTTTTGATATTTCTTCCGACATTAATATTTTCGCGGTTTCGAATTGTGCCCATCTCATTAAAAAGTACTCCAACCACAAAGCATTTTGGAACTTTTACAGGTAGGCTTCTAATAAATTATATGTTGAGTAATCTAATTGTTATCTTCTAGTTCTGTTTGAGTCTGTATAAATTTTATCGTAAATGCTACTCAGAGACTCAGGAAGAAATGACAGAAGCAGCTACAGAAAGGCCTTTTGATTGCTCTGAAATGTATATATTTGGCAAATTTGAAACTTTTCGGAAACGGCTAATGAAGGTAATTAAAGTTTCCACCACTTGTAGGACTCCGTAGAGTCCTGGGTATCCGGGGTCGAGCTAATTAGTTAATTGAAACGCATGTGCGAACAAATATGAACTTTACGTTTATTTCAAGGATTAGCACTATACAGTTTCCCGCCTGTCAATCAATTCAATTCTCCCGAAAAAAACCTATAGAAAATTACTTGACGGCTTCCTTCTAGAACTTCCTGATAGTTCGAACATAGACAAAGCCCTTTCGTTGGCTGCCAGTATGCAGCAGTATGCTGCCGCAAAGGTTGCATTCGGTAAGCGACCAACCTTTACAGTACCTACAGCTTCATTGCTCTTAGGTACAAAAAATGGCAAAAGCGAACCAGAGCCAATTAGTTAAAAGTTCTCGACTGTTTTAGGGAAACAATATTTTATAAAAAAGTTGCAGAACGTAAGTAGAGCGGAACAAACTGAAGAACATTGCATTTAAAATCAGAATACTAGTCTTCTATAGCAAAAATATAGTTTTTCTTTAATTTTATAGATCATTGACCTTTTTCAAACATATATTACCTACTATGTTCTGAATAAAACAACTTTGGAGGGCATCGAGGAATATGCTGCCACCTTTAATAAGTTGTTTAAAACTATCTCCTCCAAGACGTATGATGCATTGGATCACAGGTCGGATTACGCTATATTATACATTCATGTTATATTTAAACGGTACTTTTGAATAACGAATTATTTGTACGTAGAGCAGGCGGCCTGATTTCGATAAAGATTACAAAACATATAAAGACGCGGTGGCCAACCAGGAGCTGTTACTAGAAAACTTCATGATTAGCGTAATCATTTATAATTATTGTAGATTATAGCATTGGCAATTTGAAAACTTAAATAATATTCTTAGATTTCTAGAATATTATTTATGTTTTCTAATGACAATATTAAATTACTGTACCTAGTAGTAGATAGGTAGATTATTAAGTTTCTAAATGAACAGTAGTGAACTTGATTGTAAGTAAAAATCTAATATCTGCTACGTCTACGTTTTAACTAAGTAACCAAAAGTCTAAGTACAGAGTATATTTACAGAGTGTCAAAAAGTGCCCGACCACAGAAATAGCGTTACACTTATTAACAAGATTTGCGAAACTGAAG
This sequence comes from Polymixis lichenea, assembly GCA_949091785.1. Lineage (NCBI taxonomy): Eukaryota > Metazoa > Arthropoda > Insecta > Lepidoptera > Noctuidae > Polymixis > Polymixis lichenea. The sequence continues at coordinate 9,612,236 of OX420932.1, read as the reverse complement.
TTAGACTGTCTCTATATAGATGACCAGTTTTATGATTTAATTCCTCTCTACACATCTGAGATAGAATCAATACGAGACAGGTAACTGAATGGTGTACATGACCATAGTTCCCAATAGATGAACAGAAAAACACAACGTATACACTGAATGCGTGACTTGAATCCCAGCGTTAACTATGCTTTTATAGATTGCCGCATTGGGATTCAAATTAACGCATTAAAGAACATTAAAATGAATTGAAATAGAATATTCAGTTTGGTTTATTTTAAATAACTTTTGAAATATTTAGATATAACGAAGAAAGGGATCAACCAGAATTAGCAAGAAATATGCCGCCAGTAGCAGGACGACTCATGTGGATAAGGTTTTATCATAGGAATATTAAAGTACCCATGCAGATATTCAAGCAGCACCATGAAGTCATTACGCACATGGTATTTAATAAACCCACTGTGATAACATTTTATTAAGTGAATGAAAACATCAGTTTTCCGTGTAAGAATATGAGGAATCCATTTCCGGCTTTTTTCACTATATTATTAGTATTGGAGTACTGATAAATATCGGTCGGTATCGGTCTCTCATTTTAGACCAGTTTCTATAACCCAATATTATTTTTACAGAATACGCAGCGATGCATAAAGTTGCACAATGTTATGACTATAGTATTCACTGAATATGAATTGATCTATCATTATTCTTGGAGCGAGAATGTAGGACAGGTAATATTTTTTTACGTATAGCGTGAGCGATTTTATCAAAACGTTTAACTAATTTCCGGCATGAAGATGCCTGTGAGATGTGCATGGCAATATTCCTTATAGCTTAACCTTTGGTTAATTTATGTTTGCTAGAAGAAGTTCAGGCAAAAGTTAAAAAATGCCTTCTACAGTGTTGTAGCACTTTCGTAGCAACATCACATTGAATGAGATCTGGCGTACGCTATGAACGAGTGTTTGCTATGCTTTAAATGTGTTGGCAGTCTTACAATATTAGTCATTATTATTCGTTATACGTTTCTTTTCTAAACGATGTTCATATAATTGAAATAAATAAGTATATTTGTAGGGTTGTGTTGAAAACTGAACACTAGATTTGATGGTTGTTTAGTAATTTATTCGTAATTTTTTATTGCATTTATTGTATGGATTTTAGATTTTATTTATTTATCTTTTTACGTGTTTATTCAAATTATGTAAGTATTATAAAATCCAGTAACGCTTTAGGTGACCGTATAGTTTTTACCTAAGCTTCAATATCAGCACGCCTAGGAAACGGTACCACCAAGCAATACATATGCAGTTCTAGTTCCGTGTCACCCCCACAGGCTGCGTCCTGTCGCGCAATACGCGTACGCGGGGACATTGTAGCAATCTCACTGATGAACAATCTAACTAATGTTTCCCTTGCAGGTGCGATTGGGCTTAATTGCCCCACTTTTGATGCGTCATCCCAAGACTAATATGTATATCATTAACTTCAGCATGTATATCCCGGAGTGCATAAGAGAGGTCGAATACATGTGGCAGTTGGGACTTCGTAAGTCGTTGTCATTTTACACCCACACTCACAAAGTATAATAGGTACCTACTAATTTGACTAGTTGCTTTGGCAAGCATTGCAATCACTAAATCTTATAGATCCACTGAGTACCTAGTTAGTGGACAATTTTGCTTGAGCTTCATGTAAATTGAAAAAACATGCTGGAAACACACAAAATTTATCTTAACGTCACTATCTCGGTAAGTAAGTGTTATCAAAAAATTACCAACAGGCACTTTGCTTCCAATATTAGCTAAACTATTATTTCTTCTTGTAGGTGTACCAGATGGCGCCCAAATTGTAGCATTTTGCAAAGATAAAATTCTAGGCAATTTTGAAAAAATCAAATACTTGGTTGAAAGAAGTAATCAAATAAGAAGGTAATCAAATTTTGTAATTTTCAAAATGTGAGTTAATGTATGGCAGAGATCCTAGACCTATTTTCAAGACTTGTCAATCCTACAGATGGGTGGGGGTTAATTTGGGTTAGTTAGGTTTACCTTGACCATGACTTCCGGTGCTTCCGGTAAATAATATCTAGGAATTAATTCCTACGAGCTTAAATAGTAATGTATTTAGTAAACTATTTTTAACGGTATAAGTAGAATAGAATAGAATATAATAATTATTTATTTGCATAGAAAGTAGGTCCAGAAAAAATACAGTTGGTTTTATACTTAAGAGATCCTTATACATTCTACCTTAAATTCGGCATGCAAACATTTAGCACAGGTGCTTAATAGTCTATAATGTTTATATAATTGAAAAAGTATAACATATTTAAATTTTAACTCTTCAACAATATAGAAGCATGCCAAAGCTGTATTTACCACTACTCCGTGCGCAAATAATAAAATTGGAGAAAGCATTTCAGCCTGGTTTGTCAACAATAACATGGACTTCTCTAGAAATACCCTCTTATTGTGAGAGCATAGAAAAAGTACTCGACGAAGTGGATCTGTTTGTTAAGGAGGTATGGAATGGAAGTCTAGTATAAAGACAATTTGACTACGATCCAGTTACAGACTTTTTAATGATACCTTTGCAATTGCAGGTAGTTGACCTTAAAGAAGCTCGCATTGATGCAATATTACAATCTATAACTCAAACATCGCTTGTTTATCTACCTGAAAAAGCAGTCGATCCCGGAATCCTCTATGAAGAGAATCTCGTAAGGCGTGATGAAATTGGTAAGTGAAAGCAGTATCTAGCAAGTTACCATTCTCACAAACATTTTAATGCGTTCCATCTAAGTAACTTATTATTATTGATAATTCTTATAGCATTTTTTTTGGTTCCCCAGCATCAGATATTCAATTAAAGTCATGGAACGCTGAAATAGCAGTTGTGGAACTCATACACAAATTTCTGGATAGTGTACCTTGTAAACAAATACAAGATTTAAAAGACAACTGGTAAATATCTCAATGTTTTTAGCTCATCGGATTTTTTGTTTGTTTCTATAATATTTTGATGTTATAAGAACGTTTTATGAATATAAATAACATACACATATAAAAATCAGTGTTTCAGCCGATTTTTAATCAAAACGTGTTTTTTCTAAGGTTGGATATAGAGAAAGTCTTAAAGCCAGTTACATCTGCCACAAGAGTGTTTCACGACGATGCAGGTAAAATCATCATCATTGTTATGGCCTCTTTAAGCATTTCAATTAATTAACTCATCAGATTCTTCAAATATTATTTCTAATAATTAATAATAATACCCTATATACCCTAATAATAATAGTAATACCCTAATTGCGTAACACACTATTAATCAGATTCTGAATCGTTTTGAAGATTATTCATAATCCATTCTTTCATATGTTCGAAAAACCTATATGCTTAACAACGTAAACAACGGCATGAATGTTGTGCAACTGTCAAAGTTCCTACTGATAGTGTTTTCCTCAATTACCTTTCTGGGTGCACTAAAGTAAGAAGTAAAGTAAGATGTTCTTATATGTTTTTTGCCACAAATTGAGAATAAACAGAGTCAGAGTATACTTATACAAAACTGAAATTGAATGCTCGTTATTTTACAGCATTCATGGAGATCGAAAACACTGATCGATACGATGTGACGCCTACTATCAACGATTGTAACGAACTGTTCGCATATTTTGCTACTAAGTGTTTGGAAGCTCTAATTAAATGTACCAGACAAAGCCTTGATAAACTTCGACGAAGGGCTTCTGTGTCTAGGTAACCATATGAACTACTTTAAATCATCTCGAGTGACAAACCTAAAGATAAACAAGTAAGTCTGTTTTGTTCGAACCCACTTTCAGTTTTCTAACGATGACAACGGATCCAGAGGAACAAAATAAACTAAGTCCTCTCATGTTGACCAACATGTACCTACAAATACCACGAATATTGATAAAGCCTACTTTGGACGAGATACAAACTTCATTCTCTCAGGTAATAAGTTTAAAGGATTGACTGTATCTATTGAGCGTATCTATTTAACAATAATATTTACTGTGGACATAAACTAAACACCTTATTATTGTTTCCTAGGTAGTGTTAAACTGTATCATGGATATTCACCGCAGTGTATTCATGTGGGGACAACAAGAACAAATAAAGAAGGAGAAATTAACCGGAATATTAACGCCAACAGCTAAACGTAGTGTCAGCGGTATAGTAAATTGTGATCATAAGTTAACCAAAACGCAAAGGTTTCCAACAAAAAGGAAATAATTCATGGTGTTTTGCAGGATTTCGGTCTGGTTCTAATGTTGGTGGAGTTAGGAATTATTTTCGAATGGTGTCTGAACATAAAGACATCGTCAGATCAGTGATGGCGTTGCAAGGAATGATGTACATGTACAAACCCGACATAGAAAAACTGTTAAAAGTATAACCTCAAGAAGTAGTTTTTAAACATTTGACAACATTTTTATCCCCTAGAGTAAAAATGTTAATAAATATGAAGTGGGCATCCTAATATCCACTATTCATTTCTGGGCCAACGGTCTCAATTTTTTGCATTACGATAAGATAACGAGCAATCGATAGAGTAATGTGATTTTAGGTTTTGTATTGTCTGTTTTAGGGATATAGAAGATTTGCTTATTTATGGGCCGAGAGTCGAGTGCCACAAGTACAAGAATTTGTTGATTCAAATCCTCTTAATGTCATAATTAAGGACATGTTCAACAAATATGAGAGACAGACTGAGGAAGTATCTAATTTGCCAGAACGGCACATCATTGGTTCAATTCAAATAAATATGGGTATTGTTCTTTATAAAAATCTTCTACCTTTTTGAAACTATACTAAGTTTCAAAAACTTCGATAGTGGCGTATAAACAGAATATTTTCTATTTGAACGTAAAAAAGTAACGAAGTTTCTAAGAGGATTTCTGTCGAGACGAAGTTTCCTGTCTTTATGACGTAGTAATTACATATCTGGCATTTTCAGAGCGTATTAAATTGGCTTTGCATTTGGAATCTATTGAGTGGAAAAGAATTTTGGGTAGACTACTGTGTTATGCGTATAAGGAGCGAGTGGTGAAGTTGATGCTATTTATTCACGACCGCATGAAAACTATGAGCAAGAAAATTAAAGATTTGGATGATGTTAGAGTAGCCATGATGTGCCTCGAGCTTATTAGAGAAGAATTTATCGGGTTAATTGTTTATAATACTTATCTTTTATTTAAATATGTATTGCTATGCGTAAATAAATAATAGGTAGGTATGTTGTTGATTATAGTAAAGTCGTTGGCTAGCCAAGTATACTATGATGGATAGATTCTATAAACTCATTCTGTTCAAACGGTTTGCGCAAAGGCTTCAATATCGTGGACCATTTATCAATAATGTATACTGTTTTTAAAATTAAACTGAAGTCCAAAAAGTACCTACAATACCTCGGTGATTGTCTAGGATGTGATGGCCCCAAAACTTTTCACTTGAGTGTCTGACGAGTGAAAACCGTGTGTAGCGGCGTGGCTTGGGGAGGCATATTGTCTAGCTGGCTAAGTTGATTAACCTTCTTCTATGAATATCCTAAATATCTGTAGTTGTCGTTTTAGTTGTTCTTTCTAAGTAGAAGTTAGAGATTCTAAACAAATAAATATTTTAGGATGGATACGGAGATAGACATAGTCGAAGAAAGTTATGCTACATTTACACAATTCAATATCGATGTACCTAAAGAAGACGCTGATATGGTGCACAGTTTACGGCATTCTTTTCAGAATTTGTTGTTAACTGTGAGTAGCTGACCAATATATTATTTTATTTATGATTATATCTTAATTACCATTTGGGCAAATAAAATGTAATTTCGCGCCATCAACTCGAAGCAGAACAGAAAGCCAAAAAGTCTAGTCGCAGTTACATCTCGGCAACAATAAAATGTCAAAAGTGTAGGGAAACTGAGACAAATTAAGAGAGATCAGACTGTGAACGTTTTAAAATTACGTATGAACTACCTATAGATACCTGCCTGCAATTACTCTACTGGAGGGTAAAACCCTCAAACGGAGAAGGAACGAATATTTCATAATGAACAATGAAAATGCCACTTTTTGGGTTGTTTTTTGTATTAACTCGAAAAATACTTAAAAACCCAATATTGTACGAATGGCTCTACCAAAATGAGTCTTACCTTACAGCTTACAATTGTACCAGTATTTTGAGTAGTATTATTGTGTCTCTCTATGATGTAAAACCTTGTCGTCGAGAGTCTGACTCGCATTGCCTTGCAATTTCATATTGTAGTCACAGCAAGTACAGCAGAAGATAGTAGACATGCAGGGTCCACTCCAGACAGAGCTGACTGAAGGAGTAGCGACGTTCCTAGCAGACGTGCTCAAGTTTGATGCAGACTATGATACATCTGGACCGATGACTCCCGGCCTGTCCGCCCGGGATGCCAGCGATAGGTATTAAGGCGTCAAATAAATAACAAAATGTTTTGCCCGAAGACCGTACCAGGTATTCTAATTTTAAAATCTAGTGTAAAACAAAGCCGCTTCTCGTATCTGTTTGTATCACCGCGTTGTTCTTCTAAATTTAGAATCTTCGACGGATTTTGTTGCGGTGTTCACCATAATTTAGATAATTTATTCCGAAAGGTTCATGTTTGATACATCAATATTTAACTTAAATAATAAATGTTTTCTACAGTAATTTACAAAATTGTCACATTTGGCACTAAATGTACAAAAAATTAATTACAGAGTTATTCTGTTCCAATCAAGATTTGATGAGTTGTGGAGGCGATTTGAAATGTATGCCAGCGGTGAAAAGTTATTTGGTATGGAAGTACAGGATTATCCGATATTGCACCAGAAGAAAAAGGAATTCAACTTATTAAATAAATTGTAAGCGCATAGCAGCGTATGGAATTTGGTAGGGTACAATAGGAATAGCTAATTGTATGATCGTAGCTCGTGACTAAATGTCCTGTCACCGTAATGAATAGCACAAAACACACCTAATCATAAAAGTTGTAACATTCAGGTATAGTTTATACTTGGCCGTGACAAACTCTATCGATGGCTATTTTGAGACGCCGTGGGTGGATATTGATATTGAACAAATCGTTACACAGTTGGCGGAATTTGATGTTAGGTAAGAACATTATTGAACAGAAATAATACGAGTATGCTTTTGAATCGAGTACTCACGTTCCAAATCACCCACAACAGATGGCTAAGCACAGGCCCCTCTTTTGTTTGTGCCAAACTCCACGCTCCTATGCCAGTCTCATTCAGGTTTGATCCGCCTTGCGACCAGACGACAGACATGCCTACATTCAGTTCTTAGATATTATTCAGTCACAGCCATACTCCACCTGTCATTATCGCGGCTTACCAAATGCTCGACCCAAATCAATTTGATTTCCATATTTCGGAGATCATCAGTGTTTTTCTGATGATCTGCAAAAGATAGTTCAAAATCTCTACGATGCTTCTTCCAATGTAGGACTTAGAATCAATATGGGTAAGCCGTAGATTTTGCCATACCTCATATGCAATTCCGAACCTTCTGTGCCTACTTATATTAATTCATAAAAAACACAGTATCTAACAATAATTCTAGATGTCGAAGGCTACCAAAAGGTATGAAGGATTGGCCTGCATTCCTCGTATTAAAAAGTAAGATTGACGATTTTAACCAAACCTGTCCGTTATTGGAGTTGATGGCTGATAAATCTATGAAGGACAGACATTGGAAGAGATTGGAAACACTACTAAGTATGATACAAAACTCTCTCTCTGAATTGTTTTGCCTTAGTAGGTACGTTGTCTTACGTTAAATATATTATTTAAATATTGCAATTTTTACTATGCAGATTGTGTATTGGATGTGCAATCCGAATCATTCACATTGGCAAACGTCATGGAGGCGCCGCTGTTGAAGTACAAGGAAGATGTTGAAGTAAGTAAACATTTTAAGATAATCCTGCAGAAGTTCAAAGAAAAAGCTACCGATTGCTGTTTACCGATTGTTTAAGAATGGTTAATTATAAAACTGGCTACTAGGTACAATGCTTCAACATAGTGGCTCATTTAAAAAAATATTTCTCTTCAATATGAGTCATCATGTAGGCTTTATTCCTCTAATGTACCACAAATTTTAAGAGAATCAATGTACGAGTATGCATATCCACTTAACAAAACAATGTTGCCTCTGAATGTGACTTCGATCGCTTTAGCTCTTTATGGGTTGTATTGTGCGACACCTTCATAGAAAGCTCTATGGCACTATGAAATTTACGACTTTGTATTTGCAAATTAACGGTTTGTTTTAATTATACGTGTCTCAGGACATTTGTATTAGTGCTGTGAAAGAGAAGGACATTGAAGCTAAATTGAAACAAGTGAATGCAGACTGGGCCGTTGTGGATCTGACATTCGCTAATTTCAAGAACAGAGGCGAGCTCTTGATCAAACCTCAGGATACGCTTGAAATCATCACTTTGCTAGAAGACTCACTAATGGTTCTCAACTCTTTAGCTTCTAACAGGTATAAGTGTTACTACTAAGTGATCTACATTTTTGATCTAGTCTGTCTATCTATGAGTAAATTGTGTTATAATCAATGGTTATAACTGAATTTATCTGTTAATATAGATATAATCCGCCATTTAAAAAAAATATACTGTTATGGATTAACAAACTGGTGAGCACTAGTGAGATATTAGAGAAATGGCTTCAAGTACAGAACCTTTGGATGTACCTGGAAGCAGTATTTGTTGGTGGTGACATCGCCAAACAACTGCCGGCGGAAGCAAAGCGATTCACGGTTAGTAACCACCAAATAAAACCATACCTACGTAAGCAAGGCGACGCGGACGCGACGCTCCGACATGAGCGCGGCAAGGAGATACCGATGCCTTTATAAATGGTTATTTTGCGCCGTCGCGCGTCGGCGATGTTGGCCTATTTGATCATTTGATTTACAATTTCTTTTTGAACACCGTACCGGATATTTATCATGCAGTTCTAGCAGGTTAATATTTTATAAAATGTGTCAAAAGTTGGTCAAAAAGTAAAATGTCTTTTTACAGGGTATCGACAAAACTTATGTAAAAATTATGTACCGCGCGCGCGATATCGTGAACTGTGTGGAGACATGCACTTCGGACGACACACTGAAGCAGCTCCTGCCTCACTTATTTGAGCAGCTGGAGGCCTGCCAGAAGTCGCTCACTGGTTACTTGGAGACCAAGCGACTCATCTTTCCCAGGTTCTTTTTCGTCTCAGACCCAGTCTTGCTGGAGATCCTCGGACAGGCGTCAAACCCTCACTCCATACAGGTTTGAATATATTTCTTAATGATTTGAGTTTGACATAGTCTGAAAATTGTTACTATTGAGACAGTGTCTTTTTTTACTAACGTTGCGTAGAGGCTGCATACACACAGCAAAGATGCACCGTAGGCGCTGTACCGATGCTGTTTAGACCGCTACCTCCTATTGGATCACTAACAAAAGTGTGTTGTTTTTTTCCAAACTGAGAATTATAAAAAGTATACCTAAGTAAATTGTTGTTTTCTAGCCGCATCTGCCAAGTATTTTTGACGCAGTGAACACAGTGGACTTTGATGATAAGGAGAGAATAATTAATATGAATTCTGACAACGGAGAGACTATTCCTCTCGAAAGACCGGTGCCATGTTTGGGAGGGGTTGAGGTAAATTTTTATGCCCAAGAGTAATAATAGGCTCCATTAGTCGTTACATTTACATATATCTGAAACATTGTGCTCGAGCATGCCTTTTTTGCAACGTTTATGGATATCATAAAGTAAAAATACGTCACTGTATTTTCAATATTTATGTAAATGCAAAACACTTCTTTTATGATTTTATTTTAATTCTTTGCTTGAATTACTATAAATTGTATCCTGTTGGCAGTCTTTTTAATGCAAGTTGTTTCTATTATGTTTCTAGTGTATTATAAATATGAGTAATTCTACAAAGTAATGCTGATTATAATTGATTAATTAAACTGCTGTTTGTTTTACAGATTTGGTTAAATACTCTTCTAGATACAATGAAAGATACAATTAAAAATGTTATCGCTAACATAGCGCAGACAATGTCAGGAGATCCAGAGTTCGAGTTTTTAGTCGGATTTTGGAACTTTCCCGGTCAGGTATTAGTTCAGTGCTCTTTTTATACCAAAAGCATAACATAGCATAATGTTCTCACTTCTGGGATACAGGCCTCCTCTCGGTGAGAGAAAGTGGGCAGTAATCCACCATGCGGATCCTGTACGTTTTGGTAGATGTCATGTGTCTTCGATTTTATGGTTTTAGGGCATGCTGGTTTCCTTAAAATGTTTTTCTTCATTGTTATGAGAGTCTTAACAGCGTACACTCGAATGTTCAAATTCCTGTCAAACAGCCGATGTATTCACATAAGTTCACACAATAAACGCATAGACTAGGTATCGGTCTGATTTCGTTGTGTATCTTTTTAAGGCCGGTCTGCTAGGAATGCAAATTCTTTGGACTAGCGATGCCGAGTACGCTCTTAAGAAATCAAGGGTGGATCGTTTCATTATGAGGGCCACCAACCAGAAATTCTTAGATCTATTGAACGGTCTTATTGATCAGACAGTAAAAGAGCTATCTACTTTGGACAGAACGCAAGTGGAGACTATGATCACTATACATGTGCACCAGAGGCAAGTCATTTACTAATTTTTTTTTTCACGTTTAACGCATTGTTGCGTAAGTTTCATAAATCTACCTATTATAATAGGCACAATGAACGTTTACTTTTATGAAGTGAAGGTAAAGTAATTAAACCTTCTTTTAACTTTACCAAAGCCGGAGTAACCGGAGCAATATGATATATTTACTACTGATATTTTATTATTTTTCTGCAATCTTGGAGTTATCTATGTAACTATTTTATAAACAGAGATATATTTGATGACTTGGTGAGACTAAGAATAAAATCACCAATAGATTTTGAATGGCAGAAGCAGGCCCGATTTTATTATTCTGAAGATACCGACGACTGCACTGTGTCTATAACCGATGTGAATTTCTTATACCAGGCAAGTTATTTTGATGTAATGTTTGAAAGACTAAAAACGTGAATAATTGCAATACCAGCTCAGGATATAAGACATGATGGCACTTATTGTGAACAGAATGAATACCTGGGCATTACTGAACGGCTGGTGATCACGCCTCTGACGGATCGGTGCTACATAACGCTATCACAGGCTATCGGCATGAACATGGGCGGTGCACCCGCCGGCCCCGCCGGAACCGGCAAGACCGAGACCACCAAAGACATGGGCCGCACCCTCGGCAAGCTCGTCATCGTGTTCAACTGCTCCGACCAGATGGACTTCAGAGGTACTGCTGCCCATTGCGATTGTTTATAAGTAGGTCGTGGTACACTATTTTTTACGAGGTGTTTAAACAATGTGTTGTTGGTCAGGCTTGGGTCGCATCTACAAAGGCTTGGCTCAGTCAGGCACGTGGGGCTGCTTCGACGAGTTCAACCGCATCGAACTGCCCGTTCTGTCAGTGGCCGCGCAGCAGATCTACATCTGTCTCACCGCTAGGAGGGAGAAGAGGGAATGCTTCATATTCAGGTACAAGCGTCTGGTGCCTCGATAAAAGTTGAAAACGTTGGAATACTTGTGTACATTGACGTTTGTTATGTAGCATTGCCTTAAAAAAGCGAAATGTGTCCTTTTTTATCCACATTACAGAAAATAAACCATTAAAATCATTAAAACTGTCTATGTTGCTTTGGTAGCGACGGTGACACAGTAAGTTTGAACCCGGAGTTTGCCTTCATCATCACCATGAACCCTGGCTATGCTGGACGTCAAGAGCTGCCTGAAAATTTGAAGATTCAATTCCGCTCTGTCGCGATGATGGTCCCGGACAGACAGATTATTATCCGCGTCAAGTTAGCCAGCTGCGGCTTTAAAGATAACATCGTGTTAGGTATGTCTCTTGTAATGGTTTTTGTGAGTCTTCTAGTTTCTCCATCGTGAGTCTCAGATAAGCTTTATGTCTTCAGCTCATCTAATTATCTACATATCCTCATTTTAACCAGCTCTTCTTATTAAGATTAACCAGAAATCGTAGTACTTGTACTTCAAGGTCGTAAGCAGCTGTAGGTTCAATCAATCAATAACTTTGCAGCTCGCAAGTTCTTTACGTTGTACAAACTGTGCGAGGAGCAGCTGTCGAAGCAGGTGCACTATGACTTCGGGTTGCGGAACATTTTGTCTGTGTTGCGAACTATGGGTGCGCAGAAACGGGCGAATCCAGATAGTACCGAGGAGAACATCATGATGCGAGTACTGAAGTGAGTGATTATTATAATAGGCGACAAATAACTCTCTGACTGATGAATAAAGAAACGACCCCGCGCCCTATGTATATTTACCTCAAATGACACAGTATTATCGTTTCGGGGGTATTTGACGGCCACTCTACGACATATTACTAAATGCACCTTGGTATTCTGCTAAATGCTATTTATTCATTTTGCAGGGAAATGAATGTGTCTAAATTGGTAGACGAAGACGAGCCTTTGTTTGTATCGTTGATTGAAGATTTGTTTCCTGGAATCAAACTTACTCATACAGTTCAAAAGTACAGTATATTTTGGGCAAAACCATTAGATATGCAATTTACTTCTAGTGTTTCACAATTTACGTAAATGAATATCGAAATACCGAATTTTGAAACGTAAATAAATATCCAATATAATCGCCTTTTTTCAGACTTATACAAAACGCTATCACTTTAGTGACGGAACGCACTGGTCTTGTCAACCACCCGGATTGGAACTTGAAGATAATACAGTTGTTTGAGACATCGCTAGTGAGGCACGGCTTGATGACGATGGGCCCGACTGGCTCGGGCAAGACCACCTGTATACACGCGCTTATGGCGGCGCTCACTGAACTTGGGAAACCGCATAGAGAATTGAGAATGAATCCTAAGGTATCTTGCTAAACAAACATACACCTATGTTAATTTCCGCTATAAAATAACTGTAAACTGCTCATTGTATATACGTATTTAGAGATTTTTGGTGCTTGCGCGCCCTCCCCACTTCTCCCATCGTAAGTAACTGCTATTCATATTTTTTAGGCAATCACGGCGCCCCAAATGTTTGGGCGATTAGACGTAGCAACAAATGACTGGACTGATGGTATATTCTCTACTCTGTGGCGAAGAGCTCTGAAGGTTAAGAAATCTGATACAACTTGGATCGTCCTAGGTGAATATGGAAACTAAGAAAATGTTTTTGAAAACCACAAGCATGAAATACCTGCAAAGCATTTTGTATTGCCAGATGGTCCGGTGGACGCCGTGTGGATAGAAAATTTAAATTCAGTGCTAGATGACAACAAGACGCTGACACTGGCCAACGGAGACCGCATCTCGATGGCACAGAACAGTAAGCTGGTGTTCGAGCCGGACAACGTGGACAACGCGTCGCCCGCCACCGTCAGTCGGATGGGCATGGTGTTTCTGTCCTCATCCGTGCTCAAATGGCAACCTATACTTGAGGTTCTAATTTCACGTACTTAGCTATTATCACTTGTTTATCAGTTTTCACCAATATTACAAGTCCAACCGGTAAATTATTCTGATTGTGTGTGAACGCAAAATAATTATTTTAATCGTTCGTTACTTCATTTTGTTACGAGTATATTAACCTTTTTGAACATTATACAGCACTGGTTAAAGAAGCTGGAACCAAAACAAAGTGATGTTCTTCGTAAGGTTTTCAAAAAAATTTACGATGAAGTACATTCATATGTACAAACAAAACTAACGACTAAAATGAAGCTACTCGAAGCTATCTACATCAGGTATGCTGTGTTTATGTATGTGTTATATGCATTATTGTTTTACATACGTGGTTACGATTTACGACTAAATCTTCCTTTTAGACAATGTATAGACGTACTTACCGGATTAATACAGATTGAAATACCTGGCGGCAGTGAGTATTAATTTGTTTCAATTTAATATTCTGTAATATCTTCTTTATTCTTTGTTTCTTCTATACTTATATGTCGCTTGTATCTATCAACCAACTCAGCCCTTCGCAGTCTATTGCTGGACATAGGCTTCTGCTAGGTTGCGCCACAACACCTATCCTCCGCCTTCCGCATCCTGTCTGACCCAGCCACCCTTTCAAAGTCATCGGTCCATCTTGCTGGGGAGCTATTATTTTCTTGAATCGACATGTATATTATAAATTAAAGCTGCTTTTGTGTCTATCCATGTGACCGCATTGTTCTCCTAAACTATGCAACTGATTTTTCATGCGGTTCTTAAATATCATTTAGAAAATTAATTCCTGAAGGTTAATATTGTGTATATAACGAAACAAATCTCAATGTTTTGTCAAGTTGTTAAAACCGTGCCCAGCAGGGGCTGGTCTAATCTACATATCTTCTTCTTCTAATATATAAAATTTCCATGTCACAATGTTAGTTACCGTACTCCTCCGAAACGGCTTTACCGATTTTTACCAAATTTTATATGCCTATTTAGTAGGTCTGAGAATCGGCTACTATCTATTTTTCAATACCCTTAAGTGATAAGGGTTGATCACCCTAAATAATGTATAAGGCAAAACAATGTTTGCTGGGTCAGCTAGTAATAATATAATAAAGCTGATAGCTGAAAGAAGGTTACGGTATTTGGTATCACACTACGACACTATAGAGCCGAGCAAAAAAAGCCAAAAAGAACGCTTAGCTAAAACGAAGTAGTAGCGCGGGCGCACAGTGGAACGAATGTATGGGAGCGGTTGGACGTAGACATGTCCGAAAAAAAAGAGTAAAATTATGCCAAACTAATGATGCCATCTTATTCGATTACTTAATGCCTTCATAACTTGTGGTGATGAATTTCTTCATAACTCCCATATTTCGGGAGTAATTTGAGAAAATGTGAAATTTTACTATGAAAATGAGTGTATCGAGCTCTCTCCCTCCTGATTCCGGGCTTGTTTCAAGTAGCGGTCTCTAATATCATAATGCTAATACTAAGAGCTATATTTAATACTAAGACACATAGTGCGCCAAATGTGCACTTTCTGGGATAAAGAGTGATGTTTATTTTATAACACAATTTTTTTATTTTTTGTTTATTTTGTTGATTAAAACCGTTTTTCTAAAGGTTTACCTTATTACAATAACATTTCTGAGCAGCCAATTAGAGAAGATATAAGCTAATTAGGATATATAATTAGGGACTTAAGGTTTACATATAAAACTGATGCACTAATGATTACTGATAAGAACATTGCTATTATTTAATTACTAAATGGCTCTTAATACACTAATTTAGCATGCATCATTTACTAATTATCACAATAACTAATTACCTTGCAATATTTAACAAAGGATACCTGGGATACCTGGATTTTATATAAATAGGTCACTATTAGTAACTTTAAAATCAGTGTTGATTTACACCTCGTTGTATCCAAGCTAATCTCGCAATGTATTTTCCAAATTTTAATACAAATCTTGATATTCACGTTGCTTTATGCGCACGCGCACATAAAGATTTACGCGACTTTAACTATTTGTTCAGTGTTTTAAAAGATAACAGTTGTGTTCAGTTATGTGAAAGTGCTGAAACAAGTTTAAAAGACTGGTGTCGTCGATTTTGCTACCGCATTTATGCAAAATGGACACAGTCTGGAAGAAGCACAGATAAGTTTCGGAAGAAACATGAGATTTGGCTACAGGCTGCAATTCAATGGCCGGAATTACAGAATGAAAATATGGAACCTTCTACAGAAAATATAAGTGACGTCATCGAGCCCATAATTTCTCCTGCTAAATCTGATGCTTCAACTTGTACACATCCTAGTCCTCGTAAATCTTTTGAGGACCTTAGTAACCGGCAAAAAAGAAGACGCACTGAAGATAGTCTTTCATGCAGCAGTAGCAGCGCTGAAATTATGTTTTCGGCCGAAAGGGCGCTTCAAAAGGCAGGACAAAGCGATACAGCTTATGTTATGAAATACTTGACGGAGAATCCAGAAGAGGCCTCAAAAATCAAAGCCTTCATTGAAGGTAAATCAATTCAGGTACGGGAAATATCCCCTTTGAAGGCATTGGCTCTTTATGTATCGATGAACTTATCGAAATGGCGCTATAACACTCTTCGGGATTTCAACACTCAAGAAGGAGCTCTTCAATACCCGAGTTACTACATGTTGGTTAAAGAAAAAATTAAGTGCTATCCGGCCAAAGAAGATCTCACAGTTACAGAGAGCTCTGCAAAAATCAAATTACAAGCCTTGATGGATTTAACCTCAAGAAGACTTATTAGGTCGTTAGAAACCCCTGTTGATCCCAATCAACAGCTCGTATTGACCAGCAAATGGGGTTTTGACGGATCATCTAGCCAAAGCATTTATCATCAAAGGACGAGTGAAGATGAGCAAATCGATCTTGCTAGTAATTTTATGATTAGTCTTGTACCACTGCGGCTCGTCTCAAAAGGTGTAACAATTTGGGAAAACGAGCGACCATCTTCCACTTCATTTTGCCGGCCAATATTGTTTAAGTTTATAAAGGAAACCAAAGAAAATGTGCAGAGAGAGATGGCTGAAATCGAAGCAGAGATTGAAGCCTTAACTCCATCCACCATCACTGATGGAATTAGTGTCAAACACCAACTGCTGTTGACAATGATTGATGGTAAAATTCATTCCATTATATCCAATACAGCAGCTTCAGTGTGTGACATATGCAAGGCTTGTCCTAAAGAAATGAATAATTTAGAGTTAATCAAAGATAAACACGCAAACGAGGACATGTATAAATATAGCTTAAGCACCCTTCACGCTTGGATTCGCTCAATGGAATGCTTATTACACATTTCCTACAAATTAGACATAAAATCATGGCAAGTAAGGGGTGATATAGCAAAAAGGCAAGTTGATGACAGGAAGAAAAGAGTTCAAGAGGCTGTAAGAAGAGAAACGGGCTTACTTCTCGATGTTGTGAAACAAGGCAGTGGATCCACCAACAATGGCAACTCGGCAAGGAGATTTTTTGAAAACTACACTAAATCTGCTGAACTGACCGGAATAGATGCTATGCTTTTAAGAAAAATCTGTGTGATCTTGCAGTGTATTTCATCAGGAGAGAAGATCAACGTAACTAAATTCCGAGAGTTCTGCTTTGATACTGCTAAGCTTTACGTGGAGTTATACCCATGGTATTATATGCCTTCTTCACTTCATAAAATTTTAATGCATGGGCCAGACATAGTTCAGAACATGTCAATTGTGCCCATTGGTTTTCTATCCGAAGAGGCATCTGAGGCTAGAAATAAAGATTTTAGAAAATATAGAGAGGGGCATTCTCGAAAGCATAGCAGTATCTCATGCAATGAAGATATTATGCACAATCTTTTACTGTCTTCTGATCCACTTGTTACAAGTATCCGTCCAAAAGGAAATAAGTTTGTAAAAAAATCTTCTTTTAAGGAATTTTATGAGCTTACGGATTCTGAGAAAAGTGATATCGAATTTGTTAACATAAATGATTTAGCGGACATCGATTCTGAATTTGAATTAATTGATGATGATGATGATGACGAAGATAATTAAATGATGTTATTGTTTTAAAATGTGTAACTTAGTAAATTAGAGCTTACATCTTAATTATTTATTGTACTTTTAATGAAACTAGGTAATTTATTATCAACTTACTTAAAAGTCATACTCTCATCAGTTCTTGTGAATATTTTTGTTAATATATATTTCTGTATATATATATAATATATTTATAGACCTCTTAATAAGTCTGTCTGCGGTTTAAAGTAAATACAAATGGGGAAAAAACGTTTTTTTTTTTAAATTTTCATTTCCTTTTATCCCAGAAAGTGCACATTTGGCGCACTATGTGTCTTAGTATTAAATATAGCTCTTAGTAATAGCATTACGATATTAGAGACCGCTACTTGAAACAAGCCCGGAATCAGGAGGGAGAGAGCTCGATACACTCATTTTCATAGTAAAATTTCACATTTTCTCAAATTACTCCCGAAATATGGGAGTTATGAAGAAATTCATCACCACAATTTATGAAGGCATTAAGTAATCGAATAAGATGGCATCATTAGTTTGTCATAATTTTACTCTTATTTTTCGGACATGTCTACGTCCAACCGCTCCCATACATTCGTTCCACTGTGGGGCGGGGCGACGCGATGCGACGCGGTGGGTTGCGGATACAAGAAATTTTACGTCGACGAAGCCCCGGGCAGAAGCTAGTTTGTGATAATTTCTCGCCCTTTGTGAAGGAAAGGTTTTTGGGATGGCAACGCACCTGAGCTGCCTCTGGTATTCCGTATGTCCATAGGCGGCGCGGGTTAACACTTAGCATCAGATGATCCGCTAGCTTGTTGTGATTAAAGAAAATAAAAAAACTCACAGCAACCGTTTCGTGTTGCAGGGGCTCATACAGACCGTCATCTTGAGCGGCTGTTCATCTTTGCGATAATGTGGTCACTGGGTGCTGCACTAGAGCTGGACATGCGCACTCGAATGGCTGAGTTTATGACCAAGCTTCCAGTGAAAATGGACTGGCCTGGCGTCAAGTCCAAGGAGTGGATCATGCCTTTCGAGTACATGGTCAACGCTAGCGGTGCGTGGGAGCATTGGTTAGCGCTAGTGTTAAATCTTTACAATAATAATAAAATAATATTTACAAAATAACAATAAACTAATTCATTCACTAACATATAACGCGAAACGAAGTCTTGCGCAAAATATTATACTTCTAGACCCACTAGAAGTATGATATTTTGCGCAAGACTTCGTTTTCTAACGAAAGTGAGCACTAAGGAAGAATTTTTTGAAAATTCATCCATATACTGCATTGTCGATATTTGTCATTTAAACCCACGAAGTAAATGTGTTTAAACCATAGGTAAGTAGGCTAGGTACTACAAAGTAAAAAGGTTTCAATAAATAAGAAAAAACTTGCCAGGTCCGAGAGCGTCGAGCCTTACATTTACCCACATGACAGTATACCAGAATACTCTTCGATCCTGGTGCCGAATATCGATAACGTATGCATTACCTTTTTGATCGAAATCATCGCTAAACAGAACAAGGCGGTGCTTCTGATCGGTGAACAAGGCACTGCCAAGACAGTCATGTTGAAAAGTTATATGTCGAACTATGATAACGAGGTGAAATTATTTAAAGTGATAAACTTCTCGTCCGCTACTACGCCGAATATGTTCCAGGTAAGAACATTTTTATCTTTACATAGTATAAAACAAAGTCGCTTTTTGTGTTTGTACGCTTACATCTTTTGAACTACGCAACGGAATGCAGAATTATTGCGGTTTTCATCAATAGTCAGAGTGATTCAAGTGGAAGGTTTATGTGTATAATACACCGACCTCCACGCGGGCGCAGCCGCTGGCAAGAGCTAGTAATTAATAAATTATTGTTCTATCGTACAAAAACTCAACTTGATGTACATACGGGTCTGATTAAGCTATCACAACCACGAACTTACCACAAGATCGTATTTTTTTTGTCGCAGAGAATTATAGAATCGTACGTGGAAAAACGAGTCGGTATGACGTATGGGCCTCCAGGAGGCCGAGCGATGACTGTGTTCGTAGACGACATAAACATGCCGGTGGTGAATGAGTGGGGCGATCAGGTAAACAATTATCGTGATCCATACTGTGCTGTAATCCTCCCGAAGATAGCACTAAGTGCCATACACTAATCTACAAGTCTATTTCCAAAGGTGCGCTTACACGCGCAACTAAAATTGCTCCATCCTGGGCAATTCTCGTCAATGACGTCACGACTACATACAGCAATTTAGGGCAATGGCAACATGTAGTAACCTGTTGCCAGAGATACGGCCATACAATATGGAGCAATATGGAGCAACTTAAAAAACTAGGCAATGCGCCTCCCCCGCCGCCTTCGCCGCCGGCCGGTTCCTCTCGCAAAAACGAGACGTAGTTATACGTACAAACGATTGCATATTCGGCAACTCATGAAATATTGGAGCAATCAGAAGCAATATTGCCGAAATATATCCGCAATTCATTGTTGTTACTCCAGATTGCTCCACTTAATTGATCCAGATTGATCCATTGTTGTTGCTGAGCAATAATTGCTCAAAAAATACCCCGTGTAAGAGCACCTTAAAAACCCCAAAAAGAAGATACCTACCATATTCATTCGTTTATACGGAATAACTGGTTTAGATAGGTTCAAAACTTAAAAAAAATTAAAGTCCCTCTCTAAAAGCGATCCGGAACACCATCATGTGTGTTCAGCGATTTTTAGAGTTAGTTTGCCTATAAAAGGTAGGTACAAATATGATTTTTGCTTCTTGGTATTATTGGTGGTGTGCCTACCTAATTATATCTGTGGTTGAGGAATTACTTATTTAATTTAAGGTAACAAACGAAATCGTGCGACAAATGATGGAATGTGGAGGTTTCTACTCTTTGGATAAGCCGGGGGATTTCACAACTATTGCCGATATTCAGATGTTTGGTGCTATGATACATCCTGGTTGGTACAAAAATAATAATTTGATGAAAAATTCTGTTTAAAACTGCCCCTCATGATATATTTCCTTTCCCTGCAGGTGGTGGCCGAAATGATATACCTCCACGTCTGAAGCGACAGTTTAACATTTTTAACTGTACGCTACCCAGTAACATTTCGATGGACAAGATTTTCGGTACAACCTTTGATTTGAACACAGATAATTTTAAAATGTTGGAAGTGTAACGTATTATCTTCGTAGTCGCGCATGTCGCGAACATAGGTACGTATGGTCAAAAAATGTGGTTGGTAAAATCATATTACTTTTGAAAATATTTCAGAAACAATTAGCGCTGGATACTTCTGTAAATCCCGTTTCGACAAATTAATTGTAGAGTTTATGCCGAGACTTGTGCGTGTTACTCGTATTATTTGGCAGCAAACTAAAGTATGTATAATTTCTACATAAGTATGAAATTGTCGTTTAGACTCGATTTTTTGGAATAATTTTTACATGGTGTAATACATTTTCAGGTGAAAATGTTACCAACACCATCAAAATTTCATTATGTGTTTAACCTAAGGGATCTGTCTCGCATTTGGGAAGGCATTCTGTTTATTAAGAAAGAGGAGCTCCAATGCATTAATATGGCTTTAAAACTATGGTTCCACGAGTGTTTACGAGTTATTTCAGACAGGTGCTTTATTCAATATTTTACTAATGAAATAACAATAATATGGGTATTTAAATCGACAGAATGTAAACTGAAATTGCTACTTATTTTTTCAGGTTTACTACCTTCATTGATAAAGAGTGGTTTGTGGCGAATTTCTGGAAAACGGCTGCTAAAGAACTGCCAGACCTAGTTAGCGAGTTTCCTGACCAAGAAACGTTCTTTGTTAACTTTCTACGCGAGCCGATCGAACCAACCGGCGAGGAAGACGAAGATATCAGTCTTGAAGCCCCTAAAATATACGAGGAATTGCCTTCGTAAGTAGTTACAGTTTTGATAATAAGTCTACATAATGTCACGTACTTTCTATAATATATGACCGTCCCTCAAATCCAAAGCTAAGCTCGACAAATATTGCGTTTCCAGTTGGGACTTCGTACTCACGAAACTGGCAGGGTTTCAAGTACTCTTCAATGAACAGATAAGAGGAGCTCATCTAGACCTGGTATTCTTTCACGATGCGATGGTGCATTTGTTCATCATATCCCGAATCATTAACACACCACGGTAACTAGAAATTCTATTAATAAAGTAGTGGTTCTATTCATACCAATAAACACTGAGCTCATTGTCCAATCTTTGAATTTCTATTTTCTTAGTGGCAATGCATTGCTTGTCGGCGTCGGCGGATCCGGAAAACAAAGTTTAACCAAACTAGCATCTTTTATAGCAAACTTCTCATACTATCAAATAACTTTATCAAGGTAAGTGAAGTCATATATTTTTGTAATAAGTATCAAACAAATAATGGTTTGGGGAATACGTTGCTTTCCTATCGATTTCAGATCGTACAACGTTAATAACTTTATGGACGATATAAAAGTGTTGTACCGCGTAGCCGGCCTACAGGGACGCGGCATCTCCTTCATATTTACTGACAACGATATCAAAGATGAGCAGTTCTTGGAGTTCCTCAACAATATAATGAGCTCTGGAGAAATCGCCAATTTGTTTCCTAAGGAAGAAATGGGTGAGTTAAGTAGGTTTGGTGTACCATAACATTTTGAAATGATCATGATTTCCTATATGTCCGAAATGTAAATTGAACTGCTTGAATAAAAGTTGTATTCAACTTTAAAAACAAATGTGGAACTTACACTGTGTCGCGTTAGGAATAGGAATAAGTAATAAAGAGTTAAGTATGATAGGTTTATTACAGTGTTTACTTTAGTCATCTATTAAAATGTATAATAATACTAGATGAGATTCTGAACGAGTTGGCACCTATAATGAAGCAGAATGCACCAAGAAGGATTCCAGTTCCAGATGTGTTGTATGAATATTTCATCATTCGTTCCAGAGCTAACTTACACGTTGTCTTGTGTTTTTCTCCGGTAAGAACTTCTTAGAGTATTTATTTTACTAATTTGTAGTATTTTATGCGTGAGTTTCGCTACGCGCCTAACACAAATTTTATTTCCAGAAATTATAACTTGCAACGAAAAGCTACAAAAACAAATACCAAATTTAATTAAGTTTTATTAGCTCTGCTTCATGTGTAGTATACAAAGTACTTTATAAACCTAGTACATTATGAAGTCTTAAACATCATGTATGTTATGCCGTTGGCTGCGTTTTCTTCCAGGTGGGCGAAAAATTTAGAAGCAGAGCTTTGAGATTCCCCGGCCTTATATCTGGGTCTACTATGGACTGGTTCCAGAAGTGGCATAAGGAAGCACTTATAGAAGTAGCACACCACTTTTTATGGGAGTTTGAGGTTGGTAATATTCATTTTATTTTTTCGAAGTATGATCCGTAGCTAGAAATTGGCTTTGCCAAACAAAGATAGTTAACATTTTTTATTACTATTCGGCATTGTGTTGATTGATAAGCCTATGGCCTAATTCGACCAACCCCTACTGTGGCTGTCAGCAGGTTGCTAGATCGTGATCTAGATCTCGACACCTATAGCAATGTTAGACATGGAGCCATTGAGCTTAGTTACCTATCACTTTACGCAGTTTATGTTTTAGTTCAAATATTTCAAAATATTTTTTATATGTATCATAGATATGATAGATATACATTTTCGTGCGTTAGTATATTCACCCGTATACGAAATTCACGGAAACGTCTGCGTTCACAAAACAGTAACATTATAATTAATGAAAACATCGGCTTTCAGGTTGTCTGCTCTATGGGGACAAAACAAAATTTGATTGAAATGATGGGCATTGTGCAGGATAACGTAGCAGACACTTGCGTCACTTATTATGAGCGATTCAGAAGGCAAACGCATGTCACTCCCAAGTCATATTTATCTTTTTTGGATGGCTATAAATCATTATACAAAGCGAAACACTGGTATATTGCAGAAATGGCGAAAAGGTTTTTATATTGAATACTAGCATTTTTTAAACAAGTAACATGTTTCGTTCAAACTGCTCCATTAATGATGACGAACACACCAAAAATTAAATCGATACATTGGGTTCATCATCATCATTATCATATCAGCCGAAAGACGTCCACTGCTTGACATAAACCTCCCCCAAAAGGAGGGGATTTGGCATAATCGCCACCCTTGGCGATTATGCTAAATCTCTATTAAGTCCCTTAGACGCCTTCTACGACGCCCACGGGAAGAAATGGGATGGTGCTATTATTTTACGTCCCGCACCACACGGAACATTGGGTTGGTTATAATTAAGTATCCACCATATAATTATTATTTTAAGCTTTGGACTCTATCCCTTCCATCCAGCTATTGTTATACAAAAAAATAAAAAAAAACAACCGACTTCCAAAAAAACAATACAAAGTGAAAAATGTGATAATATTACTATTATTGATCGAAGGTTTTGAATCTTACTTTTGTTCGAGACTGTGCACCTTGGGTTTGTTGTATATCAATGCATCCAGCCAATCGTATTTTACTAAATAAGATTTAAACTTTGCAAGACGGTTTTAATATTATGAGTTGTTCAGTTTCCACAAACTTTCGTTTAGTTGTTTACTAGCTTTTGGACGTCGAAAATTATCCCGCGGGAACGTAATGCAGGGATAAAAAGTATCCTATGTGTTAATCCGGTTTATAAACTCATCTCTTTGCGAAATTTCATCCAAATCCCTGCCGCCGTTTTGTCATGATTGAGTAACAAACATCCAAACATACAAAGTTTCACATTTATAATATTAGTAGGATATTGCGAATAACATCTTTGATATTATCGTCGCTCTGTTTTATTTTTTATTTTTTTTACTGTGTCGCTTTAAATATTCGCGTATTTAGTTGTAAGCTTCTGTTACATAAAAAAATCCATAGTTACTGAAGCAATATGCTTCTGTAGCATAAATATTTCTCGTTAAATATTTAAAGTTTTTAGAATGACGACCGGTCTTGGAAAATTAGTCGAGGCTGCTGAAAGTGTGGATATACTTAAAAAGGAATTGGAAGTAAAGGAACTTGAAATAAAGGATGCTACCGCTAATGCCGAAGAGGTTTGCATCGTGTTTAGACTTTTCAAAGAATAGTATAAGCGCTGTAGATAGATAGATAGAATATAATGCTTTATTGAATATGCTTCGCCAGAAGTTGTAACACCGCTTATTTTATTATTGTACACGAACAGCCGTGTTTTTATCACTAATACCGATGTAGCGATATGTCACTATCAGTAAGCTATTCTGAAGACGGCGAGCATATCGTAGGTGCTGGCGGCTGTAGCGGACTCGCAGGCAGCAGCCGAGGTTGTCAAATCGGAAGTGCTAGAGGTGAAGGACCGCGCCGTGAAACTTGTAAGCGTGATCGCTGCCGAGACAGCCGTGGCGGAGGAGAAGCTTGCTGTCGCTAAACCCGCGCTTGACGCTGCCGAAGCCGCGTTGCTGGTGCGTCCGAGTTTTCAGTTTTTTGAGGGATTCGGCTAACGGCACTTTTCTGAAGATGACGCTCTGTTGCAGACCATCAACGCTGCCGACATTGCTACCGTCCGGAAGTTAGGCAAGCCACCGCATCTCATTACGCTCATTATGGATGCTGTCATTCTGCTTTTTAGGAAGCGTATCGACCCCATTAAACCTGATGCCGAGAAACAATTCTTGACTGCTTCATGGTCAGAGTCTTTAAAGGTACCTGCTTATGTATTTCATCCTTCCACTGCTATTTTGAGGAATCCGTGAAATTAAAAATGCAATTTCTTTTAAAAATTTTGGACGGTAAAATGGTAACGCATTTTATAAACCTGTCATCTCATTCATAAATTCGTGTTTGACAACAGGTAATGGCGGATGTAAGATTTCTAAATAACTTGAAGAACTATCCTAAAGATGATATCAATGCAGAAATGGTCGATTTGTTACAACCTTACTTTAATTTTACGTAAGTTAGTTTTACAAACGTTGAAGGGTAATTCTCTACAACTTGGAAACCGCCTTATGCGTGTTACGTTGTATTTTGTTTATTGTATCCTAATTTTGAATATACATTTTAAAAGGTCATTAGAATACTAAACAGAAATAATTGTCATAATACTTGTCATTCTGGAATAGAGACATAGATATAGGGGTGATGGAAAAGACTAAAACCAAAATAATTATTATGATCACTTTCGACTCAACCCACTTTTCATCAAACTCATACGCCCTGCCGCCATACATATTGGAAGGAACATAAGAAATTCAGGATGCCCGTATTTCAAGGGTGGGGGCACCCCTCCGAAACTATTTTGAAACTATAAATGCATGTATTTGAAAACCAACGAATATCCTAATAAATCTTGTTAAAACATACACCTGATGCATTTTCACAGTTTATTATACTTAGAAAAACGTACATCTAAAATGAGCCCTCCGTGAGGGCTCCCGACACTGAACGTGTTAATTAAGCGGTGTGGTAGGCCAAGAAAAGGTGACATATATTATCTTTACTGAAGTACCTACACTACTCCAATATATAACCCCAAACATATAATAACGATAACGATTTTCAAAGTTGTAGAGAATGTCCTCTATTATTTCAAGCTTGCATCGTTGGAACAAATCTAAGCTTTATTCTGTTTCCTTTATATTAACATAACAGCCAATATACGTTCGAGGCGGCGAAAATTGCTTGCGGTAACGTGGCTGGACTAATATCTTGGACGATCGCCATGGCTCAGTTCTATGCGGTGAACAAGGACGTGCTGCCGCTAAAGGCGAACCTGGCGGTGATGCAGGGCAAATACCAAGCGGCCAAGAGAGAGTTGGAGGCTGCTGAGGCACAGCTCGAAGCCAAGGAGGTACGCACTAGCTCTGAACACGGAAAACACGTCACCAGGATAGTGATAGTAATAGTGTGGTTACTCCGGTAGCACGAGTTGGCACACGTGCAGAAGCAGTTCGACGAGGCAATGGCGCTGAAGCAAGTGGTACTGGAGGACGCGGCCAAGTGCCAACAGAAGATGGACGCCGCCACCGCGCTTATCAACGGGCTGAGCGGAGAGCGCGTGCGCTGGACGGAACAGTCTGCGCTCTTCATGTCTGAGATCGAACGTCTGGTTGGCGACATACTTCTACTTACTGGGTACCTATGTCATAAGAAGACGCTGACTTGTCTTGCACTAAATAAATACTATGCTTTAAATCGATTTATGTTTACACGCGCTGAACAACAAAACATGCAATTTCAGATTTTTGTCTTATTCTGGACCCTTTAATCAAGAATTTCGAGTCTTGCTGATAGAAAATTGGCTTGGAGAACTGTTGCGGAGAAAAATTCCGGTGTCGATGAATTTACATATTACAAATGAGCTTACAGATACCGCTACAGTAAGTATTTATTTATTCACCCATATTTCGTCTGCCATTACAAGATTTTTTTAACCTAAAACTATTTATTACGTACTCTATTAAACAGCATCAAATAAGAACAAGGGTACTACACGATGCTATTACCTTCAAGAAGAGAAGATAATGTAAAAAGTCTATTGCTAACATGGAACGAGATAAGCTTTAAATATAAACATCGATCGCTGTCCTCCCAACTGTTAGCTAACTTAGTCTTGTCTTATAGTCGCATGATTCTGATTTAGTTAAAATTTTATTATGATATTATTATTTTGTCAGATTGGCGAATGGAATTTATGCGGGTTGCCAACAGACGAATTGTCCATACAAAACGGTATTATTGTCACTAAAGCCTCTCGTTACCCATTGCTAATCGACCCGCAGATACAGGGAAAGATCTGGATCAAGAACATGGAAAAATTTAACAACTTAATTGTCACTACCCTAAACCACAAATATTTCAGGTGACCATAGCATCTGATTTATATGTTTCATTCATTAAGTAACTATAACGATATTATTTTGACTCTTTACACAATTATGTTTACATTATAGGAATCACGTTGAAGACTGCGTGTCTTTGGGTATGCCTATGTTAATAGAAGACGTTGCTGAAGAGTTAGATCCGGTTCTTGACAACATTCTGGAAAAGAATTATATTAAAATTGGGTCTACTTATAAAGTATGTGTTAAATTTAAGCTAATGCCATCATTTCGCAACAAGGCTAACATAAGCTTAAGTTTTTTTCTTATTTACCTACTCTATTGTAGGTTAAACTGGGAGACAAAGAAATAGACGTGATGGAAGGGCACAAGATATACATAACAACGAAACTGCCAAATCCAGCTTACACGCCAGAGGTGTCGGCTCGAACTTCTATAATAGATTTCACTGTTACCATGCAAGGTTAACAAAATGTTTTAGTATTGTTATAAGTAGCCCACAGCTGCATCTTGCCCAAAAGTTTCGTAAAATCGTACCTCATCGCAAATGGATTTAACTCAGGTGCCGGGAATCTGAGGAAGTTACTTTATTTTTTCTACGAAAACTGCTGATTTCGTAGAAAATCTCTTTTAGGCCTAGAAGATCAACTACTGGGGCGCGTGATACTAACAGAGAAGGCGGAAATGGAAGCGGAACGAACCCAACTAATCATGGACGTGACCGCCAACCGCCGCAAGATGCAGGAGTTGGAAACTAATCTGTTGCACAAGTTAACTACCATACAGGGCTCGCTTGTCGAAGATGTGTCGCTTATTCAAGTGCTCAACGTCACTAAAGCTACGGCGACCGAGGTAACTATGCCACAGTTAGTCACTGAATGATCATATCGTATTAATTAGGCCTTTAGGCTGCTCCTAGTAAATACTATTTACTTGTGTCAGGTGAAAGAGAAACTAGACGTGGCCAAGGAGACGGAGATGAAGATCAACATCGCACGTGAGGAGTACCGGCCGGTGGCTACGCGCGGCTCAGTGCTGTACTTCCTATTGTGCAACATGTCACTCGTGTGTAACATGTACCAGACCTCGTTGGCGCAGTTCCTCGAGCGCTTTGATATCTCTATGGAGCGCTCACCCCAGAGCCCTATTACGCTAAGAAGGATCGGTTTCATTATTGATTATTTGGTATTTGTATTCTAATAATGTAGGTTTAGCTTTCTTCGATCTCAAGTTCATAGTTAATTTGTTTACCTTGTTCTTATTTTATAGCCCTTTCTATAAAAATACTAATACCTTCCTAAATTCCGAGGAGGAATGTAGTGACAGTAAGAATTCCATTAATTCGACGTTTTCCCTAAGTTTTGTACCTACCAGCTGTGCTATTTTCTGAGTTTTACAGCCTGCCACGCAGCGGGTAGCTATACTTGCGCTGAAAGCTGCGACGGCCATGTAATAGAACTACTCAACTCAAATATTTTAAACCCATAAAACTCTCAGTCGAGATTGATCGATAATGATTTAAATACATTTAGTGCAAGACCTAATTCGTCAACAACACAGTGGCAAGAGGCTAGTTTGTCAACGACCATAATTAACTGTTTTGGTGAATACCATTGAATCAAAGCTGCAAGCTGGGTCGGCGAGCCCAACGACGAGCTTGTCGTAGAGTGCAGCCAAGACATTGTCTCTTAGAGAATAGCATAGCACAGATGAGCTGAAAATTGCGATTATATTCACATAGATGATAAACTACATATTAGGTATAGGTAATCATGTTTTTTTCCAATACAGACTTTTGACGTGTTCAAGTACATAAGCCGCGGTTTCTACGAAAAGCACAAATACTTATTTACGATGATGCTAACTTTAAAAATAGACTTGCAGAAAGAGTATATTAAATTTGAAGAGTTCCAGACTTTTATTAAAGGTGTTTAATTTTTATTCTAGTTCATGTAACTGTATAGGTCACTACTTATATTTTGATTAATAGCTTACCTCCGGTTTTTGTAAGACCTGACCTAGCCCACTCAAATGATTGTCATTGAGTAATTTTTTGTTTTTGCAAGACAGCTCTGCGTGTTACCTCGTGATTTTTTTTCCTTGAAGCACAAGAATATTGCATAGGTCCATACTTATGCATTAATCGTGTGTACGCGTGTGCTTTATAGTTTCGTAATGTGTGAATTTGTGAATTAAATTAGCACGTCTTTGTCGCGTTGCTGTCTTTTCCGTTAAAGAATCATAACAGCTATCATGTGATTAGACAATATCAGATACATACAGTTAACCAAACAGCTTAAAATAGATAGACGTTATACGGCATTTAGAACAAGTGTTCTAAAAGCGAGAGAGATTTTGCAAACTCTATTGCTTTCTGGTTGAAGGTGGCGCGGCGTTGGATCTTAATGCCTGTCCCCCTAAACCCTACAAGTGGGTAACAGACATGTCGTGGCTGAACTTGGTCCAACTGTCTAGTTTACGTCAGTTCACTAACATATTGAACCAAATTTGCAATAATGAGAAGGGATGGAAATCCTGGTGAGTTCCATTTCATCTACACGTCTCGTGTTAAATATATGTACCTACACATTTAATTGGTTGTCTGCTTGGTAGGTTTGACAAAGAAGCTCCTGAAGAAGAGCCGCTACCTGACGGCTATCACACTCTAGACGTGTTCAGGAAGCTGCTGGTGGTGCGCGCCTGGTGTCCCGACAGGACTCTAGCACAGAGCTTGTGAGTGGCGCGTGATACCACGGCCTATGTGTGGCCATTGTGTGGTCATTCACAGCTGGATACAAGCACTAACACTTTACGTAATGTTCTAGGAAGTACGTTGTACACTCTATGGGCGCTCGATACTCTGAAGCCGTCATAGTAAATTACGAGGTAAGAATGTGGTCAAAGTGAATATAAGTAACAACAAGTAATAACTTGATGGACTTCTTATATTCCAGCAAATGGTCGTAGAATCTCGACCACTGGTTCCACTGATTGGTTTTTTGGCGATGGGCTCTGATCCAACGCCGTCTATCGAGACGACTGCCAAGCGAATGGAGAATATTTGCCAGTCAATATCTATGGGCCAAGGTCAGGAGGTTCATGCAAGGAAGCTCATAGAGCGAGCTCTAAAAGAGGTGATAAGTGTGGTCTACTGCTTAGATTTGTTAGTTGGACCGAAATCTTAATGCATAATGTTTAAAATATCTGCTGGTGTACAGGGTATGTGGGTGCTGCTACAAAACTGCCATTTAGGATTGGGATACATGGTGGAACTAATGGAGCAGTTCGGAGAACTAGAGAAGAATCCAGAGCAGATTCACGAATTATTTAGGTAATAATTAAATGCTTGTACCAGTATCTTTATTCTAGTAAATGATTCACGGCTATTTACATGTTCGTAACATTTTAGGCTCTGGATTACCACAGAAGTTCATGAAAAGTTTCCAATTACACTTCTGCAAATGTCTATAAAGTATACTTGCGAGCCACCTTCCGGTAAGTTTGTCATCTTTGACCATCGCATCGAATTCTTATTGGGTTTATTGACATGGAAAAAAATGTGATTTTATTGATCATTTAAATGTTTTAGGTATCAAAGCTGGTCTCATGAGAACCTACGACTCGATGAGTCAGGATTTCCTTGATTATAGTGACAGTCCCTTTTATCTGCCGATGATTTACACAATCTCGTTCCTGCATACCGTAGTACAAGAGAGACGGAAATTTGGTCCTCTCGGTTGGAATATTCCTTACGAATTTAATTCTGCTGACTGGTTGTCGTCGTGTATGTTTGTGCAAAACCATTTGGACGCTTTGGAGCAAGGACAATCAGTAAGCTGGACCACCGTGCGGTAAGTCTCTGCTAGATAGTAGGTACTGAAGGGGACAGTACCTACAGTTCATTCGCTGCCACGTGCAAGGAGTTCTGGTTGCCTGTACGGATGGGCACGTTCTGTTAGTTTTATAAATAGATTATAAGCATCTTTATAAAAATCATGAACCATTCTTTGGCTATCCTGAAATAAATAAGGAGACATTGTAGTTACATGGTGTCAGCGGTGCAGTACGGTGGGCGAGTGACTGACGACTTCGATACGCGGCTACTAACCACTTTCTGCAGGGTGTGGTTGTCAGATCAACTGTTTAATGAAGACTTCCAGTTCCACAAGGGTTATGGTATTCTATCGTTTAAGAACATACCGGAGTACCTCGAAGAAATCGACACGATGAAAACTGTTGACCCGCCTCAAGCTTATGGCTTGCATACCAACGCTGACATCACGTTAGTAACTGTTTTCTTAATCTTGATATTCCGTATACATAGGTACTATCCGATTTTTCTACATTTGACAAATAATTAACTTTCAGTTACCAGCGCAACACCACTCAAGAACTTTTGGATACGATATTGTCAATTCAGCCGAAGGAGTCAAGTGGAGGGGGTGGCGAAACACGTGAAGCGTCCGTCTACAGGCAGACTAAAGAAATGCTGGAAAAAATGCCGACAAACTTTGATTCTCACGAAGTGCTGGCTAGGTAGATATCTATCTATCGTTTAACCATAAGAATAATTATAAAGCCAAGTGTTAAAAGGTCACACCTCTGCTTACCCTTCGGGGACTACCTACTACAGCTATCACGTGATTAAATTCGTTTTTAGGTTGAGGTTATATGGTATACTTAATTCAATGGTGATTTTCTTGAGACAAGAAATCGACAGAATGCAAAAAGTAATTGAATTAGTCAGAACTACATTAAAAGACTTGCTGCTTGCAATAGACGGGACTATTATAATGAATGAGGTAACAAATCATATATTTTACTTTCAACAGTTCTCAAAATATGGATCCACTGAAGTTTTTGATATGTAAAAATTGAGTCTGTCTGATTTCGGTAACTGCTTATTGGAAGTAGTTTTTTGTAGAAGTAATATCTATTTATTGTTGTAGGCACTTCGAGATTCATTAGATAATATATATGACGCAAAAGTGCCAAATATCTGGTTAAGGAGTTCGTGGTCATCTTCCACATTGGGCTTCTGGTTCACAGAGTTTTTGGAGAGAACCATTCAATTCTCGACGTGGTGCTTCCAGGGCAGACCGAACTCTTTCTGGATGACCGGATTTTTTAATCCTCAAGGTAACAATATAAAATGAGAGGTGACGAGGGACAACCGCAACGAAGTTTCTATTGCTTTTGCACACTTATGTTGCTACATTTTTGCCGGTCTAGCTCTCATTAGCCAAGTGTGCAGAGTATAACGTGCAATATGGAGTTTCGTTCCAATAAAAAAGCCAATAAATATTATACAGTATTTTTACTTTGCATGCAAACATGGATATTGTATGTACTACTACTACTTTGTGGGAGACACTGCACCAATATCATACGGAAGATTTTCTAGCGTAGGTAAAACCAAGCGTGCAACGAAAAATCTAGGGCCTAGACAAGTACAATAAACCGCTATTATGTCTCATATTATCCACTCAGAATTTATGGTAATTTAATCTTATTAGGTATCTTTAGCTTACTAAAATGGGCATTTAGAGCTCTAAACGCTCGTTATAGAAGTTGTGATGTAAGAATTGTACGACTTTAAGCTGTACCGTGCCTTATTAAACAACAATTTAACTACATATGTTTATAAAATGAAACCGCGAATATTTAACACCTTAGTTTATACAACATTCCTTCTGGTTGTTAAAGGGTTCTTGACAGCTATGCGCCAGGAAGTGACTCGGGCGCACAAGGGCTGGGCTCTAGACATGGTTGCGCTACACAATGACGTTACTAAATTTACTTACGAGGAAATTAAGGCTCCTCCGCCGGTAAGATGGTCTTTTAATTATGTATATATCGTGGCATTTTAATCGTCTTACAACGCCAGCCTACTTCATTTATCCAATGACTACTAATCATGAAAAAAAAAAAAAAAACCAAGTCATTCACTGACGCATGACGTAGTTTGAAAATCATGTGGGTATCTTCTACCATTTGATTCGTAAACATTATTAACAGGGTGTTTAATAATTTTAAAACATTTGTTTAATTTTCTTTCCATCTTAATTAATGGTAACAATTTTTTAATAGCGCTATTTGATGTCGTATACATTGAGTGGACCATATTTAATTTTGTAAGACGACTAAAATGTCAGTGTACCTTTTATAGAGACCTTCCTATGAAGTATGACTCCATTACTTACTGGTCCATTGCAAAAATAAGATGATCCTTTTGTTCTGTAACGCTAAATCTCTGTCTCTAACCAAACATCACAGAACACGTCATAGTCCGGCTACTTGTCAGTTTTAGCAAGCCGTCTCATAACATTATCTTTTATAAATTTCTGATACAGGAAGGCGTGTACATACACGGAGTATACCTTGACGGTGCGGGTTGGGACCGGCGCAACCTACGTCTGTGTGAGTCTACTATCAAAGTGGTGTATACTGTGTTGCCGGTGATACACGTGTATGCGATAAACTCTACCGCGCCCAAGGACCCCAAGCTCTACCTGGTAATCTACTGTAGATGCATAAGTATTAGTGCATCTGTTTATCAGCTTCTACTTATTGATTGTCGTTTGTCAGTGCCCAGTGTACAAGAAGCCCGTGCGTACCGGTTTGACGTTCATCACTCCGCTCTGGCTGCCAACCATCAAGAACACTGACCACTGGATTCTAAGAGGAGTCGCTATTTTATGCGACGTTAAGTGAATTGAATGGCTTATTTTAATTGCAATACATTTGAGAATTTATTTTTGTATTGTTTGTAACCTAAGACTAACCCGCGCCCGCTGCGATTTGCGAATAATGAATTAATATGCCTAATCTTTCCCGACTATGTTGAGGTTGGCTTGCTGTCTATCTGGATGCAGCTGAAAATCAGGGTATTTATTACATGGAGCGTCTGCCTATTGACTTCCACAACCCAGTTACTGGGTAACACGATACCCGTTCGTAAGACTGATTGTCAAACTTTTCGGCTTCTGACTACCCGTAACGACTTTCAAAGATGTACGAATGACAGGTGGGACCAACGGCTTTTAACATGCTGTGCGAGGCACGGAGAGGTCTTCATATTTAACAAAATGAGAAAGAAAGAAAGTAAAGTCCTAAGCTGCAGGCCGCCGGGCTCCACTGCGTACTAATGTATTGTTGTTTACCGCTACCTATCGCAGACTTACGCTGCACAGGCGGATAACAAGCTGTTACGCACAAGCCGCGGAAACCAACGCTTGGCGGTGACTGCTTTTGTTGTTTTTTTTTTGCTATCTTTCATTTGTTACGTACCCACCCGCCCTGCGATCAACTCCCAACAGAGCCTGCGGGCATTCCCGAAACGACCACGTCGTCCACTGTATTCACACTATATTTTAAAACAGCGCTTCCATTACCGCGGCGGGTGCGGGTACGGTTCCTTGAGTTCATAGCCTAATAGCCATTATCATTATGATGAATAGTTGTGTTTTCCATGGTTGAACGAATAAACCCATGTATTTTTTAAACCCCAAGTAGTTTTTATCTCAGTGACTTATCCACTTTAACTACACAAACATCTTCCCGCATCTTTTTCGATCCTTACTAAAAAATGAGCGGATCCTCCTTAATTTCATACATATTTTGCTTCGCCCACCTCTTGTCTGCCTATACGTTGATTTATCTGGCCATACACGCGGTTTATCTTTCAGGAACGTTTGCGCTAACATCAGTCTTCTAGATTATACTTCAGTCATTACGTTACTACTAGGTACTAATATTATTCTGCTTGGCATACATTAGCCATATATTTCGCGGCCCTTTCTGATCTCAATAATATGTGATCTCTACACCCTCGATTTCACTCACTGTCTCAAATTAGTTTTTACATATAGGTACCTACTTAGCGTAGGAATCCATAATCATACGAATTTCCTTGGTTTTTTGTATTGGCTTTTATAGAACCGCTTTCAAAATCGGCAAATCATGGCCTCTTGGTAGGATATTAGGACTCTTCATGTAATCCAGTCGAGCATGTAAGAGCATTTTGCTACTCTGTCTATATTAACCCCAAGTCTAGCAGCACATGTGCTGAAATAACGCGACGGAATGTTTAGCGTGTTTATGCCTGCAATGCTTTATAAATTACCTAAGACACTGCAGGCCGATAAGAGTGCTTTAACGCCTTACATTCGTGTGAGGCGCTGAAGCACTCTTATCTGCCTGCAAGGGTCATTTGTAAGGATTATTTGGCGTGTGAAAAAACTAGAAGCGATGGATCTAGTTTCTTCTAAACAATTTCATAAAATAATTCCTCTAATGCTTTTTTTTGGTGGGAAATCATCAAAAAACTTCTCCCGCTCTGAGTGGAGCAGAAGGGCGTGTCAGATTTTTACTAACTAAAACCCACCCGTGTTCCCCCAGTTGCCTGTGTGCCAGGGGCGACGGTATCTCTTTCGAACAACCCTCGCCCTGGCAGGTATCAGCCCTTCCGGGCAACATCAGTTGTTACTGACATCTCTTTGAGGCGCGCGTGGAACACAACGCGCTGTCGACCCGGGCTTGGTCCTTACCGGACAGCGAGCTACCCATTACTCACCGTCCGCAAGCCCGCGCCTACGGTGGCCGGGAATTAGCCTGGGATTCCCGACGCCCAGGGCGTCTCCTGCGAAGGCTACGGCCATGAGGGCGCATGTACCTACTGCCTCTCCCTCACGTGCGCCGCTTCCCTCTTTGCGTTTATCACTGCTTTCCTAAAGGAAGCGACGGCTACCCATGCACTCTCGCTCCGTACCATGGCCTGGACCAGAGCCGGACGCTAGAGATCGCCGCCGCCGATCGCCTCCACGAGGACACGGCGGTGCTCCGCCCAAGCCGAGCAGACCCTCCCGAAACAACCGTGTCCGGTGAGGACCTGCATCAGGCGGAAGGTGAGGACACCGTGCCGCCTCTCAAGCCACTCCTCAAAGAGGGGACTTCCCGCCGCAATCGTGGCGTGCCCAAACTCCTTTAATATTTACCTCTAACGCGCCCCTGTCAAAGCCATTCAAGCGCTAAAATATCTTTGTAGCAGTTTATGTAGATACAGTCGTTTCACAGTTATCTATAGTTAATTGTACAAGGATCATATAGCGTGTGGCCAAAATCGGATCTCACGCGGCTATCTTGTTTTTTCAATACAAAGGTTTAATATTATTATACTCTTTGGGTTTATCAACAGCGCCCCCAATATATCCTTGCAGCCGTAGACAGAGAATGCTATCTCTGTCTACGCTTACAGCACTATTGATAAAGTCCTTTCACAGTTATTGCTGTACAAGGATATTTTAGCATGTGGCCAAAATCAGAACTAACGCGGAAATCATGTGTTTTTTTAAAAAAAAAAGGTAAGGTCAACGTCATTCGAGGGCCAAAAGATCTTTGTAGTACTCGTAGCAGTATATTTTACCTGTGATTTTGCATCACTGTCAAATCACAGTGGTCTCTATTCTCGTAGCAATATGTTGAATGGGTGCTGTCAGAGATAAAATAACTATATTTTTTTTTACAGTAAAAACCTTTGTTAATGAACTATAAAGTACGAAATAAAACTTAACATTAGAATTTGCTTAAATATATTATTATTCTATCTTCTTCACTTTCAATGTTCTTGTATGAAAAATCCAACAAACCCAAACACGCCGTTACACAAGTCATGACATGAAAACAACCGAGTTGCACTTTCCTAGTGATGCCAAACTTTAGAATGATGGCATGAAATGTAGGTATACGCATTCCATCGAAGGTGTATATTTTTTTTGTGCCTGTTTCGTTGATCGCTGAAGAGATCGCTCGTATGGAAACAATCCTAGGTCAGCAGACACGTCATGGTGTATGTATACGGCTGTATACAAAATTTAGCGTCTGTGCTACATACCGTTTAAGAGTTCCCCGTCTGGTGCCAACCCTGGGTACAGCAGCCAGCCAGGTAGGTAGTGGTGGACTTTAGAACAGGCTTTCGTTCGTCTGGAGCCAATCTTAGGTGTAAGGTCAAGCAGCATAAAAATGCGTTTTCTTCGAAACTGAACCAAAATATAAAATTTAGACTCTGTAGGATAAGAGGAAGTGGTCTCAATTCAGCTTGCAAGATTTGACCTAAACAAACTAACATACCAGTCTATCTACATACATACATACTTGGTAAGTTAAAAAAAGCGTGTAAGAACGATATTCCCGTCAGCTCAATGCAGCTGACTATTCCTTTTAAGTATTCGCCGTTGGGTGCAGCGTATGACTGAAATTCATAATTATTGAGTAGTTAACCATGACTAGAAATAATTATTCGGTATAAAGTCGGTCACGAAAAGCAAGACCGAAGCCTCTCCTATAGCGATATCATAGAGTAGAGTAAATATATGAGTGCTATAGATAGAATGTGCACTATGTCAGTATTTTGTCGACTTGGCAGGAAATAATAATTCTAATCTGCTTTTCTAATTTTGAATCTTATGTGACAGTTTTTTCATGTCCATTTGTATCGTAGATTGAGTACCTACTTACGTGTTGACTTGTGTGAAAAGTTTATCTAGAAACAGATTTAATATTACTTTATTGTAGAGTAAACAAACACATTTATTTACATTTAAAAAACAATGGACGAGCCTGGAGCTGATGAGGCACCAGCGGCAGCTGAAGTAACTGCAGGCGCAGCGGGCGAAGCAGGCGAAGTACCGCAAGTTGAGCCTGCCGAGTCGCAGCTGCCCGCAGAGTCGCAGCTGCCCGCAGAGTCGCAGCCGCCCGCAGAGTCGCAGCCACCTGCAGAACCAGCAGAGCTTTTAGATCAAGCTGAGGATCAACCTATTGCTCGTTTAAAGGCGATTTCATCAATCCGGAGAATGTCATTCAGCGACGGGGAACCCATCGAAATCGACAAATCCGCTCTGGAAGCTATACTTGACGTCAGTTCTCGTTTAACGGACATTCAAATGAGGAGCAGAATGTCTCTGAGCGCTATGGGACAAGGTCATGAGACATATAAGGACAAGCAAGTAAATAAACGAAATGATTAGATTTTTTGTTTCATTTGTAGCTATTAAAAGGTGTGGATAAAACTGTTGGTTTTGTTTGTAGGCCAGAGCTAAAGAAGCTCGTAATAATCGTGTGGGTGGTCTCAAGCAACAACACCGATACTTACTAGAAAATTGTGCGACAATTTTGAATAAACCAGTTGATTACATATTGGTAAGTACATACGTGATTGAAACATACTTACACTAAGTGTACCTGCTTGGTATACCTTCATTGATTCACTCCTGTTTTACTGGTTAGATAGATCTGACCAGTAAAACAGCAGTGACTCAGCCGATGGTATCTATACAATTTGATTGATACTCCATATTACTTTGCCTAGTTCGTTTTTCAGTTTGCACACAAACAATACCTTAGAATCCCTTATTATAATATTTTCAAAAATATTATATTAATATTTCAAGACTATTATTACCTATTTGGCATATACATTTTGTGTATTTCGTGGTTACCCGTAAAATAAAATAAAACAGCGCATAGAAAATTTATGTATGTAATAGATTAACATTATGGAAAATACATGTAGAGTACAGTCACATCCGGGTTATTGCAATTGTCTGCTCGTTGCACAATAGAACGTGCTATAATGACTCAGCAGTATATTTTCGTCGTTATGTCAATCGCCCCCATAACTTGGAGACGCGGCGTATATGGTCGCAACCTTAAGCTTATTGAGGGGGCGACAAAGAAGAAGAATGTCAATACCTTAGAATGAGAATCAGCCATCTTAAAATGTCAGATCGAATAAAAAATATGACATTATTTCGACTCATAAATCCCACTATCCCCCTTTCCACTAGGAAACTGGGATAGTGGGATTTACGGTGATTAAAATTACACCTTAAATATATTAATATATTTAAAAAAATCAGCTATCCCCTACATTTATGATCGCATAACTCGTCAAAATGTAAGGAACAACTGATTTTATTTTCGCGGTTTCAGGTTTGGGCCCATAGTAAAAGTTGTTCATAATGATGAGTACAATGACCCGTTATGAGATTAAGGGTGATTAAAATTACACCCT
Organism: Polymixis lichenea; assembly: GCA_949091785.1. Classification (NCBI taxonomy): domain Eukaryota; kingdom Metazoa; phylum Arthropoda; class Insecta; order Lepidoptera; family Noctuidae; genus Polymixis; species Polymixis lichenea. Next base: position 9,572,646 of record OX420932.1, on the reverse strand, counting down.
GTATATACAACCCTAGTTTTAGTATAATATACGAAACCGGAAACACTTGTCTAGCAGTTTTATGTAAGGATTATGCACAAAATTTAAAAACTGTGTTATGAAAAATCAGAAAGTTTTTTATGTCACCAAGTTGTCTACACAAACCCGCGGCCCCGGGGCCGCCCGGCCGGCGTAAAATTGTGCTCATTGATAATAATAATAATAATAATTAGGCAGTAGGTACCTAACCGTACGGCGATTGTATTGTAATTAACTGGTGATAACATTTTCCATCACACTTGCAAAACTTTTTTGGGAAAAATATAACATGGTGTAAAAATTATTGGAATCGATTCAGTTACTTATTCTGCAACTATATTCAAGTACTCGGCGTAACTTTCGTAGCGGCGGCGCGGGCTTGCGGACTGCGAGTCATGGGTAGCTCGCTGTCCAGTGTCCAAGGACCAAGCACAGGTCGACTGCGCGTCGTGTTCCACGAGTGCCTCAAAGAGATCTTAGCAATAACTGAAGGGGTCCGCTAAGGCCAATGCCTGCCAGGCTCGCGGATTTGTTCGAAAGTGTCACCGTGGCCTCTGGCACAGGCAACTGAAGGAACACGGGTGGGTATTAGTCAGTAAAAGTCTGACACGCCCTCCCGCTCCGCCCAGAGGGGTAGAAATCATTTGACGATTTCCCATACAAAAAGAAAAATCTACTGTGCGTGGCTTGGTAATATAAACTTTAATTAAATACTGTGTACACGATTTAATATCATTTAAAGATTGTAAAATCCGTTCCGATCCGTTGCGATACGAGCCGTTTAGTAGGAAATCATCCGTTAGATATCGATCATGAGCTCGCTCATACTCCGACTCGCACTTGGGCTTTTTCGGGTGGCTGTGCCCACAACCTTTTTTGAGGGCTAAATCCGCGCCTGACCGTTTAGCCACTTTAGCGTGATTGAGTAACAAACATCCAAACATACAAACTTTCATATTTATAATATTAGTAGGATTTTATTATGACTACGAGTTATTTGCACACGACGTTCTTAGTTTGGGGAAGAAGTCATCATCTGTCGCACGTTACGGGAACTTCAAGCATATTTTTGTTTCACAAATCAGTCGCCATCGCTCTGTTGAGACGGGAGGATTGCGCATACATTTTCAACTGCGCTGAGAATATTTCTTAGCGCAGCTGAAAATGTACGTAATACGTGTATGTGTGTAATTACGAAAGTATTACTTACGAAAATAAATAATCTTATTTTCGTAAATAATATTTTCGTAATTTATCACATTGTAGAAAAGACACTACCTATGAAATATAAAACATGAAAAAACTAATAAAACCACTTCCGAAACGATTATTAAAAACGTTAAGAATGGAAAACAAAAATTGCCGAGGGTAAAATACAAATATTATACAGAGTGAGTCCAGGGGGCCAGGGCCAAATAAATTAGGGCTGAGTAAGTTGCAGGTGAGCCCACCTATCCACCATTTTCGTATGTTCAACGTTCTGCCAAACATCCTGAATAGGGTGATATGAAGATGAGTGCAAAGCTTTTAGGCGAAGATAGTACAGACAATTTATTGTCTTAGTCGAAGTCTTACGTTTTTTTTAAACGTAAGTTTTATGATTTTTTTCGAAAATTCCCAAAATGTTAACTACACTGCTTATTTATGGCCAAATTGAATGATAAATGAGTTCATTTTTATTTAATTTAATTAAAGTAATGTGTAAGCATTCTAGCAAAATATGTTCTAGGCCTCTGTGTCGTTAGACATTTTTTTTACAGGCTTTAAAAAAAAACGGAGGGTGCTTTTTGTTCAAACCGTTTCGAAAAAATGCTTGATAATCGCTCTGTATTTTGCGGTATCATTTACGCCGATATCTTACAAATTATTGAAATTGGGACCTACAAACCAATTTGAGGGAGAAATTTTAAATTTTAGGCAGGCTAATTAAAACAACCTTTGAATTAAAATTATTGTTGTTATTTTCAGTATCATCTTCAGCTTCATTGTTTCAAACGCTGAATTAATTCTCTCTATCAATTCTTCTCTCGTGTTAATTTCAACATTCGTATACACCAGTTCCTTGGCCCGGCCCCACACGTAAATAGTTCAGCGGGGTCAGATCTGGTGAGCGACCGGGCCAAGGGATGGGTCCATCTCTGCCGATCCAGCTGTCAGTAAAGCAATTATTTAAGTGTTGCCTTACATTTACCCCCTTATTCATAAACGATGATTAAAGTTAAATTTATTTATTTATTTATTGATAAGGCATAAATGATGTTTAAACGTCAAAAATATATGGTTAAACAGACGCTAATCATCATTTAACTTTAATTATCGTTTTTATTCAAGGGGGTTAACGTCCAATGCGCTGGACAGCCGTCTTGCTGAAAGATGACTATTCGGTCTTTATCGAATATCGGGACACCGGTTTCTTCTATCAACACTGGTAAATCGACCTGTAGAAAGTGCAAATGATTTTCACCATTCAAAGTATCCGGTAAGAAGTGGGGCCCAATCAACGTCCTGCCAATTACTGCCAGTTGTCCAGACCATACATTGACAGAGAATTTACTCTGTGAGGTGTTCGTACTAGGTCGGTAAAGAACAGATGTGGTTCAATAGCAAGCGTATAATGCAAACTGACATTCGTACAAGTATTACATTATAATATACCACAGGATGATAATTTCCTAATGCGGGTAACAGATATACATCACAATGTACAACTCCTGCTAATATGTGATATAAATTATATAAATATTACTGAGTGATTGTGAGCTGAGATAAATTGTACATATACACCACCCTCAACACCAGAAAAGAAGGAATTAGGTGTAACTATAAAATACGTACAAAATCCGAAAGATGGTAAAAAACATCATCATTTCAGCCCGGAATAACTAACTGCTGAGTATAGGCCGTGTTTCTTTTTTTTCTGCCAGTCTGCAAACACTGCAAGGTTTCTAATTCCTAATGGGTTCTCAGACATGAGGCCGTTTAGTTGGCAGTGCAGTCACCGACTTCGTGCACTTGTCAGTCAGTGGCACGCCTCGCTGAACTGACTCTCTAAAACCGACTCGTAAACAGGCTTCTTGTCCGGAGCCCATAACTCTCCTAATACATAACATATACTTATGTAAAGTCAGTGAACTAGATGGTAAAGCAAATTGACTTTCAACGGTAATGTCCCGTAAATTCAAGTCTTATCTGTCATTATTTATTGTCTGTGGTAAATTACATTATATTGCGTCAAGTTGGTTAATAATCAAGTTCTCAAACTGAACTTATTATTTTACAGGACGGTGTCTATGACGCAGATGTTCATATTGATCTGTTAGATAGTGCAATCGCTGAAGGTGGCAGAAGTTGTGTTGTTCTATGCGATGCTCTGCTTCCACCTGTAAAAATGGGTAATGTTTCTTTAACTTTTGTCTATCATGATTTCTTTTCTTTTTTTTAACCCCCGACGCAAAAAGAGGAGTATTATAAGTTTGACCGCTATGTGCTATCTGTCTGTCTGTGTCTGTGACTGCTATCTGTCTGTGTGTGTGTCTGTCTAGGGCACCGTAGCTCTTAAACGGGATAACCGATTTGGGTGCGGTTTTTCTTATTTAAAAGTAAGTTTTCTAGTGGTGGTTCTTAGACATGTTTCAATCTCGGTTCAGCCGTTTGAAGATTATTCAGTTCTTGTCTGGCTGATTAAGGGATTTGAGTATCTTCCACGGGTCTGATTGACTCGAAATTTGGTATTCTATTACTTCAATGATATCAGACGAACAAAGTAACCTTGTGCTGGAGCATTACCTGAAATTTTCAGGATACCCAACTTACTCACCAACAAACAGCAGAAGTGTTTGGACTCATAGAAAAGGTCTCAATGAATAGGTCGATAAATGGTGATCAGGCCGAGTAATGAGGATAAATTAGAAAGAAACTTCATAACCATACCATGTTCCATTTTTTATGTACATTGTCGAACAGTGGAGTAATACACTCCCGAAGTGACGAGACAAGATTCACCTTGAGTTGTTTCTAGTCCACATTTTTCCCATACAAACTTCGGGAGTGAATTACTGTTCGACAATGTACATCAAAAATTAAACATGGTATGGTTTTGTCTCATTATTAATATTGTCTGTACGGAAACAGAATACTTAAATAAAAAGCAATTAAAAAGTTAGGAGCCAGCAAAGTTTCGTTTTTCTTGCTATTTTAACCTAAGTTTGGGCGTCTTTAAGTAACAAAAGAAGTGTAAAATCTCCAAAACCAAGTCGACAGTGGTTTTTTCATAAAACCCGATCTTCCGAAGGACTTTCCTTAATTTTTCCGCGCCTGTTTTACTAAAAATGATCCTGCATCTCACTGAATAACGTTGTGCGTGTAGACTAGCGGCTAACTGCATATCAATGCTACTACCTCTATCGGACACGATGCCTGGTGACACAGCGTGCTTTTTAGTCAGGCCCACCAGTGAGTTCGAGCCCGCGACTAGATTCCCCTTAATGTGGCGTTTTTAGACCCCCTGACACTGACCTGCAAATTTCAAAAAAACGTAAGAAAATTTGAATGTCGCAGGCTACCCTGGTGCTTCCACCTTAAGGGACGAACGACAGTATGCGTACAGAGGCCAGCAGATCAAGCTTCCCCAACCTGTTTTTTGATAGATTTTCAACTTTATTACAAAAGCCTACGGTTTATGTTGAATTGGGAAAATTTGATAGATTAGGGTAGCTTGATGTGCTGGCCTCTGTACATATCGATTCATACGTTGACAACTCGTAACCCGTTTTTTCGCAAAATGAGTGACATCAAAAATGTTTAAGTTAAGCGCTTATTTAATGAAAAACGTATGTGGGGACATTTTATTATTTTAATTATGAGATATCAATAAAGAATTCGATTACCTACCAACTACTTTTTTTATTTTATTTTTTTCGAAATTATGCATTTTTTCTCCCTCCTGTAAAATTTGACACAATGCAGTTACATGTTGTCAACCTTTGACCATCGATATTACAATGAACGCATGAATTACTTTTTCTGAACTTTCCAGAATCCGGCCGGTTTGTTCCCAATCAGAGAGGAAAAATGGAGAGGACTTATATATCTGGTGGGGAATCTATAGGCACCGAGGGAAAATGTATTGCCATGTACAGATTGAAGACCAAAGCTATCGACGCTAGAAATATTGGCGATGTAATTATGTTTAAAGTTGATTTCTTGTAGATAGGTACCTATCTCACTGTCTCTTCCATTTTGGAACGGATTTTGCGAACAAAACTTATTTTAGTAAACTTGCAACTATGGACAAAGTTTAACTTTATTTTGAAAAAGTTTTTCCTTATTTGACAGTCTTTTTTCAAAACTACTCGCCACTCTACGTCGTCGGCCGATCTCGATCGATCGATTGACCTAAATATTTGTGTATTTTTTTAAATCGACTATGTGGAGAAATCCGATTCCATCAGAGATACGGGGAAATCGTCTTTGGGAAAACCAATAGCTCTTTTTCTATTAAAACCATTTCGAAATGCTTAATTTTTTGGTCTAGTGTGAGTTGTCCATAAAAATAGGTAAAATCGGTAAATTTGGTTGGGCTCTCTTTCATGTAAGGATCATTAAAATGTATCGTGAACAAAAATCCTGACACCAGAAGTTGGCCAATTGTTAATTTTTTTTAATACTTTTCGTCTGTGTTAAGTTGATAAATGTAAAGATCATTTCATTGTGTGGGACAAAAAAAATCTGGACAGCGGAAGTTGGTCAAATTAAATAAAAATATTTATTGGATTGGTACTTGTCACATTTAGAATGAGAATCACGTTCTATCTGCTAGAAAATTCTTTGGCGACTTAATTTGGGCTTCTTGAGTAAGAACCAATAAGTATAGTGCCTTTAAGGTTTAAGGTTTATAGGTGGTGTCTAATGATTTTTGGAAAATTAATTTCAGGACTACTACTTCGTTGTGTTTGATATAAACCAGGAAACCGACAATGTTGTATCAGGTATATGTAACACCATGAAACGTGTATATATACCGGCTCTTAAGATGTGTGGCGCTTGGGGAGACATTAATCCTCCCAACCCTAAGAGTGGTGACATAATCAAGACATATATTTCGAAGATAAACCTGTTTGTTGATTATCTTGCAAGTTAGTGTGATGCTTTTAAAACACCTATTATGACGACGACTCATCAACCTACCATACATTTGCAGTAAGAGCTGAGCTCGCATTGTACAGACGCCAGCACATCAAGCTACACCCTATACATAACTATAACTACGACGCGCCACAGAGTGTTAGAAAGAAAGTATCCTTGCCAGGATTGGTTGAGTTTTCAACGTTTCTAAAATTGACCAATTGCTGCACATACCAATATTTGGGAGCCAATTATCATGTTTTACTAGGAATAAGCCACGCCCCTGCGCATACGTCACCGCTCCCGAGTTTCACTCATCACATCGTTCATTTATCCTTTACGTCAGGTCGTCAGTCATTAAAAATTCGTGGAGTCGTGCTGTGTCGTGTTGTGCGTGTTATTAGTAACTCTATTATATCATTATGGCGATTAGCGCCTCAGTTGACGCAAGTTGAAAGAGAGTGGATCATAGCGCTTCAATTGAGTGGGTGCTGGGTGACAAAGATTTGTCGGCAGACGCCGCCGGGCATAACGGTGAGTAAATATTTTTTTAGTAATAATAAACAAATGTGTCAATTTTGTTTCTTCTATAGAATATTCGAAATAAGTTAACACAAGCGTTAAGTAGGTAGGTATCGTCTTTGTGTTCTTTTTTAATGAGTTTCTGATATGATCTGAGTAACCGTGAAAGCGTTAGCGAGTTATACATAACTAGCTGACCCGGCAAACGTTGTTTTGCATTATAAATTACTTCTTATAATTTAGGGGTATGAAAAATAAATAGTAGCCGATTCTCAGACCTACTGAATACGCATATAAAATTTGGTAAAAATCGGTAAAGCCATTTCGGAGGAGTACGGTAACTAACATTGCGACATGGAAATTTTATATATTAGAAGACAAACGATTAACTATTGTTTTTGATTCCAATAAGTCATAACTACTCTAAACAAAAGTTAATCCAGTAGGTAGTTATTGGATTTTATAGTAAATATTTACCAACAATCACGCACTTGCTTTTTGTCAAGAAACATTGCTGGGTCAAGCGTGTTCTCGTAGAAGAACACGCAGCTCCAAGTTTAGTTACAATCTAGTTACCACGAAATCGGATTGGGTGTAACCCTGTAATGGTAGCGATGTTTGTGTGTAAATAAATAATTTAATAATTTTAAGTTAGCTATTACTGTATGGGCTTGTGGCTAAGTAATAACAGCCACACGGGTCGATAGATCGGGTTAAGCTACGCTTGACGCGGTTGGTCCGTGGATGGATGACCATCTTTACATAACACCCTTCCATGCCTCGGAAAGCCGTTGGTCCCGGCTGTTATTTGTGCCTCTTTGACAGTCCTTAAGGATCGTCAGAAGCCCGAAAGTCTGACAACCAGTCTTACAAAGGGTAATTGAATTTACCAGTAACTGGGTTGTGGAGGACAGATAGGCAGTCGCTCTATGTGGAATACTGGTATTCAGCGGCATCCGGTTAGACTGGAAGCCAACCCCAACATAGTTGGGAAAAGGCTAGGCAGATTATATTATTGTAGGGAATTATATATAAGTTTTAATACATGTTTGCTTAGAGTAATAAACTGAGTAATAATGTGCAAATAAACTATAGCTATTTGTTTCGTTCCAGAAAACACTGCTCACTTCTGGCTTCGACGGTGGAAAGAAAGTGGGCTTCTAGGGCCCACCTCCACCAACGCACGAGAGCCACGAGACGAATATGGTCAGCAGACGATGCGCATTTGGTCACTGCCAATTCTTTTTTGAGCACACAAGTAACCTCAACTTCGTACAGCGTGAGTCCATGTACAGCTTGTAATCACTCTTATCACCTTAACATAATCATTATTCACATTAGACATGGTTTTCTTAAGTGAATAACAAAATTGATTAAAAAGGGAATACCTACTACCTAATAGACATGCAGTTGTCACAAAAAAGGGCGCTCGGCGCTCACTCAAACCGGTTTCACGCGCGCCGCACGGAAATACTTAGTAAAAAATATTACTATTAGATAAATGTTCGGTTTGCAAATCACCTAAACAAAAGTGGAAGTTCTCAGTACAACAGATTATTTATTATATTTTGAAGAATAATATTTTTAACCGTCCCATACCCATTTAGTTAATTTGGCCTGTCCCGTACCTACAATTTGTCATAATAAAGAATCTTATGTATTGAAATTGACAACATTTTCTTTGTTTTAGATTTCAATAAACATCGTCAGGAGGCGCCTGAAAGAAATGCCGCCGCCCTGCCAAGAAGATTTTAATGACTCAGGGAGGCACACTGTGCCGGACACTGAATGCACGGTGTATAGTGTCTTAGCTTTAGATGACAACTCCAATTCGAGGGCACTAGTAATTATTGCACTTCAGTCACCCGGGTTTCCGTAGGAACCAATCCTATGTGTTAATACGGTCATGGTCTGTTTAAGTTCCAAGTTTCACTGAAATCTGTTTATCCGTTAGCGTGAAAAAGTAACAAACATCCATCCATCCATTCTCACAAACTTTCACAATAAATACATAGTAGCACAGTTTTACAATCCTTATGTAGTAATTTAATATTGTAATTATTTTATTTATCAAAATAAAGGTATTATGCTATTTCCAACCATTGTTTCTCAAACGCTTATTCTTCCATTGCTCGATTTGGGAAAGACGCCAGACATGTCGTTCGCTAATGTTCTGTCATAATAAACTAAGTAGCTATTTTTACTTCTTCTCATATAATTGTTATATTCTTAAGATTTTTCCTTTGCTATTGTTGGTGATAATTTAAATTAGCGCCATCACCCACTCGCGGCATGAAACGACAAGGGATTTTAGTAAACGCATAATGATCTGAGACCTTATTTTGTCAAAGTTAAGGTTCACAATTCGGGATGCCACGGCATGCCAGAACGTGCCGTAGCGCCAGTGAGTGTCTAGCCATAGACAGCCTAGTCAAATTATAACAATCTATACTCCGTTTGAAATAAGATTAGATAATTAAATAAACCTTCTTTACAGTCCGTTCAACTGATTTTGAACTCTATTGCGTTGGCAGCATGATAAATGGTATCTGCAGAAACACAGTTGGTATTGTAACCACTTTTTTGCTTTTAATGTTATCCCTATGCCTACGGAATAGAAGCAGAATCGGTTGAATCAACCGTAAAAAAGGTTTGTTTAAATGTCTTATCTTATTTTAAATGGAATAGGTATAGGTAACATTTTACAGTTGTTTCGCGCCAGCATTTAATGTTGCTTGGCGGTCATTAGAGACTATTTATTTAATCTGTTACAAATCAATAAAAATATAAGCTTGTAAAAAAAATATTATTAACTTGTTTTTATTCTATTGTATACCTACCTACTCGTATAGTTTGGTTTTATGAATTTTGTTGTAAGTATATTTTAATTTAGAGTAAGTAGGTGTAGGATTTGTTTTAAGTTTCAAATTATATTAATGTTTAAAAATAAAAAGATTAAGATTGTTATTTCTCATTTTATTTTTATACTTTTCCCGCGGTTTCACACGCGTTTCCGTAAGAACCTATCCTTTGTCGTTTTCTGATAGGTAGGTTGGATATCACCGAGAGATATGAACATTAAAGGCTGATTATGATGATTCATAATCAGCCTTTAATGTTCCCACTGCTGGGACACAGGTCTCCTCTCGGTGATAAAGCCTAACCTACCTATCAAGGTAGGTATGCAAAATTCCATGATGATCGGTGGTGTAGTTAAGGTGCCAGAAGCAGGGGGTAGCTCTAGCTACCGCCGCATCTATTATACGGGACCCCGACGGTATATTCATTTACTTAAAAAAACGTCACGGTCCTTTTTGCAAAAGACCCTGCCAAGATATTTTTATAATATGGGGCCCGATTTAATGTGGCTTCACCTTAAGTCTCATAGGAATAGGTATTCTCATGAGAATTCGGGTGTAGCCGAATAGGAACCTCCTATGGGAACCCATGTCCTTCATGATGATGCGTAACAAACAAAGAAACTCTTATTCTCATTTACTTATAAAATATTTAGAATGTAATGAAGTGACGATAATAATATATAGATTCGAATTTTATTTGAAAATTCATAATCCTAGAAATCGTATCTTATTCCTTGCGCAGTAAGTTTGAACTTGTATGTAAAAGCAAACTTCGTTAGGTAGGTATAGGTAATTCCGTTAACTAAGTTCAAAGTTATTGTTTTGGTAATACAATCTCAAACACAGCGGACTGACAAGAGGCTTTATGTAGGTATACCTAATTGATAAAAAACTTCACACTAGTATTATATTATCTGTGGTGATGGGGTAGGTTCTCTAGGATCTATATTTTTTCGAAATTTAAAGCCGATCGTGTCATGGGTTTTCAGCATTCAATTTCGTAAAAAGTACTTGGAATAGAAGAGCTAGGCACGCATGAAAACAGGTGACCCCCAGCAGCGCCAGCCCGCCAGAAAGTAGGTAACAAAACCCGGAAAAGATAATTAAAAACTGCGTGAAATAAAATAAAAAACTGTTTTTCTCACATCAGATTACCTACCTACCTGTCTACTAAACATTATTCATCGAGAGCGTGAAATTTCGCTACCTACCTGTTTAAATATATGAGTAAGTAACACCTACTTAATTTACCTACAGGTATTTCAAACAAATATGTAAAAATGAAGAAATTAAATAAAAAAACAGGATTATAAACTTTCATAGATAGGTAGTTTGGGCATTAAGCCGGCCGTGAGCGGGCCGCTTCTTTTTATTACCATGCCATTATTTAGATTCTATTCAAGTCAACCGCTACGCTAAATTTTCTTATCGCATAGTATCTTATTCTACACCACGACGCGCATACGCACACACCCTCATGTACGCCTGCAGCAAGAAATATTACAAGTAAGAACGGACAAAAAGCTATATATCTCTTTCACACGATTCTCGCTGTTGTTGCTCATAACGCGTTCAAGGTCAAAGTGGGGTAACTTGATGTGCTGGCGACTGTACATCAATCCGATATATATGTATCTCGGGAAACGACGTCCAACAAAGCCTAGATTACTTCAACCGGAAACACGTAGGATAGTTTAGTACTCCCAAGTAGGTTATAACGAAACGGTTACGGGAACGGTTATGTTGAAACGAATTCATCGAAAAGTACCTGTTATTTGTGTTGTTTCCGGAAAAGTCCGTGGAACTACCACGGAATTTTCCGGAAAACTTCGTCAAAAACTTTTTCTGGGTCACCCTTTTTATGGCTGAAAATCTGGAATCAATTTTGCCGAGCAAAAATTTTCCGTTCAAACTAATTAAAGTCACTTTTGGTTATGATTAGATTAACTGTAGGTTTATCGAATATAAATCGATTTTAAGGGTTTACTTTTTTATAAATGAATCATAGAAAGACATAATAAAAATCTGAAAAAAGTCGAGAAATTCCCAAAAATGTTAATAAACCCTACTACTACTACTACCCTAAATTAATTATTAATAATCGCTGAACATTTAAATGTTATTTGATTTCGGGAAGCCCTTGGATAGAGGATTCTAAAACGTTGTCTTAGGTATCATTCCATGGGCCACCCTGGTAACTGGCTTTCCGTTCAATGAGAGGTCAGCTTATTCTCTTGAAAATGCATTCATATAGCTTGATGTGTCGTCGTGTACACTCAGTGTTTCAAGTGGTCCTGACACAATACTTAGAAATAGCCTTAGTATCTATATAGTGGTGGATGGTAATTCATTTTGATTTTTATGTCTGATTTTAGAAACAAAAATAGATTTAGACTGTTGTACTAGATTTAAAATCGATCTAGCTCTGTACGAGGATGAGTTAAGTGACGAAGGAAAAATGAAACTGGCTATAACGAAAACTCGTGTGTTGGAAGAAATATGTTCCTATGTAAAACAATGGATCAGGCAAATTACTATGGTAATGAAATTGTAGAAAATATCGATCTCTTAAGCTATTGCGATTTACGTGAATGCCATTTTGTTAATCAATAAACATTATAAAAGAAAGTTTACAATGTGCGTGCCGCTAAAACTCAGAAACGAGTGCCGGTGCGATCAAGGGAGTTATATGGTGTGGTAGCCCTCTATCTCCTATCCATGATGAAGGTTTCCCTTTTTACCTGAAGGGCGTGCTTTTGAAGATATAAGGGCTGGAAGTTTCACCCTCAAGAAATTTCTAGAACAGTCCAGAACATTCTAGAGTATTTGAGAGCATTCTACAACATTCTGGAATGTTGTGGAATGTTCTAGAATATCCCAGATCATTGTGGAATATTTCAGAAAAGTCTCGAATGCTGTGGAATATTCTGGAACAATGTGGATCATTCGAAGACTTTTTTGTATGAGTGGAGCTATCTATTGATAGGAGTACATTAAGCAACATTCGTCGTGGGTTCGAACGTTCCAGAACATTCTAGAATATTGTGGAAATAATCAAAAAATTGTATATCATATATTTTAAAGTTAATTCTTTTATTACAACTACCACACAATCTCATATCAACTTCCTGAGCGAAGCCGGCTAACCCAGCTATATTAATATAAAACAACATCGCACCTTGTTTTCTCGAAGGGTTGGGCAGGGTGTACTTATAGTACACACACATTTAGCCAGTTATGTTTAAGCCCATGTAATAGGGCGAGCCCATTGCCATCAACCGACCACAAATCCGGACTCCGGGCTGCTACTGAGAAATAACAGATAGAAAAACCCAATAACATGTTGCCCGACCTGGAAATCGAATCCAGGACCTCTATGTTCAGCGGTAGCACTTGCGACCACTAGAACAAAGAGGCAGTATTATTAATTTTTTTTTTTGGTTTATTCATAACAGGTTTTAGTACAGAGCCAGCAACTGCGTCGTGAACCCTCTAACATTGGCCCACTAGCCGAGCTGGATCACTGGCGCCGTCAGCTCACGACCTTCACGTCGATTATAGAGCATCTCAAGAGTGAACCTACCATGATGTACATACATACGTTAATACGTGCGAAATCGAAACTCTTAAAGGTAAAAAAATAATATATTTAACTAAATCAAATCGCATGTTTTCTTATTATGCAAAAATGAGTTTGGATAAGTCTAGTGTACGGCAGCTATCAGTTGTGTTAAGACCACACATTGACCTTCGCATCGAAACTAATCGTCGTTCGTAAGTATAATTTTTATCTCATGAAGTGACGCGTGATTTGCTATTGGTCCACACGTGTAAAACTTGCTGTGAATGTGTGTGTAAGTGCTGTTTCCAAAGTTTACCTATGATTAATATTTTTAATTTGTTACCTTAGTTGTTACTTGTATTGTGCATGCTGCGGTCTCCTATAAGTGAAGGAGTACACCTACTTAATATGCCCTTTATTTATATGTCATGTATTGTATACATCTTTTATTGGAGATCCTAAATCAATAAATAAATAAGAGGTCTCCGAAGGACTGTTCTTAATTTTTTACGCGCCTGTTTTACTATAAATGATCCTGCATCTCACTCAATAACGTTGTGCGTGTAGACTAGCGTCTAACTGCTCAACGCTGATACTACCTCTGTCGGACACGATGCCTGGTGAGACAGCGTGCTTTTTAGCCAGGCCCACCAGTGAGTTCGAGCCCGCGACTAGGTTCCCCTTAAGGCGCTGGCATTTATTTTATCTTGCCCCTTTCACCGTTTTAATACACATCAATGTACATTTATTTCAGAAATGGCGACAGCTGGATAATATGGTTACGGATTATTATAATGAAGCTTTTGATAATGTTAAATATTTATATGCTTTAGAAAAATATTGCGAACCATTGTACAGGTAAATAGACAACTACATATAAATATAATTGGTCAAATATAAAACTTTACACAAAGGATTAGGTATTTTTAAAGATGTTATTTTTTCTTTAGGCAATAAACATCTTCCAATATCAAAACCCTTCAATACCATTTTGTTCCATTACTGTCAGAAGCCTATAGTATCTTAACGCGCTTTAATCACATCAACACATCAGGCTATTTCAAGTTATAAGCCGTAAAAGCTTCTAGCTCATATAGCGTTAGAGCAACACGTTGCCAAGGCCGTGGCTTCGACGCGTCGGCGGCTGCCGTCGACGTGTCTACAGCTGCTGCCGACGAGTTCTGACGGCCGCAGTTACCTCTGCCGTTGCCAACGTGCCACTCGTGTGTACGAGCACTTAACTGTACACGTTCACACGTCGTTATACTGTTGGGAGGCACTATACAGGATTAGGATCTTACGGCTTTTCACGTTTTCATCGCTCGCGTCCACACGGCTAGTAAGTGATTTTAAACGATGGACGGTGGCATATATGCTGCCGTGTGATCCCAACATTGAATTTATTGTGAAATATCGTATAATATCTTCAACTGTCACCGTGCAAACGTAGTCTAACAATTATATTTATCGTCCACAGATGCGATCCTTCTACAACACAACAGTTCATTCCGGGTTTATTGTACACCATTCGTATGATATTTGCAACGTCCAGATACTATAACACGACTAAACAAATATCTACGTTGCTGGTTAAAACTACCAATCAAATACTTAACATGTGCATGGATTTCTTAACCAATAATGGCAAAAAGAACATTTGGAACCAAGACAAGCTTAGGTTTATTCATAAATCTAAAGTAAGGGTTTAAGGTGTTTTTACTTGTTGTGAAATGCGATGTGTTATACTTTTCCAGTACGTAAAGTTTTCTATCTGCTTTTTCGGTTTAAATCCAGCCAGGGAAAAATTGTGTTCAGCAGATTAACACACTATGTAAATTGGCTGTGTTATGTACCCATCTTTGAATCGTTGCACGAAAAAAAATAACCTTTGTTTTTTGTCTATTTCTTATCTAATGGTGAGAAAGCTTGAAATAGTTGAAATTGATGGTCTAAGTGACTATCTGAGTACAGTTTTCGTGCGCAAAACCTTTGGCCGGGCTAACAACCGTCGTAGTTCCGTGTAAAACGATGATCATACGTCATCACGCGGCATTTTTCCGAAAACTTTTTGTAAATAGTGTTACGCGACAACATTCGTTACCACTAGCGCCATCTAGTATCGAGTAGCAGAATTAAGATCTTTCTAGAAATCTCGATGCTAGAACTTTCGACATCTGTTCAGTCGAGGCCGGTATGTACTCGAACTTTCTAGATGTCTCTTTTACGAGACTGTTCTGGATTGTATAATGGCCCTATAAAAGGCCGGAACAGATCGCGACCCGAGCAGTATTGTCGAGCGATAGAAGCGAAACACATCTAAAGCGATCTTCAAGTGCGACTTAGAGTGATCAGTAGTGCAATTGTGTTTTCTAATTAGTGTGTTAAATTAAAGTGTTAATTTTGGTAATTATATTGGCTGTTTTTAATTGTCACGAACCCCAAGCTCGTAACAATAGTATCGATTTTCCTTGAAAGCACTTAATTGTTTTCCACCATCTGCAAAACTATTCTATACACATTTGGTTTCCCTTTCTCACAAATAGTGAACAGAATTAAGGGGGATGAAAGTTTGTAAGGACGTTTCTCATTTTTGTCGATGTGTGAATCCCATTGGACACTTCACACAAATTTCATTGGTATCGTATGACGGCTCAACAATATACCGTTGTGATTTGAATTACAATTTAAACTGTTTTTTGATGTGCTAAGCAATCATTTTCCCTGACTTAAGATTTAAAGACGAAGAGTAGTAAAGTTAACGTTTAAAACTATGGTAGTGTTGGCTACTCCTTTTTATGGTTCTGTAGGCACCAATAATGTGAATTGGAATTTCTTTCGTCTGTCAGCTGCTTTTTTCAGACATGAAAGAAATCCGTAAAAATATCCCTCTACATTTTGCGAGATTTAAATTACGGTGTGTGATGAAGTTGATAAACGTTTATAAAAGAAGTACAGAATACCACCACAGGTTTTGAGAAATGAGCGTAATATCTCATTACAAACAAGATTAGTTGTGCTATCCCAAAAATGTTGTTGGTAAATGGAAAAAATATTTTCATTAGTTAGATAAATCCAATTATGTTGGAAACTCCACCGTGCACCGGTAAGGAAGTCTCGATGCGCGTAGGATTTTGTCAATTAATGTAGAAAGTACAGAAGGTAATCAACGTTCTAATTTTACAGTTGTGCTTAAGTTTATACAACTTTTATCGTGAGTGTTATGCCGAGACTCAGAGAGAAATGAGAGAGGCGGCTGATGAACGACCATTTGATTGCTCTGAAATGTATATATTTGGAAAATTCGAAACATTTCGAAGAAGAATAATTAAAGTATGTACCTAATTTGTTTTAAAAACTTTTGCAGTATGTAACAGGTAGTCTGATTTATACTACTACCTATGTACTATCTCTCCGCCAAACTTAAGGTGAAATTCACCAATTAAACTGAACGCGATGAGCACATCTATATCAAACTCGTTTGGTGTCACTGGTGAAATTCACATATACTTATTTATTTTTTGTGTCTTATGAGTTTATGACGATTGGGACATGAGTAGGTACCCAATAATAAATTTACTTTTCTGATTGACACAGATTATGGACTTATTCCAAACATATATTACGTATTATGTATTAAACAAAACCACTTTGGAAGGTATTGAAGAATACGCTGCTATTTTCAATAAATTGTTCAGGACAATTTCAACTAAAACCTATGACGCCTTAGATCACAGGTCGGTATTTTAATATAATACACCTATTATCGCTATTTGTTGTGAATCAACTTAGTTGCTCTAACATTGATCTTGGTATCTATTTATTTAAACTTTTCGCATACAAAAAAAGGTACAAAGGCGGACTTAGTGCCTTAGGCATTCTCTAAGAGAGGAATACCTAATGATACAAAATACTATTCAAAATACAATCATCATAATGAATTATGTATAACAAAATACACTAAGACGTATATAAATTACAAACTTATAATATACATACATAAATATTTACTGTAATATATATACCTATATACCTGTATTTATATATTAAAAGTATTATTCTTTCGTTTTATTCTTTTATCTAATTATTATAACCTTACAATTTTTTTAATAAAGTTAAATTAAACATTTAATAATAATAAAGTATTATTATTATATCATCTATATACGTATATCTCAATTGTCCAATAAGGTAATCTTACTTTTACAAGTCAAGAGAATGTTGGTGAATGTGCAGAGAATGTTGTGTCTTTCTCACGTAGTCCAAGAAAAAAGACCAATTAAAGGCAATGTGAAGAAAATTCTGTCTAAGAAAAAAAAAAAATGGCTTACGGGATGTAAACCATTTTTTTTTTCAAAAACTTCGTTTAGGTTAATGTATGGTTCGACAAGATTATTCCTTAGCAAATTCTGTAGTAAAAAAAAACCTGCATAAGGCTAACAAAAAAGTATTATGGCACATAAATAATAGCTGGATGTTTTTATTATTATTTCATGGACTACTAGGTACATTTATGACTGGATGGATAGGTTAGGTTACCTTTCATATTTTCTAATTCGATTTGTTAAACAGGCGGCCAGACTTCGACAAGGACTACAAAATATACAAAGATGCTGTTGCAAATCAAGAGTTGTTACTTGAAAACTTTATGATCAATGTAAGTATTACTTGCAAATGTTGCATTTGGGTTGGTTCAATGGTATTTCTTTTGTTTTTTTCTCTCAATGTACTTACGTAATATAAACAGTACGTAGGTACTGTTTATAAAATAATGATTAAGCACCCTGAAAATGTTCTACTAATTTTCATTGGATTACGGGTAATCAGTGAAATGGTTTTAACAAATGTACAGACAACAATCGTCGGGGAGTTGACCATCGACACGCATCTGGTCGGAGGATCCTCTCTTTACTATGAGACAACATTGCACTCAGTTCCTCATACCTGTGATACTTTCACTGTTTCATGGCGTATATCAACTATTTGCGCACATTCGTATGTCTGAAGAAAAACAAAAGTAGTCAAGTTGCATTATTGTTCACGTTGATTCGCGGCCGCGATAGTTTTTAGATCGGTTTTTTTTTTTTTTTTTTCTGGGTGGGAAATCATCAAATAACTTCTCCCGCTCTGGGTGGAGCGGGAGGGCGTGTCAGACTTTTACTGACTAAAACCCACCCGTGTTCCCTCAGTTGCCTGTGTGCCAGGGGCGGCGGTATCTCTTTCGAACAACCCGCACCCCCGGCAGGCATCGGCCCTTGCGGGCCCCATCTGTTGCTGCTGACATCTCTTTGAGGCGCGCGTGGAACACAACGCGCCGTCGACCCGGGCTTGGTCCTTACCGGACAGCGAGGTACCCATTACTCGCCGTCCGCAAGCCCGTGCCTACGGTGGCTGGGAATCAGCCTGGGATTCCCGACGCCCAGGGCGTCTCCTGCGAAGGCCACGGCTGTGAGGGCGCATGTACTGCATCTCCCTCACGTGAGCCGCCTCCCTCTTTGCGAGCATAACTGCTTCGCTGAAGGAGGCGACTGTCAGCCATGCCCTCTCGCTCCGTACCATGGCCTGGACCAGGGTCGGACGCGAGAGATCGCCGCCGCCGATCACCTCCACGAGGACACCGCGTTGCTCCGCCCAAGCTGGGCAGACCTCCACCGTATGCTCCACCGTGTCCTCTGGGCGATCTTCGCAATGGAAACACCCGGGCGTTTCCTCCCGCCCTATCCGAAACAGGAACCTCCCGAAACAGCCATGTCCGGTGAGGACCTGTGTCAGGCGGAAGGTGAGGACGCCATGCCGCCTCTCAAGCCACTCCTCAAAGAGGGGACTTACCGCCGCAATCGCGGCGTGCCCATTTTTTTTTTTTTAGATCGGTTGCTGGTAAAATTGTATTCTGTGTTTTAGAGCGTCAATAAATGCCCAACGACGGAAATAGCATTGCATCTTTTAGCTCGATTTGAGAAACTAAAGTTAGAATGCTTGTACCTCGAGGACCAATACTATGATTTAATCAGTACCTACACAGCTGAAATAGAATCATTACGGGACAGGTAAAGTTATATTTGTAAATATTTAGTTTTGACATGCCTTATTTATTTATTTATATTTATTTCAGGCACATTACCCATAATTTTGTTAGTATTACTTAAACTATGTTAGTATAATCACATTCGTTACTTAAATACACAAACACAAACAAATCAGGAACAAAAATAATTATATAGGTGCAGTATTCCCCAAGTTGCATTGTATTCAATACAACTTAAGGAACACTATATCTGTTATTGTTATGCCGTCGCCTGAACACACCCGGCATCAATACATGCACTGCGCACAGGTGCCCCATCAGGTGGCCCTCAGTTTTATTAGCAACAATGCTCAGGAGACTGTTGACGCTGTCTCGCAGCCGACGCTGTAATGAAGCAGATCTTTTACGCATGATCGCAAAAAAGTCATCTGTACGCGCTGCTGCGAACATCCCTGACGGGCTATAGAAACGTGGCAGCGACAGCAGTATCTTACTCAATACTTAATACTCAAATACTTTATTGTATTCCATAATGTGTACATATAACAGTTGGTATATTAAAACATCGAATCAATTATGGACCCTGTCGGGCACAGCAAAGTTATTTTTTAACAGGAGAGAGGATGAAGGCGCTTTTTGTTTAGGAAAAAATAAATATTAAATTAAAATAGGTAGTATCATTAAAATAGTATCATTAAAATAGTATCACTATAATAGTGTCATTAAAATAGTATCATTTGTTTTTATGGTAGTAAGTAAGTATTTATATATTTGGTTTTAAGTTATATTTATATATTGTTATATTATTTATTGCACGATTTACATTATTAACACTATAAATTATAATAAACTAAATATTTACAATTTTATTGAATCTTGTAGAATGTTAGTATTAATTGTGCACTGTTTAGCATATTCATTTTAAATCTCTTAAAGGCGTTGTTGTATTGCACAAGCAAGGCATTGAAGGTTTTTATATTCACTCAAACTCAACTCAACCAAATCGTTGGCGTCATGTCCATGGGCTCATAATTCAAATAAATAATTGACTCATCATACTTTTTAACAAGAATGGAATAAATGGAATGCATTTATTCCATTCTTGTTAAAAAGTATGATGAGTCAATTATTTATTTGAATTATGAGCCCATGGACATGATGCCAACGATTTGTTTTCCGTGTAAGGCTTGTACGCCTCACAGGTCTACAACTCGTAAAAGCAGGATCAGTTGGGGTTGCAGCTCGTTTTGGTTCCGTTACACGCGCGTCGATCGTGCGTGAAAGAAACGTCGATATGTTTTTGGTAATTGCTCATTTATTTTAATTAGGTACAATGAAGTAAAAGAGACTCCGGATTTGCCAAAAAACATGCCACCAGTCGCCGGGCGAATTATGTGGATCAGATTTTACGATAAGAATATTAATATTCCTATGGATGTATTCAAACAGCATCACGAAGTTATTACGCACATGGTATGTACCTACCTGACTGGCAAGAATAATTAAATTACTATTAACATACCTATATACTTACCTGCAGTGCAATTTTTTTTACTTATTTCAGAAGATAGACAGTACCCAGGCCTAGGTACTAATTCCTAGTGATCTCATACCTAGTGTTATTTTTTTTTTTCAAGCTATTAAGAATCTTATTTTGTGCAGAGTACAGTTATAAATACCTCTTTATTTTTGCACAAAAACTTGGGTTCGTTATGAGCTGAAACATGATTTTCGATAATACAGAGTATAAGATACCTACTCTCGATATTTTTTATTTTATAGATTATAGTTTGCAATCTCCCTATGTAGAACACAGTGCTTAGAAAAAAGTTTATTTTTCTTGTTTTTTTCTATTACAGAACACGCAACGATGTATAAAGTTATACAATGTCCTGACAATTGTGTTTACGGAATTCGAATTGATTTATCATCACGCTTGGGCTGAAAATGTGGGCCAGGTAAATAATCTATCCTAATATTACAAACAGTTAAGATTTACGTGTGCTTGTATGTAGAGGATAATCTTCGGAACTCGTATTGCCGTGTAATAGGATATTTTTTGTTGAAACAATTAATTCCACGCGGATGAAGTTGTGGACAGACGCTTCTATGGCAAAATCTGAAGAACATTTTATTGTTGGATTCTTGTCGTCTGCATTTTCTAAAGTAAGTTTATAAAGCAAAAAAATAATAATTTACAGTTGATAATGGTTTTTAAACTTTACACGAAGAAGAAGCAATGCTCTAGATAAACGGTCCCAAAGAAATAATGTAAATGGAAAAATACGTTTTCATCATAGGTCACGGAACCCTGTGTATGCACGTCTGACTCAAACTTTGCCAGTATTTTTATAAGTAACTAGCTGACCCAACACACGTTGTCCTGTTTTAACTATGAATATTGAATTCGCATTGGTATAATATTAGGAATGTTAATTGGGTCGTTAAGTTTTCTTATTTCATAAGAACCTTCTGACAATAGCAAACACAACAAAAAAAGAATTAGCAAAATTGGTGCAGCCGTTCACGTGTGATGCCGTGACCAAGGGAAATAGGGATTCATTATATATACAGGGTGTAACGGAAACCCTATTGCTATCCTTAAACACTAAAGATAACAGCTGGTATAGAGTCAATATACATAGTTCCAGCTCAAAATAAAATACTCTAAGAATTGATACCAAATTTTCGGTTTCATAAGTTTCTTAAATTCGGATCATAACAAACGTGTCACCGCACTACGTAGGTCAATAACTTTCCACGTTACTTGCCAATATCACGATAAATCTCTTTCGAGTGATGTGTTTGTTTCAATTTGTTCTGGTATCAATGTATTAAAAATTCTCATAATTCCCGAATATGTAGAGATAGGATTAAAAACCCTTCAGAAATCGTTTGATATCATCCAAAGAAGCCGTGCCTTTGGTATGTATATACCCTTTCCGTTACACGTTGAATATAGACAGATTTACATTGATAATACACTAATAAACATTTATTTTAGGTACGATTAGGGCTCATAGCTCCTCTATTGATTCGTCATCCAACAACGAATATGTACATCATAAACTTCAGTATTTACATCCCAGAGTGCATCAGGGAGGTTGAGTACATGTGGCAGTTGGGACTACGTAAGAACCTGATTATTCCAATAAAAACGTGTTTTGTTATACATTCCGCAAAGTGATACCATGAATTCAGCGCAGTGTCTCTAGACACTCTTGCGAAGAAATTTTTCGTGGGTTATTTTAAAAAAAACCGCTGTTTAATAGTATGGTGTAATACCTAAACCGCGGTCAAATGTATGGAACAGCAAATTTATTATTTTTGTAACCGACGAAAAATTTCAACGCCGCTAGTTCAGAATCGTTAGAAGCCCGAAAGTCTGACAACCAGTCTTACCAAGGGTTTTACCCAATAACTGGGTTGTGGAGGTTAGATAGGCAGTTGCTCCATGTAAAATACTAGTATTCAGCTGCATCCGGTTAGACTGGAAGCCGACCCCAACATAGTTGTTTCAAGGTGTTTCAGAAACATGTACTGGTACCATGGTAACAAGTTGTGAGTCTATATCCCATGCTCTATAATATCACATCTCAGGGCTTGATCATGATCTGGGATTTTTTAATGCTATTTTCCTATTTGTCCTTTTCCAACGACCACAGGGGCGAAGCCGCTGACAAAAGTTATTTAACAATAGTTATGTACTTAAATATAATTTTTATTTAATCCTTAATCTTTAAAAATGTAGATGTGCCAGACGGGGCTCAAATCGTAGCATTTTGCAAGAATAAAATCCTCGGAAACTATGAAAAAGTCAAATATTTGGTTGACAGAAACGATCAAATTCGAAAGTAAGTTATATCAAAAATATTTAGATGTGTGGTATGACCAACAAATTGTCTACAGCATTACTGCTCGATGGTTACTTCACCTGGTGTTTTGGTGGATTTTGGTTGCTCGTCCGGATCCGGACCGAATAATCCTGGCGGTCCCCCGAGACGTTTTGGTACAGTAAAACGGCTAAAATGGTTGTGGGAAATACATACACGTTTGAAACTGTAACCATCAATTCAGCATAGTAATCTGATTCTAGATCCCCGAGTGAAGAGATATTTCGTCGAATAGAAAAAAAGCAGTTGTTTTATAGAAAAGTTCAATACCTACGCAGTGAAAATGTATGGAGCAGGAATTTAATGTTTCACTGTCGAAAACATTCTATGCAAATGAAAATAATCGTATGCTGAATTTGTGGTTGCAGTTTGTGCGATTGTTAAAAGTGTATCCTGTAGAAACATTTGGTTGTATTAAATTAATTTATATGTTTTCATTAATAGGAGTATGCCGAAACTGTATCTACCATTGCTACGCGCACAACTAATCAAATTGGAGAATGCTTTTAAGCCTGGCTTTTCCACTATAACATGGACTTCGCTAGAAATTGCCTCATACTGCGAAAATATTGAGAAAGTTCTGACAGAAGTTGATTTGTTCGTCAAGGAGGTAAGAATTTTGAATCGGTTTGCCACTTTTGATCGATTCAAAGTTGTGATAATTAATTATCAATTATGTTGGCACATGGTTTGTGTGAATGGACTTGGATGGACCACACATGGAATTCCTCCTGTATTGTCGGTGCGTTTACAAACATTTAAACTATGTGAGTTTAAATGTTTGTAAACGCACCCACTCACAAACAGCCAGACCCGGAACAACTACTTGTAGGTCATACAAATATTTGGTTCCGTGCGGGAATCGAACCCGCGACACGCACCGCAGCAGTCAATCGCTTAGCCACTGCGCCAACCGTGCCATCAAGTTTAAAAGACGATGTGGCTTAGAACTGCCCTGGCCAAAGAAATAATTTTACCCTATTCACGTAGTAAAAAATAATACGTATTAGTTTTAAGGTACCTAATTAAAAAGTAGGTATTCCTTTTGTGACTGTATTTTAGAGTACCTACTCCATTTTAATTTAAAAAATAATCACCTCGATCTGAACAGTTTTTGATTACAGGTGGTAGACATGAAAGAAGCGCGCATTGATGCGATTTTGAAATCAATCACTACAACATTGCTCGTTTACTTGCCTGAAAAAGCAGTCGATCCGCATGTTTTCTACGAGGAGAATCTTACAAGGCGTGATGAAATAGGTACGTCCCTATTTACGATTAATATAAAATTTACTTAGAAAAAGTTAAATATATGTTACTGTGTCTGTACTTAGTTAAATTATTTTTATTCTTTGTTAATGTTAATGAATTTTGAATTGGAAATACCTACTCATTTACTAATTATTTATGCTACCAATTTTCGTGTATAATGTAGATAGATAGGCAAAAGATACTAAGAATTATTGACCCAAAAACATTGACAATAATTATTTACTACTTTTTATTCAACAGCTGCGGAGATTCAACAAAAATCTTGGAATGCAGAAGTTGCTGTTACGGAACTCATACACAAATTCATAGACAGTGTTCCTTCAAAACAAATTCAAGCTTTAAAAAATCATTGGTAAGAGTGAAGTTTTAGTGTGTTAGATGTTACGGGCGGGGTACGGCGTACCCGCCTATTTTTGTAAGTCCATCTAGCGGTGAAATGAATGACAGTAAAACTCAACTAGCTGTTTGTCATTTTAGTTCGTCCACTGGCCACTATGGCGTTACAAAGTATGATGCTTTGTTCCAGAACATTCTATGTACGTTGTTAGTATGGCAGGAACCCAGTGATAATGGCTGCGACTTACAATTTGTAGGTCGTGCGATAGAACTCAGCCAGACGCTTTACTTTGTTTTTCTTTCGACGCTTTATTTTTGATTTCATCACTATTGCTCTGAAAACGGTGAAGGAAAATATCGTGAGGAAACCGGCATATGACCTAGAACCAAAAATTCGAAGTAATGTGACATCTACAAAATCGCTCTGGGCCCGCGTGGTGGATGTGGTGGATTATGTTATGGGTCACTACCTCTCACGGAGAGGAGGCCTTGTGTCCCAGCAGTGAGAACGTTATAGGCTGAAAATGTAAACAACACAGTTCTATTGATTAAATTGATAACGACTACTAATATTATAAATGTGAAAGTTTGTGAGTATGGATGTTTGTTAGTCTATCACGCAAAAACGACTGAACGGATTTGAATGAAATTTGGCATACAGGTAGTTTGTAACCTGAAATAACACATAGAATACTTTTTATCCCGGTACTACGTTCCCGTGGGATAGCTCAGGACAGCGTTAGGATCAGTCAGAAAATGTTGGTTTTAGTTCATGAAATAACCAAAAAAAATTTTAAAATTCAATTATAAGATTTCGGTTTTTTAAATCTATTTTTGAACACCATGAAATAGTAGTAGCCGCCATGTTATAAGCCATTACGTCATAGCGCTGTTTTAACTAATCAACTGAACAACTTTGTACTTTTATTATTTTCGTTTTACTTTTATCTTACATTCAGGAATAGCAAACCAATGCTATGAAGAATAATCATTTTTTTTTTTTAATATACACAATTATTTTACAAAATATGCAAGCATTTGTTTATACAGAAAACTGACGTCATACCCACAAAGCAATATGGCGACCAATGCGTCTAGCGTTTTCGTCAAATTACGCGCGAAATATGAAATGTAAAATTTAAATGAATTTTTACGGCATTAATCGATTCAATAAAATTTTCGTTTTCTTTAGTGGTTTATCAGCATTTTAGAATCTAATTAAGACATTTTTCAAAAATGGGTGTAATACCTTATTACACGAGGATAATAAATTCGATAAACTATGTTCTTGCTGGCATGATGCATACATTTTTATTCATCATATAGGACTGACTACTTACCCACAGATGGCGCATTTATCATAATTATTTTAAATTCATCTTATTTCATGTAAAGCTATGTAATGTGTCTATTAAATAACTTATAGCGAGCAAAATAAACCTATGCAAAATATTTGATTCGAAAATAGGTCATCATATGCATTGATAATGATAAAAACACGAAATTGCTGAGACGTGGTTAGAATGCATCTCTTCGACGACAGATGTCCCTAGCGATCTGGCGATCAAACGCGAAAATGTGGCTTAAAGTGAAAATATTAATTTTAGGGATTTACAAGTGAAATGTTATGCCTCAGTGCCTCAATGTTATGTTTCAGTTTCAATCCTGAATAATTTATGCATCAAAAAACAGCGCACTTCATTATTAAAACAATTAAAAACTATCAAAATACAACAGACCAAAACGCGATGACGATTCACTCAAAACTAAGGTTTTCGGCTCCTGTAGGCACTCGGACTAATTGCCTTGCGGCATCTCCGCTTTTTTCATTACTCCGTGTTCGTAACAAACATATCACATGAATACTACTTCATAACATGAGTAGGTAGGGCTTAGGACAGAATAGATGTCAAGATGTGTTGTTTTCTGAGTTCACACATTTAATATCGATAAAATTAAATCAAATGAAAGTTATCCTTTCGAAACTGATTTTTAAATACTAGTAGTTCGCTAGTACCTAGTAAGGATTTTTCCCTTTTTTATTTTTAGGTTGGACATAGAAAAAGCTTTAAAACAAGTGACATCAGCAACAAGAGTGACTGCTGAAGATTCAGGTAGAAATTATTACTATCATCATTTCGTAGTCTGACAGTCAAAGAGACACTTCTACACGACTTCACTATATTGCAATATACGACACTTAGGAGAACTAGCTTATTTACAAAGGTTATTCAATAAAACCTCTATAAATGTTCTAGTTTCTTCAAAAAGGGAAGAAAACGAATGTGCTCTAGTTTTAGCAACTGAGTGTATTGGTAAAATATATTTAAATGAATAGCATATTCAGTCACTGTGATGTAATAGAAAACTTTGAACCAAAATATACATATTGTATCTTAATCTACTTACTCCCCACACTCTACATCTCATCTTAAGTGTAATCAATTTCTCTTTTTTAATTTAAAATACTGTTTAACAAATATTGTACTTATTACTTTTAACAAAATTGGAATGTTGGCTAAAAATTTCTCAGCCTGTTATCAGAGAGGTATGGCGCTGTAGCCGAGATACAGGTTTCATACCGATGTTGTAATGTTTTCATTATAGCCTACAAATTCTTTACGCAAAAATGGTTGTTGTAATGTTAATATTTTTGGTGTCAATAAATAAATAAATAAATTAAAAAAAATACTTAGCCATAAATATTTAATTCCACATTCGAAAACGCAGTATTTAGAAATGAAATAAAACACTTTTTTGGAATAAAATACGATAATGGCAAATTCAAGAAGCTTATTATATTTAGTTATAGTTTTTATAATATTTATTTTTAGTTTATTTATTTTTTTATCACTAAGAAGTTTCCATCATTTTCTTTTTCTAATAATGGAGCGCATATTTTTATGGCATTAGAAAACAACTTAACTTTTTAACTTTGATCTTTTACATATTTAGTAGGTTCAATCCCAATGTATGAGAGTAGATAAATTAGTGTATGATACTGCACATAACTAAGTATTAAAACACTCGTGTGATACTATTTAAAACCTCGACTTTTATTATTGGTGTCATAAACCAGGTACTATTATTTATTTGTACTGATTTGATTTGATTGCTTAAAGCTGGTTGTGTGTTCTAGTATTTTTAGATATTCAGAACCCGGACCGTTACGAAGTGGTGCCTACTATCAACGAGTGTAATGAGCTCTTCGCTTATTTTGCAACAAAGTGTGTGGAAGCACTAATTAAATGTACTCGATTCAGTCTGGATATGCTAAGACGGCGCGCTTCTGTGTCAAGGTAGACCAGAGTTTTATTATACATATTTCATTTTACACTAAGTCTCCTAAGGCGCTAGGAAAATTCAATACATTTTGAAGCTAACTTACCTAAGTCTCATGTTAAAAATGTTTTTCTCGAATTATTAAAGTATAGGATTTTTAAACATGGAAATACCGTTTGAATCGATTTCAGCATGGAATTCTTTTTTCTATAGAAAAAACACATATCAAAAAAAGTTTGTGATCATTAGTTATAATCATAGCATAAGCTCATATCATTTTTTAAATTGAACTTTATCAAGAAAAACTCGTTGTTGTGTGTTTTCTTTAAATATAAATACCCTGTTTGAAATTAAGATATAAAACAATTTTTTATAAAAAAAAATTGTAATTAATCATAATGTAATTGTAACAGAAATTTGATAGAAAGAAAAATACTGTTTATCCAAACTTAAACAACAATTTATTAATAAAAGGTTTATATTCAATATAATATAACTCCTCCCTTGGCTTGAACACATGCGGTGATCCTCCTGGGCATGCTGAGAATCAAGTTATCCAGCATTTTTTGGGGTAACCTGTCCCATTCTTGAATAGCGGCTTCCTTGAGCTCTGGCACTGTCTGGGGACGTGGCTGACGGTTCCAAACAGCTCGCTTAAGAACATCCCACGCGTGCTCTATTGGGTTTAAATCAGGCGAGCCGGCAGGCCAGTCTGACCTTGTGATGTCGTATTCTCGAAGAGCAGCATTGACTCGTTGAGCTCGATAGGCGGGCGCATTATCATCGACCAGTACAAATGGTGCGCATGGTTTACTCGGAATGGTCTGACAATTACATCAAAAGCAACTGCTCTATACATGTCTGCTGTCATGAAGCTTCGATACGGGATTAAAGGCGTTCTAGCTCCAATCATAATACCACCCCAAAAGGACACTGATTTCCCGCCATGCTGAACTGTTCTAGTGGCAGTTCTTTGCCTTTCATGGTCTCCTGGTCTTCTTCAGACACGGGCACGTCGGTTATCTGAATGAGTACTGATTCGCGATTCGACAACGAAGAGACAGTTTTGCCAAATGTTTTCTTCTTCATTTTGCCGAAGCCTAGCCCACTGCAATCTCCGTCGTTGTCGTTGCAGGGAATTCAGAGGAGCTCGCGAAGACCTCCGTGCTCGTAATCCAGCCTGTGCAAGCAATTCCGAATAGTCTTCAAATAATAAACTTCAAACCCAGAGGCGGCCTGAACTTCTGCTTTTATTTTAGTAGCGTTGATTGTTGGGTCACGGGCTGCCAGCAATCTAATATAGCGCTTTTGGGCAGCAGTCAAAACAGTTGGGCGACCACTGCAGGGTCGGTCAGCAAAATTACCCATCCCGTGGTAACCTCTGCAATGTGGTCACGACACAGGATTGGGATATAGCAACTCTGTTTCCTTCTTCCCTCAAAGTTACTATTCTTGCTCGTAAAACCTCTGATAATACTCTTGGCATTTTTTCAATCACAACTTTCCGTGAAAAAGTATTTTAAATGCCTTAAAATTGACTGAATTAGATTTCTGAATGAGCGTAAGCTAGGACTGAAAGCCTTTTTATATGGAAAAACAATTGAACTGTTTTATTGATTTATATTCTAAATCTATATTTTTAAATAAAGAATCTAAAAAGAAGAAGAAATCATAATATAATCTACCGTAACAAAAAAGGTTTAGATTTGTCAAAGTGATCGCAAACTTTTTTTCATGTGTGTACTTTAAAAATAAAATTTGGAGAAAACTACAAACATTAACAACAGTTAATGTTAAACTTCAGGATCGTATTTTTGCATGATCACGTGCAACGGTAAATGTGCCAGAAAAGGTACGCGGTTAGGTAATCTGCATATCGCCGAGTTACTTAGTAAGAACCTCGCGCCACCGAATAAATATTGCAAAAGCAGAGGCAAAGCTTTTAAGTTATGTCTCATTATCTATTCTTTTGCACGTTTTTCTTGTCTCTGTTGAGTTATCAACTCCGGTCGCCTCTCGTCATCTGCCAGAAAAAAGTTTTAAGTAAGTAACAGCTCTACAGACCGTATCATCGCATTTTCGTGTTTCACAAGACAGATAATGATTGCCGAAGCGCATACTTTCTCTGGGGAATCTATTTTTATTATTATTTTCTGAACATAGTGAATGATGATTAAATCTTGGCTA
The DNA here is from genome assembly GCA_949091785.1 of Polymixis lichenea. Lineage (NCBI taxonomy): Eukaryota > Metazoa > Arthropoda > Insecta > Lepidoptera > Noctuidae > Polymixis > Polymixis lichenea. Next base: position 9,542,568 of record OX420932.1, on the reverse strand, counting down.
CATCAACGTACCTATACAATTTTAAAATGCCTTTTTAGTAGTCATTCTAAAATTAACTTCATTCACACCAAGCACAGGTAAAGTTAATATCTCTTTTTCTGAAAATAACATCAATCCGGTAACGGATTTGAATATTATTTATAAATACAATATTTTTATTATTTATGTTTCAGTTTTCTTACAATGACCACTGACCCGGTTGAGCAAAGTAAACTGCGTCCACTTATGTTGACTGACATGTACTTACTAATTCCAAAAATATCTATAAAGCCTACTTTGGAAGAGATACAGAATGCGTTCTCCCAGGTGAGGTATTTTATTCGCGGTTTTGTTAGCATTTAAATTATTTTTATTGATTTTCATAAATCGTCCAATCCCAGGTGGTATTGAATTGTATAATGGACATCCATCGCTATGTGTTCATGTGGGGCCAACAGGAGCTAATAAAGAATGAACAATTATCTGGAATGTCGGCAACATTGACCGCAGTACGCAGCACAACTACCGGTATGTCAACTTGATTTTACAGTTTACTTTCCCTTAAAATTAAACAAAATATAATTAGAATAGAAATCTAATGAGTTGCCCGCCTAGCCTCTTCACAAGTATGTTAGGGTCGGCTTCCAGTCTAACCGGATGCAGCTGAAAAGTATTCAGTGAATACCAGTATTTTACATGGAGCGACTGCCTATCTGACCTCTACAACCCAGTTATTGGTTAATACGTTATACTCCTTGGTAAGACTGATTGTCAGACTTTCGCGCTTCTGACAAAGTAAAGACTGGTTATATTAAATTATTTACATTTCTGTTTACTCATATTTTGTTTTATATATTTTTCTGAATTAAATTAACCCTGACTGACAAACAAGACGACATTCAGTCTGTAACACAGAGCGTGTTTATGTGATTAAGATAATATGTGTATTAATGGACCATCGATCCATTTATTGGTACCAGTAAACCTCTTAGGAATACGATGGTTAATAGGATAGAGGGATTTTTCCATGGGCGCAGCTAGAGGGGAGGGGGGCAAGGGTGGGCAGCGCTTTCTTTGCCCACCCTAGACGGCTCTCCATCTAGACGGCTGCCCCCCCCTCCCCCGCATCCTAGACAAAATCCTTAGTTACGCCCATGGATTTGTCAACATTAAATTGCGATTAACTGGCGAAATTTGGGACTACTTTAAGTACACCTCTGCCCAAACCTTCAGGGAAACAAGGTGTGATGTTATGTACTGTGTGTAAATTGTGATTTTCAAAAGGTAAGGAGATGAGGTAAGGTGAGTCAGATAAAATTACCCGAGACTTTTAGGTATCATTTGCCATGATTCAAATTGGGGCTCCAATGGCTATTTATCGTAGCGCACCTAAGACATTCTGGTACGGTCGGCAAAAAACGTTCGTTAACACTGTCACATCATTTTATATAACTCGCAGGATATTTAAAAAAGTCAGATCTTTGCAAACGTCCGCAATCTGGAATTATTGGAAACTAAGAAAGATTTTCGTACGAGCTATTATCAGGACTTCAAAAATCCATCTTAGAGTTCAGCTGAATTCTTTTATGATATTTTCGTGCCACCTTTAACTAATGTAAAATATTGTCAGGGTCTAAGTCGGGGGCTAACATTGGAGGCATAAGAAGCTACTTCCGCATGGTGTCAGAACATAAGGATATCGTCCGATCGGTGATGGCGTTACAGGGAATGATGTACATGTACAAACCTGATATCGAGAAACTTTTGGCGGTACGGATTTATTGAACAACATTCACAACACGCAGAAGTATTACTTGGATCATATGAAAACGGAGCTTTCGAACTACTTGGATCCCGCTAGCTAGAACTTAGTGCACTGTATCTCACATAGGTCCTCTCAATCAAGCTATGTATAACGCCTTACTCAATCCACAACTACTGTGATATTATATATATTAAGGTCTCATGTACGTCTGTATGTCACTAATCTGCTACTAAGCAGCTGAAACGTTTTCTTTTGTGTGCATTTGAATCTTGTGTTTGAGAGGTCCCTGGAGGGTATAGATTCGCAATTGGACCCGGTAGATAGCACTGCAATGGAGTTCTACGAAGCAGGACAACGTCTGTCTGGTCAGCTATACTCCATTTGATATAAGATTAGATATTTAAAGAAACCTTGTTTACAGTCCGTTCAACCGATTTGGACTTCTATTCCGAAGTCATAAGGATGGAACTAAAAGTAAAAAAGTGGTTACAATACCAACTGTTTACTGCAGATGCCATTTATCATGCTACCAACGCAATAGAAGTCAAAATCAGTTGAACGGACTGTAAAAAATGCTTATTTAAATATCTAATCTTATATCAAATGGAGTATAGCTGACCAGACAGACGTTGTCCTGCTTAATAGAACTCCATTGCAGTGCCATCTACCGGGTCCAATTGCGAATCTAAACCTACATACCTAACCTAACCTGTATCTTGTAATATTTTGGTGTGGTGGAGTCGCGTCTAAGCTAGCAAGTAGCACAAAACTAAATGAGAACAATTTATTTTAACTATACATATTTTTTTTAATATGAATGATTAAATTAGTTTGTTTATTTTAAACAATAAGCATAGTACAAACTAAAATAATGATAATTATTAAGCTATGACATCCTAATAGTTCGATTGACTCATGCTACTGTCATAAATATTTTTCCCACTATTTCGACTGTGATCCATATTATATTTACCTATTAATTTATTATAGAGCTACGGAAGATTTGCACATTTATGGTCAGAAGACAGAGTGCAGCAAGTCCAAGATTTTGTCGATTCTAATCCTATGAATGTTTTGGTGAAGGACATGCTGCAGAAGTACGAGGGACAGACCGAAGAAGTGCTAGCTCTACCCCATCGACACATCATCGGTTCTGTACAAATCAACATGGGTACTTTTGTAATCTTATATAATCGGACTATTGTGTTCCCACTTCTGGGATACAGGCCGTCACTTCGAGCGACAGGGGGCTATAATCTAATACGCGGGCTCAGTGCGGGTTGGTAGATGTCACATGTTTTCGAATTATGGGTTCTAGGACATACCGGTTTCCTGACAATGTTTTCCTTCACCCTTTTGAGAGCAGTGGTGATGAAGTGATTTATACAAAGTAAAGCGCCTGCTTTGGGTTCGAACTTACGACCTACAACTTGTGTTACCACTGGGCCACCACTGTCTGCCGTCCTTTATAGTTCCAATGATAACAAATTCATCACAATACTTTGAAAAAGGTTCAAACAAAAACGCATACATTTCAAAACACGGTGACAGTCGACACCACTTTTGTAGAACAATTTATATGAACATTTGACTGAAATTGTTGTACAAGAGTCGTATGGCGCTGTCGCCTCGCGCCTATCTGCGGCAGCTTTTACAATTGCTATCATAGAGGAATAAGAAGAAATAATTTGTCTCTGTTACTAACTGTTAATTCTTTGATTCCTAGTCGCTGGCTTCGAATAACTCCGGACTTCGTAAAACGATTAGTTAAGTTTTAATCCTACCATCCATGTTACAGATCATATTAAATTGGCTTTACATTTGGAATCGGTCGAATGGAAGAGAATCTTAGGCAAACTGCTGTGTCTAGCTTACAAAGACCGTGTGATGAAGTTGATGCAATTTATTAACGACCGAATGAAAACTTTGGGCAAAAGGATAAAGGATTTGGATGACGTTAGAGTCGCCATGTTATGCCTCGAGCTTATCAGAGAAGAATTCATCGGGTAAGGACCAATTTTTATATAGGTACGAGGTGAAAATTGAGATGGGACACGGGGCGCTAAAAATTAATAACTTCAATATCTTGTAAGTCCCCCTCCAGGATCCGCTTCAACTTTGTACCCTGAAGACATAATATTATAAATAAAGCAAAAAGAGATAATTTTCTTTATAATCACAATTTTTTATTTTGAAATCCCTTTTTGACTTCACAAAATTATGTTTTTGTATTTGAACTTTTGAAGAAAGAAATAGCTCATAATTTAATCATCTTAGCATGGACATGGAACTCGATCTAATAGAAGAAAGCTACGGGACGTTTCAACAGTTTAATATCGATGTCCCTAAAGAGGATGCCGACATGGTGTACGGATTACGCTACGCATTCCAAAATATGTTATTGACAGTATGTATTATAATAGCGTATCTATAAATATAAATAGTACCTACTCACCATAAAACAACGTCTTTTTTCGTGGCTGGCTATGGCTCTTGGTTCTTCTAAACCACCTTCTTAAACAAAACTGATTATGATGCGGAGACATGAAAAACAGCTTTGTTTCTCTCCTTGTCTCTCATTGTACTTCGTCTCTCTTTGTTTCTTAATTGTATCTTTGTTATTTAAATTTGAAAATGAGCTGCAAAACCACCCACCAGCATCTATGTAAAGCTTCATGGATAAGTATAAGTTTTTTGTGTCCGTCTCAGAATCAGACAACTTACTTAATGCTTACTCGTCTACGTTTAAATTATTTTTTATTTTAGGGATGTACGATTTCTTCTGAATTATTTGATACCGTAAAGTAAGGTAATGCGTTGAAGATTAATGCAACCAACGTTCCTGCTCTTCCTTTCAGTCTCAACAAGTACAGCAAAAAATAGTTGACATGCAAGGCCCGCTGCAATTTGAGTTAACTGAAGGTGTTGCCACATTTTTAGAAGACGTCATCAAGTTCGATGCTGACTTCGACTCGTTTGGGCCCATGACTCCCGGTCTTACTGCTCGAGAAGCTAGCGACAGGTTCGTTCAATCGTTTAAAGTAATTCAAACAAAGTACGTAGAAAAATGAATGAGTTATTTTATTATGTCTAGCAATTCATAGTCTATGTGAAAGGCTAAGAATCTCACTTTTTAAATGTCAATTACAAACACTTCCTAGTGATTTAGCTGGAAAGGAAAACAGGTGCAACAAACTCCTCAGCAACATAACTGTGTGTTAAGTTAGAAGAACTTGATTAAATACAATATTATGCAAAGTAATTTATGTATTGCATTCGAAAAACAGTATAATACGTGAAAATATCGTATTATTGTTTACGTGTGGTAGTAGCTATATTAAATCCTAATAGTAGAATTCGGATCAGTTGCGGTGCTCTTAGCATTTAACAATATTACTGTTTCAATAAGTACTTTTGTACCTAATTATGATGTTTTCTCTGTTTTAACACTTCAAAATGAGTTCACTGTTCTCGATTACTGTTAAAATTGAGATGCATATATGTAGATATATGTAGGTATATGTACCTCCTAAAACCTTTTATACAGGTTGACAGACATCGATGCGAAACTTTGGATTCAGCACAGGGTCTAAAATCAAAATCATTTATTCAAACTAGGCTGAGAGTCAGCACTTTTTGAACGTCAAAATTACAGAAGACGGTCCCCCAAAACGCCCGCCCTTCGCCACTTCCTATTGCTTTAGCTGGGAAGAAGAAGTGGCTCAACAAACTCCCCAGCAGCACAGCTGTCTGTTAAAGTAGGTCTTGAATCATGTGCTGATTGAATCCGTGGTTACAGTTTGTGTCACCGTTTCGTTAGTGATTTAAAAAAGTAAGGCTTCCTAATCCTACACACTGTATTTTTATTTATTAAAAAGAAAACCATCAAAAGTATGTACTACTAATCGACAAAATTAACATACAGGGTAATAATGTTTCAATCACGATTTGATGAGCTGTGGCGAAGATTCGAAATGTATTCCAGCGGTGAAAAACTATTTGGTATGGAAGTAAAAGACTATCCGATCTTGCACCAAAAAAAGAAGGAGTTCAACTTATTGAGCAAACTGTAAGTGCAATTATTATTTCGTCATCATCATCATTTTAGCTGATACACGTTCACTACTGGACATAGGCCTCCCCCAAAAAAATGGGGGGGTTTGTCATAATCCCCACGCTTGGCAGGCGGGTTGGCGATCGCAGTATGGTGGTAAAATGCATAGAGAACGCTGCTGCCCATTCTCCAGTAAGTCCCTTAGTCGCCTTCTACGACACCCACGCGAAGAAATGGGATGGTGCTGTTCTTTACGTCCGGCACCACACGGAACAATTATTGTTTGCCGTAATCTGTAGGCCTTCCATTAGGAACTCGCAGACATATTAATGTCTACGAGTTCCTAATGGAAGGCCAAGTAATTATGGTGTTTTGGCGTGCCACTCTATTTTGATTTAGGTGTTTAGGTAACTCACAAAATATTATGCAATTTCAATATTTAGTTTTATTCCGGGCAATAACTAGTTCCAGGCTTCGATGCAGAATTCAGCTCCTCCCCAACAAAATAACGCCTCATTCCATATCTTAAGCCAGTCATTTTTTTTCTGTAACAGGTACAACCTGTACTTGGCTGTAATGAATTCTATCGACGGTTATTTCGAAACGCCGTGGGTAGATATAAAAATTGAGCAAATAGTCGCGCAGTTGGCAGAGTTTGATGTCAGGTAAGCTAAAAGCGTAAATTAATGATTGTGTCGACTTTCCGAGCCCGATTTCGTAAAATGCGATCATTGGGTATGGCGCGGAGTATTCTTTTGAATCTATATTCCCAACTGTAGTAATAATTGATTTTCTTCGTTAATATTAAAATTTTCGTTAATTTTCATTAAAAGGTGTCGAAAATTACCACGGGGAATGAAGGACTGGCCAGCTTATATCGAATTGAAGAATAAGATCGATGATTTCAATCAAACTTGTCCTTTATTGGAACTGATGGCTGACAAAGCCATGAAGGAAAGGCATTGGAGGAGATTGGAGAACCTGATGAGTTAATCAAATCATTTAAAATTTTAAAATGTCTAACGTTTAATAAGTATTTACATATTAAATTGCTGTCTGTTCTAGATTGTGTATTGGATGTGGAATCTGAAGCGTTTACTTTAGCAAATATCATGGAAGCGCCGCTGTTGAAGAATAAGGAGGATGTTGAAGTTTGTGGCTATTTCTTTTTTTTCTAATTTCTTTTTTTTTCATAGTTGAGATGGTTTTTTCATTGGACATAATGGTTAACATTATTTAAGGTGCAAGTAGATTGCGGGCGCGATCGATTGTTATTGATTCAGTGTGGGGTCAGCTGGATTATTTTCTTCGAATGACCACCATTCTAGGCTGGGCTAAGCTAGACAATGGACTAGCTGACATCAATTGACCGAAATCTAGTTGCACTCTTATTTTTTAGGACATTTGCATTAGTGCCGTAAAAGAGAAGGACATCGAGGCTAAGTTAAAGCAAGTTGCCACAGACTGGGCGCTTGTCGACCTACAGTTTTGTAATTTCAAGAATAGGGGCGAGCTTCTGATCAAGCCACAGGATACACTTGACATCATCACGTTACTCGAGGACTCTTTAATGATCCTCAACTCTTTGGCTTCTAACAGGTATACCTCACTTGGTAGTTCAGGGTAGTATTAGAAAATACATCATCATCATTATCATTCAAGCCGAAAGACGTCCACTGCTGGACATAGGCCTCCTCCAAAAGGGAGGATCTGCCATAATCGCCACGCTTGGCAGGCGGGTTGGCGATCGCAGTATGGTGGTCAAATGCATAGAGAACGCTGCTGCCCATTCTCTAGTAAGTCCCTTGGTCGCCTTCTACGAAACCCACGGGAAGAAATGGGATGGTACTATTCTTATGCGTCCGGCACCACACGGAACAAATACAACGAAATGATCTTTTTTATCATTTTATCAAAGCGTTCTTAGTACGTACGCACGTACGTCCATAGCAAGTACAGAGATTAAGTTTTGCAAACTCAAAAGTTACTTTATAGGTAGCTAGTTACGATATTTGATTGGAGGGCAAAAGATTTCCTTCATTAATATTAAAGAAGGGCCCAGGTTAAGCACACCGCTACTAAATTTTGTCCAATGCAATTAAACTGGGAGATTACGAGAATAAGGGGGTTTCCACGTTTAAAGAGTTTCCTTCAGAATTTTCTAACGTTCGTTTTAGATATAACACGCCATTTAAGAAAGACATAGTGATGTGGATAAACAAACTCGTGAACACTACCGAGATCTTAGAGAAGTGGCTTGTAGTTCAGAACCTGTGGATGTATCTGGAGGCCGTGTTTGTTGGTGGTGACATCGCCAAACAACTGCCGGCAGAGGCTAAGAGATTTGCGGTACGTTATTCGTATGAGTTTTACAAGCACGTTTTTCTTTATAAAGTTATATAAAAATAACAATACGTTTGCAGGGTATTGACAAAACGTATGTAAAAATAATGTACCGTGCGCGCGATATCGTGAACTGTGTGGAGACATGCACTTCGGATGACACACTGAAGCAGCTCCTGCCTCACTTATTTGAGCAGCTGGAGGCCTGCCAGAAGTCGCTCACCGGTTACTTGGAGACCAAGCGACTCATCTTTCCCAGGTTCTTCTTCGTCTCAGATCCAGTATTACTGGAGATCCTCGGACAGGCTTCTGACCCGCATTCAATACAGGTTCCGGCGCATTTTTTTCGTACCTACTTATGTTCTATTTAAGGACCTATTCATCATCATCATCATCATCATTTCAGCCGAAAGACGTCCACTGCTGGACCTCCCCTAAGCTCCGCCACTTCGACCGGTGTAGTTCTGTATATTCTAATTACCTCGATATAATATTGATACATTAAATTTTGAATAATCGATTTTCCAAATTATGCTGTTGTAAATGACATGATGAAACAGGTTCAGTAAACTGGAGGTGTACGTTAAATAATTTGTCACCATTAATATAAACTTGCAAACATAATTTATTTCTGCCTAAAGCGACCAATTAACAATAATTGTTCGATTTAGGCAGAAATTATGTTTGCAAGTTTGAACATTAGATTACTTAATGCAAAAAAAGTATGGAGGAATGCCATTATAACTAAGGCCCCTAAGATCAGCCTTGTCCGTACTTACTTGTATTCCCCCCCACATTTATGTGTACGCAGCTGAGACGTGAATATTATATGGACTGAGAAGGGGAAAACAATAGATACTTTAGAATTGTGATGCTGGAGTAGAATGCTTGGGATCTCGCGAACAAAATTCCGCACAAACTTCTCTATACCCTATAAAACGTGGACCGAGCCAGATGTCACTGTGAGTCTACTATTTGGTCAGTGTATAATACGAAAGTGTTTTTAGGGTCACTTGCCGAGTATCTTTGACGCAGTATATACTGTCGATTTCGACGAAAAGGAAAGAATTGTTAAAATGAACTCTAGCAATGGAGAGTGTATACCTCTAGAAATGCCGGTAATGTGCGTGGGAGGCGTTGAGGTGATTATATTCATGATGATGTTTACGCACCTACCTTTACTCATTTCGATAAAAATTACAAACACAAACTCCTATTTATGTATTACATTCACATAAAACCTGAACCAGACATAAAAAATAAAACAAAAAAAAAGACAAATATAGACTATTCGTAGCATTGTCATTGCTAAAGGAGATTGGAAGAATAAGCCTTAAAGTCCCATAGTACCGTTTACATACACACTAATGGAAAGATTTCATCAAGGAGAATATTTCTTAGCGTGACGACTTCTCTTGATTGTAAGTACGTTATTAGTTACACAGCTCTAGATATGAGTATATGAGCATTATTGAAATTCAGGTATTTCATCAATTAATTTACTTTGAAGCTATAGGCAGTGCTATAAGAACCGCTTTTCGAGCAAGTGTGTTGAAAAATGATTTGATCTGTTGCTCGAAAAACTCCTCTTAGTAAAATCGAAGTTCATAATTTCACTACACATGAAAATACTTCATTGACTCAAACACAACATTGTCAATAGTATACCAACCAAATGGCTCAGCAATATAAATAACAAATTGTTATTATTTTACAGAATTGGTTAAATACTCTCCTGGATGCAATGAAAACTACGGTCAAAAATATAATAGCAAGCATTGCGCAAACAATGGCAGGAGACCCGGAGTTTGAGTTTCTGGTTGGCTTTTGGAACTTTCCTGGTCAGGTAAACGTATTAATCAAATGAAGTCGCTTTGTGTCGTATCTGCATAGCAATAAGGACAATCAATGATAGTCAAGGATCCATATTAATAAATTAAAATAGCAGTAAATAAAAGCAGCTCAAATCAAGGATAATTTCGGCCTAAAGTTGGGTCGAGGTGATCTCGGGACCGGGACCGCGGCCCCAGACCTTTAAATACAATATTTATTTGTAGGGGTATTTTGGGACCATTGGCAGAATTGTTCGGGCAAAACCGGGACTCTGTCATAGTAAGAAATTGGATTGAATTAAAGGCAAACATATTAAAATGATTAATTAAAAGCGATTTTATGTCGAAATTTGGACCGAAATGATCCATTGCGAAATAGAACATCGATACAAAACAACCGGATCTACCATCTCAATAACCGCTAGGAAAAAAAAACTAACAATAATCGATTTATGGAACCGTTATTCTAATCTAAAAAATATGTCACAATATTATTAACGTTGCTTACGTACGATTGTTTTATTATAAAACAATGTAAATTAGTAAGTATAAATCTTCTCATACAGTATTGATAGGTATACTCGTTTTGCAGACAAACACTTTTTTTAATTACCATAATTGATTATATAACCGATAACAGACTGAAATTGATATTTTATTTCTGTGCTGGTAACACTGCGTCAAACAATTAAATAGCTATGCTTTTTAACTGCTGGATCCAGTTTATGTAAGAGTTTCCACTTTTTGTAAGTGTATCTCGCTACTATATGATGTGCAAAAATATTTCTTTCAGAATTAATAGTATTATTTAGTCAAAATAATTATTACCGGGCATCATGCCCACGCTTAGCCAAAATTGGTGATTCCCTTTTTAACCTTTAGATAACGTCTGTTGATTATTTCTAGACTTTCTTGCCATTGCTTTTTTGACTTGCCATTTAACATTATATTCTACTAATTATTACGATCCATGTGAGACGGATTACATATATTAGTTCAGCATTTTAATGATTTTTTTAAATGTCAGTTGATTATTAATTTACGAAAATAGTGATGATATTAAATAATTGTAATGATTGATGATTCGCAGAACATTTAAAATTAGTCTAGTATCGATACAAACAGGCTTCCGAGTCAGCAATTGAGCGGTACGTGTAATGCTGTATAGTTTATTCGAAATCCAATAACTTATTTATTAATGTCATGCGAAACTGTGTTTGTGACCGTGAGATACGTTACGAATTATAAGGGGGACGGCGCGAACGCAGTCCCCACTACCAAAAATAACGCATCCGAGTTATCCACATTAGGGATAATCGCAGGGGTCAACCCAACCGCAGTGCAATGGGAGAGCCTCGCCCTGGGGGAACCGCCTAGTTGATCACGGTTTCCCCTATGCCAGGTAAGTATGAATATTGTACAGAAATACGAGAGGGTCATTCAACGGCGGAGAATCTTAACACCGCGATTCAGAAACGTGACGTAAATGTACAACGCCATCTAGTTAGAAATATACAAACTAAAGTAATCGCGACGCCCCGCTCGCCGCCAGCGTTACACGAGTACAGGCTATACCTTCAACTCAAGAATAGTAGGCAGTAGCTACCTGAAGGTTTATATGTTTAATACGTGCATAACAGTACAGAAAAGGCGAGCATTTTAAAGATTTGTAACGTGATATCGTAAAAACATATTTTTGTGCATTTACATTGCAAACGCTAAAGGGTAAGGCCGCCAAAATTTCCACTTATAACACAAATGTAACACAGGTACTTTTATGTTACGATAACACTAATGTAACACAAAAGTAACCCAATTATTTTGTAAAGCTTGTTTCATATGGTAACTAATATGGAAAGAAAATACCTACATGAGATTCAATAATGGGGAGTATAAAAAAAATATAAATACCTACATATATGTATACTAGTTTTATTTGACTAATTAACAAGTCAGCCTTATTTATGATAGTAGGAACACAATAATACACATAAAAATCGGATAAACGTGAGAAAATAACAACATATTACGTAGTTTTTCGAATTCAACTTAATTCGCGTTAACGAAAACATCAAACAATCATAAATCAATTTAACAATTCACTAAGATAACTTTTATCTGAGGAATAATTTGTAAGTTTGACAATATTTTCTTTACAAAAGCTGTCAAACCACTAAAATCATTCCTCAGATAAAAGTTATTTATCTGATGATTGAAAAATCGGCTAAACTAATGAGAAAATTAACAAATTATTATGTAGTTTTTCAAAATCAACTTAATTCACATTAACAAATTATATTTATGTAAAGTAAACGTAATCAAATTCGTCTTTTAAACAATATTCTTTTGCTTCTCCTAGGGCTGTTAAATTTACACGTTTAACTATTAAATTGATAGGCACAATATCAATTTCAGATTTTTTTGTCACAAAAAATTTCAAGTCAGGACTCTTTACAGTCTTAAGAAAACGTATTTTATAAAAAGTTTCATCCTTATTTAAAATCTGTGTTATAAATCCGATGTAATATTTCCACTTTTTTCTCATGTAGTATCGGACTATAACACTATCGTTAACGTCTAAGTACATTGTTTCTTGTGGGTTTGCCTTTTTTAAATCAGTTTTTATAGTTCTAGAATCATCTAAAGTGTCAGTCGCTTCTTCCATCACGCTTATCTTTTCATCTTTCTTAATTTTGCAGTCATCTTGTTTGTGATGTATTTGAGTCGATTGTTCGGTATTTATTGGATATCCTTTTATAAATTTACGGTCACTACAATCAATTGTACAAACTTCACTGCTTGTTTTGAAAGTGGATGGAATAGCTTTGTTTTCTTTATTGGCTGGGTTGAATTTTCTCCCTTCTTCAAAAATTTTGCTGAAACGAAAATTTAAATGAGCCTTATTTTCTTGTCGATTTCTTATATCTTTCTTCTCTAGATCTTTGTTACTACTATCAATTTCTCTTTCAGAACATTTAGCGCACTCGCCATACATACAATTTTTTGTTTTAAGATCGCATACCAAATCTGATACTATGTCATTCAAGTTATTACTTTGAAGTAAACCAAACGATTTTAACTTATCTGCCTTGAATTGCATGTTCGAGTGCTTTATGCATGCGCAGCTCTCACAATCTTTAATGTTGGGAGGTAAAACGAAGAAAGGGCGATATTTTTTAAAAGTGCTAAAGCTCACTTTTCCTACTTCCGCAACATACTTCTTGTGTAAATTTTTAAGTGTGTCTAGTAGGTACCTTTTTTGGTATTTCACTTTATTCTGTGTTCTGTACTCTTTCTTGCCTGCCGTTGCTCGGCTGACGTCGTCTCGTTTATAAAATGATGCAATTAGTTCCTGTAACTGAAATCTCTTCTTCTGATATTCCCTACATTTTTTATGACTGCATATTTTTAAACCTAAAGAAGTTCTCATCTTTGTTGTGTGCTTATACTTTTTAACACATTACTTATACTTTTTGCACTATTTACAATTCTCTTTAAAATATTCTTTTCCACGTTGCTTGATTTTTTATATTCGTATTTAAAAGACTCTTTCAATACATCATGTTCTATTAACTTTTTCTTTATCTCTTCTATCTTTGGTGTTTCTACATTTGGAATGGCCGTATTTATAAATTCACTAACCCTTTTAATTGGTGTTAATGCAGCAGTTTGGTTAATTAAATCTGGTACAAATACCTCATCTGGTTCTGTAATCTTAATGTTATTTACATTATTTTCTGAAATTTTGGTATTTTTTGTGTCTTCAGTCTTATTATCTTCAAGTTTCATAATTAATGCTTCATACATTTTCTTCATACTATCAATATTCTTCTGTTGTCTTTGAACTTTCTTTTGTAGATTTAGAAAACCATTCTCTATGGTTTTTATATGTCGTCGTAATTGAATATTTTCTTTTTTAAATTTATATTCAATTCGACGTTGCAAATTATGCATAATTTGGGTATCTGTTATATTTTTTGTGTTTTGTTGCGAACTCTGTATGGCCACTTGCGATGTCGATGGCACACTTTCTTCTTCTTTTTTGCGGTTCTCTCTCCATTTTTGTCTCAATTGTTCTTTTTGCTCTTCGCTATAATTTGCAGTTTTAGCTCTATACTGACGCAGTGTTCTTTCACAATTCTTTTTCTTTTGTTCCTGAAATTTATCTAGATTTGATGTCTTTAACTTTTCGCGATATCGTTTTTGTCTTTCTGCAGCACTTGTCGGCATTATCTATAGAGAAACAAAATTAGTATTACTTGTTATTTAAGCAAGAAAGGGGATAGAATCTTTTTAGCATTGCGACAAATTTGCGGTGCACAATGAAACTAGCCTATTTGGGAAGAGGACACATAAACAAACAAAAATGTCTAGAGGTATGGTGCTTTAAAGTGTCACGTTACTGACATATTTGGAGGTAAAGATAGCCATAAAAAACAACAACTATAATTTAAAATGAACTATAAGTTTATATGCAATAAACTATATTCAAATAACAGTCCTCAAGTTGATTTAACTATTTTAGAAGAGAGTAAAACGAGGAGCATGACAAAATAACTTCAATTAGTTACTTTGGTAGGTACCACTAAACCGCGTCGTAATGAAACACTATTTCGTCAAAATAAACAGTAAAAAAAAATGATATGCGGAAATTTTAAATAAACGTAAATACTGCAATCAATTTTTTTGATACTGTTCAGTGTCAGTCGTAAGCATCAACATAAGTAGGGTGAATGCTGTAGTAATTGGCCACTTAACGTGAAATTAATTTTTGGACATCAATAAAAAACATGTTGATAAAGTGACATACACATATTACATACCAAATAAAAGTGAATGAGATGGGGTCATAGGTAATAAAACAAAAATAAATAAAATCACATATTTATTGGTGAAAAATGTCAATCAAATTGAATCACTTAAAAATTTAGCAATTGGCCATAAAATCACAGTAATTGTCATAACAAGCCACAGTAATTAGCCAAACAATTTATTTGTGAAATATTAATAAATTATCGACCATTTTAAATCTGAATTAAAATTTTACGCAGCTCCAACCTAATTCTTTCTGTCCTGATCTCATTATATTAAAAAAATCCTGATTTTCTTCTTCAGTTTCACTGTCCTCGTTCTCAGAAATACTATCATCATTTTCCGTACAGAAGCAGTTATGGCATAAGAAATTGTCTACTTCCTCCTGAGGTATATGCATAAGGTGATATTTAGGAATACATAATTTATGATATGGTTTCTGACATTCACAACATCTCAATTTTATGCTCTTTACAATTCTTTTACACACACCACAGCAAGAACTACACTCAATTTTTCTAGTCTTTTCCAACTTTTTTGACTTTATTTCCTGTAGTTTCCTCTTTCTTTCTTCTTTTTTTTGCTCTCTTACAACTTTCTTTGCCTTTTTTTCCTCCTCTAGTCTATTCTTTTCTTTGGATTTTTCTTCTAATATCTTTTGGTATTCTGGTCCTGATATGTGATAAGGTAGCCTTTCAATGTTACGTTTCCCTTTTCTGGTTGGTCCTGAAGGTATTGCCAAAAAATCTTTAAGTCTTGTTGTTGAACAAGATGGTAGATTTTTGTCGTGGTTTTCTGCATTTGCTATTCCTAGGTCTTCTAAAGTTACAAGGTCTTGGTCGTTATTCTGTAGATCACTAGTAATGTTGATTTGTTCATTATTTGATGGTTGAATGGTAAAGGGTACTTTGTCATAGTGAGGAAAGTTTTCTAATTCACAGGTCTGGTGGTCATTTCTCGCGCTATTTTGTTCATCCTGGATATTTTCAAGGCTTTGGTGTGTTGCTATGATTATATTTTGACTTTCGTTTACAGAAATATTGTTATCAATCATTGTTGCGTTAAAGCTTTCTTCTTGTGCATTTGTTGATTCTTGTTCCACGTCATTAAATTCTCCTTCCTCACTTTCATTAGTATTCTCTGTCGTATTTTCAGTATTTGAATGATAAAAGTTCCATATTTGATAAAGAGTGAAAAATTATTCGTCGTTTTGGACATCTTGCATTATATTTTTAATATCTTTAAATTTATTAATCATCTCTACGCCTACGATTTCCGAAAATTTTGTTAATGTTAGTGATTTTTCAGGTTCATAGTTTGAAATGCCTACAGTGTCTTCTGATCTGGATGCTGACTTTGCTAAGCATTTAGAATAATCGACAGCATTTGGATCAAAAGGGTAGAGGCCGCAAGCTCGAAAGCCATTTACAATGCAAGCAGAACTAATTTTGTCAGTGACTTTTTTTAGAACGAAAGCAAAATTTTGCTTAGAAACAACTTCACCAATGTTTTCTAGCAACCATTCTCTAACTGCCGATTTCCAAAACTGTTTTACGGGTCTAAATAGTGACACATCAGCTGGCTGAAGAATCCTAGTGGCGTTTGGATACAGAGCAAATATTTATATTTGAAGGGAGCGAGCTAGTACACTTAGGTCGTAGGTTAAATGAGATTTGTGTCCGTCAACAAACAACAAAACTGGTAACTGAATGTTATTTCTCACTAAAAAAGGGTGAAAAACATGCTCCATAATATACTTAAATGTATCCGCCGTCATCCATCCTGAACTGCTAGTTGCTACACCCCAGTCGTCAGGTACAGTTTGCTTGATTCTCTCAGGTAAGGTTTCAATTTAAATTGTAGTGTTGCTCTAGGTATACCATATTTTTTGCTTACTGTAAAGAAAGAAAGAAAGAAAGAATACCGTTTATTTGGACACAGTTCGTGAAACACAAAATAAATAACAAAAAAGTGAATATAATTAACTAGGTACAACAGTGTACGAATTGATATACCTTGACTAACGTCTTCTAAAGCTTTGTCTAATTGTTCTTTGGTATATTGCGGTATCTTTGGCATGTTGAAGCAGTCTGAAAGAAATTAAAATACTATTTAGTAATTGGCCAGGTTATTCGCCAGCTATTGGCCACCCCCGGCTAATAACTGATCCATTGAATTTAGAACTGTAGAAATTTTGTATACCGTGTATTATACCCTTATAAGGTTGAAACTGCTTTGAAAAAACGTATAATGGAAAATTAGTAATTGGCCGGGGATGGCCAATAACTGAAATTCAGCCAAATTTGAATTTAGTTATTAGCCAGTAAACATTTAAGGTTATGAACGAACTTACGAGCTTCAAAATACATAAAATTAAACTTCACCTAATATACTAATAGATTCACATAATCTTTAGGCACTGGAAAAGTAACTTGCACACTAGATCAAATTGTTCCAAGACTTATTTTTTTCTTAACAAACCACCCACATCTGTCAAAACTTTTCGAAACTGTCGGTTCGAAAATTCGCACCGCCATCTAGGTCACGTTTTATGAACTAAAACGAAAATACAATAGATACAGCAGTATTTTTTGTCCTTTTTATTCATGGGCTTGCTTACATTACCTTGTTTCTATCTCTTTTGTTTTGAGTGGCCAGTTACTATAGCGTGGCCAATTACTATAGCAGTTACCCTACGTGTAAATTATTCCAGGTAGGTACGATAGGCAATTTTTTTATATGTATGAATGAGTCTTTATATTTGTTTTGTGTTGCATAACACAAACATTTGTGTTATGATAACATAAAAGTATTACAAAAGCAACAAAAATGCAACACAAAACCTAAATTTTTACAGCAGTTTTAGGTTATAATTTAGAAATTAATTCAAATTAGACGCTAACGCATGTTATTATCTAAATTGTAAACATTTTGGTGTTCACAATTGGCTTAATAAACTTACAAAATCAATTACTTACCGCAGAAATGCCAAAAAACTATTTTAATTCACCACTGACGAAAACGTGACTCACTCTTTTGAAACTTCCCACAGACAATACAAGATGGCCGCTTGTTTTTTTTTATTTTTTGTGAAGTCTTACTGTGTTGCCATATCAGAATTTCACTTTTACTTCAGTTTGCTAAAAGAAATAGGGGACGAAGTCCGTAACACAAAATTTATAACACAAAAGCAAAAATTATGACATTTTATTTGAAAAACAATAAAACATTAAATATTTAACATTTCCGCAACGCAATTACTTATAAAAGAGGTTAATTATCTTATATTTTAAGTGGTTCATGTTTGATTTATCAAACTTAATAAAATAAAAAGTCATGTTGCTTGCAAAATTGTAGGTCAAAAAAAGACACCGTATATTTGGCCAAAAATAGGAGTCCTGACTAACTTATAAGTATTATTACGAATTTAAGCCAGTTAAATACGGTTAATGATTTGGAACAGCAAGCTTATTAATTACTTTGTCGATTCCAACCGTCAGAAGAGTTACAATATTTGAATTTTCCTTGAAATTCATATGGATATTTTGAATTTTTTTATTTCAGACAAAAATGGTAATTTTGACGGCCTCACCCTAAACGCTAAAACGCTGGGTAAACCAGTATCTCTGGTTTACCCAGCGTTTCAAATCAAAAAAATATACTACGGAATTGTGTATCTTAAAAAGATCTACAAAAAAGTATGCGATGGGATATGTCTATCTCCTAAGGATACCCCACAGTAACCATGTTTATCTTTTACATATTGCAAAAAAATGGGTTCTTTGTGAATTTATTGGCGGTATTTTCCTCTATATGAGAAAAATCTAAAAATATATTATTGAGATGGCAAAAAGCAGTCGGAAAATATTAGTTTTAGTTCATGAAATAACAAAATACATTTTAAATTTCAATTCACAGATTTCAGTTATTTTTTAATCTGTTTTTGAACACCATGAAATAGTAGCCCCCATGTTATTACGTCATACCGCTGAATAAAATAATCAACTGAACAACTTTGTACTTTTATTATTTTCGCAACCAAAGTAATTTTTATTGAAATAATATCTTACATTCAGAAACAGCAAACCAACGTTAAGTAGGATATTAACTTTTTTAAGCAATTATCATACAAAATATCAGCGCATTTGTTTACTCGCAAACTGACGTCATATCGCACCTCCGATAAAATAGGGTTACAACTCGAAAAAGTCGAATTTTGAGTTAACGATACAGAAATACTTAAAATTTTATTAACTAACTTGTCCACATGGTCACATCTGTAACTCTAAAACTCGCCGCTAGATGGAGTTGTAACGATACATAACTAAAGCATTTTGACTCCAGAATGATCTCAATTAGTGTTAAGTACATTTAGTTTTATGAAAGGTCGACAGGCGTTTGTTGAGACAAGTAATGTTACAATTTAAAATATAACAGTGTTTGAGACAAGTAAAATCTTGTTGCTTACATAAATTTGTCTAATGGACAGTTAATTGTCTAATTATTACAGTTTATTGTTATAGGATTGAATTAAACTAGTTCAATATTTCTATAATAAAGGGATATATTTTGTATTGTATTTCAAATAGGATTTATTGTAATATAGTGTTACTCTTCACGTATGCCATATTTGACGAAAAAATATGGACATGACATGTTTGTGTTGTCTGAATATTTCGACTTGTAATCTTGTTTTCTAACAAAATTTGTGTTTTTTGGATTATTTTTATTTAAGCCTAGCTTAATAAAGACAACCTAAACTTGTATTGTAAAGTGATTCGTTGAAATTGTGATGACTAGTATAAATTGTTTATATTTTTTTAATTAGAATTTTTGAATGTTTTTGTTGAAGTTGATTTTGTTTCCAAGTCCGTTTTTCGAGTTGTAACCCATTTCATCGGAGGTGCGATATCCACAGACCAATATGGCGTCCATTACGTCCAGCGTTTTTTTCGAATTACGCGCGGAATATGAAAACGTAAAATTTAAATTCTTTTTTATTGCACTAATCGATAAAATAAAATAAAAGATTTTTTTGTGGTTTATTAGCATTTTAGAATCGAATTAAGATACTTTTCAAAAATGGGTGTAATACCCTATTGTGATGATGATGATGATATTCAAAATTACAATACTAAATTTTTTATAAAAGTTGTTTTATTTGTATATTTTCTAAATTTTGTAGCTGATCATACTTTCTCAAGACGTAACTCTGTTTATTGTTATTATTTTATTTGTGGTTCCAAAATACTACTCAAAAATAATGTTTGTATACAACGTGTCGTTTTGCATCCTCGTCAAATTCAAGGAGGTAACTATGCTAATGATTCTCGACACGAATCAATAATAAAATAAGTAGGTATTTTTTTTTTTTTTTTAAAACGCTGCCCGTGTTATACCGCACTGTAACTGGTTAACCTGGGTTCAAACAGTCTTCGTCGCACAAACCAGTCCTCGAATTACTTGTTGCGATTTTTTATTTTACAGTCGAGAACGCAATGGTTCAATTACCATTGCGTTCTCGACTGTATTTTCATAGCCGTAAAATAAAAAATCGCAACAAGTAATTCAAGGACTGGTTTTTTAACCAGTTACAGTGCGGTATCACACAGGCCGCGTTATAAAAAACAAAAAAAAAAAACCTACTTATTTTATTATTGATTCGTGTCGAGAATCATTAGCATAGTTACCTCCTTGAATTTGACGAGGATGCAAAACAACACGTTGTATATAGGTGAAATATGGGACTGCGGCCCCGATCCCGAAAGGCCCCCGATCCCTAAAGTTTCGACCCAAAATTAACAACAGACTTCCCCCTCCAGAGGTTTATTGTACGACTAGCTTTTGCCAGCGGCTTGACCCGCGTGGAGGTCGAAAACTATCCCACGGGAACGTAGTACCGGAATAAAAAGTATCCTATGTGTTATTGCAGGTTACAAACTACCTGTGTGCCAAATTACATTCAAATCCGTTAAGCCGTTTTTGCGTGAAAGAGTAACAAACATCCATACTCACAATTTTCACATTTATGATATTAGTAGGATGTGGAATCTAAGCTAGGCAAGGATGTGATCAGAAGTGCAGCTAGGAGCATCTTTAGCAGCGATGTAGTTGCGCCGTACTCCCCAAAAACACTTTACTTTTGGTCCTGGAGGGCAAACTCCCCTGCCCCGGCAAATGACCTCTCCTTCCTTGACCCATCTGATTCGGAGTCCTGAACTGAACTGACTTGAAATTACCTCTCAACAAGTATGAGCGGCTGTGAGCTCCTTTCGAAGTGGCTTCGCCGGCGGCCTCTCGACGGCTTGACACCTCAACGACGGAGCAGATGACCCTCATCAAACCCATGTTTGGCAATGTGCACAAGTCCGTCACTGATATCTTGTATGGGGCAAATCTATGTCCGCAAGAAGAATGGCAGGATAATAAATATATGATACTAGCTGACCCGGCGAACTTCGTACCGCCATAAAAATTAATTCTGATCAAATCTATATATTTTTTATAAATTTTCTAATATACAAACCTTGTCCTGATAATAAGGAACACATAAAAAAAAGAATCATCCAATCTGGTGCAGTCATTCGGAAGTTATGCGCGTACATACATTTCGGCGATTCATTTTTATTTATACACCGTGACATTTTAGTCAAGACGACAAAGGTGGTCCACTCAATGTATCCGTCATAAAATACGTCTAGGCGCGATTAAAACATTGTTACAATTAATTAAGATAATAAGTACAAAGGAAAATAAATAATGCTTTAGAATATGAAACACCCTTCCTGTTAATAATGTTTACGTATCAAACGGTACAAGATATCTGGGTCATACTCAAAATAATTGTATATTTACTACTGTCTTAATGTCCAACCCAAATATTTTTATAACGAGATATAACTGACTAGAATTTCATAAGCAAACAGATTAAATGTTTATTTGAGCTTAAAAAAAACCAATGAAAAACTTGAAACAGTTCAACAATTAATTTAAAAAAAATAAACCAGACATTGCGTAGGTTCCATTTCATACAAGTATTCAATGTCCACGTCTTTGACGGTAAAGTAAAAAAATATATTTAACTATTAACCATTACACAAAAGTAAAAAAAAAACTATACTCAGAGAATGTTGTTTAAACTTTCAACACTTCACTAAACAAAATTTAAAAATACTATTTAATGTTCTTCAAATCTAATTTTATATAAGTCTCCTGATTTTACTAATTTCTGTTATTCTATTTTAACATTATATTGTGGTAATAAATAAATTTTGATATACTGGGAACATAAGTTCACTAGCTGTCACTATACGACGTAAGAATAAATGCTCGGCCAATTTTGTTCAATATAGTTTTTCAGCTCATCTCGTCGTCGAAGACAATTAGACTTTTAAAAGTAGTATTCAATGTGACTCGTTTAAAATAGCGGTGTACTAATAGTTACTGTTTTAATACTTATACTAGGAAATGGCTTTTTATTGTGATATTTGTTATAAATATAAAATATTCGTATATCATGTGAATTACTGTGGAAATAAATAGTTTTGTAGGTTAGACACGTGCAATTAATTCATATACGTTATTTTATCTGTTTCTTTTTAACCGACTTCCAAAAGGAGGAGGTTCTCAATTCGTCGGAACCTTTTTTTTTTTTTTTTTTTATGTATGTTCCCCGATTACTCGAAGATGGCTGGGCCGATTTGGATAATTTTTTTTTTGTTCGAAAGGGTATACTTCCCAGGTGGTCCCATGATCATCAAGTCAGGATCTGATGATGGGATCCTGGAGAAATAGAGAGAACTCTTCAAATTTTATAGGCACACTTGAAGCAATTTGTGTAATTTTTGGAAGAGTACTTTCTCGGAGTGGTTCCATTTCAATTTGGTGAAGATCTGATGAAGAACTTCGGAGATAGGCAACGGAACTCCTCAATAAATGATAGCAAATGGACAGGGATTGCTGAAATCTCATGTCTGTCAATTGTTTACACCAGTTAATAACATAACATCACGCCGGTACGCTGTGAAGGGGTAAGCACATGTGAACCACTAAAAAGTGAAAAATAAAAAACTTTTTTCAAAAAAATAAACAACCGACTTCCAAAAAAACACTAAAAAGTGAAAAATAACTTTAATTTCGGAAGTCGGTGACTTTGGATAGGTATTTTAATTTTTTGTCACCGCCTTCCGAAATTAAAGTTATTTTTCACTTTTTAGTGTTTTTTTGGAAGTCGGTTGTTTATTTTTTTGAAAAAAGTTTTTTTTTGAGAACCTCCTCCTTTTGGAAGTCGGTTAAAAAGAAAAAGAAACAGATAAAATAACGTATATGAATTAATTGCACGTGTCTAACCTACAAAACTATTTATTTCCACAGTAATTCACATGATATACGAATATTTTATATTTATAACAAATATCACAATAAAAAGCCATTTCCTAGTATAAGTATTAAAACAGTAACTATTAGTACACCGCTATTTTAAACGAGTCACATTGAATACTACTTTTAAAAGTCTAATTGTCTTCGACGACGAGATGAGCTGAAAAACTATATTGAACAAAATTGGCCGAGCATTTATTCTTACGTCGTATAGTGACAGCTAGTGAACTTATGTTCCCAGTATATCAAAATTTATTTATTACCACAATATAATGTTAAAATAGAATAACAGAAATTAGTAAAATCAGGAGACTTATATAAAATTAGATTTGAAGAACATTAAATAGTATTTTTAAATTTTGTTTAGTGAAGTGTTGAAAGTTTAAACAACATTCTCTGAGTATAGTTTTTTTTTTACTTTTGTGTAATGGTTAATAGTTAAATATATTTTTTTACTTTACCGTCAAAGACGTGGACATTGAATACTTGTATGAAATGGAACCTACGCAATGTCTGGTTTATTTTTTTTAAATTAATTGTTGAACTGTTTCAAGTTTTTCATTGGTTTTTTTTAAGCTCAAATAAACATTTAATCTGTTTGCTTATGAAATTCTAGTCAGTTATATCTCGTTATAAAAATATTTGGGTTGGACATTAAGACAGTAGTAAATATACAATTATTTTGAGTATGACCCAGATATCTTGTACCGTTTGATACGTAAACATTATTAACAGGAAGGGTGTTTCATATTCTAAAGCATTATTTATTTTCCTTTGTACTTATTATCTTAATTAATTGTAACAATGTTTTAATCGCGCCTAGACGTATTTTATGACGGATACATTGAGTGGACCACCTTTGTCGTCTTGACTAAAATGTCACGGTGTATAAATAAAAATGAATCGCCGAAATGTATGTACGCGCATAACTTCCGAATGACTGCACCAGATTGGATGATTCTTTTTTTTATGTGTTCCTTATTATCAGGACAAGGTTTGTATATTAGAAAATTTATAAAAAATATATAGATTTGATCAGAATTAATTTTTATGGCGGTACGAAGTTCGCCGGGTCAGCTAGTATCATATATTTATTATCCTGCCATTCTTCTTGCGGACATAGATTTGCCCCATACAAGATATCAGTGACGGACTTGTGCACATTGCCAAACATGGGTTTGATGAGGGTCATCTGCTCCGTCGTTGAGGTGTCAAGCCGTCGAGAGGCCGCCGGCGAAGCCACTTCGAAAGGAGCTCACAGCCGCTCATACTTGTTGAGAGGTAATTTCAAGTCAGTTCAGTTCAGGACTCCGAATCAGATGGGTCAAGGAAGGAGAGGTCATTTGCCGGGGCAGGGGAGTTTGCCCTCCAGGACCAAAAGTAAAGTGTTTTTGGGGAGTACGGCGCAACTACATCGCTGCTAAAGATGCTCCTAGCTGCACTTCTGATCACATCCTTGCCTAGCTTAGATTCCACATCCTACTAATATCATAAATGTGAAAATTGTGAGTATGGATGTTTGTTACTCTTTCACGCAAAAACGGCTTAACGGATTTGAATGTAATTTGGCACACAGGTAGTTTGTAACCTGCAATAACACATAGGATACTTTTTATTCCGGTACTACGTTCCCGTGGGATAGTTTTCGACCTCCACGCGGGTCAAGCCGCTGGCAAAAGCTAGTCGTACAATAAACCTCTGGAGGGGGAAGTCTGTTGTTAATTTTGGGTCGAAACTTTAGGGATCGGGGGCCTTTCGGGATCGGGGCCGCAGTCCCATATTTCACCTATATACAACGTGTTGTTTTGCATCCTCGTCAAATTCAAGGAGGTAACTATGCTAATGATTCTCGACACGAATCAATAATAAAATAAGTAGGTATTTTTTTTTGTTTTTTATAACGCGGCCTGTGGAATACCGCACTGTAACTGGTTAAAAAACCAGTCCTTGAATTACTTGTTGCGATTTTTTATTTTACGGCTATGAAAATACAGTCGAGAACGCAATGGTAATTGAACCATTGCGTTCTCGACTGTAAAATAAAAAATCGCAACAAGTAATTCGAGGACTGGTTTGTGCGACGAAGACTGTTTGAACCCAGGTTAACCAGTTACAGTGCGGTATAACACGGGCAGCGTTTTAAAATTAAAAAAAAAAATACCTACTTATTTTATTATTGATTCGTGTCGAGAATCATTAGCATAGTTACCTCCTTGAATTTGACGAGGATGCAAAACGACACGTTGTATACAAACATTATTTTTGAGTAGTATTTTGGAACCACAAATAAAATAATAACAATAAACAGAGTTACGTCTTGAGAAAGTATGGTCAGCTACAAAATTTAGAAAATATACAAATAAAACAACTTTTATAAAAAATTTAGTATTGTAATTTTGAATATCATCATCATCATCACAATAGGGTATTACACCCATTTTTTAAAAGTATCTTAATTCGATTCTAAAATGCTAATAAACGGTATAGTCGGTTGTTTATTTTTTTGAAAAAAGTTTTTTATACGTAACAGATATTAATCATAAGGCGTAATTCACATTGTCTTATGTATGAATTAGTAAGTGTATAAATGTATGAAGTAATTGATTGACTAATTATAATAAAAACTATCTATCTATTGATCTTGTCTATTGACTATTTTGTTATAATAAAAATTTATACATAAATTTAGTTAAGTATTAGTTTTTATTGTAAAAATATAAACGTTTCTTGCATGAAGGTTGTATTTTGTGAGTATTTTTTAAATTAATTTCTAGAAACTCTTTTTCATTAAAAAACTAAATTGTTAATACTGTAAGTGCTTAGTCAGCTAGTAAAAAAGCGGGCTACCGTACGAAAAGTAACATTCACACAGAAGTCTAATTATTAAAATTATGCTTTAAACTGCTTTACGAATTGTTCACTGATTTATGGCAATTATACTAGAATACAATCACCAAAATGTTGTTTCATTAGTACCCAGCTATAGTTACCCGCCCCGGCTCCGCACTCGAAGCCCGTTATACCCTAATCTTAGTATGTGAACTGTAATAGATATGTATAGGTAGTGATAGTGATGATGGTATTCTACTATTCTAGATGTTTTAATTAGCTCAACGTTAATTACGTATTTTACAAGCGTGTGCTATTTAAACTTGCCCTAATAATTCCTTTCTGTTATTTTTCTGTTACAATCAAATAATATTCATATCAGTTTCCTATCCGTAACTTACAATTATTTTGAATATGACCCATCTACCTACCTGCCATAACATCCCGTCATTAATTCCATCTCCATAACAGGGTGTTTCAAACTACGTACAAGTGAATGATATTTTCTTTTTTTTATTATGCATATGTTCAAAAATATATATATTTTTAAATAAATGATTAGTAGTCATTGGATGCATGAAGTGGGCTGTCGTTGTAAGACGACTAAAATGTCACGGTGTATAGATTAAATATATCTGCTCTTAAAAGTAAATTGAAGAGTTCACTAACTGAAAGAGCCTATGTCAGTATAGCAAAGTTTATGAAAGAGGATGATTTTCTTCGTTTTTAAGATGACAATGTTGTATTTTTGACATATTGTATTTTTTGTTTTGAATAATTGTTATTTGGCATGGACATTTTAGTGGCAGTAAATCGGTAACTCATATTTTTATTGACTAATTTATTTAATGACTACTTTGACATTGTATTGTATCTAAAAATATGGTTTTTGAATTGTAATGATACCTAAACTTTAATTAATAATGATAATTTAATAAGTACCTATGTAATGTCTACAATGTAATTTTGATTAATATTATCACGGTTTATACACCATCTCTTCCTACCAATTTGTATGCCACTATATGCGGCTGAACATGTTAGAACTTTCTTTATCTCATAGTGATCTTGCATGTAATGTATCATGTACACCATGTTTAAACAAATAAAAATCTTATCTTATCTTCCCATCGCCGTAGGGTCCTAACCGTAAACAGGGACACCTTGTTGACAAAACTTCAAAAAGAAATACCAAAAATTTATAGTTTTCTCTATCAATGTTAGAGGCACTCTTCTAAATCACTTTGTAAAGACAACCTTTTGATATCAGCCTTTTTCTTTTTTTTTTTGAGGGTGGAAATTCATCAAATAACTTCTCCCGCCTTTGGATGTCAACAGGACGACCCTCTTGAGCTAGTCATTTTTAGTTTGCCAATAAGTCATATTATTCGACAACTACATTCTGAATTGAACGTACGGTATTTGGATGATGGAAAGACATTTCAAAATTAACATTCATTCGGCCTTCGCACTCATTAGAGACTGTTGCTTTGGACCAAAATTGTTAAATAGCCTTCACTCTTCCCATCAGTTAGGGAAGTTTAAAAAACTTTTAGAAAAAATAGTAGTAGTAGTAGTAGTACCAAATTATTAGGGACACAATATCTTCGATCCTAAATGTGGCCCTGGACGACCGAGCTTCGCAGCAAGCCACACTTCCCATTCGCCTGGGTGGTTTCGGCGTCTCCAAAATTTCCAGTAAAGGTTTCCCGGCCACAGATACTGATATCCACAGAACCAGGAACATTTTATCTTCCTAAATGGCTGATTTTGAGGTACCGTGTTTCACCAATGCTATTCACTATTCGATGTTAATCACTTGGAAAATAGCTTTTTCCAATACGGATTTGACGGACGCACAGTGGAACGAATGTATGGGAGCGGTTGGACGTAGACATGTCCGAAAAAAAAGAGTAAAATTATGCCAAACTAATGATGCCATCTTATTCGATTACTTAATGCCTTCATAACTTGTGGTGATGAATTTCTTCATAACTCCCATATTTCGGGAGTAATTTGAGAAAATGTGAAATTTTACTATGAAAATGAGTGTATCGAGCTCTCTCCCTCCTGATTCCGGGCTTGTTTCAAGTAGCGGTCTCTAATATCATAATGCTAATACTAAGAGCTATATTTAATACTAAGACACATAGTGCGCCAAATGTGCACTTTCTGGGATAAAGAGTGATGTTTATTTTATAACACAATTTTTTTATTTTTTGTTTATTTTGTTGATTAAAACCGTTTTTCTAAAGGTTTACCTTATTACAATAACATTTCTGAGCAGCCAATTAGAGAAGATATAAGCTAATTAGGATATATAATTAGGGACTTAAGGTTTACATATAAAACTGATGCACTAATGATTACTGATAAGAACATTGCTATTATTTAATTACTAAATGGCTCTTAATACACTAATTTAGCATGCATCATTTACTAATTATCACAATAACTAATTACCTTGCAATATTTAACAAAGGATACCTGGGATACCTGGATTTTATATAAATAGGTCACTATTAGTAACTTTAAAATCAGTGTTGATTTACACCTCGTTGTATCCAAGCTAATCTCGCAATGTATTTTCCAAATTTTAATACAAATCTTGATATTCACGTTGCTTTATGCGCACGCGCACATAAAGATTTACGCGACTTTAACTATTTGTTCAGTGTTTTAAAAGATAACAGTTGTGTTCAGTTATGTGAAAGTGCTGAAACAAGTTTAAAAGACTGGTGTCGTCGATTTTGCTACCGCATTTATGCAAAATGGACACAGTCTGGAAGAAGCACAGATAAGTTTCGGAAGAAACATGAGATTTGGCTACAGGCTGCAATTCAATGGCCGGAATTACAGAATGAAAATATGGAACCTTCTACAGAAAATATAAGTGACGTCATCGAGCCCATAATTTCTCCTGCTAAATCTGATGCTTCAACTTGTACACATCCTAGTCCTCGTAAATCTTTTGAGGACCTTAGTAACCGGCAAAAAAGAAGACGCACTGAAGATAGTCTTTCATGCAGCAGTAGCAGCGCTGAAATTATGTTTTCGGCCGAAAGGGCGCTTCAAAAGGCAGGACAAAGCGATACAGCTTATGTTATGAAATACTTGACGGAGAATCCAGAAGAGGCCTCAAAAATCAAAGCCTTCATTGAAGGTAAATCAATTCAGGTACGGGAAATATCCCCTTTGAAGGCATTGGCTCTTTATGTATCGATGAACTTATCGAAATGGCGCTATAACACTCTTCGGGATTTCAACACTCAAGAAGGAGCTCTTCAATACCCGAGTTACTACATGTTGGTTAAAGAAAAAATTAAGTGCTATCCGGCCAAAGAAGATCTCACAGTTACAGAGAGCTCTGCAAAAATCAAATTACAAGCCTTGATGGATTTAACCTCAAGAAGACTTATTAGGTCGTTAGAAACCCCTGTTGATCCCAATCAACAGCTCGTATTGACCAGCAAATGGGGTTTTGACGGATCATCTAGCCAAAGCATTTATCATCAAAGGACGAGTGAAGATGAGCAAATCGATCTTGCTAGTAATTTTATGATTAGTCTTGTACCACTGCGGCTCGTCTCAAAAGGTGTAACAATTTGGGAAAACGAGCGACCATCTTCCACTTCATTTTGCCGGCCAATATTGTTTAAGTTTATAAAGGAAACCAAAGAAAATGTGCAGAGAGAGATGGCTGAAATCGAAGCAGAGATTGAAGCCTTAACTCCATCCACCATCACTGATGGAATTAGTGTCAAACACCAACTGCTGTTGACAATGATTGATGGTAAAATTCATTCCATTATATCCAATACAGCAGCTTCAGTGTGTGACATATGCAAGGCTTGTCCTAAAGAAATGAATAATTTAGAGTTAATCAAAGATAAACACGCAAACGAGGACATGTATAAATATAGCTTAAGCACCCTTCACGCTTGGATTCGCTCAATGGAATGCTTATTACACATTTCCTACAAATTAGACATAAAATCATGGCAAGTAAGGGGTGATATAGCAAAAAGGCAAGTTGATGACAGGAAGAAAAGAGTTCAAGAGGCGAGAAGATCAACGTAACTAAATTCCGAGAGTTCTGCTTTGATACTGCTAAGCTTTACGTGGAGTTATACCCATGGTATTATATGCCTTCTTCACTTCATAAAATTTTAATGCATGGGCCAGACATAGTTCAGAACATGTCAATTGTGCCCATTGGTTTTCTATCCGAAGAGGCATCTGAGGCTAGAAATAAAGATTTTAGAAAATATAGAGAGGGGCATTCTCGAAAGCATAGCAGTATCTCATGCAATGAAGATATTATGCACAATCTTTTACTGTCTTCTGATCCACTTGTTACAAGTATCCGTCCAAAAGGAAATAAGTTTGTAAAAAAATCTTCTTTTAAGGAATTTTATGAGCTTACGGATTCTGAGAAAAGTGATATCGAATTTGTTAACATAAATGATTTAGCGGACATCGATTCTGAATTTGAATTAATTGATGATGATGATGATGACGAAGATAATTAAATGATGTTATTGTTTTAAAATGTGTAACTTAGTAAATTAGAGCTTACATCTTAATTATTTATTGTACTTTTAATGAAACTAGGTAATTTATTATCAACTTACTTAAAAGTCATACTCTCATCAGTTCTTGTGAATATTTTTGTTAATATATATTTCTGTATATATATATAATATATTTATAGACCTCTTAATAAGTCTGTCTGCGGTTTAAAGTAAATACAAATGGGGAAAAAACGTTTTTTTTTTTAAATTTTCATTTCCTTTTATCCCAGAAAGTACACATTTGGCGCACTATGTGTCTTAGTATTAAATATAGCTCTTAGTAATAGCATTACGATATTAGAGACCGCTACTTGAAACAAGCCCGGAATCAGGAGGGAGAGAGCTCGATACACTCATTTTCATAGTAAAATTTCACATTTTCTCAAATTACTCCCGAAATATGGGAGTTATGAAGAAATTCATCACCACAATTTATGAAGGCATTAAGTAATCGAATAAGATGGCATCATTAGTTTGTCATAATTTTACTCTTATTTTTCGGACATGTCTACGTCCAACCGCTCCCATACATTCGTTCCACTGTGGGACGTGCCGCTCTGCAGTGTTTTACGGAATACTCTCGTGAACACGTCACTTCATACTGTTGAGAGTGCCCGTCTGCTGGTTGTGGAAGAATGGGAGTTAGGCTTGTTGCTTCAGGCGTACCCGTCATCCACCATATGGGCACTATGATGGATGGCTCATCGTTTCAGCTCGCTACATATCTACGCTTGGGCGCACCTTATGTTGTTCCGCGCGCAGGTCGTATAGTACGACACGCCAGCATTAACGATATTATTCGTCGAGCCCTTACAATTTTTAATTTATCTTTCTTTTTCTAGGCTGGTTTATTGGGAATGCAAATTTTATGGACAAGCGATGCTGAGTATGCTCTGAAGAAAGCGAAAGCGGATAAATACATTATGAGAATTACAAATCAGAAAAACCTTGATTTATTGAACGGTCTCATTGATCAGACCGTCAGGGATCTGGTGCCTCTTGATAGAACGCAAATTGAGACTATGATCACTATCCATGTGCATCAAAGGCTAGTTACGTATTCAAATCTATAAAAATAAAAATGACATGCGGTTCGTTAGTAAACGCGTCACTTGAGAACAGCTGGACAGATTTGGATTTATTTGTTTAAAAATGGAAAAGTTGTCCAGAATATTGGAACATTCGGCAAGTGCTTTTTTCTACAGAAATGAAAATTTGGAGCAGCAAGTTTTACCCATATTATAATAAAGCAAGATCCCAGGCACCCCATAACTTTTTTATTTTCTAAGTAACAAAATGTGGGATGGGATAGAGTTCATTTTAGTATATAGGTAACTTGAACGTACTGTTATAACCTCTATTACAAGGCAGTAAAGTCGACATCTGCACTCTACAGTTATTGTCTCATTTTTCATTGCAAAACCAATGCTGAATTGCAATTATCGCACACTAGTGGAATTATTGTGTCATGCTCTGCCGCAGAGCCACCATTTTAGAAACCGATCAATTATATCTTAAAATGATGTACGCCAAACGTACATAATGTACGTATACCGTTATCGCTGTACGTGCATTAGGTAATGATAAAATAGACATTGATTGTGGCTCTGCTGGAGAGCATACTCTCTAGCAGAGCCACACAGAACATGTACTCAGGAAAGATAAACGCTACTTTTTTTTGATGAAAACTGTTGTACGAATAGTGTTTACTGCGTACGTGTTAAAAATATCATTATTAGACAGCGGTTTTATTGATTTTAACTTTACTAAAATTTTCATTGAAAGCGCCTGGTAAATTCGTGTTAGCAAAATGTTTTGTAGCATTTGTGATTAGGCGCACAACTAAGGGGTGTTTCTTTTAGAGGCGGAGAACTTTTAATTGAAATAAAGAACAGTTTTTTTTTTTTATAATATGCATGAAATTGGCTTTATTCGAGAGATGATTTTATGACATCAATGTTCGAATACATTTCAGGCATGTGGCCGCATTTTCATTCATTTTCTCTGACTCATCAGATGTTGCAAGTAGCAGTAATGTGGAAAACTACTTTAAAGATATTAAAACTTTATTATTGCATAGTAGAAGTGGACTGATGAGAGTTGACGATTTTGTATTGTGGGAGAATTGAAAGCAGCTAATTGTGCCAATTTTCTTAAAACTAAATGTAAAATTTTTGACGATGATTTAAAACATAGTGTGAAGGAAGAAATTCATTCAAAAAATGGTGACTTTAGTCGAGAATCGATGTTTAAAAGCAACCCTAAACTGGGAGAAAATTGGCGCAATAAAACAGAAAACCGAAAAACCACACGGTTAATAGAAAAAGTACAACCCAGAACAAAAGAAATTTAAATTCTACCTAATGGATATATTTGCACATCGGGTAAAGAAAATGTAGTTATAACGAATACATGTGCTTTTGATGCCGTACTTAACGCTTTGTTAGTTATTTGTACTGATTAGGTACATAAATATTTCCATATTTATTACTTCTATGAATTCGCCTTTTTCCAGACTGGGTTCTGCTTTGGTACATAAAGATTTTGATGTAAATTGTTTAAAAAGTAGAACAGAAATCTTACAAAAATATTATCAATCTACGGTACAAGGACATGTTGAACTAATTGATTGCAATTGTAACGTTACTTTTGTACTAGATTTTTTTTTAATCGATGATATTTTTAGTGCAACTCTTTCCAAAGTTTGTTCTGACTGTGAAATGCGTATAACAAGAAAGTTTCGATTATTCCTTTAAATATATTAATGATATCGGATGGTAGTGTGGCCTCATTAAATGAATCGGCATCGTCTATGTTGGTAAGCAAAGTCTCTGATTGCAAAAACTATAATTGTACTGGGAAAGTATGCACAGAATATTATTAATATAAGACATTTTTTTTTTAAATTAGATTTGACTATGCGTCTATGCGATATTCCAAAGGAATTGCTACTCTGCGATAAAATATTTGAATTAGCAGCTGTAGTTGAATTTATTCCAAATTCCGGAGGTGTTGGTCATTATAAAACTTACTGTCTACGGCGTACTTCTGAATGGGAGTGCTACGACGACATGGCCCGTTATTTTTTTTTTTGGGTGGGTACTCATCAAATAACTTCTCCCGCTCTGGGTGGAGCGGGAGGGCATGTCAGACTTTAACCGACTAAAACCCACCCGTGTTCCCTCAGTTGCCTGTGTGCCAGGGGCCGCGGTATCTCTTTCGAACAACCCGCACCCCTGGCAGGCATCGGCCCTTGCGGGCCCCATCTGTTCCTGCTGACATCTCTTTGAGGCGCGTGTGGAACACAACGCGCCGTCGACCCGGGCTTGGTCCTTACCGGACAGCGAGCTACCCATTACTCGGCGTCCGCAAGCCCGTGCCTACGGTGGCCGGGAATCAGCCTGGGATTCCCGACGCCCAGGGCGTCTCTTGCGAAGGCCACGGCTGTGAGGGCGCATGTACTGCATCTCCCTCACGTGCGCCGCCTCCCTGTTTGCGAGCATAACTGCTTCGCTGAAGGAGGCGACTGCTAGCCATGCACTCTCGTTCCGTACCATGGCCTGGACCAGGGTCGGAACGACATGGCCCGTAAGGCTGTTCCAGTTAAGTACGACATTGTAGTTAATTCCCATCTGCTGATTTATAGACGCTGGAGAGTATAGTTTGGAAAGTTTTTATAACAAACATAGATTATGTGTTTTGTCAGTTATGTTTAACGATAAATATATTTCATTCTGACGACACGGTCATTCTTTGTCAAGGAAAATCCTTCCGTGCATATGAAAAATCACAGCAGAAAATGCACTTTGAATCTTATTTTATAATAAGTAATTTAATAATTATAAGATAAATAAGTTAAAGGCGCTTTGTATGAACATTTTAGTAAAGTTAAATAAATAAAACCACTGTCTAATAATGATATTAGAACAGACGACTGAAGATTGAAAATAGGTTGAATATAATTTATTTGCACATTCGAAAAGTAAATAAATCTAGTAATATTAAGTAATAAATAACACGTTAATTTTCCTCGTTCATAATATTAATAGTTGTGCGCGCGGCGGCCACATGCCTGAAATTGTATTCAAACATTGATGTCATAAAATCATCTCTCGAATAAAGCCAATTTCATGCATATTATAAAAAAAACTGTACTTTATTTCAATTAAAAGTTCTCCGCCTCTAAAAGAAACACCCCTTAGTTGTGAGCCTAATCACAAATGCTACAAAACATTTTGCTAACACGATTTACCAGGCGCTTTCAATGAAAATTTTAGTAAAGTTAAAATCAATAAAACCGCTGTCTAATAATGATATTTTTTAACACGTACACAGTAAACACTATTCGTACAACAGTTTTCATCAAAAAAAAGTAGCGTTTATCTTTCCTGAGTACATGTTCTGTGTGGCTCTGCTAGAGAGTATGCTCTCCAGCAGAGCCACAATCAATGTCTATTTTATCATTACCTAATGCACGTACAGCGATAACGGTATACGTACATTATGTACGTTTGGCGTACATCATTTTAAGATATAATAGATCGGTTTCTAAAATGGTGGCTCCGCGGCAGAGCATGACACGAATTATTACATTAATTTAGTTAGTTAGATTCTGGACGCCGTCGCGTAAACCAACTTCGGTAAACTTATCCCGAGAGATACATTAGAGATTATAGAAAGTCATAATCTTTTGTTGGTGCATTATTGTGTAGTTTTAGTTAAACAATAATCAAAGGTGTAACTGTGGACTTCTTGTGAATAAATAAGTGGTTCGGTAGAAAATAGTTTTTTTTTTAAAAAGACTAACGGGGTCGGCCTTATAACAAATTGGTGTCAGAAGTGGGATACCAGAGACGAAGTCTTACGACGTTGAGTCAGACAGACGCTGGTATCCCAAACCCCGAGCCTCCCGTTCATTGACCGACAGTAAGACTTGGCCTAAAGCTAAGCCTGCGTCACTACCTTGGACGACAGTCAGTCTTCGCTCTCTAGCGTGAGCCCGCTCCAGCCACAACACATTGGACGACGGTCAATCTCCGCTCTTAAGCGTGAGTCCGCTCCAGCCACAACACATTGGACGACGGTCAGCCTCCGCTCTTCAGCGTGAGCCCGCTCCAGACATCATCACCAGCACCATCATCAGCTCCAGGTTCTAACTCACCACATCCAACTATTCAAGAAATTCCTTAGCAACCCGTGTGAAAATTCCAGATCCACTGTGTCATCGAAACATTATGCAAACGCCAAGCTTCGTGTTACTGTGAGTGTTTCTTGTGTCAATTACTTCAAAGTGAATCGCGCTTTCAAATCGTATTTCTAAGTTATTGCTATATTTTATAACTACTTGTATTTACCCTGTTTCACGT
This sequence comes from Polymixis lichenea, assembly GCA_949091785.1. Classification (NCBI taxonomy): domain Eukaryota; kingdom Metazoa; phylum Arthropoda; class Insecta; order Lepidoptera; family Noctuidae; genus Polymixis; species Polymixis lichenea. The sequence goes on along the minus strand of OX420932.1, from coordinate 9,506,635 downwards.
ATTCTACTGTTCATAGCTTATAAAATTGTCCAGCATATCATAATATATACATATGTCCGTTAAATCAGAAACCGAGAAAATGTCCGACAAAATTACTTTGTCCGTCTTAACGAAATTCGTAAAATCATATAATGGGGACAGGGAGACACTACCTGCATTTCTCACAAATTGTGAGAATGCAATGTCTTTAGCTACACAAGACCAGCAAAATGTGCTCTGTAAGTATATAATCTCCCAGATGGAAGGGAAAGCACAAGTGGCATGCAGCCTAAAATCATTTGAAAAATGGTCAGAACTTAAAACCTTCCTTAAGTCCACCTTTGGAGAAAAAAAACACTCAACACATCTCCTATCAGACTTACAACATTGCAAACAACTGCCAAACGAAGACGTTACACAATACTCTCTACGAATCGAGTCGATACTGACCCGAATTCAGTCGGACACTCATCACAGCTGTAAAGATGAAAAGGAATTACCTGGCCGTATAGCAGCCATGGAAGACCTGGCCCTCAACACATTCATGCTAGGCTTAAATCCTTCTATATCCAACATTATTCGGTGCAAAAATCCTTCAACTCTCAACGAAGCGATTCAATACGCTATCGATGAAGAAAAGTTATTTAACTTGTCCAAACCTAAACCAGCCAAACAATGTTCAACATGTAATAAAGTAGGCCATAGTTCATCGGAATGTTTCAGAAACAAAAAGCCTAATTATAATTCCCAAAAACCATATCATAAGGTCTTTATTTCCCAATGGGATTCTAATAAAAATAACAATTATAATACTAATTCTAATAACAACATCAATGTTAATTCTAATGCTAACCCCAATGCCAATCCTAACGCGCAAACTTGCAGATATTGCAAAAATTTCGGCCACACTATAGAACAATGTCGTAAAAGGCAATTTAATATGCAACGTCGCGAAAATACGGGCTATGCGCAACGCCCTCATAATTCACCTTCTAACTCTATGAACGCATTTACGCATACATGCGAAGGTGAGGCCAATGGTTATAATGACCATGCTGAACCTCACGATGATTTAAACTAAATCGGATTTTGATGCCGTGTCCGTCAAAATCTATACAAAATTATAATGGCACGACTCCTACTAATTCTACATCTCAGTCAAAGATGCTGAGTCCTACTAATTCTACATCTCAGTCAAAGATGCTGAGTCCTACTAATTCTACATCTCAGTCAAAGATGCTGAGTCCTACTAATTCTACACCTCAGTCAAAGATGCTGAGTCCCACTAATTCTACATCTCAGTCAAAGATGCTGAGTCCTACTAATTCTACATCTCAGTCAAAGATGCTGAGTTCTACTAATTCTACATCTCAGTCAAAGATGCTGAGTCCCACTAATTCTACATCTCAGTCAAAGATGCTGAGTCCTACAAGTTCTACATCTCAGTCAAGCCAGCTGAGTCCTGCCATTTCCATAAACCTTACTAAACCTTGTACCAGATCCACATCTCAAGCCAACGAGCTGAGTCCTGCTATTTCTAATGATAAAACAAAATGTCGCTTATGTCATAAGGCTTCACAACGTTCTCATACTAATTCAAAACATAACTTACCTACATCCAAACTAAATATAAATTCTATTTCTAAACCTATATACGAAATTAACGACTTTTGTAAAAAGGTAGCCATACCTCATACTTACTTATCTACTAATCACGCCTTAGAACAGTTATGTTTCCTTATCGATACAGGATCAACCATCAGTATTATCAAAAGCTCTTGTTTACTAGAGATTCCAAATCTATTCAGCGAAACTGTAAAATTAAAGGGCATTAATAGTTCAGAAAACCCTGTTGAAACTCTAGGTACTTTTCTTATGGAATTTAGACTATCAGGTAATACTTATAAGTACAAATTTCATGTCACAAAGGATGACATCAATCTTAATAATTACGATGGAATTATCGGTAGCGATTTCTGCCATTACTTTAAATCAAATATCGATTACCCTTCTAAGTCAATGTCTATATTAAATCACTCTATTCCTATCATTTATACTCAACCGTCGTATAATATTCCAGCTCGTTCCGAAGCGGTTATCGAATGCACTGTATCTAATTACTCTCCTGAGCTTTATCATAACAATGAAGCTCTCGTACTAGATCATACCCTAAGTGAAGGTGTCTATGTTGCAAATTGCATAGTCTCAATCAAATCAAATAAGAAAACAAATATTACTATTCTAAATACTACTGACACTGACATTGTAGTAAACAATTATCACGTGAACGTGACACCGTTTGAGAGTAATTATTCAGATTCTACACCTGGTTACAATATTAATTCTATTTCCTGTAATAAATCTGATCGCATAGATAAAGTTCTAAGTCTTATTCGCTACTCCCATTTAAATGATGAAGAGAAAAAATCCCTCTTAGAATGTTATTCCCAATACACGGATATATTCCATATCGAAGGTGAGCCCTTAACCTTCACGGATGCTATAGAGCATACTATTAATACCGGTGATGCACCACCTATTAATGTCAAATCATATCGTTTCCCTGAATGCCACAAAGAGGAAGTCGACTCCCAAATTCGTAAAATGCTAGATCAGGATATTATTCGACCCTCTATTTCGCCTTGGAGCGCTCCAGTTTGGGTAGTACCGAAAAAGATGGATGCTTCGGGCAAACAAAAATGGAGAGTAGTCATCGACTACCGCCGCCTCAATGACGTCACTGTTTCCGAAATTTATCCGCTGCCTCTTATCACTGATATCTTGGACCAATTAGGGCATTCTAAATATTTTAGCACGCTGGACCTTACCAGCGGTTTTCATCAATTAAAGACCAGCCCCAAAGACGCGCCTAAAACTGGTTTCACAGTTAGCACAAATTCAAGCATGTCTGGACACTATGAGTTTACCAGGATGCCTTTTGGGCTGAAAAATGGCCCCGCCACATTTCAACGTCTTATGAATACTGTGTTATCAGGCCTACAAGGACTCCATTGCTATGTCTACTTAGACGATTGTATCGTGTACAGTCAAAACTTACAAGATCACATGCATAAATTACAATTAGTATTTAACAAATTTCGTGAATATAATCTGAAACTCCAACCGGACAAGTGTGAGTTTCTTAGACATGAAGTGACTTACCTTGGCCATATTATCACCGATAAAGGTGTATCTCCAAATCCTGAAAAAGTTAACGCCGTATCGCAGTTTCCAATTCCTAAAAATCCTAAAGACATTAAGTCATTTCTAGGCCTAATAGGCTATTATCGTCGATTCATTGAAAACTTTTCTAAGTTAACCAAACCACTTACCTCTTTACTAAAGAAAGATGCTGTCTTCCACTGGAGTACAGAACAGCAACATGCATTCGATTTTCTGAAAGAAAAATTAATTACTGCTCCTCTTCTCCAATACCCTGATTTTTCACAGCCTTTCAACGTTACTACCGACGCTAGTAATTACGCCGTTGGCGCAATACTATCTCAGGGTCCTGTCGGCAAAGATAAGCCGATCGCATACGCATCGCGTACCCTAAATAAACCTGAAGGCAACTATTCGACTACAGAAAAAGAACTTTTAGCTATCTTATTTGCCGTTAAAACTTTTCGACCATATTTATATGGAAATAAATTTAAAATAATTACAGATCACAGACCCCTTGTATGGTTATTTAATGTTAAAGATCCCGGCAGTAAACTCATTCGCTGGCGCCTGAAACTTGAAGAATATGACTACGAAATTATCTATAAACAAGGTCGCCTCAATTCTAACGCTGATGCGCTATCTCGTTGCCCTATTAATTCTGTTGATGTTAATAATTTAAATAACTTTACTTACGAACAATATTTTAAAAAACAATTTACTAATCAGCTTCCTGTTTCAAATACTATTATAGAAGAATGTACTCAAGGTCTACACTTATCCAAATTAAATACAATAGCTTGCCCTGTCTCTTTAGACTTTGATTATTCTATGCCTTATTGTGAGGAAATACTATCTCAGCTCGATAATTCTGATGACTTACTAAATTCCGAACGCGAACCTCTTACGATACATCTCGTCAATGATAAAAATAAATCTTACTATTTTCTATTTACAAAAGTTCATCATTATGAACAAACTAACTTTAGAGATGTCTATAGTTTATTAATCAAACTCAGAAATCTACTAATCGATTGCCCAAATATAACTGACCTCGCATTACCAGATTTTAGTGATCCATTCTCTAAATTAGCTTATACTAAAGTTTATAATATGATATCGTATATTTTTCACGATACAAACATAAAAATTCAAATATATAAAAATCAATTAATTTATCCTACTCCTGTAGAAGTTCCCAAAATATTAAAAGAAAACCATGACTCTGTTATCGCTGGTCACCCAGGATCACAACGAATGTATTCGCGTATCAAAGCTGCCTACTATTGGAAGGGCATGCGCTCTGACATTGAACAATACGTAAAAAAAATGTAAGCTTTGCCAGATAAATAAACCCTTAAGGAAATCAAATAAAGCTCCTATGGAGATAACCTCCACATCTACTAAACCATTTGAACGATTAGCCCTTGACGTCGTAGGTCCCTTACCCGAAGCGGGTTTCCAAAATTTTAAATTCATTTTGACACTACAAGACGATCTAACCAAATTTACCAGCGCTTACCCGATGATTACAGCTACTAGTGACGAAATAGCTCGAAACCTCATACATTTTATGTCTCTTTTCGGTTTTCCTAAAACCATTTTAACAGATCTAGGTACTTGTTTTACGTCAGAATTATTCAAACAATTAACAGATATATTGAAAGTCAAAGCCCTTTTTACTACTCCGTATCACCCACAAACTAATGGAGCTCTTGAACGCTCACATGCTACCCTTAAAGAATACCTTAAATCCTTTGTTAATGAGAACCAAAATGACTGGCATTGTTATCTATTCACTGCAATATTAACATACAACACTACTCCTCACTGTACAACTAATTTCACTCCCCATGAATTATTATACGGTTATAAACCGTGTATTCCTAATTCCTTATACGAAACCTCCGGTAATACCACGTACAATGAGTATATTAGAGCTTTACAATATAGAATGCGATTTAGTCGCGAAAAAGCTATCCAAAATATCCTAAATAGCAAGGAAAAATCTAAACAATATTATGATGCAGGCTCTCGTGAAACCACATACAAATCAGGAGATATGGTGTACCTAAAACACCATCACAGACTTCGCAAAGCATTATCGCCTATATGGAAAGGCCCATACAAAATTATAAAAGTACATAATAAACATAACGGGTCACGTTATGTTTATTATGTACTGTGTATTATGTATTCAAGTAGGTCGTAAAAATATAAAGTACCATACCAATGAAATAAAACCTTCAACAACCTAACACATACTATGTTTCTTTTCAGAACGCTATGCTGTCATGGCATTTTAAGCCACAGCCGCACCGATTCGAGCATCATTCCCATCTACCATAGCCCCGGAATTTATTTTGAACCTACTACTAATATTAATTTTTACAGTGATCACTGGAAAGTCATCACTCACGTTGACCTAATCTCTTTAGAACCTTATCTTAACAAAATCGAAACTCTATTACATGAAACTCTGAATCTCTGTAACAAAATTCAATCACAGGATACACAAGGTTTTAACATGTGCAAGGATATATCTAATCCTATCGAAGTTTTAATCCAATCTAATTATATAAAATTACAATCGTTATCACATATCATCTCTAATAAATCAACAAGCAAAGTAAAACGTTCTTTAGAATTTGGAGGTGAAATCTTAAAGTTTTTTTTTGGCACATTAGATGCAGACGACGCTAGAAAATATGATGCTGCGATTGAATCGTGTAAAAAGAGTGACACAGAACTGTATCACCTAATGAGAGATAACATTCACATAGTTAAATCTACCATAAATAACTTCAACACTACTATTTACAAACTTAATCAAAACGAGAATAAATTGAATACCCAAATTAACCAGATGAACGAAATATTTTCTCAAATAACAAAAATTGACAACTTACTGTTATATACCTCAAGGTTAAATAATCTTCTCAACATAATCGAAGGTTCTTTACTCACTATTTCTAATTTACTGGATACTACGGTAAATTCTATTTTATTTTCCAAGGTTAATATATTACATCCTAGTGTTATAAGCCCCTCTAATCTTTATCTTGAATTATCCAAGCATAGTAATCAAGTAAGCAAAAGGTTAGATTTCCCAGTCCCTTTAAGTATTCAGAATATCCACTCTATAATAGATGTTTCCGAATTTAGTTCTTACTATTATAATAATAAGATCATTTTTATATTACAAATTCCTTTAATAACACCTGATAAGTTCATGACCTATAAAAACATACCTCTACCCACTCCACATGATGACTCCCATAGTACATTCGCATTGATTCAACCCTCTAACTCCTTTATAGCTTTAAGTGACGACAGGATGTATTATGCTATGCTGAACACACTTGATAAATGTAAGATAATAGATAGTAATTTTTCTATCTGTGAATTAACCACTATATATTCATGTATAAGTAATCCAAACTGTGAATCTAAAATATTAACTGAAGTAACACTGTCGTTACCTACAGAATGCAATGCCAAACTTTTATATGGTCAAATTGATATTTGGCAAAAGTTAAATAACAATAAATGGATTTATGTTCAATCAAATACAAATAAATTGACAGTTAAATGCGAAGATAATATTAGCGACTATTCAATTATAGGTACAGGAATTGTAAAATTAACAGCAAATTGTATTGGTTATTCTAAGACTATTCAGTTAATGACAACTAGTTCTTATTCTTTTATTACTAAGTCTCCTTTAGATATTAAGTTTGATATAACAGCTGATGACTGTTGTAAGAAGGACATATTTAATAAAAGCCTTTCACATTTGTCGCCAATCTCCTTAAGTAAAATTAACTTAGATTCTCTTAAATATGCAACTCATCAAATGGATAGTTTAGAGAAAGAATTAAATAATTTAGAAAAGGAATCTCATTTTATTAAATATGGTCCATATTACTCTACTTTTACTTACATCCTAATTGTGTTTCTATTTTTATATGTAACTTATAAGATCTTTAGATATTTTAAAAACAAAAATGCTACTAATTCTAGATGCTGCGTGCAAATATTTAATCAATGTTATAATCAGACAACTTCTAAGCGCAAATCCAAAATTTCTAATTCTGTTGAGATGACTGAGATGTCATCAACATCTGATGAAGACAATAAGTCAATACAATCTTTACCGATTCGAAATACTAATTATAAATCTACCACTAATACCCATAAGGCCAAATTCCCATCAAACAGGAATTTAAACTTTTAAAATACTATGAATTATGGTGTTATGTTTTCCATTATAAACCACTGTTTTGCTATGTTTAATTATAATGTCTTAAGCCACATGTATTAATTGTATACTTATATCTAGTGTAAGTTATGTATATGACTATCTTAATCTCACTGCATCTCCAATCTTTTCTATTTTACTTCGCTCATCTTATAAAATAGAGCTCCGTCAAAAAGGGGGAGCTGTTATAACCTCTATTACAAGGCAGTAAAGTCGACATCTGCACTCTACAGTTATTGTCTCATTTTTCATTGCAAAACCAATGCTGAATTGCAATTATCGCACACTAGTGGAATTATTACATTAATTTAGTTAGTTAGATTCTGGACGCCGTCGCGTAAACCAACTTCGGTAAACTTATCCCGAGAGATACATTAGAGATTATAGAAAGTCATAATCTTTTGTTGGTGCATTATTGTGTAGTTTTAGTTAAACAATAATCAAAGGTGTAACTGTGGACTTCTTGTGAATAAATAAGTGGTTCGGTAGAAAATAGTTTTTTTTTTAAAAAGACTAACGGGGTCGGCCTTATAACAGTACGCACACCTGCCAGTTTGGGCCGACGCGACGGCCCAAACTAACAGTTATGTGTGCGTTCAAAGTACATACGAACACTTCTCTATCCCACAGATTTGTCTCTGTTCCCTGCGATCACGTTTCGAACTTGTCCTAAAAAAATAAACCGGGATTGAATTACTGTATTTACGAAGCAAATCTTCAAAAACTTTTCAAATCCAACGAAATTTATAATTGTTTTTAGAGATATCTTTGACGATCTTGTGAGGATGAGAATTAAAATACTTGGAGACTTTGAATGGCAAAAGCAAGCCCGCTTCTATTATTTCGAAGATACTGATGACTGCCTGGTGTCTATAACGGATGTCGACTTTATATATCAGGTGCATAACTAAAGTTTTAATTGAAAAGAAAATTGTTTAGCCTCGAAGTCTATCTAATCTTGTTTGAAATAATTGAAATACTAAAGATATATACGGGAATCTTTAGTGTTATATATATTATATAAGTATAAAACCGAATAATAAAGCTGATCATGGTAAATTGCAGCAACTTAATCCTATGCAGCAAATCAGGCTGTAGTTTAATGAATTAACAAATTGTGCACAGAATGAATATCTGGGTATAACGGAACGGCTTGTGATCACGCCGCTGACGGATCGTTGCTACATCACGCTCTCGCAGGCCATCGGAATGAGCATGGGTGGCGCGCCCGCCGGCCCCGCCGGTACCGGGAAGACCGAGACCACCAAAGACATGGGCCGCACCCTCGGCAAACTCGTCATCGTGTTCAACTGCTCCGACCAAATGGACTTCAGAGGTACTGCTGCCAACGGTGGAGGTCTGCCCAGGTTGGGCGGAGCAACGCCGTGTCCTCGTGGAGGTGATCGGCGGCGGCGATCTCTCGCGTCCGACCCTGGTCCAGGCCATGGTACGGAGCGAGAGGGCATGGCTGGCAGTCGCCTCCTTCAGCGAAGCAGTTATGCTCGCAAAGAGGGAGGCGGCGCACGTGAGGGAGATGCAGTACATGCGCCCTCACAGCCGTGGCCTTCGCAGGAGACGCCCTGGGCGTCGGGAATCCCAGGCTGATTCCCGGCCACCGTAGGCACGGGCTTGCGGACGGCGAGTAATGGGTACCTCGCTGTCCGGTAAGGACCAAGCCCGGGTCGACGGCGCGTTGTGTTCCACGCGCGCCTCAAAGAGATGTCAGCAGCAACAGAGGGGCCCGCAAGGGTCGATGCCTGCCGGGGGTGCGGGTTGTTCGAAAGAGATACCGCCGCCCCTGGCACACAGGCAACTGAGGGAACACGGGTGGGTTTTAGTCAGTAAAAGTCTGACACGCCCTCCCGCTCCACCCAGAGCGGGAGAAGTTATTTGATGATTTCCCACCCAAAAAAAAAAAAAAAAAAAAAGGTACTGCTGCCAATGGGCAGTAAGCAAAAATAGTGTACCACGAACTACTTATATACAAGCGCAATGGCGCTTGTTTATAAGTAGTTCGTGGTACACTATTTTTACGAGGTGTTTAATCAATGTGTTGTTGGTCAGGCTTGGGTCGCATCTACAAAGGATTGGCTCAGTCAGGCACGTGGGGCTGCTTCGATGAGTTCAACCGCATCGAACTACCCGTGCTGTCAGTGGCCGCGCAGCAGATCTACATCTGTCTCACCGCTAGAAGGGAGAAGAAGGAATCCTTCATATTCAGGTACAAGCGTGGGTACACTAATGATTTGACATAAGTAGAAAACATCGGTAAATTGGTGAACTTAGACTTTTTGCATAAAGTATTTTCTTAAAAAATCGAAATGCGTCCTTCTTTAACCACATTAGGTACAGAAAACAACCTGTAAATTCATAAAAACTATCCGTTGCTTTGGTAGCGACGGTGACACAGTAAGTTTGAACCCGGAGTTTGCTTTCATCATCACCATGAACCCTGGCTATGCTGGACGTCAAGAGTTGCCTGAAAATTTGAAGATTCAATTCCGCTCTGTCGCGATGATGGTCCCGGACAGGCAGATTATTATCCGCGTCAAGTTGGCCAGCTGCGGCTTTAAAGATAACATCGTGTTAGGTATGTCTCTTGTACTGTTTTTGGTCTTGTAGTTTCTCCATCGTGAGTCTCAGATAAGCTTTATGTCTTCAGCTCATCTAATTATCTACATGTCCTCATTTCAACCAGCTCTTCTTATTATAAAAATAATAATAATTTATTTCATAAATCGTATACAAAAAGAGTCCATTTAGCCAACAGTAGTAAATCTCCCATACAATTATAATGCCTAAAAATAAACTACTTCTAAAATATTTTTATTACAAGTGCAAGTGATAATGTTTTGGAATTAGAATATTAGGTAGCGACCCGCCCGATCTAGGTTTGTTTAAACCTGTGTTTCAGGCCATCACTTTACATTTCAATTACATTTGGACATTAACATTTAAAATTAAATTGATTTAAAAATAATCTATTAACTAACCTAAAGTATTAAGAGTAACCTAAAGCAACTGTAGGTTCAATCGATCAATAACATTGCAGCTCGCAAGTTCTTTACGTTGTACAAACTGTGCGAAGAACAGCTGTCGAAGCAGGTGCACTATGACTTCGGGTTGCGGAACATTTTGTCTGTGTTGCGAACTATGGGCGCGCAGAAACGGGCGAATCCAGATAGTACCGAGGAGAACATCATGATGCGAGTACTGAAGTGAGTGAATATTGCAATAGCTTACTAAACGTATCTAAACGGTGTTCTGCAATAATGCTATTACTTTGCAGAGAAATGAACGTCTCTAAATTAGTAGACGAAGACGAGCCTTTGTTTATTTCATTGATTGAAGATTTGTTCCCCGGCATGAAACTAACTCAAACTATTCAAAGGTAACTAGAACTTTCTATTTGTCATCATCATCATCATCATCATCTTCCTTTATCCATGATTTTAGGGTTTGCGTTTTTTTTACCATTTACACAAAACAGAAGTCAGGTATTCGAAGTCTACCGATGGTTTCATTAAGGTTTCATTTTCATTCGTGTAGGTTTCATGGATTTTACCTTCTCTATTACTTAGGTAACACGAATTATTTTTTTATTCAGGGATATGCAACGCGCTATTGTATTAGTGGTAGAACGCATGCGCCTCGTCAACCACCCGGATTGGAACCTGAAGATCATACAATTGTTTGAGACATCGCTGGTGAGGCACGGCTTGATGACGATGGGCCCGACTGGATCGGGCAAAACCACCTGTATACACGCGCTTATGGCGGCGCTCACTGAACTTGGGAAACCGCACAGGGAAGCTAGAATGAATCCTAAGGTACTGCATCTTATATTTTAATATGGCTATACTCCTGTACAATAAATACATCTGTTGAGTAATTTTTTTTTTATCTTAAAGATTGGATTAGAAAGATTAGAATATTTTCACTTCAGATCCTTTTAAAATAGTTTTAGTAATAGGATACATGACAATTTATACTCCAGATCAAATTATAAATTGAAGTCGTTTCTTTCATTTTCGAAACTACGTAATGGATTTTTATGCGGATTTCAGAATAATTTAGATAATTTATTCCGGAAGGTTTAATGTGTATTAATATTATGCTTAGATATAATAAATAAATCTTAATGTTTTATCAAGTCGCATAAACCGTGCGAAGCAGGGACGGATCCTCAGTGTTTTATAAAAACAAGTTGCCTTTTAGTTTTCTTCGAAGTTCAGTTATCTATCATAATTAAAAAAAAACATATTTTAGGCAATCACAGCGCCCCAAATGTTTGGGCGATTAGACGTAGCAACAAATGACTGGACTGATGGTATATTCTCTACTCTGTGGCGAAGAGCTCTGAAGGTTAAGAAATCTGATACAACTTGGATCGTCCTAGGTGAATATGGAAACTAAGAAAATGTGTTTGAAAACCACAAGCATGAAATACCTGCAAAGCATTTTGTATTGCCAGATGGTCCGGTGGACGCCGTGTGGATAGAGAACTTAAATTCAGTGCTAGATGACAACAAGACGCTGACACTGGCCAACGGAGACCGCATCTCGATGGCACAGAACAGTAAGCTGGTGTTCGAGCCGGACAACGTGGACAACGCGTCGCCCGCCACCGTCAGTCGGATGGGCATGGTGTTTCTGTCTTCATCCGTGCTCAAATGGCAACCTATACTTGAGGTAAAGTCATAGTAATCTGTTCACTTGCCGCTAACTTCGCGTGCATTTCAACAACAGTTCGCCAATAATTCGATTTCATTATTCATTCCTAAATTTTTCTTCTTAAAAAAAAATCTTTCTTTATTTGCTAAATGAATCTAACAACCTTGCACAATATTTTTCTATTACAGTTTTATCAAAGAATGTTAATTAAGGTATGCCTAATTTATTGTAATACATATTGGTTGTTAGTTCAAACGGAACTGATTATCTCTGTCCCCCGTACTAGTAGGTATGAACTGTTGCTACACACTACATTTGACTTGTTGCTAACATTTGACTTGTGGCAGTTAAGTAGGTACTTTGACTTAAGAACAAAACAAAGTAAGTTAATTTTATGGGGTAGACGTATCATTTTGGACTTGTTCTTTTTTAACTTTGTAGGTAGTTGTTAAAGAAAGAAAGGAAATAAAATTTACCAACAAAACCAAATAATATTTTGACTTCGTTAGATAGATAATTAAATGAAAATGTTTTCCCTGTAATTTGTACGCTTAATGTCATGGTAAAGTTTGGATGTACCTAAATGGATTCAAAGTTATTTAACGTACATGATTGTCGAAATTCTTAATAAAAGACGATAAAATGAACTGTTTGTTCATTTTGAACATTTTTAAACGTCGAAAGCGTTGTTAAAGTATAATGTATCACCCACAGATATAGATAGACCTAGATAACGTAAGTTTCACGATCTGTATGAAAACCAAACGTGGCATTTTTTGACTACCTACTATGACGTCACAAGCACTATTTAGTGATGGGAAAACCATATCGAATCAAAGACGCCACCGCGTGTGGCACCCGATCTATATTCTGTAATACCTACAAGTAAAATTCAACATTATGTAAAAAACTCGAAAAGTTATAGAAACTTATCAATTAGCTAACTTCATTAGTTGTGATCTTCAGTACATCAATGGTCGGACATGCTGCTTTTGTCAATGATTGATGCTTTTTCTCTTCTACAAAGCTTTATTCGTCAAAATGTATCAAAAAAATAGTGCTATACTTTGTTGGGAACCAATCTTTATTTTCCGGTGCTTCAATCGATTGTTCTTTTAAATTGAGATAATGTGGATAACTAAAAAATTACACATCTACTTACATAATAAATATAAAATACAAAATAGGTAATTCCTCTGTTTCTGAAATCGATTCTAGAGAATCGAGTTGTGTTGCATAGTATGAACAGCATTAATCGCTAAAATTTACAGAAAAAATATAATAGCGCCTGTAATCCGAAACCGAAGCGATATACGATAGTATCACTTGTTTTGATATTCATCATTTGTTAACACAGAACGTCACATCAACCGCTAAAAGTGAAAGCCGCAATGTATTACGAATATAGGTACAGTATGCTTTCGATGACCTATGTTTTTCTCAAATCTGGTATTACTGTGGTTATTAGTTTAAAACTAATTGATTTTAAAAGTAATTACGCATAATGTTAATCACAAAATTAATTCCGATGGAAGGAAACGTTAACTTTATTTTTTCTGCTCACATTTGTGCAGTTTTTACAATGTATCACAGCGCAATTAAGCATTTTCATTTTTTGACTGACGTCCAACTAGCGAGGCGCACCGATGCACCGCCACCGATGCAGACTCATCGCGACAGTTGTTTTTTTGTATGTCATCTCGTAGTTGACCTTGAGGGCCTTAACTGCTTAACCGGGCTTTACCCAGCGCGACAGTGGCCTCGTTAAACATTTTATGCTTAAGCCCGGCACGCGAAGTGGGTGCTCTTGCGTTATCTAGGTCTATCTATTATCTGTGGTATCAAGTAAGTACCTAATGGTCACTAGAGTTTTTAAAATTTAAATTCTTAAATTCAGGAACCGGTTTGTTCATGGTTATTTTGTATCTTACAATATTAACTAGAAATACCTACCTATGTAAATAAATAAATAGAATCTGCAAAAACAAAAAAATTGCGTTAGGTAATAAAAACGCAGCTGAGGATTCTAGGGCAAAACTCGTTCCTGATACGATTGGTTGAATGATGTGGCTTTTTCAGCAAGACAGAATCTGTAGTTCTTTCATATTTCTTATTTTCTTTCGTCTACCTGACCATTACCGCGCCCCCCGGTCTACTTCTTGATATGCAATGGCCCCTGTAACACCATGAAGCATGAGGCTCCAGGGGCTAGAGCAAATCTTGGGGTTCATTCGATTAATCGAGTCTGGTCAAGCCACGCTGGGATCGGTGCATTTCATTTTCATATTCATTTCATATATAACTTCATGTGCACAGGGCTGGCTGCGGCGCCGCCCTCAAAGAGAGGCCGATACCTTTCGTAACATTTTCAATAAAGTATATGACGACGTGCATTCATTCTTACAAATCAAGCTTGTGGCTAAGATGAAAATACTGGAAGCTATCTACATCAGGTTAGAATTTAAAATGCATCTATTAAAAAAGGAAAAAAACATTTATTATCTTATGATGAAGATGTAAATTTGCTTTTCAGACAATGTACAGACGTACTTACTGGATTATTACAAATTGAAATACCCGGAGGCAGTAAGCAAATAATTCAATATACCTACTGTGATAAGTTCAAAATGTACTGTAATTAGTAGGTAACTTATTTTGCACAATAGGTACTTTTCGGTTCAGAAATAGTTTTATTTTCAAATATATGAAAAAGGACATTATCGACAGTATTTACACAGGCCTATAAATTATACACATAAACATTGCATGGCTTACCATGTCCAATGGCTTATAGTCTTTCCATAGTTCTAGATAACCAGTCCACTTTAGCCACCCACACCCATCGTACAATATCTTTTATTTTCCCGATCTCCTGATACTTCTTCACCAACCGGGGGTTGTAATTGGGTACACTAGCATATGCCGAACAGAGATAATCGATTGATGTCTTATTCTATGAAATCGTATAACGGGCCGAGGCGAGTTGGCTTCGGCCCCTCGTACGCCTCCCAAAGATCCGTGATCCCGAGTTATGTGAAATGTATATTATTGTTGTTACAAATATTATCGCACAATGATAATTGAAATAGCGGTCCCGCATTACGAAAACCTCGTGAAAGCTGAATAAGATCAGCTGAAGTAAGTATCTTGACCTGGCTCGCGTGGTTGTCGACATGTGAGATGTTAATATGTATGTACTCGTAATATATATAATACAACTGTGATTGTGCCGATTGTCGTAACGGCCAATGGCCTGATGGCCAAAAACCTCGATAAACATCTCTCGAGGCTCTCTTTAGCCGGTTGGATCAAAGGCAATTCAATTCAGAAAGCGTACTACTCGATACGATACGGCTTGCATCGTGAGGAGTCCTCCTCAAGGTGCGAGGATAACTAGGACCCTGCTCCCGATACGGGCTACTATCTTTAATGTATCTTATAAAAATGTTCAGAAATATATTTACTAGGTATGAAAATAAATACGTTTATTTAATTTTTTTGATACCTACCTCTGCGCAACCTTTCGAGGAATACAGGCACGTTGTTATGTGTTGTTACAAATTATTATTAAACATTTTTTAAACTTTTTGACTAGATCAATAAACTTTGTCTCGGCTTTATGGAATAGGTAGTCATGCACAATCTGATATGAGAATAATGTTTAAATAAGACCACAAGCTATAAAATGGTAAATAATTAAATATATGCAAATAAAATTAATGAAAACTTGCAGAGACACACACAGACCGTCATCTAGAGCGTCTCTTTATCTTTGCGATGATGTGGTCGTTGGGCGCGGTACTGGAGCTAGATATGCGCACTCGCATGTCCGAATTCATGACCAAGCTTCCTGTGAAAATGGACTGGCCCGGCGCCAAATCCAAGGAATGGGTCATGCCCTTCGAGTACACCGTCACCCCCAGCGGCGTTTGGGAACACTGGTCAGTACCAGTACCTACTAGTTTTCACAAACTAAATACTATCTTAAAAAGAACAAATGTAGGTATGCATTCCTCACTAAAATATGTATACATGGTATGGGAGATATAACATTACCATACATAACTAGAATATGAATGTTTTATTCTGTAAGTAGCATATAAGTAGAGGTATTATAGGGAAGCAACAGTGATTCATTAATATACATGTTGTCCTTAATACGTTGCCATATATCTATGATCATGGATATAACACCTAATGGTTTTGTAACGTGTTTTAACCAATAATGCTTGCCGAGGCCGGTCAGAGGATAGGTGACCATCTTTACATACCGTGAGCCCTCCGTGTCTCGGAAAGCACGTTAAGCAGTTGGTCCCGTCCGTTGATCTTTGACAAACGTAACGGTTTGTCAGAAGCCCAAAAGTCTGAGAACGGCCTGTAATGTAATTATTTTACGTGGTATTTTTGTTTTAATATTCCCAGGTCCGAGAGCGTCGAGTCTTACATTTACCCGGTCGACAGTATACCAGAGTACTCGTCAATCCTGGTGCCAAATGTTGATAACGTATGCATTACCTTTTTGATCGAAACCATCGCTAAACAGAACAAGGCGGTGCTCCTGATCGGCGAACAGGGCACTGCCAAGACAGTCATGTTAAAAAGTTATATGATAAAATACGATAACGAAGTAAGATTGTTCAAAATAATAAACTTCTCATCCGCTACGACGCCTAATTTGTTCCAAGTGAGTATAATGAATATACGTCATACCTACACGTTGAATATGCGAACGAGCTACGTTACAATTTAATATGATGGAATTATGACGTTTTTATATTTCAGAGAATTATAGAATCTTACGTGGAAAAGCGAGTCGGTATGACGTATGGGCCTCCAGGAGGCCGAGCGATGACTGTGTTCATAGACGACATAAACATGCCGGTGGTGAATGAGTGGGGCGATCAGGTAATGATGAAACGAGAAGGCGTGACGCGACTTAGAACAATTTCTATGAAAACTTATGGAAATTGATATACTACAATTGCGTCTCGCCGGTATCCGAGACCCTTAAAGATATAAGGTAAAAACCCGTGGCGCACGGGCTGTAAACCGAACATAACCCTGCCGGGTTATGTTTTACGCTTGTATCTGGGTTTGTATGAGATATTCTTTATACCCTCGAAGCATCCCAATGACTGGATCGATTTTAACCAATGTGGTGTCTATCGATTCATCTAAACCGTAGGATGATTACAAGTGTTGAGTTGCCAGAGTTGGTGCAGATACAACGCGCATCTACTACCAGTGAACGAAATGTACAAAATAAATTAGATAGACCAAATACAGGGTAGCATCTAGACTAACCTTTTGAGGAAAGTACCAGAAACAATTTGATTAAGCCTGTCCCAACAGGCACGGACTTACCGACCTCATAGTAGTACAGGCTTATACATTGAATGAAATCGGTGTTGTATGTCTTAGGTGACAAATGAAATAGTACGACAAATGATGGAAGCGGGAGGTTTCTACTCTCTAGATAAGCCTGGAGATTTCACTACTGTAGCCGACATTCAGGTGTTTGGTGCAATGATACATCCAGGTACTTGCTATATTCAAATCTACAGCTATCAACGATTCTGTAATAGTAGTTATTACTCAAAATATCTTAGTAGTTATGGTATTAGGTATCGTAGTGCAGACTTTTACGTACAACTTTATTTTAAAACATTTATTACGATACTTTTTCTCTCACAAAATGATGCCGTAAATTATATTGTTTATTATATTCATATTAAAAGTGAAAATTGAAGGCGCCCTATATCGGCGCGAAAACGCATTCGGGTTCGCTGAACAAAATGAATGCGGCGCAAACGCGTATTTTCGCGACGATAGCTGGATTTTTAAGATGTAGCAGACACAGGTACCTTATTGACAAGAAAGTGGTCTTAGGAGCCTGTCCTTATTTGAGAAATTTGGATGCCCCATCCAAAGATTTTGAATAAAATCAGCAAGGCAATGGGTCGTTTTCACAAAAATCTTATCTTATACCATTTGATCCGGTTCCTTTATTCCTTATAAGAATCAGAAATCGCAAAAAATATTTTTTCCATACATATCGTAGGAAATGAGACTCCCAAGTTACTTTTTATTTTGGATAGACTGGCCGCTACAAAAGTTAGCCATAGCAAAAAACTTAAGCTCAAGACTTAAATCCACCCTGTATATATTATGGACACTGACGATGTGACAAATTAAAGCCTGGCAAGGCAAAACTGTTCAAAGATACACATCTCCATAAAGTCCATGCGGTTTAAAAAGCGAGATATTGTGTGGGTGACACGAAAATTTACCTACATGGGTCATGTAGACATATCCATTGGTATAGGTATGTCATATCGCATTAGGGTAAGCCCTGTAATGATAGTTTAAGTTGTTATAAAATAAATAAATAAAAAATAAAAATAAAATAAAAATATTGGCAAGGGGTTGGTATTGGGTATATTTAGCAAAATAATGCGATAAAAATAACTATCTATATTACCTACCTAAATGTTTTCAAGCAGAGGTCCTAGTGTGATTGTCATTGTGTCATGTCATTTAACCATCTACACCAAATGCAGTGAGCGCTTTTGGCGCTCCGATTGGTCTGACACCAATCGAGGGCCAATCAGAACGCCGAACGCGCTCACTGCGTTTGTTGTAGATGATTAAATGAAACTCACACTAGGGCCTCAGATTTCAATCAATCTGTTTTAAAATAATTACAGGTGGTGGTCGCAACGATGTTCCTCCGCGTTTGAAGAGACAGTTTAATATATTCAACTGTACACTACCGAGCATTGTTTCGATGGACAAAATATTTGGTAAGTTATAATCTATTCATTTGACAATACGATCATTTCTAGTCTTGAGTGAATTAATTAGTTCGCCATCGTTGACCGCACCATCCTATAGTAAAAAAACAGCTGCTTCATAAGTACAGTAACTAAAAGAGATAAAGAAGGTACAAGTTTGGTACATGGTATCTAGGTTACAGGCAGATTCAAACCTTTGTGAAAGCTGGAGTCTATACTGTGTTCGGGACCTATATTACAGATCTCCAGGCTCACACCCTTAAAATTACAATTTTAAATTGCACTTACTACAACATTGTAAAAGCTTCAAGTACTGAAAAGACGAGAATTTAAGGTGAATCTAGTCCACATTTTTCCCACACAAACTTCGGGAGTGTATTACTCCACTGTTCAGCAATGTACATGAAAAATTAAACATGGTATGGTTTTATCTCATTATTAATATTGCCTGTACGGAAGTAGAATACTAAAATAAAAAGCCATTAAAAAGTTAGGAGCCAACAAAGATTCATTTTTCATGCTAATTTAACCTAACTTTGGGCGTGTTTAGGTAATAAAAGAAGTGTAAAATCTGAAAAACTAATTCAGTATCAACAAAGCTCAAATATCGAAAAGTTCACTAAACTTTATTAGTAATTGATTTATGCAGTGATTTTTTCATAAAACCCGATCTTCTGAAGGACTTTTGTAAATTTTTTACGCGCCTGTTGTACTATAAATGATCCTGCATCTCACTCAATAATGTTGTGCGCGTAGATTAGCTTCTATCTGCTCATCACTGATACTACCTCTGTCGGACACGATGCCTGGTGAGACAGCGTGCTTTTTAGCCAGCCCCATCAGTGAGTTCGAGACCGCGACTAGGTTCCCCTTAATACAAAACAAAAGGAGATGTGGTAGATGTGTCTTTCGGGAGTGTTGTGTGTCCGTGAGTGCAATATAAGGCGTGAGCACCTACTTGCTCGAGCGTGTGTTTGTGTGTGTCGGTGTTTGTTTTTTTTTGGAGGGTGGGAAATCGTCGGTTTGTTACTGAACTTCAACTATATCCGATGAACCTGGTTACTTATCTCTTTTGGTGACCGTACATAGGTACATTTTCTACAGTTACATGAACATCAATATATAGCCCAAAAAATAAATGTAATACGCGTTAGTAATACGATGGTCACACGATGTGACTACAACTAACGCATTATGATCTTTATTCTTTCATTTCAGAAACTATAAGTGTTGGACATTTCTGTAAACAACGCTACGACAAGAAGATAGTAGAGTTTATGCCAAAACTCGTACCGGTCACTCGTATCATGTGGCAGCAAACCAAAGTTTGTATGACAATCTTTTTCTTTTTCACAAAAAGACAGGCGACTTTCAAAAGACACTACAAAGTGAAAATAACTTAAATGTTAGGACACGGATTCTTTGGATTTGAATTTTCGTTTTTGCCACCAACTTGTTTTTGGAAGGCGGTTTTTTTTCTTAAAAAGTGTTTAATTTTTCACGTTTTTAGTTGTATAGTACCCCCACAAATTTGTAATACCACTGCTAATTATGTTAAATACGGGCAACGAAAGAATCGATGGTGATACTAGCTTTTGTCCGCGGCTTCACATGCTTGGATGACATCCCACGTGAACATATTGCCGAGTCTGAAAGTACCCTATCAAGAATATACCCCGTTCCAAAATAAAAAAAACAATTCACAATTTATGGAAATACCGATGAATTGGAATATTCGTTGCTTTTCTGGAATTAGTAATGTTGTAATGATCTTTGTATCACTTTTTATACAGATAAAAATGTTGCCAACACCAGCAAAGTTCCATTACGTGTTCAACCTCAGGGATCTGTCTCGTATATGGGAAGGGATTCTGTTCATAAAGAAAGAGGAGATTCAATCGGTTCAGACGTGTATCAAACTCTGGTTTCATGAATGTTTAAGAGTAATATCGGACAGGTAATAAATACGTGTAATAAGTCACCTCAGTTATGTTTGTATTATGAGAACAACGAAGAATCCATACAATTTTGGCTTTTCTCAGGTTCACCACATTTGTTGATAAAGAATGGTTTGTGGATAATTTCTGGAAAACAGCCAGACAGGAGTTACCGGAGTATTTGAGTGAATTCCCGGAACAGGAAGCATTCTTCGTTAACTTCCTACGTGAGCCGATCGAACCAACCGGTGATGAAGATGAAGACTTCAGTACCGATGCGCCTAAAGTATACGAGGAATTGCCATCGTATGTATCTAACTCGCAATTGCCAACTCGTTTTCATTAGACACCTAAGTGTGAACTTCTGCCTAATAGCACCCTACGCAAACAACACCATCTTACAAATGGCAGAAAAAGACCATCCTATTGTAGCCCCATCTCTAGCCACCGCAGTCGCGGCCTTGTGGACGGCGAGTAATGAGTAGCTCGCTGTCCGATAAGGACTAAATCCGGGTCGACGGCGCGTTGTGTTCCACGCGCGCCTCAAAGAGATGTCAGCATCAATTGATGGGGTCCGCAAGGATCGACGCCTGTCAGGGGTGCGGGTTGTCCGAAAGAAATATCGCGGCCCCTGGCACACAGGCAACTGAGGGAACACGGGTGAGTTTTAGTCAGTATAAGTCTGACACGCCCTCCTGCTGCACCCAGAGAGCATTTATTCGACACAGACACAACACAACAGCAAGAAACACATAAAAAAATAACAATAAACATGACAATAAAATTGCAGTAAAAAAGTGCTGAGCGTGCCCATACCGAAAGGGTTGCCATCTCAGCATTTGCTGGGCGTCAGACACCCAGCGCTGGTTTTCAGTTGGCACCCTGCAGTGACACACGGACGTAGGCAAAAGTAAAAGTAGTAGTAGTAAAAGTAGTGCCTTAAACGTAAATAACGTACGCGTAAGTACGTACAAGTAAGTATTTTAGTATATGATATTTTTAATTTACTTCACTTACGTACACATCTTACATTTTTAAATATGTTTACAAGAAATCGGTACCAGGATCAGGGTCTAACCTGCCGGTGGTCAGGGCTCTAGAGAGAGGCTGGTACCTCTTCACTATGCGTGCCTATCTAAATCAAGCTGTTGACCCAGCCACGCAACTACAGCCTGCAGAGGTGTACTACCGACCGACCGACCGACGTCCGACCGTTAGTATAAACGATTGTCTTGACAAAAACAGCTGGATACAATATGTCGGATTGATTCAACGGGTCGGTGGCATGCCCAACAGATGTCAATCGTTCAGAATTTTGTTCGTCATGATAACTTCATCCATAATCGCGCAGACAAAACCTTGGGTTTTCTTTTCGTTCATCTTAGAGGAAGAGGTTGCCGAAAAGCAGCGAGGATACATTCTTACATTCTTGGCCTTGCCATACTTCCTTACTATCGTTACTATCAGGTACTGCAGCATTGCGGCAGATCTCTTTTCACTACGACCACATCTTGGTGCACCCCCACGTCAGTTTCAAGGAAATATTCTCTAATTTCGCGGTTGTGGAGGGTTTTAGCATTTAAGAAACCTCGACCCCACACTTCTACGGGGTGTATACTTTCATCACCCATATAGCGCTTTTTGGTAGCCGTTACGAAACAGTTCGACACTATAGTGTCGACACTGATTGATTCTAGTAACATTTTTTGGCCGGTGAGTCGACTTAGTTCCGTCGGTACGACTAAAAATGGGGAACAGTCGACACAGGAACATTTGGTTTTAAACTTAGGTTGCTGTGTGGTAACATTGTTCTTAGTCTGCAACCACTTCTCAGAAATCATTCGTTCGTTCAATCGTTCGCTTTTCGTTTTGCGACGTGAAGTTAAAAAATAATAAGAAGAAAATAACATACAGCCATCACTGTCAAGGTAAATTTTTATTCATTTATTAAATGGTTTTTATTGTTCAAATGTAATTGGGAAAAGAATTTCACTGTGCAATTTGTTCAAATAGTTTGAAATTTATCAATGCGCCTTCATTTAATTGTAATTTAACCTGTGTAGTACAATGTAAAGAATAGTTTTTACTAACAAGTTTTTAAAAATTTTACATTCCCAGAGCTTGGAAGCTTTTGCTATAATAGATTTAATACTAACTATATAATATGGAACCAGAAATGAACCATAAAATTGGTAAATAATTAAAAAATGCCTTTTTAATTAGAGAAAATATTTTAGTCACAACTGTACTAGATTGTGTTGACATATGTCGACGTGTAACCAGAAGTAGTTATAAAGTTACCGAATTCACAAAATGGTTTACTGTTTCCAGCGATTCTCAAACGTTTGGACTCCGAGGCCATTTATGGCGTCAGCGTTTGCTGCAGCTGACTGTCTTCTTCATGCGATGGAATTATACATATACCTATAACTGACAGTTTTGTAATTGGTTTTCGGTTACATTTGTTTGTTTTTTTTTATTTTGGCTTCACACGGTTTGTGCATTTAGCCAGTGTCAAGTAATTTTTCTTTTAGATCAAGTAAATGGCCCGATATCGGGCACGAAGTTACAAAACAGTCATAGTCGTCTTTGGTCAGTCAAGTCAAAGTTTTTGTAAAGCGGTAGTAACTTTACAACAACCTAATAGGAGTTTTTGGGGGGAACACGAAAAGTCCACGTTAGTCACTTATTTTCACCTTCACTACACTTGTGCACTCACACGTAACTAAATTCAATAATTCACTATCAAAATTATACAATCTAATTCGCTATTTCACTAAATTCCATGAAAATAAAAAATCGTGCGACATGTTCCAACGCGATGCCGCCAAACACTCCTTGTTTGTTTTATTTTTATTTTTGATAATTTATGTTATTAAAAAAAAAAAGATTTAACTGATTGTTTGAGAATTTAAAAAAAATCGAATATTTTATTTGTTTATTTTGTTTTCTAAAGTTGTCAATACTGGAATAAAAACCAATTTGAGAGTTGCAAACCATAGGTGTAAGTTTAGCTTTGACATCACCAAAAATTTTTACCTTTTTTATTCTTCCAGTTCGTAAGGAAGTTATGTTGCATGAATATCTTTATAGGAAGAATTAAATGGTCGCTCAGAAAAATTACATTTGTTTTTTATATTCTCTCCAACGATTTATGTTTCCCTGATCAAAAGATTCGAATTTCATTTCTACAATATTATTATCGTAGGTAGTTAAAAACCATTTGGCTTTAATTTATTTTGACAGCTGGTAATCCTCACTCATTTTTGCAGTAGTAAATACTTTTTCACCCGTATTTAACAAATTTTCGTATTTGATAAGATGATACATCCGTTTGGAGTTGTGATCCTAGCTTTGAGAATTCCTTTAAGCGATTCGCTACTTGCACTAAGGGTTGTTCGCCTTTTCGTATTCCAAACAACATACTTTCAAATGGATAAGCACATAAAAAGGTAGAGAGCCGAACCTTGAGACATCATTTACAATGTGACAAAAACTATGAATATTATCTACTGCTCACATGCTGCTGAGTAATGACCGTAAATTTCTAGCAAAGACCTATATTTGATCATATAGGCTGCGATTCAAAATGTATATCAAGCGGATAACCACTCAGTTTAGCACTTTCATACATGAAAAAATAATGGAAATAGGTAGTTAATTTTAATAAAATTTCAAGTAACAGTATAAGATTTCGTATAACAAACACAATTTATACTGAATAAATTTAATATCTGTTAATTACCTGAAAAATTATGTACTTACTTGGAGATAAATTATGTGGAACTAATAATTTGTTTACTTTTCTGTAGAAGTCGATGTGAGACGG
The DNA here is from genome assembly GCA_949091785.1 of Polymixis lichenea. Classification (NCBI taxonomy): domain Eukaryota; kingdom Metazoa; phylum Arthropoda; class Insecta; order Lepidoptera; family Noctuidae; genus Polymixis; species Polymixis lichenea. Next base: position 9,481,999 of record OX420932.1, on the reverse strand, counting down.
AATTGTTTCGGTTTTTACTCATTTTCAACTACAATTATTTGATCACTTTTCGAAACAGCTTGAGAAACAGTGCCATAAGGTGACTTTTTTATTCACATTTTAGCAATATATTGTTCAGTAATATTGACGTAACATTACGACACCTCGTGTAAATATAAAATTTAAGTTATTATTCTTGTAATATGGTGACCACACTGCTACTACACATTTTTACTCGATTGTACGCATGTTACAAACTGAACACTGACTGTTTAAAAATAAGTCTACACAAATAATTACGTTACGTGTCAACACAAAGACTACTTAGAGTTACTGAAATATTTTTCGGTCAAATTGTGTGCGAGCTATTACCACACATAGAGACCAAACTCCACGCAGTCACCATGTTTCGTAGCAGTTACGAAACTGCGACAACTTGTTACTGCTTTAATGATTCTGTGACCGAAAAGTGCTGTATGGGCACCGATGACCGTGGGTGATACATCCCATACGCCGTCAAGCCGACAAGTGCCATTGGAGTCCATTTGAGCACCTATGCCGAAAGAATACATCAAAACCGGCATGACCCAAACGTTGCAAGGCACGCATCTTGGTTCCGCTTGATAAAAAACTATTTAACACTTTATTTAGGCGGTCAAGGAAGCGTACCCACAACAATTGTTTCATGTCGACAGCATTGATGCCCAATGCTTCCGACATACCCAAATACTTGTAGGTTTCGGTTGAAAAGGTATGGAATCTTCTGCGAAGCAGTAATGCTTGCGAAGAGGGAGGCGGCGCACGTGAGGGAGAGGCGGCATATGCGCTCTCACGGCCCTAGTCGCCGCAGGAGACGCCCTGGGCGTCGGGAATCCCAGGCTAATTTCCGGCTACCGTAGAGAAGTTATTTGATGATTTCCCACCCAAAAAGAAAAACAAAAAGGGCTATAGAATCCGAGAGTTGTTTCCACGGATTCCATAACCCATCGCTTTACTTGCATGACTGCACATTTGTCAACACCATGTCAAATTAGATCGTATGAAATTTTTTGTAAAGGCGATGGATCGCAAAGAAAATAGATTTTTGTATATAAAACAGAAATTTCCCAAAATAAGTGATGCCAAGATTAATGAATTTTGGAAGGTCCTTAAATCAGGGAATACATAGAAGATCCGAAATTCGAAGACAAATTGAACGTTTTAGAAAAAATCAGCTTGGCAATGCTTCAAGAACGTTGTTGCAAATTTTTTACGTAACCATAAGAGTGAGAACCAAAAAGAATTGATTAACGAGCTTCTATTGACTTAAGAAGCTATGGTTTGCAATATGTCGCTTGTAATACATTTTCAAGACACACATCTGGATTGTTTTCTCAGAGAATTGAAGGGTCGTAAGTGATGAGCATGAAGAAACGTTCCATCAGGACATTTCAAAGATGGAGAAGCGTGACCAGGGTAGATGGAATTCAAGGATGTTGGCTGACTACTGCTAGACGATCAAATGGGACCAACCGCGAGTCAAATATTCCAGAAAATCGTAAATACACATATCTCTGGAGAACTTTTTAATATTTTCTTAGTAATTCATTTTTCTTCACCAAATAAAATTGATATGTTATTTTTTTAAATTGCTGCGTATTTTTGTTGGAAAAACCTAATACATAGTAGAAACACTAAAAAAGTTCGTGTGGCACAACGGAAATTATGTAACCAGACAATCCTCCAACAGTGCGCTTAGAGGATTCAAGGTTATGCAAAACCAAAGCAAACTTAAACGATCGCCGTTCATCTAGTATTATTTTAAGGGTTTTTTTTTTACAGTTTCTGTTGATCCGGGCATAGTTTTAATCTATTTCGTGTTGTAAATGTTGAGCGTAAAATATATATTTTTATATTACAGTTGGGAATTCGTACTCAATAAACTCCAAGGGTTCCAGGAACTGTTTAATGAACAGATAAGAGGAGCTCGTCTAGACCTGGTATTCTTCCACGATGCGATGGTGCATCTGTTCATCATATCCCGGATCATTAACACACCACGGTAAGTTGTTAGCTAATATCCTACCATTTTTATGAGCAATTGCATCATCATTTTTACAATTTCTTAAATATTTATGTTCACAGTGGCAATGCTTTGCTCGTGGGCGTCGGTGGTTCCGGAAAACAAAGTTTAACGAAATTAGCATCATTTATAGCCAACTTTTCTTTCTATCAAATAACTTTGACAAGGTATTAGATAGAAAATATTTTGTTATTTTTAAATCAAATCTGTAATTGAGGTTGAATAAATAATGGATTTTGTAAAATGTTCTCAGATCGTATAACGTGAACAACTTTATGGATGACATCAAAGTGTTGTACCGCGTAGCCGGCCTACAGGGACGCGGCATCTCCTTCATATTTACTGACAACGATATCAAAGATGAGCAGTTCTTGGAGTTCCTCAATAATATTCTCAGCTCTGGAGAAATTGCTAATTTGTTCCCTAAGGAAGAAATGGGTTCGTTCAATCAACCAGTAGCTAGATACATGCATACACTTTATGTGCACCCTAATTGCGCAACACACTACAATCACAATCTGAATTATTTTGTAGGGTATTGCTAATCCATTGCTTCATATTATGTTCGAACAATTCGTCTGCTTAACACATTCCGGCGCGGTCATTTAATAGGGAAAGACAGTAGAATTTTTCATACAAAATCACAATACTGTCACACATCAAATCGTTTAGCTAGGGAGGTAGCCGGCTACAACCGTATCCGTATATATACGGATACGACTGTAGCCGACAGCAACAAAAAAAAAAACAAAAAATCAAAAAAAAAAAATTGTAAATAAAATCTTTGGTATTCGGCAGTACGGCTATAACCGTTTCCCAGTTTCAGCCGTACTGACACGGCTGTATGCAATATTACATAGAGCACATGCAAGTATGGCCCCAGCAGTAACATATCTGTGGCCATACTGACCATCTCATGTGACAATCAGCAAATACTTACTAAATGACAGTGTGGCTATGACCGTTACGCAACCTCAGAGGTTAGACTTTAGTTTTATGTATGTCTAGCTACCTATAGCATCAAGTGGTGTTTCTAATTAATGATACATTTCAATATAATTAAAGGATTTTTATTGTTAGAATAAGTATGTTATACAGAACTTAATCAAAATAATAAAGAATACACATCGTTTCACAAAATATTATTTTTTTCTAGCTTAATTTTATATTCATTGTAATCAGTCTCATTTGTTTTGTATCGGTTTAATTAGCCGTAAGCAAAATGTTAAATCACAATTTCAATTATCTTTGGTGTTCTCTTCTATAGTGTGCCACTCTTCAAAGCATTCAAGGCAAAGAGGTGTATTACTCTCACAAAACCTTTTTTTTTGTGTGGTTAATCATCAAATAACTTCTCCCGTTCTGGGTGGAGCAGGAGGGCGTATCAGACTTTTAGTGACTAAAACCCAACCGTGTTCCTTCAGTTGCCTGTGTGCCAGAGGCCACGGTATCTCTTTCGAACAACCCGCAACCCTTACACTTGTATCTTGTTTCTCCTCTAACTTTTTTTCGGAGCTCTCTGTTTTGCAGACCGTCTGAATCGGAAGATAACTCCTTGTAACATGGCTTAAAATCTTTATCGGAACCATATTCTTCGTCGTCACAATAAGGGTTTCCTTCTGAGCAAGATAATTCAGGCGTAGACATATCATCCAAAAGCTTCATAATGCGATCATTATCAACTTTGTGCGAACTCATCTAAAAATAACAGATTTCATTTAGAATAGGTAATACGGGCTGTTGTCCGCAACTCCACGTCAAAGCGCGTATTTTGCGTACGGGTGGGAGAATCGCTCATTCGATCCACTCCAGCTCCTCGAGAAAGGCCAGCAACGCCTTGGTGTTGCTGACAATCTCACGTAGGGTACCTAGGTTACCGAAGTATTTTGCCCTGTAATTGGCGACCATCGGGCAGTTTAGCAGCACGTGTGCTGCCGTCTCGTCGTGCTCCATGCAGGCCCTGCACAGCGGACTGTCTGTTACTCCTATGACAAAGAGATGTTTGTTAAATGACCCATGGCCAGCTGCTGTTACTGTACGCAGCTGTGGTTTAGTTAGACGGAGAACCTGTTTTGTGAGGCGGGTATCGATCGTGGGAAGTGCTTCCTTAGCCTGCCTGCACTCACGTAGGTCCAGCCATAACTTGTGATGTTGGTCCCTGGTTCGTTTTCTTACCAGAGTGCGTAGATACCCGAAGGGGAGAGACGCGATGGGTTCTGATCCCACTGGTGCCATTCTCGACCCCCTCCTGGCAAGTTCATCGGCTGCATCGTTACCTAGCGAGCCGCTGTGTCCTTTGATCCATTGAATGGTAATTTTATTGAGGCTGGTTTAGGCGCTGGTGGCACTCGTATATTAGACCAGAGTCAACTGTATTTCATTTAGAAAACATGCAACGGTCACGTATAATGAAGCACCTAATACTAGATAAAACATAATAATACTATTATGTATTTGCCAATGTTTAGGCTAAGAAAACAATCGGTGTCACTTATCGGGACCTTTGGTTGCTCGCAATTTTCTCGTGCAAACCGACGTGGACACACCTAATAGAGTTGGTGTGTATGACTCTAACCGTCGCTGGCGTGACACTGACTTCCCAGCAGTATGACGTTTCATAGCAACCTACCCGGGTGTAGCCGTACCTACTAGCGTTATGGATGAATTCTGTTTATGTGTGGGCACACCACACTTTGAGAGCACGTAAACCACTTATTTTTGACAATAAATCAACGAAATCTCAGCCTTATTGCTTTGAGCGTAAAGTCTATACAATAAGCAAATAAATTGTACACTACGGTAGCCGTGGTTGACGTAAAAAAGCTAGCAAATTATACGGCTGTCGCCGTACTGTCATTCCACGAACTTTTAAAATACGGATAAAGCCGTTACCGCGTGTGTTAAGAACGTAATAACGTAATATTGTTGAACTGTCAAACTAAAAGCCATTACTACTGTTTATGAAATGCCAAACTTGCGTTCAATTATTTTACGCCATTTTATGGAAATCGCACGCGTTCACACGCTCTTGCATACGATTCTCTGATGGCAATAATTGAACATGTTTTATGGTACGAGATTATTGCTCTTGAACGTTTTAGAAACTTGCGTATAAATGGGTAAAGTTATGTTTGTCCTTCAATCTGGAATTGGAAATTAATCCTCATAGGCCGTTTCATACAATAAGAGCCTTCACTCTTCAGACAGAAAGGTTCCAGAAAGGAACCCCAGGACGCGGGTCCTACTCGTACTAGTCAGATTTTTTTAAATGTGTACCTAAAAAGCAATGGTGGCCCATTGCTTTTTGTATCTTTCTGTCCGAACAAAACAGTAACAGAAAGTTAAATAATTCTTTTTTCGATTTATTACTGCAGACGAGATTCTGAGTGCGTTGACACCAATAATGAGGAAATTTGCACCTAAAAGGATTCCAGTTCCTGATGTGTTGTATGAATATTTCATCATACGTTCCAGAGCTAACTTGCACGTTGTTTTATGTTTTTCACCGGTAAGTCAATACAGATATAGTTAAATCGTAGAAAACTCTTAAATCATCTAATGCGTATTCATTGAAAATAAAAAAATAACGGAATTAAGACTCCGCCCTTGCTACATCTCATACACCGCTGACCCCGACGTTGTCACAGACATACATGTATAAATATTATATACACAGATTACAAACATGTATAAGGTGTAAACGGTAACGAAAACAGTAGATAGTTATCAATAAAATAGGTATGTGACAACGTCACACGTCGGTCGCATCGTAGCACGTAGTGACCGACGTTGTTACCGACATGTTTACTCGTAGATAACAATATTTTGTTGTCAGAGCCTGTCAGAGCATCAAAAACTGCACTGCTGCAAAAACAGTATCTATGAATAGCAAAACAAAATCGATCATAGTTTATTTCCTGTACATGTGGTGTCATACAATAAAATAAAGCTAATTTGACTTTTCAATTGACATAAGTTGACACAACCTGGGGAACAAGCCCGTACAAAAACACCCATTCCCCTTTTGAATAATAATCTTCGAAGTTTTAATTGTTGTTTGATAAGTAGGTAAGTGCTCTTGTTACAACCCATATACTTAATTTGATTCAAAAATTGATTCGTTTAGGTGGGTGAAAAGTTCAGAAGCCGAGCTCTGAAATTCCCCGGCCTTATATCTGGATCTACTATGGACTGGTTCCAGAAGTGGCCCAAAGTAGCACTTATTGAAGTGGCTCATCACTTCTTATGGGAGTTTAAGGTTTGTTATATAGAAATGTCAATCAAATCTTGCTATTATACTATAAGTACTGTAACTTGAAAAGCTAAGTTGTCAATGAAATTGAAAACAACTCCTAGAACCAAAAATTCTAAGGCGTGCGACGTCTACCAATCAGCGCTGGCCCATCATGGTGGATTATAGCCCGCTCCCTAACATTATAGGATGATTTTGATTTAGTCTTGTACGTAAAAAAAAACCCCTTGTCATTTTGTAATTTGTAACAGACCTACAGAGCACCTAGACGCCTTGGTTTTGGTGACCGCTCACTGACGGTTTTACAATTTTGCCGGTGCTAGCAGTGCCCAACTGCTAGCGTTGGAAAAATTGTCATACCCTCAGTGGACGGTCACCGTTTACTCAAAGTCAAGTCAAAGTCAAAGCATTTATTTGAAATAGTCAAATACAAGGCATTTTTGAAAGTGAACATGTAGTTTGAAATAGAATTGATTCTCGTCGCCCCTTCAACAAGATAGTTTAGTATGGAGAAGAACGGACAAGAAACTACATTGTTACACTTTTAAAATGTTTTACAATATTTTGTAGACGTTAATTATGTAATTATAACGAATTTTTAACTGCTCACGACGAAATTCCTTCTAGGTGGTGTGTTCTGCTGATACCAAGCACCAGTTGATTGAGATAATGGGCATGGTGCAGGATAATGTAGCAGAGAATTGCGTAGAATACTACGAGCGATTTAGAAGACAGACTCATGTCACTCCTAAGTCGTATTTATCTTTCCTTGAAGGCTATAAAGGGCTCTATACAGAAAAACACGTAAATATAGCAGAAATGGCAAGAAGGTACTGATTTTAACAACTGAAAGACTCATTAATCATAAGAAACCTACTGAATAGGCATATATACATAATCTATAGATTCCACACTAGAGCCAACTTATGCGCTCTGTTTAGGGCTTTCTCACTTATAATATTAGCATTTAGGTAGTTAGTTTTACCCTTGGAACAGTGAGATCAACATAATAACGTAATTACGAAAATTTTAAGAAAATATTAAAGCTACGACGTAATTAACCATGAAGGGCTGCTAAGTACCTATACATATATTTTTTACCGATTAAAGCTATCAACTAAACTCTATACAGGTCCCGTAATTTATAATCATTTTTAGAATGACTACTGGTCTCAGCAAATTGGTTGAAGCAGCAGCGAGTGTTGATGTATTAAAGAAAGAGTTGGAAGTAAAAGATTTGGAAATTAAGGAAGCTACGGCTAATGCGGAGGAGGTAGGCGTCCTGTCCTTTGAATAAGAATAGTGGGAAGGTCTACAAACTAGCAGGTAGTCTGACGGTGAGTATGTTGTAGGTGTTGGCGGCCGTGGCGGACTCGCAAGCTGCAGCCGAGGTTGTCAAAGCGGAGGTGCTGGAGGTGAAGGACCGCGCCGTGAAGCTCGTGAACGTGATCGCCGCCGAGACTGCGATTGCAGAGGAGAAGCTTGCCGACGCAAAGCCCGCGCTAGATGCTGCCGAGGCCGCGCTACAGGTACATCTAGCGCTCTAGTTTTTTGACTTTGCTTATGCCATTTGGGTGATGACGGTACCGCTCTTTTGCAGACTATCAACGCGGCCGACATTGCCACAGTCAGGAAGCTAGGCAAGCCACCTCATCTCATCACGCTCATCATGGATGCTGTAATTCTACTCTTTAGGAAGCGTATAGACCCGATTAAACCTGATCCAGAAAAACAATTTTTAACTGCTTCTTGGGGAGAATCTCTAAAGGTATTGTGTGTATTATTGATTTTGGGCTCGGCCATCTAAAAATGTGTAGTATTTGGCTAATTTCTGAAGAAAGGCGATGATGGCAGAAACACATACTTTTTCTGGGAGATCTGATATTTGATTAGTTCTAAATGAACAGCTGATAAAATTTTAGTTTTTCCCAATATTAACAAATTAGGAAAGAAATAAAATTTCTAGAAAAGCATCTCCAAGTTCGACCGAGTTTTCACCTTGAATATTATGTATGCTATATTGCCCAAAGCTTATGATTACTTACTAATGTTAGAATGTATTCATATTTTCTTGTTTCTTACTTAGCGTGATTTTTCAGTAGTCAGGTTTTATTTTTTGAACTTCCTTTTTTATTTTGGGGTTAGATCACAATACACTAGGTCAAATTAAATTATCTGGCAATACTTTACCAACGTTTTCTTACTAGCTTTTTTCCTCCTATGCTTGTTTAAAAACGCTTTGGGCTTCTCTACAAAAAGAAAGCGTTAGAATTAACTTTTAACTAACGTCCAGTGTTTCTATCTTTAGGTTATGGCGGATGCAAGATTCTTGAGTAATTTAAAGAACTATCCAAAGGATGATATAAATGCTGAAATGGTTGATTTGCTGCAACCTTATTTTTCATTCCCGTATGTTTAATTATATATGAATAATTATTATTTAGTTACTGTTTAATGACCACCACTCTAATTTTTTTTAGGATTTTTGCTGTCTTCCAAATTACAGGCATAGTCAAGATAATTTTTCAAATTAAAACAATAGACTAAATCAATCAAGGTGGTTGTTTGAGATGTGGCATTAGCTTGCACTATAATAATTTTATATCAAGAAGCAACATTGTGAATTTGTCTGTAAGATCTCGGTCACAGTATAAATATGGATCTAGGTACAAAGGGCCTTATGCGAGGCAGTCGAACCCGGATTCCTCTGAAATCACCCTTTAACATGTGCGCTGTCAAGCCAATCATACCCACATGCTAGATGTATGGTTCATCTTCGCAAAATCTAACTGACACCGCTTCTCTGAGAGTACAGAAAATCTTTAAGCTGGTTTCACATTACTCACTGTGTTTTGTTGTGTGTTGACGCTTTCTCGCAGATTCGTTTGATTGGCCAATCCTGTATCGCGACACTATACGTCAGTCTAGCGTGAAACCGGCTTCATTCTCTGAAAGCAGAGCTATGACACATTTGTATATACTGTGTGGACAGCTTCTCGACAACATGTCTCCAGAGGGTGTCGCTCTCAATACTCTATGCCCGGAAGGTATCAGTCTGAATACTCACTTTGAGTATCATACATTAATTGAATCAGTGAGTAGAATATTTTTGGAAGAAGACTCATTATTTTAACAGGCTTTGTTAGCTATGTACGTTTATGTTTGGCTTTGTTAGTTGTTATACGGTCTTATAAAGAGCTTTGTTGCTCTTGTAGGTCAGGGAATGCAGAAAAGGGGGATCCTAAGCACTATTTCTTGAAGCTACGACGATTAAGTAAGCCTATAATGCTCCATCACAAACCGGCACAAATGTTAACAATGTATTTTCGAAACATGATTGTTTCCAAAATTAAATTACTTATACACTTACTTGATTATACCTACTTACTTTCACAAATTCGATGCATGTTGACCAAAACAAAGATATCTAAAAGCTTTTATAATATTGTAGTCTATACACATTCGAAGCGGCGAAAGTAGCTTGCGGTAACGTGGCTGGACTGATTTCGTGGACCATCGCCATGGCTCAGTTCTATTCGGTAAACAAGGACGTGCTGCCGCTAAAGGCAAATTTGGCGGTGATGCAGGGCAAATACCAGGCGGCTAAGAGAGAACTGGATGTGGCCGAGGCACAGCTCGAAGCCAAGGAGGTACGCGCTAGCTCTGAACACGGCAGATACGTTACCAGGATAGTGATAGTAATAAGTGTGGTTACTCCGGTAGCGCGAGTTGGCGCACGTGCAGAAGCAGTTCGACGAGGCAATGGCGCTGAAGCAAGTGGTGCTAGACGACGCGGCCAAGTGTCAACAGAAGATGGACGCCGCCACCGCGCTCATCAATGGGCTGAGCGGAGAGCGCGTGCGCTGGACGGAGCAATCTGCGCTCTTCAAATCTGAAATCGAACGTCTGGTCGGTGACATCCTGCTGCTCTGTGGGTGCGTATGCCATAAAGAGACGAGCTGACTTGAAGCGCGCTCGATTCAAGTGGTATTACTTCAGGCTGATCAAATTATGCAAAATAACCTAAGCATATTCTTTTAGAACTGCCTAGTTGGGCTATAGGTCGCAAGCGCTATAACTGAGCTCGTGCTCAGGACCCAAGATCTCGTGATCTTGGGTTGGAAAAAGGGCTATTTGGCAAAAAGCTCGCCCCCTATTGTATAGGACTCAAACTTATCTGGCGAAATGTTGTGTGCGTTGTGTCTGTTGTGACTCTACCAAGGAATAGAGGCGTGATGTTATGTGATACCTATTATGCTTTTAGATTTTTGTCATATTCTGGACCTTTCAATCAAGAGTTTCGGGGAGTGCTCATCAACAACTGGCTTAATGAATTGCTACGAAGAAAAATCCCCGTGTCTATGAATTTAAATATAACAAGTCAACTTACTGACACTGCCACGGTATGTAGATTTTAAAATCAAATCTATTTCCATGATTCAGAAATCAAATTCCGTTGGTTCTAGAAAGTACTAGAAAGCTGTAATTTGGCATGGATATGTGACGACTAAGTGATAAATAAACTCTTGAATTTTATTTTTTTTGACATAGCTCTACACGCAAAGTGGGGATGTTTTTTTTTCTCGCCTACTCCATAGCAGGTTTAAAAAAACAACTTTTCGATTAAAGGATCCGTTTGTGATGTATTACGCTTTAAAGTGCTCATTTTTGAAAGTCAAACGTCTTCCCCGCCCTGCCAGCTAAATGGTTGTTTTTGGATATGCGTTAGAAGGAAAACTTTGACAACTAAGTAGGCTTTAGAAGTTATAGTAGACGAGTAGTAGTTGACAAACTGATATGTCCAGTTGGAATATAAGGAGGTACATGTTTTTAGACACAATGTTAAGTTTGTTTTTTGGGATAAAATTATGCCTACTACAGAACGCTTCAAAAACCATAAAAACCGGATTTTATAGTTTTTTATGTGCAGTAAGTCTAGTATAATAGTTGTTGAGTAGGTACTTTAAGGTGAACCTAGTCCACATTTTTCCCATACAAACTTCGGGAGTGTTTTACTCCACTGTTGGACAATGTACATCAAAAATTAAACATGGTATGGTTTTGTCTCATTATTAATATTGTCTGTACGGAAACAGAATACTAAAATAAAAAGCCATTCAAAAGTTAGGAGCCAACAAAGATTCGTTTTTCTTGCTAATTTAACCTAACTTTGGGCGTGTTTTGGTAATAAAAGAAGTGTAAAATATGAAAAACCAAGTCGGTACCGACAAAGCTCAAACATCGAAAAGTTCAATAAAGTTTATTGCTTATTGATTTATGCAGTGGTTTTTTCATAAAACCCGATCTTCCGAAGGGCTGTTCTTAATTTTTTACGCGCCTGTTGTACTATAAATGATCCTGTATCTCACACAATAATGTTGTGCGTGTAGACTAGCATCTAACTGCTCATCACTGATACTACCTCTGCCGGACACGATGCCTGGTGAGACAGCGTGCTTTTTAGCCAGGCCCATCAGTGAGTTCGAGCCCGCGACTAGGTTCCCCTTAAGAGCTTCATGGTTATAGAGTTTGTAACATTTTGTTTTCACTTTTGTAGATTGGTGAATGGAATTTATGCGGGTTACCAACAGACGAATTGTCGATACAAAACGGTATTATTGTCACTAAAGCTGCTCGTTTTCCGTTGCTCATCGACCCGCAGACACAGGGAAAGATTTGGATAAGAAACATGGAGAAATTTAACGACTTGATTGTTACCACCCTGAACCATAAATATTTTAGGTAAGCTATGCATGCGAGATTTTTGCAAATAGGTACCTACGAGTAACTGAAGCCGCTGGAATCAGACAGCGGTCGAGAGGTCGCTGTGGAAGGTCTATACCCAACATAGATCATTGGACATAGTTCCTAGTGTTTAAAATAACGGATATTACTGTATTTTTTACACAGATTAATATTTTAATGTGCATACAAAAGTGTTATATATATTTACTGAAATTTTCTTTACTTACTTTATTTACTTTACGTACGTTTTTGAGCGAAAAATAGTCGCATCCTCGCAATTTATAACTTCTTTACTATCACAATCCTCCTAATATTATAAATGTAAAAGCTTGGATGTTTGTTACTCAATCACGCAAAAACGGCTGAACGGATTTGGTTGAAATTTTGCACATAGATAGTTTATAATCTAGATTAATACATAGGATACTTTGTATCCCGGTATTACGTTCCTGCGGCATAATTTCGACCACCACACTGGCGAAGCGACTGGCAAAACCTAGTGTCTAGCTAATTAAGTTACGCATGCTGATTAAATTGCTTTAGTTGCTTTTGTCATCTACGTCATAATAAGATTCTGGAAACGTTGCACCATGTTTGCTCCTTTTTCTATTTTAGGAATCATATAGAAGACTGCGTGTCTTTAGGGAGACCTATGTTGATAGAAGACGTTGCTGAAGAGTTAGATCCTGTTCTCGACAATATTCTAGAGAAAAATTACATTAAAATTGGTTCTTCATTCAAGGTAAAGTCTAGTAATAATAATCAATTGTATAAAAATATTTGAAATAAACTTTTAAATATTATCTTATAACAAGCAAGATGACAATAAACTTAAACGATTAATTTAATTTCAGGTCAAATTAGGAGACAAAGAAATAGACGTGACAGCCGGTCACAAAATATACATAACGACAAAACTACCTAACCCTGCTTACACGCCTGAGATTTCAGCTAGGACTTCCATTATAGACTTCACTGTGACAATGCAAGGTACAATAGCTAATTCCAATAATTATAATTTACTCGTTTAAGTATTTTATCAGACCCCTTAGTTTGACTATTTAAGTTTGTTTTGTATGCAAAACATTAAGCAACGATTTTAAGTTTATATTATTTAGTACGTATATATTATTCCCATAGGTTTGGAAGACCAACTACTAGGGCGCGTGATACTAACAGAGAAAGCGGAAATGGAAGCGGAACGTACCCAACTAATCATGGACGTGACCGCCAACCGCCGTAAGATGCAGGAGTTGGAAGCTAATCTGCTGCACAAGTTAACTACCATACAGGGCTCGCTTGTCGAAGATGTGTCGCTTATTCAAGTGCTCAACGTGACCAAAGCTACGGCTACCGATGTAATTACCCACTTAATTATTACTTCCGCTTCAAAAATTTAGCTTGGATTAGACCAGTGATGGGCAAAGTACGGCCCGCGGGCCAGCTCCGGCTCACGAAATCATTTAATCCGGCCCGCCGACGGTCCTTCGACATGAATAGTATATGGCCCGCGATATTTATATTTTGTCGGTCGAGAAGTATAAAGTAGATTCTACTTAGTAGAATAATAGACGCATAGGTAAAGGAGCCAGCTAGACTAGCCTTTTCGTGATACTGAAAGTTACTTCGTCAGAGCTCGAACCTGCATTTGAAAATATTATAGCAAATCAAAAGCAATTTCATATGTCTCACACGCCTACTATGGCAGGGCCTTCGAATAAAAGTTAAATTGTAATGTTTTGTGATTAAAAGTTTCAACACAAAATGCATTTTTCCTATAATTCTGGCCCTCCTCTGAAATTTCTTAAACTTTCTGGCCCCCCATTAAGAAAGTTTGCCCACCACTGGACTAGTCCGAAATCTTCAGGTCAAAAATATGACTGCCCGGCACCGTATGTGTGCATATAGCTATTCCGAACACTATGTCTTTTACCCAGGTGAAAGAGAAACTAGATGTGGCCAAAGAAACGGAGATGAAGATCAACGTCGCACGTGAGGAGTACCGGCCGGTGGCGACGCGCGGCTCAGTGCTGTACTTCCTCGTGTGCAACATGTCGCTCGTGTGTAACATGTACCAGACGTCGCTGGCGCAGTTTCTCGAGCGCTTTGATATCTCACTGGAGCGCTCGCCCGCAAGCCCTATCACATTCAGAAGGATCGCCTTCATTATTGAGTACTTGGTTAGTGTTTCTTTTTCGACATACTGCGCGCCCCGCTTATTATTAGAGAGAGGAATTACTAGAGATCAGGAACTCACTTACGCCTCTTTTCCACTGTTTTATAGTATTTTAATCTGCAGCACAAAGATACCCCACAACAAAGCAAATCAGCAACAAAGCAATCCCTAATAGATATATAGACCTAACATCTAAGATCAAAAGTCGATCCACGTATTACGTCCGTTGCATCAAGTGAAAACAAAGGCGGAACGTCCTTCCCGTTTGGTGGCTAGTGGCCAACTCCTTTCAATTAAGCTGAAAGTATTAGGCATAAAAATTCAAGAAGATTTTTTGCAGAGATAAATAATAAACCGCACATCTAAAGTAAAGTAAAAAATTATTTGCATAGATTGCAGGTACAGTAAATAAGATGACAGTTAAAATATGGGTGACTAGTATAGTTACCTGTGGCTTACATACCCGTAATAGTGCGGGAATGCAAAGCAAAAACCACTCATATTCAATACATTACAAAGCGAACCTAAAAGCGATGCAATAAAAGCGACTTTTTAAGATGAACCTAGTCCACATTTTTCCCATTCAAACTTCGGGAGTGTATTACTCCACTGTTGGACAATGTACATCAAAAACTAAACATGGTATGGTTTTGTCTCATTATTAATATTGTCTGTACGGAAACAGAATACTAAAATAAAAAGCCATTAAAAAGTTAGGAGCCAACAACGATTTTTTTTTTTTGCTAATTTAATCTAATTTTGGGCGTGTTTAAGTAATGAAAAAAGTGTAAAATCTGAAAAACCAAGTCGGTACCGACAAAGCTCAAATATCGAAAAGTTCAATAAACTTTATTGGTCGTTGATTTATGCAGTGGTTTTTTCATAAAACCCGATCTTCCGAAGGACTGTTCTTAATTTTTTTCGCGCCTGTTGTACTATAAATGATCCTGCATCTCACACAATAATGTTGTGCGTATAGACTAGCGTCTAACTGCTCATCACAGATTTTACCTCAGTCGGACAAGATGCTTAATGAGACAGCGTGCTTTTTAGCCAGGCCCATCAGTGAGTTCGAGCCCGCGACTAGGTTTCCCTTAAGCAAGTGTATTTAAAATGCAGTTTTTTTTTTCCAATGTCGAAGGCTTGGTTCCTTTACTTTCTTTGACCACTTCGCCACCACACTCTATTAAGTTTCCAATTTCGCCCTGAAGTCCTATCTGGATAGACTGTTTATAAGATTCGATAATGGCTACCGAAAAAAACGGCACCAATTTTGGTCATTGGCTTATTCGAGATGGCTCGGTTGGTTGCTCAAGTACAACATGCTTGTTGTACTTGAGCATTGAGATAGCATGGTGCTTTGAATGTTAGGTAAGCGAATCATTTTACATGAACCGATGCAAATTGCGTTTAGGTATTGGTTTTTGAATTAGATGTAACATTTGTTTTTTTTACTTCATTGATTTTTACTGGGTATCTCAATTGAATTCATGTTTCTTTTTCAGACTTTTGACGTGTTCAAGTTTATCAGTCGTGGTTTTTATGAGAAACACAAGTATTTATTTACTGTGCTGCTTACATTAAAAATAGATATGCAGAAAGAATACCTTTCATTTGAAGAATTCCAGACGTTTATTAAAGGTTTCACGTATATACATTTTAATACTTTGGAAACATTCTAATTTTCAGTAACATATTCCCACAAGCACGTTATGAGGCAGGATCATCTCTCATTCGCATGAAATACGAAGGACTTATATCTTTCCTTGAGGGACAAATCTTATTTATTCGTCCACTACTAGAGGGTTCAAATCCCAGTCTTCCTTCCCACCTCTGTCATATTTTAAGGTTGTGTAGGTGTAAAACCTGACTATTTATTAACCATTGGGTCGACTGGTAAAAAATGTGGCCGCCGCGTCGTAAAATTTGCCTAAAGAATAATAAAATCACTAATTTTACTTTCTGGTTGAAGGTGGCGCGGCGTTGGATCTTAATGCCTGTCCCCCTAAACCTTACAAGTGGGTAACAGATATGTCGTGGCTGAACTTGGTCCAACTGTCTAGTTTACGTCAGTTCACTAACATATTGAACCAAGTTTGCAATAATGAAAAGGGATGGAAGACTTGGTAAGTCCCATTTTACCTGCACGACTTGTTATAAATATTTATTATCATTTAATTGTTTGTCTGCTTGCAAGGTTTGACAAAGAAGCGCCGGAAGAAGAGCCGCTACCTGACGGCTATCACAATTTAGACGTGTTCAGGAAGCTGCTGGTGGTGCGCGCCTGGTGTCCCGACAGGACTCTGGCGCAGAGCTTGTGAGTGGCGCGTGATACCACTGCTTATGTGTGGCCATTGTGTGGTCATTCACAGCTGGATACAAGCACTGACACTTTACGTTATGTTGTAGGAAGTACGTTGTACACTCCATGGGTGCTCGATACTCGGAAGCCGTCATAGTAAATTACGAGGTAAGAATGAAGCCATGGTGAATATAAGTAACAACTAGTAATAACTTGATGCGAACTTCTTATCTATTCCAGCAAATGGTCTTAGAATCTCGGCCATTGGTTCCACTGATTGGGTTTTTGGCGATGGGCTCTGATCCGACACCGTCTATCGAGACGACTGCCAAGCGAATGGAGAATATTTGCCAGTCAATATCTATGGGCCAAGGTCAGGAGGTCCATGCAAGGAAACTCATAGAGCGAGCTCTAAAAGAGGTGATAAGTGTGGTCTAGTGCTTATTCGTTAGTTGGACCAAAATTTTAATGCACAATGTTAAAAATATCTACTGATGTACAGGGTTTGTGGGTGCTGCTACAAAACTGCCATTTAGGATTGGGATACATGGTGGAGCTAATGGAGCAGTTCGGAGAACTAGAGAAGAATCCAGAGCAGATTCACGAATTATTTAGGTAACAATTAAATGCTTGTCCTGGTATCTGTATTCTATTCAATGAAATTCAGGCTGTTTACAAATGTTTGTTAAATTTTAGGCTCTGGATTACCACAGAAGTTCATATAAAGTTTCCAATTACACTTCTGCAAATGTCTATAAAGTATACTTGCGAGCCTCCTTCCGGTGAGTTGATCATCATTCACCTACCTATCACATTGAGTATTCTGTTGTTTATAATACTTATTTGTTTTAGTGACAATTCAAAATATGTGATGTTTTCAATATTTAAATGTTTTAGGCATCAAAGCTGGTCTCATGAGAACCTACGACTCGATGAGTCAGGACTTCCTTGATTACAGTGACAGTCCCTTTTACCTGCCGATGATTTACACAATCTCGTTCCTGCATACCGTAGTACAAGAGAGACGGAAATTTGGTCCCCTTGGTTGGAATATTCCTTACGAATTTAATTCTGCTGACTGGTTGTCGTCATGTATGTATGTACAAAACCATTTAGACGCTTTGGAGCAAGGACAATTAGTAAGCTGGAATACAGTGCGGTAAGTTTTTCTAGTAGGTATTATCGGTTGAACTGTATAGTCACACAGCTCATTCAAATTTCACTGTCACGTGCAAGGAGAAACTGATATAACACGATGTTGTAGTTACATGGTGTCAGCGGTGCAGTACGGCGGCCGAGTGACTGACGACTTCGACAATCGGTTGCTAAGCACTTTCTGCAGGGTGTGGTTGTCAGACCAACTGTTTAATGAAGATTTCCAGTTCTATAAAGGATATGGTATTCTATCGTTCAAAAACATACCGGAGTACATCGAAGCAATCGAAACGATGAAAACTGTTGATCCGCCTCAAGCTTATGGCTTGCATACCAATGCTGACATCACGTTAGTAACTGTTTTCTTAATCTTGATGTTCTGTATACACAGGTACTATCCGATTTTTCTACATTTGACAAATAATGAACTTTCAGCTACCAGCGCAACACCACTCAAGAACTTTTGGATACGATACTGTCCATCCAGCCGAAGGAGTCAAGTGGAGGGGGTGGGGAAACACGTGAGGCGTCGGTCTACAGGCAGACTAAAGAAATGCTGGAAAAAGTGCCGACTGATTTTGATCCCCACGAAGTGCTGGCTAGGTAAATATTGTTTATGGCGCTGACAAGAGCCAAATTCTCCAAAGAGGCTTGTTGAATAAAATATGTAAAGATAGAAATTATCTATCAGGACATGTAACGCCATCGCACGGAATAACTTTTATTCGCCCTGAATATCCTTTAAAGAATTGTAGAAATCTGAGTTTTCAAAGTCGTTCGATTTAGGGAAAGCCACAATTTCTACATCAGATTTGCCTGATTTGCCTATATCAGTCATTTTAGGTTAGGCCGTACACGGTCATAGCAAAACAACAGCTCTGGATAATCACTGTATGCATGGTCCATTTTCGAAATTTCAAATTGGACTCCTGACCCCGGGGCTCCTATCTGAAACTTTTCAAATATATTTCCGATGTTCTCTCATCATGCCACATCTACTCAGCTTTCAAATTTTCGCCTTGCATATACCTACTTGCTCAAAAATACCACTTCCAAAGCAGTTCGTTTTTAAAAGTTTCCTTAATCGATCTTTCCTCGATGTCCACATTGTCTGCAAATAAATGTCAATGTGCGTGTCAATGTCACGTGTGCGACATTCGTATGAAATAGGGTACGAGCATATTGATGCTCATAAATTGATGAACATAACCAGCAATATATGGGTGTACTATAGGTAGTACCCCTCTGCCTCACCATTCGAGGAAAACAGATGATGTGATGTTGTTGGACTCTGTCAGATTTGCAACCTTTCGTTTTTGTTGAAGCACAGAATTGAGAATAAATTATTTTTAGTGCATACGGTCGATCAATGACATTGACCGTTCAGGTCGATCCAGTGAATTGCATGGCAACTGATTTTTTTTTGCACATATTACATAAGGATAACAGTTTGTCAAAATGCTTACGTGTATTTACTTTGGTAAAATTCACTTGCAATGTTAAAATTATCGCTTAATCATAGCATTTTTGTTTTCAGGTTGAAAATATATGGTATACTGAATTCAATGGTGATTTTCTTAAGACAAGAAATCGATCGAATGCAAAAAGTTATTACACTTGTTAGAATTACGCTAAAAGATTTACTGCTTGCTATCGACGGGACTATTATAATGAATGAGGTGACAAAAAAGCTCTTCTGTAGCTTCATAATGATGTATCTACAGCTAAAGACTTCTAAAATATAGATTAACGCTGAAGAATTCTGATTTGGTGATTTTTATTCCGCTCACCATGCCTTACTATGAACGTGAACGCTCACATAAGAGTTTACACAGAATCTTGGAGCGTTTCTAGCGTTCAGCTGAAAAATAAGTTTTAGACGTTGTGATGTAGTAAAAAAGTAATCGAACTCAATACTGCTCAGTTGGCAAAGACATCTGGCAAGGCATGATGATAACAGGTGGAGTAAGGCTGTGATGGAGTGGCATTGAGGGAGTGATACTGGCACACTGAAATGGGTGGGATGGGCGGACAGTATTGTTGACACCGTGGGTTGGATTTGCATGAGATTTGTATAGGGTCGTGGCGATTGGCATATCCAAAGAGAGGCTTATGGCCAGCATTGGGCGAAATCGGGTTGTGGATGATGATGATTGTAGAGCCCTTTGTAATGGGTTGCTGATTTCTGAAGATATTGAATTAGTCAGTCGGTTAGGTATAATAATGAACTGTTTTGTCTGTGTCTATTTATAAATGATTATTGTAGGCACTTCGGGATTCGTTGGATAACATATATGACGCAAAAGTACCAAAAGTCTGGCTAAAATCGTCATGGTCTTCGTCAACGTTAGGCTTCTGGTTCACTGAGTTTTTGGAAAGAACCATTCAGTTCTCGACGTGGTGCTTCGTGGGGAGGCCAAACTCTTTCTGGATGACCGGATTTTTCAATCCTCAAGGTACGTACTAGCGGAGAAATATTAAATTAAATCGATTCACATGCGTCTGATACCATGCTCGTGAAAAAGCGTGTTGTTTGTTTTACATAATCGTCCTATAATGTTCCCACTGCTGGGACACTGGCCTCCTCTCTGTGGGCCCAGTGCGGGTTGGTACATGTCACATGTCTTCGAATTTTTGTTTCTAGCGCATGCCGGTTTCTTCACGATGTTTTCCTTCACCGTTTTGAGAGCAGTGGTGATTAAATTATTTACGAAAAGTAAACCGCCTGCCGGGGTTCGAACTTACGACCCGTGAGTCGCAGCCGTTATCACTGGGCTACCACTGCGTTTGTGTTAGTTCTAATTAAAAATATAATTTAATTTAGCAAATACGCTACTCTAACTAGGGTTGTCCTACTATAATATAAAGAGTGTCCTACCATATTAGAGGCATAAATACTATTTTTCCCAAAAATATTGGTAGGCGAAATTATTATGCTTTCGACGAAAATGTAAATAACATTATTTTATTAAAACTAGTGGTCGCCCAGTGTGGTCGAAATTATTACATAAATTTTAACGCTACGTAGGTACTTACCGTAAAGAACGGTGCTACGGTAAATCATAAAAGCGCGCAACACTATAGATATTGTTTAGAAACTACTTTGTGCTGTTTTCCGACGTCTACGCAGCTGAAGTTGCAGGCAAAGAAATTACCATTATTGCTACTTAATTCCTTTTTCTTGTTGAAGGTTTCTTGACAGCTATGCGCCAGGAAGTGACTCGGGCGCACAAGGGCTGGGCTCTAGACATGGTTGCGCTACACAATGACGTTACTAAATTTACTTTAGATGAAATTAAGGCTCCACCAGCCGTAAGATGATCACTTTTTATTAAACAACAGCAATTCTGGTAGGATACAACAGTAACGTTTA
This sequence comes from Polymixis lichenea, assembly GCA_949091785.1. Classification (NCBI taxonomy): domain Eukaryota; kingdom Metazoa; phylum Arthropoda; class Insecta; order Lepidoptera; family Noctuidae; genus Polymixis; species Polymixis lichenea. Next base: position 9,460,955 of record OX420932.1, on the reverse strand, counting down.
TTAATTGCTAATTCAGGAAGGCGTGTTTGTCCACGGCGTGTTCCTTGACGGTGCGGGTTGGGACCGGCGCAACCTACGCCTGTGTGAGTCTACTATCAAAGTGGTGTACACTGTGTTGCCGGTGGTACACGTGTATGCGATAAACTCTACCGCACCCAAGGACCCCAAACTATACCTGGTAACTATAGATACATACCCAGTTAGGGGCCATCCATAAATTACGTCACACAAATATTATGGTTTTTGACCCCCCCGCCGTCCTTGTCACAGGTGGTCACACTTGTGAAAACCCCTACCTACCTCTTGTGTGACGTCACATATTTTTCAATATTATGTTAAGAATTAATTAAATTTAAACAGCAGTTTTTAATTTCTTTTTTATTTAAATTAAAAATAATCTTATATATAGGTAGAGTAAGTAATATTTTTAAGTTCTTGATTTTCATGTTCATTTCGTGCTTTAGTATTTTACATTTTAACATGTGACATCACAAACCTTTTGACCCCCCTGCCCCTTGTCACACAATGTCACATTTCGTTGACCGCCTCCCCCGCCCCCCCATAACGTGTGTCGTAATTTATGAATGGCCCCTTACCGACCTAAGTACTCATTAGTGCACCTGTGCTAAGTGATTGTTGGGCAGTGGTGGCCCAGTGGTAAAGGGCGCCGCTTAAGATTTTTAGGTCGTGAATTCGCACCCAAGCAGGACTTTACTGTGTGTAAATTCTAACTACTCCTAATTCATCACCACTGCTCTCAAAACGGTGCAGGAAAACATCGTGAGGAAATCGGCATGTCCTAGAACCAGAAATTCCAAGGCATGAGACACCCACCAACCCACACTAGGCCCGCGTAGTGGATTACGGCCCACTCCCTCTCTCCAAGAGGAGGCTTGTGTCCTAGCAGTGGGAATATTAAAGGCTGATTATGAATATGATGATTGTCGTTTGCAAGTGTCCGACGTACAAGAAGCCGGTGCGCACAGATCTTACGTTCATCACTCCGCTCTGGCTGCCAACCATCAAGAACCCTGACCACTGGATTCTCAGAGGAGTCGCCATATTGTGCGACATCAAGTAGAATTATATAGGTGGTCGACATGTGAGAAGGTCATTTCAACCAGATGGGGGCTTTTTATACAGTCAAAAAAAGGGCGGTCGTGTTCTACAATAGCACTGTTTGTTACGTCATTTACCAACTTTATTCAATGTTTCCCAGCAGATAGTATATTCTTTACTTTATTTAATTTGGTAGTTTTGTTTTATTGTAGAATTTTTTGAATTAAATAAATAAAAATTATTATGATATTCGTGTATAATTTCAAAAGCATTGAGGTATTGTAATTTATTTACATCAAATGTAACGAACAATACTGTGGATGGATTGGATCGATTACTTACAGATGTTGCTCGAAATCTAGGCTATTATTATATTACATGTTTTTAACTTTTAGTACCTAACGAAATAGTCTGCTGCAACTAAAACTTGATTGACATAATGCAGATAAAATGGGGCGTAGTAACAATATTTATGGACGGAGTACATTCGCTGAATATTTTACATATTGCATCACATATATGGCTACGTGTAGGTACATTATAATAAGCTTGTCAAATAATGTCCTCTAATGTGAACGTCAACCCTTAAAGTTAGTTTAGTCGTCCAAAAATGAAGGTGCTGATTTTCTTGTATAATTAGTTGATATTATAGAGAAATATGCTCGGAAGTTTTTCTCGCTAAGTCTAAAGCTTTGGCAGTAATATAGGTACTCAAATCACTATTTAAATATATCAGTCTGATTACCTTTTTAATTGTCATGTGGTTGTTGATAAGGAAGTCTAGTCTTCATTGATAGATAACATCGTAACAAAAATGTTCTATGACTACTAGTATGTACAAGTTACAGTAAATAACGAGATCTAGCATTCCTAACATACTTTAACAATAGCTATCATATAACAGACTACAACGAAAATATAACGTAAGCTATACATACAGTCTTATATTACAAAGCTTAGAAAATTTAGTGTAACCATTAGGCATTTAAACATGATAAATATTATCGCGTTAATTGGGGCTTAAGTTCTGGTTTTACTTAAGCGAAACTAGGTCGGGACGCGACCGCGCGTCTATTGTTTTTATAATTATTAGCAAGTCATGCGAACATTCCTGCTAATTTCAGACAATTAGCGTAAGAATTTCGCTCTGCATTCTGCGCGGGTTTGGCCTCAGTAAAGCCACCAGAGCTTTCAAGGCACTAGGTAACGTGACGAACAAAATTAAAATTACTTTAATTATATTAATTTCGGCCGAAATTTCGGCAGAAATGAATATAAATTTCGGGACTTGCGCCTAGTACAAATGAGATTAAAAATGAGTTTGTTCGAATCATATAAAATAAAGGGACTTAGGTAACAACCACATTCTCTATTAAAAATTAACATGTGCATATAATTTTAAAGTAATTTGGATGCTGAGTTAAAAATAAAAACGCAGCAACCAAGCAGTCGTCCAATATGGAATGTTACTTTAATAAAAAAAAATATACTTTTGATTCGAACCGCTAACCACAGAGCTGCCCTGACCTGCAACTTAATTTTTTTTTTCACATTCTCAACCGCAACGGTCAAAAAGGAAAATGAACCGGAAAAGCACAATTATTATAGTTACCTAGCGCCTTGATAGGAATCTACAAGGTTACCTAATTGAAATATTTGCATTATTTAGGTCTGTCATCGCTTATAGGTAAAAATATGATTACCTAACCTTATATACTTAGTACGAAAAGTTTGTTAAAAGCTTTAGCTTGTATAAAAGGTGTAACCGAAAAGGGGTCGATTGAACTCATCATTATTAACTATTTCAACTATAGGGCCAATCTCCTTCCTCGAATCTTTAAAAGAAATCATAATGGTGCACCATTACACCTTGTATACGAAATAGTTTCTATTATCATTTTAATAACCACGTAGTTTTCGAGAAGCCCGATTTTGCCACACATTATATTTATATATACAGGGTGGCATGGGACATCGAAGCACAAACTGTAACCATACAGCAAATGATTCTAGACCTATGAACAATTTTTTTGCCGGTTAGGGGCCATCCATAAATTACGTCACACGTTAAGGGGTGAGAGGGGTCAACGAAATGTGACATTGTGTGACAAGGGACAGGGGGTTCAAAAGCTTTGTGATGTCACATGTTAAAATCTAAAATACTAAAACTTGAAATTCAGAAATGTAAACCAAAAACTTAAAAATATTACTTATTCTATCTATATTTACTGCTTCTATGTAAAATATTTGACTAATTTTATTAAAGGTCTTTTTTTAATGGAGAAACTGCTGTTTTTATTTAAATACTTCTAAATATAAAATTGAAAAATATGTGCCGTCACACAAAGGGGAGGGGGTTTCACAAGTGTGACCACCTGTGACAAGGACGGGGGGGGAGTCAAAACGCTATAAAATTTGTGTGACGTAATTTATGGATGGCCCCTCATATATGCGTTCAAAATGTATGAAACAGCATTTTTATAAATAATCTCCTTACCAAAATAGTTCCAACGCAGAGGGACTCGGAATAATGTACTGAATCCATATTATCATGAATCAGGTTGCGCGTCGATTTTTCTACCATCCTGTACATACCGTAACAACATGAAGGTGACTTACACTATTTTATGGTGATATTGAAACACAATATCAGCTTACTCAATCAATATTCATAATATTGTAAACAAAATAACAAATAATAATTTATTAGTTCCAGGGGCACTTAATAATTTAAGCTGAAATGTATTCGTAAAACAAGCATCTTAGAATTGCCTTTGGCTATAATGAATAAAGAGTATATTATTGCACTCGAAACACCATTGTCTCTTTAGGATTTCATAAATAGTATTATTCCCGTTTCACGTCGCCGCGAGAATTGCCGAGAGGTTCCACAGATCTCGACCTTGGTGCTCTGAAACATAAAACAAAGATAATAAGTACATAGTTTTTTTTTTGGGTGGGAAATCATGAAATAACTTCTCCCGCTCTGGGTGGAGCGGGAAGGCGTGTCAGACTTTTACTGACTAAAACCCACCCGTGTTCCCTCAGTTGCCTGTGTGCCAGGGGCCGCGGTATCTCTTTCGAACAACCCGCACCCCTGGCAGGCATCGGCCCTTGCGGGCCCCATCTGGTGCTGCTGACATCGCTTTGAGGCGCGCGTGGAACACAACGCGCCGTCGACCCGGGCTTGGTCCTTACCGGACAGCGAGCTACCCATTACTCGCCGTCCGCAAGCCCGTGCCTACGGTGGCCGGGAATCAGCCTGGGATTCCCGACGCCCAGGGCGTCTTCTGCGAAGGCTACGGCTGTGAGAGCGCATGTCCTCTCCCTCACGTACGCCGCCTCCCTCTTTGCGAGCATGACTGCTTCGCTGAAGGAGGCGACTGCTAGCGATGGACTCTCGCTCCGTACCATGCCTGGACCAGGGTCGGACGCGAGAGATCGCCGCCGCCGATCACCTCCACGAGGACACGGCGGTGCTCCGCCCAAGCCGGGCAGACCTCCACCGTATGCTCCACCGTGTCCTCAGGGCGATCTTCGCAATGGAAACACCCGGGCGTTTCCTCCCGCCCTACTCGAAACAGGAACCTCCCGAAACAGCCGTGTCCGGTGAGGACCTGCCCAGCACTGGGTTGCGACAATCGCATTTTCCAAGTCGCCATGAGATCCTGCCGGAGCTCTGTCCGCCGTGCCGCGATTTCCCGCGGCAGCGTATTTAAGCCCCGGCGTTTGGCCTCCTCGCGCCACACCCAAGTGTGCGCGAGGACCTTTGCCTCCAGATCCCATGGCGGCAATCCGGCAAGGAGGCCCGCCGCCTCACCGGAGATTGTGCGGTATCCCCGGATCATCCGGATGGCCATGACCCTATGGGCCGCCTTCAACCGGCGTGCTGGTTGGCGCTTCAATGTAGGCGCCCACACCGGCGCCCCGTATAGGGCCATGGCCCGCACGACCCCCGAAGTACATAGTTAGTTACGTTACGTTAAGAGCAGTTGTGGCCCAGTTGTAGGTCTTAGGTTCGAACCCAGGCAGGCACTATACTTTGTGTAAATTATTTCATCACCGATGCTTTAAAAAAAAAAAACTGTGAAGGGAAACATCGTGAGGAAACTGGCATGTCTAAAAACTCAAAGACATGTAACACCCACCAACCTGCATTGGGCACACGCGGTGGATTACGGCCTACTCCCTCTCACAGAGAGCGCTTGTGTCCTAGCGGGGGAAAATTGTGCATAAAGAGCTGATTATCAATTAAGAATGAATAATTATAATTTATCATCTATTTACATTCATGCTCTTATTTTGCATGTATTTATTGGTTAATAAATAAATGATTATTGTAGGTATATTACAGTTACAACTCTTAACCGATCAATATTAGCATGATATTAGGTGCTAAAGTAGTTCTAAACGAAACTGCATCTTTTGTGCGCTTTTATCATTTATAACATGATGAATTGTCGATATTAACGTCATTACGATAGGGAATCATCAAATGTATAGAAATATGTTCATGATAACATAATGTAATGTGCACGTATTTCTATACATTTTGGAGAACGTGAGCGTGACCGTCCACAGTACTATAGTTAGTCGTCACGTTAGAAATGATAAAAGTGAACATTAGCATTATAACATAAAATTGTACGTTCTTCTAGCTGACTGTACCATTTTTGCCAAAACCTGTTTGTAGTTCACAATTACTCAAAAAGTCAAGACGTTTCTTTAGAAGGTTTTCCTGTACCTACAACAGTTCCGATAGACACCCTACTTTTGCAGCTCCGTCTCAAAAAACCTGCCAAAAAGATTGTAGCAGTGTAAAGTCTTCAGTATAAACACGATGCATCTCTTATAAGCACAAAATAAAATGTTAAATACTATGAACTGCACTTTTCTACAAAATGATTTTTGAATCGAAATTTTTTCACCACTCTAATACGTGCAGAATGGTGTACATAATAGAATTACCACAAACAGGAATAAAATCCTGTTAGTCACACCGGTGTGACTAACAGGATTGTTACAATCCTGGTGTGTGACTACCAGTCCGCATCCGATATTTTAAGTTGCGTGATAATTATGTTCACTAGCACAACATAAGCATTGTGTTTGTGTGAATGAATAACACTCTACAAAGACGACACTAGAAAACGTTTGAAAACTGATAGTTTCTTTTGATTTCTGACAACCTTTATTAAACATCGTAAGCTTTAATGGTAATTATTTACCTTCGTCTTGAAAGCGTCAGTTCTATTTTTCCTTCTTTAACTTGTTTGAAAAGAGATATTGCCCCAGCATGGCTCAGACCACGTGTTAGCACTTTGTTTACAGACAAGATCTCGTCACCTGAAATGGATAAGTTTTTATGTGTTAATTCGAAATCTAATTAGTTAATCCAGGTAATTATCTAATAACAGAGCATGTTTAAATTCAATAACTACCTTCAAAAATAGTTCCCCTGTCAGCTGCTTGACCATTTGGAAAGACGGTTTTAACAAATATTCCCATTTGGCCTTTTGGAGAATCGGTTCCTCCCACAATGCTGAATCCGAGACTTTTGTGTCCTTGTCCTTTCCAAAATTCAACTTTGTGTAACGAACTGTGCGCGTAGTGGCCCCCGTGTTGATTGTCTTGATGCGTCGCCGCAGTGTGTTCTTGGAGTCTGGATATATGGAGACCAGGGTTTGGAGAACATCGCTGAGATCCTACTCTGCTGAAAAATCTACTTCGACTATTATTTCGCAACTGTTCAGGGATACTTTCGAACGATCTGTTCTGGTACAATCTTGGTACGTGTTTTATATAGTGTGAAAAGTTTTCTTTGATTTCGTTAGTTGCGTTGTCGTTATAAATAGAGTAAGACTGAGTAGTTGATGGTGGTCTAGAAGTATGAAATGATATTGGTCTATAGTTATTTCCCTGGTTCAATCTTGGTGTTGGTGACGACCTTAGTGATATTTCAATGTTTGTGATGTTCTGCAAAGAAGCGGATTGCGAATAACAATGCCTCTCTAGCAATTTTTCGTCGTCACTCTTCTGGTTTGAATGTATCGGCCCGTTGTTTACTTGAATACCAACTTCACATTTTCTATGATGATCTGTTCTTGAATTGGGATCATAATTTATGTGTTCTGTTGAATGTTCTTTGGTTCTATTGCAAACTTTGCTGTGATAAAATTGGTTTTCAGAGGGAAAATGCGTTTCAATTGTTATTTGATTTGAAGGCAACGGTTTATGCACAGTTTGTGATATAATATCTGGAGGAACGTTTGACGTCGGAAGTGTGACAGTGTTCTGTTCTAAAGGCTGATTGTTTATTATTTTACTTAATGTTACGGGGGTAATTTCATCGTGGGCCATCACTAGGTCAACTTGGTATCTTTGAAATAAGGCTCCGTCTTCGATCGTAGCTTCTGTCGAACAAGAATTGACTATATGTTGCACATCTTTCAGAGATGACAATCCTCGCAAAACTCTGCCATTTACGTTGACTATTTCATCGCCAATTCGAAGTCGACCATCTCTATGAGCTATTCCGTCAAAGTCTAATTTGACAACAATATATCGTATTTCATAATTCGAACCGCTGTTATCGAAATCTACCCTATGTTGTGCCAAGTAAACACCGAGACTCTCATCTAGCCTTGATTTTAATAATCTTATTTTTCTAAATCTTTTAGTACAAGGTCCTCTGCCTAAAATGTCCGTTTCGGGAGCATGTTGCGTTTGCGACTGAATATCCACAATATCTTGATTTGATGATTGTTCGATAGGAAGCAGTTGAGAGTGTAAGAACTTTATTTTTCTTGTCTGTACTCTCTCGTCTAATGTGATTGTTTTGTAGACATATGGTTGTTTTTTATTCATTGTTTTCTTTGGAAGTGGCGGTGGTTTAGACTCTATATGTTCAAACATCGCATGTTTCATACTGTCACTGGGAAATTTATGTATAGTATCTCTATTTTCACTTCCATATTCGAAAGAATTACTTTTCTCCACAGGAAACAGTGCACAAGGAGTAGAACTTCGTCGAGCTGGAACTTGTACTCTGCCAAAATTAATTTTGTGATTTAGACTAAACTGTCTTGAAAAATTTCCATGGCTCCCTTCACAGCCCATATCCATTGAATCTTTTCGAACGGATGCATTATTAAAATGAGAAGAATATCCTGGTGGGGAATGACTACTATGGTCATCGGTGGGCCGACCATCACTATCATATCCAGACTCGTTGGAACTTACATAATTACTAAGGCGATGGGTTTGCACTTCCACATTTTCTGGTCCATGATGAATGCTTTGGGTGGAGGAAGTGACCTCGGTTTTTATATCTCGCATTGAACCTAGAACAGAACTGTATTCATATACAGGTAAACTGTTTCTATTCCGCGGGATAAGCATAGGATCATAATCTAAAGGTGCTCTGTGAGAAATCATTGACGATCTACGAGGTACATCGTCCATGCGTCCCATTGGATATATACTACCATCTATTTCATTGATACTTCTCATTGAACTTCGCGAGAAATCATAATCTTTTCTTAAAGCACTATTAAATAGAAGATTTTCGTCGTGAATAGATATGCTATCACTACTCTGATATCGTTCTTCTGATCGTGAATTCGTAAAACAAATTCGATCTTTTCGAAATTTCGGAGATTTTCTATCAATTCTTTCAGATAAACTTTGTCTGATTGAGCTGGTTCTTTGCTGAGAAGCCATGCTGTTCTCTTCGGGTAAAACTGATAACTTCGACCTTAAGAATGCATAAGGAAAATTTGGCTTTTTCGAAGCTCCGTTATTTGTTTGTCCATCGTTTAGATTTGTTATATTATCACAACTAACGGCTTTAGCTGATGATGTCACCAAAGTGTCTTCAGGTAGAGCATTGTGCTTTTTTGGCGAACCTTTACTGTCATTGTCTGTGTTTTGTAAATCTATGTCATCCGATGGGTCATCAGCTTTTACATAAGTAGAAAGGTGGGAAGTAGAACAACTGCGATATAAAGACGGGCCATTAGCAACAGGATAATTTTCAGGAGTTTTGTTTATGTTAAGAGATTGAGATTTAGCTGAATTTAACATTCCCGTAGATCCCATCCTGTGAAAAAATGATTTGAAAGGGCTCGGAGATCTGTCTCTGGACCCACTTCTGATGGAATCAGTATCGTTATCCTTTTTTAACGATGTAGAATCTGAACTGCTTCGTCCCATTTTCCAGTGTTGTTTTTTTTTATACTGTCCGGTGAGAACAGGTGTAGATTGTTCTTTAAGATCCTCATTGGATTTGGTTTCTGGTGATATTTCTTTCGTATCCGCTTTCTTTAACATTTCAAGTTTCTTCCCCATACGGCGACCCCACGTAGCAAACACTGAAAAGCAATAAATAATACAGTTTTATTTGTAGGTATACATTTAAGTAACGTAATTATCTACGACGGCGACGCCTAGGGATACTATGTAAATGTAATCTATGAAAAACAGCCCCATTAAATTATTATTTTTTATCAAAGACATTCTTATGTCAAAGGGGCAGTTAATGAAGCGATGAATGTAAACACATTTCACATCACTTCATTAACTGCCCCTAGTTTCCCCTCCCCCTACTAACCCCCTATTAACTGTCCCTCGTGCCTAAGTCTATTTAGACTATGCACTACACAGAGTTACCGGTACAATACACTGAACGTTACCTTTTTTCATCTCCTTGACATCATCCTCCATAACCATGGCTGGCAGTGCGGTTACTAGCGTGAAGTCGTGAGGAACGTGCGGCGCGGTGTCGGTGATGTCTGCGGCGGCGACGTCTCGGCGTGGAGACGGCGTAGCGACGGCTCGCGGCCCGGTCACTTCCCTGCGCTTCGGCCCGCGGAAGAGGCGCATGATGACCGATCACGCAACCATGGCGCCACTCCACACGCGCCCTTTGCTCTGGAATATCAAATACAATATGTTCCTTTATATTCACACACTGATTATTTATCATACTTTTTTCTATCTAAAGGACATTTATATTTACAGTTTATATCAGCCTAGATGTACACACTATATGGAGACACATAATTATGTTGTTGGTATCAATATACCAACAACATAATCATGCGTCTTTTCAATAAAAGATTGTGCTTTCAATTTCAGTCTAAGGTTTATTACTGTAGGGTTCAGTTCCGAATGGCAAGAACCAACATAATTTCGTCCTATCCGTCTGTCCTTCCATATGTCACACGTTCAGTTTATTTGGAGACAATATCCAGGGAAGGAAAATATATGAGAGAACGAAAAAAAAATGGGGATGAAATTACTTAAGCTTCACTATCACTACATAGTATAAAACAAAGTCGCTTTCTCTGTCCCTATATGCCTATGTATGCTTAAATCTTTAAAACTACGCAACGGATTTTGATGCGGGTTTCTTTAATAGATAGAGTGATTCAAGAGGAAGGTTTATATGTATAATACACCGACCTCCACGCGGGCGAAGCCGCTGGCAAAAGCTAGTGTACATATAAACGAATGATGAAAAAAAAATCAGTACACATATCTAAGTGTGGGGGTGCTGGATCCCATAAAGAAAATATAAAATGTTTGTTTAGCTACGATACTTTTCTATTTGAGCCAATAGTGGGTGAGATATTTGAGTCACAAAATATGTGTCTTAACTGCAACTTTTTAATTACACGATGGAAAATTCTGATAAAATTGAAGTTGGTAGAACCTAAAAAAACACTGAAAATTGTTTTGAAGGTAGATATGTCATGTAGTTTTTAAGATGGAACTGGATGGAGCGTTTTTAAGAGGATCAGCCGAGCGTTCAGGATGTTAACTGTTCTGAACTGTCATTAGATCAACATGATTGATGCACGAACCATAATTATACGATTACGGTAACTTTAAGCAAGCTGTAGAAACGTTTATATTGCGTGCACTAGTGAGTCACAAACGAGTCGCCGGTCACAGGATAGCCGGAAATCCAGACTTCGAGACGTTAGTCTTAGCTAATGGTAATGACTGTCATCCCGATCCAATCTAGTTCACTATATTTTTCTCTGGCAAGAACTGCTCTTTAAGCTAGTTGTAGGTACGTGATCTTACTACCGAGGAACGGTCAGGCTACTTACAATTAATATCCAAGCAGTCAGTCCATCACAGGAAATATTAATGGAGTTAACGTAGCCTGTATGAAGAGCACTTCGGTAGTGAATACAGGATAGGAGTAAAAATGGCTGGCAGTGGAGGCAAAGTAGGTACCTACTTGAATGCATTTACTCCAGTTATTAAGTGTTTAGGTACACGCAAAGTATTTCGGGACCGCTACGCTAATGGTGGAAATCGCGATAGATTAAAGAAACGCCATGTTCACGCCGGATGTGAGCCTCAGCCACTCACCGCGATTATCGGTCATACACCGATACAAAGCAACTTCTTCACGTTCATGTGTCTATTAGTTGATAGTTTTACTATTCTCACACTTTAGTTCTTCACCGTGGTTTTTCTGAGCCCATGTACATGCATGAATATTTGGCAAGGCTCCTCAGTAGATCATGTCAGTGTTCATCGTTCATGTAAGTGGTCCATTGTTCTATAAGAACAACTATATTTCTTTTCTCTGTATTTTTTGCATTAACTGATGTTTGCCTTTCATGAGTATTTATTTGTGTTTGTTATGTGGCACGGGTGGATCCATCAGGTTAAGCTACGCTTGCCGGGGTTGGTCAGTGGGTGGGTGACCAACTTTACATACCGAGACTCCTGCGTGCCTCGGAGAGCACGTTAAGCCGTTGGTCCCGGCTGTCATTCGTGGATCTTTGACACTCGTTACGGGTGGTCAGAAGCCCGAAAGTCTGACAACCAGTCTTACCAAGGGGAATCGTGTTACCCAGTAACTGGATTGTAGAGGTCAGATAGGCAGTCGGTCCATGTAAAATACTGGTATTCAGCTACATCCGGTTAGACTGGAAGCCGACCCCAACATATAATTGTGGTATCCTATACATAGCCCAAAGTAGATATAAGTACCGTGAAATATGAGGATTTCCTATGAGATAGCATTTGATCACGGTACGACAGATGCTATGGGAGTAATTGAAATAAATACTGACTTTACTGTACCTACGTAAGTACCTAAATCCATTTTAAGAACGTGCATGTCATGATGCCTTAATGGAACGCTATTATAGAAGGGACAGTTATTATTGATGACACAGTAATTGCGTAATTCAGTAATTGCGTAATTGTGAGTGTTGTCGCAAGCTTGCAGTACTGGCGGTACTTACGGAAACCTCTCGTAATAGTTTAAATATCAGTAGATTACTCTCCTCTTAACATTCCTAGCGGGTACGCCGGACGGCGCTTCAGTCACTATTCTTGGACCTGATTTGTATACGTTCTTCCTTAGTAATTAAGTTTTTCCTACTGGCGCCAACGCGGATACGTAACGTGCCTACATTTAAATGCCAACCTTATCTACCAAGCAATTATTTTTATATTATTTTTTTCCGCAACGGGAAACATTATGTATCTAATAGGCCAAATCGATAAACTTGATTGCTACCATTGATTCTTTCGTTTATTTGTTGTGATCACGGCATCGCAAGCCAACTCTTTCATCAATTCTTTGATTGTTTTAATACAGTAAGTAAATGTTACTAAACAAAATATGTGGGTAAGTATAGGCATCGACTGTGAAGGTGCTCTTACACGGGCAATTTTTTGAGCAATTATCGCTCGGCAACACTAATGGATCAATCTGAAATCTCACTTAATTGAAGTGGAGCAATCTGGAGCAACAACAATAAATTACCGATGTGTTTCGGCAATATTGCTTCTGATTGCTCCATATATTTCATGAGTTGCTGAATATCCAATCGGTTTGGAAATGTAGTCAATTTTCTTTCTATCTAGTTTGTACGTATAACTACGTCTCGTTTTTGCGAGAGGAACTGGCCAGCGGCGGAGGCGGCGGAGCAGGCGCATTGCCAAGTTTTTTTAAGTTGTTCCATATTGCTTCATATTGTGTGGCCGTATCTCTGGCAACATGTGGCTACATGTTGCCATTGCCCTAAATTGCTGGATGTAGTCGTGACGTCATAGTTAACGGGAATTGCCCAAGATGGAGCAATTTTAGGTGCTCGTGTAAGCGCACCTTTAGGATCCAAGCACATGGTGTTGTTTATTAGGCAATTTTATTAACATCTTGAACGCAAACACTTGCAAAATCTGTATGAAGTTTGTAATGTTTGGTGTGGTTACTAGCGTATGCGTTGTTATAATAATGTACCTAGTAAAGTACGTAGAGGCTCGGGGTTCGCGTTTGACGGACATTGACATCGAGTCGCGGGGCAGGTGTGCGGCGCTAACTAATAGCGTGCGCACGATACTATGTATGTAGCATGCTGCACGTTTTACTTTGCCGACTACGTGATAATTTCCTACTTTTTGCTGAAAAATTAATGCATCAACTATTAAGTTGCAATAGACACTCATGATTGTTTCTAATTTCTATGAAGTTTTACGACCTTAGCCCCTGAAGTAAAAATAAGTGCGGTGACTCACCTCATACCAGTGCACATGGGGAGACAGCGATACAGGCGGCGCGGGCGCAGGCAACGCGACGCTCCACTGAAACATTATATGTAGGTACTGGCTTTATAAGAATGAAATTCAATTACTGACATTATTAATTAAAGTTACTTTCCAAATACAACCGCGGATGCATATCAGATATAACGTGTCACATGCTAACATCTATCCGTTTCGATCTAGATTAAAAATAAGTGCTTTGAATATTTTAGATCCCGCAATACGATTATACAACATTTTTGTACCACTAAATACCTACCTATCAAAAGCAATTTGAATAAAACCTTTTTATATCATAAATTCATAAAGCTAGTAATGTCTAGGGATCGGAAACATAAAAATTCCGTCACGTAGAGAGTGTTTTATCGCCATCTATAGAAGGACAATAGGGCGGCGTTGTAAGAGTGCTCACTGGCAGTGTTGGCGAGTTTGAGTCACGCTGCGGACTGTGACAGGTGACACGCAAATATATAGGAGAAGTTTACCCTACACAAGAGTTGGTAGCAAACCTCTTTTATCGGTTCTGTGGGTAGCAACATAATAAACGGCTTTACTACCTGTACACCGTGTACCCTATGGATCTTTGACAGTTGTTATGGGTCGTCAGAAGCCCGCCCCAGTAACTGGGTTGTGGAGGTCAAAATAGGCCGTCACTCCATGTAAAGTACTGATATTCAGCTGAATCTGGTTAGACTGGAAGCTGACCCCAACAAAGTTGGGAAAAGGCTAGGCAGATGATGATACCGTGTGCCTTATAACAACACAAAAATTTTGTGACACTTTCTGATATAAGCTTCTAAATTTAAGACTTCTTAACTCAGTACGTCTCTGACTTAAAGTTAATAGGAAGTTTTGACACTGAATACTTTATCGTAACCTGTAAAATTAGAAACGTCCGACATTAAAATGGTTGAGACGAGATTCTATTGTTTTGAAACTTACATAATTTCTTTGTGAACGCTTTTACAATACAACAATGTATGTGGATTGTACGGGTTAAATTGACAAATATGTAGGACCATTTTACTTTGACGCCCACTTCTTGATTTTTGTGCTGGTATTCAAGTTATCATTAGAGCGGCCTACATAACCGCTAGCAGTACTGCACGTAGCTAATCTTCAGCAGGGCTAACCGCTCGGCTGCGAATGACAAGCATGCTTGCAATGAGACGTGATTAAACACACGCTCCACAGTTATACCATATATGCATAACTGTTGGGGCAATATAACTATAAGTATTGTATAATACCAGATGCCAGTAACATCAATGCACCACATTCTTAATTGGGCACGCCACGATGGCGGCAGTAAGTCCCCTCTTTGAGGAGTGGCTTGAGAGGCGCCACGGCGTCCTTACTTTCCGCCTGGCGCAGGTCGCCTCGATCGCCTAAGAGCATACGGTGGAGGTCTGCCCGGCTTAGGTGGAGCACCGCCGTGTCCTCATGGAGGCGATCGGCGGCGGCGATCTCTCGCGTCCGGCCCTGGTCCAGGTCATGGTATGGAGCGAGAGTGCATGGGTAGCCGTCGTCTCCTTCTGCGAAGCAGTAATGCTCGCGAAGAGGGAGGGGCGCACGTGAGGGAGAGGCAGTATATACGCCACACGGCCCTAGCCTCTTCAGGAGACGCCCTGGGCGTCGGAAATCTTAGGCCGAGGCCACCGTAGGCGCGAGATTGCTGACGGCGAGTAATGGGTAGTTCGCTGTCCGGTAAGGACCAAGCCCGGGTCGTCAGCGCGTTGTGTTCCACGCGCGCCTTAAAGAGATGTCAGCACCAACTGGTGGGGCCCGCAAGGGCCGATGCCTGCCAGGGGTGCTCGAAAGAGATACCGTAGCCCCTGGCACACAGGCAACTGAGGGAACACGGGTGGGTTTTAGACAGTAAAAGTCTGACACGCCCTCCTGCTCCACCCAGAACGGTAAATGTTATTTGATGATTTCCCACCCTCAAAAAAAAACACATTCTTAATAAATAAGCCTGGGTTCGATTCCCAAGTCGGTTAGAGTGGTGTTGGGTTTTTCCATACGGAATATCTCAGTAAAAGCCCGGGGTCAGGATTTGTGCCACGAATCTAAGTTTTAGAATTGACATCTCCTAGGCTTAAAGCACAAGGCTTTGTTTTATCAGGGTGTTTAAGAAGCAAGTCGCATATATATATGTCACTAAGGTACCTGCAGAATACAAAGAAATAATAACAATATGTTGCCGAGCCGCCTTGGTGTTACTCGAATCTTAAAAATAGGATTCATTGTTCGTAGGTTAATGTAAACACATAGCGTGTTTTGGCGGTAACTCAAGGAGCACTTGCGTGATCACTGATCACAAATAAGCGACAGGTATTCATCGGTATTTGATCTATAAACGTAACTATAACCCTCTCCTCTACCATTGCTAGAGTGGTGGAAGTTTTACCTTATAGAGGTATGAGGAACAGGGTGTAAAGTTCACTCATACTCTATTGAAAAGGAGGATCCTCCGACCAGACGGGTTTTGTGGCTGGTGGGCAACTGCCCGACTATTGATGTCAATTGTCGGGATCTTGTATATATGTAGATTTCGTGGTAAACTCTGCTTGCGTGATGTAGCTGCGGTGTGACGTCAAGTCTTGAGTAGTTCGCATATGGCATTGTAGATGGCGCCACTTCACTTTTTGTGTTTTCCACATTTGTTGATTTGAAGTTTTGTATGTGGGGCATTGTAGATGTCCACCACAACCTACCCGATACCTCTTTGTATACTGGTATTGCAATTCGGGTTTTATTACACAATCGTTTTAGGCGAATGTACATGAGATGAGGACGGACGCAGACGCAGCACGGACGAAATGCGGGTGTGATTTTTCAAATTCTATAGAGGAGACAAGGCACGGACACGGGCAGTTCGAAAACGCTTAATATCGTAATTTAAGAAAAAACTAACATCTATTAGTGGTAGGATACCCTATCCTACCACTAACAGGCATTCGATTTTTTTATTAATGCAAAAGTTTTTATTGTTATGTTATGTGTCAATTGAGTACACTAACACTGCGGTCGACGACCCCACAACTAAAATCATCAAATTGATGTATTTTTTGTTTTAACATGTTGAATTTGACCCTGTCAAGGTGTGACTGGAACGGTGTCGAACTTGACCAAAGACTGGAGAAGCGAATTGGGGTTTAAGTTCTGATAAGTATGAGTTCTGATAATAATCGAATATCGTAAAGTGTTGTGCAGCTTATCCGGGCCAAGATCGTCAGTATAAAGTTTCACTCAGTTAAAAGTAACGTTTATAATGTGCACAGCAGATTGTAATTCCGCAAATAGTAATGTGAGTTTCTTACTTTGTAATAAGTTTCTAGTGGTTACCGTTTTTATCTTTGTATATTACATAGGAAACGTATGTAAGAGATAATATTACTGTCAGCTTAATGAATGTAGATAAAATGCTCCGCGTATTTTTAATTCCAACCTTAGATTGTACTCGAATATCTAGAATTTCGAATAAATATAGACAGTCAATAGGTATGTACTATTAAATAACCAATCTATAGATACATTTGGGTTTTTCGTGCCTCGGAAAGCACGTTAAGCCATTGGTCCCGACTATCATTCGTAGATCTTTGACAGTCGTTACGTCGTCGGAAGCCCGAAAGTCTGACAACCAGCCTTACCAAGGGCTATCGTGTTAATTCGTGTTACCCAGTTACTGGGTTGTGGAGGTCAGTTAGGCGATCGATCCATGCAAAATATTGGTACTCAGCTGCATCCGGTTAGACCAGAAGCCGACTTTAATATAGTTGGAAAAAGGCTAATCAGATGATGATGATGTGTTACATTTGAGTTTTCATATTTTTCCTACAAAAAATGTTTTACTATTTACCATTAGGTACATAGAACTATGGAAACAGGTAACTTTAAATACCAAAGTACTAACATTGTCAGCTTACTTGTATTACTTAAGAAGTACTTGTGCGAGTGCGTTGTTTGTTATTTGCTGATCATTAGCGCTGTGCCGTTAATCTGAAGAAGCTCTGACATGCGCAGGTGCACGACGACCGAAGGTACCAATAGGTAAAGAAGCATTACATTACAGTATTACCTATCACTGTCGTCCTCTGTCGGAAATCCTTAGAAACAAAATAGTAAATCATTTTTGTAGTTCACACTCCACTATTACTCTTTAAGCATTGAAGATATACCTCTTGATTCTGATTTACATCGTATAATCGTACGTTTAAATATGATTCCCATCATATTAAGATTAAAGGACCGCTATTATGTCTGCTTCAAGGGCAATTTGTTGCGGGTACAGTTAGGGAACAATTTACAAGCGCGTGGGCGGGCGGGCCGGCGCACGCGCACCGTGGGCGGACGGAACCATTCAAGAGAAATGCTCTTCGAAACTATCTCCTCCTACAACCAAATGCACTTTTACGATCTACAACAAAACACGGCTTAATAAAACTCTAACACCTTTACAACGCCACGACGCCGCGCCGGGCAAAGCAAACAATGACAGGAATGCACACGGCTGGTAAACAGCGGACTGGCTTGAGAAAGCAATTACTTTTGTTTTACTAATACCTTTAATAGCCTTGTTTATTTTACCGCTTTTCGGCTAATAGGGTACCCGTGTATTGTTTAATTGCTAAGCTAAGGGTCCGCTCAAAAATACATTTAACAGATGAGCTTTGAAAGGTCAATGCTTCTCGGAAGTACTTAATTGATTAGATAGTGAGATCCCATGCAACGGTATCGGAAGTTAAGTGGCTCCACCTTGCGTTAACCGAGCGGAGGTAAATCAAGCACGTCCAGCTATGAGACATTAATAGCTGGCAATAAAACAACTCGACTGTTTCCTGTCACTGAATTGGATCCCAGCCACTTCACATTTAACATATTTACGATTATATATTAGCATATCGTAATGTTTTCCTCGAAAAGGGTTTTTGTACTCATGTGACGTATATTCATACATTTATCTATATTCGCAACCTTTTCGCTCGATGAGTTTAATAATAATTGAACATCAGTTGAATATGCTTATCGTTGTTAGCCCTTAGAAGATGTAAGTATTTAAAATGGGAGAAGAGATAGTCAATGGAGAGCAGGTGGCCCCGTGGCATCAGCCCAATCTTACGAGATGTACGACGTGAGTTCGAACACAAGCAGGCGCTTTGCTTCGTGTAAATAATTTCATTTCTTGGAATTACTTTAGATTCAAAAACGCAATGGGGTGCCCACATTTGAGCTCTTTCACGTAGATTAAGTTCAGCTGCTTACGCAGTAAAAAAAATAAGGTAGTTGACTGATGTAGCCACAGTGCTAGGTTAGTATACTTTGCTTATTTTCACAGTATTATGTCTTATGGCGTTCTGCTGTGGGAATCGGCAGCTGATGTAAATTCAGTTTTCATTCTACAAAAGAGGGCAATCCGCGCAATCTATAAAATGGGGCCTCGCGAGTCTCTTAGAAACAAATTCAACGAAATTGATATACTAACTCTGCCTTCTCTTTATATCCTAGAAAATATCTTGTATGTTCGCAAAAACTTAGATCTTTCAAAAAAAGATGCGACTTCTATAATCTAAATACACGTAGTAAAGATGAAATTGTGATTCCAAAATTTTGATTAACTAAAACTAGCAAGTCATTTCTAATAAACAGTATCCGCTTCTATAACAAGTTGCCAAAGTCGGTTACAGAACTTAGCGATGGAAAGTTTAAAACTCACATCAAACGTATCCTTATCAAAAAAGCATATTATAACATAAAAGACTACGTTGAAGACAAGGAAATTTGGCGTTAATTCCTTCTGCACATGTGGCTTCCCTGGTACGGCTCAATAACGGCGTAACTATGTGAGAGTCTCATAATAAACTGCTCCCAAATTACAATGTTAATTTTATTATTTTGAATTTTACAATTTCTGACATAATTCTTGTCATTATTTGACATTATACATCACTTCTAAAATCGAATATTTATTAGTGAATCTCATGAAAATCATGTCACTTGGTTTAAATAGGTTGATTTTACTTATGTAGATTCTTTTACATATTGTGAATAAGAGAACGTTGTAGGCCTTACAGACGTCGTCTGTAAATCTATCTATCTGTCAGATTTATAGACGATTTTGTATTCTTTATTTTCATTCCTCTAAGTACCTGGTACTTATTGACAGGCCTGCACTGTCCTCCCATACCTATTATCACTGTAATTTGAAAACATTGTAAAAGCCAATTATTTTTAAAAGAGTAACCGTGGAGTTTCTTGCCGGGTCTTCTCCATAGATAGGAAGCGACAAATTGGAACCGTGCACCTAACTTCTGACGTTTCATAAGTGCCCTTGCAGATTTATGTGAAATAAAATATTTTGATTTTGATTGATTTGATCACCACTGCTCTCAAAACGGTGAAATCGGCATGTCCCAGAACCAAAAAAGCGAAGACATGTGACATCTACCAACCTGCACCGGGCTCGCGTGGTGGATCACGGCCCACCCCTTCCCAGAGCAGTGGGAACATTATAGGCTTATTATGAAGTATTAAAATGCATAGTGTCAATTACATCTTGTTGGTAACTTGGAGCCATCCATAACCGCAAAATGAGGTATAAAACATGCTTCAATGCCAATGATTAACTTGATTATTGATACATTAAAAATTCCCACTACTGCAGCATAAAAATAACACGTTTAACGTACTTTCGCGTTACTCACAATAGCCTATTATAACAATATCATATTTCAACGTCACCGGTAATGATCACTCGTTTTACTTTTCAAAACAAGTAGATCGGATCGCCATTATGCTTATAACTCATACCTACCTGACTTTGTTATCCGGAACTCGCGATTCCGATTAGTTCTACGTGTGATCAACAAAATTCACCAATTATCTTGAGCAATTATCTATAGTTGTCGGTTATGCTTCACGGTCACGGAATGGCTCTTTCAAGTGAATTTATACAAAACAGAAAAGATTCAAGAATGATTCATTCTGCTGATTTCTGCTTTAATGTAACTTTTGAGGCATCCCATTGCGGTTAGCAATATTGTACCTACTTGTTAGTTACGCCAGCCTGCTGCTATAATGGGAATAATTATTTATGAGTAAAACTACAAGTGCATTCAAGTCAAAGTAATTAGACATAATGTCATAGTTTGACCATTTCAATTATTTCATAGCCTCGAATGGCTTGTACAGTCCACAGCCCTGTCTGTAGACAGCGTTCGGGGAGCTACGTAATATCTTCTCGTCGCAAATTCCGCAGTGTCTCAAGACGAAAGTCTTTGACCAGTGCGTATTGCCAGTGATAACCTATGGCACTGAAACATGGTCGCTCACAATGGGCCTTATTGGGAGGTGAATTTAAAAGTCACCCAAAGTCAATGGAGAGGGCTATATTTAAAGTTTTCCCACGTGATAGAATCAGAAATGAAGAGATCCGCAGGAGAACCAAGGAAACCGATATAACCCGAAGAATTGCCAAACTTTAGTGGCAGTGGGCAAGGCACATAGCTCGCAGAACAGATGGCCGATGGGGCAGAAATGTTCTGGAGTGGCACTGTGTACCGGAAGACGTAGAGTTGGAAGGCCTCCCACAAGGTGTACCGAAGATCTTGTGAAGGCCGCAGGATTTCACTGGATGTGGCGGAGGTGCCGGTCGAAGTGGAGAAGTTTGGGGGAGGCCTATGTCCAGCAGTGGACGTCTTTCGGCTGAAATGATGATGACGATGGTGAGCCTGTCCCAGAACGTATCTTTATTAAAGTACTCCAGAATTATATGAATCATACCTACCTACACATTATTGATGACCCATGCGAATACTATGGACTATGGTAAGCCGCAAGCGTAGCCGATGCACCGTGACGTGTTCAAATGTACGACGAGCAGTTTAGTTACCTAAAAACGGTTGCGTGATAGTTCGATTGTAACGAATAACTTGATCCAGTGAAAGCCGTGTTACTTAATATACGTAATAGGTTAAAAAAAACCGATTCCCGGCAGCGAGTGATTCACAAGCCTCTTTGATTAGTAAAAATTAAAATTCCAATTAATACTTATCTCGGCGCCGTGGAACCTGTTCGCTTCCGGAGTTACGCCAAACCAGTTCGCTGTTCAATTTGTTCTTTTTAAAATCACTTTTTAAAACGTCTGAATGGCTCGTCTGCGCCGTTATTAAGTAACTACTCGATTAGGTAATTGAATGGGTATTAATGCGTGAATTATTTTTAAAACTAGACGTATCCTTGGTATTATAATTTCAAGTAGGTACTTATTATTTACGATGGGCTTGAGGCTAAGTAACAACAGCTGCACGGGTCGATCGATCAGGTTAAGCTACGCTTGCCACGGTTGGTCCGTGGATAGGTCTTTAAATACCAAGATTCCTCCGTGACTCGGAAAGCACGCAAAGCCGTTGGTCCCGGCTGTCATTCGTGGATATTTGACAGTAGTTACGGGTCGTCAGAAGCCCGAAACTCTGACAACCAGTCTTACCAAGAGGTATCGTTGTGACGGGGTTATAGAGGTCAGAGAGGCAGTCGCTCCATGTAAAATACTGGTATTCAGCGGCATCCGGTTAGACTGAAAGCCGAACCTCACATTGTTGGGAAACGGCTAGATATATGATGACCTCTTCCTACGCGACTTGCTGAAGCTATCTTGAACACGCTGATACATAAATGTAATGTAGATACATTATGCAACAAAGTATTTGCGAAGTGAACCCAAAAATATAATTTCAAATAATAATGTTAACATTAAATTAATAGTAACAAATATGGGTACACTTTACTTATGCTACTTAACCGACAGGTAGGTGTTGCAACCAGCACCCTTACTAAGTTATAAAACTGAGTTTCTGCTCATCGCGTACCAATCTCAGTATAAACTTCATTTCCGATAACTTGTCTACATTAATGACTTAACATACTATTTCAAGATTATAAACTTGTTCCATCTTACATTATTTATATAATTCGGGTATTGTTTTTGACTTTAGCCTGAAGTATGTGTGCATTTTCATTGTACTTGCAACTAACACCGTTCTCACGTAAGTATTTTTTAATGGGTACGCGTAAGTATTTCATAATACATAGTTTTTTTTAGGCTAAGATTAATCAGCACCAATTATTATTTTGAAAATAAAGTGTTGAATACATCAACGTTAGTGTTTACATTCGCAGTTTTTGGTTCTTCCAAATTATTTTAAAAGCCATGTCATGTGTGTTTGTTTTGGTATCAGAAACGCATAGTGATCATCTGCTACGTTTGAAATAGAAAACCCCTATATTTTCCTATAAAATCTTAGAATACCTTTACCTAGAACGCGTAATTGTAACAGTCACAATAAAATTAAATCTACACATTGTCCTGTAGACGCCTTTCTGACTATTTAAATTGCAGTATTTCATTTGTTAATAATAAGCAAACGAGTTGGTGACATTTGTAGTAAAAAAGTGTTCTTATGCAGCAACCTAGGAACATGTTTACGATTTGTGTGTGAATGTGAAACAGCTACCGAATCCAATTCTGTATGTTAATAAACGCTTCATCGATAAGTAATCGAACTATGAATAATTCACATTTCATTATAAATAAAATTAAAATTCGTGTTGGTGTGATATTTATAGGTGTTCTGCTGAACATATGTTTAGGTATATGAGGTTTTCCACTTTGATAGTTTTAATCAAAGCTCTCCAAAATGTTTGGAATAAGAACTTATTGTAAGCTTTGAGAGTTGAGCTGCATGGTTACTGGATGGGTTCACTCAATCTGTGCAGTTCTTTCCACAAAAGACCATTTCAGACACCAATCTACATGGTCTTCACATGATCTGATAAAGATTACGTCTGGACTTTCAACGAGACTGAGCTCTGAGTTTTGGCCTTTCTTCTCAGAGTAATCAGATAAGAAACGACGACCTTATCTAATTTTTAAAATATTTGACGTATAAAAGTGTTTGCATAAACCTGTTAACAGAAATCCAATTATTTATCATTGAAGAATAAAGGAAGCAAAAAATTATTAATAAGTACTGTTACTGATAATAAATTAATGAATTGAAGGTAGTATCACGTTAAAACTACGGCACGTAGCTACGAGCTCCGTCTCTGATTAGGTAACCAAACCATAATCGTAAATAAATAAGGTATACAGTCTGGCAGTACGACTAATATTAATTTAATCTCATTCAAGAAGCTGTCACACACAAAACATCCGCATTCTGCAACCAAAAGTGATTGCGCGAGACCGTGACTTCAAACGTAGTGGAAATGAATTCTGCTAAAACATACTCCGACGCAACATGTATGTTTAATTACCGAGGGCGATGTTGATGAATTGTCCAGATATTAATGCGCGAGACGGTCTGGTGGCATCCAGGCCGCATGTGCGTATGCGCACCACGGCCCATTGCGGCCGAACTCAGTGAGCTCTGTTTTATCTCAAGTAAAAACTTTAATGTTTGCAGATTAGCTCGCTTGAGATGTGCGCTCATACTGTACGTAAATGTAACACGCTGTATAAAGCGTGTTTTCAACATTAACAACTGAAAAACCGCAGATGATAAAAGTGTTTTGTAAGTGTAATATTTACGCAAACGCGTGCTTGTAGCGGCGTGGATGGCATGTCAGTGACGATTATTTTGCATGATTTTCTAACCTTGATAGTCATGTGCGGCGAACTCATGTTTTTAAATATTGTTGTAGGCTATAACCACGCCACCATAATACTTAGCTGTGGTGAGCACAAACACAAGTGTGGACATAGATTGTTCAGTGTGTGCTGTGAGTAAATACCCGGAGCTTATGTCAATGCACCTGCAGGTACATTGATGTTTTATTTACTTTTTGTTAGTAAACATCATTTGCTTTTTAAACCTTAAATTCTTTTGTATTTTTTACGTCTTAAAGAACAGCCTGTATACAGCGTATCATGTCAAATCACATGCAGTGTTTAAGTACACTCATAATATTTGTATCAAGGTTAAACGATCTAAGTAAATACGCCACTATACAGGATGGTTTCAAAGTTATTTATGTGATTGCACACATTTTGATGCCCCATAACGGATACAGCTAAGTACTTTACAACATATTTTAAGTATAGGTTATAAAGTACGTACAAAGGCTATTTTACCGCAACTGTAACCTTGAGCGTGTAAATGTCGCAGCATTTCAAGCATCGATTACCAGCTGTAATTAATAAGACAAGCTGACTTTTTATGCTTGTTACAAGTATTACAACTTTCAAGATATTGTTATGTATATCAAGTATTAAGTAAGTGATTTTTGAAACTGTGATGTAAGTTCAACTGTTATTTTTGAATTATCGGTGACATCGCAGTACACATAATACATGTAATTCAATAAAATTCAATTGAGCATTCCCAGATCGGACATACAGCATGATTTCCTAGCGTAGAAATTTTTCGTCGGTTAGCAAAAAAGAATGTATTATTTCTAGAGATGTACCGACTAGTCGGCTATATTTGTAGCCGGCGACTAGTCGGCTAAAACCACCGGCTACTCAGATTATTTTTTACTCGTATTAATATGCTTAAAATTTAAAAGACGGTGATTGAAATGAAATTGCAATCATTACTGTTATTTTTCTTTTATAGAAGCAGTTTTACAGTTTACTTCCAGTTTAATCAAGAAATTAGGATAGTAAGAAATAGGAACCCTTCGTTTGGTCCATTAATTAATTGGACTTAGATCCAGAAATTAACCGAAAGTAAAATTTATTAATACTTCCAACAAAAAAGAAGAAACTCTAGAGCAAACAATTGGCAGTAAGTAGGTTTGCCATTTTGAACATAGCTGATGTCACCCAAACTCAACTTAAATCAATGATCGGTTTGGCCGACTAGTCTGTCATTTTGCAACCGACTAGTCGGCTAGTCGGTGGAAGTCATAGCCGGCCCATCTCTAGTTTTTTCATAGAAAACCTACTTTCTAAACCTACGTGGTCAGAAAGTAAAGAACAGTATTTATTTTTTTATAACAGGCTAAAAAATTTAATTCACCAAAACATATATACACACATACAAACATACACATAAACATATATTCATTTAAACATTTTAATAGTGGCTACTATTGCCGTGCCGTTTTTTTAAATAGCGATAGAGTTGCCGATGCGAATCCCTGACGGGAAGCCGGTAGGAATCGTGTTATATGGTGCTTTCGCCACTGATAAATTGGATCCATGATACCACCTGTTTGTATGTACTATCTACGGATATTTCGGTGTGTGTACATCCTTTCGATAAGGATGAGGCTGTTAAATAGATCATCATCTTCCAAAACCATTTTCTAAACCTTGAAGTGGAACTACATCTGAAACTTACTTAATAGTTATCCGCGAATAATTTGAAAAATCGATAATTCATTGAAAGAGGCATGATTAAATACGGTCGAGGTCGATGGATATTCATTTAATGCCTATCAATAAAAGACAGGTAAAACAAAGTTAATTATGTTTCCAGTTCGTCCTATTCCAACGAAATTGCTGATCAAATAAAGAAAAACGTTTTCACGAACAAGTTTTACTGAACTTGTATAGGTAGTTTGTTATTGTGTTCTCACTCTGTTTGTGTCAGAAAGTTAAAAAACGAACGTTCAATATTCGCCAAGGTGATTGTCACCTAATTGTAGCACTCCACTGCGCGAGCCAGGTACGATCGCGATGACATTTTACAAACTCGTTCGTTTAGCAGAGCACAATCACCCTCTGCCATGCATTCACTGAGATCTGTGCACAGAATAATCACGGCCATCTCGAAGTGTTTATTATAAAGTGTAATAGCAGGAGTCGTTAGGTATCTAATGCGAATGTGCCACAGTGCCAGTCACCGCAGCATCGCAGCGTTGCGCTGGCGCATAGCATGATCTTGATGCTTCATCCCGACACGTGCGCGCTTTGTCATCTCAAACACGTTGCTTTGCATCCGTTTGCATGTTTTATATTTTTAAATAACACCTACTTCCAATCTACCCTACTTTTATGTTTATTTAAGTTAAATGAAATCATGATTCGTAAAGTAAACATCTTGTAAAGCAGCACCTTATATTACGTTTGTTTCGAAAGCCACTCTTGGGAGAAAAGATTTTCATTTCATGCATCAATAATCCATAACTATTAAAGTATCTAAACTAGTAAACGTCTAAGAGATAGTTGACGAGTATAGAACCTGTCCCTCCCTACATCACAGAAATAATTCCACATTTACTTGATGTTTTACGACACTACGAAAAAGTACAATTTAATTTACTATTAATAACTAACCGTCGTGTATGCCGTTATGTTTTGATGAATATTTTGGCAATTTTTATGAACTTGTATCATACTGAGAAAAGTCGAGTTCGAGAGTTAGGTACTTTTATATAATATAGGTTAAGATGATAAAATTATACAGAAACGAAAATATCGGTCGAAAAATAGGTTTAACCCTTATTTTATAACTCTGTAGCGATGATTAAAACCTAACCTATAATTATTTATTTATTTAATATAATATTTTGAAATGAACAATATAAATCAATAAAACCTGAACCGTATATTTACTTTAAATTCCAGCCTTGAAAATAATTACTAAAGCACTTAATATTTAAACTACTTTCTGTTCAGCCTCATATTATGGTAATGAAATTATGAAAGAGCCACACTTTTACAGTCATAAAATGCAGTTTGTTTCATTAGGAGCAGCTGTTAAGTTCGTTTCTTTCGGCAACTCTTTAATGTTCGCCTCTTTGGGTAAAAATATCTGTGTGTGATGTTTCTTTAACATCCTGACTTCTAAAGGTATACACACTGTTTCGGAATACAAATCGGTGTGTATCTTTTGTGTTCACAAACTGTGAATGAGTCAGATTTATTTTATGGGAAATTTTGGATTTTAATACTAATCTGATATTTTTCAGGTATAACTAAGAATATTTTCTTGATTATACCTGAGGGCTGTTTCTCTACTCTTTGGGTATTTTTAAAAAATCCTTGGAGTTTTGGCAATTAGGACGTATAAAGAGTACCTACTTTATAACCACATTAATAAAATAATTTACGATAAATGCCTTGTAATTCAAGACATTGAAGTTAAAATTTTACCAAAGCGTATCTTTTGACCCCGTTATTTACTGAGCAGTGTAATTTTTTATTTTATTTACCGATCTATTAGCGGTGGCTGTCTGTTCACTCTCGAAAATGGTAGAATTAAACGTGAAAGTGCATTTCAAAGATTATTTAGTGTCTACCTAATTAATTCTCATGAACTATCAAATATTTTTTAATTACTTTTCTAAGCTGTTAAGAGGTTTAATTAATATTTTCTCTATTTTCCGAAATACGTTATTTTAAAGATTATACAGGGTGTATCAAGAAAAAAAATTTGTAAACCTAAATAAACATTGCGTTGTATATTTTATTTTAAAAAAATACTTTAGAAAATGTTGGCAAATAAGAAACTTAAAAACAAAAATGAATTAAAGTACTCACATTGATCCTTGAATATAAAACTTGAAACTCAGTAATTATCCTAAACTGTCTAATTAAAAAATCAGAAGTTAAAATCACATGTCAATCACAAGCACGTTAGTATTTGGGAGTGTATCCAGTAGCACTCGAGTCACAGTATCCCGCCGTCGCGAGGAGTCGTTATCAATGCGAGGCGCGTGAAGACATGCGGATCGATCCCAATGCGGGAATGTTTTGATAAGGGCGGGCGCGGCAAGACTCTCGAGCGGCCGGAGCGTGGGGCCTGGAGCGCGCGGCGCGACTGACTGCCGCCGGGGCCGGGGGCCGCCGCAGCCACCTCCAGCTCGCCGTGATAAGCCGCCGCCGGCCGCCAGCTTCATGCACGCGACAAGTGCATCCATTCATTCCACGCGGTTACACTCCCCCGATTTAACGATTCAAAACAATGGATTTATGAATAAAGCCGATGATAACGGCCTAGGCCCATTGTTTTCGGCGCGCGTTGTGTTTTCGTAAACAACACCCACTCCGACGCAATATGACAGCTAATTCGTCAATTAATTAGTCATATTTATACAGTAGAGAGGTAAATAAAATACAAATCATGAATCAAATTAGCGGCGTGTTTACATTCTACATATTTTCCTCTCTCGTAAATGATAACATACACGTACATACACTCACGTAATCCATTGATGTTATAATAAATATTGACTACTAAAACATAGTGAACGAGGTAAATCTTGAAAATATATATGTAATGTTAACCAAAGCTCGGAACAGTACTTGATAACCCTTGTCAAATTCTTCTCATCTTATAAATCAATACAAGCGTATAATTTAGCGCATGCTTACACACTAATGTTTATTTTTCACTGACAATATATCTAATATTGATTGTAGACAGGCAAAGGAAAGTCTGAAGTTACAAAGCATGTAGCGTTCTATTCTAAATCTATTTCAGTGCCAACTCGTGTACCCGTCGAATCTCCTCCAATATTTACTACAATTCCAGAACTTATACGTTGTGGGTTTCGGAGCATTCTGGGGTAGGTTAGTTTTGGAAACAGAGAACACAAATGTCACATTTTCTGGATATACATATTTTGAACTTTTGAAATTTTACTAACATAGACCATTGAAATCCCTAAAAATAAATCAAATCTACTTTTATTTATCTTTCTAATCTAGGATATTAAACAAAAAACATAACTCCACGAAATTAAAATAATACGATTAAAATATCCCCCTGTGTCAACAAAATACCGTACGGTCTCAGAAATACAGTCAATTCAATAAAGTAAAATAAAGCTAAATCGAAACAAATTATCATCCAAGGTTCATGTAATACTAAAATAAGAAAAAAAGGATTCGATTCTTTGCAATATTTGATCGAAAAAAACCTAAGAGGTTTCACCGAAAGACAACAAAAAAACCATAATTTTTTCACACTTCGTCCGTAAGTGCCCGTATTCGACACTTGGCTGCTACTGCCATTTTGTTCAGATACAGTTAAAAGATAACATAATGTTCCTCGTATATCTTAACGATTATTATCGACATGTAGAAACTTTTCGCGGTTAATTCGGTTAGCAGACTGACGAACAATCGTTAAACTTAAACGTTCATTTCATTCGACTAAAAGGTACTAATTATAAGGTATTAACATTTTATTTAGTACCTTTTTCAGCCTGCTTTGATTTCAGGCTTTCATGACAAACACTAAGGAAAATTTATTTTTACTATTGAAATAAAACATACTTTCGTGTTCCACGTGAAAATCATTTTCTTTTTATTGCACCACAGTTAATAATAGACTAGCTACATTATAGAACAGTACGGAGAAAATTGTAATTTTATACACTTTTCACACTGGCATGGTCATGATTAATAGGAGAACGTATGTTAAGTTTGTAATTTAAAAACTATTTTGTACATTTGGCTGTAACTATGATGCGTTTATGTACTGGTGTTTTATAACCACAAAAACAATTTATTTTTAAGCATAATTTGAGTACTTATCTACTACATCGTTCTAATTTTACCTTTTCTGTAGTAGTGTTCTGCATTTTCAAGAAGTTAAGTAACTGGTTCTCCATACGATTCTTAACATATTATGAATGTATTTAGGAGCTGAAACATTGTAAAGGTTTTGCAATTAATAATAGTAAAGCCTATTCGTATCTAAATTGATAAAGAAATTGATTTGCTAGCAGGAAAACTGACTTTTTTCAGGTTTTCGCATATTTAATTATAACAGCATTTCCCACAACAGCATTTACAACAGCAATCAGATTTACTTCATGATAATTTACATTAACGATGTACTTCAAAATGTAGCATGATTGCTGCAACCTTAAGATTTGATCGAGAATATGTGATTGTGATTTTCACGAGAGAAAGAGCGAAATACCTACCATTTCTATTTTCTAGTATATTGTTGGGAAGGTTGGGCTTGGTGAACGGTAATAGGTTTTTCTAAAACGGTGCAAATGCAGATGTTTCGAGTACATGCATAGAGGTACAATACAACTCTGTAGAGGTACAACTCTTTTCATATATCACACAGACGACATGCTCCAGAGAGCTATCTAACCGTTATTCGTTAATTACTCGCACACATGTACGAATTTAAATTGTGAAATGAATAATTAATTTTTATATAATTCTAGAATTCTTACCACGTACGGTGATGATAACGGTTACTTCGCGAATTAACTCCTCGCGGTTCTTGAAGATGTTGAAAAACTAACATCATTTTAGACTTCTTATTTTATCTTTGTTGGCAAATTATATGCAAGGAAACTAGAACGATGTACTAACAGATAGTTTTAGTAATACAGTCACGCAGAAAATATTGTCTTGAAACTGGCAACTCATCTGGTTATAAAGTTATTAATACTCTCGTTCTAGTATGTTAAGAAGACATTTACTGTAACAGACACAACATTGTGTGTCTAAGTATTACGAGTGAGACATAACGTGAAAAAAATATACAGGCAATGTTGGGGCTGCCTCCTTACACCTCATCGTGCGAGAGGAGGCAGCCCTGGCTGCCTTGAGGCTCAACATAGCAGGAACCCTAAGTAAAGACTCCAGAGTCAAACACACACGCATTAAGGAATATGCGATCAAACAACAACCAATGATGGCATCACCCTGTGACAAAACCCCGAAAATGCACTACTTCCAGAGACACTACAACGTAGTACTCACAGGAGAACAGAACGATCACTCAGGCCCGGATGAGCTAAGAGTCTACACTGACGGATCAAAGACCGACTCCGGAAACGGAGTCGGAGTTTTCTCACAAGATCTTAATATAAACATATCCAGCCCGCTGGGAATGTTCAACACCGTATACCAAGCGGAATGTGTGGGCATTATACAAGCGGCGTACGCCATAGAAGCCAGGAGGGTCACGGACACACACATACGCATACTCTCCGACAGTGCTTCAGTTCTCCAATCCCTACGGAGGAAATATATTACATCGTCTTTAACACTAGAATGTCACAATGCACTAGAAAGAGTAACAGTTGCCAACCGCAACACTGTGACACTGCAATGGATAAAAGGACACAGCGGATCACTAGGCAACGATGCTGCTGACGAACTGGCCAGGAGGGCATCCAGCGCGTCAGTCTGTGGTCCCGAGCCCATCGTGCCCATCCCCTTCAATCAACTACGCAGGTGGCTTCAGCAGTACACCCACACACAAGCCGAGAGCTGGTGGACCCTGACACCAGGTTGCAGGCAGTCTAGGGAAGCAATGCCATCCTTGGATGGCAAGCTGACCAGACGTCTGTTACGTCTGGACAGGAAAGACCTGCGTCTGGTGACTGGAACCATCACAGGACACTGCCCGTTAAACAAACACTTCTACACAATCGGCATAACGGACAGCCCCTTATGCAGGGCCTGCATGGAGGCCGAGGAAACCGTTGCGCATGTGCTTTTCGAATGCACAGCCGTAGCCCAGATTAGAACAGAAACCCTCAGCGCACACAAATGTTACACGGATATTCTCAACAGACCAGGAGTTATAGCTAACTTCTGGAGGGAGGTGGGCTGGCTGGAATAACTACCGAAACCACCATGGCTCACGCACAATGGTCCACTTGAAGGACTAAGTGCGGAAACCAAACCCATAACATAGAACATAGATATAATAGCAACTTGTAAAAAAACCTATGAGTTATATCAAACTTGAATGAATGGTCATGCCATTTTCCTTGCACAAGAGATCGATCGAGTGTCACAATGATTTATGTTGGAAATGGGCATAGTGATGGTGGTTGCCCTTCTGAGATACTTAATATTTTCAATTCATCTTTTAACAGTTATTTCAAAGTAAAAATATTATTTACGTTAAACTTTATGTATGTAGTTGATATTCATTGAGATGGCAAGTCAAAGGCCTTGCAAAATCTAAGAAAAATTGTTAACGATGGAGAAAGTCTTTCGATTTAGCCCTTCCAGAAAAAATGCTTTCTATGCTTGACGCAAAACTAATTAATACCATTAGTTAAGATCTCTACTTAATAGAAAAACATACAGCGGCACGTGTCTTTTATAGCATAGAACTGCTTAACTAAGTAATACGCATAACGCAAGTTAATTGAATGCTGTGTATGACAAGCCAGTGCAGCCGTGGATCAAAGCTGCGTCGCTTAGCTCAAGTAATTAGATTGGTGTGCCCCTCACTCGGGCGAGGGCTTGCGCTTGACACGGATATGGGTAATGCCATTTTCTGTAATAGATTAACTCGATTTACGATAGCATCCTTGATCCAATATTTCATTGCCTACTTTTGTTTTGGTAACTCTCATCCCACGTGGTCATTTCATTCGGTTGGTACAACTACAACATTTTCAATTTACGTCTGTTGTTTTTTCACCTTAGATCGCTTGGTCATGTATGTGTATGTCATGAAAAGCAGGGAAAATAGGAAAAATTTTGGATTTTATTTTTATTTGTTAATTGTCTTGAAACTTTTTAGAATACCCACCATTATCAATAATGAATAATTACAATCACGAAGACGCAAAATAGACACTCACGTGCAATAAAATTAAAATGTTAATGATACGAAGTTTATTTATACGAAGTACGAAGCACCGTGACCGGAGAGCATGTTCAATTTGTACAATAAAACGCGACACGTTTCCGAACGAGGCACGTCTGCCGCACGCCGCGGACACAGGAAAATACCATGTTCTGCTAATTGCTTAGCACAGCACAACACTACCAATTTGTCTGGCATTTATCTCGCATCGCTGTAACAAGACGAGTCGCCGTGATGCACGCATTGCTAATAACATTTCACGGGAATGTTTCGGCTATCCTCGCCTATGATATTTACCCAGTTGGCACTCCAACATGGAGGGTCGTTGTGCCATAGGCGGTCTAAAAAACGAGCCAGTTTCATTCACTTATATTTACTTTTTCTTTGTTAAGAAATTCTTGAACTTTGTCACATAAAAACTACAATTTACGTAATGCACCGTGAAACGTTTTGCTCACACGCGGCCGATAACAGCCGAGTGTAAATGAGTTTGGCATTGCAATTTGAATTTTGTGCAACGCATCCGAATAATCGTAAATATCTCGAGTAATATCCACGCTCTGGAACACCGTATGCGTCGTTGAGGACGTTACGATAGACAACTGAAGAATGCAGTTACGCAT
Organism: Polymixis lichenea; assembly: GCA_949091785.1. Taxonomy (NCBI): domain Eukaryota; kingdom Metazoa; phylum Arthropoda; class Insecta; order Lepidoptera; family Noctuidae; genus Polymixis; species Polymixis lichenea. Next base: position 9,427,159 of record OX420932.1, on the reverse strand, counting down.
AATTAAATTTATATCTGTTTATAAATCACTATAGTACCAAGTGTTGCTAAATGTTAACGTAGATCTATGTGCTGGCGCAGTGGGCTTCCTATGAATTTTTGCAAGAGCGGACGCGGGCTCACCTTGCCTGCAATATATTTATGTATAAACACTGCCTTTTACAGTTCAACGTTTATGTATATATATCCAGGTATATGTGTTAATATGTTATTGTTTTATTTTAAAATTAGTTTTAAGCTGTCCTATCCTTTTTAGATTAAATGATATCAACAGTCTATCGTCACTAACATCACATCCCTCTAATACACATAAATACACATACATACACATAACTACAAATACGTACCATCTACACTACATTACACTACACAAACCTTATCATTGTAATTTTGCATGTTTCCTTTGGATATGTAAGTTTAAATGTTGTTTAGAGTAAGCAACCAAATTATTACTGAACTACCCACTAGTGTACTTGTAACAGGTCTTTTAACTTGTAAATAACTAGATCTCACGACACAGGGTATCCTAGTGGGGATCTAGGGATACTTTATTGCACTTTATTTTTATTTTTTCATTTTATTTTGTTGTCGTTTATTTATTGTGCTAATATGTCAAAAAAAAACGTGCCTTAATAATAAATTTACTTATTTACTTACTTATTTAATAACACCAGTCTTTGCAATTCAGAAATAACTTGAGAAGGTGTGAGTATAATAAATGTATAGTTTATTTGGAACATTCTTAATCACATGCAGCTCATTTGACTATAGTTAATATATTTTTCGGTAGCGCATTTACTGTGCTTAAAATCATAATATTTAGGTAACTAAAGGGATTTCAGGAGACGCCCTGGGCGTCGGGAATCCCAGGCTGATTCCCAGCCACCGTAGGCGCGGGCTTGCGGACGGCGAGTAATGGGTAGCTCGCTGTCCGGTAAGGACCAAGCCCGGGTCGACGACGCGTTGTGTTCGCGTTGTGTTGAGAGATGACAGCACCAACTGGTGGGGCCCGCAAGGGCCGATGCCTGCCAGGGTTGCTCGAAAGAGATACCGCGGCCCCTGGCACACAGGCAACTGAGGGAACACGGGTGGGTTTTAGTCAGTAAAAGTCTGACACGCCCTCCCGCTCCACCCAGAGCGGGAGAAGTTATTTGATGATTTCCCACCCAAACAAAAGGGATTTGAAATTCCAGTGAACTGTAGATACATTAACAATAGTGTTCCATTTTAACAGTTCTTCTTTCTTTTTTTTAACTGTAAAATAGAATACTTTTTTATTTAAAAACCTGTGGGATTTTCTAGTGATAAAACCTCAAGAATATGTTTGACGGGCACAATTGTTACTACGGCACAATGCGCACTTAAAAACCACCAAACATCTGGTTTTATAACAGGCGGTAATCCCTTGCGCCGTGAAATAAATAGAGCGTGAAGAAAAAATGGAAGGCCTCCTGGTTTATTAGCATACCTGAATATTTATTTATTTGTGTCACCATGGGAACCGTCCTCGCTCCACAACTAATATTATGTGCTAAGATAATCCTCCGTGCCTACTAGCTGAAGTGAGTAACCAGTTTGGCAAACATGAGCAATTCAATTTAAGTGTTTGCGTTTGTGACTTCGCACTGAACTATTATTTGGGTCATCATTGCACAGGATAAGTGAAGCATTAAATCCTGATTTATGTCCGTTCTGCACGCACCGAGTACAACTGTACAATCCAATTTACTTGGACAGGCGTTATTATACTAATATGAACTAAGCCTTTTGTAAGCCTCTTACCATTGCAATAGTATCCTGAGGTTACTGGTCGTTGCATAACGTTCATAGAAGATGGGAGTTTATATTTTGCTCATTAAACGTTCCATCACGGCGATGCTGGAATGTAAACAAAATTTATTTATTTATTAACACATTATCTGCCTAGCCTTTACCCAACTATAGGTCAGCTTCCAGTCTAACCAGATGCAGCTGAATAGGTACCAGCATTTAAGGTACATGTCTGTCTATCTGACCTCCACAACTCAGTTGTATTGTAACACGGTAAGCCACGCGGTAAGATTGGTTGTCAGACTTTCAGGCTTCTGGCGACACGTAACGACTGCCAAATATCCACCAATGACAGCCAGGACCAACGGCTTAACGTGGTTTCCGTGGCATGGAGAAGTCTTGGTATGTAAAGATGGTTATCCATCCACGGACCAACCGCGGCAAGCGTAGCTTAGCCTGAAACCTGAACGTATACAAAATTAACTGAGCTAATTATTTGAAATGTATCAGGAAACCACGCACACGTGAGATTGTTGCACGATAGTGCGAATTTTTACATCTCCAAGTCATTTGCTCACACTCACAGCATCAGAGGTATGTAGGTAGGTATGTGTTGGTATCAAGTTACGTTATTTTATGCATTTACAATAATTAATATAACACGTGCGCAAGTCACAATGCGCATAAGATGGTTTACTAAGATTGTCGGAACACAGTAATTAAACATCTGTGTAACATAACATGTTTGCATATAATTCGTAGCGCGTTGAATTTTGCGATGCAACGTGTGATTGTAAATGTTTCAAATACGCAGGTAGTCGTCATGGCGGCTGGTCAAGTCATGTTTTCCACTAGAAATTACATTCGGATCGGGGTTACGTTCGTAAAAATCAATGACGAAAGATTGACGTTTATTTGATCGACGCGGAATGTGTTTGAAATAATTTATAGACGATGCGATGTTCAAATCGCAGTCCTGCGGTTTTTTATCCGTCCGTTTGATTGCGCCAATGTATTGTTGCACGCACAATTAATGTCTAGATTTAGGTTTTGATTTCATTCGACTTCAGCGTCCGACAGTGTAACTAATAATTAAGAAATAAAAATTAGGCAAGTTGTAGAATTGTATGGTGCGACAGGTGTGCGAATGTCAACAGGATTCTTCCAGTGGTCCATCAAAAAACTAGGGTTTATTTGCGGGAGCGGCAGTCTCTACAATTAACCGGCTGAAAAATGTCACTCGACATCCTCAGAAAATAAAACATATCTGGACACCTGTCCCGATCTTATGCGACTAATAACGAGTATTTCAGCTTTGTACGAACTATTTAAAAATTCTTGTTACAGATTTTTTTGGATTACTGTGGGAACTAGTTTTATGAGCTAGACTTCTCCCTTCAATTAATTAATTAATTCATAGGCGTCTCTACTGTCACCTGTATTCTAATTAATGACTTCCATTACAACTAGGCATTTTAATTTAACATGAAAAATGTTTATCTGTGGTGGAATAACAAGATCAACCATCTCATTATTCATTATTACTACCAAGGTCCTGACAAGCATCGAAACACAGAATCAAATCTCGTGTCAGTACTTTTTCTCGTTGAGTTCATTCAATTTGTGATGTTTTCTTTGCTTATTATTTGTGGTTGACAGCCGCCTCGATGTCCCGCGACGTTGACAAATCGAGAGACGACCACATCGCGACGTTATAGTCCTTTGACGTGCCTTTACTATATAAAGATAAATAACTACAACATGTACAATATGTATGAATACCTATACAAAAAGAATGCTTAACAGCAATTACTACGATGATAATAATGTTCTATGCATTTATCAAGAATAAAGTACGTTTCCATTATTTATTCATAATATTGATCACCATAACAAAAGTACCGCGTACCATACGGATGTTCACGATTACTTACCCTAATTAAATTATCGATTAATTTACTGGTAGTTTATATAATTTTGTAGATCAACGTGTTATACTAAAGAATTGAACACAGATGCCAACTTTTCAATGCTTGTCAACATAATTTTAGCCTTAAAACGTCCACCGGGCATAGGTCGAAGCACCGCCACTTCCACCGGGTCTGTGCTTCGCGCATCCTGCGAATTCCTGCGGCCTTCACCAGGTCCACCTTGTGGGAGGCCTTCCAACGCTACCTCTTCGGGAACAAAGGTACCACTCTAGAACCTTTCAGCCATCTGTTCTGCGACCAATGTTCCTTTGGTCGTCCTACGGATCTCTTCATTCCTGAGACGATGGCGTAGGGAAACTCCAAGCATAAACCCCTCCATTGCCGCGCCTGTAATGTGATTATATGTTATGTCACTATAAATGTGGTTAAGTATCGTTCATTCCGCGTGTTTTCGTCTTCCGTATCATTCACTGGAATTCATTTGTGTACGTTGCAGTGCAGCACAGTAAATAATAACCGAGTTGTTTGTACAATCAAGCAAAATAAACTGATATCAATAGGCACCTACTCTATTACTTAATTAATTGAATCATTGGAATAGAAACACGTCTTGTCTCGAGTTATGCATAATACTGGTGTGGAATTATTTTATGCGGAATTTTCTCGGTACATTTACGTCCTTGGTATGTCTTATATTGACTGCGAGTTAGTTAGATAGAACAATGAAGGATTCATAGCCTCCCCGCTAGTCCTGTCAGTTCGTTTGGGTGGTTCGTTAGCAGCCAAGGCTCGTCAGACAATGCGGCGTGGCATTGGAGTGCTGCGCGCGTCCCACCGCTCACGTAACATTTCCCCAAAAGGCGTGCGCGCAGGAAGGGCCACTGACTCAGCGACCTTAAGTGCGGAGTGCGCGCACCCCACGCGCCTTTCACGATGCTCAATAGACCTTTACAAACAAACATAACGCAATAATCGTTATTGATTTGCATCTATCGACACCACCTTCTTCGATCATGACAGGTGTCGGCAGGTGGAATATTATGCGATTCTACCTGTCATCCTCATCATCAAAGTCATTCAATGCAATTACTTACATAATCTGAATTCGGTAACTGGAATTAGAGCTGACATTTATATCTGCTATTTCATACTACATCAGCGATGTTCAAGTACTTATTTCGTTAGTATTTTCAGTGCCGTATTATGTTATGTTACATTGAATAAGGTCGCCATCAAACGATTCTGGCACTGGACAAAGCAGATTTCAGCGCACGTGCACCATGCGTAAAACACGCATTTAATTTAAATAAGGTGTCACGTAAACGTGTCGCACATATCGGGCATGTTAGTGTTTCAGTAATGTAGTTAGTGTTGTGTGACGTGGCGGGGCATTACTGTGTACAAATTAATGGTGACGTGAACGACCGTCGGCGTAGTTTGTTGCACTCGCGCGGCCGTGTGCGTTGACACTGCGGCACACTCGTCACTATTTGACGTGTCGTGTCCCGGCGCAGGCGCAAGTGACCAGGCGGGCGCGGGCGACCAGCGCAGGCGACGCGGTGCAGGCGACCGGCGCTGGCGACCGGCACAGGCGGCGACACCCGGTGCACCCGCGCATCACCGGCGGACTTTCTACAGCGATGATTCTCTCCAATTAACAGAATGATTGGCGGGCGGAGAACATCTTTGTCTGCGCACGCGACACACTTTACTCTTGTTACGAGTCATGCAATTCTTCTGATGGCATTTATTGGATGATGTATTAGCATTTCCGATGATATCTTTGGTTACTGACGGTTTCTCTATGCGGATGAAGCGCGTATAACTTTTACTGTTATTTCTAACTATGGCACATACTTATCTATAGGTACTTCTATACTATAGAGAGTATTATAATATAATATTATAAAGAGGTAACATTTTGTTTGTTTGTAAGTTTGTATGTAGGGGGTAATCTTTGGAAAAATCTTTTTCCATTTGATAGCTGAATTCCTTTGAGGAAGGCTATGAGTAAAAACAGCTAAGTGAATACATAGTAATTTTCCGGGAAGGCGGGCGATGCAATCCTGTAGGATATTATTTTATGTTAAAACAAGAAATTTTACGCGGACAAACTCCCGGGCAGAAACTAGTCTTTTCGACATGCTTATCATATTTGAAAAGCCTTGCCTATCACTGTTCGTCAAAAAGTACAGACTTTCGTAGGTAGGTACCCTATGTACCTATATTCAATTAGGTAAGTAAACAGTGGTGCCGATTCTCTTGTCACAAAATTCTCTAAACTAAACTAAAAATCACTAAAATTTAGTTTATCCCTGTCAAACGACGATTTCCCATTCTGAAATTGACTAAAGTGACACAACATAACTATATTTTAGTTTGACAGCACTAAGATTGTACTGAGTTTTTAATTTAGTGAAAATGGTAATTTTGCTATTCTGTTGTTGTCAATTTCATTATTCTATTCAATATAAAATTTTGATTGTCTAACTAAATCTGACTATTTTTAATCGCGATTAAAAAGGTGTGGAATAAAATTAGTTGTCAAGAACTAAAATTCACACTGACACCTCGACTTCAGGCGCAAATACAGTACTACAGTCTTTTTTTTTCTTTTCTTTTGCCTATATCTCGAAATTGGTGTGTCCTATCGTAAAAATAATGAAAATTTCGACCCCCTTTATAATGCCCCATACACCTCTAAAACTCAACATGTAGGTAATAATTTTTCATATTTTCGATACAAAAAGTAAAAAAATCCATTTAAAACACGTCGAGGCTGCCCCCCCCTGCGCGATTCCGGCTCTAAAAAAAATCACGGGGTAGGGTAAACGTGGAGTCGCGTTTGTGAAATTCGATTTTAGTTGTGTTAAAATTATTTTTAAATTTAGAGATCTTTTTTTGCAGAATAGCTTTAAGATTCTCATAGCCAAAAGTAAGGAATTTTAGTGATAGTTTAGTTAGTTTAGTTCGGTGTACAAGAGAATCGGCACCATCACAGTCTGTCTCCTCGTTAGTAATCAATACGAGCTGACTGAGAGTATATGCCTGACTATATGTACCAGGATTATAAAGTTACAAATTATACTCCAAGTGGTAACAAATAGCGCTACTCGCTATTCGTTACCACTTGGAGTATAATTTGAGCAGATGTATTCAGGTTCCGTATCTTTGAGGCATTTAGTCATATCGAAGTGTGCACACTTTCACTTAAAATGGTGATTATACGTGTCTGCAACTACATTATGTACTATATACACCACATTCATAAACCGGCATTAGGTATTTTGTATCACTTTAAAACTTCTGCTCTTTATGTACACCTGTAACTGCTTAATGCATACAATCCGAACAACTCAATAGTTCTAAGTAAATTATTTTGAAAAACAATTGAGCAATTTATCAATTTACTCATTTCAATCAATTACTAGAAGTAAGTATACCTAATCAATATAAGTGATAAATGTGACGAAATAAACTATGTTTTTCTATGTCCAACATAAAAGCAAATCTAGAAGTTTTCCGTTTATCGGGAAAACCATACACAAACAGCCATATTATTAGCGTGAAACTCCTCCGTCATAACATTCTGGTATAAAATCCTACATTTCAGGATAAAATGGCGGTAGGTAGTGAAGAACGGCCTATTTGGCAAAACGTCCGACCTACATATTTTATGTTTATGTCGTTATTACATTACCCAAACGTTGAGAGAAATCTTCAGAATTCGTCCCTCGTACTATAGTAATGCTGTAAGAATATGTTTTTATTGTGATAATATTTGTTTGTTTTTATGTTGCGCCTGACACAACATTCGAATCAGGATATCCAGACATCTGTCATCCAGTAATAATAGCTTAAGCTACATTCCATCCCATCTCTTCCCGTGGGTGTCGTAGGAGGCGACTAAGGGACTTACTAGAGAATGGGCAGCAGCGTTCTCTATGCATTTTACCACCACACTGCGATCGCCAACCCGCCTGCCAAACGTGGCGATTACAGCAAGCCCCCCCAAATTGTTGGAGACCTATGTCCAGCAGTGGACATCTTCCGGCTGAAATGATGATGATGAAGCTACATTTGCCGCGGTCGGTTCGTGGATAGGTGACCACCGTTATCCAAAACATAACATATCGAGACTACTCCGTGTCTCGTAAGGCACGTTAAGCCGTTGGTCCCGGCTGTTATTTGTAGGTATATCTTTGACTGTCGTTACAGGTAGGCAGAAGCCCAAAAGTCTGACAACCAGTCTTACCAAGGGGTACCCAGTTACTGGGTTGTGGAGGTCAGATAGACATTCACTCTATGTAAAATTCTGGTAATCAGCTGCATCCGGTTAGACTGGAAGCCGACCCCAACGTAGTTGGGAAAGGCTAGGCAGAATGATATATTTTCAGATATCTGTTGAACTAAGGTCTAGAAAATAGCTCTACAAAGTTACATTACATTTTCCTTACAAAGAAGTTAAGTTAAAAGAATGTGATGTATGAGCTTAAGTGTTCATTGGAACTTAAATGGTCTGCCGCTCTCTTGTGGTAAATTCTTTTCAAATTAGATAGAAGAAAGTCGAAACCTGTAACTGTAATCTGGCAGGCATTCTTCCAAGAATTATAAGGCAATTATTACTTGTCCGCAAATAGTAATGGCTTGGTAAGACATTTGATTGAGGAGTTAAAGGCTCGGAGCGTGTTCGCCGTCCATCCCGGTGACTCAGCCGAGCGTCGGAATGCCATAGTTTCCTGAATCGACCGTTGATTGGCTTTATTTAGTAAGCGATATTTGTCGTTGCTCAAATCATTCACTTGAAAGAGTATTTGTGGCTAAAAGTTACGTTTATTTTTAAGCTGTGGGTTGTATCTGCTTACTCTAGTAAGCAGATACAACCCACAGCTTATTTGGGAAACAATGCTCAGAAAGCGGCTCAAAAGAATCAAAATGTAATGCTTTTCCAGGTTTTATTATAAGACTAAAAAGAGAGAATTAGAACAAAAAACTTGCAAGAAAAGTATTATGAGAGCAAATATAAATTCTCGTATTTGCAAACTCGGTACTTATAATTTCCACGTATTTATAAAATATGATCCCATGTAGCAAAAAACATTTAGATGTTAGCAATTCTGCGTAACAACTCTTTAATTAGCTGTGGCAAGCGGTCAAGCGAGTTATGCGGATATAGCGCAACCGCGACGAGTACAATGCGCGCCGCCTGCGCCCGCGCACCGCGTCCTTCGAGGTCGTTCTACTTCCACGCCACGCACTCCACTCGTACTCTGTAATGGGAACGAGCAACCGAGGGACATTGAACATTAGTTGATTATTTAAGATTTATCTAACTGCCATCATTGACTTGTATCTACACTTAAAAAAAAAACGATTTGCTATCATTACCACCCTAAATTATTATCTGCAGTTCTGCGCCATTAAAAATTATTCATTTCAATTTTAATGTTTTATAAACACCAACTTTCCCGCTAACCGCCACTTGTTGTTGATTGATTACTAATTAAATTTCATAGAATGGAGGCGCCATTAAATCATTCATTGTTTATGGTTCAGTTCGTGGTATTACCGGGAACTCCGAGCGAGATGACATTAGTTACCTCCGGAGCCGCTCCGTTGGGACCACTCGACTTACAACTGTACGGAGAGTTCAAAATCATTACTCGTATTATTATTCTAAAAGGTGACTAATATCGAACATCAATCAAGAAAATAAACTAATTCCAACTATAAGTCAAGTGTCCATCATGAATTCATGAAGCAGAAACGTATTCGCGTAAATAAAATGAAGGACAACGGTCAACGTTGAACAATTGAAATCAATAAAGTTAGATAGTAAGAAATCTATCAGGGAGGAAGGGGCCTGGGGGACAATCTGTCCGCTATAAAAGGGTTGCGAGTGTCAACAGATTGCTTTTATTACGTGAATTACTAGGCTGATGAGGCGGCCGGAGCCACGTGAAGGTAATGGCGCCTTTAGATTACATTTCGAGTGGAATCGCCGACGCACATCCGCCCTCAGATGTAATTGGTCATTCACTTCGCTGGATGCTGCGCGATCTCACGATGTATGGGAACGTCAACTTGATTCAGTCGAACGTTTCCGATTAGTCTAGGTATTCGTTGCGTAACCGATACACTTAAAATTCGCGTTGAAAAAAAAAAGTTTGAAGAAGCCTTCGGACTACTATCCGGTATTGGCATATGCGAACAGAGCGCAAAAAAATAAAAAATTTGAATAAAAAATATAGAATTTCCATCCACGACTTCTTTTGATCAATAAGGCACGTAGAACGAGCACTTACAGATAAAACCGGAGTGCACAGAACACATAAAAAGTCTTTCTGCGTTTACTCGCAGTCTAAAAAAGTAGTGCAAGATTCAGAGTGACTGCAGTCTTGTGCGCACTACTCCATCGTAAAAACCAATACCTCTATCGTCGTCGTCCATGCAGGCTCAAAAACATCCATGTTATTCACAACAAGTACATGTAGATACTAAACAATGCGTAACTTACGTTCAAGAACGCGTAATTAAACGATAGAACCGGATCCTTCATGATCGGATAGCTATTCATCCTAAATGAGGTCCTTGCGGAGACGTGTGCTATTTCACTACCTAATGGAAACGTTATCGGGGTGCCAGCCTATAAAAAATATTTATACACTGTAGACTTAGCTTAACTTCTCAGTTGTGCTGATAAGTTAGTAGGGAATCTCCGCTTAGTGCCGGGATATTCACAGGTAGTAGGTACCACAAACTTACTTATAAGATAAGATAACAGCCCTGTAATAACCATTATGTACCTGGTACAGCTCCTGTTAAACATACATTCCGGAGGCAGACATCGAATTGTTGGCCGATGTTTTACTGTACTATTTATGCTCCCAAGTCATCGTATTATCTCGATTATCTAAACGATGTTTTTAATTAAAAGCCACTGTTACTTATCTGAAACGATGCTTGAATGAATTCTTATCCTCTAATACGTTTATGTTTGCCTTGAGAGTGTAATAAAGATTAAATGTCAGTGGTATCCCACTCGAGTTGCTTAAAATTAAAGTTTCTGGCTCTTACTTTACCGCAGAAAAATTGATTATCGAAAGCCCGAACAAAGCGGTGACCTAGCAATCTGACACGATTTTCTGAAAAATGATTTACGTCACAACTTTTTTCCGAACCGCAAAAGTTTGAGAGCAGATTCTCCTTTGAGGAAAGTTCGATCAGTTAAACCGATGAAATAACCATAAAGTTAAGTTGGAACATAATTTTAAATTATTAATCTAGTACGAAATTTTCCAGCAGTCAAGGATAATCGTTTGTATGTAGCAACACCCGTGTGGAGCCTGATCCAGGGCGCATTCCCGATTCGTTCCCTGTTGTTTTTGCGGCTAGGCACTCACTAATGGGTACTGGTTTAGCCCCATCTAGCCTCCTGACTTGTCTACTCACGTTCTATGGCGAGCCTTCCACGATGGTGTTTAAAACGACATAGCTTGATTGAAGTGGACTATAAATATTTTCATAACAGTACTTAAACGTACTACTAAGTTACTGTTTTTATATTAATGCCATGTCTAATCGTTAGATAATTTAATAGACATTGTAAATGGCCCCGAAGATCAAAGTTCTGAAAATGTTGCAACGCAAACATTACGCATTTTAAAACCCTGGACTTACCCAGTAATTTGGTTTCCCGCTCTATTTCCTCTGTCATTTAATTTTGTTCCACTGTGAGGGGGACACGTCAAACGACTTACGGTAGGTATTTGATTCGCAAACAAAGCGTGAAATGAAAAAGGAATCTATTAAAAAGAATCGTTAAAACGTTGAAAAAGCCATTTAGTGGTTGTATAGAGAATGTAAATGAATCAATACAGGTAGTAAATGTAAATATTTTCACATTGCGTTATCAATAAATCATCTTATATTCGTAGAAGGAAGTCCATAAATCTCAGTATTGCACAAATAGAGAGGTATCGAGCTCACTGCTATTTCTTGAAGTGCATACTTATAATATCTTTAGCAGAAAATAATCATCTTTGATGGCTGTATTATGGAAACAAATAACAGCACATAAAAAACTAATGGCTCAAAAACAATGTGTTCCATATATACTTTGACTCGATATCAATACTTCACTAAAATAATTCCTTATAGGATAAAGAATTCGTACAATAGAGTTACTGTCGCCATAACTATACCATTCATTTCTCTGGAAAACCTATGGTTCGTCGTAGATAAAACACAACACGAGCTGGGTAACTAAGCACAAATTGTCTTAACATCAAAATTCAAGTTGAACTATCAAGTGTAGGCTAAGCCAGTTGCCATCTACGGCGATATTGTAAAGGATAATTTAAAGCGCTTACAGCTGCCAAGCTAACTAGTGCTTTATCGCTACCGGTTAATTATTGGTTTGGTGCTAAAGACTTTGATCTTGTTACTTGTACACCTGAGTAATATTGTTGACTTAGTTCGAAGTTATATCTAAGTACCTACTGCAGAAATACCCAAGGCCGTTGACACTTCTTATTCCCATGGCATTTAGAAGCAAAGTGTAAATTACTAGAGCGACTTGTGTTATGGGTCTATAACTAGGCTAGGAATTAAGTTTACTTATTTAATTTACATTTACCAACGTCCCTTTCTCCCTGGAAAGTCTCTCGGTTTTTGGAAGAGTCATCAAGTTTCTGATCGGTGTTTTGGTTAGTTAAATCAACTTAATTATGTTGACATGAGGTTGAATGACATCTTAATCGCATATTGCTTTCGGAATCCAGATGCACTATCGTTCTTGTAAGTAAAACCCCCAGACAGATGATTTCTTATTAAAAACCTTGCAATATAATACAATAGTTACCTTATTTTGAATTTCAAATTACGTCTATTGTCGATATTGATCAAGTTGGGATGACGATCACTTTATATGATGGATGTCTGATGTTGACACGCGAGAAAAGTAGTCACAAAATATGAAAAAAAAAGTGAAAGCGAAAGTGAAATAAAATGGAATTTCTTTTAGTGATGAATTTATGAATAGATACGCGACATTAAACACAATTTGCTGTTTTGACAATTGTATTAAAGACTTTCAACAACAGTCATTTATATTCAGACTTGTTTTCGATTGCGTTGCCGCCGATTCTCATATTGATCGATTCTTCATTATAGTAGAGTTGGTATTAACTCTTTACCAATAACAGTATCTTCTACCTAACTATTTATATAAAAATGAATCCCTATTTCCCTTGGTTACGGCATCACATGTGAATGGCGGCAATTTGACTAATTCTTTTTTTGTTGTGTTTGTTATAGTCAGGAGAAGGTTCTTATGAAAGAAAAAATTAAGAAAGTTGCGCATTAATTATACCAATGCGAATTCAATATTCATAGTTAAGACAAGACAACGTCTGTCGGGTCAGCTAGTATATTATTATATGTAATTATGTTTTAAGTACAAACTTAACGTGCAAACGCAATATTTACACAAATCATCGGTTTATGTCATTTTCATTTCGCGGTACACTTTAAAAAATTTACTAAGCCAATTAATATTGGGGCTTTAACAAAATACAACATTAACATAAAATGAGGCAATAAAAAGTCGTAAAACACATAATGGCAATATTGACAATTTAAAGACAGTGTTAAAAGTTGTTTTGTAATGGCTTGTTCGAATTTCCCACAGTTACTTTGTTTTACATGATGAATTTCACTTAATATGTATTGTTTATCTATGTGAAAATTCTGCATGTTGAATTAAAATGACTGAAAAAATCAACTTTCCACAGATATTTGTATTTACCTCACTCGCGGTCGCACCAGCTATGCGACTTCGCTGGACTCCCCGCTGACTTTGAAACTGTGAGATTCAGCAAATGAGACGATTATTGTAGTTTCGCGTTATTTATGGATAATTTAACGTGTTATAATCATTTATAATGAAGTGAATATAAGACTTCTGTAAAGATAAAAATTTATTGAACCAACAAAGTAAAAGAATTGCTATCTATTGACATTGACTGTATTCGAACTATGCTATGTATTTTACAAGGCACTTCGTTAAGACTTGAATAAAGTAAGTAATGTTAATGAATATAGTGTAGGTACTTAGAATCAATTTATCACCACTTATTTGAATTTAATCCTTCCTTTTAACTACAGTGTTGTGTAAATAGTAGCTTGAATATAAAAGCATGTTAAACATTTTTTTTCTGTACAAGAACAACACACAGACTACCATTCATATTACAACTGCTTCACTTTAAGTAGAGCTATCAAGTCTTTAAATCACGTTCGCACGGACGTAAAATTATCGCGGCGGGGTTTTATCGCGCACTGGATTTACAACTCTTGGTGTTGATACGAGCAATCAGAATTCAACAGTGAGCATCCCAGCACCTCGAAAAAAACACACTGTTCGATATTGAACTCTTGGCGCTAGGTAGTACGTTGAAGATCGCGCGAAAACTCCCGCGTCGACGGCAAACGTCAACTTACTATTGCTACGATTAAATAATATCGAAACGAGCCATGAAAATGCGGTTAACGAATCTGTTGTTTTTTCCACGACTGTCGGTAATCATGCACACTTTCTTCTGAGCAGCTTAACTTTCATTTTCATGTGTGGCAAGGTTCACGACGAGGGGGTTATTAAGTCGCGAGGAGCAACGAACTTCGGGCCGTGACTTCCTTTTTAACGTGACTGCAGTGTGCAGTGGGAAAGTGTCGAGGAATTAACAGGAGCGTGGCGAGACTCTTTGTTCTTCGTCTGTAACGAAACAGCCAGCCCGACTTAAATGACAAGTCATTACCGTAGCCATTATACCGGTTGAATATATTTGTTTATATTATTAGTCTTACACTCTTCTTCAAAACTTAAAAGAACCTCATTTGAAATGAAATGCGACGACGTTTGAATGTGCTCGCACGTGCCTCTTACAACTTGTGACTGCAACAATGACAGTCACCAATTACTTATGTATTTCGGTGATGCCTTGTACCGTATTAAGGTTGGTTATGCTGCAGTTTCGGTGGGGTCGCCGCCGCCGGTCGGCTGTGAAGCGATGGTGTTTCGGAACCAGTAAACTGGCAAGTCATCTGCGCTAATAACATGGTCTCCTGTTACATCGCGGTACTCGACCCATTGTGCTGTTAAGGAAACACGACCTTAATCTGCGTAATGTGATGTAAACGAAAAAGGTTAATGAAGAGCTAAAGCTCTGTATTGATTCAGAAAATTTCATGATTCAATAATAAAACGAGAGTTATTTGAATTCGCGGCTAAATTAGCAGAAATAGAGTTTATCAATATATATGTACAGTAGTTTGTCTCCTTTTGCATTGTATGACGTAGCCATTCTCGCGAACAAGATACGTGTCGTATAACAATAATAAACAATATTCTCTTACATTCGTCATTTGTTAGGAACGGTACGAAGATGTGGTTTGAAAGGAAATAAATACGATAGAAAATAAACATAACGAAGTCTAAGTATTTACCAATTGTGCACCAACTACCTATATGCGATGCATATTAATAATATTGATACGAGTATCTTCAAGAATAAACAGTACAGAATAAACGAGTACGCTTTGCTACTACACACACAAGAACATTCTAATAGAAATAATTATTTAATAACAAATGGTATCATGATAGAATACGAACAATGGCATATCCGATCTCAAGACAAAAAAAAAACTATACGGTAATCGATAAATAACAAAGAAAACATATATTGTTGGTATAAGTAATCAAAATTGATCCAGGGCCTTGACTTAGCAGGATTAACATTACAGTAAGGCGAGAAGATTACGGAGAGGCGCTCGCTCATTTGCACTAATCGAACGCAGCACAAGCTCGGGTTTCAATTATGCTTTCATCGTCTTTTGATCAAGCATTATGCTCAACATGTAACATGTAGCCACTCACATATGAATGCAGATTGAATGTCCGCTGAGATGCTGCGTGAAACGTCACATTAACTAGATCTACTGCACTTGACGATTCCGTACAAAATACGTTTCCTTTTTACGATCAATCCGTACAAATAAGGCTAACTAATGTCGCCGGATCTTGTTCTAATTGGGACTGGGCACGAGAATAATTAAAAACAATAATGAAAGTTTGAATTTGTTGGCAACGAGGGCGACCCCCGGCGTAGTGTGCCTGGTTATTCCACGTCCTAGCCCGGCGGGGTGGGATTTAAGTGCAAATTGTTAAAATTATAGAAGAGTCTGTGGCAAGTTGGCGCGCTGCCAGCGCTCGTGCGACGACCTCGATGTGCCGCCTGCCGTGCACTCCACCGTCGCCTGCACCAGCACACAGCACTTCCTAATTGGTACCGATTCTTCAACGCGAGGTACGAGTGGGCCATCTCCGCGTCAACGATGCGCATATTACCGTGTGTTTACTGCCGACGCTGCATTGCGCTCGTGACTCACTGCTCGGCGCTCACTGCCGCCCACAGAGTTATGGATATTTGTATATTCACATGAACATGAATTAAGCCGTAACTGTTCATAATTTTATACGACTCTAATCGATGTAACCAATGAGATAATTGATCTGAACACAAGGTCTTCAACGTTACAGCCACAGCTTGAGAGGTTTATTTTTAAGTTACGACACTCGAGACCCTACTCGGCACCAGATGTCCTCCGCTTAGTTTATCAGTGAACGAGATAAAAATGCACTGGTACAGGTCGCTTACAGCATGCTTGTGTTCCGATAACCAGTTCGTTGAGTGTAACATCGCGTCGTTGTGTATTATGTAGAGATACTGCTTCGTTTCATAATTTTCTGTATGACATAATGTTAGCATGTGGCTTCGTGTTAGATATTTATCAAGAGTATGTACATTAAGGTAATGCTGAACTACACCTCGAGATTTACGGCTCATGGATAATTAAAAGCAACGGGTAAACATGCGTGCACGCAGCCAGCGCGCCGTTTGACACAACTGCATGCGCGTCGTTTCGGGAACTGTTTCCCTTTATAACCGCGTCGACTATACTATTCTTAGTGACGGTCAGATATTTTTTGTGCTTATTGTATTAGTCCGTATCGCGGTCTGTGTTTTTAGGTCACGGTGTGGTTTTCTTCGGCGTAAAACGGTTAACCTTTATTTATTTATTATCAAAAATAGTTGAATGGTTACTCTACCTATTACGAAAGATCATTCACTGGCATGAGAAAGAATATAACAAATAACAGATCGCCTATTTTTTGAAATACAGAGACCATTTAATGAACGTTGGAACTCTACTACATTTTGATCGACGGCAATATTAAACGGTAGTTTGAAAATTGTCATCAGTAGAAATAAGTACAGTGGTATGTACTGAAGAGGAACGTCAAGGAATGCGAAGGCAATGGAAACGCACTATAAAGTACATTTGGAACCTCCACGTGTACGTATGTTATAAATTAGGTTGGCGTACCAGTTGTTTGAACAACAGTCGGGCTGCGTCCACACATAATATTGACTCAGCGGTGACACTGCACACACACGCTATATTTGAACTAGTTTTTAATTACAGAACGTCTTAGAAATATATTAAGGAAAGCGGAGCAAACACACTGCTGAGGAGCGCTTCCTTACATAATGATCAATAGAGATCTTGTGGTTTATTTTAATGGTATTCCCGAACTTATGAACAACAGTAATAAAAGTATGAATTTATACATATAAGCTTTCAACAAATAACAGCAAAACTTAATCTGAAACTCAGCTTAAGAATAGAACTGATTCTTTATCGACCATAGTTTTCAGAGTTTAAGCCCCCACCAGCAATTGAGCACAGAAAGTTGATATATGAAAGGGTGTTGTACTAGTTACGGAATAGCTGTGACAAAGGGAAGGTAGGGTGTTTGGGAGTGGGCCGACTAAATCTGGGCCGGAAAGAATCGCAGACGACATAAATTTTTCGTGCACCATTTATTTCACCAAACGATTGCGAGCTCTGACACAGAATGGGGGCGCGGGGAAACTGACTGCGAATTTCATTATTGTTTCTATTGTTTTTGTTTTGATGAATACGTTTGCCTTTTATGGGGCGAAATTACCTCCACACGCCATTATGCCTTTATTCGTAGCCGAATATTAGCAGAATAATTTGTCTTTCTATTCGGTTTCGTTTGCTTTTGTGTCATTCTCAAATGGTCCTACATAAATCAAGTTATTCATTGCTCAATACGCACTTAAATCGAGATTATCATTGAACGAATCTTATCTATTTGCATTATCTCTCGCCTACAATATTTTTTTTTTGGAACTGTCAAGGACGAGGGCAGCTATGCATACATGGTAAGCTTTGTTTATTAATCAAAATGTCCTACTTCAGTATAATGCTGACTTTTTGGTAGGGTTTACGCTAAATTAATCATTCTCATCAGCATCTTTATGCCCGCCCCATCCCTTACTCTTGTCTTACTAAGGGATTTCGTGCTACCCAGTTACTGAGTTGTACAGGTCAGAGAAGCAACGCTCCAAGTAAAATACTGGTATTCAGGTGCATCCGGTTAGCCTATAAGCCAACCCCAACATAGTAGGTTAAAAGCTAGGCAGATGATCAAGATAATGTCAACCTCATCCCAGCTTTACTATCACATTCCTAATTTCATAAAAGAATTGCGGTTTGAATCACAGAGCTAGACAGCGTTTCAAAACCATTTTCAAATGTCTTTTATAATCAATTTGAATTCATAAAGCAATAGATATGGTAAATAAACATGTTATAGCTCCAAGCTACGGTAGTTAATATAAATTACCTCATCGTGGAAGTTTCACAGATGAATATTACAGGCGGCTGGTTAATTACTTACACAGTGTCTATACTGTGCACGTTTTATTTAACCAGTAACTGTATGTGAACATCATTGTAAAACAAACTCGTGTGCCGCGCCGCGGGAGCGTGACTCCACTATTTAAACTATGGACTTTAATGGTTAACGTGCGAAGTACTGCAGGACCCTACATAAATACCTTAACACATACTTGTTTCTTGACACTCCTTATTTATCCTTAGTTATTGTTTGGACTTCGATTTCGAGCTGCATTTAAGCAATTCAAACTAACTCAGTGTCTGTAGATTATCTATATCAATTACAATTCCAGTCATCACATAATTTATTTAAGAATGCTGCCACCAATTTAATTTACATATAATATCTGTTAAGCAATTTATGTTTATAGATAATTAGCTAAACAAACTGCTTGTCTATTATTAAAAAACCTCTCTATCATACAGAGCTACCATTTACGCGGTCTCAATCGTGCGATTGAATTCTAAAACAATTAATTTTACTGTACAAACAAGATAATAATCTAGCTGGTATAGTAAGATATTGTGGGTTGTGTAGTTGTGGACATGAACAATGACTTGGTGCTATAGAATATCTAGACTTATTAGTCGATTCACACGAATATACGCGCCTGAATCTCGGGCGACTCGACACAATAAAATAACAAATTATTTTCTATTTCCGACTCGGAAGAAGTTAATTTATTTGTGGGCGACTCGACAACTCCAGAAATACGTACTTATTAGGTGATTGGCACGTTTTGAATTTTATGCACTTTATTATATGTACCTACTTGCGGTGACCTTTTCTCACTACTTTTTTGCATAAAATGTAAAGCGTGCCAATTGCCTCATACGTATTTTTGGATTTAACGATTCACCCACAAATAAATTAACTTCTTCCGAGTCGCAAATAGAAAATAATTTGTTATAGAAAATAATATAAGTATTATTTAAAAGTGCCCATTCGCCCGATTCGGGCGAGTAAATTCGTGCGAATTGTCCAATAAGTTAATATCTATAGTGACTGCATACTGGTACTGGCGGAAGGACGAGTTACGTTATGTGTTTGATATTCCGCAGAAGACGTAGAAGCTAAGGTTCCGGGAACGTCCGCCAGGCTGCCATACTTGGCAGTCGGCGGAGTATCGCTGACATACTAAGTGTTACTTTGGGCTTGTTTATTATGATGTTGGCCGTAGTGTACGATCGCGTGCTCGGTGTGAAGTGCTCGGCTTTATTACATTCATAAGTATTCAATATTAGAGCGTTTTGTTTCATTGAATCGTTGCTTGAAATAATGGGCTTCGGTTGTCTTGATATTTTGAAGTATCCCCGGATGGACTTTTTATTTGACTTTCGTAATTATCCGTGTCTACGCCCTAAACTGATGCATGTTTAACAGTATCTTCAAATCAACTCTTTAAATATTAACACTTTCTTCACATACCTAATTTTCTAAAACCTCAATTAGAAAGAAAAAAATAGTTAAAATATCATGAAAAAATTATATTCAAGGGTTGAAGTATAAAAGTGAAGACTATCGTTTTTTCGTGATAATACGACACTTATCTATCATTCAGAAAAATATGAATTGGAGAAAGTGAGACGGGTAAGGTATATCTTTTCAAGTGAGGAAGGATTTAACGGGCCGTCCCTCCGGATCCCACTTAACCAGGATTTACTTCGACATAAATATCATCCGAAGTGGCCGGTATACGCATTCATTATTTTCAGCTAGTAAATAAAACTAAAAGGATACGAGCTCGAAAAGTTCACGAAACCTCATTCTTTATGCTCCAAATAACAACATTTTGATATTTGAAGGGCTCTGTATATTAGTAGGTAATCGTAATCAACTAAAAAGTGTCCCTTCATATTACGAATCAACATAATATTTGTTCGAAGTTATCGATTATTGCGTTCAAAGATAGATACATTACGCTGATCGTTACTGACGTATAATATTAATTTTAAGCAGTAAGCTAGTACTTACAATTGTACGTATGTATTGAAGGATCTCCTATCTATTTATTTCCCAGGGATGTCCTTATGTGGGCAGAGCGGTGTGCCGGGGCCCCGGCGGTATCCGAGCTCGTAGTTACTGCTCGATTACAAACACACTCGATAAGATACCCCCGCAGGATGCGATTCGACACTTTAATGAATTATATGTTTATTAACATAACTACTTGTGTT
This sequence comes from Polymixis lichenea, assembly GCA_949091785.1. NCBI lineage: Eukaryota > Metazoa > Arthropoda > Insecta > Lepidoptera > Noctuidae > Polymixis > Polymixis lichenea. The sequence continues at coordinate 9,406,449 of OX420932.1, read as the reverse complement.
TATTTAATTAACGATAGTTGCTGTTGACCGTTTTATGAACAATATTGAGAACGAATTATAATGTTAACACTTGACAGTTATCAATTTATAGCCGGTCTCGAGTTTATTTATTATGTTCGTTAAAATGAACAGGGGGTCTAAAAAGGCCACTTTGGCAGAATCATAATATGATCATATTATGAATCATATTTAAAAACATGAAATTGTCAGAAACTGACAATTCATAATATTACCTAACTGCGATGACGGAGTTTTTGGCGGGATCGCGTTGGAACATGTCGCACGAATTTTCATTTTCATGAAATTTGGTGAAATAGCGAATTCAATTGTATAATTTTGGTAGTGAATTTTATTTATTTTATTTTATTTTATTTTATTTTATTCGGGAAACTTACAGCTAACATAAATTATTATTAAATAATTATTCAATTTAGTTACGTGTGAGTGCACAAGTGTAGTGAAGGTGAAACTAAGTGACTAACGTGGACTTTTCGTGTTCCCCCCAAAAACTCCTATTAGGTTGTTGTAAAGTTACTACCGCTTTTCAATAACTTTAACTTTGACTTGACTGACTAAAGACGACTATGACTGTTTTGTAACTTCGTGCCCGATATCGGGCCATTTACTTTATTGAAAAGAAAAATTACTTGACACTGGCTAAATGCACAAACCGTGTGGAGCCAAAACCCAAAAAAAAAAAAAAAAAAACTGCGATGACAGCACGCAATTCATCTATTTGACAGTTTTGTATGGAAATTCGTAAAATGGTCGCCAAATTATGAATTGCTTTATTAAAGTAAAATGTCAAATAGCAGAATCATAGGGGAATTCAGGAAATGAATCACTTTTAGAGGAATTGCTTAATGTGGCCTTTTTAGACCCGCAGAAGTTTCTTTCAATTCGTTCGCCATCTCCCCTTCAGTTGTTTATACCAACTGACTGAGTCGACATAACAAAACCTATAAATTCTTTTAGAACTAGATTAATAGAGAGAGACATTAATTCGTGAACGGCTTTAGTGTGAGTTTCATCGATCAAACGCTTCGAGCGCGTTTGGCGTTCCGATTGGCCATGGATTGGTGACGGACCAATCGGAGTGCCGAACGAGCTCGATGCGTTTAATCGATATGGTTACATGAAACTCACACTAGGGCCACAGGAGGCCAATTCTCATACTAAGTCAACGTTCTAATAGAAATATCGCGGCGGGAATTTATCGCGCACTGGATTTTTAACTTTCAGTGTTGGACCGAGCATTGACAGCGCCTCGAAAAAGCACACTGTTCGATTTTCAACTCTTGGCGCTAACCAGTGCGGTGATGATTCAGTGCGCGAAAAAACCCGCCGAGATCATAATTATGAAAGAAAGAAAGAAAGAAAAATGGATTTATTTGTCACAGAAACACGTGCATATAAAAAACAATTACATATCATTTAAAAAAAACATGATAACAACACAGGTAATTATACATCGGCATAAAGAACATAAATAGTCGGCAACTGCACGCCGTGACTGTGACAAGAAGGCTTCCACTCAGCATGATGCTGTGCTATGGGACCCACAGCACAGCGCTGATTTTCAGTGGTTACCCGAAAACGACGTACGAATTATGACGTCGACTTACATCAAATATAGGTACGTTTTAATTCAAGTCGTAATGTCATCTCAGCGACAATCAAATGTCAAAAACTGGTCACAAAATGTTGGTAAATTCGAGGCTGTTTTGACAGATTCCAAGATTAGAATACGAATGCTCATAAAATACGGAGAGCGCCCCTCTGATTAACTACTGCAGTCTGGAATGTCTACATGAATTACACTACTTTCAATATTTATTGTTATCAAGCAGTTACTTTGTCGTTGACATTTACGTATGGTCCACATAACATATCAAGGTATACTCTTTTCTGTATAAAGCGCCATTTATTTTATTAACACAAGTTTGTTCTCATAAAACTCTTCTGTAAACGAATGTAAAATCGTTTATGTGGCGAGTGATTGACTTATGATTATAGTCCCACATAAATTATGTTACAGTAAAAGCGACATCAATAGTGAATGCTAAGACATTTCCAGTATTTTCAGTGAATGCGAAAGTTCAGAGGAAAATCTACTTTTAAAAGATTTGGAGGACGTACTTCGACGCCTAAGTGCCCTTGGTTTTTTTTTTGTAGGTATTTATCCTTTTTATATATTTTTTGTATATTTTTTTGTTAGTAAGCAGTTTAGTTAATAATATATGATAAATAATAATCGGAGCCATGTATAGCTATGTATATGCCAGTTTCAATATTTTGTGCTGTAAGTAATTAGAAACAAAATGTTCTGAAATGATAACTTTTTTTTTCAACATACTATTTATTACAATTATTGAGCTATAATATTGGCATATTAAAGTAAAGCCTCGTTGTACATAGTTCGTTGTAGCGTCTTCGTTTTTTTTTTGTAACGATGTCGTCACGTCCCGTCATCGTAGCATAGAATAGAATAAAATACTTTTTATCACGTACAAAATTCAAATTACAGATATATATGTAGAAATTTAACATAAGGTCACAACGGGCGGTCGTAACGTCGTCATAGCACTGTCGTAGCGGCATCGGCGTCGTAGCGTTGTCGTAGCAGCATCGTAGCTTTGAACTAGCGTTGTGCATTGTATCAGAATATCAAAATGTCTATTTAATATTGGTATACAAAAATTATGGCTATGTCCAAGAAAAATACAGATTCCACCCCATAACTCTGTTTCAATGACATTACGTTAAAAACGAGTTCATTACTTACTTGCGCCATCAAGGAAGGTCCCAAACTCCCAATGTTAGTTAAATCTTACAATTTACTGGAAGATCCAAGGATTTGCCTCCACTCAGGCTTTTACTATAACAGGCGAGTGTATAAAGCCAATGCATTTGTAAAGTAACGACGCATCGCTTCGCCGAATTGACGTTTTCAACTTTATTGGCGAAACGAACATCAACATTTTTATGACAGAGTACGAAATAAGGATATATAGGAGTTATAAGAGTATTAAAAATGATATCTACTTACTTATATAAGTACATATGTATCTTACAGTTATTAATTACTAGCTTTTGCCAGCCGCTTCGCCCGCGTGGATTTCGAAAATTATCCCGCGGAAACGTACTACCCGGATAAAAGTATTCTATGTTTTAATCCAGGTTATAAACTATTTGTGTGCCAAGTTTCATCCGAATACGTTCAGCCGTTTTTACGTGATTGAGTAACAAACATTCAAACATCTATACACCCAAACATACAGACTTTCACATTTATGATACTAGTTAAATAGTGATTAAATTATTTATGGTTGTGATAAAACACCAACTTTCCATAGTAATTACGATCGAATTTAATTAATTTTGCGAATGGATGTGTTGACCTAATTTATACAAACGTATGTTTAAATTTTACTAAACACTCATGTAATCTGGAGTGCTTAATATCAATTGACACTGCGCAACTAACATGTCGAATTAACGAGTCGATCGTGACACATAAGTGAATAAGTGCTAACCGATATTTAGCGCCCATCGCCCATTGCCCTTTTAACCTACTTCCATCTGCATAGATACATTTTATAACTTATACAACGTTAGATGGAACGCACACTTAACCTATTTGTAAGGTAGGATATTTTTAATTAGATTTATTGATCACTAAATATTATAATATAGCCTATATTATTATTATTATTTTTTTTTCTGGGTGGGAAATCATCAAATAACTTCTCCCGCTCTGGGTGGAGCGGGAGGGCGTGTCAGACTTTTACTGACTAAAACCCACCCGTGTTCCCTCAGTTGCCTGTGTGCCAGGGGCGGCGGTATCTCTTTCGAACAACCCGCACCCCTGGCAGGCATCGGCCCTTGCGGGCCCCTCTGTTGCTGCTGACATCTCTTTGAGGCGCGCGTGGAACACTACGCGCCGTCGACCCGGGCTTGTTCCTTACCGGACAGCAAGCTACCCATTACTCGCCGTCCGCAAGCCCGTGCCTACGGTGGCCGGGAATCAGCCTGGGATTCCCGACGCCCAGGGCGTCTCCTGCGAAGGCCACGGCTGTGAGGGCGCATGTACTGCATCTCCCTCACGTGCGCCGCCTCCCTCTTTGCGAGCATAACTGCTTCGCTGAAGGAGGCGACTGCCAGCCATGCCCTCTCGCTCCGTACCATGGCCTGGACCAGGGTCGGACGCGAGAGATCGCCGCCGCCGATCACCTCCACGAGGACACGGCGGTGCTCCGCCCAAGCCGGGCAGACCTCCACCGTATGCTCCACCGTGTCCTCAGGGCGATCTTCGCAATGGAAACACCCGGGCGTTTCCTCCCGCCCTATCCGAAACAGGAACCTCCCGAAACAGCCATGTCCGGTGAGGACCTGTGTCAGGCGGAATGTGAGGACGCCATGCCGCCTCTCAAACCACTCCTCAAAGAGGGGACTTACCGCCGCAATCGTGGCGTGCCCAGCACTGGGTTGCGACAATCGCACTTTCCACGTCGCCATGAGATCCTGCCGGAGCTCTGTCCGCCGTGCCGCGATTTCCCGCGGCAGCGGAGTTACGCCCCGGCGTTTGGCCTCCTCGCGCCACTCCCAAGTGAGCGCGAGGACGTTTGCCTCCAGATCCCATGGCGGTAATCCGGCAAGGAGGCCCGCCGCCTCACCGGAGATATTATTAGTCTATTTTTTAGTACATATTTTTTTTTATTATTCGTTTACTCATTTTAGATCTTATTCTATTGCTTTTTTAAATATTTTTATGAAAGTAACTTTAAAAAAAAATCAATTATTTTTATTATTATTTTCTGTACTATTATATGTTTTTTTTTTTCATCGTTTGATGTTACCCATATTTGCAAAATTAAATTATCTTTATCTTTAGTCTGACTACCTCGTTGGTCTAGTGGTCGCATTTTCTCAAGCGCTATTACTGCTACCATGAGGTTCTGGTTTCCATTTCCAGGTCGGGCGAAGTGTTATTTGGCTTTGCCATATGGAATTTCTCTGTAGCAGCTCGGAGTCCGGATTTGTGCCCGGTTGATGGCAATAGGCTTGCCCCTATTACAAAGGACTTAAACATAACTCGCGAAATATGAGAATACTTTTGGTACACCTCTGCCCCTTCGGGGAAACAAGTCGTGATGTTATTTTGTTTTGTAAATATTATAAAATCTTTTAAATGACTATAACTTTAAGTACAACTTTCTCTGGCATCGTAAACGAAGGAGATTTTTTTCGCCCAAACTTCTTATTGAATAGAAATCCAATATATTGGCCTCCTCAAATACTGTTTGTTTGTTTCGGACGAATTCCTATATCCAATGGAAGTTATTAAACTGTTCGGATCTGCTCAATTGATACAAGTATGTCGGTCAACAATGGAATGGGTTTCGCTCGTGGACGGTGGATCGCTGCCAGAGCGATAACCGATGGATCGACATGATAAATGGATGCTGCTACAGCCCTCTGTCGGCGCCAGGCAGTCTCATTCCAATACCATCTACTGATATACGATACCGAAAAATTCCACTACGATGAATTTTATTACTATCAGACATAGTTTTTTTTTTTTTTTTTTTCAAAACAACGTGGTCTAGCAACCATCATCTTCTACCTAGCATTTTCTCAACATGTTGAGGTTGGCTTCCAGTCTAACCGGATGCAGCTGAATACAAGTATTTTACATGGAGCGACTTCCTATCCTCCACAACCCAGTTACTGGGTAACACGATACCCCTTGGTAAGACTAGTGGTCAGATTTCGTTCTTCAGACACAGTCAAAGATCTAAGAATGACCGCCGAGACCAATGGCCTAACGTGCTTTCCGAGGCACGGATGGCTCTTAGTATGTAAAGATGGTCACCTCTCCACGGACCAACCGCGTCAAGCGTAGCTTAACCTGATCGACCGACCCTTGAGGCTGTTATTATTTAACCACAATTTGGGCCAACAACCAATACTACATTAGTCACCCCGAGGTCGATACTCACTATTCAGGCCAATAAGTTACGAGGAGGTTCGTATAAATTAAGCATTATTAAGTCCGAGTTAAGCCGAGAATACTCAATCCACAGATCGTGAGTTCGGACCTCATTAAAACTTCTATCGGTACATTAAACGAATCGAATATTAGAAGCAGCTCGCGGTTGCTTGCCAACCTTGGAACAGAGTAGATTAGTCATTTGGTCACAGTCACACCTGTGGATTACCTAAATACTCAATACCTATTAATGGATTACCAGTAGTATAAGAGAAAGCAGTGCTGGCCCAGTGGCAATGGCTGCGACTCGGCCGTGGGTTCAAAGCCAGGCAGGCGCTTTACTTTGTGTAAACTATTTAACCACCACTGCTCACTAAATGCTGAAGGAAAACATCGCGAGGAAACATGTCCTAGAACCAAAAATTCGAAAGGCATGTATCATCTACCAACCCGTTCTTACTGGGCCCGCGTGGTGTATTACGGCCTGCTCCCGGGATCTCACAGATAGGAAGCCTGTGTCTGAGCAGTGGAAACATTAAAAGCTGATTATGCAGTAGGTACTATAAGTACATAGGTAAGTACATATTTCAATATCTCATTTTACACTTTCTTCTAAAATAAAGTTCATTACTTTATTTAAGTTATACGCTAACAGCCTGGGAACGTGCGCTTGCACATAATATGTTTATTACGTTATGTTAATTTAGTGAATTTAATTGTACACATGATCCTGTATTTACATACGAAAATATGTTTATCTATTAACAACTGTATTCTATGTACTTATTAACAAGTTACCTAAACTGGTAAGTAGAAAGACCCACCTCAAGTTGAATACCTTGTTGCTAGTCAAATATTATATCAATATCAATAAATACACTCAAGTTAAAGCTAACAAACAAAAGGCAACAAGCTTCTCAAATAACAGTGGTCCGCTTGCGCAAAACTTTTAAGAAAATGTTGCTGACTCCGCATTACTGTGTCGAAAGCAATCTCTTGGTAACGTATCGACATAAAATATTCCTTCTTATTAGATTGGCGTATCTACCTCTTATAAAAGTGCCTTCACTTTAAACTCACGTTCACTGGATCTACTTAGGCGTATTAAATAAGGTAAGAAGGCCCACTGGGAAAATGTATTAAACTAATTTCAACGTCAAAGACATAAAAACACTGTTAAAAACTTTTGGGCGCACATAAATCTTGGTGGACGTGTAACTTTTGGGTTGTGGACCCCTGCCTTAGTGAATACGAAAGTCTTAGCAAAGATGATGGAACTTGAATATTAATACAACCCATTAAAAAGTGAATGTTTCCAGTACTTTTAATAAAAATACAAAGCAATACGAACAAAATCTGCTATATCACTGTTACGAAATTTTGTTGCTTTCCAATATTACGGATTTTATTACAGACATTTAATAATACCAGCCATTTAAAAGCCTCCTTTTAATTCCTCGCAACACAAAAATCTTCGCCAAATTCAAAGAGACATAATTTTTCCCTTCACATTGTCAATAGTGAGTGGATCACAAAGTAGCGAGCACGTATGAAATGATTGATCGCAAGTACGTTAGAAGCCGCAAGAAGAACTCCACTTCCGATAGATTCGTCGCATCGTGCGCCCCGCGGCCCCCAGCACCGGATGTCACGTATGTCATACTTCCCGTTGGACCGACTTAGCTTTTTGCGTACCAATAACATCCATACTGTGATATTGGATTGTGCCAAATGTAAGTGCTGGCCACGTGTGTGCCGTTTGTCAGAGCTTTAATATAGTTGACTCGTAAGTAAGTAGGTTTGGTAAGTTTTATCAGGCGTTTACTCACCCTAACGTGACCGTCTTTTCTAATTGCTATTTATTTTATTTTGTACCGGTACTGCTAACTCATGCAATTAAAGACCAAAATATTATATTATCAGCTTTTTTGTAAGCTGTACTTAGTTTAACTTATTTTTTCTTGTGGTTCAAAAATATTACTAAACAATAATTACAGGTCCCGGTAGCGAAAGCCCTACGACCCGTTACAAAAAAAACGTTGGTAGTCTTCCGATCTATTCTGTATTGTCTCCGTGAAAACTTAGGCGAAGTGATGTTGAAGTCAGCTCTGAATAGTGTCAATTCATTGCATTAGGTGGAATGACAGCTCACTTCAAACTCACTTCACCTTTGTTTTTACGGTGACATTTTTACAGAATACACCGATTATTATTCCTCTCTTTCTTTTGTGGGCATAGAAACGTACAGCGCGCCTTTAAAATTTAAGGTACTGCTATAGGTGCTTTGTATGAAGAGCCTTTCCTATAAAAACTATACCTTCTAATCGTTTTAGAGCCTCGTCTGCCATCAATACTATAGAACCTTTTAAGTGGATGCACCAAAGCTATAAAAGGGCCATAATCTGAACATTTCGTCGGTGTAAACATCTTCATTAGCAGTAAGTCGACCCGAGGGAGGATAAGATGTGTATTGGCATTGGCGTCTAGCCGGCCGGAGTTAGGGGGCACGCAAATAAAGATCAACGACCGGCTTTAAGCTCAGCTGCTGCACCTGGGCCACGGTTTAGCGAACACTTTTATGTCTACAATATCGTCTGCTTAGGTATTAACGAGTTGGTCGGAATAAGGCGACAGTATAGGGATGTTTCGAAAGAAAAGTTGTGTTTGTAAAAAAAGTAGGTAGGTAGGTAAAGTAGGCACCTTACCGGCTATGTCAAAATATAGTGTTCAGTGTTTGTTTACTTGTTCAGATTGAATTTGTGCATAAACAACACAGCCAAAAATGTACCTACTTTGGAAATCCGCCCTCTTTTCAGGAAAACACGATAATACATTTTTCAGTGTGAAAGTGTTTGGCAAAGATACAAAATATTGCTGGCTTTACGAACCCACGTGACATGACTCGTATCATACCGTATCCGGTAACACATATTATCATAATGTGAATCCCAAACAACTACTAATGATATTAATACTTTTCATAGTCAATATTTTTTTTTTATTGTTGCCGTTCCTTCATAATATAAAATGTATTCTAGCCAAAAGAGAAGAAATACTTCAAAATAGCGCTGCATAACAATGAAATTGAAGATTACCTACGTCCTTAGCGTACATCATGGATGTTTTTATTTCTTACCCCTACATCAGCTTTGCAAAAAGGTCACAGGGTACGCCAGTCCTGTTTGGTTTGGTTGGTCTTCATATTTCATAAAATAAAAAGAGTTTTTAATAAAATAGCATTGTATATAAAAATACAGGCTGTTTAAAAGATAGAAAAACCATTGTTGAATGCCTTCAACAATGGTTTTTCTATCTTTTAAACAGCAATCAATCAATCAAACAAAAAAAACGGTAAAAAAGAAAACACGAATGGCATCCCAGTGATTTTCTGACAGAAAACAGCCAGTGTTCATTGCATGATTTCTATGGAATTAGTAACCTACAATGTATTATATAATATTCGAGCGAAATGTTGTATTACAAACGGTTATATTACGTGTTTAATAAATTAAACAGCATTTAGATTTATTTTCATCGAACGTCTAAAACCTTTCATTATGGAACTGCAAATTGAACTACAGAATATTCCGATAAATTCTGGTTAAGTACAAATTCGTAAATGATATAATAATTATTGGCAGCTATCACATTAAAAACATAATGACCATTTTCAATAATAAAATGAAATGAGATCAAAATGCAATACCTATATTTAACCGTTCACCGTCCTGTAAAGGTAGAATTTAATTATATTAAATAAGTATTGGAAACCGTGACTGGACCTAATAGCATCAAAACAATAACGTAGAAATGAATATAATTATTTAAATTTCATTCTGGAAACATGAAATACTTTCAGCAGCAACTTTCTGTATTCAACCGTTTACCAATTCGCTTTCCAAGCGTATATAAATGATAGATAGTGATTGTAGCAATCCTCCAATGTTTGCTCATCGTTAGCTGCTTGTTTGCTGCTTGTTTTGTAGGTTATGTTAGTATGTAGGCAAGCAAAAATAACTATATTATGTACATAATCGGCCTTTAATGTTCCCACTGCTTGGACACAGGCCTCCTCTCTATGAGAGAGAGTGGGCTATAATGTACCCCGCATGGTAGGCTATAGCGCCAGTGCGGGTTATATTATACTAATATACAGGATACATTTTTAACCAGTGCGCAAACTGTAACCATAAATTCAGCATATCATTCTAGACGTAGAAATTTTCCGTCAGATATACAAAAAACAATAAGCTGTTTCATGTGAATAGTGCAATACCTACGCGGTTAAAATGTATGGAACAGCTGATTGTTTTCTGGATCTGAGACGAAAAATTTCTACGCTAGGGGGTCTAGAAAAATATGCTGAATTCATGGTTACAGTTTGCGCACTGGTTAAAAATTTACCCTGTATACTAAAGGTAGAAATTAAACTTAAATTCAATAAGTAGGAGGTTTCCTAGTTACAGGTTTGTAACAGCATATATTTAAGGTTTCCTTTTATCTAACTTGAACTTTAATTTCAATTATATCTCTCAACCTTTTTTTCTCGATTTCCGCATACCACCTGCTTCCGTGGTATGTACCTATAGTAATTATGTAACAAAATGTATAAGTCCAAGCCCTTTTAAGGCCTCAGGAGTTCTTAAAATATCCGGATTCAACTGAAAAAGCTAACTTCGTGGAATTACGGACATCGCGTTTTTACTGCTGCATATCCTGAAGCTTTTACAAGAATTGTATTTGAAAAGCAAACATTAATTTATCCTTCATATTAATTTGTCTAATTGTTATTACAAGATATGACATTAAAACGTCTCTAACTTTATTCGATTTCAGTTTAAATTGAATACAAGGATGCCTACATATTTTTGACTTCATTGTACATTGAAATTCAACGTATTTTCTTACAAATTTCCCTGGAAAAGTAATATTTTGATAATATAGGTACGGTGTCTGTATTTGAAATTCAGTCGCTTCGTCTTCAAATAAGTTACAGGATTCATATCAAGGGATGAAGTATAAGAGAAAGCAGACAGATATTCGGGACTCAGGGTTGTCCCTTACTAATGCAGTTAGAAAATATATTTTCTTCGCTTTTTTACCTTTAAACTTTTTTACCTTTAAAGTAAATTTTTACTTCAATTTAACGGGAAAAAAAAACTCAATGAAGCTGAAATTCACAACACCCAATTCAGGACGGCTTTATATTTTACAAGTAGGTAATTCTTAAAAAGATATAAGGTTTCTTAGTGTAAGTGAAGTGTGCGCGATTATAATATTGTAAGTTTTACTTTAAGTTATTGTTAAGTAAGATAATTTACTTATATTTTCTGTTGTTGTGTACTTGGTCACTTATCATCGCCTTGGATGAGTCTATAAAGGTGAAATAAATGTATTTAAAATAAAAACATAATAGGTAGGTAATAATAACTTTTTACTGTTGAATTATCAGTTTCGGGATATAATATTAACTTAATTCTGGAGACGTTTTAAGTAGGAAACTACATTACCAAAGGCATGACTTCTTCATAAACTATTCATAAATTAGCGGTCCATGTATCTGCGGAGCGATGATGATGCATAATTTTGCTAATTTTCTTAATGCATTATTTTTGTGGTTACGCTTACCGAGTGAGTGGTGAGTAGTGGGAGTAGAGCCTAATTTAAAAATAATAGCAGCTTGTGAAATAAAACGAGCATCAACCCTGTGCGGTGCGGGCGGTGACTGGCGCGCAGCATCGATCCGTCGCGACGTGCCCGACGCAGCCCGACGCAGTCCGACACAGCACGACGCGACGCCCGCGCCGACCTTACATTGTTTACTTTTGATTCATATATTTTATATTATGAGCCCCGCTTCGAACTTTTGAACTGATACAGAGGTCACCTTAGGTAGACGTCTGGACACGGACGCTAGTTTTGCTTTATTTTCATTGATTCTCCTACGCAGTACCTATTAGTGCTCGAACACATTGCAGATGATTATTATATTTATTAAACAGTATTCCTTGCAAACTACATAATGTTATGCAAATGCGTTATGTAACGTTACTTTAAGTAGCCGGTTAACTACGTAATATTGCGCAACAAACATTTTCCTTGCAAACGTTAATAATTATAAATGGTTCCGTACGCATTTTAAAGGCTTTGCAGCAGCGGCACGCAGTTACGTTTAATTAAACGTTGTGGTTTAGCAGCAATGAGAACCTAAATACTCGCAGCGAATTATCTCGTCTATCATCTAAGAGTCGCGTAGTACTGCACATTGGTCTCATCTACCTCCACTATCCTGTCATCACTTGGCGAGTGGATTATTTATTTGTTTGGTCGCGGATGTAATTACACCCTCTCCGGAGCCTCGGCGCGGACAGATCCCGTCCAACAGGTCTCGTTAATATTAATCTGATCAACTATAATGCCAATACCGAGTCTATAAAGCAAATATGCTCACGAACTGTATCTCGCGGACGTTTCTTCCATTCCTGTTTTATTATATGTATTTCGCTTTGCATACTTACAATCATTAAGTCGCACTTGATTTATGGTAGAGTTTATTTTATTGGAACACACCTACTCTTAGTAATAAAATATCTATCTACAAATAGTAAAACTTTTGATGTCCAAAAAAACTCTAAAACATACTATTGTTCTGCAAATGGACCGAAAATGTGGAGGCGAGCCGAATGGCGATAAAATTACTGTAACACTCGTAAAAAATAGCTATAATATTTTTACGTCCCAATTTAGGAACTTTAGTGGACTGAGCCTGGACATAAATTGTGCGTATCCATGTATCTGGGTTCTGTAGTAAATACCTAGTAGATAGTGCGGATAGTGATGTGTGTAGGAAACTATAAGTTGTAAGTACCGCCTTCACCAATAAACAGTGCGTAAGTGAACGCGCGAGGCACGTTGTTATTTAGCGACGACCTATTAGATAGGTATGGCTGTATCTTATTCATGGATATTCACTGCGCCGGCGCACCACATAAACTTCGGGCCGCCGCACACTGGTCCCAAATTAAAAAAAAGTGGACATTGATAGTAGACCGCTGATATTTTTTTTTATTGTTGATATAATGATAACAGATAAGGCAAAAAAATATTATTGTCCTACTTCAAATACTTTTCTCTATAAAAAATATTTCTTTTTTTTTTGTATGGGAGTGATTACATTTTACTCAATTTCTCAAAAACCTTAAGCGATGTCGAGATGGCATTCACATATGTTAGAAAACTAATAATTCTGAGTATTTGGCTCGAAGAAACTTATTGCTTATCTCTGCGTACTTTCGAGATAATAGTGACAGAAAATAACAAATTTTTTTAATGTTAATTGTTCGCTTTTTTTTAATCATAGCCTTACTCATATCGCAATAGGTCCGCTGGCCAGCAAAATGGAGCTTCGACGCGAGTTTGCCGGGATAACAAGATGGCCGCCTCTCATGACGTAACGTAATACGGTCACGAATCGCGCGCGTACACCTCACTCAGTGTACAACTAAATGTGGTTGCGATAAGACGTGTCCTTATTTTTTCTGTGCGCTTGAAGAAATGCTTGTTGTTTGTTTGTTTTGTTATTGTTGTATTTTGAATCTTTGGATTTTAAAATCAAATAATTTTTGTTTGTCTTTCTTTCGTCGAATTTGTTTTCGTAATTTTTTTTGTTAAAATCAAAGTCACTTTGTCTTTGATATCTTTGATTCTAATTTGTTTTCAATTTTCCTTAAAATTATAATATGTCCGCATTTGTCACCAACTTAGACTTATACGTTGTTCTTAAATCAGGAGGTGGTTTTAAAAATGTCGAATTTTTATTTAATGCCCTTATTGAACGTATTGGTGTTGAATTGTCTTCCGAAGATTTGAGTAATATTAAATTATTTTGTCGTAATTTTTCAAGTAATATCTCAAAAAGATGGTCTGCTTCCAGTAGAGCTCAAAAGACCTTTCTTAACAAAAATTCAGACTGGTTACAATCCCAAATAGTTTGGCCAAAATGTCAAAATATCGATTTAAGCAGCATTTTTAAAGTTGCCGAGGAAGTAATTCCAAATTTCGAAACGCAAGTGGATACTCATCAATTAAGTTATGGTACAAGTAAAAAACCATTTGTTGATATATCTGATAAACAGAAGAAAAGGCGTTCTCTAACACTTCTAGATCACACAGGAGGAATTAGTTTATGCTTTATGTGCCAAATTAAAAGAGTCTAAAAAAACAAAATTAGCAGCTATATTAAACGAACTCAGCCAAAACAAGGAAAAATGTGAGATGGTATATGATGTACTATTCGCTAAAAAGACTGACAAACCGTGTTTACCAGATGATAAAACGTTAGCGCTTTACACCTCAACAAATTTGTCAAAATGGCAATATCGAAATTTAAGAACTATTCTTGCTTCAGAGAAAATGTATGGTCTTCCATCCTATGAAAAGCTCCTGGAAGCTAAAAAAACTTGTTATCCTCCAGAGTCAGACATAACTGTAACTGAATCTGATGCTAAGATAAGACTTCAATCGCTTCTAGATTTGACAACTAATAGGATATTAAAAACAATTCAGCACAACTCTGCCGACAAAAAATCGCTAAAACTAATAAGCAAATGGGGTTTTGACGGGTCATCTTCTCAAAGTAATTATAAACAAAAGTCACACTCCGACACTAAAATTGACGATTCTTCAGTTTTCATGATTAGTTTGGTTCCGCTTCGTTTGGAAGAAGAGAGTGGTACTATCTTGTGGCAAAATCCTGCTCCCTCTTCAACAAACTATTGTCGTCCAATTGGCTTTATATTTGCAAAAGAAACAAATGAATTGATAAAGAAGGAAAGTGCATCCTTAGAGGAAGAAATTCGTAATCTTGTTCCCACAATAATTGTAGATAATTTTGATATTAAACATGATTTGTACATGACTATGATTGATGGGAAAATTTCTACTGTGATTTCCAATACTTCTTCTGCAGCTGTTTGTAATATTTGCAATACCCCACCTAGCAAAATGAATGACTTGGACTTTGTATCCAAAAGACTCATCAGAGAAGATATGTATAAATATGGTCTGTCTTCGCTTCATATGTGGATAAGATGTATGGAATGTATTTTACACATTTCGTACAACTTCGACTTCAAAAAGTGGGCTGCACGAAAAGAAGATAAATTGTTAAAAGAAATTAAAAAGAATTTGACACAAGAAGAATTCCGGGAAAGAACTGGTTTGTTAATTGACATAGTAAAACAGGGATTTGGTACAACCAATGACGGTAACACGGCAAGAAGGTTTTTTGAAAATTATGAAGTATCTGCTGAAATAACGGGTATCCACCCTGATTTAATCAAGAGATTTGCAGTCATTTTACAAACAATTTCATCTGGTCAACTTATTAATACCAACTTGTTTAGGGAATATTGTAAAGAAACAGCAATGCTATATGTAAACTTATATCCATGGTATTACATGCCTTCAAGTGTCCATAAATTGTTGATACACGGTGCTGATATTTGTGAAAATTTCTCCTTTATTCCGATAGGCATGCTTTCCGAAGAAGCTTCCGAAGCGAGGAATAAAGATTTCCGGAATGTTAGAATGGCACATACAAGAAAAATCGGTAGAGTTCAGACTAATTTAGACATTATCCACAGCTTTCTAATTAGCTCAGATCCTTACATCAGCCATATCAAACCAAAGTTTGCTCGTTTACATAAACAGTTGTTTCCAGAGGCTAGTGCTTTGATCTTGAACAATGAATTGCTTTCGTTGGAAAACGAGGAAATAGAGATTTCTCAAGAGAATATAGACCCAAATATTAATCTTTCACCATAATATTTTTTCAGAATCGTTTGTGAACATATTCAACTTTATGTTTGCAGCTTAATATGTCTTCATTTTGATTGTTTTTTAGAACTGATGAAAGTACTCCTTCAGAAAGGTCATAGCTTTTCAGTCATTAGTGAGCCCCCATAACCTCTTTTACAGAGAAGTCTCTTTTTACTTATTTGACATTACGCATACATTATAATTATGTGCTAAAGTAAGGCTATGATTAAAAAAAAGCAAAAAATTAACATTAAAAAAAAATGTTATTTTCTGTCACTATTATCTCGAAAGTACGCAGAGATAAGCAATAAGTTTCTTCGAGCCAAATACTCAGAATTATTAGTTTTCTAACATATGTGATTGCCATCTCGACATCGCTTAAAGTTTTTGAGAAATTGAGTAAAATGTAATCGCTCCCATACAAAAAAAAAAGAAATATTTTTTTTACAGAAAAGTATTTGAAGTAGGACAATAATATTTTTTTGCCTTATCTGTTATCATTGTATCAACAATAAAAAAAAATATCAGCGGTCTACTATCAATGTCCACTTTTTTTTAATTTTGGACCAGTGTGCGCCGCGGCAGGTGGACCACGGGAATTCGCGAAGGTTAATGAAACACTTTTATTGCTGTGACATCGCGCAGAAGTTATTCTAGGAACGAACATAATTTGTACCCACGTAATTGTTATTGTACATAGTTCCAGTAAGTAGAACTCGTTGTACGTACTTGTCAGCTCCAATTCCAAGTTATAGTTACAAAAAACCTGCCAGTTCTTCTCGTTTCAAAAATTTCAGTAAAATTATAAGATGGTACGGATTTTTTGCTCCACTGGAATTTATCCATTAAATGTTTTGCTTTTGGTTTAAAATAAAATTGTAATTATCGATATGCTCAGCCACTGTTATTTTATGCCCGAGACCACGACAGACCATGTCTGCTGAGCTTACTCATTGTTTTCCGACTTTGGATGACTATAACCCTGAGTTAATTTTACCCATTTCCTGCGCACAGTGCGTAACGTCTGCAGCTTTATGTTGCTAAAGGAATTTGTAACACTGGTAAGAGTAATTGACTTAACACCGGTGCGCTATAAACATAGCTTGACGCGTAACTGCATGCGTCCGACGATACTGAAATAGACGCAGAATGCAAAACACCGCTCAAAAGTTCATCATCCTCGCAGCTATTCCAAATATGCCTCATATGAAACACCTTAGCGGACGCAATGAACGTGGTGACATGAGTTGTTTATTGGACAGCATCGAAGAATAATTGCGGTCGCGTTATGTCTAGAATTACTTGCAAAAATGTGACTTTGATACCGTGAACAATCTGAGACTACCGCTCTAACAGGGGGTCTTCTATAGTAACCGGACATTATTTTAATGCCTATTCAAAAGTACTGCTAAAACGGGTTGGTGGCAACAAAGTTAAAGATGACGCTGCACCCGCGCATCCGTCGCGGGATGTCAGGGAACAGTTAGGCGACTCCGCTAAGAGTCGCAGCACGCGTCACATCGACACATACTGCCTCTAATGTATAAAGTTACACACTCGTATGCAAATAGCTAGTCAACTATGTATTATAACTCCAGTGATTTCCCCCGATACAGTCACAATAACGTGGACATTGTTTACGCACCGGTCCGCGTGTGCTTACATTTGTAAGCAGGAGTCATAATTTAAAATGAAATGAGAAAGATTATAGCTATGTTTTGCAATATTTTGACGTTGTAGCTTTACGAGTTGTAATACTGTCTAAGTGTCCACTCAATGTATCTTGGCTCCTTGGTACAAGTAAAAGCGGGGTCCGCAAAGTACTTAGCGTAATGGCAAAAGTGAGTGGAACTTTTAATTCGGCTATCTACGAGTCGCTTTCAACTTTAAACTTAAGGATTTAGGAATAGAAAATGTGTAAAAAGGTAACTATGACTGTCTTCCTAAAATCTTGCCTCAGTATACTATTGTAGTCTTTGCCTGCTATATTTTACTAATACTTAACTTGTATAGTCTGTGATTGAAATATTACAAACGCAGCGATTTACGCAGTAAGTCAATGCACAAACCATTTATGTATTCCTTTTATGTTTCATATTCATATTGTGTCAAGTGATAAATATTACTAAGCAAAATATTTAACATACGATGTATCCACGATTCCAAAAGCTCATTATAAAATAAACGTTCTGCGTACAGCAAAAACTGAAAGTATTCCAATGTTGTAAGTGGTCGGGTCCGTTGTCGGGTGGCCTTTCACGATCTAGGAAAACATTCCAATATGGACGGGACACGAACCGGGGTTTCAATAAAAAGCAAACACCCAATTATCTGGATTGCTCCACTCCTTTGGTAATGTTGCTAATATATATGACCTACACACTTATCTCTAGAACAATCGCAGTAATTAAACACATACACGAGTAAAACAGTTACTAGAAACGATGATACAACAATCAATTTCTAAGCTCATGAAAATAAACGGTTTACTTATTGATTATACGGCTCCAAGATACCATCGACAAGTGATGTCCTTATTCGTGTCTATGACTCCGACAACTGTGTTCCTTATAAGGAGTCTTGTGTGTATACTTCCGCTTAGTATACATTGTATAAATGAAATCATTATTATAAGACACCTTATGTAACACTAACGAAATACGCCATCAAAAGGTTGGATTAAAATTATAACTCGTACAAAAAGTGAATGTAAATCTGAATATTATAATGGTTTTGAACATGACATAGAAAAACAACATGTTGTTATAGTACAAAATCCAAACACCAAACTTGGGGTGCAGAAAGATAAAATTTGCATTCACCACTTGCCCACATTTCTACTTTGCATTTTTATATTCGCAAGGGAACCAACGTGCTTTGGAAGTTAACAAGATCAACACGAATGGGGGCAATTGAAGGGAACGAAGCTTGACGTTATATATTTTTTTAAATTCATTGCTTTTAAGCAAAGCTACTTCATCTGTGGACAATAGGGGATGTAAATGAGTTTGTTTTGAACACTTCTTTTCTTTTACTCAAGTAAAATGAATGTCAATATTTATTACATTGTTTACTGCAGTTTCTCTGATCTTGTTTTCATTTGAGCTTTGTTTTATTTTACTTTCTTCCGCCTGGCTCGCCGGGTAGAGTTATGGCCGCAATTCGATACTGCCTTGCAGAGTTCTGCGCTTGCACCTGTATTGTGAACGTTAATTTCCTCTTTTGAATCGTTTCCTCTTTGAGAATGTAAAACTTAAAAAAACTACTTATTTAAAATACTACTTTAACTTAAATACAAAAGCAACAAAAACGCAAAGCATGTCATTTAGGTGAAGGACATAAAGCTATAACTACGGTTATGTGAGGTACTCAGCAGTTAGACAGAATTCAAGAACAAAATTTAAAAATAAACTTAATTTTGTTGCAAGGGGAAGTAAATGAGAACACATTCGTGAAATGTTTAGGCTTACAAGTGTATTTTAAAATATGTTACAAGCACACAAATCAAAAAGTAAATATTATTTCTAATTTCATGTTTCCGCTTAAAATGTGTATAATAAACGATCTGTTAATGTTATTCTATTAATGATATCTTCCTGCGAGCTTGGTTGTGGTCGTTAAATATGCTTTGCTAGTGAAGGGACATCCAAAAATAAACTACATGTGTTTATGGTATCAACACATCTCTACAGAGGGCTGTGGTCGCGTTGCATTCTCGCACGTCACGTAATGTAATGAAAATGTCGCCGATCACTGTGACCCTTTTATGAAATAAGTTACT
Source organism: Polymixis lichenea (assembly GCA_949091785.1). Classification (NCBI taxonomy): domain Eukaryota; kingdom Metazoa; phylum Arthropoda; class Insecta; order Lepidoptera; family Noctuidae; genus Polymixis; species Polymixis lichenea. Next base: position 9,386,857 of record OX420932.1, on the reverse strand, counting down.
GACATGTGAAAATATCGATCTCATGTTTCGAAACTGCCTGATTCTGCTGTGTTGATCTCAATTTTTGAAACCTCTGGTCAGATTATTACATTGTCACAGTTGCACATATCGTAATTTCGTTTGAATAACATTTCTTATACAATAATGTCATTGTAGGTTCACAATCATTGCCGACCCCAAAGTTAGTGCTCATTGTTTGTGGACAGACATTTTGTTTATTGTCAACAGCACAAAGTGAGGAAGTGTCGCACACCCATGCACCATTGATTTGTACGCAATTTCCTTGACCTCCTTACTGATAAACTACTTTGAAATATCTCTGCATATTATCGGTTCTCAACTATACGGCATGTAAGCTTTTAGTTCATTGTCACGAGCAGACCAAAATATATACATTATGTTATTTCACAATAGTGTTCTTTATTATGATTAAAGTGTAGTCTGGATGAAGCTTTACTATCCCCTTATTACAAAGGAATCTGGCTGGCAGGCTTTACGTAGTTACTACACATTTGCCACTCATGGTACTTATTACGTAATTTATCAATTCTAAAGCATCAACTACGGATGTGTTTAACTAATCTCCCTATCTCTATAACAACACATCCTCACTGACCTCAATTGACTCCAACGACAAACGTAGGAAGATTCAGATTAACACTCTCGATTTCTCTAGGAAGAAGCGAATGCACTTTGTTCTATAATTCCCACAATAGTAGTGAGTAGGTAGGTAGTACTACAGAAAGCTATGTATAATTACGTTGTTGGACGCAGTTTGCGATGACATTTAGGCTGCGCGCGCGCAGTGAGAGGCGGCCGTTCCGTAACCGCGACCCTTTCGACCGATGCACTATCCGATGCATTCACCAGCACACCGGCCCGGCCGTCTGTGCAATCGATACCAAATTGCTGTACAATTACTGGCTTAAAGTGATCTTAAGTACTTATGGTACCTTCACTTTCATTTTTGTTTGTATGCTAAAGGTAAAACTGCCCCATGGCAGTCTGCTTTAATTTCTCGAGACGCATGGGGAATAATTTGATACTTTTGGTACACGGTAGATTGTGTACGGGCCATTACATTTGAGATTGATGGCAGTTTGTATATTACCTACTTACTATTATTTTTCTTAATCTTATTTGTATATTGTTCGTTAGCTGTAAGCGCTACTGTTTTTTATGTCCTTAGCATAGCTACTAATAATGTATTCGAGATTAGGAGACCAGGAGACCCGTAGCACAGGTTCTACTTAGTACGGGCTCCTGTCTCCCATCTTGAAACTTTTTGAAATATAAACATTTTAATATTTGTGGGAGAAAATAAGTAAATGTATTTATTACAAAATCCAGATGTGAAATAACGTATAGTATATATTGCCTTACCTTCTCAGTTTATTAACTACTAGCTTTTGCCAGCGGCTTCGCCCGCGTAGAGGTCGGTGTATTATACATGTAATTCTTCCTCTTGAATCACTCTATCTATTAAAAAAACCCGTATCAAAATCCGTTGCGTAGTTTTAAAGATTTAAGCATACATAGGGATATAGGGACAGAGAAAGCGACTTTGTTTTATACTATGTAGTGATTAAATAACTTTACCTAGGTACTTAGAAAATGTAATCTCTCAATCCAACTTTATAAATATTAACACAATCAGTGTGACCATATTTGATTTTACGGTGTGCAAGACATAATACCTATCTATTAATTATTAAATAATAATAGCAAACTATTTAATTGTCACTTCGAGTCGAGCAGCCAGTTGAGTCGTAAAATTTAATGGAATTTAAAGAAGTGTTTTATTGCTAATCTTCCCAATTAATTACGATACCTAGTAATATAATAGATAATAGATAGAAGGTAGGTAGTAGTAGGTTCCTATGTACTTACTAGCAATGTTTGAGATTTTGTTTAAAAACTCATAGTTAAGTGTACAGTTTTCGATACACTCGACTATGTAGCCTGTGGTGTAGCTGTAGAGCTGAAAATTTACCTCGCCAAAGATCGTGAAAGTAAATAAATAAAGGGAATCTGAGAAGCTTCAGTTGTCACTGTAAGCGGTTTATCGATGATATTTTAGGTTTCCCTTCGTGACCGCTCATTCCGAAGGTTAGTTTGATTTTGAAACAAAATATCACTGCAGTCTGCGCGGGCGTGGTCATTGTTTAGCAGGCGACCTCGGAATCGGTAATTATCTATTGTTTATGTGATTTTATTCGCAAGCATTTCACGACATTAGCACACATTATTAATGATGTGTGATTCCGATGTTTAGATATAAATCTGGATTATTACAATTTGAGCTTTTCAAACAAAAAATCTAATGTTGTCAATAAACCGTCCGCACATTTGCATAATTTTACCTTTATAGACGTTAATTGATCCGGTTTTTGTGTTATCATTTAAAAAATCAGGCCGGATAGGTAGCTTGGGATCGTAAAGTGTGGGTGGTCTCGGAATGAATTCCGTGGTAATGTATTTTGCTAAAAATCAGCTCACTAAAGTGGAATACCTTTGCACGGTTGTATTTTGATAACATTAATTGTGAGGTCGTTCGTTTTCATTTGTTTTTTATGATATTTGATGGCGCAGCAAGTGGCGCCGCCGCCGTCTAGTTTTGTTACGAGCATACTGGAATCACCGAAATGGTCGGATCAGAGTGACACTGGCTGGCGACTGGGACTCTAGCAGAGCGTCGCATCCATACATAATAGTTATATATTTGTATGGCTGCGTGGCGTCTGTCTTCTGATGACAGAGAAGATGTCAGACGGGGCGATGACGTACAACGTCTACGTACGTCTTCTGCTTTAATCCAGCACAATCCCGATTTTATTGAAGCCGCTGAACCACTAATACCATGACCACTTCTGGAAACGGATATCCTGCGCCATTAATATGTATTTCGCAACACGCATGCGTTTAATCTCGTCTGTAAATTATTGTAACAAACGTGGCGGGGGTGTTAACCGTTAATTAAGGGGAACAACGAAAGGGAGGGTGGAAATACAAATTTAATTTAAAGAATCGGACATTCAGACAGAATTAGAATGCCCAAACTTTTGATATTATGCGAAGCTCGTTGTAAGTTTAAATACAATTAAAGTTAATTATTCCGTTCTTATTCGAAATGAACAAATCCGAATTTAGTCTGTTTCATTTTTTATTTATGTTTATGGAGTGTTTGTGTTTGGATCCAACGCCATTATTGATAAAAGGGCATCAAAGAAAGCTTGTGTGTTGTGTCCCCTTGTTTCGCAGACAGAAATTTCATAGAATTTCGTTTCCCAGAAAATGTTTCATAAAATATTTGGTCCTTGTATTTTTATTTCGAATATTATTGTTTCATAAATTATTTACTTGAATTAATCTTATTTCACAGAAACACAATTCAATTAATTTTTAATCACATTCTTTTATTTAACAAACTTATCAAACAGTAGAATTAGTTTTTAACTAATATTGTTTGTTCGGTGTACTTTTCCATGGTATTTTATTATGTTAGTGACAGGAACGAATCGCTGCAAAACCGACTCCACTTAGTCTTATCTGCCCTACCCCTAGAGTGTAATTTAAATCTGCGTAGGCGCGCTGGGGCGAGGCGGCCGGCGAGCCTAGGAGCAGGTGGCGGTGGTGAGCGTGAATACCATCTGCGACGATAAGCTCCCGTGGGACCGCCGGAGCCCCGCAGCGCCGATGCCGTGTCAGAAACCATGTCTGCTGCATGTTGCATGCTCGCTTGCATGCTGCATGCTTGCTTGCATGCTGCATGCTGCGTGCTTGCTTGCACGCTGCATGCTGCATGCTCGCTTCAATTGAAACGTTTAGAAACTGTCACTTGTTAAAATATTATTCTTAAATAAACAATATAAAGACAAAGAATATTTGATTTGTTATTCTATGATATGATTATTCTAACATTAAACTTTATGTGAAATAGAAATGAATGATTTAAAAATCTTCAAAGTAAGTATTATTCGTATTGATTATTCTATGAAATCGAAATAAGAAAAAAAAAATTTTTGAAACGAAATTCTATAAAACTACTAGCTATAAAACAAAGCACAACCATTAAAGAAAGCTCGTGTCGAGAGCTTTGATAGTTTTGATCAACTGGTTGATCTGGTATACAGTTCAGATCATGCATGATACTTAAGTAATTGTGATTACTATTCAATGTAATAAGAGGTGACATTCATTAGAGTAGGCACATGACGTGCAAGCATGAAAGTGACCTTAGTCATTTCTGTACTTAATACAGATTTTTCAATAATTATATCAATATCGGAATGCCGCAAGGCTCACTTTGTGGCCTGAAGTGTGAAAGGATACAAAAATGTAATTAGTCATGAGTGTTCTGCTATGTAAAATGGTTATTTATAAGGTAGATAATAAAGTCCGAAGATGGCATAAATAAAATAATGATATGTATGATTAAAAGCAGAGATAGATAGATGTAACATACCACACCATACCATCACGCCTTGTTTCCCCGAATGGTGGTGCAAAATTATCGGTAGACCATGTGCAGGTGACGGAACCGGAGGGTGACGCTGGAGAACTTCTACTCCCGTGGGTTTTTGATGGCAATTCTGACAATGAAACGACATTGACAACAAATGACGACGAAGGAGTAGCTACAATGGTTGGTACCATTAGACCTGGAAAAACTACGACAAGAGGGCCCACCTCCTGGCGGGAATTAATTTTTGTTGGTTCGGTCGGCAGCAGGTATCGTACACCCACAGTTCGCCAGTTATGTTTTTAAGTTCCATGATATAGGGAGCGAGCCTATTGTCATCAACCGAGTGCAAATCCAGACTCCAGGATAGATATAAATCCAAGCAAAACCAATTTTACTGAACTGAAATTCGTTTATGATTAAATTAAAAGAGTTTGATAAAGTTTCTTTCCACCGTTTACAAAATAAGTGCAATTGTGCATGTATTGTATAAATCATGTTTAAAGTCATATAAGCGTAAAATATTTGTATACCATTCCCTTTTAATAAATTCTTTAACACACAGCCATTACTAATTGTGAGTGTCTACAATACCAACATAATTCACTACTGAAGTGTTTATATCCTTGTTTTTACATAGGTACAGCTGTAAAGGTTTCACAAATAGCAGGGTAATGTAACAAATGGGCGCGAAATGCTGCGATTTCAACACGTAATGTAAAATAATTGAGTGCCCATGCGCATTGTCGATAGTCGCATTCCGTCGGCGTATTATAAGGCATTTCATCAGGGCTACTGGCGGAGTGGCGGAAGCCATAGCTGTGGGCGTGCAGTGAATAGCCCAGCAATACTCACTAATTCATAATTTTGAATGATTTATGGACTGCATTTAGAATTAATAGTTGTATTATTTATTAGTTATCTTCTTACCATCACAGTTCGTCTTGGATTTAATGTGATTATCGGAAGCTACGCAGCTGACACAGCAACTATGAAGCGTTGGATAAAATACTTTGAAAGACAAATGCATGATTTGGTAAGTTCTCCACCATATGTCACTTAAACTTAAAACATACTGAGAGGCGAAATTGAATTTCATTCTTTCATGGCGTATGTACCGCGTAGTCTAACCTAACGTTCCGTATAAAGGGTGCTATATTACTTATGACGTGATATCAACATAGCTACGTTTTCAATAAGGTTTGAATATATTATTCGTTTTTCTCCTTTCCTTTTCCGTCTCCATCGTACCAATCCAAATAGATACACAATGGTAAGTGAAGCTAGATACGACACTTTATACAACCAATTGTTATTCATAGTCGAAACCTGTCAACTATCAAGCATGACATTCCTGTAGGTACTAAATACAAAAATATTCTGGACTTGACGTCCACTTTCTTATACAGAACTAATGAATAATTATGTTAATTTAATAAGGGCTGTGCAGTGTGCACTTTAGAACTTTGATTTGACCGTATAGTATCGTAGGTACTGTTGGATACGAAAGAAAGTGTAGACGATAATATATAATCCTTATATAATCGGTTTACCATAAATATTGTGCATAAAACAAAGAAAAAACAATGGCGACAAATGAATCACTTGATTCGAAACACAATTATATAAACCTAAATTCCTAACCAAACGCCAGATATTTGAAATCAAAGTGGCCAGTTCAACCGAACGCCAATAAATGTGAAAGGTTCGTCAAAGATTGATTACCACATTTTGCTCTGAATTTGTTTAACATTTACTTTTACACTGATGTTATCATCCACCAGCTTTTGCATGGTTATCACAGCACTTGAGATGATTTTCCTTAATTTATCGAAATTAGTCATTCCATTTCTAGACCACTTACCATAGAAATTCCTCTCTGTGATGATGTATTTGCAAATTCGTAAATCAAATTAATCGTTTTAAAGATAGTGTGTTTACAGGAGTAACATTTTAATTAAAAGAGTACCTACTCATCACTTGTATTTTATTAAGTGAATTATTGTTTTTGATTATATTTTTTTGTCTCTTTTACCCTTACAAACGTTGTCTATATCTCTTTATCTTCTCTACTATCGCAGGTATGCTGGAAGAGATTTCTTTAGAAACAAACATTACGTTACCTGTATTACATATGAATAGTCTCCTGTCCTGATGCATGAGAAATACTTAAGATAGAATTAACACTAAACTCGTCGGATCGAATCTGAATACCATAGAGCCATCTGTTCGCATATCAAATCTTTAGAATACAGTAAGAACAAAAATAAATAGTTACGAATTGTGCTCGAGTATACACCTACGTAAGTAGGTTTTAGAAAATGAGCTACCTAATTGTCTCAGAGCTGCCAAGATAACAAATGAGCAAATACGGATTAAAAGAACATTACTTGGTTTGCATTTAGCGCAATCGGATCTTCATTGATATGCTCTCATTGTTACAGCTTCTGCACGATTTATATTGATCGCATGATTAGCCCCGTCTATAACCTCGTAAATCTTTCTAATACCGGATTTACTTTCAGGCTGCGACACTGTTTAACCAGGACATTGCTACCATCTTGAGATACAAGTTCAGCAGCAAAAGAAGCATTTGTCAGCTACCCAGGAACTACAGGTGGATGCGCTAAAGTGTCCCGTGAAATTCAAAATTTCTTACGTTTTTTGCAATTCAATCAGGTCAGAGTCATGTTGTATGCTATTAAAATATTTTGACTATGATGATTATATTATTAGTAAATTCAATTATTATAATTATGTAATCATTTACGTGTTACGCTCGCGAAACATATTTCAATCGACTGACGACATGGTTGGCGTAATGGCTGAGCGATCGACTGCTACGCAGCGTGTCGCGGGTTCGATCCCCCGCACGGAACAAATATTTGTATGATCTGCAAGTAAAGTCACCTCAGAGTAAAAATAATTCTTTACCATATTTATTTATTTAAGCTTTTGGAAGACTTTTTCAGCTGCAAAAATTAGTAGATACTTATAATTGCCAGCCAATTATGCCTGATATGTAAATATGGTCATCCATCCAAGGAACAACCGCGGCAAGCGTAGCCTAACCTGATCTTTCGAACCGTGCGCCTTTTCAGCTATCCACAATCATACTCAAAGTTTTTATGTCACAAGCTCATCCACTTCACACTCCATAGTATTTACAATACTTTCTTCTTTCCCTTACTTAACGCTGACATTGTTGCTCGCACTAATACTTTGTGTTGATACCTGGTCTGCTAACCCCGTAAGTGAAAAAAGCGTGACGCTTAAACACATTGGTATAATAATATTTATTCGGATGCTCTACAAACACGTGGGGCATGCACGCATGACGGCATATTACGAGAACGTCACGGTACCACAGAAAATATCATGTTTAGTTATGCATTCAGTGTTGCAATTATATCTAAGTACCGTATATTGATAATGAGAACTGCACGAGTAGGTTTGTTGTGTGACTTGAACGATTACTCTATAAGCTGCCAAAAAGCAGAGCTGAAACAAATTTTTCTCAAATACCTGAGTTAGAGAAGGGTAGCTTTTTGTCCACGTATTTATAAAGGAGTCCTATCAAAATTGGACCTAAATACTTATGTAGTTTGTTTAGATCAGTTTCAATAGCCCAGTGCCAGCTGTTAATAGCAGACCATATTTATAGCTGAACAAGGCCTCTCTGAGAGCAATGTTGACACAGTGGTAACGGCTGCGACTGACCAGTTGTCGACTGTGGATTCGAAATTTTAAAGCCAAGCAGGTAGTTAGGAACACGGGTGGGTTTTAGTCAGTAAAAGTCTGACACGCCCTCCCGCTCCACCCAGAGCGGAAGAAGTTATTTGATGATTTCACACGCAAAAAAAAATCTCAAGCAGGTAGTTTACTTTGAGTAAATTATTTTATCACCACTGCTCTCAAAACCGTGAAGGAAAACATCGTGAGGAAACCGGTTTGACCAAACATTTGAAGATATGTGACGTCTACAAATCTGGGACCATACTCTCTAAGCACGAAATCCGTAATCTCGATCGACGTTACGGGAGTTTCCTACTCCGTATGGCTTACTGACCTATCATTACTTTGGGATCCAAACTAAGAATTAATGACCACACGATTTGACAGCTGTCCCTACTTCCCTATATATTAATTAATCAGCTGTAGGAATCACCTTGTAGTTTCGAACTATTTTCGGATGGGCCCATATTTTCGTTGACGGAGTTAGAGAGTGAACCCCCAGCAGAGAAGAGGCCTGTGTCCCAGCAGTGCGAACACTTTAGGCTGATTATGCTAAGGCCTCTCGAAAATATAACATAAACGGCAAACATCAACAACTGCACAACGTCAGTCAGGTAATCGCGAATGAACTAACATCTCGGCACCATCATAAAGTTTTTTTTTTGGTGGGAAATCATCAATTAACTTCTTCCGCTCTGGGTGGAGCGGGAGGGCGTGTCAGACTTTTACTGACTAAAACCCACCCGTGTTCCCTCAGTTGCCTGTGTGCCAGGGGCCGCGGTATCTCTTTCGAACAACCCGCACCCCTGGCAGGCATCGGCCCTTACGGACCTCATCAGTTGATGCGGACATCTCTTTAAGGCGCGCGTGGAACACAACGCGCCGTCGACCCGGGCTTGGTTCTTACCGGACAGCGAGCTACCCATTACTCGCCGTCCTCATACTCGCGATATCATAAAGCTTTTCATTACAATAATATGTAGATTTAAGTTTACGTCAGTGAGTTATTGGGAGTCAAAAGTCGAGGGCCGTTTATTTCGCCGAACAATGGGAGACGCCTATATCCAGTCGTGGAGAGACAACTGTTCATGAATTGCGACTTCCGTTTGTCCATTCAACAGAATCCATTCAAATATGTTCGACTCTTTAAAGGTTAGTTACAATTTACATTGTATTGACCTTTTGATAGCATAACATCACGACTATAATTCCCGAAGGGTTAGGGCAGAAGTTTACCTTTAGTACATCCACATTTCGCCAATTATGTTTAAGGTGGAAGCGAAGCGAAATTTTCTTACGTTTTTTTGCAATTTTCAGGTCAGTGTCAATCATTAAAGTCATCAAATACAATCCTCTAACTTCAATTAATCACATTGATTAACTATTTCATGAAAAAAACATTCAATGGGATTAAGTAACCTCAAATCCATTTAGATATATTAATACGGGAAGCATAAACTTTGTACCTAGCCGATTTTACGAAAATTACGGGGATGGAGAAGTACGAAATTTGGCACCGGTAAAGTTTATGTGGGGAAGGACTGCAGAAAGCTAATTTTTGTTAATAGTTGATTTTTAAATGAATTATGGTCGCACTAGCTTTTGCCAGCGGCTTCGCCCGCGTGGAGGTCGAAAATTATCGAGGAATTATTTGGGGATGAAAAGTATCCTATGTGTTAATCCAAGTTATAAACTATCTGTGTGCTAAATTTCATCCAAAATCGTTCAGCTGTTTCTGCGTGATTGAGTAACAAACATCCAATCTTTCACATTTATAATATTACTAGCTTTTGCCAGCGGCTTCGCCCGCGTGGAGGTCGGTGTATTATACATATAAACCTTCCTCTTGAATCACTCTATCTATTAAAAAAACCCGCATCAAAATCCGTTGCGTAGTTTTAAAGATTTAAGCATACATAGGGATATAGGGACAGAGAAAGCGACTTTGTTTTATACTATGTAGTGATTAGTAGGAGTAGAATTTCGATCATTAAACGACCACTCGTGATTATAATTCTGTGAATACATACGTGTTACGATCGCAAACTCGCGAACCATATTTTGTTCAACATACAACTAATTGCAAATTGCAAAATAAAGAAAAAAAAATAATTTCGCGGGCTACATTAGCGCATCCTCCCTTAAGTCCCAAAATGTTAGGGGACAAGCCTATTGTCGTGACGTTTTATTTTGATATATTTTTTTTTATAACTTCACAATTTATCTTTGTAGGCTATTAATATGTCTATGCATACGAAATTAATCGGTCAACAAGAATGATGATTCGCTACCACGCAGCCGCGGGCGTTATCAATTAGAAAAATAGAGCAAGAAGTTAATAGCGTGTAATGAATCCGTATGTCCATTCATCAATTAGGTAATGTCGAGTGGCAAATTATGAAGTGGTCTGAATTCTGTACGATTCCATATTCGCACTGTGTTAGTGGCTTGTTTTCACAACAGCTGTGCAAGCATGTGTGTTAGATTTGAGGTGACCACACGATTCGGGACGTACAAGGGTAATAGTTTATCTTTCTTAAAAAATATCAGAGCAGTGGTGGCCCCGGTCGACCGATCCCGACTTACGACTTGTAGATCAAGGTTCCAACCCAGGCAGGCGCTCTACTTTGTGTTTAAAATTCCATCACAGTGAAGGAAAAAATTGTTAGGAAAACAACATGAACCAAACATTTTAAGACATGTGACATCTAACAAACCGCAGTGGGCCCGCGTGTTGATTACAGTCCAGTCCCTGTCTAAGAGTGGAGGCGTGTGTCCCTGTATTGATGAAACTGATGAATGAAACTGACACTGGCTGATTATGCGATGAATATTTCTGACAAAATATCACCATAATGCGGTCAATGTGGCTGGTATCTGTTGAATGAGAGGCCAACTATGTCCTCTTGTGAATGAATGATGAAACTGGATGGTGTTTTTTTTTTGCTTTTTATTTATTTAAGGAGTAGGTATGTTGATGAATAATTAATTTCTGCTTCATCACGTTTAGTTACATTACCGCTCTTATTTATATTTCCAAGTAAATTAAGAGTAATTACTGAATGAGTCATGATTCCCTTCATTTAATTAACTTTATTTCATCATTTGTGTCAATGCCATAAAACCACAAGTTATTTCAGGTTCAAAGAACTGTCTCACTGTGGAGCAGTTTAAATTATTTACTAGTAATTGCTTGAAACTTCGCCTGCATACGAACTACAAACTCAAACACAAAGTATTTATTTCAAACTAGCTTTTGGCAGCGGATTCGCCCGCGTGGAGGTCGGAAATTATCCCACGGTAACATACTAACGGGATAAAAAGTATCCTGTGTTGTACGTTTCATGCTGGATTACATTCGAAAGCAATGTGATTTGTTACTGAATTATTCTATCAGCCGAAAGACGTCCACTGCTGGACCAAAAGAGAGGGATTTGCCATAATCGCCACGCTTGGCAGGCGGGTTGGCGATCGCAGTATGGTGGTCAAATGAATAGAGAACGCTGCTGCCCATTCTCTAAAAAAGAGTAAATTCCTCAGGTGATTCACACACTAAGACGCACCACGCGACGGGGTGCAGATAACGCGCTCCCGCGCGTGTTTATTTTCATACAAATTTAATAAAAACACTGGAAAAGCACTGGGAATTCGGCTCGTTTCGCGCACCCCGGAACGTGATGCGTAGCAGTGTGTGATCCGCCTTAGTCGGCTTCTACGACACACACGGGAAGAAATAGGATGTTACTGAATAAATGAATTGAATTGAACACTATCTGCGTACCAAATTTAACCTAAATCGTGATGTAGTAACAAACATCCAAATATACAAACTTTCAATTTTATGATATTAGTAGGATACACAAATTACAGGCACTTTTGAATTGCCAAGAGCTCGGTTAGACACAAGATGTAGCAGCTAGTTGCTACAAGCTTCTGTGAGTCACTCATAAAAGCCTTTCAAAAGATCCACCTCTTTGTCTTCTACCATTAAGGAAATCATTTTACAAACAAGCTTATATCCTCGCTGGTGTGGGCCGTGTTGTGAGTGATCTGTCAGTGAGTTAGTGAATCAGGCAGGAACAATTTTTCGGATATTGTTATTGTAGGTAGAAGACGTGTCTCATCACATTCCCGCCTCATGGCCGCCCTACCCACGTACTTATGAACATCAACGGTCGCGGATGACTTGACTGATTGCCGCACGCGTTATTGGTATTCGTGGTGTAATTGGTACGTTCCTTCGAAATACCTATCATCTAGTTATGACACATCGGTCGTTGCGTGTCTGCCAATCTGCCGCGTTAGGTAAGCCTCAGCTAAATACTCACAAATTACTCTACCAAATCTGGATTTTAGTTTTTTCGTTGGATCGTTTATGATGACGTGGTCTTGCAATGTTTCGGAGAAGACCGATTAAGGTGCCGACTTTCGTTTTTAACCGGAGTTTGGTTTTAGTCAATATGTACGGGAAACAGTAGCGCAACATTAAGTAGCTACTCGAAATATACGGGCTCTTATCAAAGCTTTCTACATTTTATAGATGTTTTAAATATGGTGCTGGTACCTGTACCACCCACATACTATACTGTACTATACCTGAAAATTCTAAAAAGTGAAATCTATGCTAACCTATGATATCAAATAGGTACCTACCAGTAATCAAAGATGCAGCTGATCTACGTCTCCTACACAGTAACTACCCTTGTTACGTAAACAAATACATTATGCAAATTGGAGCTACTCTTTACCGTACCTTCCTACATAAAACGTATTCAATACAACAAACAACTCGTAAACAAATTTGCTGATAGAAGCCAATACAATTTTATTTGTATTTACGTGAGCCCGTGCGTAAATATATCAACGAGGAAATTTTCAAAATAAACATGGCAATCAGGTTAATGCTCTCATTCGATACGGGATTCGCAGCCATTCGCAAATGTACCGACCCAATTCAATCCACTTTTCGCCAAGTGATAAGAAACTGGTCCGAGACATCGAGAGTCAAGGCTCTCCGACTGATAGCACACAATTTATTGTACTGATAGCCAATAATAGAAAATCTATCAGTAAATAGGCCAATTTAGGCGCGACTGATGGACATGATTGCTAGACTAGACGTCCACGCAGGAAAGTTCAATAAAGCTAACAAAGCTTCAAGGCTCTGGACTCATCACATGTAATTGACTTGCTATTTATATGGCTATATAATGGTGTACGATATGAAAACATCTTCGATTCCTCAGTGATGCAATCAACACGTCTTGCTAATGTTAAATTAAATTTTCAGCATGGCAGAAGTGTTGTTTGTTTCTCTCCAGCTGTATAAGTACTGACTAAATTACCCTACTTTTATTCAGCACATTACACAGTCCACTAGAATCTAATGGAGCATGAAGATCTAAATTATGTATTCAGTACGATGTATGCCGATAAAATGGAAGCAAATCATTTCTATATCTGTATTACAAATGTCGATAGATATACGTCAAACCAAAATGTTACTTAATAGACTGTCAAAAAAATAGATTGTCATCTCTTTCGTTGAGTCATTCAACGTTTTTCCTGTAATTTTTTCGGCTGTCCGTGGGTCTGTGAAGCCAAGGCCAGTGGGGCGATGATGGAGCAAAAAGCCACATAGTGCGCACACAATTTGATCCAATTTGTTGGTCATGGCTCGCGAACAAAGTTGCATTAACGACAAAAGCTTTGATATGGATCGCGGCGACTCTAATGGCCCCGGCCTGGAAGATGTACGTTAATTTTGCTATTTAATTCCTTCCCTTTGTCATTCATATATATTTCTTCATAGTTCTCCATGTGTAATATATTCAGTGTTATCTCCAGTTAAATGGCCACAGTGGCTGCAGTGTGGAAGTAATTATTTATGCGTAATTGATTGTAGTTTCGATAAATATTACGCCGTTAAATTACTGTTAACCTTCAGATGCAATAAGGGCGAGGTGTCCCTTTCATAGCGGCTAATGTCCCTCTAATGCTATACAATTTCCGGCTGCCGCAGTCGACGACTTCCACCGCTATCAGATGCATTAGCGAACGCAAAAAATACGGCTGCGGATCTACTTCGCACTGATACTAAGAAAATTATGCGCAAAGGCAATCTAAATGTAAACCGAGTAAAACCATCTTGCGGGATTATTTATTGAAATAAGATTATGCAGTTTATACCTCCACTGTTTGTCTTATAATCCATTGTTTGCGTAACTTTGTCACTTATCAAGATTAATTTTATGTAATGAAATATTAATTCCCGTGGGAATTTATTTTGCGATGTGGCAATACATTGTTTGTTTTGCAGGATTCAATTTCGTGTGTAAGCGATATTAGATTACCAGTGACTGCTACCCAGTCAAACATTACTTAGCGATAATTACCTCCTATTGTTTTATGACTTACTATTATTAGTATTAATAAGTATCTAATCAAGTGCTTCATTCGGCGGTTTGATCCCACTTTATGTATTTCCTTCGCTTAAAACAGAAATCGTAAAATAACTGACATTGAGTATATAGCGAGATCAAAAGAGCCACATCCTGATGATACTCGTATTACTTTCATTAATGCATACTTAACTTGGCATTAATATCAATTAATTATCAGAGTGGATATTAATTTCCCTATTTCAAATCCTGTTAAGACTCCTTGGAACTTCCGATCACTTTGTTAATGTGTGTCTTGACTATCATACGAGTAGTTGACTCGATTTTGTAACCATGGATGAGCTTGGCATAAGACCGGCCAATTGCCTGAACAGGATAGGCCTGTCTATCTACCAAACAATTAGATACTTCCTCACTTTCTGTGGCCCTAGGGGTTTGTTACAATATGTTCTTGAACATATCTGGCGAAATGTGGGTTAGGTTAGGTTAGGTTAGGTACACCCCAGCCTGGGGGTTATGCGGGGCCCGCCAGCTAGGCGGGCATGCGCCAGGAGGGTTGTGGAAGTAAAGGCTGAGCCGGTTTGCCATGGCCCTCCATCCTCCGTCATCACGGCGATGCGGGAACACCGCTGAGTTTTTAGTGGGTACACTGTCATTCTGACAGGAGTCCCACATAACCCGTCTCGTCCCCCGCGGGCGGGTATGCGTAATGCATTTTCTCAGCCAAAAAAAACAAAAGGTTAGGTACACCTCTGCCCAACTCATCGGGGATAGAAGGCGTGATGTTATGTTAAGTATATTATGGTCAGAGCTTAAACGCCGGTTCCCTCATGTAGTACAGCACATTGGTTACAGGTATCTACTACTTTTATCAAGTTACTACAATCACTAATCCACGACCCCAGTATGTTTGTTGATGTGGTGTTGTAGCAAAGATTTTTAGGGAGGTCATAAGGGTTTTTTGGATTACGTAAGATCGAGTGGCCCAAATTCTCTCTTTTGTTCTGAGATGGTCCTAAATCAAAACACACGTAGACCTTCACGCGAAGTAGTCACGAAATGTGAAGTAAAAGCTTCTACGTCTAGCCAAGCATGTCTCGTAGGCACATTAACGTGGTTCCGTAGCCACTCGACCCGGTTGCTATTGTGACCGCGACAATGCTACGACAAATCGGCCCTTTGTTGTCACTCGACTTGCGACACGCGACACACGGCGACTATTCTTCAGTCCCTCTTTATGACAGCATTGCATAAATGTGAGGTAACACCTGGTACATCGATAAACAATGCTGTCTCTCGAATGACTGAACCGCATGCTTTATTAAGCAAGATTCTTAGTTATGAGGGTATTATGCAGTTTTCTACTTGTGCTGTTTATTCAATGATATATCAGTCTGGTAGATGTTTTGATCGATTATGTTGAGGGGCCTGAAGGGTATCAACGCTGGATACTCATATCCGGATACTCATATACGCCGGATACTCATACCGGTATTGATAGCCTAAGCTTTGCTCTCAGGCAAATCTAAGGCTATAAGGACTTGAAAACAGGTAGGTACCAGTATGGTATAGTAATATTGCGACGGATTTTTGCCTCTGCCCTTCTCATTACTTAGGCCCCTCACCCAAGGCGACTTTTTGTAGCGATGCTGTCGCGCGTTTTGTAAACGCGCGTCTTCATCGCTACTATCGCGCGTTAGTCGCGTTTGCAACGTGCGACAGAAACGATGCAAACACGAGGAAAAGAAAGAAGCCGAAGAAGAAAGAAACCTAATAAGTCCGCGACAGAAGCGCGACAGCATCGCGATAGTAGCGATACAGAATCTAGGCGAAGGTACACAGCCAGCGACAGCATCGCGACTGTATCGATACACATGCGCGACAGCATCGCTACTGCATGACTATAGAAAGTCGCCGTGGGCGAGGCCTCTTAATATCTTTTTCAGACGACATTAATTAGGGTGGACTACTGCCTCGTTGACTCAATGGTTGAGCGCTACCGCTGTGCATGAGGTCGTGAGTTCGATTCCCGGGTCGGGCACAGTGTTATTGGATTTTACAATCTGGAATTTCAGTAGCAGCCTGCAGTCTCGATTTATGCTCGCGGTTAATGACAACAGGCTCGCCGTCTATTACATGGAACTTAAACATAACTAGCGAAATGTAGTTGTATTATAACACCTCTGACTAATCCATCGGAGAATATACCTAGGCGTGATGATTTGTTATGATATTAACGAATGTGTTTCTCAAAGAGGCTTGCCCCCGTGTTTACTTTGACGTTGACCTGCCTGACATATATCGCATGATTCAAGAATAGTCCTTTAAGATTTCGTTCATTGTTTGCTTGTCATGTTGTCTTACGAAACAGCCGCTTCCCCCTAACGCTCACGATAACGTTGCGCTAAGATGTCGCTGACGTGAACCTATTGTTACACGGCGAGCATTGAATTATCTGTCATTTTCTCTGAATTACAGCGCTCGCGTGATTTATACCCGAACAATGGTAAGTGTGTAATTTTAATGGAATTTGGCGGTAAGTGATGAGCTGCCCTTCAATTGAAGATTATGACAATGAATTACATAATGCTGTGATGATGTAACTTTTGTCGGATGTAAGTACTTATAAATAGATAGGAGTAAGTAAGAACGGATAGATATAAGTACTATAGAGGAAACTTACATCTGACCAATTTGAAAACAAAATCCCGTGCACACAATGACCACATCAGTTAGCAAGCGTTACTATAGCGGCTGAGCGCTGCAAGCAATAATAGTCCTTACGGTGTATAGATGTTAGTTTCCTCGAAAGTACAGAAAGCTACAGGGAAGAAAAAACGAAAATACAGAACCAAAGACAACAACTTCCTAAGTAAAAGTTATATAACACTTTGTACTTAGTGTTTTTTTGGACGTCGGTTGTGTGTTTTTGTAAAAAATGTTTGTTGTTTTATGTTTCACATTTTTTGTTGCGGTATCTGTCCCACAACATTTCCTATAGGTACCACTACCTACTTTGCTATGTAAACAACAATAACAGAAAGTTTTATTTTATAACATTATCACCTTACACCAAGTGGATAAATTATGAAATAGGTATTGAAGCTAACTCAAAACCGTGGGGAAAAAAAAGCGTGGGGTGCTTAATATTAATTGATTATAAAAATACCTCAAAAAGCACCCCACGCTTTTTAATAGAATTAAATTATTTTCTACTTTTTAGTTTGGTTTTTAAAGCGTGTTTTTTTAAACTATTATTTATTTTCTATTTGTTAGTTTTGCTAACTACAAAACCGTGTTTTTTTCAAAAAATTTTTAATTATTGAATTGTCATAGGTCCTCGATAAGTCTACAAAGTTTAACTGAAATCTGACCGTTTATGTGGGTCAAAATAGCGTCCATAGGAGTCGGTTACATACAAACATACAAACAAATAAACATACAAGTGAAGCTAATATAAAGCGTGTAAAAAGAAATTTCTAAAATCGGTCCTCAATTGACGAAAATCTCGATGAACATCATATGAAAAAACACAAAGATAAAGACTAACAGAACCGCCTCCTTTTTTCCTTTCATAAAGTCAATTAAAAATACTAATATGATTATACGTACCAATGTAATCAAGTACATTCTTAAGTACAATCATATTAGTCCTTTCAATCTATTTCAGTATCTAGGTATACTGATTTCCTAATGCTTGGTAGTAAAAAGACACTTGGATTAAACTCTAAATAAATAAGTACCTATTTGTAGAATACCTAAGTAGGTATTCTACAACTGGTACCTAAAGGTACATCAATATAGGGCATCTACTTTCAACTAAGGATAACAACTAAAACTTTCTAACTGCAATCAACCAAATTGGATGCGACGTGGAAGAACATTATCGACGTAAAGTAAAACGAGAAAGGTGTTTTACATCATCATAAATTCAAGTTAAGACGTCATAAATGATATATTTACGATGAGCGGTAAATTCGACGGTGGTAGCCAAGTTCTGAAGAGAAAGTACTCTTATCTTTACATAATGTTTCCAGCTTCGGTGAACGCAGTGAAAAATTCACTAAGCGAGAGCTGTTTGCCATAAATCATAATAACATCGAAACGGAACCATTTCCCATCTGAATCGGTTTATGAGAAAAGTTTGTGGTGGAGAGAAAATGTAAAAAAATGTAGTGAAATTTCGAAATCGTGTGGCTATTTAATGTACGAGTATTGTTTTGAAATTGATTCTATTGAAATCGTTTTAATCTGTGGGCGTTTGAATAAAATAAAATAAAACTACAGAGCAAAGAGATATTAATTGATTTTACCTTATGGTATTTTTGACTTGACAGGACATGACTCTATCACTGGCCATTTATTGTCAAAAAATAACACGATGCCATTAGAATATTTTTCTTTTGTTTTCTTTTTAATGATGACTAAAGGCTGTTTTATTAATTATTTTCATCGTTTTCAGTCCGTATTTTCTAATGTAGATACAAGTTACTACATACATTCTGAAATTCTTAATGTTTAAACCCAAACAATGCAGCTAATTATTTTAGAACTCCTTTTTTGTTATAAATACATTCAATCCGTTTCATAGGCCACTAAACGAGGAACCCACCTCTGTATCATTAAAAAGCCTTCATACGCGATTCAGGTAGCTACAATTTAGCATAAAAGACCCTCATTACTTAATAGATAGTGCTCCCCAGTGGAACCTTTAGCTGCCTTGAATAGCCTACCTTTAATAATATCTTTATTGCCATGAGCCAAAAATAAGTTCCAAAATTTTGCACACGCAGGATACTCTCAATATAATAAAGAGCGGGAAATTATTCCCCTGTATTGTGCCATTACTTTATACTAACACAGGAACCCTTTTAGTTGCGCTCCCCTGGCCAATATTGTATGGCTTATGATCATTGTTAACTTGGAGCTTATGATAATAAGTACAACATAACAACACGCCTTGTTTTCCGAAGGGTTGGGCTGAGGTGTACCTCTGTGTGTTACTATACAACCACATTTTGCCAGTTATGTTTAATTCCTATAGAGGTATGAGGAAAAGAGTTTAAAGTTCACTCATCATCTATAAAAAGGATCCTCCGACCAGCAGTGCTATTCTGTAAAAATCTCACCGTTATGATTTAGATGAAGTGAGCTTTTATTAGTATTAAACCCTAGCGTCAGATGGATTGACAGCTAAATTCACGGTCTCTTCACCTCTATTCTCATGGTCAGATTTTTACAGAATACATCGGCAAATGGGTGTTGTGTCTGGCGGACGGCTGGCGGACGGTTGGTGTCGGGAACTCATGATGTTGTATAAATACCAGTCGCGCGGTAAACTCTGAATGCGCGATGCAGGATCTGTGTGACATCAGGTCTTTAATGCGTAGTTCGCATGTGGCGTTGTAGATGCCGCCACAGTCCCATGTAATAGGGACAAGCCTGTTGACATCAACCGGGGACAAATCCAAACTCTGGGCTACTAGCTGCTACTGAAAAATTTCACATGTAAATACCCAATAACACTTTGCCCCACCTGAGAATCGAACCTAGGACTTCACGCTCAGCAGTAGTGTTTGCAACCCCTACACGAACGAGGCAGTTTAGTGATAAAAAGTATGTTTAACGTAATATACGACTCTCTTCGAAGTTCCGTGAAGGTCCTTGATTGAATATTATTATCATTAAGAATGAAGAAGAAGAAAACCAACATCGATTTTCTAAGCGAATAAAGTAAAAAGATCTAGTCATTCAAATTAGGCTAAGAAACAGAACTTTTTGATCGTCAAAATTACATAACACGGTCCCAAAACGCTCGCCCTTCACCACTTCACACACCACATCACCGCACAATAAACTCCCCAGCAGCACAGCTGTCTGTAGAATTTGATGATATATAAAGTAATTAACATTACAAAATAAAGAAACACAAACTAGTCGACTTAGGTACCTAATCTATGTATTTGTTTCCATTAACATATTATAAAACAAAGTCATATTTCGTGTCTGTCTATGTGACCGCTTATATTTTTTAGTCTCACTCGTTAGTACAGTCAGCGTCAATAATATCGGGACGAACAGACTCATCAAAATGATGTTAACAACTAAGAAAATTAAATATTAACTCAATCACACAAGAAATGTTTCAGAATGATGACAGTAAACGACAACTGTCATTCTGACGAGAACTTTATTTCATTGAGATACAGTTTAATTTTCTTCGTTGTTGAGATAATTTTGAGCAGTTTGCTCGTCCCGATATTTTTGACGGTGACTGTACCTACCTATTATGAGAAAAATTTATAACACACGTAAGAACAATGGCGCCGATTCTCTTGTACACCGTACTAAACTAATTATACTATCACTCACTTTTCCGATTTTTCTTTGTTCGAATTTCATTTTACCGAAAACCATTGACTGACGTCTTTGCTATATGCATCGACTTTTTTGCTATAATTGCATTATTTGAAACATTTTTAGATCATCGAAGTATCATGAAGCGGTAAGGTATTATTTTACCGAACTATATTTCGCCGATTTACAAAATAACTTTTTGCTATTGGCCGAAGCCTCTTTTTAACTTTTTCATTTGCCAAATGATTTATTTGCAATATTTTCACCACACCGAAACAACATTTCACGGAACATTATTTGGTCACAAATATATAGCCGGGTACTTGGTAGCATTTTCAATATTAAATTAAAATAGTGTCATAAAAAATCAATATGTTGTGTTACAAAATTTAGTGAGAAACGAACCGCTGCAAAACCGACTTCACGCAGTCTTGTCTGCCCTACCCCTATTAATTTAAGCCCGCGTAGGCGCGGAGGGGTGCGGCGGCCCGTGAGCTGATGAGCAGGTGGTTTGAAGGCCCACCGCCACGGTTGAGGAGTGGCGAGAGCCGGTGAAGCTGGCCAGCAAGCCAAAGCTGTGGTGGTGAGCGTTAAAACCATTACCGTGGGGCCCCACGCGAGCTTATCGGCGCAAATGGCACAAACCCCACAGTGCCAGAGCCGTGACAGAAACAATGCTGGCTGCATGTTGCATGCCTGCTTGCATGCTGCATGCTTGAAGCAAGCATCCTTGTTTGCATGCTTCTTACTGGGATCACGTAAAACCACTTTTGTTCATAATCAACTGTTTTATTAAGTGCCCTTACATTTAAATAATTAATTAAAGTAAAAAAAAAAACGAAACGATAATAGTTGAAAAGTTTTAGGTGAAATGAAATTCGGACAAATATTTTTTGAACTTATGATAGGTAACCGAATCTTAAAGCTATTCTGCAAACAAGAATATTTGAATTTAAAAATAATTTTGACACAACTAAAATCGAATTTGACAATCGCGACTCCACGTGGTATTTTTTGGCTTCGCAACGTGGTACTTGTTTGCCCTACCCAGTGAATTTTATTAGAGCTGGAGGCGCGCGTTGTAGGCAGCCTCGACGAGTTTTACATGGAATTTCTCACTTTTTGTATGGACAAAGTTAAAGTTACCTGTTACCTATTACCTACATGTTGAGTTTTAGAGGTCGAGGTATTTTTACAATATGACACACCATTTTCGAGATTTAAGCAAAAGAAAAGAAAAAAAAGATACTGTACTGTTTTTGTGCCTGAAGTCGAGGTGTTGGTGTGAATTTTAGTTCTTGACAACTAATATTATTCCACACCTTTTGAATCGCGATTTATAATAGTCAGATTTTAGTTAGACAATCAAAATTTTAAGTTTCATAGAATAATGAAATTGACAACAACAGAATAGTAAAATTGCCATTTTCACTAAATTAATGACTCAGTGCAACCTAAGTGCTGTCAAACTAAAATATAGTTGTGTCACTTTAGTCAATTTCAGAATGGGAAATTGTCGTTTAACAGGAATAAACAAAATTTCGGTGATTTTTAGTCCGTTTAGAGAATTTTGTGACATGAGAATCGGCACTATTATCGTACAGCTACTAACTTAATATTCTACTGTCAGCTCGTATAACACAATATTACTTTGTAGATATTATTCGTAAGTAAGTATTATGTACAACGTTATTACGGTAACGAAATCTCCTTTGTTATGAAAATAATGGACATGTTATTATTTAACGCCTTTCTTCTTTTACCTACTCTGTGTAGGTAAGTAAGACTAATTAAATAAATACAAAACAAAAAGAGACTTAGGCGTCGAAGTATTCGTCCGCATCGTTGTCAGCAGGAAACGTGCCCAGAAGACTGGCAGCATTGCCACGTTGAATGGCAATGCTAATTCTTTGGCCAAAGAATGACCCAGCCCTCTGGTCACGTGAAGTGTCGACCAGCCGGCGAGAAATTTCCTTAAAGAGGAGACGTGCACTCGGGCCCCATGAGCGGTAAATAAGTAGTTTACCCTAATAAATATAATAAAAAAATTTTCGGAAGTCGGTTGTTTTTTTTTGGAAAAAGTTTTTATTTTTACTTTTTAGTTATAGTACCTACCCCACTAATTCGAAATTTCATCATCCTTGGGGTCAAAACAATGCATATTTATGCGACAGCTTCAATCGCGGTTGATTTACTGTTTTTTTTTTAAGAGTTCCGTTGTCTGTCTCTGAAACGCACCATCAGATCTAAGTATATGAAATTTAAATGGGACTACACGGGAAGCACCAACTTTCAAATAAAAAAAGAATCATCAAAATCGGTTCACGCAGTCGAAAGTTCTGAGTTGACAAACATTAAAAAAAAACATACGTCGAATTGCGAACCTCCTCCTTTTTTGGAAATCGGTTAAAAAGGAGGCAGGTATATCGACGCACAGGCTGTTACCATGGATTCGTTGAAATTTTTTGTCGGTTATTTAAAAAAAAATGTTGTTCCATACATTTTACGGCGTAGGTGCTGCACTGTCCGTGAACCCTGACAGGCGCTTTACTTTGTGTAAATTATAACACAACCACTGTTCTCAAAACGGTGAAGGAAAATATCGAGACGAAACTGGCATGACCTACAGCCAACAAAATCGAAGACATGTCACATCCACCTACTGGACCCGCGAGGTGGATAACGACCCACTCCCTCTCGCCGAGAGGATAAGAAAGATAGTGTATTACGCAAAATGCTTCTCATCTTGAGAGTAAACCCAAGATGAGTAGGTACCAGCTATGCATAATTTCCATTCTAATACGGTTGTATTCAAAGATCAAGATGGACAGTGCGTATCCGGACACTGTACCTTAACTAAAAGCAACGTCACGTCACCAACAACGAAATCCCATCGTCTATGATTATTTAAACAACGACCGCCGACGAAATTAAATAAAATTGTATGAATAAAATGTAAACAGGATATCGAAATCACCTTTACACGTCATATTATAAAAAATAAGTTAGATGTAGTCGACTTTTCTTATCTCCACTACCCCTGAGAAGATATGGCGAAAAAAATGACAATGTAGATTAGAGCCTGAAATGGTATTTTGAGGAAAGAACCACACAGATTTGAGTGGACCAGTCCAGTCAGTGCAAGCATTCGTCAGTAATCGTATAGCTCAACTCAGAACTTGAGGAGCTCTATGTCCCCATCACGCAATGGTTGAGCAATCCTGCGACTTGTTCCTCTAATAATAAGCCTGAAGTTGACGGAGCGTGATGCGTGCACGCAGCCCAGCGATTAGTCGTACTAGTCTAATGACGCGTAACAATCTGTGATGGGTCCTGCGTGCCTCCAGGATATCAATCATGGTGTCTATGGTACCAAAACTCTGAGTAATCGACGCCGTTATTAGAGCCTTGACTAAGTTTTAAAGCCAAAAAGTTTTTTTTGTATTCATTTGGCAGAACAATAAACGAGCGTCTCGTGTAGGTTGACTCTACATCATCATTTCATTATAACGAGTTGTTGATAGTAGGTATTTTTTAGGCTGGTATACCTATCGAACACTTTAGAATTTAGAATAGTAGATTCATAATATTTATAGAATTCATTCTAGAAGATTTATGAAATAGGTGGTAACAAAACTATCAAATCCAACATTTAAAAAATTCAGGCCGTAATAGATAAAAATATTTAATAGGCAGCCATATATTAATGAAGAAGAAAAAATAAAAAACAATATTTTTAAAGCATCTTGTAATTTTTTTAACAAAAAATGGCCAGTAACTAATTAAGATGAATTCTTAAAAATTTAGCTACCACTTTGCTCAAAGAAAGACTTTTTGTTTCTTTTTTATTGTAAACTAGCTGACCCGACAGACGTTGTCCTATCTTAACTATGAATATTGAATTCGCATTTTTTATATGTTTACGCAACTTTCATAATTGTTTCTTTCATAAGAACCTTCTCCTGACAATAACAAACACAACAAAAAAATAATTAGCAAAATTGGTCCAGCCGTACACGTGTGATGCCGTGACCAAGGGAAATTGGGATTTATTTCTTTATATTTAGATTATAGAGCCTCATCATAAAATTTTTGCACAGAAGCAAAAGCAAAAGCATTCTTGAACAGCATGATTTTATTACGTAATTATGCAGTACGAAAATCTGAACATTTTCTGACTACTGTAGTGTTTGCAATAGCTGTGGATAGGATTAATTGGCTACCTGGCACCCCTACGGTCCCTACCAACTAAGACTTCTTTACATACAGTACAAATTGCAACATGTTATCATTATTTTTAATATTTCGGAATCCCTTTTATTATTTTTGCGTTTCGACCAAATCCCTATCGCCTATAAGCCTCAACAATATCGCTATCCGGAAATAATTTGTGGGGCTGGTCACGAACGGCAGGGGAACAGTGGTCCGTACGTAATCTTAATAAAGGGATAGGTCCCCTGTGCCCACATAAACTAAATAGCCCTTCTTGAGACCCGGGGAGAAAGGGCAACGGTCCATAAGTTGCAGGAAACATTTGCGGTCGGTTCGCTTTCGAAAAAATACCTCCGAAATGTGGCAGCTGCGGGAAATGGCGTTTTTCGGGAATGGTGACACGGGCTGATAAATGTAACTTTCAAAACTATGTATATACACGACGTAAAGGACATCGACACGCAAACTATTACTGTAACTGTTGTTTTTTTTTTATATTGGACGAAAAATGTATACGCTTTCCTGAAACATAAATGCTGAATTGGTAAAAGTTTGTGCGTCGATGTCCCTACCGTAGACGTCCCTAGACGTATTATAGTAGGAAGGTGGTGTAGGAGGCTATCCTGACATGGTTGAAGCATGCTACCTTACCTTTGTGAGTCTATATAATAGACTCACAAAGGTCAACGTCACAATATTCATCATTCGGCTTCACCCACTGTTGGATTTGGGCCTGTTTTTTCTTGTGCCAATCCCCACCTTCCTGTGTCAGTCTCATCCCGGTTAATGTAATGGCAACAATGTCGTCCGCCTGACACGCCGCCGGTCGACCGACATCTTCAGTCCTTGGACTGGACGATATTATAAGTAGATAGCATAAATTACGGCAGAAACATTCATTTGTTTATGAATTGGGAAACAAACAAGAAGGGGTCAGATGAGCTGACAACCGAAGTTGCAATCGAAAACGAAGAACAATTTTCTAGGAATAACCATCCAAGCTCTATGACAAACTATCGTTTAATTTACTTATCCCGGTACCAAGAGCTCGGGAAGAGCTCACAGTCCCTAATTCCAATAGGGTAAAACACCATATCCGCGTATCTCTTTCCTACAAGACTAACATCAATTAATCTTGTTTAAAACTTAATAACTCTGACAGTTTGCGTCCGTTACGGGTAAGTAGCTATACGGACTATTGTGTACATAAGAAAAACCTCTGCTACACGTGCTTTCTCTGCAAAAGCAAGTCGTTGACACTCATTCATTAACGTTATCACGCAAACAAGTTGTTTGTTCTCGTTGATAAGCCATGTCCCGTCTCCTGTGATGCTGTAATGTGAGAAGGGAGCTACTAAGAAGCCAGATAATGTGTCGACACGTGTGCCTGTGCAAACATTAACCTAACTGTAATTCAAAGCTGCGGCCGCTGCGGCTAAGTAAACTTGCTACATAATATTATGATGCATATTATAATAGTGATGAAATGACTATGTGGTTATCTTTTTTTGTGAGGGTACCAACTTTTATAATACTATTTAATAGCTTCCAGAGTATTATGCAGTCTCTAGTGATCTCAGCCAAACTCAAACTACCTACTAACTAACTTCATTCCAAAGAAAATTATTTTTCTGGTTTTGTTTCATACGATTATACCTAATTAATTTTATTTCAGATAAAGTCCATTACATTAAAATTATATAGGTGCGTTGCGCCGATACCGTGGGTGTTCGGGGGCTCCAGACCCCATATGACGTAAGTAAATGGTCTGCATTAGCATAGACATCAAAACACATCAATCAATCGACATTGAGTTTTCTTGATTATAGGTAAGTCTATCTGCGTAAGGCAGCAATCTGTACCTACGAAAGATCAAAAGAAAACTGCACTTATACTATCCTAAATGCTAAAATATTCAGGCTCTCTCACTACTGAGTTTTCTTTTCATCTTCCGTAGGTGCTTTTAAAGCCCCTTTCGGCATTATGTAGAGGAAAGGAGGGTATTTTGGAATACTGTTGTTAATTTGGGATAGCAGTGTTTCACAAAAATGAAAAGCGCCATCTCGTATTACGGATCATAAAATGTTCACAAGTAGCGTCATCTATCAACATGTTTGCACGGATAGTCTGTCATTTTACTAAGATGGCGACCAGAGATTAAAACGAGAAACAGCGCGTGAGAAAGTTTTTGAGGTACGTGTTTGACCCATTCCCATCGCTTAATTTCTTTATGATTGAGCTGTTTAGCTTTATGTGTAGTGTAAAATAGATAATTAATTTTGCATAATAGCATTGATTTAAAAAATTTGAACATTTATAAATACATAAATTGAAGTTATGTCCAACTACGTCTTGTTGCTAATTTGGAATGCCCGATGTGATGTTAATTTGGAATATTCCAAAATACAATCAGTTATACTTTTTTAACGCTTTGTATTAACTTGCTTACAAATATCAATCGGAAATATTATTATGCAAGGGCGTTTGTCGGTACCCTGGTTTGTCCGTTTGTAACTGAACTGATAAAACTTAAAACTGATAACATTGCAAATAACCCATTTATGTCATTCAACTAATTAAACTAAGTAAAGTTAATAAAACTATAGACTGATTAAAGGTAGATACTTAAAGGCTGATTAAAGTTTATTATAGATTTTTTTATTTATTTTTATTTATAGAATACTTATCCTTTCACCTTTAAATCACTTACTTACCTATCACAGTGTCTAATCTTAAGTGAAGGTAATTTAGAATACCAAAATAGTATGCCAAATTACCTTCAGTAGGTTTAGGAACCGATTTTAGAGAGTTGCTCTCTGGGATCAATTTTGTTATAACAAACCTTACACTTTCTTCTTAAACATTGACTTAGTGATAGCGAAAATAACTAAGTTAAGCATGGTGAATATAATTTGGAATACTCCTATACCAAAATACCTGCACCCCATCTGCAAAACTAAATTGTGCCATTTTGCATTTAACCTAAAATTTTAACCTGTAGGGATATTTAATTGTTTTTGATAGCTTGCACATTGATAGTAAGATAATATTGCTTCAATTTAATCAAGGTTTTATTTCTTAATACCTCACGGAAAAAAAGTTGCAGGTCTGAAACAAAATGGTATTCCAAATTACCATCCTTTCCTCTACCTATTACCCACGAGGTTTTATAAAAGTCGGCGCCGCTATAATAACTACATACTTAGCTACATATTAATAAACAATCGCCAACACAATTATTATTATGCACCTGTGTTTTTGTAAAGCCATTAGAGAGAGGCTTCTAAAAAATTTTTTTGAACCACTATTAGTGTCACCTTGATATTGGCTTCAGACCACTTCAGACTGATAAAGTATTCAGGACAGTACTGCATACATCAGTATGTGTGTTACAGCGCCACCTATCGAGGTTACGACGAACTAAAACTAGAAGTAAACTTTCAGCTTCTAGGTCCGAAGTTACTATAACATTTTCGACTGGCACTGAAAAACCTTTTCACATTCCAGTCGAAAATATTATAGTAAAGCCGTTTTATCTGCTTTTGCCCTGGTCTCCGAACATACAGGTTCATCAGGGTGCTGGCAGGAAAATAGCACCGCCAATTACGCACAACTCGGTACAACCATCTAAAATCCTACATAATTAACAAAGAAAAACGAACAGGTATAGTTAGCTGGGTCACATAAAGCCTTTCTGTATGAACTAGTGATGATATTGCCGCCAAGTGCACTGCGACTGCGAGAGTGCGAGCACCAGCACAGCAACGTAACGTCAAACCGTGGTCAGTGAGTGACTCACTCTAGCATCAATGGTCGGGGTCATCGACTGCGTGTCGACCGACACTACGCGGCTAAGCGCGCTGATTGGTTCAGTCGGCGACGGAACGTGAAAGCAAACTATTATTTGGGGTTGCCAGCTCCTTCGTAATTCCAGACATTTTGGAAAAGATTTCCAATTTATGTGGGATGTTTTTTATTTGAGTATAAAACATCCTACGTAAATTGAAAATCTAAAATCGATTTAAATAAACACTGCCTACTAAATAATAATTTTAGAAACCTCGTTATCATTACAGATACAACATTAATTTACAGGTAGGTAGTACAACAACGCATCACACTTCAAAGTAATTGAAAATAGCAGCCAAACAAAGAAGCAAAACAGTAGCAAGCGAGTGAGAGGCATAATAAGCGCCGACGTTTTTTAGATGAATTTCTGTAATGGACACAGGTTATAATCTAATATATAAAATTCTCGTGTCACAGTTTTCGTTGCCATACTCCTCCGAAACGGCTTGACCGATTTTGATGAAATTTTTTGTGCTTATCCGGTATCTATGAGAATCGGCCAACATCTATTTTTCATCCCCCTAAATGTTAGGGGTAGTCCACCCCTAAATAATTTATAAGGCAAAACAACGTTTGCTGGGTCAGCTAGTAATATAATATAACAGTGCATATTAGGCGCCTGAGCAAATAGCTACTTTGCTTTTTTTTTCGCAGGTTGTGTGTAGGACTTTTGTATAATGACGATGGCAGCACCGGTAAAATGAGCGCCTCCGCCGCGCGCTGCGCTGTGAGCGAAACTTGGCAGTCTGTCTGCGCACATTGCGCACCGCTCACAACGCGTGACGAGTTTACGTTTATTCCAACGTAGTTTTAGCCAAAAACATGACGTTTAAGTATAATACCAGGCAATTCATTAAGGAAATGCAATGCAGACCATGTTTGTGGAACGTCAACACTGCAGAATACAATGACAGAGCTGTCAGAGAATTCGCCTGGCTAGAAATTGCCCAGATTATGTATGACGACTTCTCCGATTTGAGTTTAGACGACAAAACTGAAAAAGGTAAGTTTTCTAGAATATATTACTTATGCCAATTAAGTACATAGATGTATGCTTCATGCTTGACTTTAGGAGTGAAGTTTAGACAAAAATGAACTAGTTGACTTACTATTATCATGATCGGTTGGCTCACGCGGCGCGGCTCACCAGCTCGGCTCAGTGAGTCAGTACAATAATAATAATAATATATCCTTCCTTTGCGCTCGGCCGCTCGGCACCCCCGAGCTATGCCGAACGCGCCGACCGACTCATCGGCCACCTGATGCCCTAGTGTGAGTTTGAAGTTTTATTTAACCATTTACACTAAACGCAGTGAACGCGTTCGGCGTTCCGATTGGCCCTGTATTAGTGACGGACCAATCGGAGCGCCAAACGCGCTCACTGCGTTTGGTGTAAATGGTTAAATGAAACTCACACTAGGGCCTCTGTTGACTAACTTATGTTTAGTAAGTGCGAGAAAGAGATATATCTCTCCCTATGTTCTAGCGAAAACCGGTTGAAGCAGGCAATGAGCAGTAATGCATGCATTGAAAACTAGCCTTTGTGAACATCAACCTAAAGCTAAAATGCTTGAATGTAGATAAAATAAATGTAACTATTAGTAGCTAATAGTACGTACCTACTAGCGTACAATCGATCAAGGGTAGTTGAAAATTCAAGGATAAGCTGTGCTACTGTTGTTGCAAGCCATACGAAATCGTAGTTCTTAGTGCCAGTAGAGCTCACTAAAGTGTTTCCTCGCGCTCTCCTTTGGAAAATAATAGTATCAAGTAGATCTCTACATAAAATAAACACCAGAACCTTCTACATCCAAGTCGTAAAGACTCCCGTAAATAGGAGCAGATTTTTCATAGAAATGATTCTAAAAAGTCGCGACGCGCTGTCGTGTTGTGCTTGTCTACGGAAGACAGTAAATCGTAATCGTCTCTTTTATGTATAGTGAGCTGTTTAGCCGGGCTCTTTCTATGAAGCAAGAAACAACTTACAACTTCAGTTTAATATTATTAGATAGTATAAGCAAAATGGATCCCAAGTAAGACATATTTTTAAGTCGCAACTTTGTTTCATTTCCAGTAAAAGATCTACAGAAGAAATGGAAAGGTCTACGGGATTATCACACTAGAGTAAAAAATAAAAAATATACCCCAAAAACTGTAACTGAATTACCTTTAAACAGAGGTCGCAAGAGACCGTTTTTGGACATGTTAAATTTCTTAAATGCCAAGAAAAAAGCAATCCAAGCTCCTCAGAATCAGGAACTCGCAGAAACTAACCCCGGGCCAGGAACAATTAAACCCAGCAACTCAATAGTCATGTCATATAAACATGCAAAACCAGGTTCTGTTGCTACCCGAGCAGCTGCTCCCCAACCACCTAAGCTTTCTCAAACACCAGCACTACTTCAACTACCACCAACACAGGAGACAACAGAAAGACAATTGAACGATCCAGATGCAAACTTCTTATTCAGCATTTTACCAGATATGAAATCGATGAATCCTTCCCAAAATTTCGAATTTCGATTCCAAGTGATGAAATTGATAAAGGACATGAAATATAATCAGAACACTTCGAATTACTATGTGTATTGTGATCCAGGGTCTTCAACGTTCGCTACTGAAGTACCAAAATACAAGAGCTCTATAATTCCGGAACATGAGATAGACCCTATTTTAAATGAATCTGCAGTTTCTTCTCCAGAAGATACAAAGGAAATATTGCAAGACTCTGAATAATAGGAGCCTTTCCTTTAAAATTATACTTTTATAAATTGAGTTTATTTTTAGTCTTCCTAGACGGTTTTGGTTTCCGTATGTTGCCGGACGTAAAAGAATAGCACCATCCCATTTCTTCCTGTGGGTATCGGCAGCAGCGTTCTCAATGCATTTTACCACCATACTGCGATCGCCAACCCGCCTGCCAAGCGTGGCGATTATGGCAAAACCCCCCCTTTTGGAGGAGGCCTATGTCCAGCAGTGGACGTCTTTCGGCTGAAGTGAGACGGTTTTTAATTTTTTACTTGATAATCAATGGCCTGCGGGGTAATAGCGTAACGGTAACAAACTAACGGGAGCAATGGCTTGCATTTTGACAGATCAACAACATTCATTACGTTATTTTCGTTGTTGAGCAAACAATTTTTTTTGAACGTATGAAGCAATGGATTACGTAGCAATATCCTTCAAAGTCATTCAGATTTGTGGCTGGTACTGGAGTAAAGTAGGTACTTTCGTAAGAAAGACATGGATGTAGGTACCTATACCAGAGGTGTGCACCGATCGACGTGGCTCACGCCGCGGTAATTACAGCCACGCGCCGCCCCGCCACCGACTTTTTCATCGGTGTCATCGGAGCCAACATCAAAATATGGCTAGACTCAGCTGCTGATTGTACTCTTTGGTTTACCTACTGTACAATTTGTCGCACAGTGAATGTGGTCTACGGTAGGTATTGAAGCCTTGTCGAACCCGGCTTGTTCTGGTTACCTGTCTCAAGTCTCCTGTCGAAGCAGTTCGTGACGACTCTCGAGAACAGTTTGCAGGTAGACGTGGCTCAAAAGTTAGATGGATGTATAGTTATTCAGCAAGATTACCTACATTAACTTTTTTGAAGAACAGAACCACTGCAGCTCTCAGGCGTTGTATCTTCTTGGATGAAAAGGGGATTTTGTCATATTGGTTTGATTTTAATGATACTTTTATTTTCATCATTCACGCCGATTGCGCCGATGACGCCGATGCCGCCGGTAAATTAGACGGCGGACGCCGCCGCCAGTAAAAAATACCTCCTTTTCGTTTGCTGCGGGGTCTCTCTATTATCTCTGTACATACCTACAGCCACCGTCTTCGTGTCTGCCTATACATATAATTTCCATAAGAAGCATAATATATTTTAGTCCTTATTAGACAACAACAAGGAACGAAGGAAGTATGAAAATAGTGTCGTGTTGAGTGACATGGTGACATGGGGCGCGACGATGCGCCGCGGTTCGTCACGCGACTTCTCTTCCGTCCCTTCGTATCTAATGCACGGCAGCCATTGTTTGGAAACAACTTGGAGAAAGTTTCGCAGAGTAATTAGATCGATTAGATGGCGTTCAAGGAAACATTTAATAGTTGAGGAAGCGCATGAAGAAAACTTCGTAGGTACTGTGCCATGAAATATGTATGAGGTGTTGTCTCTTTGCTGAGTAAACTTAGACAGCAGTAAAAAGTTGATTGTTGATTTGCTAATCATTATTTATTAGGCTGTAAAAGTGGTTAGTCACATCATTTCTTATTTCGTTGATCTACCTCTTTTTTCTCCCTTCTTAGGTACCCCTTCTTTCTTCCGTATAGGTACCTATTATTATAAGAGTGGTAAGCCTACTACTTCACCTTCTACTCTGTTAGCATATGCTGTACCCATGTTCAGCACGTGGTTCAAGACGTAGAATTTTTTCTCAAAAAAAATCATGTTTCCATTAAAAACTATGCAGTAATATAAGTACAAGGTGTAATTTTAATCACCGTTATCCTCTTAAGGGGTCATTTGCACTCATCATTATGAACAACTTTTAAAATGGGCCCAAACCTGAAATCCCGAAAATACAATCAACACAAATACACATAAATACACAAACAAAAACAGTAATTTTTTTTAAAACAAAAACGAAAAAAAATGAACTGAAAGAAAAAATAAATTAATGAAATGTAGGGAACAGCTGATTTTCTTATTTTCACGATTTCAGGTTTGGGCCCATAGTAATAAATACAAATGCACCTACGCAGTCAAAATGTATGGAATAGCATTTTTTTGTAAAACTGACGAAACATTTCAACGCAGGAGTTTAGTTAGAATCTGTACGTACACACGGCTACACATCAAACTATACATTTCCAGTATTCGCTGATCTCGCATTGTATAGGATTTCCGTACAGTGCGAGATCAGCGTAAACTGGAAATGTATAGCTTGATGTGTAGCCGTGTGTACTGAATCCATCGTAACAGTTAATGTTTTCCCTCCAACCTGTATACCTACCATTACACCATCATTGAACTATGGTGTACGGCATTATCGGGATCTTACAAATGACAACCTCCGACAATGCGACATTTTCAAGATACCTAAACACCGTAAAATTTTAATGGTGGTTCCCGCAGCAAAATGGTTTTTGTCTTGGTAATACAATCGTTTTATAAACAAATAAAATATTAGAAACAAAAAATGGCAGATTAACCACTGTGAAAAATCACCATGTGTGAGAGTTCATTTTGCTTTAACATTTATGCATCGCTGTTGCCTTTGTCGGCGGCGGGCGTGTGCGATTCGAGTAGTACGTACGTTACCTCTAGTGTTACATATTAATGAGTAGTGTTTTATCGAGTTGATGAATATTTTTTTTATTATTTTAAAACAAAAAATTTTTTTTTTTTTTACTTTTACTGAGCTTCGAAAGTACTCCTTACGGCAAGTTGTTCTGACGCGGAAAAACAACCATTATAAATTTCTCGGTGTATAAGTAGGTGGGGAAACTTAAAACCAGAGAGCAGTGGTGGCCCAGTGCTACCGGCTGTGACTTACGAGATATAGGTCGTAGGTTCGACCCCAGACTGGCGCTTTACTTTGTATAAATTAATTCATCACCAAAACGGTGAAGAAAAACATCGTCGGCATGTCTTAGAACCAAAAGTGCAAAGGAATACCAACCCGCACTGGCCATGTCTAGTGGATTACGACCCACTTCCTAGAGGAGGCCTGTGTCCCAGCAGTGGGAAAATTATGCTGGGCTGATTATAGGCGTGGGAAGCTTAAAAGGAGTTTGAGGCCCGAATGAGCTTGCTCTAATAAATAATGAAGAAATTCATTGATGTTTTGTTATTATACGTAAACCCTTATTTATAATTTTTATTAACCCTATTTCCCTACTGTGGACTTATAGAACCGGTAGCGCCATCTATAATAACTTTTTAAAATCACATCCGTTCAACACTGGAAACATTCTAATTTAGGCGTCCACGCGCCCCATTCACTTCTTGGCCTCGTCAAAGCTACGTTGCGACTCGCTAGATGGCGCACAACTCGCCTTTCTACGTTGTTCAACATGGTAACTTCAGTAAAACGCAGTTTTATACGAAAGGAAAAAATCCATATTCATGAATGACAAGTACTATTATTTTTCGAGTAGGTTAAGTGAGACAGTCTGACCTTTATATTATACTTGAATTGTACGTAGTAACCTACATAGTAATATGTTAGCCTATGTAGAACGTAGGTAGGTAGTTATTTTATGCAAATCCACTTACGCCTTTTTCAGTATTTTCATAATAGTAAACGGAAATTTTACCTAGATACCTAATCGTTTAGCTTTCATAATACGTTCAGGTTCAAAGACAATATTTTCATGGTAGGTAGGTATGTTTTAATGTAAACGTGGTGTGTTCTATCAAATAACATTCATGTATTCTTTTTTCTTTTGTACCATTATTAAGTTGTAACAACACTTTATTTTTTTCAAACTTGTAGCTAGAGGTCCTCTTTTCAAGGGTACTCCTGGTCATCAGCATCGAAGTGCACACCCAATTGTTTCCTGACCGTATCTTCAAGTACGGCCAAATTGATACTTTCCTGGTGGGTCATGCGGGGAGATTCAGTCAGTCCTGAAAACAGATTTGTTTTATAATATTTAAAGGTACCTTTTCCATCAAGACCGAAACTCGGCTGTTAGATAAGTAAGTATATATTATACGTAGGGGACTATGGAGTAGATTTCAATTTTGTACATGTTAATATGACAGTGCCACGCCAAGTTCTAAAAAGAGAAGACGTACTGAATATCTAATCTAAAAATTTATATTCCACATCCTAATCTATGCGCATATGTAATGCACCAATCTACGTGCTTTTACGATATAATTTTTGCGGAAGCACTTAAAGCACAATATGCTCCAAAATCCACACGGGGCATGACACCACTGTTTAAGGAATTTGGGTTTCCAGCAATCTGGATCTGATCAGGACCTGATTTCTATCGCGTCGTCATTATCATCATTTTCTTGCCCTTATGCCAATTTTATTTGAGGTCAGTGCAACATGTCTTGTTCTTCCATACTTCTCTATAAGTCGTCTCGATAGTCATCCCCTTTCTAGCCATTTCATCTTTCACACAGTCCATACCTACATCGTTTCTGTCTTTTTGAGACTGAATATACAAGGTGTAATTTTAATTACCGTCAACCTCATAAGGGGTTAAGAGGTTAACGGTGATTAAAATTACACCTTGTATATGGTATCCAAACGACAGTTTGGGATAGCTTCCCAAAGTATTTAAGTATTATAGGTCGAACAAAGGTCCAGTTCCGTGTGGTGCCGGACGTTAAACAATAGCACCATCCCATTTCTTCCCGTGGGTGTCGTAGAAGGCGACTAAGGGACTTACTAGAGAATGGGCAGCAGCGTTCTCTTTGCATTTTTACAACCATACTGTGATCGCCAACCCGCCTGCCAAGCGTGGCGATTGTGGCAAAACCCCCTTTTGGGGGAGACCTATGTCCAGCAGTGGACGCCTTTCGGCTGAAATGATGAAAGGTCGAACAAACTAGTTCACTGATTGGAAGCTTAAAATGTACGTAATAAGATACCTATTACTATACCTACAACACTCTACCCTACATACCTATTACTATTATTAAACGGAGATTAACCTGCATAAAACTATGTATATTATGTAATACCTGAGTCCGATAACGACTACCTATATGACTACTAAGTACGGTAATTGAATTCTTATCACCATTGCGAAATTTACGTGCAATTATTCAGCAAAATATTTGCACGACGATCAACATTATCTTCATATTGGATGACGTTAACCAGTTATTACTATTGTTTTGATAAGTTAAGATAGTTTATCAATAAATATTAATCTTAATTTTAAACAATACCTACTATATATAAATTAGATTATGTAAAAGATTAAGGTAAGTATCTACTTGATAATAATACATATAATACATACGCATACATTTAGGTAGTTAAACAAGAAGAGAGCAGGAGTGGCCCCAGGCTGGCAACTCACTTTGTGTAAATAATTTCATCAACACTGCTCTGAAAACGATGAAGGAAAACATCGTGAGGAAAACAGCATGTCCTAGAACCAAAAATTCGAAGACATGTGACATCTACCAACACGCAGTGGGCCCGCGTGGTAGATACCAGCACAGTCCCTCAAACAGATAGGGGCTTGTGTCCCAGCAGCGGGGACATTATAGGCTGATTATACTATTAAGTAAAACAAGAATAATATAATAGTAGATGATTTGGTAGACAACCTGTCTTACCAAGAGGTATCGTGTTAGCACGTAGCTACCCAGTACCTGGGTTGTGGAGGTCAGATGAGCAATCGTTCCATGTAAAATACTGGTATTCCGCTGGGGTTAGACCGATAACCGAGTCCAACAAAGTTGGTAAAATGCTAAAACGATGACGATGAGTACATTACCTGCTCTGATGCATCTTGCTACCTCGAGCGCCTGGTAGACCAATCCAGGGCTGTTTGTGAAGTTGTAAGGCAGCTCGGATGAATGTAGTGGATAGTTCTTTGTTTTGCCATCTACATCGATCACTATGTGGGGGAAATGGAAGGGCTGCTCCAACTGTAAGGAGAAAACACTTCAAATTAAGGAAGAAGCGCCGGGTAAGCTTGCGAAATACAAATATGGCGCCACAGAATTATAGGTAATCATTAAATTCATCAATATAATAACCCTCCAAGTTCATTTAATCCCATTGTATTACTTTGAATGATTATACCTAATTCTGTAAAGCCATATTTGTTACGGTCGCGAACACGGAGGTCGCGAATTATATTTTAACCAACATCCAACCCGCCACTGTCCTGTAAATTGCGAAAAACGTATGATAATTTGAACTTCGCTAGCTACCTTAGCGCATCCATCCTAAAAATACTTTTACGGAAAATACAACAGCTCATGAAAAGGCAGGAATAGCCATACTAACTCCATAAACATATCTGCCACCAAGGCAACATTGTTTTATTTTCCGGTTAGTGCAAGCTAAAACACTGCAATTTCACTACCACCACCATAATTATGTCATTGTATTTCAACTTTTTTCCAGTAGGTATACATGTATATATAATATACATAGTAGGACAATGCATCAGTAACCATCACCATATTTACGAAATAATGAAGCTATTTCATAAAAAGTAGAGCTCTTTGTGGAGTGGCTCGTACGATGGTAGTAGTCGTTATAACCGACAAGAAGTGTTGGTGTGTTCGGGTTTGATGAATATGGGTACCGGTACCAGTCTATTACAGATTCGTAGACATTTCAGGTTTTTCTTTTCCATGAAACACACCAGCAGCGGTGATCACTTCAGAATGGAGATCGACAACAAATAACAGAAAAAAATGTGATTATGATCCGTGACTATCCATATCCTTACCGTAACGCGGCCTTTAGTCCCGTAGATAGTCGCTTTGTTCCAGAACTCGAGCTGAGTGTGAATGTTGAGTACTGCTCGCTTGCCACCCTCATACTCCAGGATAATGGTCTCTGTTAGATCCACTCCTGAGTCATACAGACTACCGACAGTTGTCACCTTTTTCGGCTCTTCCTTCCATATAAATTGTGGCAGTTGCAGCACATACACACCTACATCGAGTATGGCACCTCCACCATATTCTTTTATACTGAAAATAATTTTACTTGGTGTTTGATAACGTCATACAGTGCACTGTTGACTAAGTATTACCTTGAGGTAAGAGCTAGTAATAGGTGCGTGTGTGTCGTCTTAGTTAAATATTGAATAACAATCGGATTTTACCATAACAAACAACAGATAACAAAAAGGCTTTTCACAATGAATCTACTAACGTACCTACCAAATAAGTCAATGGAAAAAATGCCATGTGTAATGCAGATAATGTATGCTAAATGGAGGTATTAGCATACCTACCGCTAAATGTTCGTCTCACATACCTTCCATAAGTTAGGAATGATTTCGAAAATATAGGTTGGTATAAGGTTGACTTGATTAGATAAGCCAGGAAGTTCGGCAGATCATTCACCCAATCAATCTTAAATGGTATATACCATTAATTAGATCATTAGGTGCAGGTAGAGGTTTCTACCAACAGTCCAACCCCTAATTCTATGGTCTTCTTAAATAGAGTCAGCCCAGAATTTGGCCAGACCATCAACTCCTGTAGCGTGCAGACAATTGACAATATTCTATGGTTTACGTTATGGCAGATATATATGCATAAATTAAATGTGTCTCTTACTGAGTGCGCCCATCATCCGAACTAACAATCCCAAAGTCAGCCTCAATGAAAGTCACGTCACCAAGTTTCCCGTTCTGAATATCTCTCTCCAAATCGGCATAAGCAGGAGAGAAACGGGTCCAAACAGCTTCCATCACGAATAGATTCTTCTTCTTCGCAAGGTTTATGACACTGCGGGTTTGTTTAGCATTCAGACAGAATGGTTTCTCGCAGAGCACGTGTTTGTCGTTGCGAAGGAAAAGCATTGACAGTTCATAGTGCTCGGAGTTCAAAGAACCGATGTAGACCACATCTATAGAAGAAATAGAACCTTTTGTAATGAGGCTATGAACTAAAATTCAACTGCATCTGAGCAGACTAGAAGTTCATTTCCGGACATATAGGGGAAAAGAGAAGACTGCTGATGTATCTACCTACTGTATTAAAACGTACAAAGGCAAGGCCAAAACTTAACCATAGCGTAAGTAGGTATGCCATGTTCAAGAAATGTGCACTTGCTGTACCTATTCACGATAATCGTCATGCATAAATAATGGAGAATTAAGTAAATAAGTTGGTAAGTACTGTTAGGTATGGAAATTAAGTTGATTGTGATAAATTGAAAACAAAACGTGCTAAATTACCTACGTCATAACACGGTTTCAGTACAGTAGGTAGTTACCTATACCTACTTGCAATGATTGCTGGAACGTTTATTTAAGTACCTATATTCGGTATGATAACTAGCATTATGTAATTCATTAGCACACTTTGCACAATCTTTTGTGACATAATTATGTAAACATAGGTAAGTCTAATCTTTTCCTAACATTTGAGTAATCACAGAAAGTAGGTACTTAAAGAAAATGAAGTTGTCTTAACATTCTTAGAACTAAGATGAAGTTCCTGCGTATCACGATATGCAGGAACTTCATCTTAGATCTTCTTCACGGTGGGTAAATAAATCCCTGATGGTAACGGCCCAAACTTACGAGTTGTAGGTCGTGGGTTCTCACCAAGGCAGCTTTACTTTGTGTAAATAATTTCATGACCACTGCTCTCAAAACGTGCAGGAAAACATCGTAAAGAAACCTGCATGCCTTAGAACCAAAAATTCGAAGACAAGAGACATCTACCACTCCGCAGTGGGATCGCGTAGAAGATTACAGCCCACTCCCACTCGAAGAGTGGAGGCCTGTGTGTCCCAGACGCGGTCGCAGCCAAAGACTGGAGGGGGTCACAGACAAAGACTACCTACATATTTATAAGAAAATGTATCATATTATTGAAAAATCACTATTTTAAGCTTTACGTTTACGGCTTTGGGGGGGCCCTAGTACGCCCCTCTCGGACTGCGCCTCGTGTGTCCTTGCAGTGAGAATATTATATGCTGATTATGTGGGTAAATAAAATAAACCTTCAAAAAAATACGTACCTACAGAGGCGTAACTAGTGTGGTGCAGGCAGGGCACGACCCTGGGCGCCTATCGCAGGGGGCCCGAAACATCGCCAATTATTAAATTTGAAAATAAAAAAATAGTTCAATAAACCATTTCATACTGTTATATCCAAGATATCTAAAGAGCTAGGTACTTTGAATTTATTGTGTAGTATGGGGATGAAAGCGTATTCCAAATCTGCCCATTTCTATTCAAATTCTGCTTAAAATTGCTGCATTACAAGTTGTGAGTGTTTTTTTTGCAAGTTGAAGTTAATACCTTCGTTATTCAACGCCATAATTGGTCAAGAAAGGTCATGCGACCTAGCTTTGCTCAGTCTAGTAGACCGAGAAGATAATTTACGAAGGAGAGCGCAAACGTGATGCGTGCCCTAGATACCATTTTCTATTGGTACGCCCCTGCCCCTATCGGTAACTTTCGAAACAAGGATACTAACGAACCTTTGTGCCAACGCTACAAAACGTGGCAGTATTAATACCCTGGTATAATGCGTAAGTACGTACCGACATCTTTGCTCTTTGCTAATGCCTCATAAGAATCGAAAACATTCGGAATGTGATGTGTTTTTGCAAAATCAGCAGCTCTTTTCTTACTCCTAGCGGCCACTGCAACTATTTCCTCATTATCCTTGTTGGGATACGAGTTGAATGCATTGACGAAGTCATGGCTGATCCTCCCGGCTGTCACAATACCCCACCGGAGTGTCATCTG
Organism: Polymixis lichenea; assembly: GCA_949091785.1. Lineage (NCBI taxonomy): Eukaryota > Metazoa > Arthropoda > Insecta > Lepidoptera > Noctuidae > Polymixis > Polymixis lichenea. The sequence continues at coordinate 9,345,400 of OX420932.1, read as the reverse complement.
GAATAAAGTTTACGATGGTCTATGAATGTTAAGCCCCCTTGTCAAGTGGTAGCAAATTCAAATTCTGACCGTAGCGTGCGATATCCGGTTGGGCCACGGTATTGTGTTTTTCTTTGGGATTTTTTTAGCATGCCAATAGGTATCTGTATTTTTGACCCGTAAATAACAAAAGAATCACCCCTTTTTACCTACATGATAATTAAAACAGAACTGCCGACTAATATAACGCGGGAAAGCACATCTGTCTACCCCATGAGCGGTGTTCTGCCCTGCTAATTGTAAATGCAGTACTTGCAAAAAAGTGGTTTCGAGAAAAACGCGGAAATCTAAAAGTTAAATCTTCATGCAAGTGCTGTGAATCTCGTTATCAAAAAAACATACTTCCAGTACTCAAATATTTTTATTTTTCCCATATAGATTTGCCCCTAAGGATGCCATTTCTGCAAAAAAGTGAAAACTCATAAGTATCGATTACTGCAGATACAATTAGCAGGGCAATGTTATAGTCAAGTGTCAAGAGGGAAAACACTCATAAACATTGAAGAGAACAAAGGCGGTCTTATCGCTACAAGCATTTTTTTACCAAGAACATGCATTGAACTGTATATGAAATATAGTATCGTTCAAGAAAAGATTACATCATTTAAAATGTGAAACAAGGAATAATGTTGAACTAACCTTAGCAGAGTGGCAAGATACGCGTAGTCACTGCACAACAACAGATAAATATCTGACACTGAGAAATATAATAGGTCTTAAGCAGTTATCGGCTTATTTTAAGGTGATAGGGCACGATAATATCAATATTTCGTTTACCTAACGTTTATATGTACGGATTTTTAATAACGTGATTCGATGGGATTGGTGTCAAATAGGGTTTCCAAACCTACCTTATTTTTTGCATCCTTTAGTTTTCTAAAGCATACTTAACTTCTGGTAGGCAAAAGTTGTCAGTCATTAGATAATCGTAGAATATCGTCGTTGAGGTCGACGGCCATGTAGATGGCGTGACGATCGCGTAATTACAGGGCATAATTGAACGGAAAGAGCGCAATTGGTTACTTACCTATATTAGCGTTTAGTGTCCTTCTGTCTGGTATGATTCATCGTAACGACCGTACTTACTATAAAAGCAGGTATGATTGGGCATGAGTCCAAAAGGAAACCACGGCTAAAGTTCTTTAGATCGTCACTTGTGTAGTATAATAATATACTTCGCCAGGCATAGCATTCCGAGACACAGTGGTCACTTGACATGACACACGTCTACGTCATCACCGATGTGTTACCACTGTGTAGTATAATAACTCCCTAAGCACCACCCACACTGTCAACAGAGATACGCAATAGCCCTGCAGCGTAAGCATGTGTCACTCCCGAAATGCGAGACCTTGCTCGCTGACAGGTGTGGTCTCACACCCCCCGCTTGAGGTTTACGTTCTGTGGACACCACACTCGAGTGACTCCCACTAGATGTGAGATGGATCTATAATACCCATTTTTACCCGACTACGGCGAAGCCAAAAGGAGGGTTATGATTTTTTCACTATCTGCTCGCCTCTGGGCTAAATTACTGAATAGATAAAATTTAGCAGAGACGCATAGTTTATTATCAGACATGAATGACACAGCATACTTTGCGGATCTAACCATAGCCAGTTATTTAAAATATAAACTCGACACAACGCCAATCTACCCAACTTTAGGTACCTAGTTGTAATCATATCAGCTTTTTTGGGCACTTATTCAATTGACCTGTAAACAATCCAAATGATAAATTGATTGTGGAATCAGTCTTTCCTACACAAGCTTACATCTACCTACCGGCAATTTCAGAATTCCGTACCGAATGCCCGTGCCAATGAGACCTACTTGGTAGTACTTAGTATTATAACTATCTGCCCATCCGCACCAATGTCTGTCGCGGAGATAAATCTTTTTAACCCTAACTAAAGTTCGTTTTTTAATCCCAGATACTAATCTGACTTTTCCAGCTCTTTTGTGTTTGATTTTTTACAGGAGTTTGTCATTACACCTGTCCAATTAGTATCTGGGTTAAAAAACGAACTTTTGCTTTGTCATTTTACGTTGCTGTGCAACTCCGTACCGTGTTCTAGTCTATGACTTCAATTATGGATAAATATTTTTTTTATGTCAGTCACCCGAACCCGTACAAACCCTAAAAAGAATATTATTTTTATGTTTTCTGCTATTGCTGGTGCGCCTTAAGGTGCGGAATCCGTATTACATAAGAGTTCGACCTGCACTTGGCCGCTTTTTTAATGTGTGAGTTGGCACTGTTACTCCATGCGCCCAAAGAGCAAGGTCACTTTATCTCTTTCTATGTTGATAACTCGGTTCATTACCACGGCCGTACGTTATCAATTTTTGATAACACAATGAAACCATTCATTTATTCTATCCGCTGTGGCCGCGGCGGCTCTTGACTTGAAGATGCCAGGTCAGTTGAAGCGACCACATAGCTGAAAAAACATGGCTCGTTCTTTCTGGAATTTTTGCTATTAAAAACACATTTAGGTATACTACCATATTTTATTATTATACGATATAGTGATACACAACAATTAAATTATCAAATGACTTAATAAGTAATTACCTGGGCTCTGTTTTACAGTATCCAATTTAGTAACTCTATATATAATTTAAATGAGCACCCTGGTTTAATACTATACACACATATAGTGGATTAATAAACAGTTTGTCATGAAACTCTTAAATGTATTGCACATGTTTATGTTTAGGGAAAATCCTGGTCATCTACATCATAGTGCACGCCCAATTGACTTCTTACGGTGTCCATCAGTTTGGCCAGGACTAGACTCTCCTTGTGCGACATACGGGGTGACTCTATCAGTCCTGCAGATAGAAAAGGGATTACAGAATAAATTTGAATATTAAAATATGTCTGATCTATAAATTAGACGGACGGTCACAAATACTTGATAAAGTGTATAATTCTACTCTTTGTCCGATTGGTTTACTGTAAATAATTCGTACTAAATGAAAATAAAACAAATGCATTAGATTTAAATTACATAAGTTACCGAGCTCTCGCTTTCGCATATAGCTCGGCGTTTCGATGTACAGACGCCAGCACATCAAGCTACCCCAAACTGTCAAATTTTCCCAATAGAACATGAACCTTATGCTTATGTTATAAAGATGAAAATCTATCAAAGAAATTTGACAGTTTGGTAGCTTGATGTACTGGCGTCTGTACGACAGAGAGGGCGCTACTTGAAGTTCGCGACAACGTGACAATGTAGCCGTGGCTTTCGTTGTAGCGAATGTGACATCATATTGAATGGAGAAGAGCTAGAATTGATTAATCAGACGGTTTTACTAGGAATCACTCTTAACCAGAATTTACTATAGGGACCGCTTATGCTGTTCGTAAGACTGTTAACAGATTTACAAAACGCGTGTCTATTTGAGCTACTTCCACAGCACTATGCTATAATTATGGATTTTTTTCTGTGAGGTCGGGCTGCTGACATTTAATCAATTTCTATTAAACGTTTTTTTTTTTGCAAAAGAGCTGTCACAACTATTTACAATTTACGTGGCCACGAATCTCTCATGCTACGGCAACATTGTCACATTGTTGCGAAAAAAACTACTCTTCGAGCGTTCTCTGTTGCACAGGTTGCACAGCGAGACGGCGAGGTGTGTGCGAGAGAGACCGCACTAAGTGAAGTTGGCATTCGCGACAGTGTTGCCGTAGCGAACTACCTAAAATAATAATATGATGACGGTACCTTGTCAATTCATTTATGAAAATATTATGCTTGTACCTACATTATATAAAATCGCCATTTTTTTAACCGACTTCAAAAAAAGGAGGAGGTTCTCAATTCGACTGTATGTTTTTTTTTGTATTCGTTACCTCATAACTTTCGACTGGGTGGTTTCGATTTTGATGATTTTTTTTATTTGAAAGCTGGTGCTTCCCGTGTGGTCCCATTTAAATTTCATATAGATCTGATGATGCGTTTCGGAGACAGACAAAGGAACTCTTCAAAAAATAACAGTAAATAAACCGCGATTGCTGCTATCGCATAAATATGCATTGTTTTGACCCCAAGGATGATGAATTTCAAATGAGTAGGGTAGGTACTCTAACTAAAAAGTGAAAAATAAAAACTTTTTCTAAAAAAAACAACCGACTTCCGAAAAAACACAACAAAGTGAAAATGAATTTTAATTTCGGAAGGCGATGACAAAATTTTAATACATCCAAAGTCACCGACTTCCGAAATTAAAGTTATTTTTCACTTTGTAGTGTTTTTTCGGAAGTCGGTTGTTTTTTTTCTGGATAAAGTTTTTTAGTAAAGTAAGTGTAGGATATAACTTTAATACTATAAGGGTAAGTACCTACTATATTTTTCAGATTATCTAAAGTACATACTTACATGTTTTATGGGGTACTGTGTTAAATGTAACAACAAAATACCGTGTGATTACCTACGTATGGCAATGAAATCAAAGAAAATTTTAAACTTATATTAAAAGAACACTTTGTAACCAAGCATACTAAATTACAAATTAGAAGATTATATCCAAGATAAGAAAACTTGGAAACATGCTGGGCCCCAATTCTGCATCGTTATAATGATTCCCGCGGAATCTTACTACGTTCAAACTACGTCAATATCGTTTTTTTTTTAGAAACCAATGTAACCGTAAGGAATCGAAATGTCATATTCTGTATGTTCCAAGACAATTTGTCGATATTATTAATACGATATTAGCAGAATTCGTGTGTGATTGACGTGGTTACGAGTAAGGAATCGTTAAGTGGTCATAGTGAATTCAGGCCCTAGTTCTGCTTCATAGGATCATCTAGAATGTAGACAAAATTAAACTGGTTGTTAATTTCCCTGTACAATTTACAATTTTTATGACATTGATTTTATGTTCTGTGCTTACTTTAAATCACACATTAAATTATAACTTGTTAAAAGTTTTAGGAAAATCATTTTTATACTTTTACAAATTTTGTAAATATGCGAGCACCATGTTTTTATAACATAATTTAAAGGGATATGTTATGACCGTGGCAGCAAGCTTAGTGAGTACTCAGATTTATTCAGCTCTGTTCAGCTTTTGTCCATAGAAAACAACGATTTTGTATAGAGTCCGTTCAGCTTTCCGCGGCTGAACGGATGCGTACGCATCTCATACAAAATCGGTGATGGACAAAAGCTGAACAGAGCTGAATAAGTGAGAGTAATCCCTTAGCATTACGCTTTCTATCTCTATTCTTCCGTAGAATAGAAATCGCTTGTCTACGTTTCTCGGTTCAAAACTGTCAACTGTCTACACGGTATATACACCGTGAAATTTAAATGGTTGTTTTCCCGCGGCAGAACAACTTGCCATAAGGAGTACTTTCGAAGCATAGAGTAAAAGTAAAAAAAAATAGATTTATTTGTTTTAAAATAATTAACAAAATATTCATCAACTCGATAAAACACTACTCAATAGTAACACTAGAGGTAACTTGTGGGTACTACTCGAATCGCACGCACCGCCGACAAAGGGAGCAGCGATGCATAAATGTTCAAAGCAAAATAAACTCTCGCACGTGGTGATTTGTCACAATGGTTACACGTCATTTTTGTATAATCTTCCGTCGACAAAACGCTTCTCTACGGTTCTCGTGGTAAGCCTGCAGGTGGCGTTCTGTAGTTTCTGACTACCCCCATGGGAAAAAGGCGTGAGTTTATGTATGTACCTATGTATGTAATTTTCCTGTCATTCTTTTCCAAACGAAAATACCTTTCCGAAGGGACAACTAGAATCAATTCTACTTTTTAACCGGCATCAAAAAAGGAGGAGGGTATAAATATGTTCGACTGTATATATTATTTTATGTATGTTCACTGATTTCTCCCCCATTTGTGGACCGATTCTCAATAAAAAAATTGATTTGTCATGTTAAATTATTTATTTCAAATAGGCACATAAAAGACACTTTTGAACGTCAACATTTACCTTAAAATAGAATTGATTCTAGTCGCCCCTTCCAAAACGTAGTTTCGTATGGAGAAGAATGGGCAAGAAACTCCACCGTTACTCTTTCAAAATGAATTATGTGTTAAAACGATCCACCCAGAATAAAATTGCCATACCAAAGTAAAAAGGTAAAAAAAACGGTAATTTAAAAAACTAAAAAACCCGACTGCTTTTCTAAGTATTCATGGAAAAGCCCTAAAACAAGAAAGTCGTTGTACCCGATTGCACTTAACTTAAGAATCGCCAGTTGCTAAGGCGATGCTTATAAGCAGATAAATTGCAGCAGTCGGGACCCATTCTAGAAAGTCAGCCGTCTAGTCAGTAGATTGGAGTAATCTGCAATATAGTATAGGTATGTGCTCTCAATTCACAAAGCCTCCATTTCTGAAAGTCTCCACTTCGGAAATTAAAGTTATTTTTCACTTTGTAGTGTTTTTTCCGGAAGTCGGTTGCTTTTTTGAAAATATTGGCGTTTAAAAGTGCCTTTATGTGCCTATTTGACATAAATATTTTGGCTTTGACCTTATTTTAGATAGGTTCAATCAAAGGGCTGAAAATTCTTGAAATTCCTACTAAAGTTATGAGCAGTTTCCCAAGATTTTTTGCAAAAACTTCGTTACCAAAAGGTAGTACATTTTACATAGGTACACACGGCACATCAAGCTATACATTTCCAGTATAAGCTGATCTCGCATTGTATAGGATTTCCGTACAGTGCGAGATCAGCGTAAATTGGAAATGTATAGCTTGATGTGTTGTGTAGCCGTATGTACGTTTAAAAGTAGGATTGACAAATATTTTGGAGGACCGTCCCCACCACCAGTAACGATCGGCCATAGTTAATTATGTCATTCACGGCAATGTATAGTGCCGACTAGTGAGTAAAAACAAAAAAATAGAACATACCAGCTCGAATGCACCTCGCTGCTTCAACAGCCTGGTAAGCGAGCCCCGCACTGTTTCCATAGACAAACGGGAGATTGGAAGTGTGTAACGGGAACGTCTTCAGAGTTCCATCGATGGCAGTCACTTTATCGGGAAAATGGAACGGATCCTCCAACTATGAACGAAAATTTTCATTGGTATTTTGATTGATTGCTAACCTCGTTTCCTATACAAGCCACTTGCGCGAAAGACAGAATCCGTCAAACCGCTCTCGTAAAAAGCTGTATCTTTTTTCATCAACAAAAGTTTTCGTACTAATGGTTTTTCAGTCAAATCTTTTCTTCGCGCAAATGATTTTACTCGAAATTGTTTTCTGATTATTTTGATTCTAGTTATTAATTCATTATCTATCCTTACCGTAATGTGGCCTTTGGTTCCATAGATTGTAGCTCTATTCAAGAGCGCCAAACGGGACTGAATGTTGAGCACGGCCCGCCTGCCGCCCTCGTATTCCAGAATGATTGTCTCGGTATCATCCACTCCCGAGTCGTTGAGGCTGCCAACAGCAGTTACTCTTTTCGGTTCTTCTTTGAAGACGTATTGGGATAGTTGCAACAGGTAGATGCCGATGTCGAGCACGGCGCTACCTCCAGTCTCTTTTTTTCTGTAAGCATAATACTAGATATGATACTCGTGCTTTGATAGATTATTGGAAAGTTCTAAATAGTTTGTTTTTAATATAAAAACAAAACATAAGTATATAAAACTTACAACACTCTGTCGCTGTCACAGAAAATGCCGAAGTTACCTTCAATGAATCTAACTTCACCAAGATTTCCAGCTGCGATCTCCTTCTCCAGGTAAATGTAAGATGAAGAAAAGCGAGTCCATAGTGCTTCCATAAGGAACAACTTCTTCTTCTGAGCAAGGTTGATCAAACTCTGAGTTTGTTTCGCGTTGAGACAGAAGGGCTTCTCGCATAGCACGTGTTTACCATTTTCAAGGAAGAGCTTGGTGAGCCCATAGTGGTCAGGATTCAATGCTCCAATGTACGCGATATCTAAAAATGAAAAATGCTCATAATCACTTATGTGCCACAAGTTTATCAATGCAATATTATCATTGTTGGCGAAAATTTTAGATAAAGTATGAGCAGTATCATGTCTCCAGTCATGTCCTTACCGATATCGCTACTGCTAGCTAATCCCTGATAGTTATCGAACACTTTCGCAATATTGTGAATTTTTGCGAACTCAACAGCCCTGTTCTTATCTCTGGCGGCGATTGCGACTATTTCCTGATCGCCCTTCTCAGGATACGAGTTAAGAGCATTCACGAAGTCATTGCTGATCTTGCCAGCTGATACGATTCCCCAGCGTAGTGTCATCTGTAATAAAAAATAAAAAAAACAATTCTACAAATGTTGTTTCATTTCAGAATCAACGAAGCGTTTTCCTTACGCTCGTTCTAGCGACGCACCGTGTAGATCACACCTTAGATCCCTCTTTAAATACCATCCTCATAAAACTAGTTATTATTCTTATTCCTTTTCTTTCCATGCTGTGCGGAACTCACTTCCACGGCTTCCGCCTAGCATTCGTGATTTAAAAAAATATTTCCCTCTTCAAATGTCGAGTAAAAAGCACTACCGTTCCTCTTAACCGTGTATAATTATAAATATAATTGTACATATATTTTAACATTATGTGTTTATTAAAGTACATGTTTTTTCTTGCAATATATGTGTAAGTAGATATATTTTAGTTTAAGACATACGCACACATTTTCATATTTTCTCTTCTTGTTCTGACACAATATTGTCTACAATTCTTTTTCACTTCTCCTTTCGCAGGTCTGCTGGAAGGAATTTAAGAAAGTAAGAAAAAAGGTGTACCTTACTACTTACTACCTATGTATTTAGTGTGTATACTTAAATAATAAAATAAATAAATCAGTTGCACCGCGAAACTCTTTCATTTCATTTTCTTAAAACCTAAATTAACCCGCGAAAAACCTGTTATCAAGAAATGTATTTATAAGTACTTATATTATAAGTACTTAGGTACGTAATTACACTGTACTTAATTACATTTTCTTTTATTCTGAGACTATACTACCTACAAAATAGGTGCGCTTAAGAGGCTCTATTATAGAGCAGCAGTACTGTACTGAGTGTACGAGACCGAGTTGTCAAGAAGATACCAGTGTTAAAGTAGTTTCTGAAGTTAAGAAGACCTAAAGATATCTCCATCTCGTGGAGGCGATCTCTCGCGTCCGGCCCTGGTACAGGCCATGGTACGGAGCGAGACTGCACGGCTAGCAGTCGCTTCCTTCAGCGAAGCAGTGATGCTCGCAAAGAGGGAGGCGGCGCACGTGAGGGAAATGCAGTACATGTGCCCTCACGGCCGTGGCCTTCGTAGGAGACGCCCTGGGCGTCGGGAATCCCAGGCTGAATCCCGGCCACCGTAGGCACGGGCTTGCGGACGGCGAGTAATGGGTAGCTCGCTGTCCGGTAAGGACCAAGCCCGGGTCGACGGCGCGTTGTGTTCCACGGGCGCCTCAACGAGATGTCAGAACGACCTGATGGGGCCCGCAAGGGCCGATACCTGCCAGGGGTGCGGGTTGTTCGAAAGAGATACCGCGGCCCCTGGCATACAGGCAACTGAGGGAACACGGGTGGGTTTTAGTCACTAAAAGTCTGACACGCCCTCCCGCTCCACCTGCTCTGGGTGGAGCGGGAGGGCGGAGCGAGAAGTTATTTGATGATTTCCCACCCAAAAAAAGAAAAAAGATATCTCCATTGAAAAAGTTACAATATGATATTTATTGAAATTGAATATTAATTTTAAACACTTACCTTTACCGAGTAGAGGGTCGCGAAAGACTGATCAATTTATGAAAAACCAGGTCATGAGTAAGTCAGTGTTTTGGTTATCTATTACGTGTCGATATTAGGTCCTTATCTGAATATTTTCAATCACAAGCTTCATGTATCGGAGCTAAACTCATAGTTGACTGGACAGATTTGTACCTCAAGGTGTTTTCCCACCGTAGCAATTCCGAGTCCGGGCAATCGCTTCTGGGCATTTTTTGCGCCAAAAAAATAAATACATAGGTAGATGCAGCCACGAACATAAATAACAACATATTACAATTAACAATCTATACTTCTTTAATATTATATCTAATATATTATAATATTATAAATCTGAAGAGTTTGCTTGTTTGTTTGCTTGAACGCGCTAATCTCAGGAACTACTGGTCTGAATTGAAAAATTATTTCAGTGTTAGATAACCCATTTATCGAGGAAGGCTATAGGTTATATATCATCACGCTAAGACCAATAGGAGCCGAGCACCAATGAAGAATGTTTCAAAATCGGGGGTTTTTTTCCTTTTGAGAAACTGCGTAAACGGTCAAAGTTTCGCAAAAATCATGTATGACAGAATTGTTCCCCTTTAAAAGTTCAAAAAAAAGTCCGGGACAGCATATGTCTATCTTTTAAGGTTGGCTCACTGTAACCTTTTTTATGCTAACCAAATTTGTTCTAAAATAATGCATGATTTGCGAAGGTGTTTTTATAAACATGATATTAATCCTTATCCAAATAAATACGTTATCCATCACAAGTATTTAATTTAAAACAAAATTGCCCTTTGCATCATTCGATTTCAATTAATATCTTAGGAGATAACGCAGTTTTAAAATAACATCGCAGCAAAATAATGATCAAGTACTTGGCGCGCATTTATGATGTGCAAGGCCGGCCGGGCAGTCATGAGGGGGAAGGGCGGTGGCCCCAGTTAGCTCTGCGAGATACCATGACGCGCGGCTCAGACGCGTGATCACGCGTGATCCTGGTTTTTAAACGCTACTTTTTAAATTTGTTTTTCTAAAATATCTATACTAATATATATATTTTATATTATAAAGCTGAAGAGTTTGTTTGTTTGTTTGGTTGAACGCGCTAATCTCAGGAACTACTGGTTCGAATTGGAATATTGTTTTAGTGTTGGATAGCCCATTTATCGAGGAAGGCTATAGGCTATATAACATCACGCTAAGACCCTTAGGAGACGTGCAAAGTAAAAAAGTCACGAATACGAAGTACTCGCAAGGGCAAGAAATTTGACGCGAACGAAGTCGCGAGCAGAAGCTAGTAATAACAATGGACAGCTCAGCAATATCTGATTGCATGATTCATCATTTCTGCCGTCAAGATGACGGCAAATGTATGTGATCATTTCTGGAAAGCATATTTGTATAAGTAGCAGCAGTTATATCAGATACGTCTTGCGCTAGAAACATTTGCTTTCTCAGTTAAATTCAGAATAATGTGATAAGTCGTTGTGATCAGAAATATCTGACATCACTTTGGCAGCAATCAGTGCCGATCATATGGCAAAAATATGTTGCGTCCCACGATAATGATTGAAACTAAATAATCAATAATAAGCGATATTTTTTATTTTTGCAAACCGGGTCGGTGGGCAAAAATGTCGACTATTCCGCCAGTTAAGTAGGCATATATTAATATCTCAACACTTACCGATTTTATTGAAACCGATGCAGTTTCCTATGTTTTGGTTCCTCAGATAGTTTCGGTGATCCTACGATGTCATGTATTCCACAAATAATCATATTTATTTGCCATCATCTTGACAACAGATATTAAAATAAACATGAAATCAGATATTATTGCCGAGCTTTCCACATTAATATATTTATGCTCGTGACTGTGCACTAATTGCGTTCAATAGATCTAATCTAGCAGGACAAACGATCGGCTTTTTCGATCAACACATTTTTAAGCGATCGGGCAAAACGATCGATGCCAATCGAGTTAGTGAAGAAGCACCTTTAGTAGGTATAATTAGATGTCATTTCTGGGTTAGGTATCAGTTTAGCTGAGTTCTGCCAGTTGCTAAACATGATCTTGATTAACTAGTCTGAAAACTTTAGTCGGTTCACTATCAGACTTCAGGCAGAAGTAGTAATTAGGTAGGTGAGCGACCTACCCACGCGCGCGAAGCGTAATTCTCAAGTAAAATATACACACAGGCCCTCTGAAGAGGGACTAGGACAAACATTGTGTGCAATTGTCTGGCGCAAATGCTGGTTCCGGATAAGACTGGGCAAGCAAAACCCAGTCCCCGGAAAAAAGTAAAAAGAGCATTGTGTATATGGGAGAATGTACCATCGACTACAAATAATAAAGCGCGAATCATCTATTACTTAATGATTAATTATGCAAGTACATAAAAGGTAGATTTTTTTTATTAGGTCTAGTTATGACAGGATTACCCTACTATACCCTAACTTTTGTTGGTTCTGGTCATGTTTGATGATGCAATACTAAAAAGAAGATTATGAGACTACCACGGAGGAGGTAACACAATGAAACCATTCATTTCTACTATACGCTGTGACCGCGGCTTTTTTTTTCCTCTGGAGTTGAAGATGCCAAGTATAATTAATCAGGTGAAGAGACTACAAAGCTAAAACAACATGCTCGTTCTTTCTTGAGTGTCTGCTTGAAAACGCATTTAGGTTTATTGTAATTTTTTTATTATTATGTAAGTATACACACCAATTAAATATCCAATTATGTACTTAAAAACTAATTGTAATTACCTAGTAAAAATACAAGGCTCTGTTTTACAGCATTCAATTAAGTAGGTACCCACACATAATTTAAATGAGCACACACATATGGCTGATTAATAAACAGAGATTATCATGAAACTCTTAAATGTATTGCACATTGGGTGTTTATGTTTAGGGAAATTCCTGGTCATCTACATCATAGTGCACACCCAATTGACTTCTTACGGTGTCCATCAGTTTGGCCAGGACTAGACTCTCCTTGTGCGACATACGGGGTGACTCGATCAGTCCTGCAGATGAAAAGGGGGTTATAGAATAACTTTGTATAATAAAATATTTCTGATCTATAAAATAGATCGACGACGGTCACGAAATCTTGACGTCGTGAATACTCTACTTTTTTGTAAATTTTAACGTTCAAAAGTGCCTTTATGTGCTTATTTGAAATAAATATTTTGGCTTTGACTTTATTTTAGATAGGTACCTCATTCGCCCGATCGTAGGGCTATCAATAATATTTCGAACCAAGCTAATGTATTTTGAAATTTCTATAGAATTTATAGGCACTCCCAAGAACGTTTGCCTATACTTCGTCAGCAAAAGGTTGTTTATTTTACATATGTTAAAAAGGAGGATGGTCAAAAATATAGGGGGACCATCCCCACCACCAGTAACGATCAAACATAATGATGCCATTCAGGCACTACGCATAGTGTGGACAAGTAAATAAAAGAAAATAAGATTGTACATACCAGCTCGAATGCACCTCGCTGTTTCAACAGCCTCGTAAGCGAGCCCCGCACTGTTTTCATAGACAAACGGGAGATTGGAAGTGTGTAACGGGAACGTTTTCAAAGTTCCATCGATGGCAGTCACTTTATCGGGAAAATGGAACGGATCCTCCAACTGTGAAAGAAAGTTTTCAAGTTATTGGTATTTTAATTGATTGCTAACCTCGTTTCCTATAGAAGCCACTTGCGCGAAAGATACAATCCGTCAAAACACTCTTTCAGTCAAATCTTTTGTTCGCCTAAATGGTATTACGCGAAATTGTTTTCGTACAAATCGCTGCGCAAGTGTACCAGATCTTTGTAGATTTATTAATTCATTATCTACCCTTACCGTAATGTGGCCTTTGGTTCCATAAATTGTAGCCCTATTCAAGAGCGCCAAACGGGACTGAACGTTGAGCACGGCCCGCCTACCGCCCTCGTATTCCAGAATGATTGTCTCGGTATCATCCACTCCCGAGTCGTTGAGGTTGCCAACAGCAGTTACTCTTTTCGGTTCTTCTTTGAAGACGTATTGGGATAGTTGCAACAAGTAGATGCCGAGGTCGATCACGACGCTTCCTCCAATCTCTTTTTTTCTGTAAGCATAATATTGGCTATGATACTCATACTTTGATAGATTAAAGGAAAGTTCTAAACAGTATACAAAAACTGAAACTTACAACACTCTGTCTCTCTCACAGAAAAGGCCGAAGTTACCTTCAACGAATCTAACTTCACCGAGATTCCCAGCTGTGATCTCCTTCTCCAGATAAATGTAAGATGGAGAAAAGCGAGGCCAGACTGCTTCCATAACAAACAACTTCTTCTTCTGAGCAAGGTTGATCAAACTCTGAGTTTGTTTCGCGTTGAGACAGAAGGGCTTCTCGCATAGCACGTGTTTTCCATTTTCAAGGAATAGCTTGGTGATCTCATAGTGGTCAGGATTCAATGCTCCAATGTACGCGACATCTAAAAATGCAAAATTATCATAATCACTTAATCACAGTAGGTACCTATGTGAAACAAGTTTATCTATTCAATATAATCATTGTTATAGAATTAATTGGCGAAAATTGTAGATAAACTATGACCAGCATTATTACAAAAACACCAGTCATGTCCTTACCAATATCGCTACTGCTAGCTAATGCCTGATAATTATCAAACACTTTCGCAATATTGTGAACTTTCGCGAACTCAGCAGCCCTGTTCTTATCTCTGGCGGCGATTGCGACAATTTCCTGATCGCCCTTCTCAGGATATGAGTTAAGAGCATTCACGAAGTCATTGCTGATCTTGCCAGCTGATACGATTCCCCAGCGTAGTGTCATCTGTAACCAACAAAAAAAAATAGAAAATAATAGTTCAATTGTTGCTTCAATTCAGAATCAGATGCAATACGAAACTTTAACATCCCCATAATCTAAATTAACCCACGAAAAACATGTAATCAAGAAATGTATAGTAATATGTAATTAAAATCATCTTTTATTCTGAGACTATACTACCTAGGTGCGCTAAAGTGGCTCTATAATAGAGCAGCGGTACTGAGTGTATGAAATATAGTTACCAAGAAGATACCACAATATTATAATAGTTTAAAAGTTAAAGTAGTTTCCGATGTTAACAAGAACTGGAGATGACTCCATTGAAATGGTTACAATATTATACCTAACTATTTCAATAGAATATTAATTTAAAAAAAAACTTACCTTTATTGAGTAGAGGCTGACGAAAGACTGATCAATTTGTGAAAAACCAGCCCATGAGATTATCATTTGATAAGCTTCAATATATGAATATCTATTACGTGTCGATAAGAGGTCCTTATCCGAATATTCTCAATCACAACTTTTATATAATGGAGCTAAATTACGTCACTAAGCCACCGTATTAATTCCGAGTCCGGGCAATCGGGTTCGACCATTTTTCGCGCCAATAATATATTACTATGGACAGCTCAGCAATATCTGATTTTATGATTCATACATTAATATCTGTCGTCAAGATGACGGCAAAATGTATATAATCATTTCTGGAATGCATAGGTCCCTTCCGTTCGAACTCACACCGAAAACAGACGTGTTTCTATTTACTCCATAATACAGTTTTATTTAAAAAACAAGGGATATTAGTGCATATTTCTAGGTATCCTACTCATTAAGTTTACATACACAAGTAATTTAACAACTACATTGCAGCTCTGTTCACCCGCACCCCGCGAGGAAAGAAACAGCGCCATAATTGTCGTGCTGCCCCTCAGACTAAGGAAATTTCCTTAGTCTGAGTGCTGCCCACGCGAAGAAACGTCATCTTATCACGCCGCGCGGAGCGCCGCCAGCGCATGCTACCTATGCCGTGGAGAAAGGAGAGGATTTGACACAATTGCTGTTTCGCTCACCCAACACTGCTGCACTCCGTAGCACTTGCTACGATACCTGATTCCGCTACGAAATTGCTACGAGGACATACAACGCATACCACATCGGCTACGCGAGGTAACTCACTCACACTTTCTACAAATCTCACGAAACGGCTGCATAATCATAAACTTGACACTTATTAAATTCTAAATCATCGTAAACAAGTGTGTCAACATGTCGACATCACGTACTCCACCTAAAATATCTAAATCAAATGTAGTTGATTCTTTGCATGTTCTTCAGGATTCTGATACTGCATCCGATAGAATAGTCTCTGATAGCGATTCCGCTGGAATTTTTAACGCCTCGCGAAGAAACAAGCGTAAACAAGGTGACTTGCATATGGCTGAAATAAGGGAACTATTTGATGAATTCTCCAAGACACAAACTACAAAATTTGATGCTCTTACTGAAGCCATGTGAAGAGAGTGCGGAGTTGAGAAAATCCGTAAACTTCATGTCAGAGAAGTATGCTGAGGTACTGGAAAGCTTGGGTAAAATTGCAGAAGGCAAATTCCACCTATAAAGTTCAGGTTGAATTACTTGAACAGAGGATTGTTTTTTTGAAGAGAAAAGCCAGGTCCACCACTATTGAGCTGAGAAATGTGCCGCAGTCACCGACTGAAACCAAGAATAATATCAACCAAATAATAAGCAAAGCAAGGTGCTTCAGCAATCCATACAGCTTTTTAAAATTCGGGATACATACAGATTGAAAACCGAAAGTAATGCTAATTATCCAATTATAGTCGAATTTTCATCGACATCGCTACAAACAAATTAATAAAAGTCTGATAAACTACTTAGGGAAAAACAAGCTATTTTCTGCTTCCCAATACGGGTTTGGATGTAATAAAACTACTAGCGATGCAGTTCATGAAGTCACGGACTTTGTTGTCAATAATATTGATAGTAAAAATAAAGTTCTGGCAATATTTCTCGATTTGGCAAAGGC
The DNA here is from genome assembly GCA_949091785.1 of Polymixis lichenea. Classification (NCBI taxonomy): domain Eukaryota; kingdom Metazoa; phylum Arthropoda; class Insecta; order Lepidoptera; family Noctuidae; genus Polymixis; species Polymixis lichenea. The sequence goes on along the minus strand of OX420932.1, from coordinate 9,328,717 downwards.
TTAGGCGAAGGTCCATGTTTGTGTATCTTTGGTATAACGAATTCAAGAGCGGTCAACTAACTTTGGGGGATGAAGAAAGAAGTAGTCGCCCTTTGACAGCTGTTACGGAAAAAAACGTGCTATCAGTGAAAAATTTAATCCATGACAATAGGCGAGTTACGTGTCAAGAGATTCAGCACATACTGCAGGTTGGATCGGGAAGCCTTCATCATTACAGGTCTTGGATTCATCAAAACGATCCAGAAACGAAGCGGCAGTCGACGGTTTGGGTGTTTCAAAACGAATCAACGCCTACCAAAGTGAAGCGATCTAGAAGCGGGGGGAAGATATTGATCGCGAGCTTTTTCAGTTTGACTGGCTACTTGGTGTCAATTCCTTTACGGAACCAAAGAAGCATCAACGCTGAATGGTATACTACCAAATGCTTGGCAGAAGTTTTTTCTGTTGTGAGCAACAAGCGACCAAACTCGGCTCCGCAGGCTACTGCTCCACCACGACAACGCGCCCTCGAACACCGCGCTCAAAACGAGGGACTTCCTGGACAGCACGCCGGTCAAACTCCTGGGTCACCCTCCTTACAGCCGTGACCTAGCACCGTGTGACTTCTTTTTATTCTAGAAAATAAAAAATCAGCTCAAAGGTATACAATTTTCTATACGTATGTATGTTTTTTAATATGTTTTGACTCCTCAGATAGTTTTGGTGATCCATATGTCATATACTTATTTGTTCTATCACTTGTATTCCACCAATGATCACATATGTTTGCCGTCATCTTGACAACGGATTTTAAAAGATGAATCATTTAGTCAGATATTATTGCCGAGCTGTCCATAGCTCATATTTATGCTCGTGACTGTACACTAATCGCGTCCAATTGATAGTAGAACACACTGGTCACACAGTCGGCTTTTTCAACAAACATTTTTTTAAGCGATCGGGCAAATGGATCGATGCCGACCGAGTTAGTGGAGGAGCTCCTTAAATATAACTAGGTGAAGTTCATCGTTTATCAGTTTAGCTGAGATTTGCCTACTATAACCGATATCTGCATCTTAATTGAGTAACACACATTTGCACACAATCAATCATAATCTGTTTCATTTTGACAGTTCAACAATATTAATTGCGTTATTTACGTTGTTGAGCAGACACATTTTTCGAACATATGAAGCAATGGTTTAGCAATCTGTTTCAAAAAGAAACAGATTATGATTAATCGTGAGTTGCGCAATTAGGGTGCTGTTTGGTGCTAAACATGATTAAGTATGATGAACTAGTATGCAAACTTAAATCAGTTCACTATCAGACTTCAAGGAGAAGCAGGTAGTAGGTTACCTACGAGCACGAGCAGTAATTTTCAAGTAAAGTCTACACACGGGCCTTCTGAAGAAAGACTGGACATCGATTGTGCAGAACTGCTAATGCGCAATAGCCTGGAGCAAATGCCAGTTACGGACTGCGCAAGCTAAACCCAGTCCCGGTACACTAAGTAGTAGTAGGTAGTTTTTTCAGTAACTGGTCTTGTTCTGCCAGGACTCTCCCTAACTTATTTTAGTTCTGGTCATATTTGATGATGCAATACTAAAAAAGAAGTGTATCTAAATCTGTAGGTACCTTCTTAAAATAATGATATCAAATCTGAATGATTGGTTCATAGGTTTTTTTTTAATTTTATTTTTTGGGTGGGAAATCATCAAATAACTTCTTCCGCTCTGGGTGGAGCGGGAGGGCGTGTCAGACTTTTACTGACTAAAACCCACCCGTGTTCCCTCAGTTGCCTGTGTGCCAGGGGCCGCGGTATCTCTTTCGAACAACCCGCACCCCTGGCAGGCATCGGCCCTTGCGGGCCCCATCAGTTGCTGCTGACAACTCTTTGAGGCGCGCGTGGAACACAACGCGCCGTCGACCCGGGCTTGGTCCTTACCGGACAGCGAGCTACCCATTACTTGCCGTCCGCAAGCCCGTACCTACGGTGGCCGGGAATCAGCCTGGGATTCCCGACGCCCAGGGCGTCTCCTGCGAAGGCCACGACTGTGAGGGCGCATGTACTGCATCTCCCTCACGTGCGCCGCCTCCCTCTTTGCGAGCATAACTGCTTGGCTGAAGGAGGCGACTGCTAGCCATGCACTCTCGCTCCGTACCATGGCCTGGACCAGGGTCGGACGCGAGAGATCGCCGCCGCCGATCACCTCCACGAGGACACGGCGGTGCTCCGCCCAAGCCGGGCAGACCTCCACCGTATGCTCCACCGTGTCCTCAGGGCGATCTTCGCAATGGAAACACCCGGGCGTTTCCTCCCGCCCTATCCGAAACAGGAAGCTCCCGAAACATCCATGTCCGGTGAGGACCTGTGTCAGGCGGAAGGTGAGGACGCCATGCCGCCTCTCAAGCCACTCCTCAAAGAGAGGACTTACCGCCACAATCGTGGCGTGCCCAGCACTGGATTGCGACAATCGCACTTTCCACGTCGCCATGAGATCCTGCCGGCGTCGCCATGAGATCCTGCCGGGTTGGTTCATAGGTCACTTTACTTTCATAGGGTGTGCCCTATAAAAGTAAATGATTGGTTCATAAACCGTGTCCGTTTCAATGGCGCGGCCACGTCGACATTTGCAAAAAAAATAATTACCAAGATTTTGTAAAAATTTGTAAAAGCTGATTCCCAAAACCATAAATTTGTCAATATTATGGTTAAAAAGTTAGAAGGGTTTGAACGTAGCCGCGCCATTGAAACGCGGAGAACCACGCGGCCACGGAGATCTTTAAAACTAAGCGTTGTAGAGACCTGAAATTTTGGTAAATAATACATGGAATTTATAAAAAAAAATTAAAAACAGAAAAAATCCTAGGTGTATATTTTAGGAGCTATAAGACTATAACCCTATGGCCGCGCCATTCAAACGGTGAAAACAACGATTTCGCTGATATCTTGCTGAAAAAAGCATCGCAGACGTCTGAAGTTTTTAGTAAAACCCAGATTTGAATTTGTCAAAATTAGTAAAAATACAACAAAAAATTCTAGCTTTATATTTCAGAAGCTGTTGTACGGTATCGCGTTGAAATAAGTCATGAATATCTATCGAAGAAAGTAAAAACACCTTATCGCCGATATCTCTCTGAAAGAGCATCGAAGGGGTCTGAAGTTTTTTGTAAAACTTAGGTTTGAATTTGTCAAAATTAGTAAAAATACACAAAAATATCCTAGCTTTATATTTCAGGAGCTGTAGTACGGTATCGCGTTGAAATAAGTCGTGATTATCTATCGAAGAAAGTAAGTATTAGCGAGATTTTGTTTTTTGTAAACAATAACTATTAATATGTAGAACTACCGATAATATCTAAAAAAAATATTTCGTAATAAAGCCTTAAAATACGTTTAAAATTTTTCGATGGGTGACCATGGCTTTTTGTTTACAGAAAACTTTCCACCTATTTGTGTTCGAAATTATATCTAAAAGATTCTAAATTAAATTGATTAATTAATAAAAAAGATATTAAACGTATTTTATTATTTTTTATTTATTTCTTTAAAATCACATAAATCACAGATTTATATGGCTTTAAAGAAATAAACAAGAATTCTAGTAAAATAGGGAAAGTTTTCTGTAAACAATAAGCCATGGTATCCCTATCGAAACATTTAAAACGTATTGCGATACTGTACTGCAGCTCTTGAAATATAAACTAGGGTTTTTTTTGTGTGTTTTTAAAAGTTTTGACAAATTCAAATTTAGGTTTTACAAAAATCTTCAGACCTCTGCGATGCTTTTTCAGCGAGATATCGCGATAATGTGTTTTTCACCGTTTCAATGGCGCGGCCATGTGGTTTTAGGCTTACAGCTCCTGAAATATAAACCTAGGAATTTTTGTTGTATTTTTACTAATTTTGACAAATTCAAATTTGGGTTTTACAAAAAACTTCAGAAGTCTGCGATGTTTTATCAGCGAGATATCGGCGATATGGTGTTCTTCGCCGTTTTAATGGCGCGGCCATGGGGTTATAGTCTTACAGCTCCTAAAATATAAATCTAGGACTCCTTTCTACATTTTTAATTTTTTTTTACAAGTTTAATCTACAATTTACCTAAATTTCAGGTCTCTGCAATGCTTAGTTTTAAAGATCTCCGTGACCGCGCGGTTCTCCGCGTTTCAATGGCGCGGCCACGTTCAAACCCTTATAACTTTTTAACCATAACTTTGAAAAATGTATGGTTTTGGGAATCAACTTAAATATTTATTTTTTTATTTTTGGTAATATCGCAGTGGCCGCGCCATTAAGACGGACACCATAAACAAATAGTTTAGATTTGATATAATTTTTCTAAGTTGCTATTTTTACTTTGTTTCTGATGGCTGGGATTTCCTTGCGCAGTCCAGAACTGGCATTTTCTACAGGCAATTCGCATTAGCAGTTCCGCACAATCGATGTCCTAGTCCCTCTACAGAGTGCCTATGTGTAATAAGGACAATGGTTCCTTTTATAATGTAGGCAAGCACTAAGATGGGATTTTTGGCAAAACAATATTTAAGGGGGGGTTCATTTGTACTAAAAATCCCCTGAAAATCCATAGCATGAACACTTTTATATTTAAATAATAATGTTTGTCATATTTTTAAACTATCCCCAAAGAGATCGCCCAAACTCACAAGTGCTATATGCTCAGATAATTTTATTTACGTCACACCATTCATCTTGACACAATTTCTGTTAAGTGGTCCACGTCTCAGGACTGACTTACAAAATACAAACTCTGGCTTATTTTCGTAATCAGTGTCAGTACCTTATGTAAGAAAAATAAATGAATACTGTAACTATGTAACAAATGCAACTTGTGCATGGTTATTGTGAAATAAACTTTTTACTTTTGTATGGAAAACATAAAATCTGAAAAAGAAAATTGATGTCCACGCGGATGAAGTTGCAGGCGAAATGCTAGTTTAAGTATAAAATAAAACACCACTATTCCGATCTGTACTTGATATTAGGGGGACTGGTTGTTTACAAGCTATTTTCACAAGTGAATAAGTAGGTAATTGTACTTGTGTTTTTATATGTGCAGAGAAAAACTGTGATAGTTAGAGCCGAGCCGAGCCTAAACATAATCTATTGATTGTTATTGATTTAAATTAAGTTTAAATGCCTGTAACAACAACAATATGTATCTCAATGTCATAAAGAATGTCATACTGTTCCTTAGGTTTTACTTACATTAAAAGATACTTACGGCAAACACACAGTCTTACCCGATCTATTCTGTGTACTCGGCCAGATGCCAGTTGCTATTAATTTAATCCAGTTGTCAATCATTTGAATTAGAACAAATGAAAAGCTTGTTTTTATTTTGTGTACTTTCTTGACAGCGTTTCTGTCAGTGTCTTATGACGTCTGTGACTATGTTAGAGACGCAGAATAACCGTATGAAGTTTTTAAACTTCTCGCTAAAATTAATTTATTTTAATAAAATAACTTGAAAAATAACAGTTATTTTATCCATATAATGAAAATATTTTTGTACAGTATGCTCAGTGTATCTAAAATTGAAAGTGCACACTCATGCACGCAAGGGCGATTTTTTAACACAACTTTTTTTTATTTGCTTTTCTATTCCTTTTTTAGTACTGAATATTCAACTCACGGCACTGAGGCGAGCATTGAGAAACCAACAGAGTGCAACACAGCGCGTCAAGAAAATACTGATAGATTTCCAACGCAGTGCGTTGAGAATCGAGTCCATTTCAATGGCGCGGCCACGAAGATATTTTAAAAATCTACCAAGATGTTGTAAAAAATTGTAACAGTTGATTTCCAAAACGATAAATTAGTCAAACTTAAAAAGATAAAAGGGTTTGAACGTGGCCGCACCATTGAAACGGTAAAAACACGTTATCGTCGATATCTCGCTGAAAAAGCAGAGCAAAGTTTTTTGTAAAACCTAGATTTGTATTTGTCAGAATAAGTAAAAATACAACAAAATTCCCAAGTTTTTAATTCTAGAGCTGTTTCACCGTTTCAATGGTGCAGCCATGTGCTTCTAGTCTTACAGCTCCTGAAATATAAACCTAGGTTTCTTTGTTGTAATTTTACTAATTTTGACAAATAAATCTAGGTTTTACAAATAACCTCAGACGTCTGCGATGCTTTTTCAGCGAGATATCGACGATATCGTGTTTTTCACCGTTTCAATGGCGCGGCCATGGGGTTATAGTCTTACAGCTCCTAAAATATAAACCTAGGAATTTTTCTATGTTAAAAAAAAATTACAAATTCAATCTATAATTTACCTACTTTTCAAGTCTCTGCAACGCTTAGTTTTAAAGATCTCCGTGGCCACGTGGTTCTCTGCATTTCAATGGCGCGGCCAAGTTTAAACCTTTTTAACTTTTTAACCGACTTACAAAAGGAGGAGGTTCTCAATTCGTCGGAACTTTTTTTTTTTTTTATGTATGTTCCCCGATTACTCGAAAATGGCTGGACCGATTTGGATTTTTTTTTTTTTGTTTGAAAGAGTATACTTCCCAGGTGGTCCCATGACCATCAAGTCAGGATCTGATGATGGGATCCTGGAGTAATAGAGAGAAAGAGAACTCTTTAAATTTTATAGGCACACTTGAAGCGATTTGGATAGTTTTTGGAAGAGTACTTTCTAGGAGTGGTCCTATTTCAATTTGGTGAAGATCTGATGAAGAACTTCGGAGATAGGCAACGGAACTCCTCAATATAATATGATAGCAAATGGACTGGAATTGCAGAAATCTCATGTCTGTCTATTGTTTACATCAGTTCATAACATAATATGACGCCGGGACGCTGTGAAGGGTTAAGCACATGTGAACCATTAAAAAGTGAAAAATAAAAACTTTTTTCAAAAAAAAAACAAGCGACTTCCAAAAAAAACACTAAAATGTGAAAAATAACTTTAATTGTCACCGCCTTCCGAAATTACAGTTATTTTTCACATTTTAGTGTTTTTTTTGGAAGTCGGTTGTTTTTTTTTTGAAAAAAGCTTTTAACCATAACTTAGACAAACTTATGGTTTTAGGAATAAACTTTTACAAATTTTGGCAAAATATTTTTTAGATGGGTAGATATTTTTTTTATTTTGTAAATATCGCCGTGGCTACGCCATTGAAACGGACGCTGAAAATCCAGTGCGCGTTAAAAAATCGCCCGTGGATTCGAAGGCTTGAACAAGTACCAATTTTGTAGGGGATTTTCACAAAAAAATCCTGTATGTAAGTGGGTTATTAGTGTTATTACCCAGTATTCGTACAGCAGAAAAGCTCTTTGCTTTAAATTACATTTACCCAGTATTCGTACAGTAGAAAACTTCTTTGCTTTATATTACATTTTAACGTCGTACCTACAGCATCTCTACCGACCATAGCGTTTATTTTGTATCCAGCAACTGAAATATTAAGCACATGTACCTATTGATTGTTGGATGACAGATAGCAGTGAAATTTCACCAAATAATTGATGACGTGCCTAGGCATGTGTGTAGGTACAGAGGCCAGCAGATCAAGCGACCCCAATCTGTCAAATTTCGGGATAGCTTGATGTGCTGGCCTGTACACCGGAAGTGTGACTGTAATAATTTAAGTCGTTTTCATTATTTTAGCGACAGACAAAATAGCTATATAAAAAAAAAATAGAAATTGATTCGGTAAACGAATCTGAACAAACTACTTATTTTTGAAATGTGCATTAATTCAGTTGCTTATTGTTTAGGTTGACATTATAAGTTTTACGACCGTTTACTCCAACAGCTAGGTTTTAACTTTTTTTTTCAGGCAGTAAGCCAATCTTAGATTATTCTTAGTTCATAATTACAGTTTGTGCCAAAATGTTTTAAGTAGGTAACTAAGTATAAATAAAACAAATGAGACGTCATATTTTTATATATTTCCCAAATCAATGCTGAAAAATAGTAAAATATTCTTAAACATACTATTCGCTAAGATTTCATACAAATTAAATAAATAAAAAAATACAATGCAATGATTAATAAAATGAAAATGAGATATTTATACATCATTATTATTGTTTCAAACTATTGTGTACCATATCGGCAAAAATATTCTAGTAAAAATGAAAAAATATCACTTCATAAGAACTAACCACAATGAGGTAGGGAATAGTAGTTTCGTAAAATACTGCCATGACAATATTTCCACAATAGTGTAAACAAATGCAAACACTTAACCTTTCTATTGATATGTTAAGTTCAACCAGTAAACCCTATTGTGTTTTTAAAATTAGATGTATTCATAATGTAAGAATGTGGAGATTTAATGAATGAATAACATTGTGATAATGAATATGCTTAAAAATACTAATCTATAACAGTAATGTAAATTATTACGAGATACAAAAATATCACCGATGCGATTGTGCTAATAAATTATAGAAAACGCTGAAAAAAATAATTTACACTCGTTTTTTAAACTCGTTTTTTTTAATACACGGGTCGCAAAACGTGAGCTTTTTTTCTTTTTTGTAAAATTTTAAACTATGTAGACGTAATTATTGTAGTAAATTAATGCAATATATACCTATAGTTTTTGGCGCAAGTAACTTTACTGCGTTTCATAGATACATCACGTCTTAAAAAAAATATTAAAAATATAAATATGTAAAAAGAGATTGAATTTAAATTAAAGCAACTAATGTCATCAAAATGCTTCTCTAAACGCTAAATCCAAGTCTTCAATGAGATCTTCAACATCTTCTAATCCAACCGAAAGTCTTATGAGTGCATCCGTGATACCAAGTTCTACGCGTTGTGTCTCGGGAACTGATGCATGTGTCATTACCGATCTGGAAATTATTGTGCCGAATTAAAAAATATATTTTTATAAACTTACTTTAATATTTACCTAATTATATGAGAAACTTACGGTAATTCCGCCAAACTTTCATATCCCCCCAGACTCTCGGCCAAAGTAAATACTTTTAAGGAACTCAAGAACTTTCTTGACTCTTTCAGATCACCAGTATGTTTGAAGCTGAAGACGCCCGAATGACCAGTCATTTGCTTTTTCGCAATGTCATGTTGCTTGTGAGACGTAAGTCCTTAAAAAAAATAAAAAAAATAATAGATAGTTCCCAAAGCGTCGAGGTCAAAAGGTATTAAATAAAAGAAAATAAATACCTGGATGCATAACTTCTACAACCTTAGGATGCTTTTCTAACCACCGAGCAATTATTATAGCCGATTCTTTGTGGCGTTCCATACGCAGAGCCAAAGTTTTCAAACTTCTGTTGACTAGGTAACAATCGAACGGCGATGGTACGATTCCCATAGCTGAAAAGATTAGATAAAATGTTAATTTTAAAACAATAATCCAATTACAAATTCATATCTAAAGAATATATTTAGGTTCGGACTTTGCCCGCAATGAATGAAACATTGTTGACTGACTGAGGCTTGTATGAATGGGGTCTTAAATAATACACAAGATCTATGTACATACATATACACATATACATTACTATAATATTCCGCTGTTTAGGAATTGAACCATATTTATGATAGTAATACATACATTACAATACGTACATTGTTTATAACAGTAATGAAATAAAACACACTATAAAAAGGTAATGGAAATAATAAGAGAGGTGAAAAATTAGCCAAAATTGACCTAATAGAAAGGACACGGTTCAATGTAGCAGACGTTACTGTAATTTCATCAGTAGTAAATTGAGTCATACCAGGCTATACCGGTGCGTAAACCGCAAGTCATTCAATACTACAATAAACTGATAATGAAAATTTTATCTACGTCATCGCCTACTACAACTATTTCCCCATGTCATGATTGATGATATTTCCTTATGAATAAAATTTCGCAACAGTATATAAACACTATTTCAGATAAAGAGTGTTTGCACTGTGTCGTGAATTCGAGATGATAGATATCCGTCCTGCTCAAGGTGGTTTGATAATATTTAAAAGGAGCTGATCTCTAATATTTAACACGGAAGATTAACAGTTTTCTCGGTCACTTCACGGTTTAAGTACTTAATGTCATTTTATGTCGTCACGTCATTGGAAAATCCTATGCACAAGCGAAAAAAGATCTAGTTTTAAAAAAAGAAAAATAAAATAATATCTGAAAGCCACGTTTATATTTCAAAATATTTTTTAGAAAATAGAACCGACGAATAATTAAAAAATTAACCCCGACTTACCATTTTGTAGAAATCTAAGCTTATCCGCTAATGCTTGGTCATTAACAACCGCTGCCCCCATTAATACGTCGGAGTGTCCATTCATATATTTTGTTAAAGAGTACAAAACTATATCCGCACCGAAGTCCAGAGGCTTTTGTAAGTAGCATGTGAGGAATGTGTTATCCACAACAACAATAATATCTTTGTTGCGTTTTTTTGTTACATCGGCTGCCGCAGCAATATCAATAACCTTCAAGTTCGGATTTGTCGGTGTCTCTAGCCAAACCATCTAAAATAAAAAACACCTATAGTCTTAGGAAACAATTTAGTTGTTTGTTATTAACATTCCAAAATGCACACGTTTTATTTCAATAATGTGATAAATTTTATCGTAATTTATGGCGTTAATAATACATAATTACTTCGAAATAAAACACTTGTGATAAAGAATGTTGCGGTTGAATCATGATACGCACACATTATAATAAGAATGTAATAATATTATGATTTTCGTCATTGTTTTAGACATGCGCACTCGTAGAATGATAAAGTTGACGATATAATTTACGAAAAAAAAAGACGTAATTAGAATAAATTATCCCTGCTGAGAATTAATTCAAATAATTCCCTACGACTAGGTACTTAAAATATTGAAAGTAACAGAAAATTTATGCAACCAATGAAACCATTAGTTTACCAATGGTTTGAATTATAATGAGAACATAAAAAAGTCTCACCTTTGTATTGTCTTGAATTGCATTTTCTAAATTTCCAGGAACTGTAAAATCTATGAATGTTACATCGATCCCCATTCTTGTTATAACTTGCCTGAAATTGAAATCAGTTAATTAATTTCGGGTCACAGTCGATTTTAATAATACCTAACGCCGTTCAATTAACCCGTGCCATTAGCTCATTTTTTCACATTTCGTTATAATGTTATTTACCTTAGAAGGCGGTTTGTGCCACCGTAAAGATCATCAATGGACACAATATGGTCACCCTTGCTAAGTAATGCAGCTACTGTTGTTATCGCTCCAAGACCAGAAGCGAAAGTAAAACCGTGTTTTCCCCCTTCCAATGCTGCGAGGCATTCTTCCAAAGTATTCCTCGTAGGGTTTCCGGATCTCCCATATTCAAAACCCTTCAAATAAATTGTTTTAATATTTTAAAGTTATATGATCAAAGTTCAGTTCATTGAGGAAAAACTGTATTTTTTACGAGGTGTATAAAAGGAGGCTTACTGTGTGTTCGGCAGGAGCCGGTTGTTTGAAAGTGGTTGATAACGTAATGGGTGGCACAACCGCACCGGAATTCCATTTTTCTGGCTCTTGACCAGCATGTATGGCAACAGTAGCAAAACCTGGTTGTTGTTCCAAAAATCCTTGATCCGCCATCTAGTATTTTAGAAACCATATTAACCAAATGAATAAATAGTGTGGTACTTATATAGTTTATAAGAAATAACACGTGAAAAATCAAAACATATTTGACCACATAAATGAACAGTGAAAAGAAAACGTTAAAAATGATTAAGTATTGGATTAAATATGATTTCATAGTTCATGATAATTGTAGGTAGTATATCTTTTATTTACATGCACTGATAAAAAAAATTGAAGAAGTAATCATAAAAAGAAAATGGGAAAATGATTTAATTATATGTAATTAAACAGTACAAGACCGGAATAAAATGTCTAATAAACTAATCAAGAATTTACTCATTGGCTACCTACAGCAACATGGGTTATCATTTTACACCATTAAACAGAATCTAAAAATAATTCTCCTAAAAATTGCACGCTTAAATTCAAGGTTATTGGGTATGATATTAAAATGTGCCAATATTTCATCATTATGTTATCACGACGTACAAATTTAAATCATATTATTTTTTATTGCTTTCCAATAAGAATGATTGATTCTTACCTTATTTCTCAAATTCAATTGCCGCTTTAATAATTCTTATCTAACCTATTCAACACACCGCCACCGAGACTTGATTTACAATTCCAAATGAACAGTTTCAGATGTCAAAACGCCTTTTTGTTGTACTTATATACCACCCGGCACCGGCACATGAATGCATGAATCACATTGGACGATACTACTCGAGAGTCGAGACGAGACGGCATAAGAAGTCTACACATGTACCGTGTCGAAAAAAACATTTTACCACGTTTCACGTCTATAGTGTTTACATCAAACCCTAAAAAACTAGTTATTGTTTTCTAGCGGTAACGGATACTAAAGTTATTATATTGTTACTGGGTATAACCACTTTCAGAATGCTTATACCGCGGTTTATTGTATGAAGATTGAGAAATTATTTACTAAGTAATTATTGTATAGCATCAGTGTTCCACAAAATAACAATAAATGAATAAAAAAACTTGCAGAATTGCACACCGAATTGACATTTTGCAGAATAAATTCCCGCCAATTTGCAAAACAAGCTGTCAAAATAAAAAGTTACTTTCAGGTTATTCAATTTTGTTTTGTGTTATTTATTGTTATTTTTAATAGAAGGAAGTACCTATCTCGTTAAGTAGTTGTTGAAATTAAAGATAAATATGAAAATAGATAGTAAACCATTACGATACGCTCATGCCGAAGGCCACACTGATGTGTGTTACACCGAAAATGGACAGTAAGTAAATTTGCTTTCAAATATGTATCACAATACTGTAAGTTCTAGTCTTCTATTAAATAATGTTACTTGTTAAGGCATATCATAACATGTGGAAACGACGGTGATGTGAGAATATGGGTGGACATAGAAGATGATGATCCAAACTCCCATTGTGTTGGGGAAACTGCACTTGCTGTGTGCTACAAAGAGAAAAGACTGTATGTGGCCACTGATAATCATGCTGTTCAAGCATACACGTATCCGGCCTTCGATAAAGATGGTATTGTCACTAGATTTACTGCACCAGTCACACAAATCAAGTCATCAAGTAAAATTGAGGTGATTCTTTGCTTTTCCTGAGTACTGAAATATTGTTTAGTCCATAAAGGTTTGTTTTACACTATATTGGCTTACAGGCTTTGGGATGTACATCAGAGAATATGGAAGCTAAGTTATGCAACTTGGAAGGTGGAGCACCATTATTTGTGATGAAGGAACACACAGGACCAGTTCTGAGTATCGCTATATGTCCACACATGAAATTCGCAAGCACTGCTTGTGGAGATGGGAAATTAAGAATATGGGATATTGATACACAGAAAATTGTTAAAGAAGTATCATGTGTACCAAAAATAAACACATTTTATGCTGCTAAAGTTTTATGTATGTTTTTATCATTAAATAATATCAATAATTTAGTAATAATGAAAATGTATAGGTAATGGCCTGATCATTATTAATATTGTTAAATTTGCAACAGTATCCTGTAAGGATAAATACATACTTCAATTGTTATATTTTGCTGATGCATATAGGCTTAGTAATGTACATGAATTTTCTCATCCTAGAAGGAAAAAACATGTTGTGACAGTCTTAAACTATGTATGATGCTTTTCATCTTCCTTAGGTACTTTTAGTTGGAAACATTTAATAAACTTTGGATATAATTTTTCAGGTCGAATAGATTTTGAGCCTACAGAGGGAAAGTACCTGGCGTACCCAAACAATAGAGAGATAATATTGTTAGACTGCGAGTCTTGGGGGCAGAGGATGACATTCACACATAGTTTGGTTAGTATGTACGAAATAAACTAATAACAGAGTTAAAAATAAAATTCAAAGCATTTATTTCAAATAGGCACTTAAAAGGTACTCAGGATGTCAATATTTACATTAAAATAGAATTGATTCCAGTCACCCCTTCCAAAATGTAGTTTTGTATGCAGAAGACTGGGCAAGAAACTCCACCATTACTCTTTTAAAATGTTTTAAGAACGTGTGAAATGTGTTAATGATTTTTTACAGTTTCTGTCACAAATATGTTTCCAAATTGCTCAACTACATAGGTAAACTCATACAGAGATAAATTCAAGGTAATCCTGTTTGGTCAAAAGCTATTTGGAGTACCCTATTCAGGTTAAATTAGTTTTGTTTGGTTGTAGATAAAATGTGCAATGTCTCAATGTGTATTTTCACCGTGCGGTGAATATCTGGCTGGAAACACAATTGCTGGCCAAATTGCAGTATGGGAAATAGGTTCTGGTGCATGCACTGGCATTGTTGAACATCCCACCTCACACAATGTGTCTGCCATGGCATGGAATCCCAAAGGTATGTGCAACAAATATTCTACTAATGGGTAGGTTAGGATACATCTTGGTAATTTATTACACATTTTTGTAGAGATATTTAAAAAAAAAGTTTAGAACATATGAAAAATACTTTTACTGCAAGGAAATGAAAAAATATTAAATGATGACAAGAAAAGTATCTTTACGTAAAGGAAGTATTTTCATTAAAGTACATTTTCTATGACTATCGATCATCATTGTAAACATAATTTGAAACTCCAATAAAAATATCAGTACGTAGTATTTTTACTAAAAATACGATGGATTATTTACTTTTCTTTATATGTCCCACTTCCAAAGAAACAATTCTGCCATGTTTACTCAAAAGGTTTAGAAACCCCGCGTTGACCGAAAAAAAAATCTGGCAACTGTGCTCATGACCCTTTATGTGGCAACGTTGTTTCAGGAAATGGTGTACTGGCATACTGTGATGTTGCTGGTCAACTTGGTATGTTAATAAACTGCTACGGTAAAGATAGCACGGCTGCTACTGATAATGCTGATGATGTGGAAATGGTTGAGAGGGCAGACGGTAAGCAAAACATTATTAGTTAAATTGTGCCATACTTTAAATTTAAATAATAATTGCAGTATTGAATAGAACTGCGTTTTTGTGTAATACGAATTATGACTATGAGGTTATTAAGTGTGGTCAGAAGGTCAAGGTGGAGGGTAACTTTGGCAGTGTAATACAATAATGATTCTAACAAATAGGAAATTCCCTATAGCATAACATCACGCCGTCTTTCCCCGAAAGGTAGGGCAGAGATGATTTAAGTCCCATGATAGAAACCAGTAAAACTTTGCCCAACCTTGCAACTTGCGACCACTACACCAACGAGGCAGCCCCCCCTATAGGCCTAACTGAATATTTAATAATTTACCCATATTCTTGAGTTCTAATATAATTTGTTTACCCAGCTTCACAACTGTAACTATTATCCTTAGAAAGTTACCACAAGTATGAAACTACTATTTTCCTGAACTCGCCACGCGTTTTCCATAAACGTCATGATCATTTCCCGTTATGAGGTAAATGAATATTATTTGAATCATAAGAATGAAAGTTTCCCACAGACAATGACGACTTGGATGACTTGATAGAGAACTATGAGAGTGACGATGACAACGCTATATCGCTACAGAAGATTAAGAATGACACTATGGGGATTGTTGTTGATCACGATGAGTCTAGGCCGGCTTCGCGGCATAATGCAACGCCTCCGCCTACCACGGTGCCCATGCAAGCGCCTTTTCAACCCTCAGCCACACCGACGCATTTGGAGCATAGGTTAGTAACATCCTGCAATAGTATTTTCACCTTATTAGCAACATTATTGCTCAGCACAAAGATACGAAATGTTTTTTTTTTCTGGATCACCCAGTTTTAGTATTCTCTGAAATGAAGCTCATGACTCATCTCATAAACTGATCTCTACCCCATCGCATTTTACCTTGTTATTAATTTTTTATTACTATTTACCCTGGCAGTCATGATCAACCGTCGTCATTAAACAAATTAATGATAATATAGGTACTCTCAAGTATGTACACTCCACACATTGCCAAGTAATGGCAAGAACTGATTGTTTTTCCAACAATAAATCCTACTGCATTTCTAGATACATGTGTTGGAACGACATCGGCATAGTTCGCTGTCACACGGCAGAGAATGGAGAATCTACAATAGATGTGGAGTTCCATGACACCAACTTGCACCATGGCATTCATTTGAACAATTACCTGAACCACACAATGGCTAGTTTGTCGTCTACTGTGGTCGCTTTAGCCTGCGAAACACCCAGGTAAGAACTGACTGTACTTCTAATTATTGTCTTGTTGCTACCCTAGTAGGATTGCTTCCATCTATATACTAATACTAGCTTTTGCTCGCGACTTCGTCCGCGTAGAAGTCGAAAATGGTTCTAATAAGATTTTTAATTGTGTTTTTACGTTAACAAAATTATTGTTATAACATATATATTATTATGTTAAAATGTTTGAATACTTATAAAATATAACAATCTTTATTATAGTGTAGGGATTTAATTACATTTTTACAACAAAATCGAAATACTACACCTACCGCAGTATTTCTTTGTTAAAAATATTTTTTGTTTTTCCTTCGGGTACTAGAATCACCGCGCTCCTCTCTCTATGCGCTTACTCTGGAGCATGCCACATACAACTGGCCGTGGGAGAAGCAGCTTTCTCTCCAAGTCTACTCCCTTAAGAGTTTGACCTTGAGCTCTGTTTACTGTTATGGCTAAGCAGACTTTGATAGGAAACTGCACTCTCTTGAATTCGAAGGGGTAATTTGATGGTGTTAGGGGAATCCTAGGAATAAATACAGACTCTCCTCGAGAACAACCTGTCAGTATAGTTGCCTCAATTACATTGCGATGCAATGTTTTCACGTGCAATCTGGTGCCATTGCATAATTTTGGTGGATTTATATTGCGCAGCAACATAAGTGGCGCACCAACTCTCAATTTTACTATGTGGGGTGGGAGACCGGGAGGCTTCAGTGTATTCATGAACTCGACCGGATAATGAATGGCATCATCGGTGTTTATCACTGAGTCTACGGATTTATATTCGACCTCTTCGAATGATCGCAAAAGTATTTCATTTATGACTGAGGCTTGTTCGTTTTTTGGTGTTAGGATGGCACGCTCGCATAACCATTCTGCAGGTTTATCGTGAATATTATTAATGTTTGGGTAAATTTTAGCTATAAGCTCTTCTACAGTGGAAACAATAGTACCTAACTCTGTAGGGAGAATTATATTATACAGTTCCGGGAAATCACTATTTCCTATTTTAAGAAACAGGTCTGAGAACTGTCCGGCAGTAACATCTCCCCTAAGATGGACTCTCATATTTTTGGTAAGGCTCAGTTTTGTCACTGAAGACCACAAATGACGCTTTAACTTCGTCCGCTCGCGTTTCTCTGGGCACTACTGGTAAAGTCTGCCGGAAATCGCCTGCTAACTGTAGTGACATGGAAACTCATTGGAGTTTCTATGGTTTTAAAATAAAGCTGTTAATTTGATATTGTCATCTGTCAATGCGACTGTAATCTTTTTCTTTGTATTTTGCTGATTAAAACCATTTATTCTAAAGGTTTTATCTTATTTATAAATTTAATCAGCAAAATGTTTTAAATAAAATGGAAAGATTCTTACGTCCCAAAAAACTGGACATTGATCCGACTGACAGCTCCGCCTCGAAGGATTGGGAACACTGGAGGAGGACATTCGAAAGTTTTTTGACATTCTGCGGAAAAGATACGCAAGATAGTAAAATTATCCTAGATTTACTCATAAATCATGTATCTGCTAGAATTTACTCGTTTATCAGTGAGTGCACCACTTATGAAATAGCTATTATCACTCTCAATAATTTTTTTATCAAACAAAAATATAATTTACGCCAGACATATGCTGGCAACAAGAAAGCAACAGAGTGAAGAAAATATCGACGCATATATTCAGGTACTAAAATGAATGGCAAAAGACTGCAAATTTGAAAAAGTGGATGCCGAATCGAATAAATATGATAGTATAAGAGATGCATTTATTTCTGGCAACAAGTCAAACAAAATAAGACAACGATTACTTGAAAATCTGTCATTAACACTCGACCAAGCCTATACAATCAGGCGTTATCGTTGGAGATGGCCGAATTGAGTTCACAGAACTACAATACTTCAAATTTAAGTTCTGTTCAGAGTTTAATTAAATGAAGACAAGGAACCTATAGCAGCAGCGTTTTCTAAGCGAAAGTGTTTCTTCTGTGGAGGGCGTGTGCATCCTAGAAAGGATTGTCCAGCTGTCGATGCCAACTGCCAGATTTGTGATAAGAAGGGACACCATACTAATGTATGTCGAAGCAAGAAACTTAATACTGTTGCGGTTCTAGTTAAACAAGATACAAGTAATAACAGTTCTGCATGTATAGTAGCAGCATCACCGGATTCTCTTAAGAAAGCAACTGTAACAGCCTACATCCAGGGAATTCGTGCCCAAGCATAATTGATACGGGCAGTTCTATTAGATTTATGAAGGAAGCCTTCTTTAAATTGTGTCGATTAAAGAAGAGACCTTGTAACCAAACGATTTCAATGGCTTCATCTACACTGACATCTCAAGTAGAGGGACAAACCTGCGTCTCGGCTAAAATTTGAGATCATAATTATGAAGGTCTGAATTTACTTATTGTAAAGCACCTGTGTTCTGATCTTATTATTGGTCATGACATACTAGAGAAGCTTTCTTCACTTGAGTTCTGTTTTGGAGGATCAAAAGATCCAATTAAGGTATGCAGTGTTGCTGCGGCATCTGTACCTGTAGTGCCTTTGTTTTCGAATTTTTCTCCTGAATGCAAGCCTGTCGCCATAAAATCTCGAAGATACAGTGAGGATGATAAAAAATTTAGGGAATTACTGAAGAGAGTATGTCACCCTGGAAGGCTCAAGTCATCATTTCACAGAATACACGTCTCGTTATCGATTATTCTCGAACAATAAATAGATACACACATTTAGATGCATACCCACTTCCAAACATAGAAGAAAAGGTGTCACAGATGTCAAAATATTGTGTGTTTAGCGCTATAGACTTACAAAGCGCATATCATCAAGTCCCGATTCTGCCAAAGAAGCGTCACTTTACTGCTTTTGAAGCACTTGGAAATATTTACCAATTTCGGCGTATTCCATGTTCACTAAGGAGTGTCAAGTTTCCAAAGAACCATAGATTGGGTTATTCGCAAAGAAGAGCTAAAAGCGTATTTAGATGACATTACGGTATGTGGAATAAATCAAGAGGAACATGATGAAAATCTCAAGAGATTTGTAACAGCAGCTCAAAAATATGGCCTAACTCTCAATAAAGAAAAGAGTAAGTTTTCCCAATATTCTATTAATATTCTGGGATACAATGTAGATAACCACGTTATTAAGCCAGATGAGGAACGCTTAAGGCCACTATTGAGTTTGCCACCACCATGCGATGTGCCATCACTGAGAAGAACAATAGGAATGTTTGCACATTATAGCAAATGGATCCCAAATTTCTCAGAAAGAGTTCATGCTCTCGCTAATTCACAGGTGTTTCCATTGAATAATGAATTAGTTCGAAGTTTCGAAAGACTAAAATCTGATATTGCAAAATCAGCTGTTCACAATGCACCATTCACCGTGGAAACAGATGCATCTAATCATTCTATCGCAGCAAAAGTTGCTGCGATAGAATGATTAGTCACAATGTAATCGACCGGTTGCATTTTTTTCCAGAATGCTAAATAATAGCGAACTTAACCACTCAGCTATAGAGAAGGAAGCTTACGCTATAGTGGAATCGCTAAGGAAATGGCGTCATTTTCTCATTGGCCGACCATTTCGTCTCATTACTGACCAACGTTCTGTATCATTCATGTTTGATAATAAACTGACGAGTAAAATAAAAAATGATAAAATACAGCTATGGCGCTTGGACTTAGCACCTTTCAAGTACGACATAGTGTACCATCCCGGAAAGCAGAATGATGTAGCTGACGCACTTTCGCGAGTTTGTGCTACGGTACCGGTACGAACTGAAAAACTAATTTCATTGCATGAAGCTTTGTGTCACCCAGGAATAATGCGCATGAATCACTAGGTAAAGTAAAAAAAAATGCCTTATTCCACTGAAGAAATTAGGAATATGATTAATTCCTGTCGGATATGTTCCGAAATAAAACCGAAATTCTACAGATCTGACTTACCAGATCCAACCTTAATAAAAGCAACTTCACCTATGGAAAGATTAAGCATAGACTTTAAAAGGTCCTGTACCTTCTAATACAAGAAATAAATATATATTGACTGTAATCGATGAATATTCACGTTTTTCGTTTGCGTTCCCGTGCAGTGATATGAGTTCCACAACGGTAGTAATAAAACATTTGAATGAGATATTTATGTTATTTGGCATGCCATCTTACCTACATTCAGATAGAGAAACTTCATTCGTATCGGCAGAAGAATTCACGAGGTATTGCTTCAAGTAGAACCACTCCATACAATCCAAGAGGAAACGGCCAAGTAGAACGTTTCAATGGGACTCTACGGAAATCAATACAATTGGCTCTACGTTCACGCAACCTAGCAATAGAAAATTGGGAACAAGTTCTTCCTCAAGTTTTACATTCCATACGGTCTTTGCTCTGTACAGCTACTCACTGTACGCCGCATGAACGGATGTTTACGCATACTAGGCGATCATCGAATGGAGTCTCTATACCTACTTGGTTGCTGTTAAATTTTCGCATTAGCACATGTTCTGATTCTGTAATCAAAACATGTGCTAATGCGAAAATTTTGCCGTAATAATAAATATCAGCCAGTCGTTGAGGAGGTGACGCTACTTCATGTAAATCCGGATTATTCCTATGTGCGTCTTGCAGATGGTCGAGAATCAACTATCTCTAATCGATACTTAGCACCATTAGGGCAAGATAGTGAGATAATCCAGGAAACGCCTGAAGTACTTAACGAGACCCGAGATTCAGTCGAGATTAATGAAGACGACTTCTACGATTCTCGAAGTATGAATGAAGATGAGGAACAGCAACAGTTGGCAAATCACCCAACAGTCGAAGCCGAACACATGGCTACTGAAAATCC
The DNA here is from genome assembly GCA_949091785.1 of Polymixis lichenea. NCBI lineage: Eukaryota > Metazoa > Arthropoda > Insecta > Lepidoptera > Noctuidae > Polymixis > Polymixis lichenea. Next base: position 9,307,604 of record OX420932.1, on the reverse strand, counting down.
AGCTACTGTTCAACGAAGGTCCACTAGAAATCGAAGGCTTCCAGACCGCTATGGAGACTACGTTCTAAACTGAATCTCTTTTATGCCTGGAAGAATGTGGTGATATGGAAACACATTGGAGTTTCTATGGTTTTAAAATAAAGCTGTTAATTTGACTTTGTCATCTGTCAATACGACTGTAATCTTTTTCTTTGTATTTTGCTGATTAAAACCATTTATTCTAAAGGTTTTATCTTATTTATCACTAACAATACAGTAACTCCTCCCATTTGACAATTATTATTCCTAATATCTAGTAAACATCTATTTAGGGCCTTTATGAGCCTTAGTACTCTCACCCCAAACAATTTCGTTTTGAGGAGTACTTCTGACATATTAGTTTTTTTTGGGTATATTGCAAAGTGGGGTTTCGGTTTGTATCAAATCGAGAGGAAGTTTAAACGCGGAGTGTGCAGTTTTACCTCCTTCCATCAGAGTGGCAGCAATTCCGGACGATGTGACCGCTAAGGCGATATCACGATTGCTTCTCACTTTGACCAACAGTAAATTTAATAGCACACGTTTAATAGAAAAGTTACTTCTTGCCTCACAGAGTACAATAATATGTCTTGCCTGTTCCACCAGGAGCATCCAAAAAAAACGATTTTTCAAACATGTGTCAAAATAAAATGTAATTTAAATCAAAAGCACTAAGGAGTATTGATATCAACTTCGATGCAAAACACTCCCAAAATAACTTTCTACCCCTTTTAAACCCCGTTAGGCGATGAGTTTCAATAAAATACGAAACACGTCTTCCATCATAGAGGATAAAATTTCGGAAAATCCTTTCTTATCAGATGCCTACGTCATACAAAGAACACACCCTCCAAGTTTCAGGTCTCTACGATCAGCGGTTTAGGCTGTGCGTTGATCCGTCAATCAGTCATTCAGGACAAAGAATTTTATATGTATAGATAGATTAAAAAGAAGTAAAATTTGTACATGTAGGGGGTGTAGGTAACCAGTCGGATTTGAAAAAAAAACTGTTTCTTATTGATAGATCAATTCTTGAGGATAGTTATAGGCTATTTAACATAACGCTACGACCCATAGGAGCCGAGCAAAAGGAAGAAAAAACGTGACGACACGTTTTTTCTTCCTTTTGCTCGGCTCCTATGGAGGAGAGAGGCTTGGGGATAAAATACACGATAAGTTTAAGGACGATGATGTAACTTCTACTTCGATGTTCGTGTTCATGCAACTTTGCACTTCATGTCGCAGATAAAAAAAACAATATATAGCGTACAGACTAATAACAAACTTAAATAATGGCATTTAAGTTTCTTATCAGTCTGGGTCTGTACGCTATACACGGTGAAATTTTAATGGTTGTTTTCCCGCGGCAGAACAACTTGCCCTGAGGAGTCCCTTCAAACCATAGAGTAAAAATGAAAAAATAAAGATATTTTTGTTTTAAAATAATTAAAAAATATTTATCAACTCGGAAAACGTGAGAATCAATAGTAAAACTGGAGGTAACTTGTAGGTATTACTCGAAACGCACGCACCGCCGCGCCGGCAAAGGGATCAGTGATGCATAAATTTTCAAAGCAAAATAAACTCTCGCACGTGGTGATACGGCATAAACTAGTTTGCACGCAACAACACAAAACACAGCCGCGAAGCCGATAAAGAAAAACAGCTTTAAAAATGTTCAAAGCAAAATAAGCTCTCGCGTGTAGTGATACGGCATAAACTACAAACTAACAACAATTACAAACCCAGCGGCGCGCCATCTTCGTATTGGGCGGGCCGTTGGCGGCACACTTAGTTTTCCCGCAAATATCGTACGCGCAGCACACGTTATCAGTGCAATGGATCGTCATTACAATTATTGCAATTTGGAGTACGTCGCTATGCGCGGAGTGGTGCCCGGCTCGCTATCACCGCACCGTGCGAGAGCACCTGGGCTCGGTTTTTTACAGCGCTGAGTTGGACGCGGCGGGCCAGTGCCTTGGCCAGCAAGAAGCCCGGACCTAACTCCGTTAGACTTTCACTTGTGGTCTGAGCTCAAGCACCTGGTGTATCGTGATGACCACGAAATCAATTAAAACGTGCTCGATTGTGCATTTAACGCAGTGGCTTGCACTTCCAACAATTACTCCGTAACCTGGGAAGTGCAAGTACCTACCCGTACTTTTGTAAATTGTGAACATTTAAAAGTAGTTAAATTCATTAAAATCATTGTAAATAAGTTGATTCAAATTTTTGAAATACGCCTCAAATACTTTTTTAGGTATGTAATTCTAAAAATTATGTTAAACTTGTTTTTATTTAATTTCTTGGTCAGTAAATTGCAGCTAAAAAGTATTAATGACGGTCCTAAACCCGTAAAAGTATGAATGGAAAATTTGAATAACTTGTTGGGTAAAGCTTATTATTATGTTATTATCAAAAATAAGTTATCAGTCAACGGCCGCGCGGCCGCTCGGCGGCGGGGGCGCACAGTGTTCCAAAAGCCTCAAAAAATTTCCCACTTGGGTTTATTGCATTTATAAGTCAAGAAACGTATTTAAAAAGCATGAGTAGAACTCCCACGTATTTATCTCTTTTAGTTTTTTTATATAAATTCACGAAAAAGACGTGACTTTTCCATGAAAAAAATGAATATCACTTCTCAAAAAGTAGTTGTTCAAGATAATAATTTGAAATTAATATTATTAATAGAACTCATTTGAGAGCATATTTACACGTTTTTTTTTTTTTTTATCTCTTTTAGTTTCGGAGTAAAAAAATATTTTCTTATTTTTGTTTTTATTTTTTTTCTCCGCAAAGACGCAAAAGTGCGACTTGGGACTAGAACTGAGATATTTTCCACAATAAGGTCTATTACTCATAAAAAAATCAAGTCGCACTATTGCGGCGTTTAGGAGAAACAGGTGTTTAAATCTTAAGGTCAAATAATACACTCCAGGGTTGTCACTCTGAGGTCAAATAAATAAATACATATTTTATTATGAAATGTGTATTGCATGGACGTCTCGCTCAAACTATAGATTTACAGAGCATATAATAATTATAATTATATATATAGTGTTTTTTTTTATTTGGGACATAAGGAAATTCATAACCATATGAGATACAGAGAGACTGTCTTAGGAAACATTTATTTTTGATTTGGAAAAAAATGGCATAAAAAAATTTTTGGTCAACCGCGAGTTGGCCATTGAGTAATTTTGATGAAAAAATGTTTTGATGATTGTATCGGAAGAAAAAAATCAGGACAACGGAAGTTAGTCAAATCTAATGAAAATATTTTTCCATACAAAACAGATTAGAACAGATAGACAGACTATACGAGTACTACCTACCGTGCTGCGGTGGTTAATAGTTTGACCGTGTCGAAAGGCTTTCCACGTTGTGTAACGATTACTATTTAGACCCGTTTTAAAAACCTGTATTATAAATATATATGTAAATTTCCCAGTATCACTACATATTATAAAACAAAGTCTCTCGCCGCCTCTGTCTGTCTGTCTGTCTGTTCGCGATAAACTCGGAAAGTACTGCACGGATTTTCATACGGTTTTCAACAATAGATAGAGCAATTCTTGTGGAAGGTTTTTGTGTATAGTACAGTACACAGAAATTCTTTGCCTTACAGTTGAAGCTCGTTTTGGTGATACTAAACATGTATTTATGATTTCTTCTAAATCTTTAGAAGCTTTGGGTGTTATTTTAGATCCTTTATCAGAAGAAGCTATAGAAGTAAAAGCCTTTATTACTTTTTTTTGAGGTTCACTCTCTAACGACTCCATAATGCGTTTCCTAACTTTAAGGTCTTGTTTATAGCTTACATTAGAAGAATTATCCATCAATGTACTGCACGGCGCGCCAAGAGTCGTATCGGCCCCAGTGGCCTTCTTGAGGTCTTCTGGTACATCGTCGATGAACAATTTATTTAAAAAAACGCCATGTTTGTCTGTAAACCTCTTTTTATTTCTTTTACATCCTTTGTAATAATTAGTAGCTTTTTGGAGAAAGGGTTTAACGATTTCATTCACAAGTCTGTCCTTTTCGCTGAATGTAAGATCTTTAAGGTGTTCACCTACTTCTCTGTAAACTATGATCATCAAGTCTGAGGATGTGAGATCTTCTGGTGAACCATTTTTCTTATATTTTTTGCTCTCCGCATAAAAATATTCGAAAATCTTTAAACGTGTACAACCTCCTCGTGTATTTGCGGATACTTCCGGAGTTTGAGAAGTACCGGCTGTGGCGCAATTCGCAGCATCACTTGCCACTCGTGTACCAACATGAGGGTTGGCGCCCTCATGCCCCCCTTGCAATAAGTCCTCCGATCTGGGCTCGGAAGGACATCCCCCAGCAGGTTGGGTAAGCCCCTGCTGAGGCAAAGTGGCGCCATGGGTCTGTAACGGCTCTTCCCTCCTACGTTCCCTCCCCTTCCCATGCTACGTGCAACCCTTCATTGAAAATACTCTCAATAAAAGTTCTACAAAAGCTATATATAAAAGGTCAAACAAAGTGACAGCCCTAGCATTAATTTTCAAAATTCTATTTCTCCTAAACGCCGCAATAGTGCGACTTGATTTTTTTATGAGTAATAGACCTTATTGAGAACAATATCTCAGTTCTAGACTCAAGTCGCACTTTTGCGTCTTTGCGGAGAAAAAAAATAAAAACAAAAATAAGAAAATATTTTTTTACTCAGAAACTAAAAGAGATTAAAAAAAAATAAAAACGTGTAAATATACTCTCAAATGAGCTCTATTAATAATATTAGTTTCAAATTATTATCTTGAACAACTACTTTTTGAGAACTGATATTCATTTTTTTCATGGCAAGGTCACGTCTTTTTCATGAATTTATATAAAAAAAACTAAAAGAGATAAATACGTGGGAGTTCTACTCGTGCTTTTTAAATACGTTTCTTGACTTATAAATGCAATAAACCCAAGTGGGAAATTTTTTGAGGCTTTTGGAACACTGTGGGGCGCCCGGCTTGTGCCGACCGTAGGTATTGGAACTATTAGTTCGTGGTCGCTTTCGAGTTTTGTTTTTCACAATGGTTAATCTGCCATTTTTTGTTTCTAATATTTTATTTGTTTATAAAACGATTGTATTACCAAGACAAAACCATTTCGCTGCGGGAAAACAACCATTTAAATTTCACCGTGTATATTATTTTTTATGCATGGGCACAGGTAGGGGTAATTTGCAAATGACAAGCTCTTACATGTATCATTTTTCAATGTCATCTGCTGTCCTGATTAATCTGCATCTTTGTACATAGCTTAACATTTCATTCTTCTTTCATCGTACACACATATACACGAGGTAACCTGTTCCCCAGTAAGCTAGTCTGCATATCGCTGGTGGGCAACAGCAAGGAGTGGAGCGCATCACTGCCCGACACGGAGGAGATCCTGTGCGTGGCGGCCGGCGCGGGCGTCGTGGCCTGCGCCACTAGCGCGCGCCTGCTGCGGCTGCTCACGCCTATGGGCACCCAGAGACAGGCGAGTACCGGCCGTCAGTCACTAGGTAGTCAGTTAGTGACCTACCTACAACAGCAAAGGTTCACAGCTGGTTGTTTGTTTTATCTAGCTCGTCTCGATAGCTGCTGGACATAGGCCTCCCCCAAAAGGAGGGTTTTACCATAATCGCCACGCTTGGCAAGCGGGTTGGCGGCCGCAGTATGGTGGTAAAATGTATAGAGAACGCTGCTGCCCATTCTCTAGTAAGTTCCTTAGTCACCTTCTACGACACGATTATCTCAGCATTATTATAAGCCGTTATAAACTATTAAAAAACAGTTTTTGAATCTGCGAGGGCACAACTAAATGTCATCACTCATTATAACTGCACCGCTCCGACAGCAAATAACTTCACTAATATTCAAGTTAAAATTTTAAATCAACTGTATTAGAGTACATTTTACGATGACAATACAGAATAGTGGACAGCTCGCTCCTTGCGATCTGTCACACCCCATTATTATTATTATATACTCTTTGTATCACACAAAGACTACAATAGTATACTGGCAAGTGTCACACGACATCGCGCTCGCATCGACGAGCCCGCTTCCCGGCGAAGAAATGCCCGCGCGCAATGTGCCGTCGGATGCCGTCGGGGTCTCGCCGTGTGCGCGCGGCCTTGCGTGCGCGCACTTATGGGTCCCCGTCGCCCGCTCATTCTCACACTCACCAATGTTCACAAATCGTTCTGTAAGCTGAAAACTAGTCGGCTGAGCTAACAATTACTACGAGGCGCGTGAACAACAAGCTGTCACCTCGCCGATGGCATGCCAGCGGCGACGGATCGTCCTGCAGACTGGGCGTGTTGACGAGAACCGGGTGGAATTTTTGAGGCTGTTACTGCACTGGAGCGGTGCGGTTATAATTGATGACGTTAACGCGCCAATCGAGTTAACCGTAGTCCATATTTTTCTTTAACATTACAGATTTATTTTTCTCGTAGAAGAAGACAAGTTAGATTGGGCTCATCTTGCTTTCTTTGTGCCTGAGAGATTGCGTGGCTGGTCTGGCCACGGTCTGGCCCTAATTAATTGTTTAGAAATCATAAAACTCGTAATTTATAGGTAATATCCCTGGCCGGGCCAGTGGTAGCTCTAGGAGCGTTCAACACAGCAGTACTAGCGGTGTACCACAGCACGTCCCCTGGCTACTCAGACCAGCACCTAGCCATGGACATCGTAGCATTGAATGGTACGCATTAAACAAAGAAACAATTATTTCACCTTCACTGTTTTGAGTCGAGACGTAAGTGTCTCCTATCGTGACCATGAAGCAATTAGTACAATTTCTCTATAATCATGGATTTTATGATGCTAATATGATAATGTAAGTTCAAAATCCTACACTGTTTCCTGAAGTATTCGCAAAATAGAAAAACATAAACAGAAATGGACCCATATTTCCATTATGATCTTTATTTCCTATTATTGTCGGATACATCACTTCTGGATAAGTAACGGTTAACTTAGCGGGAAATTTCATTCAAATTCCGTTTCAAACTGGTAAAACAGGCCTTATCTATAAGATCTTTTGAGCAAAACGTTAAAATTACAGGTCGCCAAGTCCGAAGCAAAACAGTCCCTATGCCTTTAACGCCAAGTTCTAAACTAGCGTGGCTTGGCACCACAGACGTGGGTTCTCCTTGCGCGTACGACAACGCGGGCGTATTGCGAATGTATGACGTAGCGAGCGGTGTGTGGATGCCCCTCTGTGATACTAACTCGCATTCTAAGGGAGCATCCGACTCCTGGTTCATTGTTTCTGTAAGTACACAACTAATGCACATTTTCCACTATGCATAATTTTCCACCAAAACTGAGAGGAGATATAATATAATATAACGGCTATTATTATTTAGTTAATTAAACACACTAGCAGCTAATTAGCTGATGCGGATGTATCAAAATACTTGGAGATATTTAATCTGTCTATTCGATTCTTGAAGCAGTTCAGTGTGGGAGCCATCACAACATTTTCCGGAAGCCATGCTGATCCATGCTGTTAAAACTCGGTTAAACAAAAAGTGCTTCAAAGACTTTTCTTTGCTGAATTTTCCCTTAAGTTAAGGGAGTGCCCACGCAAATGTTTGATAGAATTCAAAGGTCTTTAATGCGATAAAAGAGAGTATGAATTTTTGTTGTTCTAGTTGTTGCTTTCATCTCCGCTTTTCTGGAATTCGGGCCTTGCGCTGTAGGAAAATTAACAGTATATGATTTTTTTGTTGTCAGGTTAGTGAAGCATCGCAAAAAGTTCGCGCGATACTTTGCAGAGGGGCGTCATTCCCAGCTACTGCGCCAAAACCTATAGTTGCAGAATTAGGTGTACAGGTATATATGTCTTGCTATCAATGCTCGCTATAGAATTCGTAAACATTAAATTACGCATTCTGCTTAGGGGCGTAGACAGAAACAACTCTACGATGTTTACATAATAGGATCTTTAGCTGCGCTAATAGGTCGCAAAATGACATAATTTGTTCAATATTTTAGATTCCCCTTTGCGAAATGGACACAGAGAAGAGTCAGTACGAAGAGCAGCTAGTTCGATGGGCCCATACAACTGCTGATGTGGACGTAAAAACTGCGCGAGAAACTGCACTCAAATTGTTTGCGGTAAGGAACTACCTATACCCAAGATTATAAGTGCACAAATACTTCTGATAATGAATTAGTCATACTTATAATATTAAAATGTTCGTTATCATGTTATTCTAAAAACATGTTTTCGTTAATTGCATAGTGAAAGATGTCTCTAGAATATTGCGTAATTTAAACAAATAAGATGATGTTGCGAAAACTTAGAACATTTTTGCCTCAAATTATACTTGCAAGATTTACGTGGGTCCTTAAATTTATATACGCTTAAAAAAGTTTATATACGCAGTGGTGTAAATTACACATATCCCCAGTTAGGAGATATGTGTAATTTACACCACTGCGTATATAAACTTTTTTTGTGTATGACATCGCGTAGGTCAACCTAGGAGGTTGTCGCCTACTTAACCGGACTTGCCTGTGGCTGCCACAATAAATTAAAGCCTCCATCCAGCCAGTGCATAAAATAGTAAAACTAAACGACTACACGCTAAAGGCACCCGTGGGGGTGTGGACCTCGGCTTAGGGCTGTGCTGGAAGGGGGCAAGGGTTGGGCTGGCTCGAGCAAGGGTCGGGGCGGAACAGCCGAAATTATATGTTATGTACGTTATATTTGCAGCTTGCGTGCCGCAGCGAGATAGAGCAAAGAGCGCTAGAACTAATGGAGTTACTAAAAGACGACCGCCTACTGCCGCTAGCGGCCAAGTACGCCTCACGGCTTGGCCGAGTACACTTGGCGGACAAACTGACGAACTTGTCAGAATCTTGGGACAAAGAGACAGATAAACTGAATGTGGCACAGACCTCACACTTCCAAGAGCTGGATACACAGGAGACTTATGACGTCACAAACGGAGATACGGACTTGAACGCTAGCCTAATTATACCACAGAAAGTGAAGGAGAAGAAGACTGATGTTGATACGACGCTTAAACCAATAGTAAGATTTTTTTTGTACCTAAATGAAATCTCTAGTCTCTATAAATTTGAAAACATGAAATAATGATATTTCATGTTTTCAAATTTATAGAGGCTTTAGGTTCTGGGAACTTCGTACTAATTTCTTAAGAAAACTTGCAGCCTATAAAATCTTCACCCGGTCGAGCGAGGAATATATTTAAGAAGCAGGCGACAAACTCGAAGAGTGCTCAAAGTCCTCTCAGTCTCACTGAAAGGACTCTAGTGGAGGTCCACAAACCTGCCGATACTACTGAGAACGATGACGTAAGTGTTTATAATAATATTATTATTTTATATTTCCAAACAATCTTGATAACGCGATACAAACACGCTGTTCAAAAATCCGTAATTTGCGGTACATGATGTTGTAGGAATCTATTCACCTGATTGAGAAAAACAAAACCCGGTGACGGATGAAGCCGAGCGCGGCGGTCCTTAGAGCTATGTATGTTGAAATAGTCCGTATTCGCCTGTACATCCACTACAAGACATCCTTTTTCTTGTTTTCTCTTTATAGCCATCGACGCCTCTGGAAGGCGAGGCTTTTGTAGACTGGTTTACAAGAAATAAATCCGTTTTGGAAAAACAAAACCCAGAACTTAGTCCGTCGGAGCTAACTCGACACGGCATCAAACGATTTAAGACGATTCAAGGCAAGCCCACCGGTACCACTGACAATGGTCCTAAAAGGAAATTAGATGAAGAAACCAATTGTACGGACGCTCAGGTCACCAACGTTCCGAAACAATCCAAACTTAGTGCGTTTGCCTTTCATAAGAAAACATAATCGTTGTTTGTACGCGAGTTTAATCATGTAAGTAGTAAAATATTTCTTTATAATTGAAAAATAAAATAAGATTTTACAAATTTGATTAAATTGTGTCATTCACCTTCATGGGCGGTACGATTCTATCCCACAGTTGGTAGCTGAACCCAAAATACAGGATGTCAGGGGCATTACCTGTTACCATGGATTTCAGTAAATTATTCTGATCCCTACTGCCCTAAAATTATGATGAAAAAAATAAATTTTATCCACATGCACTTTTCTATGAAACAGCAGATTTTTTTATAGCTGATGAACATTTTCTACGCTAGGGTAGGGCTATCTAGAATTATGTGCTGAATTCATGGTTACAGTGTGCGCGTCAATGTTCCTGTCACTCAATACTTATTTAGAAGTTGTAGTGTTCCATATTAATCTAAAGTAACTGCATAACAACTGATTGGGATTTGTGCATGTTTATGCTCTTCAAATTGTCAATATTTTCGAGTGTTATCAATATCATAAAACAATAACAAAGTTATTTAATTCGTTTGTTTATGCTAGATAGTAATAGGTCAATCGGTTCGTATAATTACGTAAAGATTGCTAATTTTACCACAGCATTAAGTAACGTAATGTATTTATTGTCCTCTGTTTTGTGCCCTTTGCGTCATCCCCACAAAACTACATTACTATTAAGGCCATGCTTTATTTCATAGTCAGTAAGAGTACAAGCGCACACGACCCACCGGCCACGACCACCGGTGGCTGGCGCGACCTGCTGCGTTGTTGACCTAATACAACTTTAAGTTATGTTTGGTAGGAAATTATTTTCCTTAGTGTATTCGCCTTTAGTATTTAATAACGCATGGATGGCTGACTGTATCCCTGCTTTGACAAAATTTAGACCAAAATCGCATAAGCACATAAGGTGGAAACAACATACAAAAATAAGGTCACGCATGCATTGATTGCAAAAACCCCATGAATGTGATGAGTTATCATAATAGTTGATGTCTTCCTCATAACAATGACGCATTAACTCGGTGGACTACAATTCGAATTGAAGGTAAACAATAGACTTATTTGCTTTCCGTGTTTTCGTTTCCCTACAAAGCAATTATTCCTTTCTGAGAAGTGCACATAAGAGATTTTAGTCTTTGTTTTCATCAAATGAGTACAATAGCAGAACCCAGGTACTAAAGTCACGTTACTTCCTTCTATATCCTTTTCCATAAATATTTTACTTACGAATACTGTAGATGTTATTCTACACCCACTTACTAATTTGTAAACTTGTATGATATCGAGTCAAATGAATCAGCGTTTTCATATAAGGTATATTGTGAAAATGCTAGTCATATAGAATTATCAAAACATACCGGATGCATGATGCCACCAATTCCAACAGTAAACCCGTTTCCTTGTGGTCTAGCTTTATGTATCAAAACAAAATTAATGTTTTTACATTTCGAATGGTGACGGCATAGATATCAGGGAAAAAATAGGCTGAAAATATTGCATTATGTTTACGAATATTTATGGTTTCCTTGCGATGAGTGAATCGTGTTCACTGAATATGTTCGAAAAATCTAAATGAAAAGTCATATATTCAAACTAGACGCAGAGTCAGCACTTTTTGAACGTCAAAAGTACATAAGACAGTGCTTTAGCTGGGAAGAAGTGGCACAACGAACTCCCCAGCAGCAAGAATGGAGTACCTATAAGCTAAAATTGATACTTTCGATATAATTATAAAGGTTCTTATGTTATCACTTTAAATTTTAAAATGTAGTGCGAATTTCCTCAAAATCATTTTACTAAGTTGCTTATCCGAGATATATGTATGTCCCTGCATGTAGGTAAGTATACCCCAAGTATGTTCAGCACCCCCCCAGTGGGGTTCCCGCATTGTCGTTGCGGGGGGGCCCAGTAACCGTGGTCACCCTCCCACGGTGAAGCGAAGAGGAACCCCAAGGTGGGGCCGCTCGTCAGGGCTTGTGCCTCCAAGCCGACGACGTAGCGGCCAAAAAGTAGGTTGCGGTGAGGTGCATCGCAACTGAGGCGGGCCGCGATGTCGAATGGGAGGCATCGCGGCTGAGGGTTACGGGCTGCGGCGGAGGAGGAGTGCCGGTACTTCTGAGTAGCGCTCTTCCCTACCGTAGCCTGGACGGGGCCGCCACCGTTTGATGGCGGACGCGGTGGGGCCGCAGGGGAAGAGGAGTGTCGGTATAGCGTTGGCCGCTCTCCCTATCGCCTGCGGCCGAAAAGTGGTTGGCGGCGGGGCCACTGTACTAACCCGTCGCAGGAGGACGTCAGCAGCAACTGGTGGGGCCCGCAAGGGCCGATGCCTGCTAGGGGTGCGGGTTGTTCGAAAGAGATACCGTGGCCCCTGGCATACGGGCAGCTGAAGGAACATGGGTGGGTTTTAGTCAGTAAAAGTCTGACACGCCCTCCTGCTCCAACCAGAGTGGGAGAAGTCATTTGATGATTTCCCACCCACAAAAACAAAAAAAAAAGTATGTTCAGCAATTTTCCAAAAGTTATTCGATCCAAGTTCAGTCTAAGATATCCACTGATAAAATGAGTCATGCCAGGATATAACTGGCGTGTGAATATGCAAGTCATTCTGTACTGCAATAATTTTACTGATCATGCCAAATATTCTACGTAATCACCTGGGTGCTACGAGTATTTTTCTATGTCATCACTACCTAGACAATATTTCACTACATTGAGAAATAGATAAAAAGTAAACAATGGCTTACAGAGTCTACAATTAACAGTTTGAATGGATGATGAACTGAGAACGGTATTAACGCTACTCATAAATGCGATATAATAATCTATTACGTAATGTAGAATAATATAGAACAACTGTGTAAAAGGTTGCCATAAATGTGTGTACAAACTTGCTTTTTTTTTCTTTGTTTATCTTGTAATCGGTTGTAAACCTTTAGTAGTTTCTTTGTGCGGATATCGACTGCTGAGGACCAATCTTTGAAATCTTCCAGCGAAGAATCTGACTCTCAAAATTGTTTACGCTTTATTGAATAAACTCCCATTTGGTGGCGTTTGAGCCATTTCATGGTTAATCGATATTTGTATAAATGGCAGCGAAATAAGTTCTTTTGTCATCAATTAAAAACAGTCTTTGTTTGTAAACGTGTTTAATCATAGAACATTGAAGATTTTCCCAAGTTGATTGTTTAATCTCTTAGACATTGACTAATTCAGCTTCATCAGGCGGCGGGAAGATACCGTCCTTGATCATTTGCCGCCATTCACTGCCGTTAGGATACGCAAACTTGTCTAATATTCCTGGTAAGAATTCAGTGCTGTATCCCGGTAGCTAAAACGAAACAAAATAACTTTAGGATTGCTCGAAACATGATAGTAAAAAGAAAATTAAACTTGGCTATTTACAACACCAGTGTAGCTTCCAACTGTAACATTTTAGAGCACTGTATTTTTTCCTTTTTTTGTGCAATATCCGTAAAGGGACACGAGTGATTAAAGATGCTGTACCCAATAAAATTTCTGAATTTATATTTTAAAATTGAGTCTTGTTTTGGAAAATCGGCTTATATATAAAAATACACTAGAAAATTAAATTTTGCTGCAAATCAATCCACATGCCGTGGTCAAATAACTCATGATTGAAAAGCCTACCTTAGGCGCGAGGTATTTGGCGTCCTCCACGATGCAGGGGTCAACAAAGTGTTCGTGCTGTTGGTCCACGTACTCGATGAGACGGTCCTGCATGGTTCCGGACAAGCTCGCGTAGTCCCAGTATTGCAGGTGCTGTACCATCTCACATAGACCCACGCCGCCCGCATGCGGACATACCTTCACTGAAAACGATGTAAGTATTAAAAGCTTCATTTTGAAAAAATGTTCACTTTCCTGCCTTCATAAGGGAAGTTAAAACTATGTTTATAATGATGATCATAAACAATAGGGTATTACATCCATTTGAAAAAAGTTTCTTAATCAGATTCTAAAATGCTAATAAACCACAAAAAAGAACATTTTATTGAATCGATTAGTGCCCTAAAAATGCATTTAAATTTTAATTTTTCATATTTCGCTCATAATTTGACGAAAACGCTGGACGCAGTGGACGCCATATTGCTCTGTGGGTATGACGTCAGTTTGCTGTGTAAACAAATGCGCTGATATTTTGTATGATAATTGTTTATAATTTATTTAATTAGTTAGTATTCTACTTATCCAACGATAAGTAGAATAGTAACTATTTTTTTAAGTTTGCTTTTCCTGAATACGCTCCGATATAATACAGTTGTGGTCATATATTAAGAACGATTCAGTTCCAGATTTTTTAATGTCATGTGTTCCTTCTTAGAAGTAACTAGTTATATTATGAAATAGCCCCATGAATATAGCAAGCGGGATTAGGAATATAGAATGAAATCGCTAACTATATATTTTTTTAATTTTACATAAATTTCTTCTCCACAGTATCAAATTCAAATAGTAATGAAGCTGGACAAATAAATAGAACGATTTATTAAACTGCTCGAAAGTTTTTATATGAAAATAAAATAAAACACGTTAACGTAAAGTGCGTGGAGAAAAAAGCAATAAAATACATGTTAAAGTAAAATTAATAGTTAGTAGCATGACTTTTAATTACTGCTTTACACCGGCGAGTCATTGACTCTATAAGTTTTTGACATTTCGCAAGAGTTCCAATCTTCTAAGAAAACGTACAGCTCTCTTAAATTGCCACACTGTCGATTTGAAACCTTTTATCTTGATTTCGACCCAAAGATGCTCTATTGGGTTTAGATCCGGGCTGTTAGCTAGCCAATCTAAGACAGAAACTGATTGCAATGTGAGAAATTCCTGCCTTGCCTTGCAGAGAATTCATGAGAATTCATGCCTTGGATCATTGTCGTGCCGGAATGTCCAAATAACCGGAAGCGTCTAGAGAAACGTGTTCAGTGTAAGGTAACATTGTTTCTTCCAGTATATTTTTAATTGGAATTGATCCATGTTTCCTTCTATCAGCTTAACAGGTCCAACACCATGTCCAGAAAAGAACCCCCATATTTTCGAAAGCTTTATTCAGAGGGCGTCGCATCGTACATGTCGTTTTCCATCAGAACATACCCACCCTGTTTATTTTTGTCTCGTCAGTAAAAATAATATTTTTCCATGGTCTAACTGTCCAGTTTTCATACCTTCTTACAAATGCAAGCCGGGCTTGCCTTTGGCTCCTTTTCAGCATCTGCACCTTCCTTGCTATCCTTCCGTGCAACCTTTCTTCTATCAAACGCCTTCGAAAATAATGCTTTGGTGAAAACAATCCTTCAGATTGTTTTCACCAAAGCATTATTTTCTCAGCTCATTACATCTTTTAAAAGGATGTTGTTTTGCCAAACGAATGCTATGTCGATCATCTTGACAAGTCGACTATCTCTGTTTAGGTACACGCGGCAGATTTGAAGTAGTTTTAAACGTGGCAAAATGCTTCACAGCATGGAAAACCATCGTTTTTGAGCAATTCATATGGTCGGCTATTTTTTTATACGACCAATTTATTCTCGCGAAGTTTTAGTATTAATTCCCTTGTAGATTTATCACAACTTTTATTACTCCCCATTTTTTTCAGAAGCAACCACCTTTAACACTTACAGCACTAAATGGCGCCAAAATTATACGAATAGTGACCTACCTCCACAGAGCCACAGAGTGTTCTCAATTTAAATTTGAATTTAAAAAAAAACTATTCAGCGTTCTTAATTGTGATCAGCCAGTAAGTAGGTAGTAATACTAGGTTCAGGGGGTCTAAAAAGGCCACTTTGGCAGAATCATAATATGATCATATTATGAATCATGTTTAAAATCGTGAAATTGTCACAAACTGACAATTCATAATAATATCTGCGTTGACAGCACGCAATTCATCTATTTGACAGTTTTGTATGGAAATTCGTAAAATGGTCACCAAATTATGAATTGCTATATTAAAGTAAAATGTCAAATAGCAGAATCACAGGGGAATTCAGGAAATGAATCACTTTTAGAGGAATTGCTTAATGTGGCCTTTTTAGACCCGCAGATCTAATGTATAAAGCTTCTCTATTATTTTTTTAGTCAATCATGTGTATCAACGAAAACATTTCCAAGAAAAGTTTTGCAATACCGAGAGAAATACAAAAAAAAAATACATGCAGTTAGTTTCACTTGTTAGTTTAAAAAAAAAACTTCCCTTTAAATAAGCGTTTTAATTATAAGAACACCACTGTGTATACCAGGCCACTCCGAAAGTATTGCGAAAAACAGTTTGTATGTATGAGAGACTGGCCAGTTATAATCTATTTTGAAAATATGATTATTTGTAAATAAAAATAGGGACATTCCAATAACAAAATTTCCCTCCACATTGTTTGCGAGCTAATTTAAATTATCGTGTCTCATTCAATAAAAAAAAACCGGCCACCTGCGAGTCGGACTCGACACAGTATGTTGTATGGGTGCCCCCTTTAAATATTTGTTTTATATTAATTTAACTATTTTTTTCTAAAGTGAATATATAACTAAATATTCTGTGAATATTTGAAGCGTCTACCTGTTGCCGTTATCAATATCGAGCAATGAAATCACGTTTGTTGTATGGGAGCCCCCTTAAATATTTATTTTATTCTGTTTTTTAGTATTTGTTGGCATAGCGGCAACAGAAATACGTCATCTGCGAAATTTCAACTGTCTAACTATCACGGCTCATGAGATACAGCCTGGTGACAGACGGACAGACAGACAGACGGACGGACAGCGGAGTCTTAGTAATAGGGTCCCGTTTTACCCTTTGGGTACGGAATCCTTAAAATGGATCTGCGCCGCGAACATTTTCGCGCTATGATTTTATACGATTTCAAATGTAGATTATTTCCTTACACCGGACGAATCGTACGGATATACTTCAAATGGCATTCATGGATGAAGACCCTTCTAAGGCAACCGTGTATCATTGATATAAGGAATTCAAGCGCGGTTGACTAACTTTGGGCGACGAAGAAAGAAGTGGTCGCCTTTTGACGGCTGCTATGGAAGAAAACGTGCTAGCAGTGAAAAATGTAATCCATAACAATAGGCGAGTTACGTATCAAGAGATGCAGCACATACTGCAGCTTGGATCAGGAAGCCTTCAAGAAATTCTACACGTGCATCTTCGCGTGAGGAGGATAATTTCACTCTGGGTTCGGCACAACCTCACCGATGCTCAGAAGCAGGCCCGGGTGGAATGGTGCCGCCGTGATTTGATAAACAAATTTGAAGCAGGCTCGTCTCGGCGTGTTTACGACATCATTACAAGTTATGAGTCTTGGATTTATCAATACGATCCAGAAACGAAGCGCCAGTCGACGGTATAGGTGTTTCAACGCCTACCAAAGTGAAGCGATCTAGAAGCGGGGGGAAGACTTAGATTGCGAGCTTTTTCAATTTGACTGGCTACTTGGTGTCAATTTCTTTACGGAACCAAAGAAGCATCAACGCTGAATGATTACTACCAAATGCTTGGCAGAGGTTTTCTCTGTTGTGAGCAACAAGCTACCAAACGCAGGGCTCCGCGGGCTACTGCTCCACCACGACAACGCGCCTTCGCACACCGCGCTCAAAACGAGGGACTTCCTGGACAGCACAACTCCTGGGTCACCCCCTTCTTACAGCCCTGACTCAGCACCGTGTGACTTCTTTTTATTCCCTAAAATAAAAATTCAGCTCAAAGGGATACAATTTTCGTCGCCGGAAGATGTGCTGTCAGCGTTCGAGCAGGCTGTAAACGAGGTGTCTGCGGCGGACTGGAAAAACTATTTTTAGTTAAACCTAAAAAGGAAACGGGCCATATGCTGTTCACATGTAAATAAAGTACCTTTCAGTTTTTCAGCCATGAGATAAACAGATAGTATTTCGTTAACTCCACCAATGCGCGCCGAGTCTATCTGACAGTACTGCATGCCCCCACTCTGGAGGAACTGCTTGAACATAACACGGTTTGCGCACATCTCGCCAGTCGCCACACCGATGTTGTATGGCCTTTAATTAGAAAGAAAAGAAAAAATATACTGAAATTTCAGTGGAATCATCTACACATTTTCCGGAAAGGCTTTAGCCACGTTTAATTTGTTTCGTGCGTAGCGTAACCATGGGTCGCAGTAGACGATCCCGCCTACATTTGCAGACAAAGGGAAGCTAAGTATAGATAGTTTAGCCGCCTTAGAAACATTTGTGTTTATAAGCACAGATGATAATAATAAGAATAGAGTTCCAACAGAGTCCTGAAATGCTTCGGTGACTAGAAGCAAGATTGTGTTGTATAGTAGGTAGTACTCACGCCAAAGCCTTGGATATCGCTGCATGTCCCAGGACGTCGTCAGGGGAGGTGGGCTCCTCGATCCACAACGGTTTTAACGGAGCCAGCTTCTTCATCCATTCGATGGCTTCGTTCACGCTCCACGCTTGATTGGCGTCAACCATCTTTAACAAACAAAAAAAAAATGTCATATTTTTCCGAGATTTTTTTATTATCTTGGTAAATGGCTCTAGTTTTACTTACCAAAACGTTCTCAGGGCCAATCCACTTGCGGACACCGCTGCATCTCCTGTAATCGTCTTCGAAGTTAACTCCAACTTTAACTTTGAAGTATTTGAAGCCCAGTTTCAGGTACTTGTCGCATAGTGACTGCACGAGCTCGTCGCTGTAGCCCAACCAACCTAAATACAAGGAAACCACTATATTAAACGTCCTGCTTCTGATGGAGAAACCGATTTATGTCCAAAATTATTTCAGTAAGCCAATGCATGATTCGGGATCGCCAACCTGGATTCCTTAGTGCCAATGAACCATCTTAGAGACTTAGCTGCTGTTAAATGTGAACAACTAAGTACCAAACTAACTCATCACCAGTTCTATTTCTTTGTTAGGGTCTTCAACAATGATTACACTGAGTTAGCGCATTGGGACGGGCCGCACCGCAATGCACCGCATTGCTAATATCCTTCCTCATCACTGTGGCACATCATCATCATCAGCCTACAGCCAGTCACCTGTAGGACATAGGCCTCTCCAATTGCACGCCATTGATCTCGATTCTTGGCAACTCTCATCCAGCTGCCACCCTGCGAAGGTCGTCGCTCCACCTAGCCTGAGAGCGTACTAGGTACATTTACCGATTAGCGGTCTCCACTTGTGGCTCGTTGCGACTCTAATGTTCGCTTGGCTTTACTTAACAATTTTTACATTACAAATGTATGTCTAAGCGTCCTATTCGTATAGTAAAAAGTGTCTTGCCAACTTGTGTGGTATAGGCAGGGTATCCGTTCTGCATCAAATACTTGACTCTCTCCTCTTTGCCAGCTCGCTTTTCCTTTAGCAGCTTTATCGCTTCTTCCTTCGTTATCACGTCGGTTATGTAGCGGAAGTCGATCGTCGAAACCAGCTCCTGTTCATCAAAAATATTGTGAAACTAAATATTCTGGGAATAGATTACCGAATAGGTACTGTTTTACAGAGTTCTATATTACAATATGCTACGGGGGAGAAAAATGGGAAAAAATGGAATGGCGACATTTAGATAAGTAGTTTTGTGGACAGAAGTTTTATTAAAATGTATAAACAGTAAGTATCGGTATTTTACCAATAGGTGTTGTTATATATTAATGTTATACATTGAGGGTACCTTGATAATCATGTTTTGTACGCACACCTTACTATGAAATAAACCAGTCATTATCTAGCAAGATCGTGTTTCACTTCATGGTGACAGCGGAAAATAAGATTTACGCTTTCGAAAGTAATTATTAGACAAAAATCAAGTCGTGTTAGTGTGTTTAAGCGATAGTCAGTAGGTACGCGGAATTATGGAACACGCAAGACCTCCGGCCGAATTAGTTTTAGAAGGTGGCCCGGTAAACCGAGCTGACGCGTGGCGAAAGTGGCTCAAACAGTTTCAGGTTTTTCTAAAGGCTTCAGGAGTGTATAAAGAGGACAAGGATGTGCAAGCCAGTTTGCTTATTAACTTAATAGGCGCTGATGGGTACGACATATATTCCACCTTCAAAATAAAGGTAGAAGGAAAAGAGGATGATATCGATGTATTGATCAAAAAATTTAACGAACACTTCGGTACAAAACCGAATACAACGATGGCGAGATACCGATTTTTTACACGAAATCAGATGGATGGTGAAAACATAGACGCTTACGTAACAGCACTAAGATTATTATGCCAACATTGCACGTTTGAACATTTAGAAGACAATTTAATACGTGATCGTATTGTCTGTGGAGTAATTGACACAGGTGTCCGAGATAGATTACTCCGAACAGATGAGTTAAGCTTAGAAAAAGCAGTAAAGATATGCCAAGCAAGCGAGGTATCTAGCGAAGAGAACCGTCATATAGAAAAAACGAAATCTAAGGAGCAAAATGGCACGGTCGACGCGTTATTGAGTACGCGAGTACCGAGGCACAGCGGAGCTACGGGGACTGCAGCGGCGGCGCGAGATGCGCGGGGCCGAGCTCGCGGTGCGCCAGCGACGACGCTTCGACACGGCGCTGGTGGCGGGCGCGCGCATCCACATGGTTCAGCAGCCGGGAGCATCGCGGCGTCGTCGGGTGGCGGATTCGATTCCGTTTCTAATCGTGAAACGGTTTCAAAGTGTTGTAGTGCGTGTGGTGGTATTCACGATGATAATGCGCGATGTCCAGCGCGATTTGCAAAGTGTTTCTTGTGCTACAATAAAGGTAATTTTAAAAATATGTGTATGGCTAGAGGTAATAAGCGTGTTCATGGAATAGAGGAGAGCGGTGATGGTGACAATGACTTATACTATGTTTCAACCTTGGATAAAACTTCACAACATAAAGACAGTAAGTGGTTTGAGCAATTAATTTTGATCGACAATGGAAAGAGCGAACTGTTTAAGCTCGATACAGGTTCGGATCTGAATGTATTATCAGTGTTTGTTTTTAATTCATTAGGATATTCAATAAATGACATTAAACCATGTCGCATAAGAGCACAGTCCTTCTGTGGTAATTTTATTCCAATAATAGGATCATGTCAGATGTTGTGGTCATATAAAGAAAAAAAATGTTTAATAGATTTTGTAATATCAAGTGATCGTTGCCAAAGTGTATTGGGAAAAAATACCTGTGAAGAAATAGGACTCGTCAAGAGGGTTTACACAGTAAAGGTAGATAAATATAATGATTTGTTTCATGGAATTGGCAAATTGCCAGGTAAATACAGAATTATCCTAGAAAACAATGCAAGTCCTTCAGTTTGCCCTGTCAGGAAAATACCCTTAGGGATTCGGGATAAATTAAAGGCGGAACTCGAGAGTATGGAGCACATGGGGATAATTCGTAAAGTATCTCATCCGACAGCGTGGGTGAATGCTATTGTGCCAAAGAAGCCGGCCAAGAAGGATGATAGTCTGCGCGTGTGCCTCGACCCGCGGCCGCTGAACCGCGCGGTGCGCCGCGCACACTATCCCCTACCGACACTCACTGAGATTGCCGCAAAATTAACGAATGGCAAGTATTTCAGTAAGCTTGATGCCCGGTCCGGATTTTGGATGGTTGAATTAGATGAGGACAGTGCGGATATCTGTACATTTGGAACTCCATTCGGGAGCTGTATCAGTTTTTACGATTACCATACGGCGTCAACTGTGCGAGTGAGGTATTTCACGGAAAAATACGACAGCTGTTGGAAGATCTCGATGGGGTTGATTCATTTATAGATGACATAATTATCTGGGGGAGTACTAAGGAAGAACACGATGATAGATTGAAAAAATTGCTAGATAGGGCTCGCGAAGTAGGAATTAAATTTAACAGGGAAAAGTGCGAGTTCTGTGTAGAAAAGGTTACGTATCTGGGGCATACCTTTAGTAAGAAAGGCATGCAGATTGACACAAATAAGATTAAAGCAATTACAGACATGCCAGACCCGAAGGATAGGCCATCTTTGGAGCGATTTCTTGGTATGATTAACTACTTATCAAAATTTATTCCATATTATTCGCAAACGGCAGGCCCACTTAGAAATTTGCTGAAAAAAGGCAATGAATGGGTGTGGGACAGTGTACATGAGACTGCGGTTCACAAGTTGAAGCAGGCGGTGAGCAGTGCGCCGGTGTTGGTGTTGTACTCAAGCGACCGGCCGGCCGTGGTCACGGTGGATGCTAGCTCCACGGCTTTGGGTGCAGCGTTATTACAAGACGGACGCCCGGTTGAGTTTTCTTCCCTCACGATGACTGACACACAAAGGCGATATGCGCAGATTGAAAAGGAAATGCTGGCGATCGTATTTGCATTGGAAAAGTACCATCAATATGTGTATGGAAAAAAAGATGTGGTTGTGGAAACAGATCACAAGCCTCTGGAGGCTTTATTTAAAAAAGGTTTAGATGCAGTGCCGGTACGCTTGCAAAGAATGATGCTACGCGTACAACGCTATGAGTTCACGGTAGTATACAAACCAGGAAAATTAATGTACGTAGCTGATACATTATCGAGAGCAGCCTTACCAGAACTTATGCATGATAAAGTGACATCTGAAGTGGAGGATCAAGTGTGTTTCCTCATAGCAAACGTACCGTTTAGCGACAGTAAGCTCAGTATGGTCAGGGAAGTCACACAAAGGGATCAAGAATGCAAGTTAATTGAGTTTTATATTCAAAATGGTTGGCCAAGGTATAAAAAGGATTTAAACGAAATGATAAAAAAACATTGGGCATATAAAGAGGAATTACAGCTACTCGGTGGTCTGATCTTAAAAAACCACTTAGTGTTCATACCACGTGATCTGAGAGGTGAGATGATATCTCGCGTTCACGAAGGGCATCTAGGAATTGACCGATGCAAGCGACGAGCACGTGACGTCATGTTTTGGAGCGGAATGTCACGTGACGTGGAGCAGGCAGTGCGCGCCTGCGGTACCTGTGCGAAGCACGCAGCGCGCAACGTGAAGGAGCCCATGATACCACATTCGATTCCAGATTTACCTTGGAGAAAGGTTGGCGCAGATTTATTCTTATGCGACCGGAAAAATTTCTTAATAATTATAGTAGACTATTTTTCCAATTATATCGAAGTAAGTACTTTAACAAATATAGGATCCAGAGCTGTAATAGCTGCGATGAAAGATCAGTTTGCGAGACACGGAATACCAACGGAACTAATTACAGACAATGGTCCGGCATTTAATTCTAGTGAATTCAGGAAATTCACAGAAGACTGGTGTTTCAAACATACAACATCATCGCCGAATTACGCACAGTCTAACGGACTGAGTGAGAGATCTGTAAGGACAGTAAAAAGTATAATTAAAAAATCACGAACTACTGGTACAGATTTTTATCTAGGGTTATTAAACTTTAGGACAACACCGAGGGATGGAATTAGTGCACCGTCTCAATTACTGATGGGACGTCGACTAAATACTCGCTTACCAGTACATACAGACAGATTACGACCAGCACGTAACAATCATGAGGATTATAAAAACATACTCTCAAAACGTGAACTGTCTAAAAAGAATTATGACATGCATTCACGAGAGTTGCCAGTACTAAAACCAGGAGAGAATGTTATTGTAGCAGATGGTGATAAGCGTCGACGACATATGCAAGTGCAGGCACCAGCACCGCAGCCGAGATCGTACTTCCTCATTGACAACAGCGGTCGGAGATACCGCCGCAACAGGCGGCATATCATGAAGGGTATGAGCTCCGGCGATACGAAGGCACATTCTGCCTCTTCGCAAGGAAAAGAGAATAGTGACAGTGAAGAAAATGAGCACACGAGCACGTACAGCGATGCGGCAGAAAGTATTGATGAAGGGCTGAGCGACAATGACAAAGCGGTGACTAGGTCTACTAATTCTTCTCCTGATTCTGTTGTAGTGCAGCAAACCCGAGCTGCTTCTAGACGGGCACGTGAAAAACTTGCATTGCTTTTTAAAAAGTAACTAAATCAGAGATACTTATATCATCCAAAATTGAATGCGCGTTATAAGATACATATAGCTAAATATATACATAATAAGTACTAAGTTTGTCATTTGTTTGTCTAGTAAAAGGAAGATGTTGTGCCTGTACGGATCTATTGTACGTTCTTATATTCATATTAGTATAGTTTATTGTTTTATATTGTGTAATTGGTGGTGGAAATTTTGTTAAGTTTACTTTTTCTTTTTTTTCTGCCGTAAAAGGGGAAGATGTTATATATTAATGTTATACATTGAGGGTACCTTGATAATAATGTTTTGTACGCACACCTTACTATGAAATAAACCAGTCATTATCTAGCAAGATCGTGTTTCACTTCAGGTGTAAGTTTACTTACGGTTCTTGCAGGTATACCTACAAACTACAAACGGGGTGAATGGGAATGAAAAGGTGGATCGGTACTGTCGTACCGACAAACGATATAATTTCAATGTTACTGACCTCAGGTTCCATGTCGACCAGAAGCCTCCATAATGGTTTATTTTCAAGGCGAGCCCATAGATCCCACAGAGAGTTTAGGATGGCAGCCGCCGCCAAGTGGGCTACACCCTTCTCAGGTCCGATCTGAAAATAAACGAACATATTTAAAATAAGTAAAATGTTTTTTTTATTTTTATTTAAACGGTTTGAATGAAAATAATGATGTAGACAATGTACTAAAAGCTAAAAATAATTCAGTAGGTCCTAGGTACCAGTCATCACACCACCACATTCATCATCAATCTAGGGCATTGATCAGAAAAAAAATAAAACCGTGTCGCATGGAAAGAGACAGACGATCACTGTCTTTTGCAACTAGGTAGGAGTATTCGTTTCCGAGAAATGGCGGTATTCCATTTTAGGGATACTATTCCATATTTGGTTACTTTCCCCTACTAAATTTGACCCAAAAAACAACAAACAGAGCAAGCTAAATAAAACCATTTAAAAACAGTCGGAAGTGGTCAGAGGCCCTAGTGTGAGTTTCATTTAACCATCTACACCAAACGCAGTGAGCGTGTTCGGCGTTCCGATTAGACCTGGGTTGGTGACGGACCAATACACACTAGGGCCTCTGTAATCGCTTAGCATAAGGTCTTTGAGTTCGATCCTCGGATCGAGCGTTGAGTTTTCCATTATGTATGACATTCGTAGTTGTACATCGGGAGTTTGGATTTAAGTATGCCTAGTTAATGGCAAAGATTAGCTAGCCACGTATATATGCGTCGTATAAAAACGTAACTTATCTTATAAAGAGGTTTACACGGCGGGCTTTGCTATTTGTAAGAAAAAGGCGAAATCTTTGCCCAGCAATGGGGCACAATATATCAATCTGCCTAGCCTTTTCCCAACTCTATTGGGGTCAGCTTCCTGTCTAACTGGATGCGGCTGAATACCAGTATTTTACATCGAGCGACCGACCACAACCCAGTTACTGGGTAATACAATTGTGGCTCCCTTGTGAAGCAGAAAATATGTACGTAACAAAAATACAATAGGTAACGTGAAAAAAATAGCTTACCCATCTCATTTGTGAGTCGTTGGTAATAGTCCGCCAGAAGCCGGAGAAGTCTGCAAAGATATCAGCAGCATTCTTCCCGATGATGAACTTCTTCATAGACCTGATGGCCAGGACGATGATCTCGGTACCTCTGCCGCAAGTGAAGGTCAGCCCGAACCCTTGCCTGCCATTCCCGGTGGTCGTCGTGACGTAGGCACATGAGTAGTTTGGATCAGTGTGCTGGAATCATTGTTTTGGAAGATTTTAAGCATACAGCAAAGTAATGATATCAAAGGTACAGTCAGCGTCAATAAAGTCGAGACGAACAGACTGTTCAAAATGATCTGAAAACAAGACAAGAACTTTATCCAATTGAGATAAGGTTTAATTTTCTTAGTTGTTGAGATCATTTTAAACAGTCTATTCGTTCCGATATTTTTGGCGCTGACAGAACCTATAAAACTTAATTTTTATCACTAATTAAGTGAGCAGTTCTTATGCAAGAAATCATTATCAATGAGTAGGTACGTATGTAGTTGACTTGCATTACTGGTACCATTTACATCCATTGTTTCTTTTATTAAGGGGTGGTATTCATGGTAGCCTGCGAAATTAAAATTTTCTTACGTTTTTTTTTTGCGGTTGCAGGTTAGTTAGTACAGTGTCAGGTTATATATTGAACAAAATATGATTCGCGATAGTAACACAATTAGGTACTTACAGAGTTATCCTCATTAAAATCATCAATACTTTACAAAATTCGCATAAGTACCTACGATTGCAATGATAAACAAAACCCTACATGTGATGCTGGTGATTTAACCCTAATATTGTCGTCTTCCTAAAACCGTGACCAATGCTTCAGCGAACCCGTTTCGTATTGACGGTAAACACTGCGTTTTACCCGGACTACGGCAAAGCCAAAGGAGGATTATGATTTTAACAGACTGTATGTGTGTTGATTTGTTCCTAACGCCTAAACTGCTTATCGAATTTGGCAAACGAGGTATCATTTGAAGAGTCATGTTGTTTCGCGGGTTATATGACGTCTTTAAAAAATCCAAGGCAAGCCAAGGGCCCAAGGCAAAAGTTAACGAAAAAATATTTTTTTGATAATTGTAATACATATCATGTTTGGTATCTAATGAAAGGTCTTAAGTAGTACTTTCTGAAAATGTACCTATCGGTTATCGAACATAATTCTTACATAAACCCCAAACTTTACTGTTGAATTTTTCTAATCCAAAGAAGAGGGTAGATACCTACTTTACTAAAACCCAACCACGATAAAAACGTCAACTAAAAATGTCTGGTAATTAAAGGTTTTGTAATAAAGCCAAATCGAACAGATTACCTGCCAACATGTGACTTCGGATTTTTAATTTGACTGTCTGCAGTGTCTGTTTATTCTTTCTTAGTTGGCATTTTTGTCGTAGTTGGGGGTTTTAGTTTTAACTTTTATTTTTTCCATGTTTTGTTTAGCCTAAACGATAAAAATACATTCCAGCAGTCTGTATTGCTGTAGGTACACCGACTGACCGACATAATCCTATTACCATTAGCGCAGTAAACACAGGACAAACCATAAATATAATACACATTTCCTTTTTATTACTACAACCACGAGAATAAATTCAGGGCCTAACTAAATTTTAGCCGGTTTTTGTTACGGTTTTGAGGAGTTTAATTTACAGTATTTTTGCCCTATTTGTTTACTGTACTCATTTGCATAACTAAATATAACATGTGATTAGTAGGTACCTACATAGTACAATTCACGTTATTATGTAGGTACGCTTAGGTTCTAGAAAATGGTAATTTGAATCTAAAACGGATGCAACAAGGCCACATTTACATGTTGGAAAGCAAACTCCATAAATAATCTTGATACCTAGGAGGTCCTAGGTATCAAGATTATTTATGGAGTTTGCGGTGGGTAGGTACCTACCTACCGCCATTTCCGTTGTCGTGACAAAATAAAAAGTTAATCATATCATAGTGACTTACCAGCGCATCAGAGCCGTGCGAGCCCAGCGATGTAGGGAACCTCACATCTTTTACGTCTATCGCCACAATTTCCAAGCCGCTTCGGTTAGGGACCGGCATTTTGTACAAACGTAGCCACCGACGATCGTCGACTGCGCTCGGATAACCCCGACGTTACGTTTCGCTGTTTGGTTATCATTAACACTATTTAGACTATTATGTTGTTTTCATTGAGATAAATAATGGGGTATGTTTAATTAAGAATGCTGTTCAGTTTCTAACCTTATGTGTAACAGCAAAAGATTGAAAAGATGTGCTCTTTCGAATTGATAACAGATATCAAATACTTTAACGTTCCGTTGAAAAACATTGTTATTATCTCCCAGAAGATGCAGATTTAAATATTCCTGCTGTTCTATGCTGTGAACATGATGCCAAACTGATAAGAAGCGAGCAATTGTATTTATTATCTTAATGTAAAAACTATGGGCAGCGGGTTATTGTACCAGATGTTATGTCACACTTAATTTATATTATTTGTTATGCCAGTTTTATAAATACATACCTCTATAGTTTAAAACTACTCACTTGCGGGTTGCGGTTGTCGGAGTCTGATGACGTAGTGCATCTTGATAATACTTCTTACTGAAACTGATACTGTTCTACAATTTAAGACTCATCGGACGAGGGCCTTGCATACAAGATTTGCCTAAAAAACTATTTGTCTATGTAAGGCATGGACATCGACGCACCGGTACCGTGGATTCAATACATGATTCTAAACCTCCATGCGTGGAAATTTTTCGTAGGGTAAAAAAGGAAAAATACCTACGCGGTCAAAATACACTCGAGAGCAATGAATCCGGGTCACTTAAAGAATCCTAAAAATCTCGGAAACTAAAAATGCTAGGTTAATGCAATAAATTGTATTTAATAGACAATGTAATACTCCTTAAATGAAGGTATTAAAACTTCTTAGTTATTGTAAAGTTATATCATAAAAAAATCAAATTTGAAAA
Organism: Polymixis lichenea; assembly: GCA_949091785.1. Classification (NCBI taxonomy): domain Eukaryota; kingdom Metazoa; phylum Arthropoda; class Insecta; order Lepidoptera; family Noctuidae; genus Polymixis; species Polymixis lichenea. The sequence goes on along the minus strand of OX420932.1, from coordinate 9,279,209 downwards.
AGGGCCACTTTCGAAGATGGAACTACGAAATTACAGCATTTGGTTTTGCTTTTGTTTGTAATCTGTCATTTATGTGGGTACATAAACCATGTTGATAGTGCTCTATATTCATTATTCAAGCTGAAATTATGTCGCTTACGCCTGAAGAATGCACCAGAATACTTACAATGCTGGAAACCGGCCGGAGTCAGCGCGATACAGCCTGGACTGTCGGTGTGTCGCTGTCAACAGTACAAAGAGTTCTCCGACGTTACGAAGAAACTGGTTCTAACCTACGCAGACCAGGAACGGGCAGAACCAGGTGTACCACAGCACGAGAAGACCGATACTTGGTGAACACCATGCTTCGAAATCGCTTTCTCACAGGAACTGAACTCACAAATCAGTTTCGACGCCTCGGAGGAAGTAACCCAAGTGCATGGACAGTAAGACGTCGGCTTGCTGAATCTAACTTAAAACCCCTTAGACCTGCAAACGGCCCTAAACTGGAGCGTGGGCATCGTATTTCAAGACTAAGATATGCCCAGAGCCACGTAAATTGGAGTATTGAAGATTGGTCAAAAGTTATGTTCTCCGACGAATCAAAATTTATGCTCTACAAGCACGATGGAAGACACAGAGTGTATCGAAGACCAGGGGAAAGATTCAAGCAAGCATGCATCGAAGAAAAAGTAGCCTACGGTGGTGGGTCTGTACTTGTGTGGGCCGGAATTTCTTCTGAAAGTCGCACAGAGCTGGTGATCATAGAAAACGGCTCTTTAACTAGCGTAAGATATGTGGAAGAAATCCTCAATGATCACGTTGGTCCATTTATGGTCAATTTAGGTGAGGATGCTATATTTATGCATGACAATGCCCGACCTCATACAGGTAGGATTGTGAATGACTACCTTCAAGAGATGAACATTACTCGTATGGAGTGGCCAGCGCGCAGCCCGGATATCAACCCGATCGAGCATGCTTGGGACGAGCTAGGCAGATGCGTAAAACAACGAAACCCTCCCCCAATCACGCTTCGTGAGCTCAAAATTGCTCTCACAGAGGAATGGGAGAATATTCCCCAAAATCGTATAAGGAACTTGGTGTACAGCATGCCAAACCGCGTAAACGCAGTAATGGAAGCACGAGGAGGCAATACGAAGTATTAAAATTCAAGAAAATCGTAATAAAGTTCAAAAATTTCATGTTTCCTATTTTTGTTTTAAGGAGAGATCAGCAGTTTTTTTCTTTATGTAATTTTGTGTTAATAAAATGTATGGTGACTCATATTTTTTTTACTTTCATTTAAGGAGTATTACATTGTCTATTAAATACAATTTATTGCATTAACCTATCATTTTTAGTTTCCGAGATTTTTAACATTCTTTAAGTGACCCGGATTCATTGCTCTCGAGTGTATATAGAAGACCTAATTTTTTTAATATAACTGACGAAAAATTTCTGCGCTAGGAGTCTAGAATCATGTGCTCAATTCATGGTTTCAGTTTGCGCGTCGATGATGCCACCCTGACATCACACTAGGACTCTTAGGGACCATCCATATCCTCCCCCCTTGTGTGACGTCACCTATTTTTCGATTTTATAATTAGAAGTAAATTAACCGCAGTAGATCCATATAAAAAAAAATTAAAACAGCACTTCCCGAAGACTTAAACCTACGTATTTATAAGCCTTAAAAGTTCGAGTTCGAGTTAGAAGTTCGAGTTGTAATATTTTAGTTTTTGGTTTACATATTAATTTCGAGTTATAGTATTTTTTATTTTAACATGTGACGTCACAAAACTTTTGACTCCCTGTCCCTTGTCACACAATGTCAAATTTCGTTGACCCCCTCCCCATCCCTTAACGTGTGACGTAATTTGGATGGCCCCTTAGGAATCATGCGAAAAGAAAATCTAACGCTAAGCGAAAACGAAGTAAACAGGTTGGGGGAATAAGAAAATTCACGCGGACGAAGTTGCGAGCAAAAGCTAATTAAAAATTCATAGTCTTCAAAAATTTGTTTAATTTTTTTTCAGTAGTTCACATTTATTCTATGGAACATGACGTCATCGGATAAAATAAGACAATTTTTTCTTATACTACCAAAGATTGTCTCATTTTGTCCGATGACGTCATGTTCTTTACAACAAATGGGAACTACTGGTTTTTTTGACAAAATGTAACTGCTAGTAGCCAAAAGAATGCCTTATTAGGTGTTCTGTTGTCTACTAGCTGTTGGTCGCGACTTCTGCGATCCAGGGTGAAAAGCAGCTTGTCCTTTCCAGGCTATTATGGTCTCATCCGTGCAGCCGCTTTAGCGTGAAACAAACAAAAAAAAAGTGCTTTCGCATTTATAATGAGTTAGGATAATCTGGGTTCCATAATGAAATGATTAGCGACAAAATATAAGGCCACGGCAGGCGCGGTCGCAGCCAACGACTGGGGGGGTCACAGACAAATGCTATCTACATAGTAATACGAAAATTTATTATATTTTCGAAAAATTACTATTTGAAGCTTTACGTTTACGGCTTTGGGAGGGTCATGACCCCTAGGACTCCCTCCCTCGGACCGCGCCTGAGCCACGGGCCCTCAATCTTCACCTACGCTTTACTACAAACTATGCAAACTGGAGTGACCGTGTAAATTAAACAAAAGACTAAAACATTATAAAATTTATATTTAATCTTATATTAAAATCTAAATATACATTTGATTTTGATATATGACAAAAAGTTTATTGTTCTTAAATAAAGACATTGAATTATAATTCTGTGACTAGATCAAAAAGTATTTTGTATAATTTCATTATCTCAAAATTGTGATTGTAATTTAATTAATAGGCACTTTTATTAAGACGTTTTTTTTTGTTATTTTTCATACAGATGCATTATATGCATATTGAGCTTTAAATATATCACACATTTACTATTTATATTGTGTAAAATTTTCATTCCCCTCCTAAAACTTATCTTAATGGGCTAATTTAAGGTGAATAAGCCAAAGTAGCCAACAAAATTCAAATACTTCCGTTTTTTGAAATTTGCAGGTCACGGTGTATGTAGAACACAATATGATTCGCGACCGAACACGTATTGACAATTTCATTAACAAATCATTCAATGGGATTAAATTAACTTGGGTTGATTTTTCAATAGTCAGTTAACTTTTATCTTAAGAATAATTATATCAATTTGACAATATCTTACCTACAATGAAGAGCAGGACTCAACAAAATGAGGAGCACAGGGCTCCTCCCCTTCTAGCCTAGGTGCCCTTGGGCTGGAGTTATCTGACTATTGAAAAATCAGCCCTTAGAGGATTGTTCAAGGATTTTAACATACCAGTGTCAGGCGACACTGACTTGCAAATTGCAAAAAACGTAAGAAAATTTTAATTTTTTGGACTACCCTGGCGTTTCCAATTTAAGATAACAAATTTTGCCGATGCAGATCAGGTGCATTTACAAACCATGCGCGTAAATAAAACCATGGAATAGTGTGAAATCAAAATGTACTAGCGAAACTTCACAATACATGGCAGGTGATATCAAATCATGACAAAAAATAACATTACTTTTTAATTTATTATTTCTCATAGTTCGTGTGTCCCACGCCGTCCCCGCGGCTTTGACCTAGAGAAGCTATAGTTACTTAAAATAAAAGCTTGTACTATCTTTTATTTTGTTTCATCGTGGTTTGATATCGCTACCCATCGCATTAGTAAGTTTGTACAGTTAATTTAATTTCACCCACAATTTCACATTACATAATCGTTTACGAAATAATTTATAGAAGCGCGAACTCCACTTTTCACCTTAATTTAGCCTCATACATTGCACATTGTGATGTAACTGTCCACTGATATATGTAGACTTCCGCATTCACAGCCCTCATTAATTTATGTCAAACCATAACATTTACTGCTAAGAACATACAATTCTTTCAACACACTTGTACTTAGATTTTTTTTATTTCTTCATCAAGAAATGTCCTAAGCTGAAATACTTCATTTTATCTTTCCTATACAATCTCAAACTAACCACCCAAGTTTCCAATCCTTATTCAAAGTATAATTTTAATGTAAAACTGTCAGCTGCACATCTGTAGTAACATTTGAATTACGAAAACCGTACTTACTGCTATGACACAAATGCTGTCAAAGTTTACCTGTTACCAAAGACGTACGGTTGACTGTAAATTAGTTTTAACTACTAGCAAAGTATCTAACAAGAGAGATAAGTATATAATTGGAATCTAAGAAAAAAAAGGTATTGATATTACTTTATTACTAATAGTGCAGTATTTTTATCTCACGAAGCGACGCGTGCTTTACTTGTGGTTGTCAAATGTACAAACACCGTGAATGTGTGTTATAATGCCACGGTCCCACGTCCCGATGACAGACGGGCCCTACCGCAGGCCTCAACGGTTGCCTCGGCCTATCGGTCTGGCCCAGCGCGGCGCGGTCTGTCATTTAACGGGCCGTCGGCGTCGGACCGCGGCATAAGTGCAGGACCTCCCGTTACCACATGAGTAGAAGAGGGAGGCGGCGCACGTGAGGGAGATGCAGTACATGCGCCCTCACAGCCGTGGCCTTCGCAGAAGACGCCCTGGGCGTCGGGAATCCCAGGCTGATTCTCGGCCACCGTAGGCACGGGCTTGCGGACGGCGAGTAATGGGTAGCTTGCTGTCCGGTAAGGACCAAGACCAGGTCGACGGCGCGTTGTGTTCCACGCGCGCCTCAACGAGATGTCAGCAACACCTGATGGGGCCCGCAAGGGCCGATGCCTGCCAGGGGTGCGGGTTGTTCGAAAGAGATACCGCCGCTCCTGGCACACAGGCAACTGAGGGAACACGGGTGGGTTTCAGTCAGTAAAAGTCTGACACGCCCTCCTGCTCCACCCAGAGAGGGAGAAGTTATGTGTTGATGTCCCACCCAAAAAAAAAAATACCACATGAGTAGACAAACGGAACCGACATACAGCTTCATACAATCCCGCGAATCAGATGCACTACTACAAGCACGCGGGGCATGTGTGCGTAACCACTGGTCGCTTGTCGTGTACGCGACGAGACTGGAAAGAACTGGTTTACGCTGGTACAGCCAGTGGACAATCTCAGGGACAGTGGCGACGCACGTTGTTTGTTTTGTTAATTGTAAGTTTGAATATTTTAATGTAAAAAACGTGGTATTTTATTATTAATAATGGCTGTTTATTGTACTGTGTGTATGAATAATACTAGAAAACATAAAATATATCATACTTTAACTATACCAAGGAGTACAATAGGTAAGTAAATATTTGATTATTACTTTTTCAAGTATTTTTTTAATTTTATTAAGAAGAGGGTACTACAGGTGTGTTTTTACCTTTTTATTGTTATTACAAGCTTTTACTAAACATTCGTAGGTATGTGGGTGGGTTGGTATGTAGTAGGTATATATGTTAAGTTCAAATATTGCAAGTAAGATTTGAACCACTTCCCGATGTCTTATTGAGCTGAAATTTTGTATACTGTAACTTCAGTGACAATGCCATAATATGATAGATATAACCTGATGCTACAGCCAAGATTGTCTCCTCAGTAGGGAACTCTTCAACGGGTAGTACGGTCACGAAATTTTGTATGTTAGTACTGCTGCTGCAGCCAGCATTGTATCCTTACGAGGGAACTCTTTAACGGTTAGTAGCATGGACTCGATACTTTGTATTTAAATTTAATTTTGTTTGCTAAACATGCTCTTCACCATAAACTGCTGCTGCAGACAGGATAGTCTCCTCACAAGGGAACTCCTCAACAGCATAATAGCATGATCATGAAAGTTTGAATAAGCGTTTAAAAAGCATTTTTAATGAAAACTTATCATTAATACCTACATCGTTCTTATATCTCGCTACTAGTCGGTCTGTCTTTAAATTAAATAAATAGGTATCATCATCTCCAAAGCCTTTTCCCATCTAGCTTGGGGTCGGCTTCCAGTTTAACCGGTTGCGGCTGAATACCCGTGTTTTACATGGAGCGACTGCCTTTCAGACCTCCACAATCCAGTTATTGGGCAACACGATACTCTTGGATAGACTGATGGTCAGACTTTCTGGCGTCCTGTAAAGACTGTCAAAGATCTACGAATGACAACCGGGACCCGGAATCGACTGCCTTTCAGACCTCCACAACCCAGTTATTGGGCAACACGATACTCTTGGATAGACTGATAGTCAGACTTTCTGGTGTCCTGTAACGACTGTCAAAGATCTACGAATGACAACCGGGACCCGGAATCGACTGCCTTTCAGACCTCCACAACCCAGTTATTGGGCAACACGATACTCTTGGATAGACTGATAGTCAGACTTTCTGGCGTCCTGTAACGACTGTCAAAGATCTACGAATGACAACCGGGACCCGGAATCGACTGCCTTTCAGACCTCCACAACCCAGTTATTGGGCAACACGATACTCTTGGATAGACTGATAGTCAGACTTTCTGGTGTCCTGTAACGACTGTCAAAGACCTACGAATGTCAACCGGGACCAACGGCTTTACGTGCTTATAAAAAGAAAATGATTAGAGTAATTTGTAAAGTATTCTATCATACTGAACAATAAAACTATTTAACAAATGTTTTATATAATTTGTATTCACCTATTGTGACAACCCTACCTAAATAGGTAACAATTTTGCACGTTCTTAGGAAGCTTTGGCTCTGTTCCGTTTGTCTACTCATGTGCCGTTACCGTTCGAGACAATATCGGAAGTGTGTATGAGTTACGTACTGACGCTACTCGTCGCCACGCACACATTTACAGCGTGCGCACACTTGGTCACTACGAGAAAAGCGCGCGTCGCTTCGTGAGATGAAAAAACGATACTAATAAAATTACATGATAGGTAATTAATTATTCAAGTAACAGTTCTTTCTTGATTTCAGTTCTCTCTTGGATATTTCTTCAGTCTACTAACAGATCACTTTTTACTCTTCTTATACATAACTGAGAGGTCTTTGACAATACTTCTCTCTCCCTCCTCCCACAACAAACTCGCGAGGCACCCGAGAGTTCCATCGTCGTCATTTGTCACCCAGTCCAATAACAGTTTGTAACGTGCCTGGAAAAATTATAAGAAGGTAATTTATACATAAGTTATAAGAAGAAAAACAAACATAGCAGAAATGGCTTACAATTAAAAAACTAAAATGAAAGTGTCATGTCATCAGGAGTAAAAAAGGAAGATCGGCTAAAGACTTCACGGAATGGTCTTTCAAAGAAGGAAAGAGGAAGACCATTTTAAACATGAGAAGATAACTTGAAAACTACAGATAACTTGAGAACTACTGAGACATGGAGAACTCACGACTGTGACCTATGGAAAAGCTTGGAGGAGGCCTATGCTAAATACCAAAGCAAAGCAAACCGGAGATTTGCTGATGTCTTAACCTTTAATTTAAATAATTAGTCTATTAAGACTCCTACTAAAACTATGAGAAGTTGAATTTTATTATTCATAGGTAACAAAAAGTTATTGGAAACAAAACTCCAGCTAAATGCTAGTCATATCTGATAAACTTTTGTATAGATATGCACCTAGTATTATCAGGCAGAATTAATTTTATCAATACAATGCTGTCACTTATTTTCTAATGTATTTATACTGCCATATAAATTATTATACTTGCAATATTTTGAGTCCTAATTATTAGGTCATTCAATTTCATGGCAAGATACGATTACAGATAATTTTTTTCAGTGTGTACTACAATGTTTGAGGAAAAATTTTCCAAATAATTATGAAACTTGTTTGGGTAAATCGCAGATAACAAAAAAATTATACTGATCAAAAAAGCATTGTTAGCAATCATTATTATTATCTTTAATTATTATTTTTCTCAAGGTTTGCCTTAAATATTGTGAATGTCATACTCCCAATAGATTTGCCGTAATCCCAATAGATTTGGGTTCTTCTGGGGACTTCTTTATTAGTTGCCATCTTAGTAGTCACCCCCTTTCTAGCCATACCATCTTATCATAATCCATCCATCTTTAATTAGGTCTTCCCCTGCTCCTATAGCCATCCACAGTCATACTCAAAACTCTCCTCACAACATTATCCTTATTTCTCCGCATCACATGCCCATACCATGACAACCAATTCCCACACAAGTTTTCATTCACCGATGTTGTCACCAGTGTTTCAAATATTGGAATATGGTGCATTAATTTACTGTATAGCCTGATTATGATGATTTTTGTGATGAGTTGCTTGTCTTATCTGACACCGGTTTAGGGTGTAATCGTAACTTACCCTCACATGAAAAACATAAAGATTTTTATATATATATGATGTTAATTATTTATAATATGCAATAATTTGATAATTAAAGTATTCACTAAAGAAACTAGAAATACATACCTCAGAGATATCATAACCGGCCGCATTTATCTCGGCAGTTTCAATTCTGCCTTGAGTGAAGCCGAGTGCTCTGAAGACGGTGTGCCAGTTCTTTCCAAGGTTCTTTGATATGTAGTCCATGTAGTCGTGATCAGGCTGGAAGACATATGTTAAAAGTAATTAAGCGGTTGTTACCTCAAGAATGATGTCTAGTATACATCAATATAGTGAACTTTCTATACTAAAGAAAATCACCTTTATCCTAGCTTCCAGCAGCAACCGGATAAAGTTATCCATCTCAATTACATCCTCGTCATACTTTTTCTTCTGTTTGCCCGGTACATCGTCCGATTTGGTGACAGGGCCAAAGTAGTAATCATTTCCGAGCCTGACTCCTTTAGCATTCACAATGTTGTACACATTTCCAGTGGCTAGAATAAAAAGAGAAGTTGATGATGGTAGCAAAATATAAATCAAAACTGAAATGTATATACAACAGAAGCTCCTTCATTCAAACTCCTACAATAGAGGATAAATGGATGAAAACATAAGTACAATAAAACATTTAATTACACTAATTGTCCGTATTTATGCAAAATGGAACCACACGACAAATTTCGTTTTTTCCGTTTTTGTAAGAATCTTATTTAAAAGTGGTCTAAAATTCTAATACAAAAAAGAACCACATGATTTTCCCTTTGGAAACAAGGTTTACAAAAAGCAGAAAAGAACCAACAGCAAAAACAAACATTACATATAAAGCAAAACCGAACCACAGGACAACGGGACTCGATTGTTCAAATAAATAGACGATATTACTACCATGTCATTTTATACAAAACAGATCCATCTATACTTAGTCCCATTAAACATTACACATGTTTCTATTACTAACGATTATTTTTATGACACGAAATGGAACCAAGTTTCTGTGGTTCCGTTATGCGTAAAATAAATTCATAATTTAATTGCTATTATTTTTATAAAAATGGGACCATTCGGTTCTATCATTTATAATAAATATTGAAAAACAGTAGAAACACTAGTATGTGATTCCATTAAGCAAATAACGATATAATAATGTACTCTGTGAAATAACGTTTTGAAACCCATCATCGCTCAAAGGTACCAAATGAAATGACATGTTACATGCATCTCATCTTTAAACAACGAATTATTTGCTTTATTTCATTGAATTTATGGCTCAAAGTTTTAAAATCAAACATCTGTCAAAATAGATGACATTCAACAAAGTGGTTCAAATGCGTGACGACCGTTTTTTTTCTCTGCGAAGAAAGTTCTATTGTTTTTTTTTTAATTTGTTTTAAAATTAAGCGGGTAAATGTTGAGTAGAGGTAAGCAATTGGTAAATAAAGCATTGGAGATGAACACCGAAGAGATGAACATGAAAATAAAACATATAAGCAGTTTTATTTAATACATTTATATACTTAATGAATCTGAGATGTACGTTTTATCCACATTTGATTAATTCCCGATTGTGGAGTGATAAAAAGATTTTGCAACAAATAAGTAATATAGGTACAAGAGATGTTCACTGCGGATTAGGCAAACATTTTATAGATAAAATTGGAGCGATAGTTTCGTTAAAATACGATTAAGTAAATGTCTACTTACTCGTATTTTAACGTATGGTTGTTTAATCTTAGGGTTACGTGACTTTTATGAAGTCGACATAAGAGTAATTTTGTTACGTTTCATCTGCTTTCGTGGGACTAAACTACTATACCGTATTTTAAAATATTGGACTGTCGGAATTACCGACGCGGTTCGATCGATATTTTCATTTTTTTTTAACTGTAGATGGTTTAACAGTACTGTTGTGGATCAGCTAATTATCCGTGGTTTACTGCGGTGGTGGGACAGCTATTTAATTATTTGTTTGATTTTAAAACTCGCGAGGCCACTGTTTTGTGCGGAGCAAGGTGGATTGCTACGCCCTAGCCCACGAAATTCAAAATTTTAACAAGCTCATTAAGTTTTTCGCTAGGTTTGGTCACTGTTGCTCATGATTTTGGTACATGGCTCATGTACATAGTACTTTCTGAAGTAACTTAAAGCCACGCCCCCATTAGACGACATTTGACGATTGGACACATGTTGTCCGATGTCTCATCTTCGTCTGGCAACGTCGTCACCCGATGTCTCCGGGGACACTCGTTGCCTAGTGGGGATACAACTTTATAAGAACTAATAATATTTTGCTGTCGCCATATACATATAAAACCATGCAGTTTTGTTGTTGTGATTTTAAAGTTTTAGTTTTATTTTATTATAGCAGGTAGAAGAAGAAGAAGCGTTTGATGATAACGTCGAATTATTATTATTGTCTTCATGTATTATTTGTCATTTTTTGAGAATTAAAGTTTAAAAATGATAATATAAATACATAATTTCATTTATATCAGTACATCCCTGGGTTGTGGTTCTTTTTTGTGTATGAGAAAACCCATCAATTAGTAAATGTTAAAAGGAACCACATGCACATTTTCTTAGTTATCTAGAAAATTTAAAAGAATTCACAGAAAAATTGTATACACATACTTAAATGAGAAATTTATCAATAAATTTAAACGAAATAAATAGTAATTTTACTTCATCTAACTGAGCTGCACATGTTTTTGTAAATCGTTTGATATCTCAAAAGTGCATGTTTGCTGGGTGGTTCCTTTTTGCATAAATACGGACAATTATTGGTACACAATATGAACATATTATGGGTTTACTGCAACTAAATAAATCAGACATTTATGCGGTATCATAAATTGGTTCAAACTCTAGACGGATTATAGATTTCAAACTTCATCATAAAGAAAAAACTTAGAGATAATAATTTATATGGTTTACTGATGTCATCGATCGATTATTATATCTCTCATAGTTCATTTAGATATTGTGTGATTTCTAAAGGTAGAATAGAATGATCATATATAAGTAAAAAATAAGTTTCATGTGAAGTACCAAAGTTATGTGTGAAGCTCAAACCCAAAGCATAAACTCATTACAGACATATTTGAAATGTTGAGGGCTCGGTCAGCCAAAAAGATGAAGCTAATTGCCCATTCCAAACTACAGTAGGAATATAAGATGAACAGGCAAGCTGTTTGTTGTCAGTCAAACATCAATTTCATCACTGATTACAAAATACGAAGATGATAATTTTGGGCAATAGCAGATACAGGCATGTTGCATCCATGAACATAAAAGAGATTGTACTGCTTAGCGAGAAACACTTAAATATTGGTATTGAATTTCATGTTTTAATAAGTCTACAAATAGCATAATTATGAATCATTCCAATACCCGCTTGGCATAATGGTAAACATTGGTGAAACCAAAGATTTCAATAAGGTTCTTTTTTCAAAATGTGTCAGAACCAATTACCTTGAACATTTACTGAACTTGCACTGCCGCGTTTTTCCTTTGAATACTCCTCCTCGTCATCAATATCATCGTCATCCTGTTTCTTTGATTTTTTATTTGACTTTTTCTTTTTAGGTTTCTTTTTTTCCTTTTTAATTTCGTCGTCGGACACTGATTCTATAACAATTTCTTCTTCTTGTTCTTCAGGAAGTTCAACATTTTCATTACGTGCTTCTGGTGTTGGAGTCTCTCCACTTGTCCTAGGAGATCTGGGGACCGCATCAGACTTCAAACCCAGCTTGAAAATTTCTAACATTTTGGAGAGTTTCATATTGATAGCAGACATTTATTTAAACAATTATTGGTGTATGTGCACTGTGTAATGTTTGTTGGAAACACAAAGTCACAAAGAACTTTCCTTATCAAACATGGATGTTTTCTAACAGTCCACCAGACTCGAAATAAATTCTGTTGTTATAGAAATCTTTCGCACTATCTAATTATGTCACTTAGTTACAGTTTTCTTTTCTTTCCTAATCCCTGTATTCCTGATAAACCAACAAAAATAAATTTGACTTCTACTTTTGCAGAAACAAGTAGATTATTTATACAGAACTACAAATTGACAAACACATTCATTCAATGACAATGTCCAGTGTTGCCAGATCCGAGGTTTTTCTAATAGCCAATAATTAGATATTAATATCGGCTATTTGAAGAAACTCGGATCTCCGTCAAACCTTGAATCTTCATGGAAACATGACAGTCAAACTATTAACTTTCAGCTGTTATGAGATATTAGAAAAATTTGGAACTGTAAGGCATACTCCATCGTCCGACCGTCGCCGTTCCATTATTTTACAAGCTGTTATTTATGTGACTAATCCTTTTAATAAAATAGAGGAGTGAAAAATCAGAGCCTCAACTTACATAATTCAATTATTAATTGAAACGGGACAACAAATAGATTTGTTTAGGTTGATAGTCACATTTAATCCATCAGGCTTCGGTTCTTCATAAAAACACAATTAAATCTTGGGATGTAATCAAGTGGCGTCCTTTTTCTCAACACTGTGAAAAAATAGGTACTTAAATTTGGAATTCATCTGACATTCGAATCATTCATTTCGAATTAGCCCAATCGGTACAACTCTCACGGCGATCCTAAAATGGCTTAGAAGTAAAATTAATTCAATCTGGCACCACTATTCCCTGGTACACTGTCAAAAAATTAGTCATTTCTTGTTGTGTCAGTGTGTCAGATGGCCTTTAAATATACTTTGGCAGCAGTATTGTCGTCTCTTTTTAAACCAAAGAAAAGAAGAAGATGACTAGACAGCATCTGAACCACATCTGTTTTTCCCCGATTTTATTGCAACATACTAGAATTATGTAAATCCCCTCTATGTTCCTTAGCTTTTGCCTTCTTTTTCAAAAGTAGTTACCTATTGGATTTTAAGCATATTTTATTTGGAATTTGTTTTCTAACTAAAAACATAGGTACAACCCACAGCCTGACTTCACCCACTGCTAGGCTAGGCCTCTCTGCTGCCAGCCTCATCCGATTTTTCCTGCGATGGCACCGAGTTCCATAATAAGTAGGTACCTACGTTTTTTTTTGTATACCAAAAAACCTTTATACACACGGCTACACATTAAGCTATACATTTCCAGTATAAGCTGATCTCGCATTGTATAGGATTTCCGTAAGTGCGAGATCAGCGTAAACTGGAAATGTATAGCTTGATGTGCAGCCGTGCGTACGTCTTCGTACCTCGGACTACCTGTGGAACTCGGTCTATTAGCCGAGATGCCTAGCAGGTACGTATAGAACAGACTTACGTGCAAAAAAATCGTCCCAACCCGGGCTCTTCGATTTGAAACAATATATAATTCGACAAGTTCTACTAACAATAGGAACTGGGGGTCTGCTTTTTCCCCACTCCCTCTCCTCCAATAAATCAGGAAGTTCGGTTAAAAATAATTACAAAAATCGAATTTAAAAAAATATAAAAAAAACTATGCATTTCCTAAAGTTGCCCCTTGCAGGAGGGGACCTCCACCCCTCCCCGTTCTCAAATACATATACTCGTACATACATATATACAGGATAAGTTTTTATCCAGTGCGCAAACTGTAACCATGAATTCAGCATATCTTTCTAGACCTCCAACGCATAAAATTTTACGTCGGTTTTACAAAAAAAAATCAGCTGTTTCATAGAAAAGGGCAATACCTACACGGTCAAAAAGTATGGAACAGCTGATTTTTTTTTTTGTATAACCGACGAAAAATGTCTGCGCTGGGAGTTCTAGAATGATATGCTTCTTTTTTTTTTGGGGGTGGGAAATCATCAAATAACTTCTCCCGCTCTGGATGGAGCAGGAGGGCGTGCAGACTTTTACTGACTAAATCCCACCCGTGTTCCCTCAGTTGCCTGTGTGCCAGGGGCCACGGTATCTCTTTCGAACAACCCGCACCCCTGGCAGGCATCGGCCCTGGCGGACCCCACCAGTTGTTGCTGACATCTCTAACGGCGCGCGTGGAACACAACGCACCATCGACCCGGGCATTTTTTTTTTTTGTTTCACGCGGAGAAATGCCTACTGCGCTCCCACGGGGAGATAGCGCAGCTATGTCGGAATGTAACCCACTAAAACTCCACGGTGTCCTCCAGGGCCGCTTGAGGCGGGAACACGGAAACGCGCAAGCCATCCACGAACCCGCCGCGGCTGTCCGTCAGAGGACCCTCCTCGGAGGGGAATAACAACTATCACCGGCGCACCAGAACACATGGCACGCCGTGACCACCCCAGGAACCAAATAGCATAAGGGCCCCAGACGACCCCGCGTCTGGCACCCTTGGTCCCCCTGCGACGGGTCAGCACAGTGGCCCAGCCGCCTACCACTTTGCGGCCGCAAGGGATAGGGAGAGCGGCCAACGGTATACCGACACTCCTCCTCCCCTGCGGCGTGGCCCCGCCAGGCCACGGAAGGGAAGAGCGGTACTCAGAAGTACCGGCACTCCTCCTCCGCCGCAGCCTGTAACTCTCAGCCGCGATGCCTGCCATTCGACATCGCGGCCCGCCTCAGTTGCGATGCATCTCACCGCAACCTAGGCCGCTTTTTGGCCGCTACGTCGTCGGCTAGGAGGCAAAAGCCCTGACGAGCGGCCCCATTATGGTGACAGTTTGCACACTGGATAAAAACTTATCCTGTTCATGTAGCCTTAAAAAAGTACTTCCTAAAATCGCCCGTGGGTACGAGGCTAACTGTTATCTACTACGCAAGTATAAGTTAAATTTGTAAATCTCCCCCTTAGGTGTGGTCTCGCAAGTGTTGAATTGATTTTACCATTTACCTTTGGAGAGAGAAATGAGTTCGTATTTAAAGGAAGTACCTAATTATGTTCCATTTTTAAAACCTAGTTTAATTTGACATTTATTCTCAATGTCAGTGCGACCTCAAAATTTTCTTTTACTCACTTTGTATACAATTTGTAAAAAAAAAAAATGAATAAAAAGGAAAGTGAGTCGAAGTTTTCGTTATCATTGTTTAATTTATTAAAATTGGGACTTTTTGAAACCATTCATGCTAAAGGTCCCAGTGAATGTAACTCTACTCGGAAGGAACAGTGGCATTCCGGATCCTCACGATCGAACCCGTGTGTCCCCAAAGAGCCACCATATGATGCCGATAGATGCGCTGGAGGTGATGCACCTCCGATCCCAGTATGCAAATGCAAAGTGTCTGACAGCGCTAGTTCAGCCGGAGACCGAGGGAAAACTGGCGCTGGGGTAACTGGTTCCAGAGCGGGACGGGACGACGGCTCACAAGATGACGATCTGCCGGCAGGTGGAACCAACCCGGGGCTTTTGCGACATATACATAACGCGGCAAGATATAGACTACCACAATGTTTTGAAGGAGGCTGTATGTCTGTAAAACAGAGTTCAACATCAAATTGGACGTTTGGTCATAATCTATCGTTTAGTTCGGTGTCTCCTGGGGGTTACAAACTGTTACTGTCGTACGCGGATAAGAAAAAGCCGACGGCATTGCCATACTTCGTAATGGAAGCGGCGCCCGGTGGGCAGTTGAGCTGTGAAATGCGCGTGGGCCCGACCCCGGGCACACGGGCCACGGTCGTAGCACAGATAGCCGAAGCAGAGCTCTACAGTTTTGAGAGCATCATAGACGCATATTTCAACAGGTTTACAGCCTCCGTCATCGCTGTAAATCGGGAGTTCATTGCCCTTCATTACCTTCAGGTATTTTTATTTACGTTTTTTTGGTTTGTGTAGCAAGCTCCTTTATTACAATACAACTTTGGTCTGTAACACACATATACGTGCGCATACACACGGGCGACAACGGCACAGGCAACTGCAGCC
Source organism: Polymixis lichenea (assembly GCA_949091785.1). Taxonomy (NCBI): domain Eukaryota; kingdom Metazoa; phylum Arthropoda; class Insecta; order Lepidoptera; family Noctuidae; genus Polymixis; species Polymixis lichenea. The sequence goes on along the minus strand of OX420932.1, from coordinate 9,263,058 downwards.
GTCGACGACATAACGATCGTGTATTTGAGCATCATACTCAAATACACGAGCAGCCGCAACTCGAATGCCGTTGACGCGTGTCGCTCGTGTATATGCACACTTAGTCGCGGAATATATCGAAAAAGATTAAGAATTCTAAAAGAACACGCTTTAAAAACGCAACTAAAAAAAGCAGAAAATAATTTGAAAAAAGTGTGGGTTGCTTTTTGAGGTATTTTTATTATCAATTAATATGACTTAATATCAAGCACCCCACGCTTTTTTGGAATTATTTTCTGTTTTTTTTTTAGTTGCGTTTTTAAAGCGTGTTTTTTAGATTTTTCAATCTATTATTTATTTTCTATTTTTTAGTTTTGTTAACGACAAAGGCGTGATTTTACAGTTATTTTTTTTAATTATTGAATTGTCATCGGTCCTCGATAAGTCTACAAAGTTTAAATGAAATCTGAAAGTTTGAAGTGGGTCAAAATCAAGTCCAAAGGAGTCGGTTACAAACAAACATACAAACATACAGGTGAAGCTAATAAAAAGCGTGTAAAAAATGACCTACATAGTTACCTAAGTCATAGTCATGAATAGTAGGTACTTTCCCAATCTTCCACACAACATTCATTATCCCTATCCAAACGTATTTACAAATGATGGTACTTACAAAAAGTTCGATTCTTACTTCCTTACTTAATATTATAAATGCGAAAGTAACTCTGTCTGTCTGTCTGTCGCGCTTTCACGCCAAAACTACTGAACCAATCGTCATGAAATTTGGCAGAGGTATAGCCTGGCAGATGGAGAAGGACATATAGGCTAGTTTTTTACGCTATAACCGACATCCACGCGGGCGGAGCTGCGGAAAAAAGCTAGTTCATAATAAATACGAATTACCTAATAAGAAAACCAAAATAAAAGTGCCGTTATATCAACAATAACAAACTTATCCGTCATGTAGGATCATTACCACGTACCTCTTTACTCCGTGATCATTACCTACGACTACGACGCTACTGTATGCTGCGTTTTGTTTATTGACATTAGAAACTCATCCTTAATGCTTTGGTTTGTAGGCTGTGACGGACAAACTGTCGTTGGGTGCCGAGGTGGTGGCTCGAGGGCACACAACGGAGGTGAGCTCGGCGTCGGGCGCCGGGCGTTGGGCCTGCGGGGACCACTCTGTGAGTGCGACCCTGGGCAACAGGGGCCTGGACCTGTGCTATGCAAGAGATATCAAACCGTTCCTTACCGTGGCCGCCATGCTTGAGGTAATTTTTTTTTTAATGAATTAGACGTATGAAAACTTAGGTACCTACTTAATTTTACTAGTTAAATTATCAAATAGTACATAATTAAGTAAATACCATCAACTGTGGCATCTATACTTTCCATGAGCAACTTTACCAATGAGAACTGTATTAAAATATCTCTCGATTACTAAAAAAAAAAAAAAATGTTACAAAGTAGATTATTGTACTTCTGTATCGCTTCGATATTGAATGGCAGTTAACTAGGGAAAGTAAAGATGCCACAGTTGACTGTACTTAAATAGACTAAATCGTAGTGTCTCGGAGTATAGGTACCTTTAAGGAAAAAGGCGGAATCACAACTGGCTAGTTACGCAAGTCTTACAAGACATTAAGTACCAACTTCTCACGCAAGTCTATAATACAAGACATTAAGTACCAACTTCTCACGCAAGTCTATAATACAAGACATTAAGTACCCACTTCTCACGCAAGTCTATAATACAAGACATTAAGTACCCACTTCTCACGCAAGTCTATAATACAAGACATTAAGTACCAACTTACAAGTCCGTCACCTCGAAAACTATACTTTATTAACACAACCTATGCTACGCATCAGGATGGCGACTTGGCTCTGCAGACTATAATCTGCCTAGCTTTTTTCCAACTATGTTGGGGTCGGCTTCCAGTCTAACCGGAAGCAGCTGAATACCAGTATTTTACATGGAGCGACTGCCTATCTGACCTGGAGGAGTATCGTGTGTTACCCAGTGGGTGTGGACAACCCAGTTACTGGGTAACACGATACTCCTTGGTAAGAGTGATTGTTAGACTTTCGGGCTTCTGACAACCCGTACCAGAGTTAAGATCCACGAATGATAGCCGGGACCAACGGCTTAACGCGTTTTCCGAGGCACGGCCCCTCCGTGCCTCGGAAAACATGTTAATGATAAGGGCGTGTTAACGTCCTAAGTAGTATGTAAATATGGTCATCCATCCACGGACCAACTGCGGCAAGCGTAACCTGATCGTTCGACCCGTTCGGCTGTTATTACTAAGCCACAAGCCCCTCCTTTGCAGACTATGTCAACAGGAACAACACTGTTAGGTATAGGCACAAAGTAGGTACAGTAAAATTGGCTATTTTAATCGCAGGTGGGATTTGCAGTTCGTCGCGCGGTAGCGACCCTAGCCTACGAGTGGCACACAAAGGACTGGACTGTGCGAGGTTCAGCAGACTCCGACGGACTGGTGGGAGCCACGCTGCAGAGGTCCCTGGGAGGGAAGAGAACACAGCTAGCCTGTGCCATCTCCGCACTCCTCAACCACCCTAATGATAAGTTCAGGCTTGGCTTCGGTATCACCGCCGCGATTATTTAAACTCAGTAAATCTAGACCAAACTTAATAATTTTGGGCTGATTCAACCTTGTAAAACGACTCACTATAGTAAATATAACTGATGTAAATAATATAATTACTTCTTTGATAGAAACATAATGATATTATATTGATTATATCTGAAGCAGATTGTGTTTAGTGAGTAGTCGTGCGCAAGTCAGCCTGTCACGCTTAGTGACAATTTTCCCCTTGATGGAAATTTAAAGACAAAAACACAAATTTCCAACAATTTCTATACTTAACGGATGCTATGTTGTCTACTAAGGCTACAGAAAAGGCTAGAGATGAATTTTTAAGAGTCTCTGAAATGTCAAATTATTTTCGGTCGTTTTTTATTTTAGCTAGCCGAAGTTCTTGTCCCATTTTTTTATTTGCTTCCATTATGGTGATGATTTATTTAACAGCTTTAACATTTATATTTAGCTGTTGACGATATATCTCTTATTTTTAATATCAAGCAAGTTCAATGGGGCTTAACTTAATAGGTTCTGGCTTAAAGGTACACGTACGACTTAAATAATCAGATGAATTACGACCAAACATAATTCAGTAAGAGATATGTAAACAAGGTATATCTGCCAATTTTGATTTGTTTACTAATCCAATCGATTTGAAATATAATGGAATCTAGATATTTAATATTAATATTGTGACATTTACATATTGTTTCTAGTAATTAGGTGTTATTTATGTATGCCGTGTTTTAATTGGGCCTGTCAATATTTACCATCATTTGTTATAATACACTTATTGGTTTTCAGGACCCTTCGTTTAAGGTCGTGTGAGTTATATTATGCGTTGTTTATTTTAAATACACGTTGTCTTATTAAATAAAATAGTTTTGATTTTATTATCCTCTGTTAAAGATTAATATGAGTGACACTTCCACTTACATCGTTTTATAGTCACAGAACATTCACAGGTTGTCCTCACACTTTAATAATGCACACAAACACTAGGAAATACTATTAAAAATTCATTTTCAATGTAACGATAATGTAGGCGTGTATTATCTGCCGTCGGCTGTGTCAGTGCAGCGCGGCAACGGCGCGCTGGGCGGGCGCCTGCGCGACTTCTGGGCGGGGTCTAAATCGCCGCCCTAAGTGGATACGCACACAATAATGGACTTTACATCGTAAAAATAAAGTGTTATTTGATGTAAATAGGTGTTGAGTGTAGAAGTGTGGGCGTAGGGTGCTCGGTTGCTGCAGTGTGTATTCCGTGGAGCGTGTTGCGGCGAGGCGAGCGCGCGGCGCCGCGTGTCGGCGGCAGTAATGGTGATGGAGCGTCTGGCGCACTTCGTGAGCAAGTCGCTGGAGGGAGGCGAGGCGCCGGCGCCGCCACCCGCGCCGGACGCAGACGACGCCGATGACGTGGACGTGGACATCACCGAGCTGGAGGAGGCGCCGGCTCCCAAGCGCCCGCGCAACTGGCTGCTGTCGCCCGTGCCCGCTTGCAAGCGGGAGGCTACTCAAGACGATGATGATGATCACAGGCATGGTGAGTAAGTTATTGCGATCCTACAGATTGTGCTATTGTACCGAACACAAAACCACCATCGGACCATCTTAATTAAATTAAAGCTTCATTCGTGATAACTACAAGTTGCTGCGTATACCTGCGTAGGTATACGGTTTAAGTTAAGTACGTTAAGATGTATGGAGAAGTCTTCTCGTTCAACCTCTATCTCATATTCATCTTTGCATTTGTTTCATTCTCAATGAGATATGCCTGCATAGCAGAGCAAGATATCTTGGTAATACTTACTTAGGTAAAGTCGAACAAGCTGATTGGTAAGTGTTGTGAGTTTACTCACAGTACTGCTAAATACCTAGTCAAATCCTTTATACCACCCTCTTACTTATTCTATGCCATACAATCTAAGCTTAAAAATTTAAAATGCAAAGAATACAGGTGAATGTCGACAATGCAGCGAAACGATTCATATTTTTGCCTGTAGGTATACAAAATAGATGGTGCGAATGTACCTCCCTACCTTAATTATGCTAAGGTAGGCCTTAATTAGGCAATAAAAACGTACGCTGTACAGTCAGCCCCAAAAAAATATATAGATAGACGGATATAGAACTATTTTATTGTCTACAACCACTGTCCCATTTTATTGTAATCCACCGCCAGGTACAAATCATACTATACAATTTATTTCACCAAAACAAAGTAAAAAAAAATGTCCCACAATATGTACCTAGAATTATATCAAAGCTTTATGCAGGGTAGATACCCCAAAATAAATCCAAGGTTTTAATCAAGACTTCGATTGGACCTCTAGTTATATCAAGGCATCATGAAACTGGAGTGGAGGCTGACTTACATTGTTAAAATTCGCTTGTTCTAAATATAATGCATATATAGACATGCATCAACAAATAATTGTAAGCACCACTTAGGCTACCTACATAAATTGTGAGGAAAGTGACCTTCATTGTGTCCTCAATTTACCAGCAGATACCTACGTAATTATGCCACCTGACTTCTTAATTGATACAAAAAACACAACAATTAGTTAACCCACTGTCAAAGTAATGTTTACTGCTGCGATGGGTTGATTAAATTATCAACAGCCAGTCATTGAAATACAAGAAAACCAAGATGCACAGTCTCGAAAAAAAGTAACACTCAAAACTGTCCACAATTATACGTCAGTTGTTATAGTTATGATTAAACACATTTTTTTGCAGATTCAACCTTACACGCATGACTTAAAATGGTTTTTTCAAAGCAATGTCCAAAAAGACTGACTAAATATGACTGATGAGACTATTTGACACCTGCGCACATTGCGCCCTATTTATGCGGACGTTTTTGAGACGCTGATTGTGTATCTTGGGTTTTTAACACGCTTTTATTAGCTTCACCTGTTTGTTTGTTTCTAAGCATGTTTGTAACCGACTCCTTTGGACTTGATTTTGACCCACTTCAAACGGTCAGATTTCATTTAAACTTTGTAGACTTATCGAGGACCGATGACGATTCAATAATTTAAAAAAAAACTGAAAAATCACGCTTTTGTAGTTATCAGAACTAAAAAATAGAAAATAATTGATCATAAAAATACCTCAAAAAGCACCCCACGCTTTAAAAAAAATATTTTTTGCTTTTTAGTTTGGTTTTTAAAGCGTGTTTTTTAAATCTATTATCCAGTCTTATTGTCGAACCGATAGTAGATACTAATTTGTACCTAATTTCTATGGGTCCAGTTAAAGGTCACTTTTATCATGGCATCTGCAACACTCTAGCTAGTAGGACATGGTCTGGTTAGGTTTCGCGAAACTCCGTGGGATTATAAAAATTTGTTTATTTTTTCAAATCACCCAAAGGCTAATAATTAATATTTTGGAATTATATAGCACTTCACAACATTCAGATTTTTTAACCACAAAATCACCTATTGGTAGGTAACTACTATAGAGCCCGTCAAGGGATTCAGTTCATCAGCGGAGAAGGGGTCATATTTTGAGATCCATGATACGATATGATAATGACACGATATGCTATATCGGCATTTAAAGTATCAATTTGTTCATATTCATATATAATATCTGGATGACCGAGTTTTGCTCGGTTTTTCTTTTTTGGTTTGACGTTTTCTAAAAATGAAACCTAGCTAGATCGATTTAAAACAAAACCCCTGCATACTAAATTTCATGAAAATCATTAGAGCCGTTTCCGAGATTCAGATTATGTATATACCTACTATATAAGAATTGCTCGTTTAAAGGTATTAGATATAATAGGGTATTTTCCAATTTATTAAAATCTATTTTAATTTGAAGATTACGACGATACATTTAACAGAAAAATTAAAATAAGTTTATTTATATCCATTTTATCAATTAAAAATGAATCAAACAAAATTTATTTTTAATTGTTTTTAATTTACCACCAAAACGCTCCTTACGATGACTTTTTATCACGTGACCACACGTGACGTCAGCTTTGTGTGAACGGCATTGGTACAAATACTTTTTGTGGCGCTGTTTTAGAAATATTTGTGCACAGAGGCACCGCACACCAGTAATTTCACTTTCTATACATTAAAAATCTTGGTAATTATAAATTCGACATTCACTTGTTTACAACTACTTTAGTTTACACAAAGTTGTCACGTGTGGTCACGTGATAAAAAAGTCATCGAAAGGAGCGTTTTGGCGGTAAATTCAAAACAACGATAAATAAATTCGATTTAAACTCTGATTGATATTGGGAGATCGCAAACTGCGATGAAATTGAAATTGTTTGTGTTTTGATGACTGGCAAATCACCATATCATTGAAAACAGAAATAAATTATATTTATTTATCTCTGTTTTCAATGATATGGTGATTTTTAGTCAGGCAATAGAGCTTTTTCGTATTTTGTAAGCAAATACAATTTTGTGTTTCTTATTTTGTTTACAGTTGATTACAATATACACCGTGACATTTTAGTCGTCTTGCAACGGCAGCCTACTTCATGTATCCAATGACTACTACACATTTAAATAAAAAAATGTTTCTTTTTTAACATAATGAATAATTAAAAATATTAAAATATCATTCACTAAGACGCACGAAGTAGCTTGAAACACCCTGATATGGAGATGGAATAAATGATGGAACGTAATGGTATAGGTATCTTCTACCCTTTAATACAATTTTTTAATTGCGCCTATAGGTATTTTACGTCGGATACATTTAGTGGACCACTTTTGTAAGACGACTAAAATGTCACGGTGTATAGGTGCCATTTTGTTCGATAACTTGTTGTCGGTGTCCCATTGCTGTAGAAATTTTGGGACTTCTGATTAAAAAACTGCGACGAGTAGTTGTGACAGTCCTCTCCGGATGTTAACCTAACACTCCTAAATAATTATGAAAAGATCGAAAGAGGCGGCAATCTGAAGGTGCAAGATTAGGACTATAAGGCGTAAGCACATCCCAACCAAGCTCTCTCAATTTTTGCAGAGTGGCTAAAGATGTGTGTAGTCTGGCGTTATCATTATAATATACCACACCCTTACTGTTGACCAATTCCGGCCAATTTTTCTCAATTTCTTGCTTGAGTCTCATCAGCTGATGGCAGTAGAGATTCGAATCAATGGTTTTGCCCGGCGGTTAAAGCTGCCCTACCCTGCTAAAATGAACGATGCCCTACCAATCCAGCATACAGCATCACCTTATTGCGAGTTATTCCGGGTTTTGCTGACTTTCGCTATAGTCTCTGCTCTTTGACCATGCATAATCTTCTTCGCACGATGTCGTAGGTGATCCACGTTTCATCACAAGTGATCAATCTTTTCAAAAATGGATCGGTTTCAATAGATAATTAATCGCAAATAAGTACACGATTCGTAGGGTTTCCTTCAATGAGCTCGTGTTGCACCAAAATGTCGAGTTTTTTTGTATACCCAAACTTTTTGAAATGGGTCAAAAGTGTTTTGTGGCCACCCGTAACTCTTCAGCTATGTCATTACTTTAACACTTATACAAAAAAGGCATCGACTTTATTCATAACTTCATAACAGACGATGGCGACCAGAGCGAGCAACTTTGATATCAATAATTCCAGGACTTAAACCAACTTTGTGCTACTCCTACACTGAAATTCTAAACGTCACATATTTTTTTCGCGGCTTGCTCTTGTCGTATTTTTTCCTTTTTTTATAAACAAAATGTATCAAATTTCATTTTTAAACACAGAGTACATTTTTATCCTAAAAGTAAATGAAAGTCGATGAAAAACGGTAAACTCGCCAAAATAAAAGTAAAACCAATCTATGATGACGAAAGATCTTTGTTACCCATCTATTTGATACACTCCACTCGCATCACATAGTCACCCTTTATTTCACTCACCGGGAACAGAATTACCTATTTTACCCGATTTCTCATGACCTGTCTGGTAATTTATTAGAATTTAATATGACAAGATATGATATGATGATAAAACAGATCAGATCGAAATAGGTACTAAAATTAAATCAAATTCGCGTTTCAAGTAACCGAATAAAAAGGTATCATTCTTAAAACGATCATTAATTACATTAAAGCGAGGATTAGCGCCGAACACTGAGTGATAGAAGAAAGCTCGGAACAGATCCGAGAAAGAGTTCTCAATCAAATAAATCAGAGACGCTCCGCGACTTTAACAGGGGTTATACTTACGGAGCGTTGTACAATTAATCACTGTTCGCTGGTCGTTAGATGTCTGAGGAGTTCAGATGCCCCGGAGACGAAAGGGGAGAGCGGGTGTGGCTCACAGCACCGCCCACAGCCGGATAATCCCTCCATTTACATAATTGCCGTATAAAAAGGAGAGCTTCCCAATTTGCTAAATTGCTTCAAACGACAATCTTAAACGTACAGCCGGCTTGTTCCCGGGAGGCGAGTGCGCTTCGAGGCGAGCTCCCGCTCCGGTAGATGCGATTAACGATGTATTAGCACTCCGCTGATTTATGTCTTGATTAATTTAACCATTCAGACTTTTCTTTAGCATCTTCCAATAGTTAATCAAGTTAAAAGTTTGCAAATTGTGACATTTCAGGTGTACCTAAACATTTAAAATAAGTACAATCGAGTAAGTCGATTCCTGAAACGAAATATATAATGTAATTTTATACAGTTAATGCTTCATTTTATGTACCTACCAGAAGCTCATGCTAATTGTATAGGTAGGTTGTAGCAATTATCTTCAAAAAAAATAATACGACGACAAATTGTAGAACCTCAGTTCAACAGTTTTAATTTGGTTTATAAATTCGTATTCAAACTGGACTAAACAAATATTAATAAAAGAAATTGGTATTATGGGACATCTCAAACAGCAGTAAAACTGAGCAGAGCTGTACTTGGAGCGAAACTGTTATTCCTTAACTCAATTACAAGCGGGCTACGACGCTACGAGAAATGCTACGACAACATTCTGTAGTCAGATTCAAAGTTAGTGTTACAGTTTAACATTTTCGTTTGAATAAAACATTGAAATTGCGTTTTCATCGTATTCAATTACGTAGTATTACAAACTCCTTCGTCCACTTATCATCAAGAGTTGTTAATTCCTTTGCCCGGTCGCCATTAAGGTGTTCAATTGTTTCATATTCAGTTCAATTGTTTTTCCATATAAAAAGGCTTTCAGTCCTAGCTTACGCTCCTTCAGAAATCTGATTTAGTCAATTTTAACGGATTTAAAATACTTTTTCGCGGAAAGTTGTGATTGAAAAAATGCCAAGAGGATTATCAGAAGTTTTAGGAGCAAGAAGAAGTAACTTGGAAGGAAGAAGGATACACCACGAGAGAAATAGCACGCAGAGTTGCTATATCCCAATCCTGTGTCGTGACCACGTTGCGTGACGAGGTACCACGGGATGGATAATTTTGCTGACCGACCCCGCAGTGGTCGCCCAACTGTTTTGACTGCTGCCCAAAAGCGCTATATTAGATTGCTGCCAGCCCGTGACCCAACAATCAACGCTAATAAAATAAAAGCAGTTCGGGCTGCCTCTGGGCTTGAAGTTAGCACTCAGACCATTCAGAATTGCTTGCACCAGGCTGGATTACGAGCACGGAGGTCTTGGCGAGCTCCTCTGAATTTCCGGAAACGACAACGACGGAGATTGCAGTGGTCTAGGCTTCGGCAAAATAAAGAAGAAACACTTGGCATAACTGTCTCTTAGTTGACGAATCGCGAATCAGTACTCATCCAGATAACCGACGTGTCCGTATCTGGAGAAGATCAGGAAAACGTGAAAGGCAAAGAACTGCCACTGGATCAGTTCAGCAAGGCGGGAAATCAGTGTCCTTTTGGGGTGGTATTATGATTGGAGCTAGAACGCCTTTGGTCCCGTATCGAGGCTTCATGACAGCAGACATGTATAGAGCAGTTGCTATTGATGTAATTGTCAGACCATTCCGAGTAAACCATGGGAACCAGTTTGAACTGATCGATGATAAAGTGCCCGCCCATCAACGAGTCAATGCTACTCTCCGAGAAAACGACATCATAAGGTTAGACTGGCCTGCCGGTTCGCTTGACTTAAACCCAATAGAGCACGCGTGGGATGCTCTTAAGCGAGCTGTTTGGAACCGTCAGCCACGTCCCCAGACAGTGCCAGAGCTTGAGGAAGCCGCTATTCAAGAATGGGACAAGGTTACCCCAAGAAATGTTGGATAACTTGATTCTCAGCATGCCCAGGAGGATCACCGCATGTGTTCGAGCCAGGGGAGGAGTTATATTATATTGAATATAAACCTTTTATTAATAAATTGTTGTTTAAGTTTGGTTCAACAGTCTTTTTCTTCCTATCAAATTTCTGTTACAATTACATTATGATTAATTACTCAATTTGTTTTTATGAAAAATAAAAAATTGTTTTATTTTTTAATTTCAAATAGGTTATTTCTATTTAGAAAACACACAACAAAGAATTTTTCTTGATAAAGTTCAATTCAAAAAATTATATCAGCTTATGCTAGTGATCACAAACTTTTTTTGATGTGCGTATTCTAGTGTTTACGTAAAAATTGTTCAATGAATTGCTCATAGTTATTGACACAGAGTCTTAATGAAGGTGAAGGCTCATAGAGTTCGTTTAGCGTCAGGGGAACCTAGTCGCGGGCTCGAACTCACTGATGGTGGGCCTGGCTAAAAAGCACGCTGTCTCACCAGACTTCGTATCCGACAGAGGTAGTATCAGTGATGAGCAGTTAAGTTCCCTTCAAAATGGTTGAGCTGAATGGTGCTGATCCACACGTCATGTTCGTGAACGGGCGCCGCCAGTAGGGACTGGTGATCTCCTAGCTCCCACGGCTTATTTTAATTTCTGAATTGTTATTTTATTTTTGTTTTAATTACGGACGCTTTAATGTGCACGTCTTTTTACATCGTTCTCACATTGATAATATACCATGATTTTAAAAGAGTGTCCATGTTCTTGCCCGTTCTTCTCCATAGGTACCTACGCTTTGGAATGGGCAAATAGCTTCATCTTTCTAACTCACCGACCCTGACAATTCAAAAGTGCCTGTAATTGGTTCATTTGAAATAAATGCTTTGAGTTTGAGTTTGAGTTTGAGTTAGAAGCTAGTCTACACGCACAACATTATTGAGTGAGATGCAGGATCATTTAGAGTACAACAGGCGAGTAAAAAATTAAAAAAAGTCCTTCGGAAGATCGGGTTTTATGAAAAAACCACTGCATATATCAATGACCAATAAAGTTTATTGAACTTTTCGTTATTTGAGCTTTGTCGGTACTGACTTGGTTTTTCAGATTTTACACTTCTTTTATTACTTAAACACGCCCAAAGTTAGGTTAAATTAGCAAGAAAAACGAATCTTTGTTGGCTCCTAACTTTTTAATGGCATTTTATTTTAGTATTCTGTTTCCGTAAAGACAATATTAATAATGTGACAAAATCATACCATGTTTAATTTTCGATGTACATTGTCGAACAGTGGAGTAATACACTCCCGAAGTTTGCATGGCAAAATGTTTGTTTTCCTTGTAAGCACAAACACAACCCAACAAACAAACTAAGCTTATAAAAATAAGTCTATAAGGTCTAAACTCTTATACTTGTTATAAAAGAGCATTTATTATGTCAATGTTCCTTATAGTGGCACATTATTAGAAGATTTGGCTAATATTACCTTTACTCTTATAATTTGGCTGGGTAAACGTTAATAAATCCAATTAATACGGCTACAATAAGGGTTCAAAATGTGTTCTTCTTATAGAGGTTATTTACATTGCTTTTTAGCCATATAATATTCAGAGTCATAAAAAGGCTTTTAATATGGTCAATTATTCTTAGAAAAGTAATGCACAAGGTAACTATGATGCTTTTTAACTTATAGGAATATTTGATAAGACGTCTATCGAACAATCAAATTCTAACATTTTATATGATCTTTACAAGGATGAAAGCAATCCGTATTCCCTTGTACAGTGATTATAAAGATATTATTCTCTATATGGTTACATTAAAATGTTTTACATAACTATATTCGCCATTTTGAAGTACAACAGATTGTGTGAATTTATTACGGAGCGGAATTTACATTTAAAAATGGATTCATAAAACTAGAAGAAGTATATAAGGAGCGGTGGTTACAGAAGAAAAGTTAAAAAAAGTCTACGAAAACATGGTTGTGAGCATTAGACCCACCACTTCTACTCCTATGATGCTACAAAATAACGAAACAGCCAGTGGTTCCGCAGAGGATTATTTTATAGAAAATAAGAATGACAAAAACCAGTAAAGAAGAATATAATTGTAGAGATAGTGATATAAATAGAAAGGGTCGGATATGTACAATTAAAATATTCCTTTCTTAGAATAAAATGTGTCCACTTCCATGGCCATCGTATATTATGTAAATTAAGATGTTTTCTTTGTAGAAATTTGGCAAGATCTGCCATTATGTATATACTACCATTGCAATATCTGCGGACAAACATATTATATATATAATTATATTCTTTATTGTGTACTTACAATTATAATTATTTTAAACTTAAAACTAGTGCACAAAAGCAAGCTTAACCCTATTAAGAGATCTCTTCCAGCCATGGGCACGCCACGATTGCGGCGGTAAGTCCCCTCTTTGAGGAGTGGCTTGAGAGGCGGCATGGCATCCTCACCTTCCGCCTGACACAGGTCCTCACCGGACACGGTTGTTTCGGGAGGTTCCTGTTTCGGATAAAGCGGGAGGAACCGCCCGGGTGTTTCCACTGCGAAGATCGCCCTGAGGACACGGTGGAGTATACGGTGGAGGTCTGCCGGGCTTGGGCGGAGCACCGCCGTGTCCTCGTGGAAGCGATTGGTGGCGGCGATCTCTCATGTCCAGCCCTGGTCCAGGCCATGATACGGAGCGAGAGTGCATGGTTAGCCATCGCCTCCTTCAGCGAAGCAGTGATGCTCGCAAAGAGGGAGGCGGCGCACGTGAGGGAGAGACAGTACATGTGCCCACACGGCCGTAGCCTTCGCAGGAGACGCCCTGGGTGTCGGGAATCCCAGGCTGATTCCCGGCCACCGTAGGCGCCGGCTTGCAGACGGCGAGTAATGGGTAGCTCGCTGTCCAGTAAGGAAGCCCGGGTCGACGGCGCGTTGTGTTCCACGCGTGCATCAAAGAGATGTCAGCACCAACTGGTGGGGCCCGCAAGGGCCGATGCCTGCCAGGGGTGCGGGTTGTTCGAAAGAGATACCGCGGCCCCTGGCATATAGGGAACTGAGCGAACACGGGTGGGTTTTAGTCAGTAAAAGTCTGACACGCCCTCCCGCTCCACCCAGAGCGGGAGAAGTTATTTGATGATTTCCCACCCAAAAAAAAATCTCTTCCAGCCAACCCTACTATAGTGAAACATAAATTTTATACATATGGGAACAAGACTAGCTAGGTACAGGATTTTGTTCGTGAGAAAGGAACCCTCTCATAATAGCACTGTTTATAACATGACTAATTAATAAATTACATTTGTAGCACAAAAACAGCTTAAATTCAAGGGCGGGTTGATACTACAACACACAGCGTACCACATTTTATCATGCAGTTAAATTCCCATACACTTTTCACTATAGACGAGCACATAAATCAGATAAATAAACTACATACAATAATAGCTTACCGTTCACTTTTCAGTAAAATGGTTGACATTTCTCTTTATTCGCCAAACTGTTGCGAAATTTAAATCACTAAGAAAAAGACTTATTGCAGAATCATAAATAGACGGCTATAAGGGCCTACGACTTTTTAAGAGCCTTTGGTTTGCCGCAATGAGTTTAACTCCCTTGTATCGGACCATAATAAAACACGTATAAGGGTGATCGCCCGTATTAACGCTTTCTATATGATTCTTACAAGTGTATTGGCCTTGTTCCTTGTCATAATATAACACGTCAAAGGAAAAAAAGCGGACAATAAAGCAACTATAAGGAGGGTATAAGGTTATTGTCTTTATAATTTGTGCCCAAACGCACCCTTATTAGCGATAATGCAGCTCCTATAAGAATATAATTTTTAGCCATATAAGCCACTACAAGTGCAATTTTTGTTTGTTGGGAACTTTCCTTGTAAGTAAATGTAGTATTATAAAATAATATTCCTATCCACTTTTCCACTAAATCCAATTCACACAGTTCCACTATAGCTCACCTGGTGTGCCCTGGTATCGGGATGTCCCTTGAGACTTAAGGATCCCTCCGTCCCGTATGAAATGTTGATTTATACGCCGCTTTTATTTTGATTTTCTCTATTACTTCGTATTTTAAAAACTGAACTAGCTTTTGGCCGCAGCTTCGCCCGTGTAGCATAATCAGCCTATAATGTTTCCACGGCTGAGACACAGGCCTCCTCTCTATGAGAGCTAGTAGGCCATAATCCACCACATCGGGCCAGTGCGGTTGGTAGATGTCTTCACCGGTTTTCGCCTGCGTGGTGGACGGAAATTATCTCACGGAAACGTACTACCCGAATTAAAAGTAACCTATATCTTTATATAGGTCATGGTCTACCCATATGCCAAAGAAGATGGACAAAACGTGCCCCACGGAGTACAAACATAGATTTATTGCAGTTAATTTGAATAATAAAATAAAGAATTTCAAATAACTTTTTATGCTTTAAAGTTTGGTTTTGCTCTAAAATACCTTTTAACGTTGCCATATAAAATTAACAAAAATCAGAACAGGCAAAAATAATAACTTAACGCATAAGAACAAAAAACATTAAGCATAGCAGGTCCAAAATAAACTTGTAAATTATTCTTAACCTAAATATATAAAACAAAATTTTTGTATGTTTTCTTATAATTATATAAATTGAACCATCTATGATTTATTTTGTCTATGTAAGTGTAGTAATAGTAGTATATATTTATTTCTAGTGCAGTTATGGCGTGGATTTTTTTCCATTTACAACTGGCAGCACCACCGACAAATGTCAATTGTCACAATAATCGCAAATTGTTAATACCCTCTTCAATGTTTGCGCCGGTTTGCTTTCCATCATTTGGTATTCGTTCGAATTGTGTTTATGTTTTCGCTTAAATGTTTACCTTAGATTTTATCGAGGCGCCACGCGCGTGCTCCACTAATAATTATTGTAAGCTGTGTAATACATGCTTACGGAAAATGGACCTTTTACAAGAGAATTTTAACTGTGGTCACAATTAGAGAATGTATCAGGCGGCTTATATATATCATCATAACCCACTGATGTGATTGATCTTTTAACAAAGTCGTTAACTTTTGAGGTAAGTTCTAGTTTCATTTTGTACCTCCTACTAAAGTATTTACAGGAGGTAGGTATTATTTACCCCATATACTCACATCTCGTCATGGTCAAATCCTAGACTAAAAGGTTCTAATTTTAGCATCACAGTTATCACCTCATAGCTGTGTCTGTGGTGCCTGCTATGACAATATAAGAAGATGCCTTGCAACCAATTCAAAGAAACGACAAATTGGTGACATCATTGTTATGGCTTTGAAAACACATTTCGGAATTGAGCCGTCTCGTCTTAGTTGTATCATCATGGCATCGCCTAAAATACTATTCAAATTAAACGCATGGAACGGATAATATATGTAGGTACACATTAATCTACATTTAATATCTTAGTAATTGCCTTAGCAGTAAAGTAAAAATCTACTTCATTAAACCTTCATATTTTATGTCTCCTACTGCTGAGCAATATATGCACATTTATAATTTTGTTATAGAAGATCATACTATTAAATGACACAGACTTTATATCTGTACAGTCACGAACACTAATATGTGTACGCTTACCAACTTTTAAAAGTGATTTTCTCCTCTTGTACTGATTGTAATTTTATGTTATTTTGGAACCCACACACTATAATGAAATACCTATGTTAACTCAAGGTTGCACTCGTTATTAAAGAGAAAATTGCTTTTGATTTTCGTTATGTGTAAACATATTAATGCTCGTGACTGTACATTCTGTTACAAGCTATGGGTACAAACAAGCCCATTCAATTTTTGGCCATGTCCTATCTTCCACGTGCATTCAACGGTTTTAGCGTCAAAGCGTAACAAATAAACGAACTCACTTTCGCATCATAGGTTGACCAACACACTCACGACATTAGGTATGGCCTGCTCACATAGTTATAATTATTTTTGTTTGGTTATTTCAACAACATGCAAAGCAGAATTTAGTTTGGTTGTGGTTAGACTCACCGGTTTCGTTCTTCATTCGCCTACCCTTTTCCCAAGTATGTTGAAGGTTACCCCGATTTCCTGTCTAACCAAATGCAGCTGCCGATCTGACCTCGACAACTCAGTTACTGGGTAATACGATAACCCCTTGGGCAGTTTGTCGGGCTTCTGACGGCCCCGAAACGAAGATCCTAGGACGACAGCCGGGGCCAACGGCTTAACGTGATTTCCGAGGCACGGTGGTCTTGGTATGTGAAGATGGTAACCCATCTATGGGCCAACCGCGGCAAGCGTACCTTAACCCGATGGACTGACCGATGCGGATGTAATTACTAAACCTCGATCTTATTTTCAATTATTTCATTTTGATACAATCGTTTCTTCTTTACCAGACGCCACAGACAAATCTCCGAACGGCGGCAGCAACAATGGCGGGGGTAAGCAGAGACGTTCTAGAACAAACTTTACCCTGGAGCAGCTGGGTGAACTGGAGCGGCTGTTTGACGAGACGCACTACCCTGACGCTTTCATGAGGGAGGAGCTCAGCCAGCGGCTTGGACTCAGCGAAGCTAGAGTTCAGGTAGGTAACCAGGGGGAAGACAGTTAGAACCGGTCATCAATTTCCATAGACAACAGCGACATCTGGAGTTTGGTGAGTAAACAAGATTTAGCAGCCATCTTATCTTGTTTGTCAAATTGTCAAACAAATGTCACTGCCGACATTCGGCCATTGTCAATTCCGGCTTTCCCGACTTTGATGCGTTTTCCGAGTGTAATTCAGCTAATTCTGTTAAAATTGTTACTTGTTACTGTTATTTTGTTTTTATTTCTTAATGTATTTTTACTTATTAATGGATTTTCTTCTTATTTCTTATTTTTATTAGTTTGACAATTTGACAATTAAGATAAGATAGCTGCCAAGTTTTGTTTACCCACCAAACTCCAGATGTCGCTGTTGTCTGATCAATTGACATTAGCGATCGACAAAACAGTCTGGAAGGGGGCTCTCTATACCTGATACATTTACTCTTCTCTATGTAACTTAAATCTACTTTTTTATATGTCATTGACGAACAGAATAAATAGTCGTTAGGAGTTTTTGGCGGGATCGCGTTGGAACATGTCGCACGACTTTTTATTTTCATGAAATTTAGTGAAGTAGCGAATAAAATTGTATAATTTTGGTAGTGAATTATGCAATTTAATTACGTGTGAGTGCACAAGTGTAGTGAAGGTGAAAATAAGTGACTAACGTGGACTTTTCGTGTTCCCCCCAAAAACTCTTAATAGGTTGTTGTAAAGTTACTACCGCTTTACAATAACTTTCACTTAACTTTGACTTGACTGGCTAAAGACGACTATGACTGTTTTGTGAATTCGTGCCCGATATCGGGCCATTTACTTGATCAAAAAGAAAAATTACTTGACACTGGCTAAATGCACAAACCGTGCGAAGCCAAAACCCAAAAAAAAAATAAAAAAAATAGTCGTTACGATTTTTTATTGTGCTTAAAAAACTTTGTGGAAGAACTTGCATATGTAATTCTCAAATCCGTAAACTCTTCATCTGTTTACGGTGGGCTCCGTTACCTGTTCCTGTTAGGTGGACAGCCTTTAGACATCTTTCAGAATAGACAATATTTCAAAATATCGCTCTAGGTTAATAATGAGTGTGTGTTATTATTTGTTAAATTAGACATTGTTTCAGTAATAGGCACCTTAAATAGAATTCAACCGAAAAATGTTAATAATTCGAGGGAAATTTGTGATGGTTATTTATCCTGATATTCGAGATAGATTTTTTCGTACTGTTTTTTGTCAGGGCCGACGTTTACATTTCTAAAGAAGTTTCCTGACATATCTTTTCTTTCCAGTTTATACATGACTTCTTTTATTTGTCTGTGAAAATCTAATCAAAGATTCAAGGATGCGATGTAAGTATCACTCTAGAGTGATACTTACATCGCTGATTGTACAAATCTTTATGAGAATTATTGTCAGCTGTAAGCTGCATACGGATTCCATCCCACATACTCATAGATCGCAAAAACTTAAATTATACAACCAAGGGGATTTTACAAATTTACTAGACGATCTTATATGGATTATAAGGTGTACATAATAAAGTGTAGGTATTCTTTTCTATTCTGTCGCGTTTAGGTTGGTTGCATGTGAAGAAACATAAAATACATTATATTGCATAGTTTAGTCCTAATTCAGGTATTTGTAATACCTCGCTTAACACAACTTCCAATTTATGAGTCTGGTCTCGTTTTTTTTACGTAACTATTTATCGGATACAATGTAGCATGTAATAAATCAAATCGAATGCAACAGCGTATGAAAAGAGCTGCACAGCGGAATCGTTGGAGGTATTGGAAAATTGCACTAATATAAGTCAACACGACAAAAAAATGATGTTCTTTTATTGGGGCAACGACCGCTGGCAATAGATTTACTTGAAGTATGAGTTGCGAAAATTGTTGTTTTTACCCAAATATTTAATTCCCATCAGGTTATTGAAATAGACAAACAAAAACGAATACTTTAAGTAAGTAACTATATTACCTGCAGTAGTGGACCCACAAAATATTTGTTTTTGTTTAAGCATGTTTATATGTACATCGATACCCGTCAATCACGCCAGTGGAGTTTTACTGACTAAGAACTGATTTTCAATAGTCAAATAACTTTTATCTGAGGTATAAATATGTCGGTTTGACAGCTTTTGTTTAGAAAATTGCCAAACCGTCAGCTTATTCTTCAGATAAAAGATATCTGACTGTTGAAAAATCAGGCCTAAGTAGTTTAATTTGACACTGCATTGATACCTTAAAAAATGGCTACATAGCTCAAGTAAAAAGTTCCTAGAAGGACATTTCAAGTAGAATATGTGAGTAGGTAACAAATAGGTACCTACTGCTAAAATATTTGCTCAAATGAAACACGTTCAGCATTAGAAACGCCTTTATTACGATTGTATCGACCTGTCTTCACAAATATCAATTAACACCTACTAAACATACTTATACTCACGAAATTATCACGCGCGATATTAATTAGAGCGCAGCAATATCTCGAACCCCTGTAATTCGGCTCGATAAGGTTGCGTACATGGTGCATGAGAGAGCGGAGCGTCCAGCGAGCGGGGCGTTTTGTAAAAGGTAACCACGTTTCTGGATGACTAACTTTTTCGTGGGAGGGGACGCAACGAAATGTAGTGTGTCAGCACATCGCTGTAAACTCTATTTGGAAGTACTTCGATGCAAATTCCAACCCAATAATATAAAGAGGAAGTACCACCTTCACCAGTGACTATACTGAGGACATCCGGCACTCCTGCCAACTCCACGTTCAAGTTCTAACCTTGCTGATTGTCGAATCTTTTCCAATTTAGATGTTTCCTTTGAGTGACTCACATACACGTACACATTTATCTAGTTTTCGTTTAATTTATAATCGACACAAAAGTAAACATAAACAAAACAATGGCGATTTGTAGACGTTCAACTGTGCTGCCACCGCAACAGCTTTCAGTTTTTAATCCCATTCAAGAGGTATTCTTCACTCTCCCGCTATGCGCACCTCTATCTCGTATATGTATAAACGTAGGCTTAATAGTGATGCGACCCTCACTCATTACTAATGCACGTAATTAGCTGTGAGCGGCCAACGAGCGACACGTTTATCGGCTATATATCGCGATTAGCGTCCGATTGCTGTTAAGTACCGTGAGTAGCCGATCGCAGGGGATGTTACAATAAATAGATAAAAGACTTGACCCCGGACAACGCTGTGTGTCTTCACTAGTGTCAAGCGAACTGCCTATTTGTTGACCTTATTGATATTTATTTGCAGTGATTTCGTTTATTTTGTAGATGCTGTTGTATGGACGGTCATGATCTGTTAAGTAGATATTGATTCATGACGAAATGTGAACATTTCCCTTATTGATGTCTTGTCTTAGATCATAATAATAGGGAAAGTCGAAGTGAATGTTTTCTTTAGACTCAAGTCTATTAGTCTCAAAGAGAAATAAATATGAGAGACACTCTTTGTATCGAATTCGACCTACATTAATTTATTTATATATTCTTTAGTGTACACCATAAAAATACATTACAAAACAACAAATTACACTATAAAATATAGTACAATGGGCGGCCTTATCGCTTTCCGCGATCTCTTCTCTGGCAACCATGGTCTTGATCATCATTTTCAGGACCTATTTTTCAAGTTCCATTAATATTTCTGCTGATAGGAACAAGTACAGAAGGGTAATTGCGTATCACACTACAAGTATGATTAATGGTTTTTTTTTATGTTGACAGTTCAACAGCATTCATTACGTTATTTACGTTGGTGAGCAGACAATTTTTTCGAACAGCAACAGCAATAGATTAGCAGTATCCTTCACAATGGTTCAGGGGGTATAAAAACGCCAGTTTGGCAGAATCATAATATGATCATATTATGAATCATATTTAAAATCGTAAAATGGTCACAAACTGACAATTCATAATATTATCTGCGTAGACAGCACGCAACTCATCTATTTGTCAGTTTTGTATGGAAATTCGTAAAATGGTCACCAAATTATGAATTGTTTTATTAAAATGTCAAATAGCAGAATCATAGGGGAATTCAGGAAATGAATCAGTTTTAGCGGAATTACTTAATGTGACCTTTTTAGACCCGCTGATTGTCATTGGTAATGTTTTACGCGGGTGTCGGTTTAACTGCAAACTGCAACTGCAACTTCACATATTGCAGTAAAATAAACGGAAGCAAAACATTTGTTTGACTTAAGAACGGTGTGTGTTCGTATGTTTGCTTGTTATTTAGTCGTATTGTCTCATGTAATCAGAGCTAATGAATTCGCCCCTAGTTAGCGTATCGGTCGCCACTCTGTAACAACGTACGAAATACGCAGGGTATCGTAACATTCGTAGCAAGGGATTTCAAACTTTTACCTGCAGTGCCTTGATTAAGATTACTTTTTAAATCAATCTATCTAGTAGGTAGTAATGATATTTTTCTTTTATTGCCTCCTCTTTATTCCTTATTTTGACATACTAAGAGACTTTTCTTCCTGGGTTGTTTTTTTTAAATAATATACAGTCACTAAAAGAGAAAAATAACCAGGGTCGCCGGATATAGTTGAACTTTATTAAGAACCCGATAGATGTATTCAAATGAAATTTTAATTTGATAAATGAACCGTTTGTTTTTATTAATACAAATTAATTTTTATTCGAAAACATCCATCGGTTTCTTACTTAACTTCAACATTATCCAACGACCGACCGTGATCGGCGACCGTACCTATACCTATAGAAGATTTCGTTCCATACAAAGTCAGCAAGGTGTGTGCTCCTTATTTATTTATTTTTTTGTTTTTAAACGATTCACAACAATCTTTATATAAAAGCACTAACTTTTGCCAGCGGCTTCGCCCGCGTGGAGGTCGGAAATTATCCCACGGGAACGTATTACCGGGATAAAAATGATCCTATGTGTTAATCTAGGTCATAAACTATCGTTGGGGCAAATTTTATCCAAATCCGTGAGGCCGTTTCTGCGTGATTTAGTAACAAAACATCTAAACTTTCACACTCATTTTATTATAGTAGGATTAAAACAGGGGCTCGATAATATTAAAAGAAATGCTTACACGGTCAATATCATTCTTCCAAAATTTAAATCACTGTGTTTATATATTCCAATACGCGCGGGTGGGTTATTTCCAACAATTTACATAGAAATAAACCCAATCGATTAAATCTCACTAAATTAATTTAGACGTAACCAATTACGGTACTTTTGATAATGTAAATGACAATTGGTGCACGCCAACAGATTGTCTACAACATGCAATCAGCAACGTTCGTGCTGTCCTCACTAATGCGGTTACCCGTGTTTGCTTACATGCATGTACTGTAACCTACACTAATACGGCACAGACTGACGTACATACAGCACTACTACAGCACTACTGTGTCGTATAATGCGATTTCTCGGAAACTCGCGACGAGATCAACCCTTGTTTGTTTCGCCAATTAATGAAACCGGATTAAATGCAAATGTTTTGTGTTTGCTTGTCATTTGTTTCGTGTTTATTTAGTTGAACGGTTCTGCTTTTTCTTTGTGGCGTAACTACCTTAGTGCAAAGTGATTCGTAAGCTTGCGGCACTAGGTCATTATTATTAGTATAATAGTAGTTTATGGAACTGTTGCATCTTGAGGGGTATTAAAACACGAGTGTTTTAATTCCTAGTTGTGTGCAGTATCATACACTACTTTATCTACTCTCTGTCATTGGGAATGAACCTACTAAATAAAAGATCAAAGTTAAAAGAGTAAGAATTGGTTTTGTAATGCCATAAAATAAAAACCGCATTTGCATTCCATAATTTTAAAAAAATATGGAAACTCCTTGGTGATATTTACTTCTTGAATTTACTCTGTATCGTATCGGTAAAAAAATGTTATGTAATCAATAGTTTGTTAAAGAAAACTGTGATAATAAGATTCCTTTTTTAATATTTCGATATAAATAAAGTATGTCAATATAAACTCGTTTTGAAGTTTACAATTCGAATTTTACAGTATGAGAGTACTTAAAATATTTTCTATACTTTTACTTTCTTACGACGACGAAGATTTGTGATATTTTGATCTTATAATCCTCTGGGTGTTACTTAATACTTTGTAAGCGTATGTAGTCGGACTAGACGTTAAATATTGATTGATGGGCTGCAGATCTGACCGTTATTAATCAACTAAAAAATAATGTAGAGTTTTGTGTAGAAAAATCTTCTAGATTATTTTGTAGTTTGTGCTTTACTGGAAAATTATGGCAGAATTATTTGGAAAATCGTACAAAATTTTTGTAGGGTGAACTCGTAGACTCTACCTTTTGCAAAGAAAACGGTTAGCTATTAGATTTGATTTAATCCAAACGCGTATTTTATTGTTATACAGGTGTGGTTTCAAAACCGAAGAGCTAAGTGTCGCAAACATGAGAGTCAGATGCACAAAGGTAAGTTATTACTATAATCACATCAAAATTTACGTTCTGAATAACAAAATGTTCTTTGTTCTTCAAAATCGAATCATACTTCATCTCACTTTACGATTCATTACACAGCTCTGCACCAAAAGTCTCATGTTAATTTTTCATGGCTGTTTAAACCCAGCCAAATGCATCAACGCCATAATTTATATTCAAAACAGTTTCCCTGTTTAATGTAGTCGAAAACTACAAATTGCAAATGATGCTGGCAAACTAGTTGTCGGCGAGTTGGCACCGCTGTATAATCGGAATGAATTCACCCGTGCGTGGTGCTCACTGCACACTACGTCAGTAGTTAGCGGAGCCTGAGCATGCACTACCGACTCGCTGTCAGTACAGAACTAGCACATTATGTATTCTCCATGACTCCGTCTAACTCGATTACAACTCCCGCCGGCGCCGGTCCGACTCTAACAGTTTTTTAATTCGACCATAACTCACGCAGATGAATAATTAAAATGGCGGGCCGAGGCGGGAATCCGCGCAAACGCGGTAAAAAAAGCCCGGGAAACGGTACACGCGAGGCGATAAATTCAGGGAATTGCACAACGCACTTAGCGATCGACTGACTGACCTCCCTCACACTGGTCAAGGAGGAAATAAATAAATAACGTGAGATTTCTTACACTTTGAACTTATCTCTATTGCATTGAAATACACTTGTATTGGGAAAGAATGTTTTGTTTACATGAAGTTGTG
Source organism: Polymixis lichenea (assembly GCA_949091785.1). Lineage (NCBI taxonomy): Eukaryota > Metazoa > Arthropoda > Insecta > Lepidoptera > Noctuidae > Polymixis > Polymixis lichenea. The sequence continues at coordinate 9,238,463 of OX420932.1, read as the reverse complement.
AAAACTGGAAAACAGTTGCATTTAAGCTAGATACTCGTTTTTCCGAATCTGAGTAAATTCTTAAGGAGAACCCTCAATCTGACTGATTATGTAAGAGAAAAGTAATACCGTAATACAATAATCTCAAAAGTTTCACAATTAATTACACACATCTTGACGCGGTGATTGTCCTACATCCCGAGTAACACATTGCAGGGACGAAAATATCACATTGTCTCATATTGTTGTGTTCTGCGGCGAGCGCCGTCGCTGCTCATAACGCGACATAGACAAATGAGACGTGACTGCGCGACTTATCCACGAAAATCTCGAGGAGATCGCACTATCGCGTGATTGTGAGAGCATTGAGGAACCGCTAAACGGAGCGTAAAGCGGAAAAAAGCCGCTCGCCGGAATCGAATAAAATGATTCCCCGCGGGAGCCATTCGGACGCAATCCCGCCGTCCCCTGCTAAATGTCTTATTAACTTATGTGCCGCCCCCGCGCCGTGCGCCCCACCCGCCGCCGCCCGGCCAACACGAGAATAATCATGTAAAGTGAAATGAAACGGTTATTTGTTATGTTATGCCCCTTTAACGGAGCGACGAGATTCCCAATGTTGTTATTGATTTACGCAATCGTTTGTGGCCTCATATCGTTGATTTGAAGATGCATTGTCACGTAATTCAATTATGTTTAAGTGTTGGTTGGTATTATGTTTATTTTGAAAGTATTTAGTATGGACACGTTATATCTACGGAAGCAACTATCTAAGCAAATAAATAAATGACAGGAATACTTTCCGTAGCCATCAGTTACCCACGGTTCGTAGCAATGCTACGGCTACGAGCCGTAGCACCTGAGTACAAACATATAGAGGTCATTCCCGAAAAACTCGTAGAATAAAATATGGACACTTTAAAATTCCATCAAGTTAATTTATCAATTAAATCTACTAAATACTTGTAATTTATTGGAAAGCATAGCCAAAACGATTTTTTTTTTAAATCACTGCTTTGAGTAATACCCGTATATTTTATTATGAACCTGGTTATTGGTACGTCGTCAGTTTAAATATTAAAAACATTGATTTTGTTACATTCATTCGGTTTTCAATTTCGTGGTTAAAAGAGGAATACGTGTTTTATGTTTTTTTTTAAGTACGTAGAAACCAAAAATGGTTTTGTTTTTTTTCGGATTCAATTTTAACATTTAAAAATACCTAGTTAATACCTGAGTATATTAAATAGCTACAGAACAGATTTTTATAATTTTAGTTCTTTTCACAAATAGCAATATTTTCTACATCAGCTCCCATTAAATCATAACCAGTAGGCGCTGAATCTTCATAAAAATTAAGAATTCATATTTAACGAAGACATGAATCTTCTCCGCTCCCAGCGCCCGCTATAAAAACAATCAGAGCAGCCGTGAAACTCAAGAATAAAAGAATACACCGAAGCTTAATTGTTCCCCTGTTCATAAAATTGTAAAGTTATTCGCGCGTCGCGAGGGTGGCGATATTTTATTGCGCAGAAACCGCTGTAAAGATGTTCGGAGCGCTTTAAAATAAGCGAGAGAGAGGAGCAGCGCCCCGGCTTACCTTCTAATTCGATTAAATTAAACAACTCAGAGTTAATCAAATAAATGCACGGCGGTCGTCGAGCGGAGGGCGCCGCGCCGTGCCGCGCCGGGCTGTACCGACCCGCCGCCGGACGCACGCAGCCGGTATTTATGTCGGCACTTCTCGAAAGTAATTCGGTGTCAAATATGGAAATAACTCATACGCGCGGGGAACATCCATTTTGATAATGCCGACGGCGACCGGAGAGGTTCTGATTTACAGCGAGCGCCCGCGCCCGCCCTAGCGCCGCCCGCCTTTGCAGACTCCGACAGTTTCGCACGTATGCTTATATTCTTCCTTCGATAAACTTATACATTAAGTTATGTTTCATTTTTTAACTGCTCTATTAGTAATAATCACTCGGATTAAATAGATACTTCGTTCAATATATTTGAGCAGATTAAAAACGAAGTGGCAATTTATTATTGTCATGCCAAAAGCTACATAACTAATGTAAACTTTTAGCGTTTCTAAACTTATTTAGTTTTACTTGGGGACGCTTATTTCGTCACTATTTTTCTGCAAAGTTTCCATTGAGATTCCATTAATTAATTAAGCGCCACTGTCCTGACTTTTTTCACATTTTGTCTGTTGAGACCAAAACAACAAACCTAGTAGATATAGAGGAAAGATTCAGAAGAATGTGGCCGTTATTTTTAGTAAACTGTGGTGTCTTACGACTTCCACGTGGATGAAGTTGAGAGCGGAAGCTAAGTAATTAATTATAGGTAAGAGATTAAATGAAGAGAAGACAACCCTTTGTCATCGTTATAATAAAGAAACACTTCTGCAAATGATCCGAGTTTGATAAAATAATATCGCGACTGGTTTAATCGAATGGTGAGGTATTCTATTAACAGTAATTAAATTAATGAATCTTTCAGACGAGACCCACGGAGCACCTTAAGTCGGAAAGATCCGCGTTAATTTATTAATTGCCCACTTCGCCCGACGGGCTGGCTATAAACAACGGATCTCACTTAATTTACGAGCAAATTATGCTTTACTTAAATATCAATTTAATTAAGTGGAGTTCGGGAATGGATCTCAGTGGATTTGTATAGCGCTGTGAGCTCGGATCGCTCGTTTGTCTCTGCCAATCGAGGTGGATCGATGCGGCCCGGCCGCGTCACTTGCCGACAGATTAACTTGTTTCATTATGTATTTATTTCTGAATCCTTAAAAAGTTGGAATAAAAACAGTATTAGATACTTAATTGATTAATTACAAGTTATGCTTGGATACATTTGGAATTCGCACCGTATGCACGGGTCTTTCTTGTTTACATTGATGCGCCTTGCAAAAAAAGCTGCGTGCTGCGAAGCCGAATACCCCGGTGTATATTTCCCGTCTCCACTACACCACCTACGCGGAAGACATCGTGCAGTACGTGCGCCAAAGGAATTACGCGCCGCAAGTGCAGCTGCTAGAGTCGCATCGCAACGTTAACTTTAACCCCCCCAGTGGGGTTCCCGCATTGTCGTTGCGGGGGGGCTCAGTAACCGTGGTTATCTCCACGGTGAAGCTAAGAGGAACCCCAAGGTGGGGCCGCTCGTCAGGGGTTGTGCCTCCAAGCCGACGACGTAGCGGCCAAAAAGTAGGTTGCGGTAAGGTGCATCGCAACCGAGGCGGGCCGCGATGTCGAATGGGAGGCATCGCGGCTGAGGGTTACAGGCTGCGGCGGAGGAGGAGTGCCGGTACTTCTGAGTAGCGCTCTTCCCTTCCGTGGCCTGGACGGGGCTGCCACCGTTTGATGGCGGACGCGGTGGGGCCGCAGGGGAAAAGGAGTGTCGGTATAGCGTTGGCCGCTCTCCCTATCCCCTGCGGCCGAAAAGTGGTAGGCGGCGGGGCCACTGTGCTGACCCGTCGCAGGAGGACGTCAGCAGCAGCTGGTGGGGCCCGTAAGGGCCGATGCCTGCCAGGGGTGCGGGTTGTTCGAAAGAGATACCGTGGCCCCTGGCACACGGTTAACTGAGGGAACATGGGTGGGTTTTAGTCAGTAAAAGTTTGACACGCCCTCCTGCTCCACCCAGAGCGGGAGAAGTCATTTGATGATTACCCACCCAAAAAAAAAAAAAAACTTCAGCTTTAAGGCGCATACTAACATGCTACCTGCATCTGGTGATAGAAAAAAGTTTTTGGCCATAGGATCTGGTATTCCGCTGCTTTCGCGGACTAGTGCCACCGGAACGCACAAAGACTTAGTGCAAATAAGTGATACTAACATAGTTTTTTAAGTTTTATTTACTAACACAAATTATTATATGTATTGTCTATGGGTCTTTGTAACCTGAAAATAAATGGTTTATTATTATTATTTTTATATATGTTAACATAGCTCGGGACCTTAGGATCCCGGTCCTTTGAAAGGCGTACGAGGGGCCGAAGCCAACTCGCAGAGCCCCCTTAGACATTTTAGATGGAATGGGCCAATTGGCTTGTGGCTAAGTAATATTAGCCACACGAGTCGATCGATGAGGTCGAGCTACGCTTGTAGCGGTTGGTCCGTGGATGGATGAACATCTTTACGCACCAAGACCCCTCCGTGCCTCGGAAAGCACGTTAAGCCGTTGGTCCCGGTGGTCATTTGTGGATCTTTGTCAGCCGTTACGGGTTGTCAGAAGCCCGAAACTCTGGCAACCAGACTTACCAAGGGGTATCATATTACCCAATTACTGGGTTGTGGAGGTCAGATAGGCAGTCGCTCCATGTAAAATACTGGTATTCACCTGCATCCGGTTAGACTGGAAGCCGACCCCAACATAGTTGGGAAAAGGCTAGGCAGATGATGATGTCTTTTTTTTTTATTATTACGGTGGGAAACCCTCATGGATGCCCTCCGCCCCGGGGAGGGTGCAGGGGTCTGTCAGACTCTTACTGAGTAAAACCACCCCGGTGTTCCGTCTCTCACTTGCACCGGGGATCACGGGAACTAGTGTGACTTCCACTGCGGGCCACCTCGCGATAAGGGGGGGGAGTTAGATGTTAAACTCTCCCCTTACGTCATAGAGAGGCGCGCGTGGAACACTACGCGCCGCCATCTGGGGTCCTCAGAAGTAGGGAGCAACGGATTTCCCCAGATCCGTTGCCCCTGGACCCATTTAGAGGGGCTGGAAGAGGGCGTTGTCCGCCCTCCGCCGACGCCCGGTGCGTCTGCTGTGGATCGGGTTAGCGGAAGCAATCTCCCGCTCCCGCTCCGCAGCCTCCTTCTGCGACATGACTGTTTCGCAGAAGGATACCACCGCGTCCCAGGACCCCTCGCTGTCGACCATCGAGTCGACAACGGCCGGCAGCGACAGGTCACTGCCTACTCCTGGGATGAGGGCACGGCGCAGCTCCTCCCAAGCGGCACACTCTGCCAGCGTGTGCCTCGCCGTGTCCTCCCGACAGTCGACGCAGTGGTGACACCGAGCGTCCGGCTCTCTGTTTATGCGACTTCCCGAAGCAACCATGCCCCGAGAGCACCTGTGTCACCCGAAACGACAGGGAGCCGTGCCTCCTCCCGAGCCAGCGTTCGAGTACTGGCCGGACAGATGATGACCCTTCAGCTTCATTCTCAGTGAATTACAATATTTACAACACAAGCGAGCATCTGAGAATCCCTAAAATATAAGCATTGTTTTATGTTAGCGGTGTGATGACCAAATCAAAAAACGTTGGGGAGAAATATTGCTGTTCTGCAGAATACACTAATACGTACTCGTACTTTTTAATTCTCGGAAAACTAACCTGCTTTAAATGCATGACCATTAGTTTAGCTTCATATATACCTACTTATCCATCCGGGTTTCTGTGCCTTTTTGGCTCTTCGTCCAGAATTTGTCCAGCTTTATAATTTTTCCGGGCTTTTCAACTTAGAAGGAAAAGGAGAGGTAAATTAATACCGCAAAAGAATGATTAAAATAGATATCTCCGGCTTTTTGACAGAAATTTTCAAATTTCGAAATGCTAACCTATAACTATCTTAGGTCTCCTAGTAAGCGGCGGCGGCACGCCACTGGAGCCGTGCCGCGTGGCGCCGTACGTGTCGGTGCCGCGCCTGTCCGCGATGCCGCGCCCCCCGCCCGCGCCGCAGCTCCCCTCGCTCGCGGCCCATCAACCACCCTCCACTGCATTCGCACCTTTCGACTCCGCTCTGCTATCTGCTGCTGCTCACCAGGTAAAATATCGTAAACTACACTAGCTGGTATATTCTGTAAAAATCTCACCGTGAATTATTAGAGGAACTGAGCTGTCATTTCATCTGATGCTTGGAATTGACAGCTCATTTCGCCTAAGACTAGGTGCAAACGAGCCACCGCCCAAATAGCAAAAAAAGTCGTATAAAAGTCAGCAGCACGTTTCTATTTCAGCTATTGGTGGTGAGACAGACCTTCCAATTGTCGAGTGAATGATCTGCGCACGTTCTCTCAACGCGATTTATATCGTAAACTACACTAGCTGGTCTATTCTGTAAAAATCTCACTGTGAATTATTAGAGGAACTGAGCTGTCATTTCGTCTGATGCTTGGAATTGACAGCTCATTTCGCCTAAGACTAGGTGCAAACGAGCCACCGCCCAAATAGCAAAAAAAGTCGTATAAAAGTCAGCAGCACGTTTCTATTTCAGCTATTGGTAGTGAGACGGATCCTCCAATTGTCGAGTGAATGATCTGTGCACGTTCTCTCAACGCGATTTGAGCGCACTTCTCTCTGCTTTCAGTGATGTAAATATCGTAAGATTATCGTCTGAATAGTCAAATAAATAGTTGAAAGAATTTTGAGTATTCGCTACTCGAATGTTACTAATACTATAATAAAAATCAAATCAAATCATCAGTATGCCCTTATTCCACACACCAGCTTTTCTCAAGTCGGTAGAACTTCTTTCATTCGACTTATTTATAGTAATATAGCAGTGGGGTTGCAATCACTCGACTCTTTGGTCGTATGAATGCAACCAAGCAGCACTTTTAGACCGTTTCATTTATCTTAAAACGATAGCGAGTTGTTGTTGTGTTTGTGACAGTAAATTAAAATAAATTTAATTATTTTGCCACATTATGCCATACAATTTTACAGCCATAGTGATAATTCGTGAACTATTAAAGTTAGCTTATTTAGCATAGGTCTTAATTTCATATGCGGAATTAATTGTTTTGTCTATATTCCTTACATTTTAGTTAATATTGTCATGGGCCACCAGATTACTCAGTAAGTAATGAATCACAAATAATATTAATTTAATAGTTAAAATATATTCGCCATTAATAGCAACTCACAAGGCATTCACTCTGCTTTTAGCCGAGAAATAGAAATGAGGTTTCCATTTTACGACTTCCAGGAACGCCATTGCAGTAAGTTTAGTGTTCCTTAGCGCAAAATGATAAACATTATTATCTCTATCTTTTACTTTTACTTCACTAAATACACGTATAAATTACATTTTTAAATATCAATATAATTTTTTTTACAAACATTAAAAAATATAAAAAATAGTAGCCCACCGGTATCGGGAACAGGGTCCAAGCTACCGGCGGTCTTGGCTCCAGAGCTCCTTCCGCTTTCTGAATCAGACCCTTGACCCAACTGCCCAATGAGAGCCTCCTCAGGTGTTGGTCGAGGCTCTTGGCTATCAAGCCATTGGCTGTAACGACTATCTGCACAATGATCACTGAGTCCACATCCCACGTGTCGACAACCTCACGAGTCAATTTAAGATACTTGATTTGTTAATCTTTCTCGGCTTTCACGAGGTTCCCGTCATGTGGGACTGTTATGTGAACGATCATTGCGCGGCGCTTTAGTCGATCCACCACCACTATATCAGGCTTATTGAAGAATAGAACAAATACTGTCATTAATACTCCAATGGAATGTAAAGTGATTTCATTAGATAGATTTAATTATTAACTAGCAGCGCTACGCGGTTTCACCCGTGTAGTTCCCGATCCCGTAAGAATACGGGGATAAAATATAGCCTATGTTACTTGGTAAAGATGTAGCTTTCTAACGGTGAAAGAATTTTTAAAATCGGTCCAGTAGTTTTTTAAGTTTATTCGTTACAAACAAAAATACAAAAATACATATCTTTCCTCTTTATAATATTAGTGTAGACAAAATATAAGTGTTATATTATAAGAGTGACTTTTACAAAATATCTTAGAGACAAATGGTAAAGTAGTCAAACGATTACCCAGTCGATGAAACAACCAGAAAATCAATTGAAAAACTGCCTACCATCCAATTAATTAGAACTTCGGACTCTGAACTAACATTTTCTTCAAACTATGATCTGTCGTTGTCAGTATCGCTACTATTGTTATAGTCAGATTTACCATCAGAATGAGAATCTTGATCAGCGGAGATATTATTGGATCGAGAACACACTTTACTAGTAGACGGTTCACTAATTTCGTAATCAATAGAAGCTTTAATATTTCCTACAGAACCCACACTTAAATTACGTACTTGGTCGTTCTTCATCCGTGGTTACAGTCAATGTAGATGTTGATTGTTTCAATCGTGTATACATCTTATTTAGTTTCCGTCGGAAACCTCCACTTCTTTTAATTTTTTCCATCGGTTGTTGTCCATTTTCTCAAAATTAAGCAAATACTGTTATTGTAATGACAAAATGGCGTTTACCGTGCTGTAAAATATTTTATTGTACTTTCATACCACTATTACGCTGTACGATGGCTATCAAATAATGTTTAAAGCACCTTTAGGGCTGTAATTTTAAAGCGTTTTCTCAACTTCAATAGTAAAGTGGAACGAAAGCCTTGCAGTAAGCTGTCATATGACATTAAGTGCTGTTATAGTAACCGAGATGCTATTTTGTTGAATAAACAGCGTTTACTTCACAATAATGCTGTAATAATTAAATGCCGAAAGATTGTGCTATTAAAGCTAGTCTTATGACAAATTAGTAATTCAGTGGCTTTCAAAGAGCTTATAAATGACTCACGGTTGCATGAAGGCGATCGAGAGATATTTTTAGATGTATAATTATCATGAAAATGCGATATGAAAATGGGTCTGGTCAGTGTGAACAAATATGAAACTATTAGGTAGAGTTTGTTCTTAGAAGCGACTATTCGATTTCAGAATTTAGTTCAGACTTTTAAACACTGACCCATCCCAATTAATAACTATGTACCTGGCATTGAACGACGAATTAGGACGTGACATTTATCCATTACGTCTTTTTATTGATCACAGTACGCCAGTGCGGCGGCGGCGGCGGCGGCGGCAGCGCTGTGCCCACCCTACGCGGGGCTGGCGGCGCTGGCGGCGCGCTGCCGCTCGTCGTCCATCGCCGACCTGCGCCTCAAGGCGCGGCGCCACGCGGCGGCGCTGGCGGCCGCGCGCGCATCGCCGCCGCCCGCGCCCGCGCCCGCTGCCGCGCCCGCAGACACATAGCTACCCTAAATCCACTCAGGAGAGCTACCGTGCTCTCTTATTGTCGGTTAAGCCTAAAGGCACAGTGGAAAGGTTTGGTTCCTGCAACTGCATCTGAACAAATTTTATATTCCGAATTCTGAATACTCAAGTTTTGAGTCGGTCGGTGTTGAGTCGGACCTTGGCCTCGAGTCGGTACATTTCAATCAAACTGTACAGATTTGAGTGTGTTAAAAAGATTTCTCCTGATAAAACACATTGGGTCAGGTCTTCAAGGGATCTAATTATTTTTGTCTCAATATACCTACAATTAGGTCGACAATAGTTTAGAAAATGTTTAGTCGCTCTGCAATCTAGTCCCATATTGTACATAGTTATTTATCGATTTGTAAAATTATATAATTTCGTCATAAAATCGAAAATAAGAATTATTATTACAGTTCTAGATTATAAAGATATAGACTGTTTGATATAGCGGAGTGTGGTTTACAATCATTTACTGATAAATTACTTGGTAGAGATCTTGTCCATTTGGATTAGAAAACAAATATCTTCTAAATAAGTTTCAAATAAAAAAAGTCGTCATATGTAAAATAGCCTTTCAACGAACTAAAAAAGTAGTCAGAAGCATTTATAAGAGATAGAAATAAAAATAAAATAAGTGTCTTTGCAATGGGTTGTACAGCGTATGCGAGGACGCCGCGTAGCCGCGTAGGCGCTCCGTAGCAGTCGTGTAGCAGCGCGTAGCAATTACGTAACAGCTCATAGAACGCGCGTAGCAGACACGTCGAAGCTCGTAGGCGCGCGCAGCGCGTAGACGCCATGCAAACGCTAATTGTTTCGTTATAATCATTACAACACATTAGTCTTAGAAGAGGAACACTCAAACATGGTTACCAAATTCTTAAAACTGAAAAGGTTATCTCGAAGACGAATTATCGGACTTAAATTACTAAATTAAACTTTTTATTATTTTCCAAGAATTACGTTTTCGTCACTATCATACATAACGGTGTGAAAACAGGCCATGCCTACGGCGTCTATGTCATTGCTAGACCAACGTCCATTGCGAAAGCACCTTGAAGGTACTTCGAAGACTCTTGGTTCCTAAACTTGTAAACATAATAACAAATATACAGTTGAACTTCGTTATGTGGGTGTTACCTATAGTTATAGATTTAAGATAATTGGCTCCAGTGCACAATGACCAAGCAACATTACTTTACCTTTAGTACTAAGTAAAACAAAGTGTTATCTCAATACTGAAATAGGATGCGATGGTTTTTTGTTTTGTTTTATTGTTATATTAAAACAAACTTTAAAAAAAAAACTTAAAACAAACTTTAATGAGTTTTAATTGTTTTAAATTTTCCTTAATGTTGTTAAAACATGTGTAAATAGACAACATATGCTAATGTGCTGAAATGCCAAACTGGTAAGTTTGTTCATTGCGTACAGGAACCTTAAGGTGGATGCGCTAGGGTAGCGCGTGAAATTCTATTTTTCTTTAGTTTTTTTGCAGTTAGCAGAACAGCGTCAGGTTGTATGTTGGTTAAAATATGGATTTATAGAATTAAAAACGTGTGTGTTACTTATGTACAACGTAATAAGTTATACTTCTTTGACGTAACAGAATAAAAATAGATATTAATCGCGTATGTCACAACTCTCTGTTTGTAAAAAGAATAATAAATTAATGACAGCTATCAGCTAACTTCATCATGTCGCATGACAGCTATCAGGTTACTTCATTATTCCGCTTTTTGGTTGTCGGTGTGCGCGCGCATCGTAAAAAAATTTCCATGATTTTTTCCAAACGTGCCAAAAGAAGTAAAACTTCAATAATCGTTCAAATCAGTAATACAACCCCCAAATACCATGAAATAGTCACTCAATTCAAAATTTGTTGGCTACCCTGGCGCCCCCATAACAGTAAAGTAATACAAGTACAGTGTTTGTGAAATAAAGTCTCCGCTTGTATCAGGCATGTACAGAACAGTATGTTAAAGATAAATGACCAAACGAGTAAATTGGACTGTGACGTATTTGTAAATTAATAAGCTGTGATAAGTGTACGAGTTGGGATGGGAAGACGATGATCTCTTTAGCTTGTTTTTTTTATTTAAGTGAAATTACATCTACGGCTTTTTGATACAATACTTATGTATTTATGGTTTCAGCTTTTAACTTTTGTACTGCTGTAAATTTGTCCAATAACAGTTAACAATGTACCTACTTTTCCCCTGATTACATCGGTTGTATTACATAGCCTGAAAGTCAAAATTATATATATATTTTTACTTTCTACTGGCTAAGAACCACTTGTCAGCGGCGATGGAATTAAACAATCAATAAAATATCTCCATAAAATGTAAAATAAATCATTTTCGTTTTGTTTAAACCGTACCTACATACTATTTTAGTTATTCCTACGCAATTTCTTATTGTATCATGGCCGTAGATGTAATAAAATAAATGAACTCTTGATATGTAAGTTAATTACTGTAACATAATATTATTCCGATCACAAATTAATGTAAATATGATAATTAGGTGTTCGGTATCAAGTATCAACATTCTGTTCATAGTTGTGTACTTACAAATAAATATTAGATAACGAACATTACCAGCATCATTTTCTTTCAATGTTTTTTGTTGTAATTTTAGTCACTACGTTTTTGGAAAATATTTTTCCGTACTTATTAAGTATCACCAGGCTCAATAAAGAGTAGACGCTAAACCAATATTTTCGCTGGAAAGTCTGTAGGTAATAAGGACGCGTAAGACAAGCGAGTTCAAAAACACCCGAGTAACCAGGTCACCACATGACCAAGGTTGTGTTTTCCACGTTTACCTTTAAGATGTATACCAGTGGCGAAAGCACCATATAACACGATTCCTGCCGGTTTCCCTTCGGGGATTCGCATCGGCAACTCTACCGCTATTGAAAAATGGCACATCAATAGTGGCTACTATTGTCAAAAAATATAGTTACACTACGGGTATTTAATTCACCATAACAATCAAACAACAAAAATGGTTATTTTTAGCTTTGTATTACAATCAAATAAAAAAGGTTTTAAATTAACCCGGCACCAAAACATCATAATAGGAAACTAAACGTTCATGCAACAGCGATCCCGTAATGATGTCAGTTTAGGTCACGTAGCACCGCTTGTTATGGGCGAGAGCAAGCCGCTGTAAAACGGGCTATGACAGAGATAGATATAGAAAAATGCGTCAGCGAGAACGAGATGGAGAAATATTGCACATTTTATTTGGTTTTCAGCTGTTCAATTGTGTTGTATTTAATTCTTTACATTCCTATATTTATTTTAGAATAATAGTAAGTATTCTTTATTGATAAGTCAGTAAGTTAAAGCCGACTTCGCTTCGGCTTCTCTTTTAGAAAAATTGACACCTCGTCGCTGATGTATACGTTAAGGTGTCCCGGGAAATTAAATTTTTATTCCGTTTTTTGCAATTTGCAGGTCAGCGTCAGGCGTCATTCAGCCTATTTATTAAAAAAAATTCAATGGGATTAAATGAACTTAGAGGGTTGTATTGATAATTTAATTGTTATAATTCTGTAATACATACGTGTTACGGTCACGAATCATATTTTGTTCAATTTACACTATACACACTACAATACAGCCTGACTTTGACCTGCAAATTGCAAAAAAACCTAAGAAATTGAATTTGGTGGACAACACTGGAGCTTCCACCTTAACTATTGCTATAGCATCAGTAGCATCACGCTTATATTTTGTGGCATAATGCATAAAATATGCAAGCAATCTAATACTGAATCTAATTGTATAATGAAGCATAAAACATTTAATGAAACTCAAATTAAAAACACCATTTACACAGCAAGCGTCATCCAACACAAAGAACCACGTATTCATTGTTACAAATGAAAATTTTGAATCGAAATATCAATAAGCGACTACCACCGAACAATGATACAGATGAGTTTGTTATTTGACATCCCTCATAAATCAGAGTAGGGGTGTGCTGTGCATCCCCATCGGCGAACGATATTGTTTCTACGTTTGCGGCTGATTGATGACAGCTCTGGCTGTATAGCCGGTGCCTGTGCTTAGCCCGAAAGGCCTGCATAGTTAATGTGGTTGTTAAATAATAAATGAAGACTTATTATGCTGAAATTAATGTTCTAAAAATACAATCGACACATTTTTAAACAATGTCAGTAACGGATCAGTTTATGTAAATAGATACCTGATACCTATCTCCATATCATCATAAAAATGTATTTTGACTACTTTCACAAAAAAAAAAAACAAACTAGGTAGGTACTTAAATAGATAAAAGAAAAAACAAATAAACAAAATGCAAAGCAAATATTAGTAGACGAGATTTAATAAACATGCACTCAGTTTCTCGTGAATTCGGACTGAGACAAACAGCAGTTCTGTCAATGCGGCCCAGACTGGGGACCGAGCGTGTTTGCGCAAGCTGTTAAAAAAGCCCGCCCTCGCATCGGGTGCGCCCAATTAGGGCGGCGACTCTGCTGATTGGGCGTAATCGCGTTAGTATCGGCGACAAACAGCCCCCTGCACCCTGTCTCACAACACACAAGCTCAATGATCGTTTTAAACTGCTTTCTCGTCACCTTAAGGGCTCATTCAAATGATTGTTACGTCGCTGCCGTCTGTTACTTCGTTACAACGCATGTTGTAATCATAATAACACTGATAGTTATTTCTAGTGGTATTTCACACATTATGCAGCAAGAAGTTATAGAATAACTTTTATCATATCATAACATTAGTGGCAACGTTGATGTAGAACGTGTAATAGTGGAAATGAATAACAGCAAAATTCCTTTTCTGTCTTTTTTTATTTTTCTGTTGACTCTAAAGTCAGAGAAAAAATATTATGTCGGATAAGAAGAGGGACTACGATACGTTTCTGTGCAGTGCATAATTATTGTTATCTGTCCCAGAGTCACTGTTGATTAAAAATTAAAAATAAACGAAACGAATGAGCCATGAGCCATTAATGACTGTTTATGTAATTAAAATTTTCTGGTTAGTAGTGGTTTGATCAGCTATCGTCATGATTCAGACAGGAAACAATATCTTTAAGCTTATTACGGAAATCATACTTCAAACACTTCAACATGATGAAATTCCCCGTTAATCAGTAATTGTTGGTAGGGATTTTTCAGACTTAGGAACTTGGGTCTCGGAAATAAAATCAGATTTATGTCCTGTTGTCACTTTATAATTTTTTCGTTTTCAATATTTTGCTCTATGGCTTAGACTATGAATAATACCTACTAGGCTTCTACAATTTGTAATGGTGCGCTTACACGAGCAACTAAAATTGCCCCATCCTGGTCAATTCTCGTCCACTATGACGTCACGACTACATCCAGCAATTTAGGGCAATGGCAACGTGTAGCTACCTGTTGCCAGAGATATGGTCACACAATATCATGCAATATGGAGCAATTTAAAAAACTAGGCAATACGCCGCCCCCGTCGCCTCTGGCGCCAGCCGGTGGTTCCTCTCGCTAAAACGAGACGTAGGTATACGTACAAACGACATACAAAAAAAAATTACAAACCAGTTGGATATTCGACAACTCATGAAATATATGGAGCAATCAGAAGCAATATTCCCGAAACGTATCCGCAATTTATTGTTGTTGCTCCAGATTGATCCACGTAATTGATCCAGATTGATCCGTTAGTGTTGCCGAGCAATAATTGCTCAAAAAATTGCCCGTGTAAGAGCACCTTTACGGATGCGGGTTGGTTTTCTATTCAAGCATTTTTTGTTTCACTAAGTTATCCTCGCCATCAATACTGTTACGCTAGGTGTTCTAAATCTACTTCTAGTCGATTCGACAAAAAGTAGATTTTGGAATGGAATGGAATGGAGACTGGGTGCGAATGCACCATGCCATTTTTCAAGACCATTCGATAGTTCAATAAATTCATCGATCCGTAATTTCAAAGTGTAAACCGTAATCGTTCATAATGACCAGTTATGTAAAATATTGGTCAAACAATAGCAGCTGTTCTGTGTAAACTTTGATAATATTATGCCCTAATCGAGGATATTTTGATTTACGCTAGTGCGCCAATAGTCGATAATAGTCGCTAAGTATGGACGATATGATTTCTGAGCCACGTTAGTAGTACGTTTTTTTAGGTTTCTTCATGGATCATCATCTGCCTAGCCTTTTCCCACTATGTTGGGGTTGACTTCCAGTCTAACCGGATACATATCAAACCCATTTACTGAGTAATCGATACCCCTTGGAAAGACTGGTTGTCAGACTTTGGGGCTCCTGATGACCTGTAACGACTATCAAAGAACCATTACCCACGGCTTAACGTGCTTAACGAGGCATGGAGGGGTCTTAATATGTAAAGATCACCCATCCACGGACCAACCCCGGCAAGCGTAGCTTAACCTGACCGATCAACCCCTGCGGCTGTTATTAACTCATGTTAGTCATCTTGCCAGATTTTCCTTTTAATTTGTGCGCAATAATTACCTTCCACGTCACAGATATACTTACCATAACGTCAGGATTACGTATAATGCGTCATTTGCCAACTCAACATTTCTATAACGTGTTGACCGTAGTTTCACTCAGTACCAAGCAATATATAGCACGACCTTATACTGAAAATACCTACGGTAAAGGTTACACATTTGAACTAGAGCCAGTGAAACTAACTCAATTCACTTCTTGCTCTCGAGCGCTCCTCTCGTATATATACCGGTGCAGCTATGCAGTCGCAAACAATTTTAACTTTTATATTTTTATGTATAATCAAAACAAGTTTTTGTGAATATAGTAATTTAGATACAGTAACGAGTCCTTATGGTACAATATTTTATTATGCGTACGGCAGTAATTTGTTAGCAAAAAGGTTGCACATCAACAATCCATCTGCAGTTTTCTACAGCATCGCCAAACTTAAGGTAAGCATAACAATCATGTGATTAGCCCATGTTCCTGATAACATCAATACCTACTACTTACACGGTGGAAAATTAATTATTGTGGCAATTATAAACTAATGAATATTTAGATGTGTGATACATTTTTCTCAGAATAATAGTTACGGATAGTTAGAAGACTTATACCTACCTTCACTCTAAACAGGGTGGCAGGGACATTGACGCGCTAACTGTAACCATGAATTCAAAACGTAGCGTTAAAATTTTTCGTCGATATTTTTTTTTAAATTGCCGTTTGCATTTTGACCACGTAGGTATAAGTTTCCACTTATCGCTTTTCTGTGACACAGCAGATTTTAACCGACGAAAAATTTCAACTCTAGGCTTCTAGGTTTACGTGCTAAATCCATGGAAACAGGTCGTGCACATTGATGTTCCTACCACCCTGTATATTTTTCATAGTTAGGTACCTACATATAGGTAATATTTGATTCAGACCTTGGTCGGATTCGGATTCCAGATAGTGAAATGCACATACGTATTCTGTTTATTTTTGTTTTACATAGATTACAAAGAAATAACATTATACATACATTGATAAAATTAAAGATAACAAAGGTGATATACAAATTAAGTAGTTCGAAATATCAGGATTTCAAATCAAATTAAAGTAAGAAGGTTTTATTCGCTTCATTTTCGCTAATTTTAACAAGAACTCCAGCCAGATGCTGTCGTTGATTTCATTATATCTCATATCTTTAGTACTAAAAGGTTTAGAATGGAAACGTTAAGTCTTATCACATCCAACATTATTTAGTGTACTAGGCATAAACGTTTCATCTGTCATGTATAGGCACCTATGTACCTACTTATCAATATATTCTTACCATAACATTACGCCTGTACTCCTTGAAGGGACAGGCAGAGATGTATTGAACACCCGCACTTCACCAGTTGTAAAAGAACGACAGTTCCTCCGGTGAGTCGGAATCCAATTAAAATGATCAATCATGCCAGCATTCACTTTAGAGCTTAATCATCATTCATACAATTCAACCATAGTTTATTTGGGTCGTCCCCAACTCTTACAGCCAACAAATTCATACTCCATACTTTCATCACATCTGCCTCATTCCTCCGTCTACTTATACCATTACAAATCGATTCCACATCCAGCCCATAATCTGGAAAACACCTACCAAAATATGTACCTATTCATTTATAAAAAATAATAGCTTATGAGTTTCTAATATTGACGTATTGTCATTAGAACCACAGGTTAGACTTTAACATGTTCGAGGAGGCATGGCAAGGCGCAGTGGCCACCATCGTAGAAGATGAAGAAGAAGAGGTGTGGGGCACCGTATGGACCATCAGCGCAGACAAGCTACATTATCTCGACCAGTAAGATTCTTTCCAGCATAACAGGCTTTCCAGCAATTAGGGAGATAGGCACCCAGGCGGGTAGAGCAAACCACAGAATCTTTTTATCTTGGTTAGAGTGAATTACGGAAATCATTCGTGAAAGATTTCCTTCTACTATTGGAATAGAAATCTAGCCCATTCTTTCAAAAACCAGCGGCGTAGTATCTAGGGTAACAAAACAAAGAGAATAAATTTAGCGTAGACGTAAACCATGCGTAAACTTACGCTTCGATGAGGTAAAATCCACTGATTTTGACAGAAAGTGGCTGGTGTAAACTGGTTGCGGAACGCGGAGAACAAGGTGTTGTGGCGCTGCCTGGGAGAGGCCTATGTTGAGCAAAGGACTGCGATAGGCTGAGTTGATTGGTTAATTGATTGAACATGACAAAATGCCCCACGCTGGGAATTTCTCCTGTATTGCGGGTGCGTTCACAAACATTTAAACTCACATGCACAAACAGCCAGACCCGGAACAAGTACTTGTAGGTCATACAAATATTTGTTCCGTGCGGGAACCGATCCCACGACAGCAGTCAATCGCATAACCACTGCGCCAACCGTGCCGTCACACCTTTACACTAAGTTTCGTCCCTTCATCCCTTCACCGTATCCTACCAAAAGCGTACCACCAGCGACGGTGAACTTCCTTTATACTTTCCGACTCTCTAACCTCACACATCATTAATTCATTACCCTGGTAGGGCCGGTGGCCTTTTTCCAAATAAGTTGGGATCGGGTTTCAGTCTAACCAGGGCCTGAATTCACTATGACCACTTAAAGATTCCTTACTCGTAACCACGTCAATCACACACGAATTCTGCTAATATCGTATTAATAATATCAACAAATTGTCTTGGAACATACTTATTATGAGATTTCGATTCCTTACCGTTACATTGGTTTTTAAAAAAAACGATATTGACGTAGTTTGAACGTAGTAAGATTGGGCGGGGAATCATTATAACGATACAGAATTGGGGACCAGGTGGTTACAATCCAATTACTTATTTCTTTTTAGCGTATCGATGGCAAAAATGTCGAATATGTTTGGCCTAAAATTTAACTCCGCCCTGTGCACTTGCGCACCTTATGACCGTGTCAGTGGTCATAAGGTGCGCAAGTGCACAGCTGCGCAAGTTGGAAGGCTAGACTAATCACTTTAAACTTAATATCTTTCAACAGGCAAGAAGGCGTGGCTGATGGCTGGTACTTCGCTAAGAACGTGACTCTGACGACACCAAATGGGCAACAATTGGTGGCCCGTACCTATGAGGAAACTATTAAACCTAATAAAACCGCAAGCACAGACATACCTGTAGAAAGACGTCCTTCCAGTACATACCTTGAGGTAAGTCTGTACGTCTGAAAAAAGTACACACAAAAACAACATTCATCGCGTTATTTTCGAACGTATGAAGCAATGGATTAGTAATATCTGTCAAAATGATTCAGATTAAAAATTAATAGAGTGTGACGTAATTAGGGAGCCGGTTCATGTGTTTTGACGATGATTTACTGTGTGCATGTAACCCACACAAGTGCCTGCGCATATCACCTAAACATAACTGGCCAAATGTGGGTGCAGGTACCTCTAATTGTATGTAACATGCATCGCATATCCTGTACACAACCATTTTAAGAGTGTCACCTATAAGAAAACGCGCTCAGTTCTTGCTGCGCTCGTAAATCAAAATGTTATGTTTGAGGTTTTATTTTTTCTGTTTCAGGTTATCGCTCTCGGTGCCATTGAGTCGCAACTTCCTCCTGAATACATTGGCTTCATTTTCTCATTCCCAACTAACGGCAAAATGGCTACCAAAGTGAGAAGGGATCAGCTTGGTTACCCTTTTTAATGTAGGTGTAAGTGAATATTATTAATAAAATAAAATAAACATGCTGTGATATGAATAAATAATTATTAAGATTACAATGGTTTCGTTTTTAATTACCGCTGTTCAAAATCAAAATATTTTATTTCATATAGGCAAAACTATATGGGCACTTATGAATACACTTTAACTACAGACACTTATATTATAGGCACTTGGCATTAGTCGTTGCTTATGGAAGCCGGCAAGAAACTGCACGGTTACTCTGTTAAAAAGTGTGCCACACTGACCACACTTTGGCCTTATGGCCAGTCGAAGAGACGACGTTAACAACTACAGACCTATCTCGGTTCTCTCTGCCATGTCAAAGATCTTGGAACGAATTTTGAAAAAGAGTCTCGTCAGTTTCCTCGATTTTAATAATATTTTAGTCCCCAACCAATTTGGTTTCCGGAAGGGAATGAGTACTGACGATGCAATAATGGCTCTGTCTGACTGTGCAGTTAGGACTGTTGACAACAACCGAAAGTGTCTTGGTATCTTCCTTGATTTATCTAAATCAAATCAAAAGCAAATCAAATAATTTATTTGCATAATACATGTTAACAAGGTATTACAGGTATAAAAGGTTCATTGTATTATAACCTAATGAGGTGTGCAAATCAATATAATTATGTCTTTACTAATCTATAATACTAATTACTAAGCCTTTGATATCGTTTATGCGCCGGCCTTACTGAATAGGATGGAGGGCATTGGAGTCCGAGGATTGGTGCTGGATATTTTTAGGGACTACCAGAAGAATCGCACTCAAGTGGTTAAAATCGGGCTAAATGCAAGTGAAGAGCTTCTTATTACATACGGTGTGCCTCAAGGTAGCATACTAGGCCCTACTCTATTCCTTATCTATATAAATGAACTCTGCAAACTACCCATTCAATACCCTAAAGTCATTACATACGCCGATGACACTTCCCTGCTTACAGATGGAGTAGACTGGGCCCAGTGCTATGCTCCATGTAAACACCGTACTCGTCCGTCTTCAGAGCCAACAGGCAAAATTAAACACATGGTTTTTCCTCAAGAGGCGCATAGAACCTCATTTGCCATACTATTACATCACCAGCACGAAACTTGATAACCAGCTAAATAAAGTGCTAAAAACATTTCACGATACTAAAAATCAGTTAAAATCCAAGCTACAGGACTTTCTTCTAAAACTAACTTATCGCAATACGAAGGATCTGCTGTTCGGTCGGTGATGATAGATCGATCCCAACACAATGTGATAGTGCCATTTTCGAGACCTGGGTCGGGCACATACCTATAGTACGGTACTTCCAAGTCCACAAGATTGTATTTCAGAGCAAGTTGCTGGTGGATAATCCTGGCTACAAGGTTGTGCCTATGCAAGTAGTCTCCGTTAGCCAGACTAGAACAACCAAAAATAATGTGTCGGATTGATTCCCCCGGACGGTGGCATGCCCGATAGATGTCAATCGTTCCATCCTTCACAATATATTTCCGGTAGTTGTTCGTGAACATAACTTCGTCCATAATTGCAAAGACAAAACCTTTGGTTTCTCCAAAGAGATCACCGAATTGTAACCAGGATACGGACGCTAAGAAGTCTACATCAGGTCCATGTAGGACCCAGTAAAAGCGCCCGTGAAGCTCTTTGCTCTGCCATACCTCCCTGCGGTCATTAGTATCTAATACTTTAGGTTTGCGCCAGTTCTCGACACCCAAGGAGAGCGGGGTGAGACCCTTGTCCACTGAGACCACATCTCGGTACATCCCCACGACGGCTTCTAGGAAATATTCCCTGAGACTGCATATGTCGCGATTGTGGAGGGTCTTAGCGTTTAAAAAGCCTCGACCTCCACACTTTCGCGGGATATACAGTCTCATCACCGATGAGCGTGGATGATGCATCCGATTTGCGGTGAGAAGTGTGCGGACCCTCCTATCTAGGCCGTCAAGTTTCGTCTGAGTCCATTTGAGTATGCCGAAAGAGTACATCAAAACCGGCATGACCCAACCGTTGAAGGCGCGCACCTTGTTTCCGCCTGATAAAAGACTATTTAAAACTTTATTCAGGCGGCAAAAGAAGCGCTCCATTAACGATTGTTTCATGTCAGCAGTGTTTATGCCTAACGCTTCCGACATACCTAAATACTTGTATGTTTCGTTTGAGGAGAGAGATCTTAGGTGTATGGAATTCGAGAGCTGGGTTCCCACGGATTCCACAATCTCGCTTTACATGCATGACCGCACATTTGTCCACACCAAATTCCTGATGGCGTTACTGAAAGTTTCAGTTACTTTCAGTAGCTCCATCAGTTGCAAATTGTTGGGGGCAAAGAGCTTTAGGTTAGATCCATGTATAGGAGGTAAGATATAACCTGACCACCTCTTCTCAATCGATAGCCTATACCTGAATCCTCCAGCAAAGTTCTAAGAGGATTCAGGGCTAGGCTTCTGCCTAGCCCTGAATAAGCTTAGCTTGTCCAAAGCGGACTCAAACTATCGCCCTGAAATATGCCTCGATCGATCCTTATCGGTTCGCTATTCCTTTGGATATTTCGACATCCTGGATAGCGAAGGACCATCCTCCATTGCCCCATACATGACATCAGGAAGGTACGCAGAGTTGCATCTACTTTATATAATTCCAGCACCCTCCTGAGCCATGTACGTGGCACCGAGTCATAGGTCTTCTCATAGTCTATCCAACAAGTCGAAAGGTCCTTTCGGGAACGACGAACCTGTTGGCTAATGGCCATATCAATGAGGAGCAGCTCCTTAGTACCGCGGGACCCGTTCCGATATCCATTTTGAGAGGCAGACATGATAGAGTTGGCGTCTACATAGTTGTAAATTTTTGCTTTCAAAATGGATGTCAGAACTTTATATACCGTCGGTAGACAAGTGATCGGTCTATAATTTTTGGGTTCCGCCGTACTACCTGATTTATAGAGCAGGTGGGTTATCCCTGTTGTTAAGAACTGGGGCAGCGACCCTGACTCTAAGTTATTTTATTTATTGTTATAATGTTTATTCCAAAAAATGACATTAGCAAGCACAAGTGGTAAAAGGCTGCGCATAAACGTCGGTCCAGCGTATGAGCGTACACATTCGTCGAATCTAAACGCGGCGCGACTCAGTGCGAAAACGGGCTTAACAACTGTATTTTAAAAGTTACTTTTAAAGCAATGTATAAAGCCTAGGTGTTTGTACACATCACATACTATCCAGCCCATATATCCCTATATCCCAGATAGTTATCAACACAACATGCCACGTCAGTTGTAACACATTGACCTTGAGCTGACCTAGCGTAATACGGATTTACAATAGATTATGAGGCCAGTTAATACTGGTGTGCATGCTAGTAGGAGTAAGTAAATATTGCATATATCATATTTACAAGACAGAGTTCAATTCGTAGAAGTAGAATATTACTATAGCGTTAACCAGGAAATATACAGCATTGGATCAGACATGGCTACCAATAGTAGTCTATCATTAATCATTCAATACCCCAAGGCAGTGTTTTAAAATGTACTTACCTTATTTATAACTAGCTGTGCCCGCGACTTGGTCCGCGTGGATGTTTTTTATTTATTACATTGCTGCTCAACCCCTATTAGTTGCAGCGTGATGTTATATAGCCTATGTCACTCAGTAAAGATGTAGCTTTCTAATGGTGAAATATTTTTTTAAATCGGCCCAGTAGTTTTTGAATTTATTCGTAACAAACATACAAAAATACGCAGGTTTCCTCTTTATAATATTAGTATAAAGATATATATCAGAAGATTTTTTCTAAACTAAAAGTAGCCTAAGTTACTCCTTATTACATCAGCTACCTGCCAGTGAAAGTCCCGTCAAAAACGGTCCAGCCATTTCAGAGATTAGCGGGAACAAACAGACAGACAGACATACAAAAATTGAAAAAAAAATATTTTGGTATATGTACCGTATATATATACATATATATGCATGTAGCAAAAAGCGTTTATTTTAATATTACAAACAGACACTCCAATTTTATTTTTGTATAGATATATAGATGTACGTAAATTACTTGCCCAAAAAGATAAGTACGTCGTGTATTTTGTTCGCTGACGATGTTTATTATTTAAAACGCCCGCCAATGTTGACCATTTAGCTATTTTAAAACTTTTACAGAAACTAAGCAATGGTTAAACGAACATAACTTAGAAATAAACTTATCTAAAACTAAAATATGCCAATTCAGAACTTACCAAAGAACCCCAAAAGCCCTAAATGTATTAACGCAAAAAAGTATATTAAAAGAGGTAAACGAATTTACACTCGTAAGCCTAAAATTAAACGCAAACCTAAATTGTAAGAAACATAAAGACAGTACAAGAGCAAAATTGTCTCAATTTTTATACAAATTTATGAGCTAAACCTATTGAAATGCTACACAGACTGTAAAACCACCATATCTGCCTATTATGCGTCTACTCCTAGCCAGGAGTAGACGCATAATAGGCAGATATGGTGATATAATTAGCCAATTATGGTATTATTCTGTGGGACGAAAGTACTGACTTTTTGGACCTCTTCATGCAGTAAAAGAAATGTATCAGAATATTAATGAACATAGGTCCAGGAGAGAGTTGCAGGCCACACTTTATTAAACAACAAATTCTAACACTACCAGCAATACATATAGGTACCTACTGCAAAGTTGTTTATTCGTGAGAAAAAATAGGCACCTCTTCAAATCTAATATCGTCAATTTCGAGCTTAATGAAAACTATTACCTACGGAACAAGAATAGATTACTACCCATCACAAACTTAAAAGTTATCGGGAAAAGCCCATACTCAAGACTAGCTAACATATTTATACAATTAAACATTTAGACAATCAAAATTTTATGTTGAATAGAATAATGAAATTGACAACGACAGAATAGCAAAATTACCATTTTCAATAAATTATAAACTCAGTGCAATCTTAGTGCTGTCAAACTCACAGAAAAAAAACCAGTAGAAGTCGCAAGTAGGCGGGGCCCGCGTACCCCGAGCTTTGCGGAGTTTTGCATAGATCTGCTTCCGCGCACACACCACGCACATCAGCCTTGTTACAACCGCCACGGAGAAAAAAACTTGACAAAAAAATACAAACATGCTTATTGTGCTGTTTTACAATGTAAACATGATAGCAGAACTAAAAATGTATCAAATGGATACCTCCATTTTTAATCAATTAAGACTTACCTACCTAAGTCTTAATTGATTTTATTTCGATAAAAATTTGAAAAACAATATTTTGTTAAATAAGACAAGTAAAAGTTGTCTTTATGGTATCTAATTTAAAGTTTTTAACTCAAACATATTGTTCGCGAAGATTCCAACTATGTACACGTTACAGTCAGCTACTCGATTAGAGATTACCGTTATCGATAACTAGTTATCGATATTTTAAACTTACAATGTTCTCTGGGTCCCATGATATATCTAGGGAAAAATTTGACCTTGCGTGCGGTTTGTTTCTGCAGTATTAGCAGTCGAACACATTTCCATTAATTGCTCATACCTTTTGCTTTCTAATTCTACTTAAGTTTCGACCACCAATTACAAATGAACAGAGAACCTCCTTCTTTTTTAAGTATAAAGTGGCATATGTGTTAGTCTGACATCTAAGATCTATCTAATATACCAAATTTAATCAAAGTCCGTTACGGAGTTAGCCAAGCTAAACATAATACGAGTGTATCCGCAGGCGAAAGCGTAGGCTTCCAATGTCAGCAGGAAGTAGTGTACCCGTATTATCTAATCGCATAGTATAATATCTATCGCATAAAATGGAAGGAAACACCACAGGATGGATCTTTCTATCAATAAAATAATTTTCAAGATCGGATTAGTGGTATAACATAACAATTCTTAATTATACTTTCTGTAAATCGTAATTATGTATTATAGTAAATATATATAAACACTTGATTTCAAACATAATAATATTGATCGACTCTAGCTGTTGACCATATTTTGTTTGAAAATAAAACGGAATGTCGATAAATAAGTCAACGACAGTGGTACATCTCTAGAGGAGTATGAATAGTAATGACCTCGTTACGCAAATATAAAGATTATTTGTAGCGAAATACAACTTTAAATTGAATGCGTTTATTATAGTGACATCTAGCGGCGAGTAGCGTAACTTGCTCATTAACTATTCCGTATGCGTTTTAAACGGAAAAGTAATAAATATGTAAAAAAAGTAGACAAAAATCAACTCTATAGTCATTTTTCTGTGGTTTATTATCAATCATGCAACGAATGACATATTTTCTACTTTCATTCAATATTTAACTACCAATCGGACCAAAGTTTTCTTAGTGTTACGCAATACAATTAACTTGTATTCGTGTGAGTTTGGGTACGCTGGTTCCGATACTAATGAAGCGTTATATGACTTCTACTGGTTTTTTTTTTCAGTGGTCAAACTGAAATATAGCTACGTTGTGTCACTTTAGTCAATTTCAGAATGGGAAATCGTTGTTTGACAGGAATAAACTAAATTTTGGTGATTTTTAGTTTATTTTAGACAATTTTGTACCAAGAGAATCGGCACCAATAATGATTTATTTAAAATAAAATGTAAACAATTAATGTTTATTAGGTATAATGAGTCTGAGGTTTAATGTAATAAATTATTGATTAATGTTTTGTATGATGTAATCATTTTAATGTAATACTTAGAATCACTTTTAAATTATGTAGTTTACTAATTTAATTTATTCTTAGAAGGTCATCTTAATTTTACCATTTTGCTGTGCCCTTACAGGGTCCATATTTTTGTACCTAGCTTTGAGCCCTTTGTAACATCTTTTTTTACAATATGGAATGCAATAAATAAATAAATATGTAACTAGTAGGTATTCTTTTCCTGTAGTTCATACTAATATACTTGCATTGTGCACTAATACAATTATTTGTAGTAGAGCTCAGTGAAGAATCTCGTCCGAGGAAGTACCTACTATAAACAATTTGAATTTTAGCGCGGCAATGAGGGTCATTGAATCACCTACATAATGATACACATTCTTGCCAATCAACGTCGAAATAATTTTTGGCAATTGAAAAATAATATTTATAATTAGTTAGCACCGAAAGGCATAGTAATTACAGCTAATTCAAAAATTCAAATTCAAATTCAAAATCATTTATTTCAATCCACTTCAGATCATAATTGAATAATATTTAATATTAGCAACAAAATTAAATTTTAAAATTATAATGTCAATAAATATAAGTAAAAATAATTAATTCAATAATTTAATGATATCAAAATTAAAATTAATAAAATTAAACTAAAATAAATAAATATCATAAAATAAAAATAAATAAAATTAAACTAAACTCATAAAAATAGATCGACTGTTAATACGCCTGCCTTTGAGTCATTTGTTTGTTTGTCATTACATTAATCATATAACAATGGTTAATGTACTGACAATCAAACCTGTTCGCAAATACATTCAGGATGGTGTTGGAGGTGGTCCGGAGCCTGCGCCCCAGAGATGCACACCGCTTTCGCATCGTCGTGTAGAAACAGTCGACACGGAGGTCGGCGAACATCCCCGATGCGCTGCAGTGCCGGGGCAGCCCCAACAACACCCTGAATGCATTATTATACTGAACACGGAGTGCGCTGTACTGCTTCTGGGTATATGACCCCCACAGGCTGGCTGTGTATAGGGACGTACAAAATGCTCTGAAAAGAGTTATTTTGACGGCCCCCGAGCAACGAACAAACCTGCGAGCGATCATATTGGCCCTCACAGACAACGCCCTCCGCTCCCTGTCGATGTCCGCATCGTCTCTCAGGTCAGAGGTCACGATATGCCCGAGGTATTTAAATTGTTGAACCCTTTTCAACTCATCACCGTTCAATCTGATAGGTGGAACAGAATCCGGGCAGCTCCTACCCCTGGCCTGAAAAACCAAGCATTCACTCTTTTTTGCGTTATAGAGCAAACCATGATCCAGCGCGTAACGCTCGCAGATGCTCAGCAACCTAGACAGACCACACACCGAGGCGCTCAGCAGCGCCATGTCGTCCGCGTAACTAATATTGTTGACACAAACACCGTCAATATGGCAGCCGACACGGGTGCTGCTGAGCTCCTCTATCAGTGCATTCACATATAGGTTGAAGAGCCTCGGCGAGGTCAGCCCTCCCTGCCTCACGCCACACTCCAACCTGAGTACTTGAAAATTTCTATCAATTCGAGAGGCATTGAGATGTTATTTAATTTTTCCCACAAGATGTCATAGCTAACCAGGTCAAACGCCCTCGAAAGGTCGAGAAAACAGGCATAAATAGGTGTGCTCCTATCGGAGTAGTAACACTATGCTGAAAAATACAGTAAGTACCTAGTACCTACCGATGCGCCCAAGAAAAAATATCAAAGAGCTAGAAAAGGAATGGATTTCAGTTTAATTGGTGACCTCTAGATTTGATCTCGTCCATGGGCAAAGACAGTACTTATTTTTTAAGATTTATTTGCCTCTGCTGTCAAAGACTAACAGTGTTGCCACATGAAAGTGACAGTGACAAGACAACGTGACAAAACAACTGAAGTACTGAACCGTCTGAACCGCACCCGCTGTTCGAATCACGTATTTGTGTTTACTTTTCTTTAATTAAATATCTAGTCAAAAAGAAACAGTACAATAAAACAAAAACTTAGATTCTTATTATCAAAAAATTGGAAACCAGCGTAACTACTTGTCTTGTCATTGAGAAGTTAAATAATAAAATTGGACCACATCAATAAAAAATAATTGTGCCAAAAATCTATTTATTAGTCTCAGTAACCGAGACAAGGGTAAGCGATTAAGTGCGAGCCAAAAATAATTAACCGTGCAGGTATTTAAATGATATCTTGCGTCCCTGAAATACTTTGGGTTTATAAAAATAAAAATTACTGTAGTATAGAATTGAAATGAAGTATGTCGATGAATTGTATATTTGGGTTCTCTTTATTTCTACTGTTGCTGGTAGCTCTGAATATATACTTCTTCTATACACTTAGCAGTGAGCACAAACCTGCCACCTTTAAGTTGCCTATTGTGAAGTCTGACCCTATACCCCCTGTAATCAGGGAAATAAACGAATATCTCAACCGCTTGCCTAGTCACTACCACAACAAAAATTCTAAATTCCTACCCATTCAAAGAGATTTAATAAGCTCATTCAATTCTTCTGGGGCTAGTTTAGACAGTGTTTGGCACAATATTGAAAATGTAAGTATGGGCAAATTGTTTGTGGCCAGTTCGGTAGTTTCAGTACTTCTCATATTTATTTAAATGAACTTTTAGAGAAATATTTATTGAATCAGTTTGATACAATAAATATTAAAATTCAATAAAACAAAATTAAGTTGGATTAGCTCAGCCTATTATAGGACAGCACAAATAGAAGTTAGTTGAAATTGTTTGTTAATTACAGTGGGCTGATGAAGAGACATTGTTCCCTTATAAGAATGGTGCAGCAGGGCAGATACTGCAAGCTCTACGCACCTCACAGATAGCACTAGCTGACAATGCCCCCAAGGGGACTCAATTAAAGTTATTATTCCTGTTGAAGGTTAGTTGGCATGTTTTTAAAACTATAATCTTATCTTGACTCCTACCTACACATGCACAGTAATTTAGTAATGCAGTTGTTTTTTAAAGGGAAAACAAAAGCTGTACTTTAAACCAAAGAGGTATAATTTAAGTGACGTAATAAGAGGCAGTATTTACGCAGGCTATGACCGCTACAATTCAGAGGTATTCACATACTACCTTGCTATGGTACTGAACTATAAGTGGGTGGCCCCTTCTGTCATAAGGAGGATTCATTTCAACCAAGAGGTTCTGGCTCATGCGACAGCTGGACTAAAAAGGACAATGGTTAAAAATGGTAAGTTACATCAGTTTCTAAATGATTTTAATAGGGTATCAGGAATATACATGTTTAAAGGAAATTATATTTTTTAAATCATACAGACTATGCCGTCCTATATCTGTTAAATCTCCAACTGTCTCTTGTTTCAGATAAAGGAGTGTGCGTTTATGGCAAGTGTTATTACTGCAAAGTAAATGAAACTGTATGTCCTGACAATAATGGTGACATTGAAGGAGCGGCTATATTGTACTTAGATAAACAGTTCAAAGTTAATAAGTCACCTTGGAGGCGGTCTTATAATAGCTTGAAAATGGAATGGGAAAAAGATAATGACTATTGTAAGTAAGTATTTTTATTAAATTCAAAGGAGCTTCTTCTAATAATACAATACATTCCTTCTTTTCCTGTATCCAATGAAATTATTAATTATTATTCATGATAAACATACATACCCAGAAGAATTGCCAAACTTACGTCTTTCGGCCGAAATGATGGTAGTGAATGATCAAGAAATTTATATTTGACTTTAACATTTTATTTCACAGAAAAGTGTCATTACTGCTTAGTACAAAGCGAATACTCAATTTAATTGATATTGCTATTATTGATTTTCTAATACAAAACGGAGATCGGCACAGGTACGAAGTGTACAAACATAAAATAATCTTGCTGGACAATGGGAAAGGGCTTGGAAATCCCATGCTAGATGAACTAGATATATTGGCCCCACTATATCAGTGTTGCATGTAAGTAAATAACATTTCATCAGAATTTTACAAGAACTGATCTAAGAAATATCAATAAAATTAAGAACAAAAACCAAACTCTCTCTCTCTGTGAACTGTGCATCATAAATATCTATACCTGTCTTTAATAGTTATTTAACATTCCAGATTATCCTCCAATATGTGGCAAACGTTGGAGCTAGCGTCAGGCGGCAGTTTAACAGAGACAATCAAATTATTAGCTTCATTCCAAGGGGAAAAGCTAACCACTGACGACCATTATAGAGCAGTAGAACGAAGACTGTTGAAAGTCTATGCTACTGTAAAGTATTGTATAGGAAAACACGGCAGTGCCAAAGTTTTTAGAAATATAGACGGAATTTAATTAATGTTTGTTTTATCTTCTAAACATCCCTTTTGGTCCCCCCCAGTGGGGTTCCCGCATTGTCGTTGCGCGGGGGCTCAGTAACCGTGGTCACCCTCCCACGGTGAAGCGAAGAGGAACCCCAAGGTGGGGCCGCACGTCAGGGCTTGTGCCTCCAAGCCGACGACGTAGCGGCCAAAAAGTAGGTTGCGGTGAGGTGCATCGCAGCTGAGGCGGGCCGCGATGTCGAATGGTAGGCATCGCGGCTGAGAGTTACAGGCTGCGGCGGAGGAGGAGTGCCGGTACTTCTGAGTAGCGCTCCTCCCTTCCGTGGCCTGGACGGGGCCGCCACCGTTTGATGGCGGACGCGGTGGGGACGCAGGGGAAGAGGAGTGTCGGTATAGCGTTGGCCGCTCTCCCTATCCCCTGCGGCCGAAAAGTGGTAGGCGGCGGGGCCACTGCTGACCCGTCGCAGGGAGACGTCAGCAGCAGCTGGTGGGGCTCGCAAGGGCCGATGCCTGCCAGGGGTGCGGGTTGTTCGAAAGAGATACCGTGGCCCCTGGCACAACTGGCAGCTGAGAGAACATGGGTGGGTTTTAGTCAGTAAAAGTCTGACACGCCCTCCTGCTCCACCTAGAGCGGGAGAAGTCATTTGATGATTTCCCAGCCACAAAAAAAAAAAAAAAAAAAAACATCCCTTTTGGTTCATAAACAAATCATAATATAGGACCCTACTGTCCTGTCAGCAGTAACTGAAGGGGTCCGCTAGAGCCGATGCCTGCCAGGGTCGCGGATTTGTTCGAAAGACTTACTGTGACACAGGTAACTGAAGGAACACGAGCGGGTTTTAGTCAGTAAAAATCGGATCCCGCTCCGCCTAGAGCGGGAGAAGTTATTTGATCATTTCCCACACAAAAAAATTGCCCTACTTTCCTAGATAAACGTTAAGCCACAATAATTAAATGCCTGCAAAAGCATAGGTAAGAAGGAGTACGAAACAAAAACAATCGTTTTTAGTTTTCTGTCGGCAAATGGCAAAAACGGCACCTGTAGAATTTCGTCATGTCTGCTACCCAAAGAGTACTTTAAACTATCGGGTACTTATACCGCTATATTAAAAAAAAAATTACAAAAGAAAATTATATAGAATGAGAAATAGTAACGAAATAAAAACTAAAAACTTGAAAATAAAATAAGTAAAAAAAAGTTTTTTAGTTCAACAGTTTTTTAACTCTGCGTTCCTGCAAGCAGTACTGCAGTACAGACGCCAGAACATCAAGCTACCCCAATCTGTCAAATTTCTTTGATCGTTTTTCAACTTTATTGTAAAGGGATAAGGTTCATCTTCAATTGGGAAAATTTGACAGTTTGAGGTAGCTTGATATGCTGGCGTCTGTACATTAGGACGAATTGTGTTATCTTCCGGAAAAATCACTCGAAAAGTACATAAAAGCGTACAATTTGTTCAATGCATGGAGACGTTCGAAAGGCGTTTTCGAAGACTACAGTGCAATGCTATTATACTCCATTGAATTACACTAATTTAATATAATTTATGATGTTTTTCTTGCACCAAGCATTTTCCTCGCTGTAGTGAGGTAAAAATTGTGTTTCGCTCGGCAGCAAAGGTATTCTGCGTCACGTACCATTGAAAGCCTCGCTAAGCTCAGGATTCTATATTTCAACCACTTCGCTCATGGTTCAATCCTAAAATCCTTCGCTTGCTCAGCTTTCAATACAAGTAGCTACTCGCGCTAAAATACAACTCTGCAGCCTTACATAACAAATAACTATTATTGATTTGACAAGAATTGTAGGACTCCAAACATCCTTATTCTTTAAGTCTTTTAATTTATGGTCTGCACTCGAATTGCGTAACACACGATTAATCATAATCGGTTTAATTTTGACAGTTCAACAATATTCATTGCGTGATTTACGTTGTTGAGCAGACTCATTTTAAGAATATATGAAGCAATGGTTTAACAATCTGTTTCAAAACGAAACAGATTATGATTATTCGTGAGATATGCAATTAGGGTGCTGGAGCAATGAATATAGGAGTGATCAATTTGATCACAGCCCTGTTCCTCTCTTCAGGGCCCGATCTAGCTATTTAGCCGGTCCGGGCAAAAATTATATTAGCCGCCCTTTACACTAACACCATGTCATGAGCTTGCGTATGTTTGTAATTGTACCTAAAGGTCGATTAATTAGTCAGCGTCCTAATTTTTCAAAAACAAACACTTTAATTTTATGTCACTTAGTAACTTTTATCATGGCTACCGATACATTATTTACAAATGTGTAAATTTAGCAATTAGTCACCAGCACAGAACATTTGTACTAGGAATCTTCACTTTCACAGAAAAACGAATGAAGAAATAATCTGGGGGCACGGCAGTGCCTCCGCCAAGCGGACCGCAAGGCCACTACCTACCTTTTCTCGAAGCGCTTCGTCGTTTTTTTGAACCCTTATAACTTGGGTTTGGATTATACCAGACAAACAAAATTCTCGGGATATGTTGTCAATAGCGGACTTATTAAACATATAAAGTTTTAATTGCATAGCTCTCATACTTTAGATTTTATTGACATCTAAAAAACCCTGATTTCGTTACTGACTCACTGATGATCATCAAAATTCTAAGGGTACTTCCTAGAAAGTCCTCGAAAGCTGAAATTTGGTAGATATATAAGTTAGTATTAGTACACAAACAACAAAAAAATACTAAAACTTGGAACTTTTATCCCCCAACCTCATAAACTAGGGGATGGAAGTTTGTATGAGACTTCCGCACTATTGGCGCTAAAGGTCTGAAAATTTATATAGGGACTCCTTGTTGTTATTACAAATAATTTAAAAAAAACTACAAGAACTGTTGTATAACAGAAAAGTAATGAACAGTGGATATATTTTTCACCTTACGCCCATGTGAATGTAGCGAAATGGCCAAACCACATATTTTGACTAAGGTGTAGAATTTGTGAAGTTAGGCCTTGTAGAGTTAGGGCGTGTAGAGTTCGAAGCTTGGCTCTACATGAGACCTGAAAACTTTTTGGCAGTGCGAATCTTAAGGTCTCATCTTGGCAACATTTTACATGAAAATGTTTCTGGTCGGATTCCGTGGGATAGAATTTTCATGTATACGATATTTTAGGATTCCCCTAAAATGTCGCGTTGTTTGTAGGAATGTAGTATAAAAAGGTAGTCCTCAAAAATAATATAGTACATAAACAAACTACTGGAAATAATTACTCACTTCAACGTATAAAGGGAATCACCCTATAAAAAGTACTCTGTGGAATCACCGTCAAACATAAACGGAACGAAAAGGGTTGCCAGTTCATAAATGTAAAATCAGTATAAAAATCGGGAGAATTTCTTTGTATTCTCAAGCCGAAAATCATTACAATATTGAAAAAGTTGTGCCTTCTTCCCTATTTAGGTATTTCTTCTTCTTTCTTTCGGCTTGAATTGCTTAAGTGCTGTCTTATAATTTTCTTAGGAGACAGCATTTTATAAAACGAGACAGCACTTTGAAATATACTGGTCCGTCTAAGTATTTACTCCGTCTATGGATTTACTGCCGCTAAAGTAGAAAATCTTTAAAAAAATTACTTTTTTGTCGGGGTGCTAGGCATGGTCATTTTTATAAGATTTTTCACTCCTACAGATAAAATTGAGGACTTCCCCGTCACTTTTGCCGCTCGATTTTTTGCCGCTCTGGGCATTTGCCCGGCTGGCCCCCCCTTAGATCGGGCCCTGCCCCTCTCCTCCCAACCTCACATTCTTGACCGACAATAAAACTTTTTTACATTTCAAAAAAAAAGCAAACGGCTTCCGGAAAACACTGCAAAGTGAAAAATAACTTTAATCTCGGAAGTCGGTGACTTTGGAAATGTATTTTTTTTTTGTCGCCGCCTTCCTAAATTAAAGTTATTATTAACTTTGTAGTGTTTTTCCCGAAGTCGGATGTTTTTGTTTTGGCAAATGTTTTTATTTTTCATTTTTTCGTTATAGTAGGTACCTACCCCATACCAATTCGAAATTTCATCATCCTTGGGGTCAAAACAATGCATACTTATGCGATAGCAGCAACCGCGATTGATTTACTGACATTTTTTGAATTCCGTGGTCTGTCTCCGAAACTCATCCTCAGATCTATCATCATCATCATAATTTCAGCCGAAAGATGTCCTCTGCTGGACATGGGCCTCCCCCAAGCTCCTCCACTTCGACTGGTTCTGTGCTTCCCACATCCAGCGGACTCCTGCGGCCCTCACAAGGTCCACCTTCAGATTCAGTCGGCCTTCCAACTTTACGTCTTCCGGTACGCGGTCACCACTCCAAAACCTTTCGGCCCCATCGGCCATCTGTTCTGCGTGCAATGTGCCCTGCCCACTGCCACTTAAGTTTGGCAATTCTTCGGGCTATGTCGGTTGCCTTGGTTCTCCTACGGATCTCTTCATCCCTGATTCGATCACGTAGGGAAACTCCAAGCATAGCCCTCTCCATTGCCCTTTGGGTGACTTTTACCCTTCTGATAAGGCCCATTGTGAGCGACCACGTTTGGGTTCCATATGTCATCACTGGCAACACGCACTGGTCAAAGACTTTCGTCTTGAGACACTGCTGTATGTAGGACGAGAAGATATTGCGTAGCTTCCCGAACGCTGCCCATCCGAGTCGAGAGACAATTGACCTCTTTCTCGAAGTTGGACCTACCTAACTGGACAGTTTGTCCTAGGTAAACGTACTCGTCCACATCTTCGAGTGCAGCGCCTTCGACCGTTATGAGAGTGGGTCATGGGCATTCGACATGACCTTTGTCATGTCCATGTTCATTTTAAGACCCACTCTTTCCGAAGCTCTACTGAGGTTATCGAGCATTGCACTGAGATCCTCCATGGTCTCAGCCATGACAACTATATGATCGGCAAACCGAAGGTGAGTGATGTACTCGCCATTGATGTTGATGCCAGCCCCTTTCCAGTTCAGAACCTTGAAGACATCCTCCAGTGCAGCGGTGCAGAGTTTTGGAGAGACAACGTCTCCTTGCCTAACACCTCGCTGCAGAAGGATAGGTTTCGAGGTCTGGTCCTGGAGTCGGACTGACATAGTGGCGGTTTTGTACAGACACTTCAACACTTCGATATACCGATAGTCGATCTGGCACCGTTAGAGGAACTGCAGTACAGCCCATGTCTCGATCGAATCGAAGGCTTTTTCGTAGTCCACAAACGCTAAGCAGAGAGGCAGGTTATACTCTTCGGTCTTCTGTATAACCTGCCGCAGCGTATGTATGTGGTCTACGGTGCTAAAGCCTTTACGGAACCCGGGTTGTTCGGGAGGCTGGAAGTCGTCAAACCTGCGCGCTAGACGGTCCGTGATGACTCTGGAAAACAGCTTGTAGACATGGCTCAGAAGTGAGATGGGCCTATAATACTTAAGAAGGGCATTATCACCCTTCTTGAACAAAAGTACCACCACACCTCTGTTCCATCCCCCCCAGTGGGGTTCCCGCATTGTCGTTGCGGGGGGGCTCAGTAACCGTGGTCCCACCTCCCACGGTGAAGCGAAGAGGAACCCCAAGGTGGGGCCGCTCGTCAGGGCTTGTGCCTCCAAGCCGACGACGTAGCGGCCAAAAAGTAGGTTGCGGTGAGGTGCATCGCAACTGAGGCGGGCCGCGATGTCGAATGGGAGGCATCGCGGCTGAGGGTTACAGGCTGCGGCGGAGGAGGAGTGCCGGTACTTCTGAGTAGCGCTCTTCCCTTCCGTAGCCTGGACGGGGCCGCCACCGTTTGATGGCGGACGCGGTGGGGCCGCAGGGGAAGAGGAGTGTCGGTATAGCGTTGGCCGCTCTCCCTATCCCCTGCGGCCGAAAAGTGGTTGGCGGCGGGGCCACTGTACTGACCCGTCGCAGGAGGACGTCAGCAGCAGCTGGTGGGGCCCGCAAGGGCCGATGCCTGCTAGGGGTGCGGGTTGTTCGAAAGAGATACCGCGGCCCCTGGCATACGGGCAGCTGAAGGAACATGGGTGGGTTTTAGTCAGTAAAAGTCTGACACGCCCTCCTGCTCCAACCAGAGCGGGAGAAGTCATTTGATGATTTCCCACCCACAAAAAAAAACCTCTGTTCCATGCCCGTGGCGTTTTGCCCTCGATAATGACGGAATCAAACAGCTTCTGGAGGGCCTTAAGAACGGGTTTCCCGCCGGCCTTTAGAAGTTTGGCCGTGATTCCGTCATCACCTTGCCATCATCACCTTGTTGTTTTTGAGCTGCTTCAGAGCCATCCTAATCTCGTACAAGCTGACGTCCGGGATGTCTTCAGTATAGTGTCGGGTCAATCTAGCTCTTGGGTCATTTGCCAGATTCGTAACGGAGTTTCTTGTTAACGTGTATAACTGACCATAGAACCTCTCAATGTCTCTCAACAGCTCAGGTTTGGTGGATACGAGCCTGCTTCATCGGTCTTCAGTTTCGTAAGCTGGCTTTGCCCAATAGACAGATCCCTAGCAAAGACCTTGGAGCCTCAGATCTATATGAAATTGAAATAGGACTATTTCGGAATAAACCCTTTTCGATCAAAAAATAAATTTGCAAATCTGTCTTTAAATGACGGAGTTATGCCCGAACATACATAAAAATAAAAATAAAATATATGTAAATGTCGAATTGATAACCCCCACCTTTTTTGAAGTCAGTTAAAAAACAGTCAAGTCTCACAGTGGAGAATATAGTAAAACAGTAAAACCACCTGAAAAAGTCAGTTTATGTATAAAGAGTATTTAGCAGAACATATTAGTGTTCCAATACTATAAAGTAGGAACACACGGCTACACATCAAGCTAAACATTTCCAGTATAAGCTGATCTCGCATTGTATAGGATTTCCGTACACTGCGAGATCAGCGTAAACTGGAAATGTATAACTAAACCAGCATTTGCTTTTCCTCGTACGTAAAACGCAAATATGGTGTAGCCAGAATCTGCGGACTTTCCCACGGAGGCCAATTTCAGACCTTAACAACAACCATGTTTGCATAACCAAGAAGGGTCAGCGTTCAAGGTTATTACCAAGTTCGAAACATAAACGCTGTTAAACAACTCGCCGAAACGAACTCGTTGGCAGCAATACGTGGGAAAACAAAGCGACCGCCCCTACGTACTATAAGTATAAATAATTTCAATCGTAAAGGCACCTACCCACTATGCCGGCAGCACAGCCGGCGTAGTGTGTCTGTCATGCGGGTATGCTGCAGGTGTTGTTAAGCCGTCGGCACTTGCCGCAAAAACCGAGTATGCCGCCGGGCTTGATGGCGGCATGCCCGCCGGCCCGGCCGCCGTCATAGTGTGTAGGAGCCTTTACGATTGAAATTATTAATACTTATAGAACGTAGGGATGGTCACTTTGTTAGCCTTTAGACACATCTCTTGTAAATGTCTCTAATAAAAATGGCAGTCACTACTGGAGCCTCCGGAAGTCAAACATCCATTTTACTCGGAGACAGCCCATAAATCGAAGAAAGTTGTAAAGAAAGTGTATTACGGGCAACGCTAAACAAAGGTGTAGTGAAATTACGAAAAAATATAGAGCCATATAAAAGGATCTATAAAAACAACGCACATAAGCATGGGGGTATCGCTGGATCCCATTATTTAAAGATGTTGATGTTTTACTTACTACTTATTATTTACGAGGGAAGCACCAACAGTGCTATTCTATAAAAATCCCACCGTGATAACTTGGGTGAAGTGAGCTTTTAAAGTGAGATGTCATTAGTTTCAATCCCTAGCGTCAGATGGCAAAACTCACTTCACCTAAGTTCTCACAGTGAGATTTTAACAGAATAGATCGGCAGGATTGCCCGCAAAATTCAAATTTTATTACGTTTTTTGCAATTTGCAGGTCAGTGTCAGGCTGTATGTTAAAAACATGATTCATGACCGTAAGGCTAGGTTCACATTAGGTCGGACCGACAATTTTACCGTTGGCCGACTATCGGGTCATGGTGTTCACACTATAAGCCGGTGCGACCTAATGCGAACACCCCCGCCGTTATCCGTAGCCCGCCTCGCAACAAAGCAGTTGTCACTTCAGTTATGAGTTGGCTTCTGGCACAAAGGATGACGACGACGTTCTAGTTGTAATGTGGTTTTAAAATGGAAGGCAAAAGAAAAGAAAAAGGAAATATTGAGTACATCCAATCATTGCCGAGCAAAATAAAATTGGAACATTTAAAAACGTTAACGTACTATAATTATTACTTTTGAATGTCTATTCGTTCCTTTGATGATCAAGATGCGAAAGTTAAAGGAAGCGTAAGAGCACCAAATACAAGATTCAGATATTGTATTTTTCTGCGTACACACCGGCCAAACTACTGGCGAGAGCGTGTGGGTGGGGTGTCGGGCGTGTAGGTTTGCTGCTACGAGCCGACAAGTGTGAACGGCGCTATACAAAGCAGTATGTCAATATTTTATTCGACTCGACAGAAATCTTGGCTTAATTTCCGGTAAATGTTTCATGGCCGACAGTTTTATCGGTTCGCACTAATATGAACAGCGCTATGCCAATTAATTTCTGACACTTTTGTCGTTCCGTTAAAACTGTCGGTCCAACCTTATGTGAACCCGCCTTAACACGTCTGTATTTACAGAATTATAATTCTACAAACCTCTAAATTCAGACAGGGTGGGACATCGATGACTTTCATGAAATAGTAATTCAGTGGCATTAAATTAACTAACTGGGTTGTTTAGAGCAATTAAATGTTTATAATTCGGTAAATACATACGTGTTACGCTCGCGAATCATAGTTTAATCAACGTACAACCTGGCACTGACCTGCAAATTGCAAAAAAAGTAAGACTATTTTAATTTTGCTGGCAACCCTGGATCTTTCACCTAAACCCTCCTAAACCTAAACTCAACCCAACCATTCTGTAATTCGTTTCGTTGTCTGTATTTTCTAGAGGTGTAAACATGCTCTATTTTATGTTAGAGCAACGAATCGAGTCGTATTGCGTACGCGTACACTAGGTATGACGTCGCGGCGTCGCAACATTCGTAATTTGTAGAAAACATACTAATACATTACATATCAAACTGCGTAAGGTGCATTTTTTCACTTTTCCGTATTTTGAACCAAAGTTGTGTTTAAATTCACCGAATAAGCGCGCGCATGCGTAAAACATACGATCAGCAAACGTTTCAATGCACGAATCAACGATACTTGCGTGAACTGAAACAGTGCAGCAGTGTAGGTTACCCATACTAGGAAAAATGCGAGTATCGAAATGCATTTGTGTGTGACGTTTCGTTACTCGGTACTAGATGGCGCACCCGTTACTCAGTACCGAATACATACGGTTTGCTACAGCTCTAGTATTTTCACTGTCACGTGACTGAGCGACGACGGGATGACGGCGAGCGCGACCGTTGTGAGTTGTGACCAGTGTTACCAACCCTACTGTTTTAACAGTAGATTTGCTGTTTTCACATTGATGTCCCTGTTTTCTGTTTCATTCCTAATTTTTACTGTTTTTCGATTAGCGTTCAGCGCCACCTATTACACTATGCAAATATTTTTTTGATAACCACTATGTAATAAAATGCAATGACACTAGATGGCAGTATCTACTATTCCCCGACCACATTATATGTGATTGACGATCATATTTTTATGCACGGGGAAATCCCAGTTTACGAATGACAGCTACAGGCCTATTGTATTGCGTATTGTGTTGTAGTCGCAACAGCTTTCAAGCTTTGAATTGGAGAAATACATGTGACCCTGCCGTTTATATTAAAAAACAATATTTACAACGTTTTTGATAAAATGAGTAGTGATTCATCGATTGAAAATGAGGCAATTGAGAATGAAAGTGGAAAATAATTTTACTTTGATTTTTATTTTTTTGTTGTTGTGATTATTAATATAACAATGTATGTGAGTTCTGGTAACTAAGAAAATTGTTCATTGTTTTAATTATATGAGCAAAAGTATGAAATCTGCCTTTTTTTCTTTACCTCCTGTTTTCTCCTGTTTTTTTTTTGCGAGCTGTTGTTTTTTAGTTTTTGGGGGTTGGCAACAGTGGTTGTGACTGTGTAGACAGAGAATTACCCGACAGCTTTTTTTTTTGGTTGGCAAATCATCAAATGACTTCTCCCGCTCTGGGTGGAGCAGGAGGGACAGCAGACTTTTACTGACTAAAACCCACCCGTGTTCCCTCAGTTGCCTGTGTGCACAGAGTACTTTTTTATATCCTGTGTGCCAGGGCCGCGGTATCTCCTTCGAACAACCCGCACCCCTGGCAGGATTACCCGATAGCATACAGCTTATAGTACTCTTTGCAGAGAATGCTTTCTCTGTCTACGTGACTTTGCAAGCAATAGGGATGGGCAAGTGAAAAAAAAATATCTAAACTTATCGTGTCGACTTTTAAAACAGAATCGATATGGTATTTTACTCTATATGAGAAAAAAAAACCTATATTTTAATGTATTTTTTTTTTCATATTTCTTTTTTAAATATTATTGGGATAAACAAAAAGCAGTCAGAAAATGTTAGTTTTAGTGCATACCTATAATATTAAACTAAATTTTAAAATTCTATTTTAAGATTTCAGTATTTTTAATCTGTTTTTGAACACCATGAAATAGTAGCCGCCATGTTATTACATCATACCACTTTTTAAACGAATTTGCTGAACAACTTTGTACTTTTATTATTTTCGTAACCAAAGTAATTTTTATTGAAATAATATCTTACATTCAGGAACAGCAAATCAATAATAAGTAGAATATTGACTCATTTTTTTATTATAAACTATTATCATACAAAATATCAGCGCATTTGTTTACACAGTAAACTGACGTTATACTCACAGACCAATAAGGCGTCCACTGCGTCCAACATTTTCGTCAAATTACTTGCGAAATATGAAAATTTTAAATTTAAATGGATTTTTATGGCACACAATCGATTCAATAAAAATGTTGTGATTTTTTTAGTGGTTTGTTATCATTTTAAAATCTAAGACACTTTTCAAAAATGGGTGTAATTTCTGTTATCGAATGAAAAATTTCGACATATCGTCAGTTATTACATGATTATATACATACAGTTATACATACTCCCAAAACATTCAAAGATGACTCGTCGTCGTTCTTTTTTCGGAAGAACTTAATCAACTCTGGGATGCACTGCCGTTGGTTTTTAAAAGTAAACAAAAGAGTATTGTCGCGAAGACGTTTTAATGGAGACTAACTAGCTTAAAACTTTATTCCCATAAAATGTTCTAATACTAAGTCCTTATCTTACGGATGCCTGTCGTTGGGAATTAGCCATAATATCCCGACGTTTTCGTGTATGCTGTATCAGCGTAGGCCCGAACTAACACGATGTTATAACATTACGGATTGATACAGCATGTTTAACTACTTGCACACTGAAGATACTGTGTATGATTTTTGTTAAAAGAAAGATTTGTGAAAAGAAGAGAGAAGAAAGAGAAGAAAGAGAAAGAAAGAAAAAGTATTTATTGGACTGGCACAGGAATATCACAAACTTACTATAGCACAATACAAATATTAAACACATTATAAAATGATAAAATAAACTAAATCACTAATATGTTAAACTACATAAGTTATAAAATTAAAATGAGATTTAAACAACAAAAATGTAAAATAAAACACTAAGTCCTCTACGAAACCAAAAGGAATTGAGCTCTGCCGCCACGGTGTAATACACATCATCCACAATTTCATAAATTCGTAAACAATATGATTATATAGTACAAAACAAAAGCATGCTTTTGTTTTGTCCATAGTCTTAAACAAAAGCATGCTTTTGTTTTGTCAATAGTATTGCACCTTTATTTGTAAACGCTGCTTAAAGTTAAGTAATTATTAGCGACTGTTTAACCATACATTCTTGAAGTTTTTTTTATTTGGCTGGTAAATCATCAAATAACGTCTCCCGCTCTGGGTGGAGCAGGAGGGCGTGTCAGACTTTTACTGACTAAAACCCACCCGTGTTCTCTAAGTTACCTGTGTGCTAGTGGCGACGGTATCTCCTTCGATAAACCCGCACCCCGAACAGGCATCAGCCCTTGCAGGCCCCACCAGTTGGTGCTGACATCTCTTTGAGGCGCGCGTGAAACACAACGCGCCGTTGACCCGGGCTTGGTCCTTACCGGACAGCGAGCCTGCGCTGATTACCAGCCACCGTAGGTAGCCGGGAATCAGCCTAGAAGTCCCGACGCCCAGGGCGGCTCCTGTGGAGGCTAGGGCCGTGAGGACACATATACTGCCTCTCCCTCACGTACGCCACCTTCCCCTTCGCGAGCATTACCGCTTCGCAGGAGGTGACGGCTACCCAGGCGCTCTCACTCCGTACCAGGGCCGAACGCGAGAGATCGCCACCGCCGATTACCTCCACGAGGACACGGTGGTGCTCCGCCAAAGCCGGGCAGACCTCCAGCGTATGCTCCACCGTGTCCTCAAGGCGATCTTCGCAGTTACATTTTTGACGTTTAAACAGCTCTTATCTTTACTGTTAATTCTATTTCTTGAAGATTGTGGCGGGGAGATTTTTAAAGTAAATGATTCGCGAGGAATATGCCAAGAGTATCCAATATGACTAGACTGCTCGCAGCGCTGAGCAACGCAACGCGAATGTGAGAGATTTAGAGTTTCGTTAAAAATATATATCAAACCTGATACGATTAAGA
Organism: Polymixis lichenea; assembly: GCA_949091785.1. Taxonomy (NCBI): domain Eukaryota; kingdom Metazoa; phylum Arthropoda; class Insecta; order Lepidoptera; family Noctuidae; genus Polymixis; species Polymixis lichenea. The sequence continues at coordinate 9,195,498 of OX420932.1, read as the reverse complement.
AACTCGAATATTATAATCAAATATCGATTTAACTCGATTTAAAATATTGCCAGTTCAAATCGAAAATTGCATGGAAAAACTCGATAGATATGATTTGCCCAAGCCTAGCAAGCAACGTCATCATCTGATCATCAGTCAATTCAGTCATAGAGGTGCCAGTGTGACCATTTTGGCAGATTTCACTCCAAAATTTTGTCTGTGGCAGATCATGCTGACGATTTACAAAAGTGGCAGATTTAAAAGATTTCAAGTAATTTGAATTTTCAATGAATTCGTCTTTTTTAAGAGTTGGGTACAATTGGGTATTTGGGTGTAATTAGATTACAAATGATTTAATCGAACTGGTAACTTCTGTTTCATGGCCAAATTATACGGGGATTTCCCGCTTATTCTGTTTGTAAACAAGTGCCTCATATGATTATGAACTGTAATCAAACTGGAACAGTTTTCATATTCCTATCTTTTTTATTAATTTGGTTTCCAATTAACTTTTGATTTTAACTCATTCTCTTTTGATGTGTATCGTGTGCGATTCTGTATAACGATTCATTAATGATGAAGAGAGAGAATTTTGAGTGTAGACAAATTTTAAGGAGCGATTGGAAAAATCCTGGACGCGAATGGGGCTACGAGATATCTAAACATTACAAATTTCGCGAGAGGGTTATTAATTATTATGTTTGCCGATGCCAAAGCTTAAAGCGGAAGAGTCTTCTTTCAGGTGAATTGAAACAAAACATAATTAAGGAATATGTTCAACATATTGTGTCAGCTTTAATTACTACAACAGATGTCGTTAAAGTCTATGTTGTACAGAGGCCAGCACATCAAGCTACCCCAAGCTGTATTGCTTTGATAGTTTTTCAACTTTATCACAAAAGAATGAGGTTGATGTTCAATGGGGCAAATTTGACAGTGTGAGATAGCTTGATGTACTGGCGTCTGTACACCGAAAATAACGAAAATTTGTAGGCAAATGCAGATACGTAGAGCAAGTAGTGTATAGGTATACTAATGCATAAGAATTTTTTTAAATATTTTATTTTTGTTGATTAAAGAAATTTCATTGAATTCGTTGTGTATTTTTTTCCGATTCCATGAAGGTATATTTTTGGCATTTTGGGCGCCGTGTGGCAGATTTTGGCAGATTTTTTGCCCAGTCTGTGGCAGATTCGCCATTTATAAGATGGTCACACTGTAGATGTCATCAGATATGCCTCTGCCAATGCCAAACACCTGTATTTAGATAAATAATTATGTTTTTGATAGATAACGTCGAGGTTATCCGCCGTGTGGCAGATTTTGGCAGATTTTTTGCCCAGTCTATGGCAGATTCGCCATTTATAAGATGGTCACACTGTAGATGTCATCAGATATGCCTGCCAATGCCAAACACCTTTATTTAGATAAATAATTATGTTTTTGATAGATAACGTCGAGGTTATCGTAATACGTTTCAACACTTACTTACATTCCCATCATTCTCTGTGTATTACTGTAGGTACCTACGCACCTACCTACTAGGTTATTTTTTGCAACTATGTTCGAAGTCATCGAAAATACGTTTCTTTATTTTGCTTACGGCAGTAATTTACTCAAGAGAAGAATTCGCATTAACAATCCATCAGCCAAATTTTTAGGAATTGGTCGATTGGACGTAAGTGTTTCTTACTTATATTCTTCGTACAGCTAGAATGATGTAAATATAAACCTTACGCTATGCAATGTTCAATTAATACAGCTTTTAGTGTAGGTAAATACACCCCTAATAGGTGGATATCCCTCTCAAGTTCCATCTGTTGAAACTTTCTGAAGAAAAGCTAATTGTCATAGTAAAACTTACATTTCTGCTGACACGATATATTATTGCTTCTAGGACCACCTGCTAGATTTTATCAAATATTCTGAACACTGGCGAGGTACTTCGGCTACTATAGTACCTACCCCTGGTGCACATGTATGGGGAGCAATATGGAGATTGAATAATGAAGATATGCCTGCTTTGGACAAGTAAGCATGCCTTGACAAGATAATAATTAATTAATTATATTCATAACTTATTAGATTAAATAATATATGGTAACTTTTTTTTTCATAGACAAGAAGGAGTTGAGACAAATTGGTATTTTGCTAAAAATGTTAAAATTGTGCTACCCAATAGTTCCAGTGCAGATTGCCGAACATACCAACAAACCATTAATCCTCCATTTCGCAAAAAGGGTGAAGAACTGCCTCCAGAGAGAAGGCCTTGCATAACATATTTAAACTGTATTGTAACTGGTGCAATTGAATGCAAAATTCCAGAAGATTATATTGAGGAACTCAAGAAAATACCAAATAATGGCCAAGAAGCCTCTCCTAAAATGATAGAGAAGTTACAAAAAAGTTTGTGTTGAAATAATTTATCCATATCTGTGATGATGATGATAGCCTATGGATGAATATGACCGGGCTCATAACTTACCGTCTTTTATTTTTAAATAAGACCTAAGATAATAAGATAAAAGTAAATATAGTGTTATGTATTGTTAGGTTAGGTCATATATCAATTATTGTTAGTCTATTGATGTGTCAGGAAGTCATGCATTCGTGAATTTGTTTATATAAAATGTTTTAGCGACTTATTCTTTAATTTGCACAAATGATCTTGTGTTAAGAATTTATTAGTAGTTTATTATTTTATCACAGTATTTTAGTTGATTTATTAATTGTTGTTAATCACTAATTTGATTAAAGCTTCGGGTACTATGGCGTAAATGCCATGACGAACGCCATTAAGGCCTGTCGTTGGGAACAAAACGATTAATATAAATAAATGTGATGTAACACTGAGCGAAGTTGCCAGTGAAAATTGTATTGCGGTGAGTAAAATAAAGGTATAAGTTTGTTACGTTACGTATTTTATTCCTGGCCAAAAGGTCAGAAGCGGGATATCCAAGAAATTTTCACATTTTCTTGTCACGCCCACGGCTCGGAGAAACGTAACTAACGCACTCCGAATATTTTTTTGGGATTTTGGTAATCACACAGAATTGGGAAATCAGGTGTTTTTTTTTCTCCACTTACTTTTCAAACTTGCGGTTAAATCTTTAAAATGTATTTTGTTCAAGATGTTTGAAAATACTTGAAAGATTTTTTTTTCGTTTTTTTTTTTACCTTAGAAAATCTAGATAAACGCGTAAAAGTATGGCAAAAGGTTCGCCCCATTACATGAAATAGAAACATGGCGATATGTGGGATTACCATATCATTATTGGGTTGTGGAGGTTAGATAGGCAGATGCCCCATGTAAAGTGCTGATATTTATCTGCATCCGGTTGGACTGGGAGCCAACCCTAACACCTGGGTGGTGGAAAGACTAGGGAGATGTATGCATGACGTATGGGTTGGCGAATAAAAAAAAACCAATCACTTCGCTCGATATACGCGTGATGATAAGTAATTTTGTATGTGTAACTATTGGTAGCACATGACAGATGCTAAGCTCATATTTGAAGTTTCAGAGCTCGCTGAGATGGATAGATATGAAGGAAATGCTCGAGGTAAAGAGCCTTATATAAAGGGAACCCGAGGTAAAGGGTGTTATGGAGAAGGAACCCGAGGTAAAGGGTGTTATGAAGAGGGAACCCGAGGTAAGGGCCCTGTTGGCAACAAAACCCGAGGTAAAGGGTGTTATGAAGAGGGAACCCGAGGTAAGGGCCCTGTTGGAAATAAATCCCGAGGTAAAGGGTTAAGGAGTACTTGTGATGTGACCAGCCGTGGGGAAGGGCTGGCACAAGTGGAGGAAGGAGAACCCGAGGCAACGGGTCAAAAGCAAATCGTGGACGATTTGAACTTGGAAAGGAATGCACACTGCTCGAGGCAAGAGCAGGAGCACACAAATTCGGATACAAACCAAAGTATTATTTTGGGAACAAAATATCAAACGGAAAATGAAAACTGGAACGAAAAAAGAGAAACACACAGAACGGAGGCTGCAAAACGATTACGTTTTGCAGCCTCCTCCTCATGGCGACGCAGGAGGCGCTGTTATTCTACTACGTCTACGGATTCGGCAGGTGAATCGCCATCACCAAAAAAAAGAAGGAGATCAAAGGGAAAAGAATCTGATAGTCGGTTAATGGATCAAGTTCTAGCTATTTTAGAAAAATGTAAGGGTTCTGATAAACCTAAGATGTCTTTTAACACTAATGTTATACCGGAGTTCGACCCTTTGTCTAAAGAACAAACCATATTGACTTGGTTGACCAAAATTGAGGAATGTGCCGAAATTTACGGCTGGGAAGATAAAGAAATCATTCATTACTCTCTGCCTAAACTAACCGGTGTAGCAAAGACATGGTATCAGGGTCTAACTTCGATATTGCATACATGGTCGGAATGGAAAAGGAAGCTGATTGAATCTTTCCCATGCAGGGAAGATTACGCAGAGCTCTTAACGGAAATGCTAGCTAAAAAAGCAAAATATGGAGATTCACTAGAGCATTATTATTATGCGAAGGTTAACCTATTAAATAGATGTAATATATATGGCAGGCAAGCAGTAGATTGTCTTCTATATGGAATAGACGACCGTGCAGTGAAGGTTGGCGCTCAGGCAGCTCAGTTTAATGAACCAGAACAGGTACTAAAATATTTTAGGACCGTTAAAAGTGGTCTTAGTAGAGATTCGCAAGACTATACGCGGAAACCAACTGAGCGACGATTTGCTAGCAACTCAAATCGACCAGGTTCATCTAAACCAGGTGCGTATTTTAATAATAATATAAAATGTTATAATTGTAACGAGGTTGGTCACCCAAGCTTTAAATGTGAAAAAGCTCTTGTGAAATGTACAAATTGTGACCGACTAGGCCACCAGACCACTAACTGTCTTAGGAATAAGAGGACAAACGAATCGGATAAAAACAACACCAGGTAATGACCAGACTTTAAGACAGGTTTCAGAAGTCACAACAGCTGCCTCTGGTTTAAACAAGTACGTGTTGGATATCAAGGTGAATGAATTGACAATATTGTGCCACATTGACCTGGGGAGTCAATGTTCTCTTATTAAGGTAAGTGATGCAAATTCTCTAAATCTTCAGATCATTAATCGCCCGAATCTACCGGTACGCAGAGGCATAGGCGGTAATTTGATACGTCCGCTAGGAGTTACCGTAACTTCCGTTGAAGTTCAAGGATTGCGAGAAATAATAGATTTATACGTTGTAGAAGATTATGTACTGGTACATCCCGTTTTGTTAGGCCACTCATTTACAGAAAGACCTGATATACTTATTATTAAAACTCCAAATGAGATAAAATTCCAGAGACTTCCACCAAACAAACTAGATGTTATGGTGTCTACTGACACTGAAATTCCTAGCAATACATTACAAGCGGTAAAAATCTGTATGCATGCGCAGGTGGATTGTGATGTTTATGTAAATGGTACTTTACGAGGTACTGATGGTCATGAGCATTATTTACTTCCTGGGCAGTACGAGATCAAAAACGGTAGTGGAGCAATCTTAATTTATAATATATCAGCGTCTCCTATGCACATCACTAAAGGCACCCTTTTAACTCGTTCCCTGCAAAGAAACTCTGTTTCATCGACACATACGCTAAATACGTTTAGCGTCACGTTTGGCGATATTCAAATGGAAACCTCAATAAAATGCAATCCTCATTTAAATGAAGACCAGTCCAAGGAACTACAAGGTTTACTTGCAAGGTATAGTAATTGTTTTTCTAGTGGACTACATGACTTGGGTTACACATCAGTTACCGAGATGACCATCGAACTCAACGACGCCGATCCGGTGGTTTACCGCCCGGATCGCATGTCGTTTACTGAAAGGTCAATGGTAAGAAACATGGTACAGGAGATGCTAGACAATGATATAATCAGGGAATCATCGTCGCCTTACGCTAGTCCTATCGTCATGGTTCAGAAGAAAACAGGTGATAAAAGATTGCGTGTCAATTACAGGGCACTTAATAGAAAGACCAAAAAAGACCACTACCCTTTACCCAGGGTGGAAGATCAACTGGATCTACTTGCAGGTAATGCTTTGTTCACGTCCTTAGATTTAGCTTCTGGCTATTATCAGATTGCAGTATCTGAAGAATCCCGTTTTAAAACTGCTTTTGTGACTCCTGATGGGCAATATGAATATAATCGCATGCCCTTTGGGCTAGTCAATGCACCATCGGTTTTTCAGCGTACCATCAACAAAATACTAATGGAAGCTAAGTTAAAATATGCGATTATTTATATGGATGACATTCTTATTCCATCCAAGGATTTCAAAGAGGGACTACAACGGCTGGAAGAGGTACTACAGCTACTCAAAAATGGTGGACTAACTTTAAAACTCAGCAAATGTAATTTCCTAATGGAATCCCTAGATTTCCTGGGTTTTGATGTGAGTGCTAGTGGTATCAGGCCGGGTAGCAGAAAAACTGATGCAGTCTCCAATTTCCCAACACCTAAAAATCAGCATGAAGTCCGGCAGTTTCTTGGAATTTCTGGGTTTTTCAGACGATTTATCAAAGGATATGCCGTGATCACCGCATCTTTGACGGATCTACTAAAAAAAAATACTAGGTGGACTTGGAGTGACGAACAAGAAAAGGCGTTTACTAAGGTAAAAGAGTTACTTATAAGTCGCCCGATACTTGCTTTATACGACCCGAAGGCCGAGACAGAATTGCATACAGACGCCTGTAAGGATGGCTTGGCAGGTATATTACTTCAACGAAACGCGAACGACGCACTCCAACCAGTATCGTACTTCAGCCGTAAAACAAATATTGACGAACGTAAGATGCATTCTTATGAACTCGAAACGCTGGCGGTTATCTCATCGTTAATTCGTTTCAGAGTTTATCTGGTGGGCATACCATTTAAAATCATGACTGATTGCAATGCACTTAGGTCAACGTTAGTCAAACGGGACCTCATACCTCGAATCGCACGTTGGTGGGTTTTACTTCAGGAGTACGACTGCACTATAGAATATCGTCCCGGAGCCCGAATGGCGCACGCAGATGCGTTAAGTAGAAATCCAGTGGATAACCCAGTAAGTGAACCACATATTTTGGACATATTACCAATACAGCAATCTGACCAAAACTGGATCTCAACTGTGCAATCCGCTGATGATGAAGTTAAGAAAATTAGAGAAATTCTTTTGGATCCGTCTGTTGAAGAGGCCGTTGACGTGCATAAAAATTATAAACTAAAGAACGATAGAGTTTTTCGTATCGTTGGAGAAGACTTGAAATGGCTTGTACCGAGAGGCGTGCGCTGGCAAATCCTCAAGATGAATCATGATGATGTTGGTCATTGCGGGTTTGAGAAGACATTACATCGAATAAAGGAGCATTACTGGTTCAGGAAAATGAGCAGGTTTGTAAAAAAATACGTTTCCTCCTGTCTGGAATGCGCTCACCACAAGGCTCCTGGCGGTAAACGGGAAGGTGAATTACACCCTATCGAAAAAGTCAGTACACCTTTTCATACCATTCACGTAGATCACCTAGGACCATTTGTAAAGAGCAAGGCAGGAAATTGTTATCTAATGGTAATTGTAGACGGTTTCACAAAATACGTTAGTATAAATCCAGTCAGAAATACCAAAGCCATAACTTCAGTGAGGGTGATGAGGCAATTTGTAAGTTACTTTGGAGTTCCAGCACGTCTTATTACTGACAAAGGTACGAGCTTTACGAGCAAACACTTTCGGGACTTTGTTGAATCCTATGGCATAAAACACGTCCAAAATGCGGTTGCTACACCGAGGGCGAACGGGCAGGTGGAGAGATTCAACAGGACCATTTTGGATGCTTTATCAACCTCTAGTCATGGTGGAGATGATAAGTCATGGGATGATCACATTTCTGACATACAGGCCCGTCGGAATTGTTATTCGGATTTAATGTGACTAGCAGAACTGAAGGTAAGTTAAACGAAATTATCAAAGAAACTCTCAATCGGACACCTGTGGAAGAATTAGATGTGTTAAGACAACATGTAGGCGAAAAGATAAGAGAGCAACAGGTAAAAGATGCAACTAATTATAATAAACATAGAAAACCTTCAACCCAGTATAAAGAGGGTGACTTAGTAAGAGTGGAGAGACAGGTGCCACATGATGGTAAGTCACAGAAACTTACCGTTAAATACCAGGGTCCCTACCGCATAATAAAAGTGCTCCCTAATGATAGGTTCCTGGTTGAGGACACACCTCTGACTCATAAACGAGGGAGAAAGTATGAAAATGTTATAGCAATCGACAAGATTCAACCCTGGATGAATTTCACTAGAGACCTAGAATCCGATTCATCTGGAAATGATTGCCCCAGTGACAACGAACAGACGTGTGTCCAAAACAAGGAATAGGTAACCAAAATATTAAGCTTTTAAAGTAATAATTTAGCATTCCTTTTTTATTTGTTTTAAGTTGGTTTTAGTTATAGATAAATCATTAAGCAATGTAATAAGGTTATTCAAAACAGGCTTCGAGGCTTTTCGACAATCAAAATTCTTAACTGATAAATAATTTGAGGTTATTTGTGTTTTATGTTGTTATTTTTTTTGTTCTTTTTGTTAAAGTTTAGGTTGCCTACTTAGATTCGTTTAGTGGATTAGTTTATAATTTTAGAACTTTTGCATGTTAATAATAACTGTTAAATATGACGGAACTTTTAGGGTACTTATCGCCATGTACTGTACCCACATTTGAGAAATAAAATGTCTACTAATTGATGCAAATAAAAATAAATAAAAAAAAGTTAAAAAAAAGCGATGGGACTCGCTTGAAACAGGATGGCCGAGCTGTTAGGTTAGGTCGTATATCAATTATTGTTAGTCTATTGATGTGTCAGGAAGTCATGCATTCGTGAATTTGTTTATATAAAATGTTTTAGCGACTTATTCTTTAATTTGCACAAATGATCTTGTGTTAAGAATTTATTAGTAGTTTATTATTTTATCACAGTATTTTAGTTGATTTATTAATTGTTGTTAATCACTAATTTGATTAAAGCTTCGGGTACTATGGCGTAAATGCCATGACGAACGCCATTATGGCCTGTCGTTGGGAACAAAACGATTAATATAAATAAATGTAACACTGAGCGAAGTTGCCAGTGAAAATTGTATTGCGGTGAGTAAAATAAAGGTATAAGTTTGTTACGTTACGTGTTTTATTCCTGGCCAAAAGTATGGTCCACAACTAAAGTTAACTTACTTAATCTAAATAGACACAACATTATTTGATACACTGATTTTCAGCATTTCATGTAATAAATAGGTACAGTGCATTTGGGAAATTACGAAAGGATTTTGAGGAGTTGACGGGTATTTCATATAAACCCCTCTGAATTGGTGCAAATACTAATTTCAGCTGAAAATACTAATTTAGGTCACATAATTTACTTGAATAGGCAGCCTATAGTACTGTTTTCAAGACTTATTAACATCTTCGATATATGTATAACTTGTAGGTACATAAAAAGTGTTACTTAAAATAAATTTTGTTTGTTATTACTTTGTACTAATTCCGAAGTATGTTTGGGTAATTCTGAATGACAGTTAAAATTGGGTATTATTTAGTTTCGCGTTCTTGCTACCGTTGTCTACGTGAGAATACCAGTTTAAATGTCTACAATTTTTTTTTTAAGTAGGTATTCTTTGTACAGGGTGTCTGGCGGCAGATTTACATTTTAAAAATCGAATATTTCAAAAAGTTATAAACGGTGCGGGGGGAGGGTGGTGTCATTAGAACCACTGATCGGGCGGATTTCTCACAGAGTACATTATTATATACTTTCTCAGTCACGATGTCGCAGTGGTCGGGTGAGCATCGCGCATTCGCTATCGAAGCGTTTTTCAAGAGCCACGATTCTTACGTACTCGCTCGCCGGCAGTTTTGTTCACATTTCAATATTCGACGGATAAGCGATGGACTGAGTGTGAATTTAATTCGTTCGTGGGTGGAGAGGTTCCGCGCAACTGCTTTGGCTATGAACACACCACGGCCAGGGCCTAGTCGATCGTCAAGGACCCCGGAAAACATCGCACTGGTGGAACGGAGTTTACGTGAAAATGCACGACTTTCAATACGGAAAAGGGCAGCTTCACTGGGACTTCCAAGAGCGATTGTTCATGAAATTTTGAAAAAGGACATGAAGTTCCATCCTTTTAAAATTCAAATCATTCAAGAATTAAAAGAAAATGACTTTGTGTCACGCAATTTTTTTTGTGAAACCATGTTGGAGCGTTTTCGCACTGCGAATTCAATTTTTTGGAGTGACGAGGCTCATTTCTATCTAAACGGACACGTTAACAAGCAAAACTGTCGTTACTGGGCTCCAAGAACTCGCAATCCTCGATTGAAACACAAAAAACCATTACATTGCCCAAGGGCAACTGTTTGGTGCGCTTTATCCGCGAGTGGGATAATTGGGCCATTTTTTTTTTTTAAATGCACGGGGCCACGCGACTAATGTCAGTGGTGAGAATTATCGACACATGATTTCGAATTTCTTTTTGCCGAGCCTGCGAGCTCATCCATCGTTCTCATCACACACGTGGTTTCAACAGGATGGTGCGACTGCACACACGGCCAGAGCTTCAATGGATTTGTTGCGCGAAAATTTCCCTGAAAAACTGATTAGTCGCTTTGGGGACATCCCGTGGCCACCAAGGTCCCCCGACCTAACCCCAATGGATTTTTTTTTGTGGCTCCCTGAAAGCGCGAGTCTACATCAACAATCCGCGAACTGTTGTGGACTTAAAAGAAAATATTCGGCGAGAAATCGGCGCAATTGAACCGAGTTTACTGCAGCGTGTGGCGCGGAATACGAGGCTCCGTTTTGAACAGTGTGTGCCACAAGATGGAAGACATTTGGATGACATCATATTTAAAAAATAAAATCCGCATTATGACTCTGTATTTTAACTCTTTTATTAAAACTATACGTATAAAGGTATTTATTTTATTTTATTTTGAAAACCTAAATCTGCCACCAGACACCCTGTATTTGAAGTTATTGCCAGAGCTGGACACGTGCATGAGAAAGTTCTTGAGTGCTCTGGGCAGGTGTGGCCTTGTATAACAGGCGATATGTTGGACTGAGATTTATTGCTTGTAGAAAAAGGTAGGTACTATTTTTGTTTTTTCTGTATTTAATGTGAGAAAATGTTTCGCAAGCCTCTAATTCTAATTCATTACAGTGTGTAATGCCGCCTGAGCATGCTGTTCGTCCGTGTCGTGTATAAAAAGTATTACCTACGCTGATTATACATCCGTTACCGACTCGTAGTCACACCAGCGTAGGTAAATATGGAGCAATTAATGACGGGCGTGACGGCCAGAGAACACAGGTCATTAATATACATGAGGAAGGGCGTTCGACCCAAAATGCTTCCTTGAGGGACGCCGTAATCAATCCTTGCCTTATCACTCACCACTTCTCCAATCTTTACATGTTGGTATCTGTTATTTAGGTAACTTGTAAAAAAATCCAGTGCAATACCGGGACTGGGATAGTTGTCAAAAGCTTTAGAGATATATCCAAAAATATTCCCCGATACTTCTGGTCCCCATCAATATGTCTAGACGCTTTGCAGAGAAAGCTACAACCGCATCCTCAGTACAAATATCGGTTCTAAAACGGTATTGACTGTCAGACAATATTATTTACACGCACATAGCCAAGCAAACGATTGTTTAGGATCTTCTCCAAAATCTTAGACATAGTTGGTAAAACGGAAATTGGTCTGTAGTTGATAGCACTGTCCCTGTTCCCTCCCTTATGAATTGGATGAACGTATGCTATTTTAAAGGTGTCGGGGGAAATTTCACTTGCAACTGCTAGATTGAAAGTGATAAATGGGACTAAGGTCAGTTTAAAAAAATTGGTGGAAATACCGTCAATTACCACTGCTGAATCTGTAATAGAACATGGTCGAGGCAGTTATTTAATCTGGTAGGGTACAGGTGAGCTGGTAATAATCCGTGTGAGGCAGCGAAGGTGAAAAAACTAGACGAATGGCTTTCATTTTGACAGTTCTACAACACTCATTGCGTATTCTGATTGAGTGTTACAAAAATAAGGTGTAGTGCTAAATTCGAAACTACGGGTAGTAGGAGAAACTAGTAAAAGGAATTATGACCTCAGTTTTGCAAGAAAATAAAACTGCATTTCTTTGCTTTTAAAATAAAAATCTGCCTAAACCGGGGCTCGTACCAAATTACTCAAAGGAACCTATATTTTAATACTGAGCGATAGTATTGCTGACAAGGATCAAATTCTGCATAGGTGGAAAATGAAAGAAAGTGGTCTTGCAATTTGAATGTTCCTTAAATTACGGTTTGGAAACATTTCTTTTGATTTGACACATTTTACAGGATAAGTTTTTATCCAGTGCGCAAACTGTAACCATAAATTCAGCATATCATTCTAGACCCCCAGCGCAGAAATTTTAAGTCGGTAATACAAAAAACATATCTTTGAGGCGCGCGTCGAACACAATGCGCCGTCGACCCGGCTTGGTCCTTACCGGACAGCGAGTTACCCATTACTCGCTATCCGCAAGCCCGCGCCTAGGTTGGCCGGGAATCAGCCTGGGATTCCCGACGCCCAGGGCCTCTCCTGCAGTGACTAAGGGCGCGAGGGCGCATATATGTACAGCCTCTCCCTCACGTGCGCCGCCTCCCTCTTCGCGAGCATTACTGCTTCGCAGGAGGTGACGGCTACCCAAAATGCAGTTTTAGGTTCCTTCTAAATTGAAGTCATGATCCCTTTGGCCAGTTTGCCCTTTTACCATTTTTTTCGATTTTAGCCTAATGTGCCATCGCAACAATCATGTTCATACCCCCATTTCCATACAGCTGACAATTTTTTTGGTTTGATTATGATCCTAAAAACTGTCCCATACCTGTACCTCTACGGTTTTGGCGCGGTTTTAAATGCCTTTTTTACCTAACGGGTGTTTTTCGAGAGTATGACATGCTGTACTTGAATGGCAAAAACTTATGAAATTTATTCAGTAGGTATAAAATTGGTTGCAAAAATCGTGCGGTAGGTACCAACCTACCTGCCCTACTAATTGCGTAGTTTAGAAAGACTTAGCGGTCACACAGACAAAAAAGTGACCTTATTTTAAACTAGGCATGTTATAGTAAAATCGTTACTTTATAGAGGTAGTAGCCCGGGATGGGAAACTGAAACTTTTAGACATTTGTTCTAATGCTGCGGCTACACTGTCACGATAACGCGAACTCACTTCGTGCCGTCTCTCTTGCACACAGCTCGTCTCGCTGCGCAACAGAGAGCGCACGAAGTGTAGTTCGCGACAAACGTGAATATTTGCCAGTTTACTATTGTACACAGAACACTATTACTCCTAGAGCTATTGTAGTACTCTGTGATTGTAGTCATTGGTGCACAGAGTACATTATTATGGTGACAATGTAGGAACCACCTAACTACTGCTTGCCGAGCCAACAGCCTCATGAAAAATATAATAATTAATATTCCAACGCGTACCTCAATGCGCGACAGCTGGCCGTCCAGTATATCCTGAGAGTTGTCGGTAGATACTATGAAGTACGTACCTACATAGTATAATGACCAACTTCATGTATTTATTATCCATGGTCAGGTCTTGAAACTCCTGTCAAAATCTTCCCGTTTGAAATTTTCACAGAAATTATATTTGATAAATTACTCCACCCTACGTATAATGGCATACCTACTATAATTTTGTGTTAGGCAGTGGTATAAATCAGTGTTAGATCATGCATGTCTTTGTGTTAGGTATACAATTGTGCTAACTCCTGCACGAATCAATAGTTGTACTTGAATTAACCAGTGATGAATAAAAATGATGAAATCCGAAATTCACAAACCCGACACGTTTCTGTATTTCTCCTATGCAGCCAATATGTTAAAGTTTCGTATTAGAACGTTCTGTCCAACTGCAGAATTCGTTTCTATTGCACGACTGGATGTATGTATTACCGATATAATTTAAATAGATACAGACAGAAAAAAGTACCGATTTAGTAAAAGCTTTATAAACTTACCTGTGTCTTTGTAGAACTTTAGACTTGACTTCATCAAGTTAAGCAAGTTTTGGGAAGGTCCTCTCGCCACTGTTGTGCCCACGGCTAACGCTCATGTATGGGGCGTCGTATGGAGAATTCATAAAGACAATTTGGAATCCCTAGACAAGTAAGTCAATAGGTACCTACCTAAGTCAAAGTAGGTATGTGTTACTTTCCTTGATAATATTCTTTTATTTTGCAGCCAAAGGGATGTTGATATTAAAAAGTTTTTCGTGAAACCCGCGCAAGTCCTTACTCCTCATATGGGTACGCTCACGTGCCGGACTTATATGCAAAAAGTGTATCCTCTACCGAAAGGTAACCGAGATCCCATACCCGTTGAGCAGTGGCCGTCATGGTCATACAAGCAAATCATAATAATGGGGGCTAAAGAAAATGGACTTCCACCATGCTATATACGTTTTCTGAGAAAGTTGAAAGACAATGGCAACGAAGGTTATATAAGAGCGGACTGTTTGTTAATGCGCTATGGGAATAATGATCCATGTGGTTGTAGATTACCAACAATATTACTCCGAGAACCTCTTAAGATTTATTTGAAGGGAATTAAACACAAGAAACAGCGTCTAAAATTTGTTCCACAATAAATAAATTCAGGAAATCTACTTTCTGTTTTACGGTTTCCTTACCTAGCGATGAAATTTAGGTACATCGCCGCGAACGAAATTGAGGTGAATTTAACTTAGTCATTTGTGCAGCGCACAAACTCGGAGGTGCTAGCTGTGGGAATTTCCGGCAATGTGCGAAAATTCTCAAGAAGACGCGCAACCGTTTTTTGGGTCGTACCTAAATTTACATGTCAACTGTGCTACACATGTTGACATGTAAATTTCATAATACTTTGTAGAATTTCGATAAAAATAATCACTTCCACTCCGTTTCACGGCAATGTAGACTGAGCCTACCGGTATAAGCCTATGGTCAATTCGGCCATTTGTCTGTCTACCATACATAGGGCTACACGTTAATTAAATATGCTTGTTACTATATCCTCTATCCTGGCAAACTAAAAATGTAGTGTTAGCGATACGGAACCTTTAGTGTGTGGAGGCTACTTCGCAGGCCGTTTTTTTTTTTAGAATTTTTGTGCAATGCCTGTGTGAACCAAAACCGGATTGGTCCAGTATGGACCAATCCGGATTTGTTTCACACAGACCTCTTCCCTTCCCAGCATTCTTAGTCCAATCTTAGTGCTAAAATGTATTCAAACTAGATTTTACAATTTTTTATAACTTTTTTATTAATATAAATATTAAAATTATTAATAGGTACTCGGTTTTTATTAAATTAATTATATAAAATTGTACACTATCTCAATCGTTTGGTGAAATTGTATCTAAATTGAGCATATAGCACAACGCTACCCCGACACTTATACAAAACATACACAATTCACACAAGGAAATAAATCATTTGGAAATTATTTTATCAGTCAATAATTTATGCATAATATAATCACTAAAAATGAGGTAATTTAACTGCCTTGTAAAGTGATAATCACAATTAAACAAATACTGATAAAAACAAGAGCGTAAGTAACAAAGGTCGATCGTAGGCACAGTCCGCAGGGAACGCTGTGTGAGGCAACGTTGTGCGAGACTTCGCCGCAGTCACTCCACGCGTCACTCGCTCCATGTGCCTCACATTGCAGGCTAGATATACTCATCAAGTAAATACTAATCAGGAAGACTAGTCGATCATCTGAGTCTCGTTTGCTTTTGTAAAAACATTATATTTGTAGTAAATGTGAGAGGCGAATGTATGTGTGCGTGCGAGCGAGCGTCTCGGCGTGGAGTGTCTCAGCTCGCTCGTCGTCACAGGAGCGCGCGCAACTCGGCGGGTGTGCGCGCACTAGACACACGTTATACATTACACCGCGTAACATTCCAGTGCGGCGAGCTTCAGTTTGGTGGGGCTTTGTGGTTCTCACTCACTGGAATATTAGCGAATAACTTAAATGGAACTACATTATAGTTCTAATATATTTAGGTTACGCTTAACGATACCTATCTACGACATTCCTCATAATTGAGCAAAAGGCACTATGCAAATTTTACACATAAAACAATATTTGGATTTCGGTTTCAACGAAGATCGTTTGGATTTTACTAAAAATGGTTCAATCAGTGATGCAACGTGCCTTGTGCCCCCAACAACAACACAAACGTGTACGATACTGAACTAGTCCCAGTCTGCCAGGTCTTCGCCCCTCTCGCTCACGACGTATTACTTACATTACTTTTTACCTGATTTCTTACTACTTCGCAATGAAAAGGTGGTCGTAAACGACATAAATAAAATACTATCGGTAAGCCTTTCGTAATACATCGCCTATACCATAGACAACCGAGCTGAATTGATTTCCGTTTTTACTGTGGCAGAGGTTCTTGATTGTGTCAAAATGAAAACAATTTAAATGCCATCGAAAATATTAATTATAGAAATTCTAGCGTTACTTGTGAAACAAACACGTGTATAATAGAGAGTAGGTACGGCAGGCGCGCGGGCCGTGCAGGTCCGCGTAGTGTCTCGCGACTGTATCGTGTCCACCTCACACAATCAACAAACCTGCATGCATGAAGGCTGGATGTCTGAAGGCACTCGTTTAAACCCTTATACCACATTATCGTTATAGTTATTACTACTACATCGGACCCCAGCCGCGAGTGCTGGTTGACGACTGGAGTCTAATGTCCACGACTGTTGTATATATTGGAGTCTAACTTTGGTTGAATGTTTATTAAGATTATATTTTTTACAGTTAATTACTATTATGTAGCTGACACTTAATTTTCGTAGCTTTATTTAACTAGAAACTTGCTCTCAATTATAAGTATCTATTTATTTTATTACAAATTCTAAACAATATTGTAAATTCATGTTGAAAAAATCATGTCTACCTGCGTTATGTCATTAATTAAATTAACAAAGTCATTATTATCTACATACTTCATACTTGCTGCCAAAAATCACTGCACATTAAAATGTGAACAAAATAAAAAAGGAACTACATAGTTATAATATACCTAATTATTACGTTGTGTCACTACAGATATATTTCAGAGAACTAAATTATGTGTTATAATTATAACAAAACTGTAACTATACGAATGGAAAAATATGAACACAATAAAAGTTGAACTCTAAGAATACATAATGTGAATGTTCCTAATCAACTTTACGTCTCTTTACTTTACATACATAAATATATTCGCATTACATAATTTAACTATTTCTGTAACTTAATTAGTTATTTCCTTAGTGAGATATTACCATTCATTGTAGCTATAGACGTACATAGTTCACTGATTAGGGTAGCACAATAAGGCTCAGCGCACACGGCGACACGACACGATGCGAGGAACTTCAGCGCCGCAGTAAAAAACGTCGTGGTTCGTGCCGTTCGCCGGTGTGCGCTGATCTTTACACATACTTTGGCTTTGCATTTTGTTTAAAATAATAATAGCTTGTAACAATATAACTACATATTAAATAATAGTGGCAGGTATTGTCTATTGCATTTTAGTCGATGGGGAACACATTGTTTATAGCGTAAATTCTTATTGAGAATAACTGCAACACGATTATGACATACATTTATAATCATTCACACACAATAATATTAAGTTGTTAAATAATAATTGTTGCGGTATATGAAGTCATTTAAATTCAACATTGTCACTTAACTGGTACTAGTAAGTACTCTTTTGTACAAACTACATGAGAATACACATCCTGCTTGTAGTTTGTGCAATATAATATATCGCTACGTATGGCCGGCAACACTAAGTAACACGTTCTTCGTCTTTCTCGTTTAACTTACGCATTATGACTAAACTGTGGGTGTTGCTTCACGTTCCTACTAAAACCAGTTACAACTAATTTGAAACGACCCTGTATAATTACTCTAATACAATTATATAATTATCTTTGCAAACATTGATAACAAAGCTACAATAAGTAACAGCATAAAAAGAATGTAAATTTCGACGTTTATTTTCCAAATCTTTGGTGGTTAATTTAATAAAGTTCAATATTTGAAATTATTCATTATACAAGTAGCAAAAATAACTTGATACAAAGCGGTTTATTCAACAGTTGAGTATTATAAGCGGCTGCATTTTGCATCGAATAGGACAAGTGACAAATTCATATCGCAAGTACGTTTGCAATGAAAGTACTTGGCACAACAACATAACAACTTCAACGAATTTGACACCTGTTACAAAATTACTTTTACCTTTGAAACAGTTGCAAGGTACCGAACTATAAGTCGAGAAATCAATAAAAATAATTTGTACACGATCTCGCCTACATAAAACTATACACGCTTTACATCTTAAACAGTAAACTTAACATTAATAGGCTATGTCAAAAGTGACATCGATCTATAACTATATAATAACGTCGAGGTAAACTATATAGGATTCACGTCGAGACAAATCGACTCACTCAATATCGTCTCAGCAAAAATATTACTTTCCTGATATGAAAACGAATCGTCAGACGAAAAGAAACGCATCGTCGTCTCGGGTCGAGCTCTCACGAAACAACAAAACCGCCGTCCCGTCGGCCCGTCGGCCCCGTCGGCTCCGGCGGCCCGTCGGCCCCGGTCGGCACGCTAACGTAATAAATGCGGAGGGATCGAGGGTTCCCCCATATAACTTTACACTACAGTCTGAGACGATCCCCGTCGGACGATCTGTACGATATTTACACTAGGCTACGGCTACGATTCGAAGAGTCGGCGGCTCGGCGACCGACCTGAGGTAGATGTGGCAGGCGGGCGGCCGCCGCGGCTAGCAGCCGGCCGCGGGCGGCAGGCCGTTGGGCTTGCGCTCGGCCGGCGCCGCCAGCGGCTGCAGCGGCTCGGCGGCCGCGTCGTCGTCGGCGCGCGAGCGCAGCGACGACAGCTCGCGCACCCACGACGCCAGGCGCCCCGACACGCCGAACAGGTTGGAGCCCGAGCCCGTCGCCACCGCGCCCACGTTCACCTCGGCCAGCTCCTGCTCCTCCTCTGCACGACCGCGCGACAGTTAGTACGACACCGGAGGGTATGACATGTTTGGCCGAGAATATTTTACTCAAATATGAGCTAAAGGTCGGCAAAAGTATAATTATAAGCATTTGCAACTAAGAAGTCCAACTATAGTAGTGCAGCAGAGTTAGTACCAAGGGATGGAATGACAGTGGAATTCTAAAAATACACCAACCAAAATGTCTACTTGCGTCTGTTTAAAACTCCGGACTGTATACAAGCCAAGAGCATCAAAGCAAACAAGTACTAATATTGAATTCTTTTTATACATATATGTTCGAAACATGGGACAATTTAGGTAACTCAATTCTGATCGGCTTAGCCATAAAAGTCGTTGTCGCAAATGAATCCTACTGTCACTACAATGGTTCATGGTCGCTCAGAAAATGATAACAAAAGTGCCCGAACGCATTTCACGTTACGTTAAACATGCAAACTTGTACCGCTACTTACGTTTCAACAGCGTGCCGCCGACTCGGCACACGTCTCTACGGGGCGCAACGGTGGGAAAAGAAAAGCGGGCTCGTATTAAAAACACAGGTTCGTACTAGCAACAAATGTTATCATTTGCTGACGAAGACCAGGACGTAGGGGACAAGCAATTCAACGTCAACCTAAGCTCTGCGCCTAGGCTGACGATTCACAACAATGAAAACTGCTACTTGAATGTTATAGCTTGCCACATTTTCTACTCCTGGCAGATATACTAACATCAGCTTCGATAAGAATCTATACACTTTTGCGATCACTAATCCGCATATTTATCCAGGTGTAATCGAGCAATCTTTTTGAAATAGGTATCGTGGGAAAGATGCGGGGGCGGGGAAGTAAGCGTGGCTCGACTGACCTAGCGCGGTGCGCTGCAGCGCGTACATCTCCTGGCCCTGCGGCGTGTGGAAGAAGCTGCGCTGGCGGAAGTGCGGCTGGCTCGTGGGCACGAGGTCGGCCACCAGCTGCAGGAAGGAGGGCCGCGAGTGCGCGCGGTGCGTCCAGCAGGCGCGCATGAGCTCGTACAGGCGGTCGGGGCAGTGCTCCGGCCGCTCCATGACGCCGCCCTCCACCACGTAGCGCACCACCTGCTCGTTGGACAGGCCCTGCGAAGCGGCACGGGTTACACGCGGTCGGGACACGGCATGCGTGCGATACAACATCAAATCGATTACAATAGAGTATTTGACATCTATTAAAAATTTACTTCTGCCCGCGACGACGTTCGTCCGAGTGAAATTTGTTTTCACAAAATATATTCGCTCTTCGTTCGTTCTGTCTTCTTTTTTTGGTCGGCTCCTAAGAGTCGTATCGAGATGTTAAATAGCCTATAACGTACCTCAAGAATCAGGCTATAAAATGCAAAAAATTTTCAAGTCCTATGGTATTTCTAGAGATTAGCGCGTTCAAATAAACAAACAAACTCCTTGGCTTTATTGTATTATATATAGTATAAATTAATATTTATTACTAAAAGACGAGAAGAAACACGAATACTTAAGGTGAACCTAGTCCACATTTTTCCCATACAAACTTCGGGAGTGTTTTACTCCACTATTCGACAATGTACGTAAAAAAATTAAACATGGTATAATTTTGTCTCATTATTAATATTGTCTGTACGGAAACAGAATACTAAAATAAAAAGCCATTGAAAAGTTAGGAGCCAACAAAGATTAGTTTTTCTTGCTAATTTAACCTAACTTTGGGCGTGTTTAAGTAATAAAAGAAGTGTAAAATCTGAAAAACCAAGTCGGTACCGACAAAGCTCAAATATCGAAAAGTACAATAAACTATATTGGTCATTGATTTATGCAGTGGTTTTTTCATAAAACCCGATCTTCCGAAGGACTATTCTTGATTTTTAACCCACATGTTGTAGTATAAATGGTCCTGCATCTCACTCAAGAATGTTGAGCGTGCAGACTAGCGTCTAACTGCTCATCACTGTTACTACCTCTGTCGGACACGATGCCTGATGAGACAGCGTGCATTTTAACCAGGTCCATCAGTGAGTTCGAGCCCACGACTAGGTTCCCCTTAATGGCGCGAAATGACTATGACATTCCTGTGTTGTGACGTCAGATCACAGTAGTGCCGTGGTGTCTGTGACTAGCATAGGCGTTAAACTACCCATTCTGTTGAGATATTCTAAATATTTTTTTAACCGAGGAAAAAACGGAAGAGGTTCTCAAGTCGACGCGTATATTTTTTTTTATGTATGACCACGCATAGCTTTTTACAGAGTAGTCCGATTTCGATAAAAAATAAATGCAAACATGATTAGATCGTCACACCACTCAGCACTAAGTCTGTAGTTACGACTGAAGTTACGGGCGTTTCTTACTCCGTATCGTCTGAGAACATAAGATTACTTCGGGGTCCGAACTAATGATGAATGCCACCACCATTTGAAAGTTGTGCTAACTCCGAATGTTTTATTCCACGTTCGAAGAAGTTAATAAATCGCGAGTCAAGTTCATTTCAAAGATACGAACTTCTTATTGACGGGCCCGTATCGTCGTTGACAGACTTAGAGAGTAGGTGGCATACTTCAGGCGTCCAGTGAATGCCGATCTTTGTCCATCTCTGCGGATACATTCGCGCTACGTGTCCGACCCACTCCCACTTCACCCTGGTTGTTTTTTCACCAACATCCTCCCTGCTATTTAAGTTATGGAGTACATACAGGGTGGAGTTTCTAACGCGATCTGTTCGTGACACCTATTATGCTGCGTTGCAAATCTTGAATTTGGAGTTCTGTTGTTCAGTAAGTGACCAATGTTGTGCACCGAGAGTTATAACGGGTAGGATGCACATGTCGATGAGTTTTCTTTTAAATTTTTATTGGGGATTTCCTTTCATGTGTTCTTTTCGTTTTGGGCCCAGTAGGTCCTCCAAGCATTTTGGACGTAACTTTCGTCTTTTTTTTACTGTGGCTTAATTTTTTTCTAGATTTCGAAAAGTCTTATTTAAAAATCGAGTCAAATACCCTTTGCTTGTTTTCAATTGATGTAATTTCCTACTTAACAAAAATGAGCTAAAGTAGACTTATTGTTTAATGTAATGTACAGAAGTTATTTCAAAATGTCGTAAAGATATTGAAGTTGTACCGACAAAAACGACATTTTATACGTAGGATTGTAGGTTAAAGTAAATATTTGAACTCACTTAAATTGTATACAGAATTGTGAACTCAATAAAACTGTCTAGACGTGTACATACCTGATAAGGCTGCATGGCGAGCGTCGCCATCTCCCAAAGAACGACGCCGTAACTCCATATGTCGGTACTGCTCGAGAACACCTAAAGTACACAAGATGGTTAACAATCCAAACGATAGTAACGTCCTCTTCCTGCCCTTATCCTAATTTAACCTCTATCAAACTTTATTTCTGAATTCACTGTCTTCTCAGCCATGTGATCTTTTACACTGTCCATCCATACTATAATAACATAATAAAAATTGAGCGTCAGTCAACTTACTCCGTCCTTGAGGCTCTCAGGGCTCATCCAGCGCACGGGCAACAAGCCCTTGGTGCCTTTCCTATAGTAGTCAGTCTCGTAGATGTCTCTGGTCATGCCAAAGTCCCCGACCTTCACGGTCAGGTCGCCGGCGACCATACAGTTGCGCGCCGCGAGGTCGCGGTGCACGAATTTTTTAGCCGATAGGTAAGCCATACCGTCGGCTATTTCAATAGCCATCTGTAACAATACGGATAATGTTGAATAGTACGTCGCAAGCGAGATCGTCCGCGTGTTTCGTACTTTCTCCTTCGAAAATCAATACCAAAAGGTAGTTTTAGAAAAGGAGATGGATAACGTTGCCATACTACCTTGACCCAGAATAGACACAAATAAAATAATATGTATTATGAAGCAATAATAGTATTTCATAGCCGTGTATATTTTGGTTCGTCATAAAACTTGGTGAAGTGACATGAGACCCTTCCGAAATCTGATGACTAATAAATAAATTTAATCCTGCCGATTGCGGAGTAATCCACAGCATTCCAATGAATTGAATTTCACTTAAATCTAACGACTGTATCCTTAAATGATAATTCTTTTGTTATGCCACAGTTTATTGAACATTGGATCTCCGTTGAAAACCAGGCATAACGAGAAGTTCGAGAATATAATTAACTCTTTGTCTATGTTAAGCAGAACTTTATCCATGTCCTTCATCACTACAATTTTTATAGTTCAAGTTTACGAATCAAAGGAATTTGTTTTTTATACACAAACTGTACTCCCCCATTCCACTCCGTTAGAGGTTGATTAGTTTAGAGTTGATTTAAAAAAAATACAAGAGCAAGATATTTAATTTATTTATCAAGATTACTAATTCCGAGTCTTAAATTCTTCGAACCGCACATTATGATTCTTCCATACAAAATATAACATCCCCTAAACCCCCATTAGAGAGTAGTGTTAAAAAACAAATAATGCAGACTACTACATTTTTGGTCAGGTTGTTATGTATTCGTGCCTAATTTCGATTATATTCGCTCAAAGAATATTATTTTTCTTATAAATAAATTCCCCCTTTTCTCCCACCTAAATATTGATTTTCGCAAAATACTTTCCGCACTTTCGTTTTAAACTACAACTAGTTTAAAAAATTTAAGGTTTTATCTTTCGCCGTAGGGCTGTGCGAGAGTCTTACGAACATAATCATGTTCTTTCGTAGACAATGCGTTAATTCGTTGTTGCTATTGTACCATTCGTTTCTATTGTGTGTGTGGCCTCCGCGTCGGGCTGGTGGGAGCGCAGGTAGGTCTTGAGGTCTCCGCACTCCATGAGCTATGGGGTGGTATGTAACTGATGACATACCTGCAGTATGTTCTGCAGCGTGGGCGGGTCGTTGCCGCCCTTACGCGGCAGTGAGGCCTCCGCGTCGGGCCGGTGGGAGCGCAGGTAGGTCTTGAGGTCTCCGCACTCCATGAGCTCCATGATGACGAGCGTGGGCTGTCCACGCGACACCACGCCCATCAGCCGCACCACGTGGAACGTGTCGAACGCTTTCATCACCGACGCCTCGTTCAAGAACTCTTGACGCTCCCTGTGAGGGTGAAATTGTGTTCAGTGCTCCTTAAGTACAAATTATCTGAATGAATGTATTCCAATATTGCTTGTTCTACTTACCGATCAGTAGCATGCTCGTTGACAGTTTTCACGGCACACCGTGTCTCGGGTTTTCCTTTTTCAATACTTTTGCCAAGACCTTCATACACCTGAAAAAGAATCAAGTTACATACTGATATTGACATACTGAGATTTACTGATATTTATTAGACTTATAACCATAATTCCAACATCGAAAGCTGAAAATAATGATTTATAAAAAAATTAATAGGATCTAGAAAAAATCTAAAAATAATCTAGGTGACAAATCTGTCACCTAGATTATTTTTATTTAGGCATTACGAATAACGGTGTGAAAGTTCATTACCAGAACACGAGTGGGAAAAAAATATTGTTTGTCTGTCACAAAAATCTGTTTTTTACTCATATTTCGTAAAGTAGGTATTCGTTTTACGAGAATTTATGTTAATTAATTTGACGCAAAAAAAATCTCAGTATTTTTTGTGGGACGTTTACGAGAACATTTACGAGATGTTTACAGGTTTCCTGACATTAAAAGTTTGGGGAACATGCTTTTGTTTCCGCACCACCTTTTTTTATAGTAATATAAAACGCACGTTATTCTTTGCTTGATATCGCAATCCTAACGAATCGATTTTTAATTATGAAGCAATTTATGAATTGCAGGTGGTTTTCTTATCCCTCTTCTTCTATCTAGTTACTGCTAATATTAAATAAATAAAATAAAAAAAATGTTCATTTCAATTATAGAGTACAGATACATACATGATTTGGAGATCAACTTTTAAACATGAATTGCTAGTGTTAGGAGGAACGATTAGTGTGTATATTAAAAGGCTTTCTTAAGCAAAAAAAACCTAGCACGCACTATTTAATACAGGAGTAGGTATGCGCTTTTCTCCAAACGCTCTTTGCCTTATATCTCGAGAACAATAGATCCTAAATGAATGACTTTTTGTGCAGGATTTACTAAGGAATAAACTAGTACGATTCGTTGAATTAAACCGGATGCTTCACGAGATTTTTGTAAAAGTGTGTTTTCGAGACCTTGTCAGCCATTTTTTTTACGAATATAATTTATTTATGGACTTTTCACACAGCATTGCTCCTATCATAATTATCATAATTCTTGTGAAAGTCCTACAGAAGTATTTTTTTCCAGATTTGCCTTGCAATAGGGTATTATGAGAAAAAATCTAAAGATATATTATTGAGATAGCTTAGGCAAAATGCAGTCGGAAAATGTTAGTTTTAGTTCATAAAACAACAAAATTAATTTTAAAATACAATTTCAAGATTTCAGTTCATACCCACAGAGCAATATGGTGTCCACTGCGTCCAGCGTTTTGGTCAAATTACGCGCGAAATTTGAAAATGTAAAATTTAAATGCATATTTACGGCACTAATCGATTAAATAAAAATGTTGTGTTTTTTAGTGGTTTATTAGCACTCTAGAATCGAATTAATATACTTTTCAAAAATGAGTGTAATACTCTATTATAGGTAAATCTTATTTTTCTGTGCTATAAAAGTACGCTGTGAATTGATACTGATAATAATCCTCACGGCTTCTACAATAGAGTTGAATCAGACTTACCATTCCGAACGAGCCCTGTCCCAGTTCGCGTATGAACTCGACGGACGAGCGAGGCACCTCCCACTCGTCGGGCACGTACATGGTGGACACGTACTCAGGGTTGACGCTGGCGAACAGCTTGTTGGCCTCGGCCGACGGCAGAAGGCCGCGCCGCGCGTACCAGATGCCGCCACCCAGCACCACGAACATGATGACGCAGCCGCCCACGACGCCCCAGATCCATTCGTACGCGGCTTGAGCTTTTCTCTCCTGGAAATATTAAAAAAATTGGAGTCGACTGTTTTTGTAGTACATGCGATGCATAATCAGCCTATCATATTCGCACTGCTGACACACAGGCCTCCTCTTGGTGCGGGGGAGTGGGCCGTAATCCAAGGACATGCCAGTTTCTTCAAGATGTTTTCCTTCACCGTTTTGAGAGCAGTAGTCCTACTTCCTACTATATATAATATTAGCAGCGCTCCGCAGTTTCACCCGCGTAGTTCCCGTTCCCGTAGGAATACGGGGATAACATATAGCCTATGTTACTCAGTGATAATGTACCTTTCTAACGGCAAAATAATTTTTGAAATCGGTCCAGTAGTTTTTAAGTTTATGCGTTACATACAAAAATACAAATCTTTCCTGTTTTTAATAATTGTGTAGATAATAAATGTGAAAGTTTGTTTTTTTCGGATGTTTGTTCCTCAATCACGCAAAAACGGCTGCACGGATTTGGATGAAATCTGGCAAACAGATAGTTTATAACCTGTATTAACACATTGGATACTTTTTATCCCTGTATTACGTTCCGGCGGGATAATTTTCGACCTCCACGCGGGCGAAGTCGCTGGCAAAAGCTAGTGATGAAAGAATTTACACGAAGTAAAGCGCCTACCTGGGTTCGAACCTACGACCTACTATTCGTAAGTTGCGGCCGTTACCACTGGGTCACCACATGCGTTGCGTTGAGTACTTAGACAGTTGATAATTTCTAGGTTATTTTTTTCATAATTGACATACACGTTTACGAACTACATCAGCTAGTGTACTAGTGTAGTTCTTAAACATGGTAAGTATCAGTGCAATGTATCAGCAGTCAATAGTAGGCAGCTGGTATATGGAGTGAGGGTCGAGTGAGATCATCATTGTTTGCGAAGACCCTTGTGCACTGTAATGCTTCCTGCATAGTTGACTATGTCTAGTCTCGTAGTCTCCATAGAGAATATCTGCAGTGACCACGGAAAAAAGAATTAGCCCTCGTTCAGGCGGGCGATTTTTTAACGCGCACTGGATTCTGAATATTCGACTCCACTTTTTAGTGCTTTAGCTGGGAAGAAGAATTGGCGCAACAAACTCACTAAAAACTTAAGAATATTTACTTACTCTATCTATATTTATAAGGCTTATGTAGGTTTAAGCCGTCGGCGAGTGCTGTGTTATAATTTAAATAAATAAAAAATGGAAAAACTGCTGCTTTAATTTAATTACTTCTAAATATAGAACTGAAAAATATGTGACGTCACACAAGGGGGACCCATCCCCCTTGTGTTTCACAAGTGTGACCACCTGTGACAAGGACGGGGGAGGGTCAAAATATCATAAAAAAATTGTGTTACGTAATTTATGGATGGCCCCTTACCGGTATAAAGATGGGCACGGCAGAGGCGTTCCCAGCGCCGGCGGCCGTGACGGGCGTGACCTCGACGCTGTAGTTGCCGGGCGACAGGTTGCGCAGCGTGTAGCTGTGCCCGTTGTTCTCGTAGTCGTCCACCGCGATGCAGCTCTGAAGTCCCACGTCCTGGCCCTACGCAACAACACACGTTTGATGCATTATTCTTTATTCATCACACATCATATACATTTCATTTTCATACATACTTCATACATTTCATTCACAACCACTTTTGAAACGTCAGAAGCTAAGTGCACAACCAATCGGTTTTTTTTTTCCTATGGAAAAGAGCCGGCAAGAAACTCCATGGGTTACTCTTTTAAAAATACTTTTGCTTTTATAATGGTTTAAAATTACACTGTTAATAGGTATGGGAAGACAGTATAGGCCTATCACCGAGTACCACTGAGGAAAGAGGGATATGCTGATAGAAAAGTCAATAATTAAAACCCTCCTCCCAGACCTCTTTAACTGGCGCAAATCATACCTCATATCCCTTTCTATTTATTTATATGTACTCTGTTGTACACCAAAAAACCCTTTTTTTTTAATGCTACGTGAACTGCGCCTGTTGACGTCTTATCATATTGGTCGAGGAGTAAACAACTAAGCTGATTATAACATTCGTTAAAAAAAATACTTTAGGATTTTTACAAGGGGAGGCGGGGCATGGTTGTAGAGTACTCAACTGAAGGAGTTGAATTTTCCTAAATGGATTGAGTTCAGCCTCTCAAACCAATAGTAACAGATATCTACAAAGAAAATTAGGAATTTTAAGTAAATTATGTACCGCCAAGTTATCGTCGACGCGAAAGTAGTGCACGGCGTAGGCTACAACGAACCCGTTTGGTTTGTCGGGCGGTTTCCACGTCACGTTCACTTCGCCTAACGTCTTGTTCGACACGATCACTTCTGCATGCAAGTTGCTCACTTTATCCGCGTTTACTGCAAAGAAACGGAGGTAAAAAAACCTTGGTTGACTAATAATCATCATTCTCCTGCCCATATCCCAATTCAGTTGTGATCGGCGCAACATGTCTTTTTCTTCCACACTTTATTAGTCGTCATCTCTGTAGTCAGACTCTTTCGAACCATATCATCATTCACAGTCCATCCATCGTTTCTTTGGGCTCTCCCTACTCTTATGGCCATCGACATCCATTTCCTCCCGACTTTATCCTCTCTTATTCCTCCGTAGCACATGCCCATACTATGACAACCGATTTTCATACCATTCATCCCTTTTGTGGCCAAACATTCTGGCCGATACAAGACAGTAAGTCTAACCATTGTTTTATGTCTTTATCTTTAGTTTAAGGGGAATGCGGGAGTCACAGATTATTCCCGTGACCAGCCGCCATTTCATCCATTCAGTGTTAATTTTGTGCTTAAACGTCCGATCTACTTCGCCCTCGCTTTGCAGGAGTGAACCGAGATACCGAAACTCGGAGCAGACTGGGAGAAGCGCGCCATCAAGCGAAATCGCTCAAGAACTGTAAAGACCGCCAAAATTGCAGAACATAACATTCAGTTTTAGTTCTGCTGATTTTCAAGCCAATATTCTCTGCTTCTGTTGCCAATTGTCCAATGTGCTCTGGATCTCAGATACATCGTCACCGACAAGAACAATGTCATCGGCAAACAGCATGCAGCACCAGGGTGCCTCTTCCTGTATGGCCGACGTCAGAGCGTCCAGGATCACCTTCAAGGCGATCCCTGGTGCAAGCTTACAGGCACAATGACCTCGTCGGTATTGCCAGCAGCTGATCAGACGTAGGTACTAGATTGACTGCATAGCACGAATTAACTGTACATACTTCCCAGGCAAACCTTTCTCTTTCAAGGTCCACCACAACTCATCCCGATGTACCCCTATATACTTTACTAAGATGTAAAGTTGTCATAGTCATAAATAAAATGTCTTCAAAATATTGACGTTGTAGCGTAGCCGAAACCAGACTTTATGTTCGGGCACTAAAGTTATATTTCCTAGATTACATACATTTAAAACAACATAGTTTATTAATTCAATGGATCTCCATCAGAGGCTACAGAATAGGGTATTTTACTGTATATGAGAAACAAATCTAAAAATATATTATTGAGATAGCAGTCGGAAAATGATATTTTCAATTCATTAAATAATGACTACATTTTAAAATTAAATTGAAAGATTTCATTTTTCTTTAAATCTTTTTTTGTACACCATGAAATAGTAGCAGCCATGTTATTACGTCATACCGCTGTTATAAACTGATCAACTAAACAACTTTGTACTTTCATTTATTTTCGTAACCAAAGTATTTTTTATTGAAATAATATTTTACATTCAGAAACAGCAAACTAACGATTAGTAGAATTATAACTCTTTTTTTTTAATTATAAACGATTATCATACAAAATATCAGCACATTTGGTTACACAACAAACTGACGTCATACCCACAGAGCAATATGGCGTACACTGCGTCCAGCTGTGCAGTTTTCGTCAAATTATGAAAATTTAAATCCATTTTTATGGCACTAATAGATTAAATAAAAATGTATTTTTTTAAGTGATTTACTATCATTTTGGAATGTAATTAAGACGCTTTTCAAAAATGGGTGCAATACCCTATTACCTACATCTATCTAATCTAATACCTTTAAACAAGCAATTCTTGTATTTATGTATATATAATCTGAATCTCGGAAACGGCTCCAACGATTTTTATGAAATTTAGTATGCAGCTGGTTTCGGGGGCGATAAATCGATCTAGCTAGGTTTCATTTTTAGAAAATGAAAAAAAAAAAAAAAAACCGAGCGAAGCTCGGTCATCCAGATATTACAAGTTTAATTGAAGAATCAGAACCACTACATTCACTTATAATCAAGGTACAATAAGTTTGACGTTTTAAGTTTAGTTGGGTCCGAAAGCTTACCTAGTTCCGAAGTGCGGAAGGTATTATAGGCCCGATGTTCTGAGCACCAAGTGCTGTTGTACGCTTCGAGATCCTCCTTCTCGTGTTTGGCGCGGCAGGCGTAAATGCTGACTGTGTACCACGTGAAGTGCCGTAGGTTCGTCACCGTCAGTGACCTTGTGTCGCCCCCGAGCTCGAAGTACATGGATTCGACGGAACCTGCCGACAAATGAAGATTTTACATGCTTCTACTGACCGATGGCCGGTGTCCAAGCGAGATGAACCAACAACCTGAGGAAGGTGGCTGAGGCAGACGTCAATCTGCTGTCTGGTGTGTTAGTCATAACACATAGGAAAGTTTTCATCCCAGTAGTACGTTACCGTGGGATGATTTCACAGCTCCACGCAGGCGAAGCCGCAAGCAAAATCCTACTAGCCTTCTTATATATTGGTTCCCAACAAATAGATACTTATTTACGTTCCAGGTTTTAATTTCCATACTTGTAAATTGTTTAAGAACGACTATCCAATTTTACTGCATGCAATACATAGCTTTTTAATCGGGCCCGGTGAACAACACTTTATTCATGCAAGTCAAAGAGTTTCCAAGTTCAAAGGTTACTTATCAGTAGGTGATTAAAGCGATTTGCCCATATTACATAACTAGCGATATTTAAGTACTATAGATAGGTACACCTCTGCCTAACCCTGGGGATTACGGGTCGGGGTTATAATTTTTTTATAAAAAATAAACCATTTGTGATAATGATAACGACGTGGCAACATGCAACAAATCCCCGTCACAATATAAATATGGACAGTACAGAAACTACGAACAAACATTCGAAACGGCACACTCGCAGAGACGCGCGCATCTGTGAGACCGCTACGTGATAGTCGCGATGCTCTCACGGGTGCCGTGTCGGTGTTGAGACGAGTAGGCGCGTTATAAGTTTACCTTTTGCGCCACGGACCACCCGCGATCTTTCCGGCCACCAGAGTAATGCGTGTTTCGTAATAAAATGCTGTTATAAACATACTAATTGTATGTAGGTATATAACAGCAGAATATATATGATGCTCAGATATTAACGAAGTAAGGAATGAAAGTACAGGTGAAGCTAATAAAAGCGTGTTAAAATAAAATTTTCGCAGCAATCATCTTAAATTTACATTTTGACCAAAGAAGAAAGTCGCAAGGAGGGAGGCATGGCATGTATGAACGCTTTTTTACTAGACGATTTCTCCGCTTTTCACAAACACCTACCGGAACTTCGTTCCTTCAAAGCACTTTTCTATTTTACAAACGCGAGGAGCGATAACCATAACTCTAATGAGGCGTAGGTAATCTTTCAACAAATAGGCCTAGTTTCCATAACGACCATATTTATACGGGGTCCGGCGCCGTGATATAAAAAAAAGTTGTGTATGTTTTTGTAACCTGTGGAGTCCTTTACGACGCAAGCTTTAGGCTCGATGCGATTGTATTTGGCTGAAATGAGAACGAGGCCATAAAGGACGAACAGTGAAGGCACAGAAAGGCATGGCATTGAGTACATGAATACGTATTAACGTAACCTTTGCGAGTAAAATGGTCTTACCATGGGGTAACCTTATATCCAGTAACTGGAGGTTATAGAGGTCAGATAGGCAGTCACTCCATGAAAGATACTGGTACTGGGCTGCTTCTGGTAAGACTGAAAACCGACCCCAAGGTATTTGGGAAAGAGCTAGGAAGATGATGATTATGACAAACTCGCGAATTACCTTCCTCGTCCGTACTGTTGGTGTAGTTCTGTCCGAGCGTGGGCGCGACGGTCTGGGCCAATTTCACAAGCATGCTGTTCATGTAGTGATCCTGAGATCGCTTTACCCTTTTTGAATGCTTCTGTCTATCAACCTGTTTTCTGTACACCTGTAATGAATCGGCTTTTAGTCTATACTAATCTAAAATAATAATATAATATTATAAAGAGGGAAGATTTGCTTGTTTGTAAGTTTAAAGAAAAAAAAAATAAAAAGAACGCTAAGAGCAAACGAAATACATATTTTCGCAGGCGGGCGATAAAGTGGACGAAGTCGCATGCAGACGCTATAAATCAAAGATAATATTTTCCTCATGGGCCCAAGCCAAGTTGGAGATTCATACAAATTGTGCTGAACCGGTTCAACTTAGCATACTTATTCAGCCCTAGTCCCTAAGGATGTGTTCTTAGGCATTAAATTTAACTTTAGGAGTTCATCACCTCCAAAAACTCGAAATCTGTGACCCCCACGTGATCGTTATGGTAGTTTTCGAGCAGCAGCTTATTATCATACCAGGTTCACCAGTTTGGTGGTGGAGGAAAGAGACGTGAAGTTCATCCATTGAAAAGAGCAGTACCAAACTCAACACTCGTCTAGCCAAAAGAATCTCCCTTTTCAATGGAGGAACTTGGCACCTAGTCCCCTTCATCAAAAAATTTTTCTTCCTTTCATATAATAATACAATCTCTTACACTATTCTGCAGGTCGTTCTCGAAGGTGATGGTTTCTTCCCGCTCTCTCTCTGAGCCCGAGTTGAACCGCATGCCCGGTTTGTCCTCTTCTTTGCAAGAGCACGAGCCATTGGTGACGTCACCGGTCGCCTCCTTCTCCTGACTTTCCGGAGACTCTTCTGTTCGAGCAGTTATCACATTCGCTAGGGCACTCGCTGAAATAAGAAAAATGTATCCAGTAAATATAGCTGTATGACTGTATACAAGTATGTAATGTCATCTTCCTACCCATACTTCTTTTTTTTTTTTTAAAAACGTTGCCCCACACTAGGAATTACTTAATACTGTATTGTGGGTGCGTTTACAAACATTTAAACTCACATACACAAACAGCCAGACCCGGAACAACTATTTGTAGGTCATACCAATATTTGTTCCGTACGGGAATCGAACCCGCGACACGCAGCGCAGCAATCAATCGCTTAACTGCTGCGCCAACCGTGTCGTTATAGTCGCTTTGATTATATTTTCCAATGGAAATTAAATAACTATTGTATGTAAAAGCGCAGAATAGAATGAAACACCTGCTCTTCATGTCTTTATGATACTTAAGTAATGAGGCCGAAAAGATCTATCTCGGTCGACAGATTGAACCCTTTTCGCCAGTGTCAGAAACGGGTCATTGAAATTCCAAAGTATTTGATAAGAACTTACGATTAGCGCAGTAGTTAGTGTTCGCAGTGAGCAGCTGTGGCACGTTGTAAATGCTGGCCTGCACGGCCACGTGGTACAGCACGATGGTGCCGTTGGGCATGGCCGGCGCGGCCCAGCGGATGAACACCGAGTGCGGCGACAGCGACTCTACGGACACGCCCTGCGGTGAACTGGGCCCTGCAAATATTCAGTTTATTCTTCATAATGGCACACGAACTAGGTATGTTTAAATAAGATTTTTTTTTTTCAAGTCAACAATACCTACATATTTTATTCAGCATGAGTGTCACGTCAACAAGCGTGAACTTTAAAACGCCTTTAAGAACATATATCTCAAGGTTTGACTAATTAAAAAAAGGTAAGGGATCCCTGATCTACTTTAAAGAAGATGTTTTTGTTGGTTTGGTACTTACGTCCAGGTAAGGTGGTGAAGTATATGATGGAACTTTGTGCACCCTTTTTCTCTTGCAGTGTGGTGTACGTCTTCACATAGGCCGCATATCGCGTATCTGGACTCAAATGTGTCAGTGGGTAGAATGAGGGCTGCATATTTAGACATGGATTCAACAGAATGTCTTTTTGGTTGCCAGTAGGTAGGTCTCTTGAACCATTACGTGCTTCGTCTATGGTTACATCCACAACATTCCATCTATAAACAAAACAAGGTTATTGGTTATTTAAATTTACTGTCCGGATAACAAATATATCATTAAAATTAAGAAAATAGAACTGTAAAATAGTAGTGTCTGGATCTACTTAATTTGAACACTACAATATGAATAAAATGACAAAAATCTATCGTAATCGCAACTCAATACTATACTTATTCAACTTTCTTTTGTTTTAATAACAATTTATCTTTGGCATACTACCATTAAACGATGCATGCAACTCACCTACATATAAAAACAAATGATTAAGTGAATACTAACATGTCGGAGCACACGTCCCTCTGCTCGTACAGCGTGACGTTCTGGTTGAGCTTGGTGGGGATGTAGTACACGGAGTAGCCCAGCAGCTTGCGGATGTCCTCGGGACAGTACATGTTCCACGTGAGGATCACGGCGCGGTCGTGCAGCTGGCTCACGCGCAGGTGCAACTTGTCCGGTAAACCTGCGAAATCGTCAGCCACAGAAATCGTTATAATCAATGTTACCGTGAAGCAATTACTATATTCTATCTCTAAAGTGGTCTCCAACCTCAGCAATGAGGTAACGACAGAGACGATACTCCTCTCTTTTTCAATACATTTCAGAATGAACAATACTGAGCACGAATGTTTGCGTGCTTAATAACATCGTGGTCTACTCACAGGAGGCCTGATTTCCGTTGTTGTCTTCTGACACTTCAATTTCAGTGAAGTTGGACTTCGGATCTCTAGTCATGTGCTTAAGCGGCATTATCTGGGTTTGGTAGCACAGCTTTGGGTTTAAATGTATGAACAGGGAGCCCCCTGAGATGTCAATGTCGCCGTGAGTTGGCCAGTCCCATAACAACTCGAGGTTCGGGTTGTTGAATATATGTAAAACTTGTCTGAAACGGTATCAGTTATAAGTAAATGAAATAAATATAACGAAGTGTATCATAAAAGTGTTGTTCCGGCAATCAATTTCCATACTGATCGGTTTATAAAATTATAACAATAATGTCCTACTTGTGTATCCTTTGAAAAGGGAGACAAGAAAATAATATTAAATAGACCTTTAGTAATTAACTAATCAATCAATGTAAAAAAATAACTCTGACAGTAAGTATGTTAACCCTATGAAAAAATTCCAAACGAAACAATGAACCAAATTAATCAGAATTCATAGGTACTTCATTAACCGACTTCTTTTTAATTGAATTGGACGTGGTAGAAAATGTAAGGCTTTGGAGCCATCCCTGATGGTTTGAAAGGCGATTGATTTATCAATAAATCCTTTACTTAGTTTAATACAGTACCTAGTGGTGTCTATTATATTAATTATGAAAAAACTGTCGTCGGAAAATAGGTGGGTAACATCTATGATAGATTTATTATAATTACATATTATGTTTATGTACAAGTAGTATATTTAAGGAGTCGGGAAAGACTTAAATAGGAAAAAACAATATTTACCTATTATTTAGATATATATGAACAAATAAGCAAACATACCAATCTAATCTACTCTATTGTGTTTTATAATACTAGTATTGAACAGAATCTTCAGCCCCCTGCTCCGCGCCGCACCTCTATGCTGAAGATCGTGACCTCTGTGGGGTAACATCTTAGCTCAAACGATGTTCCTCCATTAATTTAACATTCACATATTTCTTATAGAAACACAAAAGCAACCAGAAATTTTAATAATATGTATAATATTTATGTAAAATCACAAATTTTAGTTTTGACTCACCTGTTTTTAGGCTTGGACTCTGAGGGAAAGTATCCGGTGATTTTCTTCAGGTTCTTTAGAAACATCAGTGACACTAGTGGGTACGCTCGTATTACTTGCAACGAGCCCGTTATCTCGCGTATTTCACCCAAGTACTGCTCTAGTAGTGCCAGCGTGTTACCTACAATTAAAGACCTCAAATAAAGATGAGTACTATGAAAGCTAAATTAGCGAAATACTTCTTAGTTGCTTGTAGGCATTTAAACAAGTACATTTTATTACACAATGACCGTAAGTAAAAATAAAACAATGGCATTCTCATCAATTAAAAAAGCGGCGACTAGTTAAAATTGGACTATGCAGTCTTCTTTTTTTCCAAATGATTAATCAAATTGTAATAAGCAGTTTTAAGTGACAGCTTTTCAAGTCTCTAAAGAACACACGACCAGGATATAGGGGGACTCGACCGTATGTCATGTAGCTCACCCCCTGAGGCGCGCACGGTGATCTCCAGCTTGCCCTTGACGTGCGTGCAGCCGCGGAACTTCTCCGCGGCCGACACCGTGTCCACCTTGTCGCCAGGACACTCTTTGACACAGCCAGACGGCGGGCACCTTTGACATGTTGCGTTCTGCGGATCGCCCACCTAACAATCGTAACACAATTATTTATTAAATATTTGTTCTTCTCATGAAAATAGTATTAAAGATCCTTCTACACCAGGACACAATGGCAATCTAGCCAGGTCGCGCTGCAAACAAAATGTATGGTGGAAACGCGATCTATCTGCACCGCAATGCCAACCCGGTGATGTAGGACCCTTATTATTTTCAACATTTTTTTTTAACACACCTCCATAAATCCGATGTCGCAGTCGTAGACGCAGCGGTTGCCGAAGATCTTGTACCTTCTGCCCGAGTCGGACGTCAGTGGCGCCGGCGTCGAACGGCACTCCTGCTCCGTCACACAGCGACGGAACAACTGCAAATAATACAATACTTTGTTTAGTTAGTCTGTACTAATTAATACATTGAAGTGTCTGTTTGTAATGTCAAACCGGCTTTTTACTAAATACATGAAAGTAAATGTGTACTAAAGAAAGCATCGTCTGACGCACTACGGATTTGGCGTAACTTCTGTCCTTATTGGCAATCGTGCGCATAATTTTCTTTATTGAAAGTCCCATAGTATTTGTCAGGCTCACGCAAACAAAGCCAGCCGTCCTATAAATTGCAGTCGAGTAGGTATAATAGGTACTGAAGTTTTGTATGGACCAGTTGTTAATGTTTTCTCGATTACGATGTTGGTCCCATGAATGATAAATTCTCTAAATTATTTTGAAAACCGCATCAAAATCCGGTGCGTAGTTTAGAAGAAAGAAAAGAGATTTATAATTATGTTTATAGGTAGTCACCTGATATGTGCCGTTCGCAGGGCAGGAGTCCACGCACTTCCGTTCGATGCCGTAGCCGAAGGAGTAGTTGCGGCAGACGTGGCAGTCCTGTGCGGAGGGCCCCGAGCAGCCGCCCAGACACGCCTGGTTGCAGCACGTGCCGTTGTCGAGGCAGCCGCGGTCGCCGCACATCGCGGAACATACTAAATCAATAACAACACATTTAATTACACCCGGTTTCTGAACGTAGAATTTCAAATTGAGTAGTTGTCAAACCCTACTTTAACATTACTTAAGGTGACGCCCTGTTAAATACAAAATGGTAATTGGGTTGATAGGGTAACCCGTTCCTTTAAGTAAAGCCGTTCACAATGTAACACATATAGTCGTTGAATTTCGCGAGCTACATTTAAGGAAACCTTAAGTAACGCTAAACTAGAGTTGGACAAATTCTACCCTTGTAATTCTCAAATCAGAAACTGATAACTTAACTTTGTACAAAGAAAGTTGTGTATTTCATGTTTAACCCTTTTTAACCCCATATTGATTTAGCAGAAGGCTAATTATAATTGACGGCTAACCCATTAGAACTATTAAACCGTTATAAACCCTTACGAGGGAAAGATTTACTAACACGTTCAAGGGATAAGGGTTACCCTTATGTAATAATTGGGTTGAAGGGGTAACCCGTTCCTATAAGAAAAGCTATTCACAGTGTAATACATATTGTCTTGGCAAACCTTTATTGGAATCCCCAACTAGGTAACACGAATGGCTAACTGAAACGGTTCCTGGTTACAGATGGATTAAGATTGTGCTATTCGTGAAGAGCAGGCTGTGTTCACCTTCTATAAAATCTCAAAACAAATGGAACAAAGATCACCAAGAGGCGGGAATTGTTCAATAACTACTGAGAGCCGAATCATTATAATGGAGCGTGTGTCATATATGTATATCATATCATTGCATCATTCACGTAACTATGCTCAATGACCCATGCTCCCCAAGTCCATTGCTCCCTTTGTTTACAATACGTCCATCAATTACTTAATAATAATCTGTTAGCTTACATTCATAGTGCGCCTGTACTCATAGCTCATCCTATAGGCCATTTTCATCATTGTCATGAATCTATGATATGAAACTGAGGTCTGATAATTAATAAGCAATACTCACCCTTCTGGCAGTGCTTGTCATCCCAACACAGCAACCGGCCATATGCATCGGACGGGCACTGCGACTGTCGATGGTCCTCCACTCGACTCTGTGCGTTCGGGCACAGCCCACAGAGTCGCGTGTCGTAGTTCATCTACAAATGAACAATTGGGAGATGACGAGGTCATCCACATTATTTTAAGAGTTACTCATTACAACACTATGTGCACGATCCATTTAATATCACAACATTGAAAGTAATGATATCATCTTCATGAAACATACCAAATGTATTGTAAAATTCTAAACATTGTTTGAAGAAGCTATGGAATGAGCTTCGAACAGCATTCAACAATTTAAGTGATTTAAATGACTGAATGGTATGACTAAGAAATACTAATATATAGTGTTTTACGTAAAACGTAACATCGTAGATTCGTTAGTTAGGTTCAAAATAAATCCGTTAATTAATATGTTGTGTATGTGTTTGTGTATCATAGGTAAACACGAGTCGTGGCGGAACTAATAACCCGATCCCACGGTCCATGACCAGAACAAGTTTACTGAAGAACAATAATAATGTGAGGGCAGTACCTACTCCACTTTTATTGGACACATGTCCGGACGGAGGCGATCACAGAATAGATAAAAGAGGTTAGAAGGGCCATGTGGGCGGGGCAGGCGCGCCGCACTTATGAGCAAACGCTCATAAGTCAACCGAAATTTGGTTCACTGGTCAACAGTCGCGCTCATATTGTGAGTATTGTGACAAAGTGCGAAGCTCCGCGAAGAAAATTGAATTATGCCGTCTTGCGCAATA
This sequence comes from Polymixis lichenea, assembly GCA_949091785.1. Taxonomy (NCBI): domain Eukaryota; kingdom Metazoa; phylum Arthropoda; class Insecta; order Lepidoptera; family Noctuidae; genus Polymixis; species Polymixis lichenea. The sequence continues at coordinate 9,156,163 of OX420932.1, read as the reverse complement.
GCGCACGTTATAATAATAACGTATGGAAAAAGCCAGGTGTGTGGTGTAGCCCGGGAAGGGATTTCTTTTCACCGGTAAGTCCAAAAACCTTAAAATACAAAGTGATATTTATAATTATTAAAATTGTATTATGTAGTTTGTAGACAAAAACGATATAATCACAAACAGATATAAAATTATACATTGCTTGCAATGCATGGGTACCATCTTGTACTAGCTGAGTGATCGCGCAATGTATTGCGTTCACTGCGAACGTCGCGTGCGCCGAGCCAAATCTAAAATTCTGCGAAATCCATGCGCATCGATAGTGTTGTACGTGTGTCAGTGTATGTCAAGCGCAGAGTTTGCGTTAGTGTGATAACCAATAGCAAACTCGCGATCTAAGTGGGTGTGGTTTATTTGTGTGCGTAATGCGCGTATGTATTGGTGTCTTGCTTGTAGTAAAGAGTGGGAAATAAGCGGCGACACTCGTTATAATACAAATCAGGAACTATTTCCTTTCTAACCTCTTTTACCTATTCTGTGGAGGCGATGCTACGGAATAGGGTTATTCTCAAGTATATGCGCCAAATATATGGCCGTGTGGCGTAGAAAGGAAATTATATAAGCTACTGACTTTACATAAAAAAGCAAAGTACAAGTTAATTTTTGCCATTAACGATTAATTTATCACACAATCTTAAAAACTTTTAGGAACATGTCCACATTATGGCGGAAACTAACAAGAAATAGACAGCTCATTTACTCTTTCAGAGGAATTTTAGGGTTGGGTTAGTTGGATATTCAATATTCAATTTTGTAATGTATAGTTATGTTTTTCTTTCGACCAAATAAAGTATTGTTTCCTTTGATCTCTAAAAATTTCATAGGATGCAACAACTTCTACGAGCAGAAATATAAAAAGATTGCGTTATGAATGTAACTTACCCTAATAACGTTGTCGGCTTGATCCGAAGTGATCCGAGTCCAGTCGATAGTATTTGCATAACAAAGCCTGTCGTTCTGTTGTATTCGAACACCGCCCCTCTCAATCTTCATTAAAGAACGTAGACCCAAGGACTGCGGATAGAAAGAATTACAAGCGTTTAACATTGCATTATTTCAAAGTTATTTCTTACATCGATAACGAGAAACTCTCATTTGGATTACACATTATTAATCATCATAAATATCATCATTCCCCATTGTTTTAACATTAAATTATTAATAACTAGCTTTAACCGGCGGCTTCGCCCGCATGGATGTCGGAAATTATCCCACGGGAATGTATTACTTGGATAAAAAACCGGTCAAGTGCGAGTCGAACTCGTGCGCCGAGGGTTCCGTACCTACCCATTATACCGCCATAATAAAAAGATTTGGGCAAATTTAGATTTTCGCGAAAACTTGTAAGTACTTACCAAAATTTCCGTTTATTTTCAACGTTTTTTTTAAGTTTTTTGGAATCTTTCCTTTATTTGTGCTGTAAGACCTTGCTTTTTGTAAAATTTCGTGATTCTAGGTCAACGTATGGGTCAACGGGAAGTACCATATAGGTTTTCGACCCAAAACCTATTGGGTACTTCCGGTTGACCTAGAATTGTCAATTTTGGTTAAAAGCAAGGTCATATAGAACAAGTAAAGGGAAAATTCCGAAAAATAAAAAGTTGAAAATTAAGGTATAGGGACTATAGACCTCAGTATTTGGTATAAATTTTAACTTGCTAGGTTCACCCGTTCCTGAGAAAATCGGTGGTGACACCCGGACAGACAGATAGACGGACGAGTGATCTTATAAGGGTTCCTTTTTACCTTTTGAGGTACGGAACCCTAAAAAGTATCCTATGTGTTAATCGAGGTTATAATATATCTGTGTGTCAAATTTCATCCAAATCCGTTCAGCCGTTGTTGCGTGATTGAGTAACAAACATCTAAATATCAACTTTCACATTTATACTATTATTAGTAGGCTAACTAGTTGACCCGACATACGTTGTCTTATCCATTAAATCATTCATACAAAAATTCCAATGAATAAAAGTGCGTTCAGTTTTTACCGAATTTAATTGTTTTTCCTGTTATTCGGACTACCTACGTATTCCGAACGTTTTAAAGCAAAAATGTCCAAATCGATCCAGCCGTTCTCAAGTGATGCGCTCACCAATTAACAGCATTTAATTTTTATTCATACATTGAATTTAAATCAATCATAACTAGTGGTCGCCCACTGGTCGAAACTCGACTATGATTCGTAAAAAAAAATCAAAATAATTCTGCACTCCTCCATATAAAATTTAACTGTGCCAAAGTTCGTACTCTTCCGTCCGCGTATTTTAATAATAATGTTGAGTGTGATTGCTTAGACACTCAATAATAATTTCATTCACACAATTAGCAAAAAATAAAATTAATCTATTGCAAACAAAATGTAAAACCAACTTACTTCCAGATGCTCATTATCGAATATAACGAGAGCGAAGTCCTTGTAGAGCTGGATCCCGCGTATCACCGACAGATTGGGAAATAGGTTGCCCAGATTCTGCAAGCCTTTCGACCTACAATACATTCAGACCTTTTAATTGTGTGTCTAAGGCCCTTCTCGCATGTGGCTTTAAAAAAAACGATGACCTACTAAATCAAAACTGATAAGTTACTAACTACCAAAAGCATAGTAATACAATTCAATTTAGTGGAGTACATCTGCACAGTGCACCCTGGACACAGCAAGCAAAGTTGACCAGTCAGCAATAATGATCTTGTGCGAGGTATGGTTGTTACACTTACTGGTTTGGTTTGGATATTACTGTACTAGATTTCATTTGTGTGAGACTGTAGACTGTGAGACTCGATAATATGAGAAGGACCTTAATGTTAATTGATGTAATTTACAGGTCATCATCAGCCTATAGCAGTCCATTGCTAGACATTGGCCTCTCAATTTAAACCTAAATGATTCTACATGGTTTTTTTTTTAAGATTACTATTGTTGAGTTGTTTTTATTTCATGCGGAAAATATTTAGCTCTATGATTATAAGGTTAATCTGTTTCACCTGTATATCAGAATATAATCGGTGACCTCTCTTAGAAGCGGGAAGGTCATGTTCTCGATGTCCTTGGGCGTGGTGCGCTCCATCAACACGATGCTGAGCTGACCTTCGATGACTCGGCAGTTTCTCAGCTGCTTGAGGCCAGTGTGGTTGTTTCTTATGTCCATTGAAGGGCATACTGGAACAATCAAAAGTTTAAGTAAGTAACAGTTTTTATGCAATTTTGCTATTCGCAACAAAATACTTAAACCACACTATTAAATTAATAATATTATATGAACACAGTCAATATTATCCTGATTTCGCTGAGTGAAAACCAATAGTGTTTTTAAATTTTGTTGCAAGAAATGCAAGTGTTTGTTTTTCTGTAGTTTTTTTAATCATTGACCGTATAACCTCGCTTAAGAGTTAAGTCATTCAAAAGGTTTTCGTTGTAACCGGTTTAAATAAGATAAATTAACAGTTTACGGTGTAACACATATAGGTTCGTGGATTTTTTAACTCTTTTGGATACCTTTTGTACTGTTAATCGAAATACACCATGAGACATTTAAACACCAGTATGTATGCGTCTAATACAAATTCGTATATTATGACATGACATGTGTTTAGCACGCTTAATAGACTTCATCAGTTAAATTGAACAGTAAGTTATATTGCTGTTTCCGTAAACAATTCAATTATTGGCACAAATTACCCCCCACGAGCTAGCTAATATCATATTAACGAACACTGGGGAGGAATTTTATTATACAGACCTATATTTATCAAGTAGCCTGTTGGCACACCCGTGACTGAATAGGTATTTCATATAGATAATATAACAAAATTATTATCGACGATACCGCTATTCTCTCAGCCATTGGGCAAATAGTAACTGAAAACTCGTTTTCGTTTAAAATCTTTGCAATTTACCTATTCTGGTTTCGATAATAACAGCAGACCTGATCGATATCAGGCATTATCAGGCAAAATCCTTGAGTAATACTTGGACTAACTTAGAAAGCAAGTGCGATGCATGCATGCATAGGAGGATCTATTGACCTATTCAAATTCAATGTAACGTTTTTGTTTATATCGTTCCGATTAAGACGAGGCTTCGGGGTCTATCTTAAACATCGTCGCACAGTTGCTATCTTCGTAATCGTCATCATCATTTCAGCCGAAAAGCAGACACTGCTGGGCAGAGACCTTCCCCAAGCACCGCGACTTCAACCGGTTCTTTGCTTCCAGCGGGTTCCTGCGACCTTCCTAAGGTCATCGGCCCACCTTGTCACCATCGGAGGCCTTCCAATGCTACGCCTTCCAGTACTCGGTGGACAATTTAGAACCTTTGAACCCCATCGGCCATCGGTTCTGCTTTGCCCATTGTCAAGTTTGGCAATTCTTCGGGCTATGTCGGTTATTCTTCTGCGGATCTCTTTATTTCTGATTCGATCACGTAGGGTTAAAGTTGTGCAAAGGGCAATGGACTATACTTGGAGTTCCAAGCATAGTACATTACCCTTTGCATAACTTTTAGTCTTCTAATGAGGCCTATTGCGAGCGACCACGGTTCAGTGCCATAGATCATCTGGCAACACGCACTGGTCAAAGATTTTCGTTTTGAGACACAGTGGTATGTGGGATGTGGGATATGAAGATATTGCGTAGCTTCGCGAACGTGGCCCAGCTGAGTCGGATTCGACGATTGACCTCGACGATGTGTCAGAATCCAACAGCTTTTGGAGGGCCTTAAGAACCGGTTTTCCACCAGCCATCAATTTTCGACAGTAATTCCATTGTTTTACCGCTACGCGAGAGCATCATCTCGTACACGCTGACGTCCTGGATGTCTTCGGTATAGTGTCGGGTCAATCTAGCTCTTGGGTCGTTTGTTAGATTCGTATCGGGGTGACTCGTTGACGTGTATTACTTTACTGTCCATAGAACCTTTTGATCTCTAATAGTTTAGGTTTAGTTTAACAGTTTAGCCGGATATAACCTGCCATCATCGGTCTTCAGTTTCGCAAACTGGCTCTGCCCAATAGTCAGATCTCTTGCCCTTGACCTTTGAACCCTTATTCCACTCTATCGCGTATAATACGGTTTGTATTAAAGCAGCGATTAAGTTTTTCAAGGATTTAGAGATCCGTATATTGACCTGCCGGTAGTTGAAGGCATCATCTGAAGACTCTAGTCCTCAAATGACGCCCTCAAGTACCTGCCGGCAGCTGTGCTAGATGATCCTACGATCGTCTCGCGCCGCTTCTAAAGTAGGATCAGGGAGATTCTTGTTTATATTTATACGACGGATCTGACGAAGATCTCAGCCTAGACCGAATGGACATTTTTTTTTTTTGGGTGGGAAATCATCAAATAACTAAGCGTGTCAGACTTTTAGTGACTAAAACCCACCACCGCCCCACGGCCGCAGTATCTCTTTCGAACAACCCGCACCCCTGGCAGGCATCGGCCCTTGCGGGCCCCACCAGTTGGTGCTGACATCTCTTTGAGGCGCGCGTGGTACACAACGCGCCGTCGAGCCGGGCTTGGTCCTTACCGGACAGCGAGCTACCCACTACTCGCCATCCGCAAGCCGGCGCCTACGGTGGCCGGGAATCAGCCGGGGATTCCCGACGCCCAGGGCGTCTCCTGCGAAGGGTTCTTTGCGAGCATCACTGCTTCGCTGAAGGAGGTGACGGCTAACCATGCACTCTCGCTCCGTACCATGGCCTGGACCAGGGCCGGACGCGAAAGATCGCCGCCGCAGATCGCCTCCACGAGGACTCGGCTGTGCTCCGCCCAAGCCGGGCACGCCTCCACCGTATGCTCCACCGTGTCCTCAGGGCGATATTCGCAGTGGAAACACCCGGGCGTTTCCTCCCGCCTTATGCGAAGCAGAAACCTCCCGAAACAGCCGTATCTGGTGAGGACCTCTGTCAGGCGGAAGGTGAGGACGCCATGCCGCCTCTCAAGTCACTCCTCAAAGAGGGGACTTATCGCCGCAATCGTGGCGTGCTCAAAACCGAATGGACATTTCACAGTTTTCACGAACCCATCGTCCACGGAGCTCTAGAGGCAATCGAAACGATTCTGAAGTTCAAGCTCGAAGCTCTTAGGGTTTTGGACTTTGATAGCCGCTGTGGCTGGGCGAAGATTTCATCAGTCGAGATCTTTTAAGCTTAATATTTAGGTTCATGCGGTGATCACTTCCGGTTTTCATCGCGTCGATCACAGAGACATCATTGAATATTTGTGTCTTCGTCGACAAAATGGAGTCAATCACATTTTAAGTTACACCGATAAGGTTCAGAAGGAGTTCCAAGTCCGACTCCAAATTGCAACATTCGCAGCTCATCATTGTCTCGTTGCGCAGTTTCGCTTTCAAGTCCCCCTTGACAACGGTGAAGTGAGTTTTAGAGTCATGCATGGCTCTGGAAATATTCTCATACATACTCCAACTCTCCACCTCACCGTCGGGGTGTGACGAGGTAGTACGCCACCCTGGTCGCACTCCCGATCTTTACCACATTGCTCACAAGAATTTGCTAGCTTATCGGTGTATTATCGGATTATTTGAAACCAACGCACACTTTATATCTGCAATGCGTAGGAATGCCATTATTTTCTCCTTTTGGGTTTAACATCATCAGACGACCACACTAGATAGTTTTAGAGTGGTACGGTACGACGGCAATGCGCCATCGCTACAATAATGTTGGTAGATCTTTCACCAATATACAGAAAACGTATTAGCACCGCGTTTATGTCTTTAAGCTACTAGTTCTAACAGTACGATGACGTTTATTTCATTGTTTTTTCAGTAGATTTTCATGATGTGAAGATAAATTAAGATAATCAAAAAGACCTACATACCATAGATTCTAAATAGAATGTAGCAATATAGCCAAGTTGTTAAGGAACCAAAATTAATCTAGCAAATTAATAAGGAAATTAAATATAAATAAAAGAACAGGCATCGTATCGTGCATGACTCGTGACGTTAAATACAGCATCTCTTATGACGTTTATGCTGCAGATCAAAGAGGGTATCATCGAACAACGCATATTTTATACGTGTGTGTCATTGGACGATATCAATTATTTAGACTATTGTGTTTAATGACTAGAAAATGTTATCATGTCACTATTTATGTACTGTATGACTAATTGCTAGCACAGAATAGTTATTAGGTGATATATAATTAAAGCATATGATTACTTTTAGGATATATTATAATAATTAATTATGTTGTCTTAGTTACGCTTCAAGGTAATTATAATTGACACTATAACATTAAAACATCTCTTCTGAATTGAGGCTCTGGACTTAGAATCCCTAGCTTCGCGGACCTCTATATATGTAGGTATGTGAAAGTTGATTGACTACTTAGTCATACTATGACAGAGGAATTACGAATAGTAACAGCATCATAAGAATCATTATAAGGTAAATCTATTGCGCAGTTTTGATTCTTAGCCGGATCTATCTACGCAGTACCTGCAAGTCGCTCTTCCCAGGGCGAGGAAGTTAAGGTCAAAGGCCGAGTGCGCATGTGCAAAAAATGCGCGGGAGGGAAACCAAGATGGCAGCGTAAACAATACACGCCACGCCGCGCGGCGACGCGGCATGGTTGCAGTAGTAGAATTGTGCCATGCTTCCCTTAAGGTCGATGCCTAGATAGGCCTCGCCATACATTTTTCAGGGGTTGTAATCTCCGTAAATAAACGGTTTCTGCAGAATAAAAGCAAGTATAATGAGACTTTATAATGTATTATGTTCGCCAAACGCCAAAATTTTATAAAAAAAACAGTATTTCTAGGAGAATTAGACCCAATAAAAAACGAAAAATCTTTACATGTGTGAGTGACCTGAATCGCGCCATCTAACAGAAATTTAAAGAACCACCGAGAAAGAGCTATTTGCTGTTGTGTTACGAGTTTACGTTCGGTAAACATTTATAATAGATGGCGCTGTTCGAAAATTCGAACGATTCGATGCAACGCTCCAGTCAGTCCATGCGTGATTGTCTTGACAACTTGCGAATCGTTTCCAAAATTGTGTTTCTAGAAAGTTAGCGCCGGCGCGCGGGTTTGCCCGCGGGTTTTACATTTTATGATTGTTAAAATGTTTTTTATTAGGGAATGAGAAAGAATGCTAGAAAGTGAAAAAAAATATCTGCGATCTGCATTTGGTTCCCACAGATACAATACTAATGTAATTATTGTAATATCTACTTTAAATATAAAGTACCTAAAGATTTAAAAACTTTCTACTGTATGTAAGTAGGTACTGATATTACATTTTCTGACACGGTTAGGTACTAATTCATTGGTTTGGGTTGAATAAAATCAGAGAATAGAAGTTCATGTAAACTTAGGGTATACCTAAATCAGGCGATCAGCGTAGGCAAATTTACCTATTTTTTTCTAATTACCTACCTACGCAATGGTGACACGTAGGTACTACTTACATCTTGAGAAGTGCTGATGCGATTGTTAAGAAATGGATAACACCAGGTCTCTTAAAGTGCATCAGACGCCGTGATGAGTTGCATACTAAAGCCAGGAAAAATCGTGACGACCTGAACTTACAGGAAAAATACAGATTATACAGAAATTACTGTAATAATATATTACAACAACAACGAGAACAATACGAACAAAAACTCATAACTCAAAATCAAAATAATATTAAGAAAACATGGGACTCAATAAAAACTATTTGTAACATTAAAAAAGCGACAATAAAAATGAAGACTTACTCAAAATTAAACCTGATTTTGCAGAGTCACTGAATCTAGTGAACTACTATTTTAGCTCCATTGGCGATCAGTTGGCAAGTGCGGCACTTAGTAGATTAGGACAAACAGAAATTGAATTAGCAAATAAAACGAGCCAATTAGGAAACACCTCACCAGATTCGCTATTTTTGTCGCCAACAGATGAAATTGAAATAATTAAATTAATAAGTACGCTAAAACCTAGTACAGCTGTTGGACATGATAATATTAGCAACGACATGCTCAAACAAACCAAACATATTATAGCAAGCCCTATAACATACATTTGTAATTTGAGCATATCCTCGGGCGTGGTACCCAATGACCTAAAGATGGCCAATGTCATACCAATATTAAAGGCAGGTGACTCATGCAAACCAGCTAACTATAGGCCCATTTCGCTTCTTAGCGCAATTTCTAAAGTAGTTGAAAAGGTGATAAATGTAAGGTTACTCAAGTATCTTGAACAAAACAGCTTATTGAGCGGGAATCAGTTCGGATTTCGGGCTGGTAGGTCCACGGAGGATGCCGTCACGCAACTTGTTGATTTTGTCGTTAGTAAAGTGGATAAGGGACAAAAATGCGTCGGCGTCTTCCTGGATCTAGCAAAAGCTTTTGACACAGTTTCCCGTCCGATCTTGCTAAAAAAACTAGAGGCTCTCGGGATCAGGGGCTTGGCTCTGGATTGGTTTAAATCCTATCTCGGAGAACGAAAACAGCGCGTTCGTATTGGTGAGCACGTCAGTGATTTTGCGGATGTTGGCTATGGCGTACCGCAAGGCAGTGTTCTGGGCCCCACGTTGTTTTTGATCTACATAGACGACCTATGCTCTCTTAAACTCCATAATGCCAGCGTCTTTACCTTCGCGGATGATACCGCAATAATCTTTCATGCAAAAACCTGGAGTGATGTCGTCTGTGTGGCTCAGGAGGGACTTGAGAGGGTTGCTATCTGGTTGCTGACCAATTTGTTGACCTTAAACGTCGGCAAAACTAAGTCGATGTACTTTAGCATTTCTGATCGGTCTGCACCCGATGAAGCATTGAAGATAAAGATCCATGTATGTGGCAGTGTCAGTAATGAAGGCTGTCTCTGCTCGCAAATTGAACAGGTTTCCAGTATTAAATACCTAGGGATACTAATTGATAAACACCTAACATGGAAAGCGCAAATTGATGCACTCAGGAAACGTGTAAGGAAACTGTCGCACATATTCAAGAAATTGAGGTCCGTCGCTAAACCAAAACTCATCCGAATTGTTTACTTTACTTTGTGCCAGTCAATATTAAATTATTGTGTATCAGTCTGGGGAGCAGCAAACAAAACCAATTTGCTGGCGTTGGAACGAGCTCAGCGAGGTATTCTAAAAATAGCCTACAAAAAATCCTGGCAATATTCTACCGATGCCCTGTACTCAGAATGTAACGTCCTTCGTGTGAGGCAGCTGTTCATTGTTTCGACACTGCTACGCTTCCATAGGCATGCTAAAGAACTGGCCCGCCAATCATCTAGAACGCTAAAGTGGGATCGGTCAAGAGTACATTCTACTTTTGCACGCAGATCTTTTGCATTTCTTGGGTCATATCTTTACTCTAAATTCTACTCGTACAATAGAACTATACTCACCTTAACGTACACCAGCTGTAAAAATGCCATTTTTAAATGGTTGCATCCTAAAAATTATGACCAAACGGAAAACCTTTTGTACATACAGTCATAATATCTGACATAACGAGAGAAAAAAAAAAAATAGATATGCACGCACCAAACCACCCATTTTCAACAACTACACCCCCACATACACCTCACACACACTTCACACACACTCCACACTTTCACACACACTTACATCCAAAAGCACCTGTTTGTTTGTATTTTTATAAATTCTTTTTTTATATTATTAATTCTACGAATAAATAAAAAATGTTTAAATTACTTGGGAAGAGACTGGACCTCACAACACAGGGAATCCTAGTGTGGGGTCCAGGGCATTTATAAACATCTAGCACTTAAGCCTTAAATTGAATAAAGTTTTTATTTATTTATTTATTTATTTATCTATTGATTGAATCATATTTAATTTATGTGAAACCAGCAAGATAAGTGAATACACAGACAAACCACATTGATTTTTCATAACAATTGCACATTTTAGTATTATTAGCACACGTCAAAGTGTGTCGAGATAAATTGGTCTTGCCATCTAAGAAGTTTACCAAGAAAAAGGGGAAATAAAACATAGGGCAGTATTTTAGTAGTAAGTTGTAGGATGTTCTGATATTTAAAACGATGAATGATATAGGTACAGCAGTGGTGGCTCTGACTTACAAGTCAGAGCCACCACTGCTGTACATCATTCATTTATGGTTTCAGGGTTTTTAACTGTCAGCGAAATGACGTTCTCAAAATGGTAGCTGTAGTTCCAATTTCGCTCGTCTGAACAGCTAAGTAAGTAGTAAGCACCATTCAGGTTTAGAATTGGTGACTGAGGCTACTACTGAGAACCATTCATACGAGTGCCATCCGTGAAAGAGTTTTTATTTAAAAGTGAAGTGTTTTTGTGTTTTATTGACGGTAAGTGTTATTTTTATGTACAAAGGATGCTTTTCTGCTTGAAGGTGATACAGAGTTATATTATAATAGTAATTACCCTTAAAACTTTAAAAAGTGTAAGATTTAGAAGAGGAAATACAAAATCAAACGTTAGCAACACTCGTTGATTGTCATCACATCACATACCTACCTACTCTAAATTTCAAATATTTCCCCCTAATAGGGACGTCAATTCTCTCTAAAAACTCACTTTGCCTGTCCCAGAGGGACGAAAGGAACCAAAAAAAACTCTCTGAAAAAGATCCGTTACTGAATTGATTCGAAAGGAAATATGAAAAATCGATTCACAAATAAAGAAATGATTTTCCAAAAATCAATCATTCGTTTTCGATGAAATTCGCAATGTAGGGGTTTACGGGGTGTACGTTACCCTAGCAAGAAAGTGTCTCCTATAGTTATATGAGTGGAACGTATAGTTGGTGCCTAATCTGCTGTAAATGTGCCCCTACATAAAAAATTGGTGCCCCTTGTGGTTTTGAAAAAAAAAACCGAAAAAACGATTCCTGCTAGGGTAACGTACACGTTTACGAGGGCGAAAAAACGATCGATGAGCGAAAAGAATTTAACTGGTCTCATATCTGGAAAAAATCCGTATTTTTACGCAAAAGGATTTGCACTGGATATGCTTCGTAATTTTCCCGCAACCACAATTCTTAACAATTCAAACAAACAAAAACTGATGTTCTAGGGTGAAATATCAATTCCCTGTATCGATTCAGTACTAGATATCGATTTGAAAAAACGTTTTTATTTGTTCCAAAAAATCGATTCTTTGCTCAATCGATCTCAGATTGACATCTCTATTTGGTCTGTTTTCATGTTCTGTCAGTTGTTACTTGTTTTGCAAATTTTCACACACAGCTTCACAGAGTACATTTTGCACAGCTTGACAGCTTGATTGATGGTGACAAATGGTGGTGTTATTTCTGACTAATACAAATTTCTTGAAGCATTTCATAATTACGATACTTTTGCTGTTGTGTTTAATTATTCTTTTTGATTACAGATTGAATTGCATCTCTGCCTAAGATGAATCCGACTAATAAACTTGCCTATATACGACATATGTATTCAGGGCCGCGAAAATCACGGAAAAAAGTGCAAGCAACATTGAAAAGACATCATGGAAATTCTTCTAATGATTTTTAGTGAGTAAATCAGATTCCCATAAGATTTCGAATCAGATTTACGTGAATGTACCTATGAGTGTATTTGATACTCGTTGGCCCGTGATGTAATGTCTTCGTTTGCCGTTGGTTTGCCGCCATTTCTTCTGTAGACCCTTGTCTGTTACGATACCTCCAGGAGATTTATGACAATTGTTTATCTATTGTGTCTCGTCGATAACAGTAGGAAAAAAAGAAACGGCTAGCTCGATAAGGTTAGTTTCAAGTAGTGTATTGAGCAAGTTTTATCAAATTGCAGCCGGCTGGAAGCATGGCGTAACAAGAAAAAAAAAGTAGTGGAAGAAACCGCGGACTGCCCTGTTGTGTTTAGGTAGGTACAGACATATCAATATTTTTCTGTCTCTCAACATTGTTTTTAATAACTGTACCTATTTCATTTATTTATTTTTTATTTCAGTCCAAATACAACTCAAGATCATGATCAGCTATCCAACCCTTCCACAGCTCAAGATACGCCCAAAACGTATTCACGTGGTATACCACAAATTCGTTACGAAGCCATAGCCTGCAGCTCTAGCTCTAATAGAGTTGAATCTGTTACAGAGCAAGTAGAGACTGTTGATTTTAATTGGCCGCAACCCGATCCACAGACTGAAGCTTATCAACTAACTGTGGAAAGAACATCAATTAGTTATGAACAAAAAGCATAATTATTATTATCAAGTAAGTTTGGCGGAATGACTGCTGGTAACAATTTAAACACCAATTTGTAAGATATAGTGATTCTTTATTAAATATTGTCCCTACTTACATACTAAATAACATGGTGGAATATGCGTTCTATCTGCACCAGAAGTAGAATGAATCCACCAATAGGAGTGAAGCAGAAAATGCGGGGCGCAGGCGTTGTAAACAGTACGATACATTTAGCACCGAAGTTATAAATACAGGTGGCGCGCACCGGAGTCTCCAGTGTGATGATGTGCGGCGCGCGCGCCAGTCGTGCGCGCTGCCACAGTGCTCCCCCTCAAGCGAAGCGTACCGGTGGTTTGATGACTCGGCCGAAACGCGATGTTTTGTTTCCATCGGAGGTTGTAAGTATTTTCGTTGCGGCGACAGCGGCGGCGGCTTCTTCGTTACACATGGTAAAAGCAGGCTTCAGTCGGTCGATCGAGATTACTGCTACTCTTCCGGGCAGTTGTAGCGTGAATGTTTTGCTATCTCTGCGTAATACTGCGTATGGACCGTCGTAAGGTGGTTGTAATGGTTTCTTAACGGCATCGACTCGCACGAACACTTGTTTGCATGCTTCTAGGTCACGGTGCACAAACACAGGGCGATTAGTGTTATGCGACTGTGCATGTACCGGACGTATATTGCCAATTGATAATCGCAGTTTCTCAACATAGTTACTGTCCATTGTTACTGCTTGTGACGTCACGAAGAAATCACCCGGTAGGCGTAGATTTTGACCATATGTTAATTCTGCTGCGCTTACATCCGTGTCGGTTCTGATTGCGGCACGCAGCCCCAACAAAACGGTGGGTAATTCTTCCATCCAGCTATTGTTACTGAGACGTGCTGTGAGTGCGGTTTTCATACAGCGGTGCCAGCGTTCTATAATGCCGTTGCTCTGGGGATGATACGGCGTAGTTCTTATCCTGTGTATCCCAAACAATCTGGTGAGTGCGGTGAATAGGTGACTTTCGAACTGGCGACCTTGATCCGTTGTTATTCTTGCTGGACAGCCGAATCTTGCAATCCATCCTTCATAAATGGCCTTGGCGACGGTTTCAGCTGTTATGTCGCACACGGCGTGTGCTTCGGGCCAGCGTGTAGCGCGGTCGATCATTGTAATGACGTAGCGATGACCGGTTGGCGATGTTGTTAGGGGTCCGACGATATCCGCGTGAATTTGTTCGAAGCGGTGTGACTGTTCAAACGTAGCTGTGGCACTTGATGTATGACGTTGGATCTTGGATCGTTGACACGCAACGCATGTTTGAACCCATGTTTTCACGTCTGCGTTCATGGATGGCCAGAAGTACCTTCTCTGTATGAGCTTTCTCGTAGTTCGTATACCAGGGTGGCTGAGTCCGTGGATGGCGTTGAAAGCGTTAATACGGAACTGCAGTGGTAGGTATGGGCGTACGTTGTGGGTTGAACATTCGCAGTAGATATGCTGGGAAGAGCCAGGTAGCATTATTCTCTTCATTTGGATGTTTGTTTGTTTTATCATTTCTTTTATATTCTCGTCCTTTTCTTGCGCTTGAGCGAGTGCTTCGTAATCGATCGGGTTCGGACAGCTGATTGCGTCGACACGCGATAATGCGTCGGCGACAACATTGTCTCGGCCGCTTATGTGACGTATGTCGTTCGTAAATTCACTGATGAATGACAGTTGTCTTCGTCGGCGCGGAATCTCAGTATCTGACGAGATTTTTTGCATGGCGTACTGGAGTGGCTTGTGGTCAGTGAATATTATGAGTTCACGTCCTTCAAATATTTTTCTAAAGTGCTTGATAGCCATGTAAATTGCTTGTAGTTCTCTGTCGTAGGTTGAGTAATTTTGCTGAGCCGGTGTGAATTTTTTTGAAAAATAGCCTAGTGGTTGCCATTTTCCATTGATTTGTTGCTGTAGAACAGCGCCTGCACATCGATCGGATGCGTCACACATCAGCCCTAGTGGGGCTGAGTGATGTGGGTGCGACAAACAAATTGTTTCTGTGATACATTTCTTGCAGTTTTCAACCGCTTGAGATGTACACTCATTCCACTGTATTAATGTTTTGTCTCGCTTCTTTGTGTTGTGCAAGTATGTATGGAGCGGTGCTTGAATAGCAGTTGCGTTAGGTATGCTATCTCGGTAGAAGTTGAGCATTCCTAAGAATCTTCGTAGCTCCTCGATGTTCTTTGGTTTGGGATATTCACTGATTATCTTGATCTTATCTTCAGGCGGTTTAAGTCCTTCTGCTGATACTTTGTAGCCGAGAAATGTTACTTCACGTTGGCCAAATACACACTTAGCTGGGTTTATTGTTATGCCATACTCGTCCAATCTACCTAATACTGTTCGTAGGTGCTGTCTGTGCGTTTCTTCATCTTCCGAAGCTAGTAACAGATCGTCGATGAACGGGTACACGAAGTCAAGTTCACGCAGTACTTCATGAATGAATCGCTGGAAGGTTTGTCCTGCGTTCTTCAAACCAGGGCACATTCTCGGGAATTCGAATAGCCCGAATGGTGTGATGATTGCAGTCTTTTCCACGTCTTCGTCACGTACGGGCATTTGTTGGTAGGCTCGGTTCAAATCAAGCGTGGTGAATATTTGTTTGCCGGCGAGCTGGTACGTGAAGTCCTTAATTCTTGGAACAGGATAGCGATCTGGTTTCGTTACGGCATTGAGACGTCGATAGTCTCCACATGCTCGCAAGTCTCCATTTTTCTTCGGAACGATGTGTAATGGGCTGGACCAAGGGCTTTTGCTGGGTCTGCACAGGCCTAGACTGATCATGTTCTCGAATTCTTTCTTAGCTCGTTCATACAGGTGCGGTTGTATTGGTCTTGCTCTGGAATGTATAGGTGGGCCGGTTGTTTCAATGAAATGTTCCACTTTATGCTTCGGGTTAAGTTTCATTGAAGATAGACGGGTTGTTTCTGGAAATTCGGCGAGAATATCGTGGAATGTTTGCTGTAGGTTGATGCTGCAGACGGTAGGCATACTAGTATAGCGGCCAGTTGCTTTGGAGGTGAGCTTCGTTACATTGTCGATGAGTCGTTGGCTTCGTAAGTCAACTAGTAAATTATGGTAGCCGAGGAAGTCTGCTCCTATAATTGGCTTCGAAACTGCGGCGACTACGAACTTCCACTTATATGGTCGGCGAAGATTAAGGTCGAGCTCCAGTGTTTTCTCACCGTATGTCGGTATTATTGTGTTATTTGCGGCGTAAAGTTGATAAGGTAGCGGTGTTGATTTGGTTCCTTTCTTTTTTGGTATGACGGATATATTGGCACCCGTATCTACCAAAAATCTCATGGATGTCGTCTTGTCTGCGATGAATAGGCGGTAAGACTTGTTGTCGACGTTTGGATCCGCCACTGCCAACGCCTCTTTTAGTTTTCCGTCTTCATATTATTGTTAAAAGTGCACGGTGTTGTACACCGCTTTGCATTTTGTCCAAATCGCCGATGATAATAACAATGTCCCGCCGCCGGCGTAGTTGACCGAGAACGACTTCGAGACGTCGAACGCGCTCGGTGCGAGTTGCGCCCGCTGCCGTAGTGGCGCCGTGTCGACGAG
Organism: Polymixis lichenea; assembly: GCA_949091785.1. Taxonomy (NCBI): domain Eukaryota; kingdom Metazoa; phylum Arthropoda; class Insecta; order Lepidoptera; family Noctuidae; genus Polymixis; species Polymixis lichenea. Next base: position 9,139,330 of record OX420932.1, on the reverse strand, counting down.
CGCGAACGGTCGTGGCGGTATGATGTCTTGAGTTCGGCGATCTCCAAATGCAATTTCTTTATCTCTTCGACGAGATTCTGCATGCTTACAGGTTGGTTTTGTGCTTGCTGGGATGTTGATACTGATGCAACGGACACTGCTGATGCTTCGGCTGTTTGTTCAAGCATCTTGTCGGCGAGCTTGGCTAGTTCTTCGAGTGCCGTATCTTTACTTATAGTGTCACTTACTACAAGCACTGATCGGACGTGTGCGGGTAGCAAGTTCACCCACATAAGCCGAAGAGTGTTGTCAGGCACCTTGTTGTGAGCGAGATTGCGCATGCGACGAAGTAATTGGCTGGGCTTCTGGTCTCCTAGTTCCATGTCGGAGAGTAGCTTCTGTAGCTGCTTGCCATCTGATTCCTCGTAGACAGAAATCAGACGATCCTTTATGACGGTGTACTGACGATCGGGAGATGGATTATACAACAGGTCACATATTTGCTCAATATCTTCTTTTTGTAACTGGGCGATAACCATCTGTGCTTTCTGCGATTCGTTTTTCTTGAGATCACGAGTAGCTGCTTCAAAACTGATGAACCACAATCTCGGTTTGTCACGCCAGAAAGGTGGTACTCGCAGGGATAGTGAGATACCGTCGATGTGCTGTGATGATAGCGAAACATCCTGGGATTGCGCTGAGCTTGCTCTTGCTGACTCCATACCGGGTTGTTCGGTGTCACTCGGCATAGCTTTGTTGCGGTTGCTTCGTTCGGGGTCACCACTTTGGCGGAATGACTGCTGGTAACAATTTAAACACCAATTTGTAAGATATAGTGATTCTTTATTAAATATTGTCCCTACTTACATACTAAATAACATGGTGGAATATGCGTTCTATCTGCACCAGAAGTAGAATGAATCCACCAATAGGAGTGAAGCAGAAAATGCGGGGCGCAGGCGTTGTAAACAGTACGATACATTTAGCACCGAAGTTATAAATACAGGTGGCGCGCACCGGAGTCTCCAGTGTGATGATGTGCGGCGCGCGCGCCAGTCGTGCGCGCTGCCACATAAGTAACAAAGATCATTATTTCTTGGTTCATGTATGTATAAATATAATGTATTTCTTGGATTGTTTCTCAGCTATTATTATTTTGATTCTAGGTCCAGGGTCAATTGCGAATTACCAAAATGAGTAAATGTTACTTCATTTGCTTTATATCTGTCACCCAACCATTGACTGTCATAGAAGTTAACCGGGATGAGGAATTTATCAACGCTATGATGCCGAAGTTGGTAACATTTTTCAAAACATGTGTACTGCCGGAAATTATTTTGAGACGAGTTGAGAAAAATGCTAAATGTCTAGACATCAAGGAATTAAAAGGTACGAAAAATATAAGTCTTACTCATTTCCTAACTTATTCCTCAAATTTCTGAGGTGTGGGTTCAGTAAGAATAGTCTAACAAAACTGTGTAAATTCATTTGTTGCAGCGAAAACTGTGTCTCCCAGCAATTGATTCAGATCGCACGGAAATGATATAAATGGAAGTAAAAAGTGACAAGCAGAAGATTGATACTGCGCGGCGACGGCGGCGCAGCAAAAAGTAGCGTGTAGAAGAGAAGATATTTTATTATAGTATTTTTTATGTATCTTTGTATGGTGGTCGATGGTTCGAATCCAAGCCGACACTTTGCTTTGTGTAAATTATTTCATCACCACTGTTCAGAGGAGGCCTGAGTCTCAGCAGTGGGAACATTATAGACTAATTATTATGCTATTTTTGTACGTAGCGATGTATAGTTTATGTTATTTGTTAGTTTATAAGATTTTTCTGTGTACATATGTTTCACTCATGTATTTAGGTACCAGCCAAACAATTCAATTGTAAAAGAATATTTATTGTTCAAAGTTGTATAATAAGTGGGTATTCTTGAAACATAAATGTTATGGTTAGCTAGCAACCACTTGTGTGTTGTTGTGTAAGATACTTACACTTACGTGTGATGTTACATAAATTGTAATCTACGTACATAATTCTTTCTAATACTAAATTCAGAATCATAATTGTAAATATCAAAATATTGAAAAAAGTATGTTATTTTTGTGTGGTGGTACGAGTCGATGGTTCGAATCCAACCAGAAAATATTTAGGTAAATGCAGTGAGAGTAAATAAAACGATATTTGTATGAAAATATTAACCATAGATAAATATTATTGATTTATAGTAAGATACAATAAAACGCTTTACAATTGAATACATAATCTTTTATTTATTTAGTACAGGTCACAATTTATTTACACGTTAGGTACTATTTAGGTTCAGTCACATTACAACAACCTATATAGGTACAATATACCTTTATTACCCAAAATAATTTGTTATGGTGAAAAGGTATCTGATATCGAGCCTAGAAACAAAAGTATGCATATCCCAATATTTATATTATTAAGAAGTACATTGGAACATAACAATCCTCTAGTAATTTAAAGTATGCTTAATTAGTAAATTAATATTTGTTTTCGGTTTTTGCTATAATGTAAGGATATTCATCTTAAAAATAATTTGGTCCTCTTTCTTTATATTAACGCCATCTGGACATTTAAATTTCTAACCATGTTTGAATAAAACGACATCTAGTGGAGTCGGAAGTTACTACTATTTATTTTGCATGTGTGTGTAAAGAGTAAATTCATGCGGCTAAATCATTATTATGTTCTAATCTTTGTATGATACCAGTTAACAAGCACAGTGATGATCTAAAAAAATCAAGTTAATGCCCTAGGTTCCGCTAAGAATAAAGTTGTTTATTAAAAATTTCTATGATAGGTGTAAAAATTGAAAATGTTCGAAATTGTGGATGTGTCGCCATCTAGCGACAAAATGGCAGTGAGATCATCTAGGGTTTCACCTTAACCGGTTTAGTCTACCCGAGTTGATTTTGCAGTGATCATGCAATCATCGATCTGTTTAATATCGGATCCAAGAATCCTTGTTCCTGAATCGTGTAGCAGATTTTTTTTCTATCTTAGAACTACTGAGCAGCAATTTAAGGACGTCTGATTGGCTGGCAAGTGGAAGTACTTACTGGAACTCAATAAAATTAAAAAGCCGTAACTCGTACTTCTCTCACGAATCTTAAACTTGCATGCTGGCTGGCATAGGCTGAAATGGCGCAAAGGGGGCGACACGGTAGATGCCGTGGTGTGCGTGATGCGGTGGGGTGGCGGTGGCGGGTGGCATAACACCAAGCTAACCTGAAACACGACAGGCGACACAATGCAAATGAACTCGCCGCATATTGCCGTCTCATGTCCCGCAAACCTCGGTTAGTCAGCTCACTGAGTATTAATAGAGCCAGGAATGTTATTGTAAAATTCCACGGAATAGTGATGTACTTCAAAAACAATATAATGTCGATAGCCATACTAGGCTTCAAACTTTTTTTTACACTTATGAGGTTTTTCCGTAGCTTTATGAAAACTGGCCCAGTTTCACCAGGTAAGTGATTGTTTGGATGACTTGTTAAAGATTTTAGCAAATTATTAAACCGTCATTTAAGAAAATTATTTTTTGTTTGGAAACGGTATACAGTTTTCGTTTGTTATGTAAACGCCTACTATACCTTGACATTGAGTTGAATACGAATGTTATTTAAGGAGTTAAATCGTTAAAAGGGTAAGCCTTTCAATCGATTACCTATGTTTATGGAGCATGTAACATACTTTCAAGTTTAACCCTTTTTAACCCCGTGAAACGGAAACCCTAAAACGATACCTAACTCTTTGAATGATTTAGCCTTATTATTATGGTTTTCTATTGAAGCACTTTGAAACCCTTCCGAGAGAAAGGGGTTTGCTGTCCCGTTTTGGGTATTTGGATTTTTAATGTTTGGTTGGGTTGAAGGCACTTGAAGGTGTAACAGTGTAACACATATCGATCGTAGCGGATACACATTCGGAAAAACCCTATATATACTGCTAACCATAATCGAAACAGTTCCTGTTTTTTTAGAAATGATTTTCTGCCTATCCAGAACTTCGCGCACGTAGGCTGTACGCAAAAAAGGTAACGCCAAAAAGTACACTTAATTGATAACACTTGTTTAATTACACTTTTGTTAAAATTATCTATTACTTCTCTACCTAGCACAATCATAAACGTATTTATCGATAACAATTGAATCACTACGACAATAGTTGCACTGGATGTACTGACTGGCTAATAATGAACGCGGCATGCTTCGTCCCCTCCGTGCCCCCCAGCACTCCGCGCTTACTACGTCTCTACTACAGCCTCCACTCCGCCCGTACCCTCGTACCATGGCGCCCGCCGCGCCGTGCGAACAGATTGACACAACGTCATTCTACACCTTTCTCTGGAACATTAAATCATAAAAGCAAGAGAATGCCTCATGCTCATCGCTTCAAGTACGAAAGGCGACGTTTGCTTTTACAACGCATTTCGAGTAGCTTTTACGTTTTACGATAATTTTATAAAATTGCAGTCATTGAGCTCAGCTTCAATTTACGGATAAACAAGTTGACTCATGTGTTGAATATCAACGTACTTGCATATTGTCAAGGCCTGGGAAGTAAGAGGCGTGTGATGTAATGCAATGATGCATATCACGTACGTGCATTCTTTGCAATAGCACAGTATAACAAACTAAGTAATTCTATTATACTGTAGCAATAGTGCATTGCGTCTGTACGCGTAATTCAGTGGCATTATGCATACATCATAGTACTCAACCAAGCCGATGAATGAATATGGTTATAGTTAGGTAACGAATAGATACAGTCAACCGCACGTCGTCGGTGATAAAACTTGCACATTTAGCTATCCTAGCGTAGTAGGTACGGAGGCAATAGAATGAGAGGCCAACTTACACGGGTTTAGTTAACACTAACGTGTGGCCTACTGTACAGCAGTTCACCTCTCCTTGCAGTTTTATTTCAGCCAAGCTAAGTAGACACGCATAAATAGTTGCACATTGGGTAGTTTATCCGCCACGCTTAAGAACGCGCTGATATGACTATTTTCAAAAAGCTTGTAAAATAGAAACGATATTTTGAGCGGGCACTTTATTTACTCTTACGTGCTTACCACATAGGTAGTGTTTCTTTTTCCGTCAGATTGCGGATACCGTATTATTGTGTGACTTTCTAGTTAACAGTAAACATTTTCCTGTTTATGACCTTGTGCGCTTATTCCGCTTAAGGTCAGTTTCTTTCCCGATCTGTGAAAGCATTTATAGAGTTGATTGCTTATTTTTCAATAAAAGCTGAGACTTATCGTGTAGATTCTAGATTGCTATTGTTCAGGTCTATAGTCAACCGCTCGTCAGCGGTAACAAAACCAGTAGAAACTGGCCACGTATTCTCTTGGAAGTCCTTACTACGCTAGGCCAGCTCAAGGTCAATGTGTCAATCACAGACGTGCGGCCGACTCTACCAGGACCATGAACCAAGATCTCTTTTTTCACGGTCACATAAGTTTCAGATGATAATAATAATACAGGATTAATTCCAAAACAGCTTGATCAGTCCCTTAGTACCCTCAACCTGCCATCTAACATCTACCACCTTCTGCAAGAGGCAGTGATTCTTAACACATGCAGGCTAGTTAGAAAATGTCTTCAGTGTGAGTCGGACCGGACACCTTGCACCAATACTCCCACGCAAATATAATTTCGTCTACTTCTAATATTACTCGCACACTTAACCCCACTGCTGGACACTTGGCTTAGGCCCGTGCCATCAGTTCTATCCGGCTAGGCCGAGAAAAACAGATAATAAACAAAAATTATAATTATAAAATCTTTGTTCAAGAGAGCAGTACAAATTAAAATAGCACTAGTATCCACACTAGGATTCCCTGTATCATGGAGACTAGTCTCCTTCATCTTACAAACATAGGTAGGTGCCATACGGTACCGTCGGTTGGTAAGATATGTGAGGTGACAATAATCGAATGATATCTCAAACAATAAATTAACCTTGAGTTATGGGATAAACTAAGGCGTATTAAATTAAAGTGTGTTATTATGTACGTGTTTGTAAGGCGTGTGTGTGTGATGAATGGATCAAACGAAGACAATCAGACCGCGAACATTCCTTTCCTTTCATCCCTAACATTTCTGTAGGCTAATAAACCCAGGAAAGAATACTCCCACTCTTTGAGCATTCGTTCGTTTGGTACAAGTCAAACTTTATGGATTTGTTTGAATGAAAGTGTATGTTGTGCTCATGAGTTAAGCAACTTCACCGTGATTTCACAATCCAGTCCTGCCAGGATTTTTAGAAGGTGATTTTTGCATCTATTTTTAGTCATCGGCAGTATATCTGTTAAATTATTAAGCTTACTGTAAATAAATGGGCCCATATAATTGAAGCAAGGTATAACTGAAGCTTTTCCGCTGTCTAAGGGCAGTAGGCCTAGGGTAGGTCGCGGCTGGGCGACCGTCCATGGCAGAGTTCAGGCTGTGCTATGCCTTCATGTGCTGTGCTGTGCTGTCGGCAGCGGCGGACCAAGGGAGGAGCAGAGTGGGTGGTTCGCCCCAGGCCTGCGGTCCTGTACTTGTACTGCTCTACAAGCGTCGCAAAAATCTCGCCCAGGGCGAGAAAGTGCGGCGCTTCTAACGCGAATAAAAAGCACTTGAGAGCTATCGTGTTTAGCATTATAATAAGGCACTTTTGGAAATACTTAACCTTAGGAAAAATGGGGATTTTCCTCTGCTGCATTCTAAATTGAACATACCGTTGTATCTCCTATATGACAATTTAATTCCACTTTTATTCCAAAGACTATTTCGATTAATAGTAACGTCTCTTTCAGTGATTGGGCTACCATTGGTATTCATAAAAGTAGAACACGACTTTATGAGCTGTACAATTAAAGGACTTATGTAAGCACTGCTGAATTTCATTTATATGTTAGAAATTATTCTAAATTATTTAAAAAAAGTTTGTTGGATGGCCAAGTCGCGTTATTTGAGTTCAAAGATTAAAAACAGTAGTAATGTAATTAAAAGGACTTGGAATATTATTAATAGTTAAACGGGAAGGTCTAGTAAGCGAAATACTGACTACAGCATGTCTATCAATGACAATATAATAACATCAGACTCGCAAGTCGCCGCGGCTTTTGAAAATGTCTTTACAGATATTCCCGTTTCAACTACAAAATCTCTACACTCATCACCTTCTGTTGCTGAGTCTTTGCTTAAGGAAAATGTTAATGTTTGTGACTCAGAATTTCATTTTGAACATATTCGCTGTAGAGATATAATTAAAACCTTTCACTGCACTTTAAACGTAAAAAAGACTGCAGATCTGTGGGGTAATTCTGTAGAAGTCGCTAAGTCCATTATTGACATTGTAGCACCTACTTTAGCTTTTATATTTAATAATTGTCTCGAATGTGGGGAGTTTCCTGACCTAATGAAGAATAGTAAAATAGTACGTTTGTTTAAATCAGGTAATACATCAGACCCCTCTAATTATAGATCTATTTCAGTACTACCTACCTTTAGTAAAATTTTTGAGAAATTAATTTTAGACCAATTGCAAAGATTTTTTAACTCTTAGGGCCTTGGGCATTTTTTATGACTAATCTAAAGCATTCGATTGCGTGCTTCATGAAACTCCGCCACTACGGGATCCGGAACACCGCTCTGGATCTTCTTATTAGTCCAGTAAGGATACAATAATTTTTCTACATAACCTTCGATAATTCTAAAGTTTTTTATTTTCTCTGGGTGGATAACTTTAGTGAATCCAGTGCTATGTACAAAAATGCTAACAGTTTAGAGTTATGCAATAGGTATGAAGTAGGTATTTCCTATTATTTCGCGTTAGAACAATAATGTAAAACTTAAATTAAAATGCTTTACTGATTCTTTATTAATACTATCTAAACTATATATTAGTGAAAATGCTAACAGATAGGTATTGTGGAACAATGGAAAACTGAAAATGTCCCGTAACTCATTCAATAAAAAAATTAAGTTTTTTAAATCATCTCCTTTACGGGCATAGGTATTAGTTACACCTTACAACAAAAGTTCTAACAACTAAGTAATATGCTGCACAAGCAATTGTATTTTTACTTTACGATATGCGCAATATTGAATTTAAATTGATAATTTTGCGCCTACGTATTCGTAATAATAAACTCTACTACCAAACAAAAGTTTCAACAAATACGTGCTATGCCTTTTGTTTAATAAATAAAATACAACTTGGGTATTGCGGGGCGCGGTACAGGTACCTACGATAATGCGTGCGCCGCCGCCGCCGCGCCTTGCGGCGAAGTGTGGTGACACTCCACTGCGGAAATGCAGACGTATTGAATGAGGCACGAAATCATTTCAGTATCGTCTCTTCTCAGAAATCACTAGGTACTCTGTTCCGGTCCGTGATTTCGCCCGTGTGTAACTAAATAATCATCAACAATTATCAGAATCCCGTCACTCCCGTCTAAAAAAGACTGTTTTGAAAAATACGCTGTTGTTCTGTTCTTTATTTCAAACAACTTAATAGGTACCTACCGACCAAGATCGTAATAATTATGAACACTTTCACTATGTAGCTACTTGTTATAGTGATAGGGGAAGGGCACAGAGACAGAAAGTGGAGATTTCGTTACAATTTCTTTTCGGGATAGTTTTCCCGGAAAAAATACATTTATATGTATTTAATATATTAAAAAAATAATTAAATTGAAGCGGTAAAATAATTGAATTCAATTAGTAGGTACCTGTTTTTGTTCCATCATTTTAAAAGTACCCTTAAGTGATCTCCCGAAAACCGAAACAAGAAATTCCCGCAAAAAAAAAGATTGTCGTAAGGAAGTCTACACTTTTTGTCTCTGCTACTCGAAGTTTAGCTAAATACTGTCTTCCTATTGTGATGTTTGAAACATGGTGCTTTGCAATTTTCATAGAACACTAGTGCCTTTGGGTACAATTGTAACTAAATTACAGTTTCACTTTCTAGTATGGCGGCCATCACTTTGTTACGTTAGTATTCTGAAATATTACGTATCATAGTGTGGCATCTGCCAGCCTTCCTACGATATACTCCCAACACTAGTTGACGATAAATTTACTATGTGTAGTAGGAAAGTGTGATAACGGCAATGCTGCTATTATGAATCAAGCTCCTGAATAAGGAGCAATAAAATAATAATGATATTATAATTTTTTATTATAATCAAAACTATAGAACCAAATCAGTCATACAGCTGCATTTTGTCAATAGCGAAAATAACTAAGACATAATGCACAACACCCGAATATAAATAGACTTACGTATACGAATTAAGAAGACCAACTTTAACTAATATGACAGTATATGTATAACCTATATGTCAACGACCTGATCGAAGAGTTGAGCAGCACAAGAGTCGGATGCCATATTGGCGGTGAATGTTTAAATAAACTCAGTTATGCAGATGACATGGTTCTGCTCAGCCCCTCGGTCAACGGCCTCAGAAAATTAATTATAATGTTAAAAAGACAGAAGTAATGATTTTCAAACACGACAATGGCCCTAATAAGGTCTTGCCAATTACTTTGTGTGGTTTAAAATTAAAAATAGTTAGTCAGTTTAAGTATCTCGGACACATCATAACGGAAAATTTAAAAGATGACGATGACCTGGAGAGGCAAAGACGTAGCATCGCATATAGAAGTAACATGCTAAATAGACGTTTCTTCCATTGCTCGAAACAAGTAAAATAACTCTGTTCCAGGCTTACTGTCAGTCGTTCTACACCAATCAACTTTGGTACAAGTACACGAAGAGTGCATACAACACGTCTCGTGTACAATATAATAACGCATTTCGGGTCATGCTCAACCTGCCCTGGCGGTGCAGTGCGACTGAGATGTTTGCTGAGGGTAGAGTAACCGACTTCTTTGCGCTCATGGGGAAGCTCAGAGCGTTGTTCTTTTCGCGTGTGGTGGCAAGTCAAAATAGTATTATCAAAGCTGTTTTTCATACTGTGCATTTACTGAGGGAGACAAAATAAATGTACTCACCATTGTTACATTTGTTTTGGCTTCCTTGGTGTGAAATGGTGGGTTGCTGTATTGTTATTTTTCTTTACTTTGTTTTTATGTTCGTATGTTTAGTTTATCTTTTGTTTAAATTATAATTTTATGGGTGCTAAAGCCTGAAATAAACGATTAATAAAAAATAATCATAATAAATAAAAAAAATTACAAGTTTTACTATCATAATATAACGAAAAATATTTAAGAAGACTATAAGGGGGATTAGCATGGAAGCTATGGAAGGTTCAGCATCAGCTACAAATAATTGCTTAATGAACCTCTTTGTTATTGAGAAACAATATATACTTTATAAAAGCTTTCGTCTCTTAGTAGACGTTGTGTTTCATGTTGAATATTCCTGTTATCCGAGGTTGCACCTGGTTTCATAATCTGTGCATTCGTTTAGTTAGATGACTAATTTGGACCTCGGTTGCCGAGTCCATATCAGGCTCGCTTGTAATTATGTGTGCTGTGCTGCATGGTTTATCTATGCAGTAGACGCACATAGTAGAACATTTCAATCCGGCCTTCATACACGTACAAGTGCCTTTGCAGGTTAACTTGCACTTGCAAGATATAACTTTCAGTATATCGTCAGGTGCGGGTTGGTCGAGTGTTTTGATGGGAACTAAATAAGGTGCATCCTACATAAGGTGAGGCGATACTTCACACCTGGACAGCTTTTGAGCCTGTATAAATCTCAAGGGCGTTCTTGTGTGGAGTATTGCAGCCACTTATGGGATGGCTCAGCAAAATACCAGCTTGCTGCCCTTGACTCGGTGGAACGCAGAGCAAAAAAGGCTCATAGGTGACGAAACGTTGGTGGCTGGGCTTCATGATCCCACTATCGCCCTTTTACTACCGGACTACCAAACACACTGCCGGGTACCATCCGCACTTGGTTGATATCCCGACCAGTCGTACTCAGCGCTACTTTTATTTGTTTTTTTTTTTTTTTTTGTTTAGGAAATCATCAAATAACTTCTCCCGCTCTGGGCGGAGTGGGAGGGCGTGTCAGACTTTTACTGACTAAAACCCACCCGTGTTCCCTCAGTGGCCTGTGTGCCAGGGGCTGCGGTATCTCTTTCGAACAACCCGCACCCCTGGCATGTATCGGCCCTTGCGGGCCCCATCAGTTGCTGCTGGCATCTCTTTGAGGCGCGAGTGGAACACAACGCGCCGTTGACCCGGGCTTGGTCCTTACCAGACAGCGAGCTACCCATTACTCGTCGTCCGCAAGCCCGTGCCTACGGTGGCCGGGAATCAGCCTGGGATTCCCAACGCCCAGGGCGTCTCCTGCGAAGGCCACGGCTGTGAGGGCGCATGTACTGCATCTCCCTCACGTGCGCCGCCTCCCTCTTTGTGTGCATAACTGCTTCGCTGAAGGAGGCGACTGCTAGCCATGCACTCTCGCTCCGTACCATGGCCTGAACCAGGATCGGACGCGAGAGATCGCGGCCGCCGATCCCCTCCATGAGGACATGGCGGTGCTCCGCGGAAGCCCGACAGACCTCCACCGTATGCTCTACCGTGTCCTCAGGGCGATCTTGGCAATGAAAACACCCGGCGTTTCCTCCCGCCCTATCAATGATATTAGATGACTAATTTGGACCTCTCCAAATTAGTCATCTAACCAAACGAATGCACTGGGCACGCCATGATTGCGGCGGTAAATTAAAATTAAAATATTTTTTGCTCAACACAGTACATAGTCATGCATTTCTAGATGTCAAGTGAATACGCAGTCCACTGTGTTGCACCAACTCAGGCATGCAAAATTATATTAAACCAATAAAATTATACTATTTCATAAATTCACCTTAATATGTTTTATAATTTCATTAATAACTCAAAATAATACCATAGAAAATGTCATAAATTCAAATCAATAAGTATGTAATGTCAGAATATATAATGTGATACTTACTAAGTAATGTCTATTACAAATATGATAATTAAAAGTAAAAACAAAACGAACTCAGGTATTCTCCCTAATTACACGTATTATTATTAGTATTACACACACAAATTTCTATCAGAGAGGTATTCATTAATTGTGTAGTATGTCTTACTTATCAGTAGATTATTGAGTTGCATCTTAAATAAATGGGTATCTTTAATACTTAACGAAGCATTAGGTAACTTATCATAAATATGTGGTGCCATTTCTAGGAAGTTTTTACGGAATACTGCTTTTTTGTGTTGCTTACTGCTTATTTTATTTCTATGTCGCGAATTGTGTAGTTTTTCAAAAAGGTGGAAGTTTGTTTTGACAAATTCGGCTACCTCATATATGTATAGGCAGGGTACTGTTAATATACGGAAATTCAGAAAGAACGGTTTGCAGCTTTCCGTGCTTTGAATACCGTATATCGCCCTCACACATCTTTTTTGCGCTCTAAATACTGTCTTCTTGTTGGTGGAGTTACCCCAGTATATAATCCCGTATCGTAATGCAGACGTAACACGCCGTAACCAAAACTTTTTGATTTACCTCCTTTGAGAGATTACGTAAAGCATAGGAATTCCCCTCTTTGAGGAGTGGCTTGAGAGGCGGCATGGCGTTCTTACCTTCCGCCTAACACAGTTCCTCACCGGACACTGCTGTTTCGGGAGGTTCCTGTTTCTAATAAGGCGGGAGGAAACGCCTGGGTGTTTCCCATTGCGAAAATCGCCCTGAGGATACAGTGGAGCATACGGTGGAGGTTTGTCTGGTTTGGGTGGAGCACCACCGTGTCCTCATGGAGGCGATCGGCGGTGGCAATCTCTCGCGTCCGGCCCTGGTCCAGGCCATGGTACGGAGCAAGAGTGCATGGCTAGCAGTCGCTTCCTTCAGCGAAGCAGTGATGCTCGCAAAGAGGAAGGCGGCGCACGTGAGGATGCAGTACATGCGCCCTCACGGCCGTGACCTTCGCAGGAGACGCCCTGGGCGTCGGGAATCCCAGGCTGATACCCGGCCACCGTAGGCACGGGCTTGCGGACGACGAGTAATGGGTAGCTTGCTGTCCGGTAAGGACCAAGCCCGGGTCGACGGCGCGCAGAGCGGGAGAAGTCATTTGATGATTTCCCACCCAGAAAAAATAAAAACCAAACGAATGCACAGAATATGAAGCGAACTGCAACCTCGGAGAACTGGACTCTTCAACATGAAACACGACGTCTACTAAGAGACGAAAGCTTTTTATAAAGTATAAATTGTTTCTCAATAACAAAGAGGTTTATTAAGAAATTATTTGTAGCATTTTTTTTTTTGGGAATTTCTTGTTTCGGTTTTCGGGACGTCACTTAAGGGTACTTTTAAAATGATGGAACAAAAACAGGTACCTACTTATTGAATTCAATTATTTTACCGCTTCCATATAATTATTTTTTCAATATATTAAATACATATAAATGTATTTTTCCCGGGAAAACTATCCCGAAAAAAAATTGTAACGGAATCTCCACTTTCTGTCTCTGTGCCCTTCCCCTATCACTATAACAAGTAGCTTCATAGTGAAAGTGTACATAATTATTACGATCTTGGTCGGTAGGTACCTATTAAGTTGTTTGAAATAAAGAACAGAACAACAGCGTATTTTTCAAAACAGTCTTTTTTAGACGGTAGTGACGGGATTCTGACAATTGTTGATGAATAATTAGTTACACACGTGACACGGGCGAAATCACGGACCGGAACAGAGTACCTATTCTCTATTTGAAATATAATTAGACATTTAAACAAACCTTTTTACAGTCCGACCAACCGATTTCGTTTTTTATTTCGTATGCATAAGGATGACATTAAAAGTGGTTACAATACCAACTGTTTACTGCAGATGCCATTTATCATGCTACCAAAGCAATAGAAGTCAAAATCAGTTGAATGGACTGTACAAAAGGTTTATTTAAATGTCTAATCTTATTTCGAACGGAGTATAGTGATTTGTGAGAAGTGAGAATATTGAAATGATTTCGTGCCTCATTCAATACATCTGCACTTCCGCAGTGGAGTGTCGTCGTACCTCGCCGCACGCATTATCGTACCTACACCGCGCTGACCGCGCCCCGCAATACCCAAGTTGTATTTTATTTATTAAACAAAAGGCATAGCACATATTTGTTGAAACTTTTGTGTGGAAGCTGAGTTTATTATTACGAATATGTAGGCGCAAAATTATCAATTTAAATTCAATATTGCGCATATCGCAACGTAAAAAAACGATTACTTTTGCAGCATATTACTTAGTTGTTAGAACTTTTGTTGTAAGGTGTAACTAATACCTATGCCCGTAAAGGAGATGATTTAAAAAACTTAAATTTTTTATTGAATGAGTTACGGGACATTTTCAGTTTTCCATTGTTCCACAATACCTATCTGTTAGCATTTTCACTAATATATAATTTAGATAGTATTAATAAACAATCAGTAAAGCATTTTAATTTAAGTTTTATATTCTCGTTATAACACGAAATATTAGGAAATACCTACTTCATACCTATTGCATAACTCTAAACTGTTAGCATTTTTGTACATAGCATTGAATTCACTAAATTTATCCACCCAGAGAAAATAAAAAACTTTTGAATTATCGAAGGGCATATTTTTCTGGCTACTGGACTATATTTCATACTTGTGTAATAGGATTCAGTGTGTTGATGTAAATGGGAAAAGATCTCCCGGATCAATATTATCAATGGGAGTCCCACAGGGCTCCATTCTTGGTCCTTTCTTGTTTCTTATTTATATTAATGACTTTCCTTACCTCATAAAGGATAATCATGATGTAGGTAGTGTTGTTCGCGGATGACACTTCACTTTTGTTTAAACTTAAACCTCAGCAGCTGGTTAATGACGATGTAAATAGCGCAACCTCAAAAGTAGTTCACTGGTTCAATGTTAATAATTTACTTCTTAATGAAAAAAAAAAAACCAAATTCATTCAGTTTACGCTACCTCACATTAGGCAGGTGAAAACTACTGTATTGATAAAGGGCGAAGAATTGAATCCTGAAGATAGCACTGTATTCTTGGACTTAACTTTGGATGCCAAGCTTCAGTGGGGCCCACATATAGATAAATTGTAGAAAAAGCTAAGCTCTGCAGCATACACTGTTAGAAAAATTCGTAATTTAACTGATATAGAGACAGCCCGTTTAGTGTACTTTAGCTATTTTCATAGTGTAATGTCGTATGGTATTCTGTTATGGGGAAATGCCGCCGACATTCAGACTATCTTTGTCTTGCAGAAAAGAGCTGTTCGATCAATTTATAAATTAAGTCCGAGACATTCTCTCAGAGAGAAATTTAAGGAGATTAATGTAATGACTGTGCCTTCACAGTATATTTTTTTAAATCTTTTACATGCCCATAAAATATTAAATTGTTTAAAGAATACAGCGATATCCATAGTATAAATACTAGGAACAAACACAAAAAAATTGTTGTGCCATCAACAAGGCTCAAGAAAATAGGTAGGTCATTCAGATGTCAATGTATACGCTTTTATAATAAACTTCCAAGCCATGTTCAAGATCTAAGTATCAATAAATTTAAATCATTAATTAAACGTAAGTTGTGCCTGAAAGCCTTTTATACTGTTAAAGATTATATTGAGGACAAAAAAGCTTGGGATTGACCTGCTCCAATTTTTGCATACTAAATATTGTGTTTTTTTTTTGCAAACTTGTACTCTTTGACATTTGATAATTATTATATACACTTTGACATGGATATTTACTTTGAGAAGTATAATATTATTATTGTTTTAATTATTGTGAATGTGAGGACTATGTGGGGTCATTTTTTTTGTGTTTTTCATCTCTATCTCAGTTAGTTTTAGTATTAATCTAGCAGTTTGAGTACTTTATGCGGCCTACCCAAATGTCCTCCTGTCTTTGGTATTGTTCGTCAAATCGTTGAGCTCCTCAAGTTCTGAGTTGAGCTATATGATTACTGATAAATGCGTGCACTGAATGGACAGGTCCACTCAATCTGTGTGGTTCTTTCCTCAAAAGACCATTTCAGACACCGATCCACATGGTCTTTACATGAGCTGAACAAGATTATGCCTGGACTTTAAAAGAGACTGTGACCTCTGAGTTTGTTTCGGCCTTTCTTCTCAGAGTAGTCAGATAGGAAACGCCGACCTCATCTAGTTTAAAAAAATATGATGACGTGTAAAAGTGTTTGTACAAACCTACTTACAGAAATAAAATCATTTATCATTTATGAATTAATAAAACATTTAAAAATAAGTATATTTGCAAATACTTACACAACTTTGCTTATATACTAAGTACAATTATTGAAAAATACGAAAACAAATAAATAAACAACTTCTCATCTTTGAAATAAAAATAATATCCTTATCGCGATTAAACGCTATCTAACCCACGAATGATAAAAATACTATCGTTTCGCACGTCACATAAGATTTATCAAGTAATCTGACATAGTAGAATAAAATAATAAGCTCTGGTTAACAGATTTAAGATTCAGTTTCCCAGCTATTGCTTTTGTGTCGCCTGCACTATGTGACTTTATGTGACCCTCGTCGAAGACGGCAGATCGCGCCCCGTCGCACCGGCTCGCAGCCGCTGCAGCATCGGCGCGGGCGCAGCGTAGCTCTATTTCCGACGTCTCGGTGGCACGGCGCGCATGACTCACTGCACTTTCATAACAAATAGTGTCGCTTGCTAATAAAATTATACCTTTTGAAAGATTTAAATAACTTCAAATGTTGTTCACCGATACTACAGCGACTGTTTGACTTTTATGCCGCACATAACTCACAAGTCCCGTTTTACCGAGCGAGAGTACCAAATTCCAACGATACTAATATTTGACGGAGATACGTTTCGAATGTTTTTTTTAAGGGTGGCAAATCATCAAATAACTTCTCCCGCTCTGGGCGGAGCGGGAGGACGTGTCAGACTTTTACTGACTAAAACCGGTGGGTTTTAAGTAGGTACCTGTAGACTTAGTCAAAATCATACATAAAACCTGAGATGATTGTCTTTCATCATCACTACATATTATAAAACAAAGTCCCCCGCCACGTGTCTGTCTATTCGCGATAAACTCAAAAGTACTGAACGGATTTTCATACGGAGCGGGAGGGCGTGTCAAACTTTTACTGACTGAAACCCACCCGTGTTCCTTCAGTTGCCTGTGTACCAGAGGCCACCGGTATCTCTTTCGAACAACGCGCACCCCTGGCAGGCATCGGCCCTTACGGACCCCATCAGTTGGTGCTGATATCTCTTTGAGGCGCGCGTGAAACACAACGCTCCGTCGACCAGGGCTTGGTACCTACTTATCGGACGTCGAGCTACCCATTAGTTGCAGTCCGCAAGCCCGCGCCTACGGTGGCCGGGATTCGGCCTGGGATTCCCGACGCCCAGGTCGTCTCCTGCGGCAAATAGGGCCGTGAGGGCGCATAAATTGCTTCTCCCTCTTCGCGAGCATTACTGCTTCGCAGAAGGAGGTGACGGCTTCCCATGCACTCTCGCTCCGTACCATGGCGTGGACCAGGGCCGGACGCGACAGTACGCCGCCGCCGTTCGCTTCTATGAGTACACGGCGGTGCTCCCGCCCAAGCCGGGCAGACCTGCACCGTATGCTCCACCGTTTCCTCCGAGCGATCTACGCAGTAGTAACACCCGGGCGTTTCCTCCCGCCTTATCCGAAACAGGAACCTCCCGAAACAACCGTGTCCGGTGAGGACCTGCGTCAGGCAGAAGGTGAGGACGCAAAAAGGCAGAAGGAAAAAAAAAAAGGACGCCGTGGCGCCTCACAATCCACTCCTCAAAGAGCGGACTTACCGCCGCAATTGTGGCGTGCCCAACGTTTCGAATGTCTAGGCCGAATTATTTCGCGCTTTGATGGACACGAAGCATGTAATGTAAACGGCATGTGAAAAACGTTCCACTTCCACATCTTTATTTGAAATAAAACTTCAAATAATTAGTGTAAGTAGAAGATTCAGCAGTAGGTAATTGTTTTGTTTACAAAGCGAAACTGCACGCTTGTGAAAATACGCGATGAAAACATTGCACACAATAATCAAATTAATGTATAAATCCTCTGTAAAGTAATTGCAAACAAACCACAAGGACGTCCGAGTCAAGAGCCGCGGCGACGACGCGTCGCTCTACGTTGATTTATGCTTCCGGTCTCTGAATGAAGATATCAACGTTCGATCCACAGATCGCGACCGCGTGGGGTGCATCAACAGCCTAATATAGTAAACGGCATACGTTCATTCAGACCAGAATTTTGTAACACACTCGGTAAAACAATCAGTTAAACTATAAACATTTATAAAATCTGGATACATCTTGATTCTAGCTAAACGCTTATTAAGTGGTACTTTCAGCATAGGTACACATTGTCCATCACTACAAATCATCCTAGTGAATGCCTAGCCTCACGACCGTTTACTAAAATTACTTCACATTCACAACGGAATCAAGTTGTGTCCGTCGATCGTCGATACATTCACTCAGGGATGCCAATTTAGCCCCTTCGGGGCTAGATCTAGCCTTTTTTCTTCTTGTTCAGCCCCGAATAAAGTGATTTAGCCCCTATCCCGAAATCTAGCCCAAAATATGATCGTCTGTCAAACCAAAAATACTGAGCTGGCAATCTTTGTTTGTGGTCTACGTTGAGAACGAAACAAAGTTTTAAACAAAATCTTAGCAAAAACTAAACGCACGTACTTTAAATCATGGTTGGATCGCGCCAAACTTCAAGTCCGGTCTGAAGTTCTTTCGCGCAGTTCGTTCATTGTTATGAACGTGATTAAAAATAAGTTAAGAAACAGGATGAACCTTGAATCTCTAAATTCCCTATTACTAATACGAACTGGCCTTACCAAATTTAACCAAACCTGCTATACTAATGAAATCCCAGAGGCTCTCTTAAAGAAAGTTGGATCTAAAGAAAAATATAAATTTATTCTCAACAAGGCTGCGCGCAGTGAGACCCAACCCCAACCATCAACGTCGTCGTCAGCGCAAAATGAATTAGATGAAGATTCATCTGATGACGACTACGACTTTTGAGCTGCTTCTAATAAGCAAAGTTTTGTTATTGGTATTTAGTAATCTTGTAGGTAATTTTATGATTTAAAAAAATATTTTAATCCAGAATTTTGTATTTTATTAAAAATCTACACAGTCGTTATCTAAGCAAACATTTATCCTAGATTTTTTTTTTGCAATCTAGCCCTTTTTTAGGATTTTTGGGCTATTCTAGCCCTTTTTTGAACTCGATTTAGCCCCAAAACCTGGCACCCAGTTGGCAACATTGCATTCACTCGGTAAGTAATACTGGCTGCACAGTTTAGATTAATCAACGACTTGTTTTAAAATCACGATTTTGTTTTCTTTTTTACTGTGTTTTTATGGATAAACCGTAATGCATATACCCCACATGAAGAGTTATTCCTACAAATAGCGGGGTAGGCCCCACTTCCTGTGGATGTGGCGGATGCTGTGCCAATCCGCTTGTCAAGCGGGTCATGTTTCATGGCAAGATCACAGATATGTATCTACAATTAGAGACTTTCAGTTTTTATTACTTTTTCCAACCAATCACTCTATTTTGTGTGTTTAAAATGGATTTTATGGCTTCTATAATTTCTGTCCAACCGATTACTACTAAAGTTTCAACTACGTAACTATTTTGAGTGGAAAGCTCGCCTACCAACCAGTAAAGGATCGACAAAGACAACTGGTACAGTGGTACACACAACATTCAAGGGCCATGAGCCCATGACTAACGATAAGTTAACAAACGCTAGGGAATGTCTTTCGTAACACTATCATAAGGAATATTCCGATGCTGAAGTATATAGCACAATCAATATCAATATTATTCAGCGGTAGGTTACACGTTGTTATTATAAAGTGATAGTATCAATATAATAAAGCTTTTTCATTGTTTTATACGCTTACATCCTAAAACTTAATAAATTACGCTTTTGATCTATTAAGTAGATATTTGTACATATTCAAATCTCCCTGGGTACTTCTGAATTGTTCAGAAACTTAAAACATAGTTATATAACATATTAGCACGTTACGGTGTCCAAAACAGAGATTGAAGAAAGTCATTCCAACGATTACTCGTTCATGCGGTTACCCTCATGGAGTATAACATTTTGTAAGGCATAACCCTTTCTAACCTCATAGGGAAACCCAACTAAAGCGATAACATATCGAAAGGGTTGTTTCTTAATAGTCTCGTAACCTATTTAACGCTAACCCATTGAAACCTTCAAAACTCTTAAAAATTCTTCGGAAGAAATTGGTTTTGGGATTACTAACCGGTTAGTGGTATCGGGTTTTAAAGGGGTTAACTAACCAGTTCACGGAATAAGGGTAACCCTTATGGAAGTTATTACAAACTAACTTAACTGTTATGTTTGGTTTGAAAGGGTTTACCATGCCGTTCACCTAACATACTTCAGGGTTTTTTTAAAACCTTATCGTAAACCGGGATAGCCGTTGATCACAAATTATTGTTTCAAATGTTAAGACATTATAATGAGTATGTTAATACTTGTTGTATAGTTATTTATTCTCATATTAATAATAAAATATTTCAAATAACAGTATTATTCCAGTTGGTGCAGTTTTGCAAGGAGATGAAAAGTGACGAACATTTCCCGTACAAATCCCGCGATGATAATTGACAATCTATAATTAAGTGAAGTACCAACATACAATATAACCAAAGATCATGGTGTACCTAACGTAAATAAATACTAGATAAGGTAACACCAATACGTAGACAATGGTAATTTGATAATAAAGAAAGTGCAAATACCGCACAAGATTCGGGTCACGATCGTGAAGCATGACTGGTACGGTATAATCAAAGAACACAAGAACGTCGCGTCGTGGATTTCTACGAAAAGGGTTACACTTGAACAAGTTCAATAACGAGAAGTTTATTATAAGATCAAATAAGTACTATTTTAACTTTTACAGTGTTCGAGTTGACATGATGGAAGCCTGGTTAAATTTGTGTAAGACCGCGTGTCGTAAGAGAAATATAATGTATACATATAATACTATATACTCCATAGGTTTAGGTAGTTAAATAAGGGTAAACAAATCGTAAAAAGGGTTTTTTACAGTTGACACTTTCTTGTTTAAAAATACGGTGTAACAAAATCAAATATATTTTCGAATTATACGATAGTTTCCTCTTTTATTAATAAATATTAAACTTTATTATTTAAACTACTCTTCCTAGATGTGACTTTTTTTTTTGGGTGGGAAATCATCAAATAACTTCTCCCGCTCTGGGTGGAGCGGGAGGGCGTGTCACACTTTTACTGACTAAAACCCACCCGTGTTCCCTCAGTTGCCTGTGTGCCAGGGGCCGCGGTAACTCTTTCGAACAACCCGCACCCCTGGCAGAGATGTAACTACTTGAGCACAATTTTTGTTAGACTAATTATAACAACATAATATTTTGTAATCTGCCGATTGATTGACGTGTTTGTACAAACCTACTTACAGAAATAAAATCATTTATCATTTATCATTAATTGTAAAGAGCCCAAAATGACAGGTTCCCTAAACCTCTTAGAAAAGCCAAAATAATTTTTTGACCCTAAGACTAAGAACGAAGTAAAATATGTGTTATATTTATTTTCTTTTCGTCTACCAAAATGGATAAATGCTCACCAAATCTTGTTTCCCTGAAATAGTAACCTTCATACCCAAAATGACAGTTCTAAATAGCTTTAGTGTAATCAAATTGTCCAACCTGAATCAATATGTTGTGCTACAAAATGTAATGAGAAACGAATCGCTGCAAGACCGACTTCACGCAGTCTTGTCTGCCCTACCCCTAGAGTGTAATTTAAGCCCGCGTAGGCGCGGAGAGGTGGGGCGGCCCGCGAGCTGATGAGCAGGTGGTTTGAAGGCCCGCCGCCGCGGCTAAGGCGGCTAAGCCGAAGCTGCGATGGTGAGCGTTAAAACCATCTGCGACGATAAGCTCGCGTGGGGCCGCCCAAACCCCGCAACGCCGAAGCCGTGACAAAAACAATGCTTGTTGCATGTTGCATGCCTGCTTTAAAAACATTTTGATATTCAAAAAATTGTACGATCGACCGTTAGCTTTTTTGTCTCAGTAAAACTGACTAAATTGAAAGTCATGAAATCAAATATTGGTAACATCTATTTAGCGATAATATAAAATATTTGGTCTGAAATTAACTTTAAAGGCGTTTATAAATCTTTATGGCATAGAATACATAGGAAAATAGGTTCATTTCTACAATACTTTATGAAACACAAATTGGTGAGCATTTATCCATTCCGCCAGGTATTTCGAATTTTTTGGTAGTAAAACTTTTCTGGTAGGCGTTTAAAACACAAGCCTTTAGAAAATACAACGAATTGCTAAATTGAAAAGTACAACTGTGATGTCTAAAATAATGTACTCTGTGGATGTAGTGCATTTTTCTATGAAACAGCTGATTTTTCTAGAATAGGGGTCTAGAATGATATGCTGAATTCATGGTTACAGTTTGCGCACTGGATAAAAAAATATCCTGTATAAAGAAAATCCCATGAAAAAGGACGTTAAATTTACCCCGAATTTTCAAAGTTTCCACAAAAATTTTGTTCTGCCTGAGACTTTGTCCTGCGTGAAAATTCTTCTTCCTAGACCCAACTCGTCGCAGCGCATCGCCTTTCTGACTTTTTTCTATTTGCTCAACTCCTACGGATCCTAGCATGATGTTAAATAGCCAACAACCTTTCTCAAATGCATAATGAACTTTTCAAATCCGACCGGTAGTTCCAGAGACAAGCGCGTTTAAACAAACTCTTCAGTTTTATTATTATACTACACGTAGATTTCAGGACATTCATTTGTTATTACTCATACTTCTCGCTCGTCGTGAGATTAGATTGCGTTTGTAATACCAGTCGCAGCAAAAAAAATCAATAAGAAAACTCCACGAAATACGGGAAACTTAATTCAGTACATTGAGCGCAGATATTTCTGTAAATAATTGTAGGCGAATGATCTACAAGACTGTTCGTAGGTCGCAAGCATTTATTCGGGGAATGTAATAAAACTGGTGCGGTGGCAGGCCCCGACCCCACACGTGACCTGCCTTTGAACTCGACAGCGTTTTGCACATAGACACTATTTCTTTACGCATACTGCGCGCCGCGGTAATAGCAGCATAATCCAATCTTCCACCCCCGCGTGACAATACTGCGACATCTACACGCCATAAATAATTAAACTGGCAATATAAGTTGGCCCTATGTTGTGTAACCCTTTCAACACTTCCGCAACGTAGTCTTTTCCGCTCCTGTAGAAATTGAGACTACATAGTCATGTTTTTCTGTTTTTGTTGGAATCGTGGAAGTAAGTATGTACCTATTTGCTATTTTGTACGAGTTATTTTCTATTTTAAAATGTAATCTGATGTTTAGAGAAGGTTTGATAACTAATCTAGAAGAATCTAGAAATACCAAGACTGGGAAATGAGGAATAGGAAAATGCGGGTAGTAAATTAAATATAATGATCCTGATTCATGAGTATGATTAAATAAATAAAATCAGTAGTTCGGTTGTTATTTTCGCGAGTCTACCGCGTAGTACCGCGCAGTTATCTATCTTTACCAGCATCATTCTGTTGCAGACTGGGCAGACAGTTGCAAGGTCACATATTGTAGAATGGAGTACCCAAGTAAATATTACACCCTTATTGTGCCCGCCAAAACAAAAAGTAAGTTTCGGGTACGTCAAACAAAACAGTTGGCGGTACACCCATGTGAGGCACGTTTATTTGCGCGCGGCGGCCTCGGGAGGAGCTCCGGTTGTTTACGTCGCAGCCGCCGTCGGTTGGTGATGACTCATTAACGGTCGCTTCATCGAACACCATCGCGGGTGCGTTCCAATCAAATTCTAGCCAATGTTCGCCACGCTGATAGGTGCTAAACTACGGTTTGTTATCGTACTGTTACTGTGAGATTTGAACGTGGAAAGGGCCGGCCCGCCAAGACTGCGGTCATCGACCTGGAAATAACGCAAGAAATGATTTACGATGTTTTTTTTAAAGTATGTTTTGCATGGCAAACTTTTGTTATTTTCTAGAACACTTCCTTATACCTAGATCTACCTAGATCTACCTAGATAGATAACTATTACGCTTTACATTTTAGAGATTGTTTATTTTTGTATTGATAAAAAATTATACAGTTCAGTAACGTACCGTATATAATTAATTTTAATTGATTAAATTCGGTAGGAATCCATAGATTTAATTAAAATACATAATACATTATATTTTGTTTAAATCTAATTTTCAAAGAAATACCAATTAAGTAGAAAAAAAATGGTGATTACCTACTTCTGGGCTGTTGCTGAACTGAATACAATAAAATATTTAGGTAGCAAGTTGCACAAGTGCACGTGTAGGGTATTATAGTAGAGCAAAAAAAAAAATTATTGGGTTACACGAGCGGTGAATTCTTGCAACTAAGAATAGAAAGGTATTTTGTTTTGCGACTACTTAATAAGTAATACGATTGACACATCATTTTCAATCATACAAAAGTTCGTAAACATGTTTTCATTAAAATATTGATGACAGGGCTATATAACGTTGACGAAATAATACATGTACAAAAAATACTAATTCTGCAGCAATACTTATTGTTTTCACACTTTATTTATGACCTACTTCCGCGGCTTTTATAAGCTTACTAGGCTACAACAACCAGACTGTTTAAAGTTGAAAGGATCATGAGTTAACTTCAATTAAAAATAAATGTCAGCGCGCTCATAATCGCAGCTGGTAAAACAAAATTAGAATCCATTCTATAATGATTGAGATTTCAAAGTGACGGTCTCTCTGCCCAGGTTGATTCCCGGCCACCGTAGGCGCGGGCTTGCGGATGGCGAGTGAGAATGGGTAGCTCGCTGCCCGGTAACGACCAAACCCGGGTCGACGGCGTGTTGTTCCACGCGCGCATCAAAGAGATGTCAGCACCAACTGGTGGGGTCCCCGAAAAGGCCGATGCCTGCCAGGGGTGCGGGTTGTGCGAAAGAGATACCGTGGCTCCTGGCACACAGGCAACTGAAGGAACACGGGTAGGTTTTACTCAGTAAAAGTCTGACACGCCCTCCTGCTCCATCCGAGAGGGAGAAGTTATTTGATGCTTTCCCAAACTAAAAAAAAAAAACGTTCCTCTCTACGAGTACCTATGACAAATCGAAACGAGGCGCGAGGCAGCAAAACCGATGACTTAATAATTTTTTATTTTTTTTCATTTTATCCAAAGACTAGCTTCTGCCCGCAATTCTTATTCTTCGTCTTGGTCTCATCGCATTGCCCGCCCGCGTTACTTCGTTTTCACTTAGCGTTCTTTCAGATTTTTTTCTTTTTGGTCGGCTCCTTATGGCCTGCACCCACTATACGACGAATAGGAATATAACTTATATGTAAGACAATAAAATTAAAATTAATATTTCAAGGACGTCGCGGCATGCCTAAGGATACCGCAGCATCGTTGCCGTTGAAATTTCAATTTTACTGTCATAATATTAAGTTATAATAGTTCTATTCGTGGCTTAAAAATCCCTTGCCATGCCGTGCCGCCAGTGGGCCCAGGCCCTTAGGGTCGTAGCGTGATGTTAAATCGTAAAGCGCTCTCCACGTTCAATATAACAATGCATTTAGGATACTGGTAGGGCTACCCCGTTTCTGTAGTGCGTCAGGGATGTTTGCAGATGCGCATGCAGATTGCTTTTACGCAACAATGCGTAAAAGGTGCGCTTCCCTGGTGCGCAGGGTGCGGGGTAGCTTTAATAGTGTCTTAAGCCTGGTTGCGAGTCGCCCGGACTGTGTATACGTGGGTCACTGTTGTGCCGACTCTCATGGGATGTCGCAACGGTGACCAACCGTTATTTCTTGTATTGTTTTCCTTGTTTTGTGTATAGTCTGTGTTTACTAACATAGTCGTAAGTTTTACTAACAATCTTGTTGAGTCTTGGTTCCTCTAATAAATAAAATATTCTTTTCTAAATAAGCATTATTACCTTCCTGAAGCATTAGACTAACAAATGAAAAAATATTTTTTCATATCCGAATTGTAGTTCCAGAGACTAGTTCGTTCAAACAAACTATTAATTATTTTAAAGATATTCTATATTTTCTTCACCAGTCTTGGCAATTGGGTCTGCAGTACGTTCTTTATATTCCCCTTGATCAATTGATAAACCCTAGATATTTTATTTATTTATGTATGTAATGTACATAGGGGTAAATTTTTGAAAAATCTTAAAACTTGTGTTTCGTCATTTACCCCCTTATTTATAAACGCTACTTAAAGTTAAGTAATGATTAGCGTCTGCTTAACCATACATTTTTGACGTTTAAACACCTCTCAACTTTAAGCAACGTTTATAAATAAGGGGGTTAATGTTTAGAATTTTAGATACCAACTTTTAAGTTACTCGGTGCACGCTGTAAAATTCTCCGCTAAATACTAAATTACCCCTTTAAACCAAAATTTCACGGCCCTACCCCCAGTCTTGGGCAAGTCAATCAGTCAGTTTCTCCTATTACGTTTTTTTTTTAATCAAGAGGACAAAGACAAGGTAGTAAGGTCAGGAAATACAATTAAAATTAAGTAGGTAAGTAAATAAGACTATAAAATCTTTATGGCCAACACTTTGTTGTGCAGTAATGAGTGTAGGTAATTAGTTACCTACATCCCATGGCAATCTTATAAATGGTTTTGTTTATTCATAAAGTTTATGGTATTTAAATCAGCGATGGTAAAATACCGCGGCTAGATCGTCCGTCGGCTCAGCTCGTGGAATGCGTTCGGAATGCACGCCGGTGCAGATTGCTAGCCGGGCCGCGTCTTACCCCGCACACTGTCCTCGCCACTTGCGAACCGTCAACCGGTTCTTGAACAAGTATTACGGCTTTAACATATCTAGTACCATTTAAATGACAACATACAAAGATTTTGTGGTACTAAACCTAGACGCCAGTGGGACTATAAATAATGAATGAGTCGCGTTCACGTCCTTCGAAACCCAAGTCTTAAAAGGAATTATAATAGCGGCATAAATATGGACTTCTGAAACTTATTCGTGGGTAATAAATAATGGATTTTCATTTACATGAAATAGGCAGACGGACGGTAACACGATGTCCTTTGATTCGGGCGTGTAGTTCTCTATTTATTTGTTTGTTCTTATGACTCTATTGATCGCATTACTCAATCAATTAATTATTTCATTCTATGTGATGGGCCGCTCTCGCTCTCTCTCTGTAGTCGCACGCAGTAGCTATGGTAAAACGGAGTATCGAGTACATGGAGTAATCGATTCCTTATTCATTATTAAAGGTCAGGTGCCTAGTACTCACAACCGCGTGCGTGTCTATGACCAGTGGCCCTAGTGTGAGTTTTATTTAACCATCTCGATCAAACGCTTCGAGCGCGTTCGGCGCTCTGATTGGTCCGTCACCAATTCAGGGCCAATCGGAGCGCCAAACGCGCTCGATCGAGATGGTAAATGAAACTCACACTAAGGCCTCTGATTTATGAACGTAAACAATGCAAAAGTATTATGTAAGGATCGGAGTATATGGGAAGAAGGCGTGAGTTTATGTATGTACTAGCTTCTGCCCGCGACTTCGTTCGCGTTAAATTTCTTGCTCCCCGACCCACCCCGTCGCTCGCTTCGCCTGCCCGTGCGAGTACTTCGTATTCGTGACTTTTTCTCTTTGCTCGGCTCCTAAGGGCCTTAGCGTGATGTTATATAGCCTATAGCCTTCCTCGATAAATGAGCTATCTAACACTGAAAGATTTTTTCAAATCGGACCAGTAGTTTCTGAGATTAGCGCGTTCAAGCAAACAAACAAACAAACTCTTCAGGTTTATAATATTATATATATAATAATATATTATATATAGTATAGATATAGATGTTAAGTAGATATGCAAAACATGAGGTAGTTTCATAAAAATACATACGTACAGTAGACATTTTACTATAATTTTTACAGTGAAGAAGTTTTTTTTTTTATGAAACTGACAAGCTTCATCATCATCATCATCATCATATCAGCCGAAAGACGTCCATCCGACATAAGTCTCCCCCAAAAGGGGAGATTTGCCATAATCGCCACGCGTGGCAGGCGGATTGGCGATCGCAGTATGGTGGTCAAATGCATAGAGAACGCTGCTGCCACAGCTGCTGCCCATTCTCTAGTTAGTCCCTTAGTCGCCTTCTACGACACCCACGGGAAGAAATGGGTGGTGCTATTCTTTTACGTCCGGCACCACACGGAACTGACAAGCTTACCTCAATTATATTATTAAAAACAATGCGCAGTATACAAAAAAGTGTTGGAACCGGAAGGTTCATACAAGTTCTGAGTGATTGTAAAACACTATTGTCTCTATTAATTGCATAATAAAGGGTTCTACCCATTAGGACAATTCAGTCCTGCAATTATTGAAGACAAAGACAAAGGTAGGTTGTGGGGAAATGTCTCTCAACAGCAAATGCATTTGAATTAATAAATGGAGGCACTGATTCAAACACTAAGAGCTTAATGCGATTCGCACAGACAAAAATAGAAATATGTATAAAGGCTCCCACAGACTAGCACGACGCGACGAGTAGATCGATTTCCATGAAGTTTTCATAAAAAAAATGTTCTATTATTGCGTTGCGCCAGCCTGCGAGTGTCCAACCGAACTGGGGGAGTTAACCAAAACGAAGTGCTTCATACAAAGTTACATAGAGATTTCTATGCTTTTGTAAAACCTTAGTAGGTATTTTCATTGATCGTTGCCATCATTGTTCAATACCTACGCGGTCAAAACGTATGGATCAGCTGATTTTTTTTGTATAACCAACGAAAAATTTCTACGCTAGGGGGTCTAGAATGATATGCTGAATTTATGGCTACAGTTAGCGCACTGGTTAAAAATGTATCCTGTTTATACGGTATGTATGAATGTGTATTGATGACCTTCATCAATGAGGTTCATGTTTTTGATCATACTGACACGGAAAAGGTTCAGTACCGCGTCTTGGCAAAACAAATTAAGCTAAACTTTAAGTACAATCACCGACAGACAACAATGATGGCAACGCCACGATGACGACGTTAATTTGCACAGCATGACGTCCGTTGTACGCAATGTTCCCATTAATTTATAGTTGGAAGTAATACACGTATATTTAAAATGTAAACACCTACGCGCCACATTATTATGACCAGATTTGGGAAATGCTGAACTTATTTTCTCATAATGCTACTGTTAAGATACCCGACGATATACATGATATAACTTTATCGATGAAATCAGTTACGTCAGCTACGAGCGAACATCTGTATGCCTGATGAAAAGTAATGGATTCCTTCTCATTTCAATCAAACCATCATTATTTGACAGCAATAATAAGACAATACGTACTACATTTTTCACGCCTACAATCCCAGAACGGCTAGGCAGAGGTGTAGCTGTGGTATACCTACATTTTGCCAGTTATGTTTAAGTCCCATATAGTGAATAGGGGGCGAGACTATTGCCATAACCGGGCGCAGACCATCCAGACTCCGGGCTGCTATTAAGAAATTCGATATTCAAAACTCAATAACATTTTGGCCGACCATGAGGTCCATGAGGTCCTGTGTTCGCCCAGGACCTCATGAGGATGTATAAATGGGGGCGTAAAGGGTATAATATAACCTTTTAGGACAGCTGGAAATAATTTACTGTGATTTCGTGAAAGTAGGTGACTTGTTTACATTTATAAGGTACAAAATAATTTAATATCAACCATGCAAATCCATCAACTTAGTAATTTTTCCGAAGTTTTTATTAGTTTTATTCCGTGAAATCGTAATAATTGAAGAAGATTTATTATTTCCGATGTAAATTCACCAAAGAAGATGTAGTGATGTGACGATAATTTCGTATTATTAAGATCAGCTGATAAATTATATGGAAATGGAATCACGGGCTGCGGCGCGGGCATGACGCTCGCGCTCGCCCGCTTGGGGCCTCTATCTTCAAAACAACACTTGTTGCGGAAATAGCGACGAAAAGCGTTTGCTCGTCGTGTCGTGACGCGGATACCAGCACGTTCACCTCGCTCAGCCGCATGTCACCCTCACCAGTCGTACACGCTGCATCTTAGCCATTCTTAAAACAAGTCGGGGCAATGTTTTCCCTCTTACCTACATCGTCTGTGATTTTCCATTCAACGTTCTACTAGAAAAACATAAAACGTAAGCTCGTTAAAGGGCCCAGTTCATTAAAAGTAAATTGTTTATGTATTAACTAGGTAGCTCATTTGATTTAACATTATTGGTTGTAAAGGTTATACTAAGCAGCAATCAACAATGTTATTTCCCAAGCTAAAAGTATTCAATTTTAATAAACTTGCAGCATTCTTATGAATGTTTTCATAAAATCGTCATTAGAGGCATTATCTAAAAATAATAATCAAATATTAATGTCGTTTGCTAAATTTATTAGCAAGATTTTAGATTCATTTATCGCCTTGTTTAATTTGCACATGTTTTGGGTAGTGAAATCAAAACAAATCGTCATTTGGCCTTGTCAAACAAGATAGTTACGTAGCGTGTGCGAAGCGCGATAAAATTAGCCGATACACTGACATTGAACGCAAAAACAAAGTGGAGCGAACTTCGCGCATGCGCTCAGGTAATCAGATGTGGGGCAGTTTTAGCAATCGCATTGCTAATAACTGCGCGCGTGTATGGGGCAAGAGAGAGGCCCATATCGGGGGCCCCCTACAAATACTTGCCCACACTAATTGGAACGAGCAAAGATGACGAGTGTCATCGGTCGTCGACCGCGCTACCTTCGTGAGTGGTGGATATCGTCTAAGGTTGTTACCCTGGTGGCGATGGCGGTGACCTAGTGGAAACCCACTGCTCGGCTACTGCCGTAGACAAGCGGCGGTCAGCGGGGCCTACCCGGTACCTGCTCCCTGTGTCCGACACGCGCTGTTAATCTCATTAATACTTATCAGGATACCTCTTTAACCAACCAACTATGATTTTTTCTGATCTTAAGCGATGTTTGCACTTATAATTAATTACCTATGTCAAGAAGACTTCTTTTTGTAATTTAAATTGCGTCGCACCATGAGTATGTAAATAAAATGTCCTAATTAGTCAAGAACAATCAGATTTACGTCTTTCAGTGGTGCTAGTGCGGAACACTCTGATGCATTACGCCGAAAATCTCACTAGCACTCTATTTATTTTTACTCCATGGCAAAATAAATACCGAATACCAGTGGTCTCGAACGTCATAGTGCGAAATCGGTAGAGTTGCCACTAAAATTGGTATAATTCGTACCGAAAATCGGTATGTGACAAAAAAAAATACAATATTCAATTACATTCGTATATTTATTAAAATTATTTCGGTAGGACAGAGCCCATATCGGTAGAAATACCGAAAAATCGGTAGGTTCGAGACCACTGCCGAATACTATCTATCTAAATCGTTAATGTGACATTTGAAACATTTTAATAAGTCCAGTATTTTAAAATTGTTACACTGAGTATACCATTACGCATTAGCATTGTGGTACCTATAAACATGGAACTGTGGGCGATTAATAATTTTATTACAAGGCGTAAAGACTACACAAAACAGCAGCATACCATAAATATAATTTCATGTTATCAGTATCACACAACACCATATCTACAAAAACATTATACAATTTTACACATTCTCATAATAATAAAACTTGGATTCCAATTGTATAGGTAATTGAGACACAGATATTACTTAATGATAAGTAATATTGAAAAACAAAAACAATAACAAAGAGTGCAATTGATACAGGCAAAGTTTGGCTGAAATTATGTTTTTTATCAATAGCCTTTGTTTTTATTCAAATGATTTAAAAAAAGGAATCAAGAAACAATACGGCTTATGTCTAGGTAGGTAGATCTAGCTACCTACCATAACTCGGTCCTGCTCAGTTTACAATTATGGAAGTGATTCCGGAATTCCGGCGCTAACATACACAGAAATCCAATGCCGGAACTGGCTGTTCCGGCATTGGAAATCCGATATTGGATACCTTGTTTGAACTGGACCGAACAGAATTACAGCTACACCTACGTACGACAGAACAAAATGCGTGACTTTTTTGGCAGACGTAGTCCGCTGCGTGGTAAACAAAACAGACCAAATTACATACATACGTTCCAACGCCAACGCAAATTCAACATAGCACTTGCGTAAGTTTTTAGTTTATGATTTGATGATATTTACTACCTCTTGATGGAGAGCAGCGGTGGCCCAGTGGAATCGGCCGCGGCTTTCGACTTTGTAGGTCATAGGTTCGAACCCCGACAGGTGTTTTACTTTGTGTAAATTATTTCTTCACCACTGCTCACAAAAAAAGGGAAACATCGTGAGGAAACCGGGATGTCCTAGAACCAAATTTGAAGACATGTCACATGTACCAGCCCGCACTAGGTCCGCCTGATGTTCCAGCAGTGGGAACGTTATAAGCTGATTATACATACTTTACCTTTGCATATCGAAAGTTTTCTAGTCTAAGCAGTAATGAGCTACAAGTACTAGGTGCTGTGATTATGATGACTGACAACGATACTACGGTGACGTCAAATGCTTGCGTTTTACGAATGATTTTCTAACATCAGCTTATTCTAGCATTCTGAACAAAAGTAAACAAGAGCCAATGATTGCGATGAGTCGATGATTATAAAATAAATGAGGTTGTTACCCTTGGGTCCTTATAACTGACATGGTTAGCGTTGGGGCAACCGCTTACTAGCGACGGGCAACCCTGTGACCCATTTCCGTTATTGTAGTAGAAATAGGGCGGGATATATTTAACTGCGAGCAGCACGGGCGTCTATTTCGCGGCTTGTAATTAGAAAAGTAAACAGTACTCCGAACAGAAATAGACCGCATAGCAGACATTTATATACATGTGCGTTTTGCATACAAATAGCCTGCAAATAGTGCAGAAGACTGTCTAGGCATGTCTATTAAGGCTGCATGATCGATACCTTGTCTACGACTCTATGCATTCGCATGAACGCTGTGTTTCTCGTTATCCTCTCGAATGCGAAGTCAAGTTTATAATTTTTTTTAGATTTGAGAGGTGCAAGTTAGCACTCCATCTATACATTTATCATATCGTTTTCAGGTTTTTACCAGCAAATGTACGGAAAATATGACCAGAAGATAGCTTTACAAATTCTTAAACAAATAATAGGTGTACTCACATATTTATGAAAAATTGAAAATATCAAATAAAATCAAATGACCGCTACAAAACCAGCCAGAAACGGTGTCACAGCAGCCCTTTTCGCCAAAAATGCTTCGAAGTAAACAAAAGACTTGTTTGGCATTGGCATGGTTACATACGAATTTTGGCGCAAGTATCTACGTAGCCTACGAAGTTTACCGAGTTGTTAAGTAGGTTCATTGCACGAAAGCAGACGTCATCGATGACGTCGGTATGGTGTCGTGTGGAGAGAATGAAGACGCTTATTTGCAGACCCATCTTACGGCTTTTCTTATATAGGATACAAAGAGTTTTTCTTTCACCATTTACTTTCAGTAAGACATACAGATATTTATGATTTCTAGGTGTAGAGTTAAAGAGCCAGCGTCTCTGATGTGGGTATAAGCGCTTTCTAGTATACCGTATCAGCGATGATACCGACGTGATTGTGTGAATCATTAGCATTAGTCGACGTTCACACAGATGTAATAATATCGCGGCGGGATTATTTCGCGTATTGGATGTTCAACGCACTATTTAGGGGCCACCCATAAATTATATCACACGTTAAGGAGGGGGAGGGGGTCAACGAAATGTGACATTGTGTGACAAGGGACAGGGGGTCAAAAGCTTTGTGACGTCACATGTTAAAATCACCATTATCTAAAATATTTGGGTTTATGTTCATTTTAGTAATGGAAAAACTGCTGTTTTAATTTAATTATGTACTTCTAAATATAAAATTTAAAAATATTTGACGTCACACATGGGGTAGGGGCAATGACTATAAAGCCTCTTGACTGCCCTCATAAGGGCGACTCAGGCTCACGACACAAATGAAATTGCACTTATATTAGATGACAATATGAGGGGCCATTTTAGTATTGACCAGTTATTGGATCTCTGCACACGCGGTTATTTTGATACCTATTCAAACATTTCTACATAAATAAAAACAATTATGAGTTCCTGTTCAATTAAATGGTGTGGGAAATCGTCTAAAACATCCAGCTCTAAAAATGATGGCATAACTTTTCATTGGTAAGTTAAATATATTTATATTTAATAATATTATGAATAATTCCAGGGCTCAAGCTAAACTGGTTGTTTACGTAAAATGGCACTCTCAATACGTTTGTCTCATTTTATTTGTACTAATGCTGTAGTGTTGTGACAACTTCAAAACAAAGTTGAAATTGATGATAAAAAAATTATCGATGTTAAGAAGTAATTTTACATTTTAGATTTCGAAATATTCCGGAATTGAAATAATTTCATTTATGAGAATTTATTGTTCTTTCCGAAAGGGATTGACATTGCTATTATTTTTATTAGACATAAGTACTTTAAATAAGTCGATTCAATTTGCTGATTGATTTAATTGAATTTTACTTAAAAAAGTGTTACGTCAGTGTTTTGTTTGCACCCAGTTAACACCCTATCAGTATAGTTA
The DNA here is from genome assembly GCA_949091785.1 of Polymixis lichenea. NCBI lineage: Eukaryota > Metazoa > Arthropoda > Insecta > Lepidoptera > Noctuidae > Polymixis > Polymixis lichenea. Next base: position 9,104,515 of record OX420932.1, on the reverse strand, counting down.
AAAAAATGTAGAATTAATGGACGTCGATTACACTATTTCTGCAACATTCGTCCTGACATTGTTGCATCGGCCAATCACAACCGCTGTATTTTCTTCGTCCCCCGGCCCGCAGTGGTGAGTCGTGTGCCTAGACAAAATCGGTATATCAGCTCTCAAGTGGTTTAATTCTCTTTGGGTAGGGGGTTTCACAAGAAGTGTGACCACTTGTGACAAGGACGGGGGGTCCAAAAACCATTCAATTTGTGTGACGTAATTTATGGATAGCCCCTTAGCGCCGAGAGTTGAAAAATCCTTGTTTTTTCGACGCGCCATCCAACAGAGTGCATCTGCACTCTGTTGGATTCTCAATGCTCGGTTTAACACCGAGAGATAAAAATCCAGTGAGAAAATTCCGCCGCGATACTATTACGTTCGTGTGAACGTAGAAGATATTGCACTGCCAGCTGTTGGTATAGCACGTAGTGCACAGGGCGAGAGTATGAGACGGCGCTATCAGTTATCAGAACACCTTATTTTTTTTAATAATCTTCTTTACGCACGCACAATACGGTCGGGCAGGGGAAACCTTGAAACTGCATTTAAAGCGACATTGGAATAACAACGATATTTAAAACGAATCATAAATAACGAGTTCACATTTGTAGAGCGCCACGCGCCACCGTCCGCAGCTCCGCACCGCACCGATACGAGCCGAGACAAGATTTCAGCAGTTATTTATTTGTAACTTGGTATGATTCAGTCGACTATCTTTATTTCCCACCTGTTATTTTGTCGGGAGCGTTATGTTTTTAATATAACATTGTTTAAAATAAGAAACCAGTCATAATTATGTTTACACTAAAATTGTTTTGTTTAGTCTATCAACAGGTAGCAGATTTTAATTAACCCATTTAGACCCAAATACAAAATAACGATAATTTTTTGAAAAAATCTTTATTGGCGTAACTATTAAAGGCTAGTAAGACATATTATTAGAAAAAACTAAAAAAAGAAAACTTCCTTATGTATAAAAAAACACCGTCCTCAAATGGGGCCAATGGGCGCATATGAGTGTTATTTTTCAAAACAGAATTTTTGATATACAATGTTTTAAAACATTTTTTACATTGCCAATGTGCTTTCATGTGGCATACTATGCATCGTAGTTGGCTCGTCAGTTTCTGAGGGAAGTGTCGAACGCTGTCTTGACTCATACTTGGTAACATCGATGAAGGTTTACGGCGTCTTCCATCCGGTGTCTCTGTGGTTACATTTCTCAAATAAAGTAGGGCAACACTTCGGCGAAACTGGAGCTGATCTATTTTATCTTCTGCGACCAGGACGTGGAGATGCCAAGCATTAGCCATAGCCAAATCGAGCATGTAGGTAAATAGAACCCACCACCATATTTTTCCTCGTATAGCTGGCCAGTATACTGCAATTGATTGATCAGCTTGATCAACTACACCCATGCCATTGTTATAGTTCTGGAACACTAAAGGGATGTCCAGATCTACCTCCCTTCCTTCCGCAGAGCTCCATCTTTTTACCTTACCATGAACAATCATAGTTTGTACCCATGGCACAAACACTGTTGTCAAGCCATCGCAAGAATAAAATCTTATCCACCGTATCGAATCGGTAATCAAATTCTGCTGTTCTTCTTCTTCATGTTCCGAACCTCAAAAACTTCAACTCGACCTGGAATATCACGTAGAAGAATATTTTGCTAGACATCATCTTCGTCGCCTTCTTTTTCATCCGTCAGAACACTCGGGTCGGGAAGGATGGTCACTGTATCGTAACTGACATTACTGTCTACTTCTTCATTCAAAATATTTTCGATAGCTTCCTCCAACCTTCGTTACTCACTTGTAACATCAAACGATCGTTTAGTCATTGTTTATGCCAAAACAAACCTGCAAAAAAATAATAAAGAAAATTTACTCATTAGCCCATTGGACCCATTTGGGGACACCATACTAAATCACCTATGCTCGTTGTCAAATATAAAAAAATACTCAACAAAATGTGATTAGTTACTAGTAAAAACTATGGCCTAATGAAACATACAGGAAATGTATAATAAAATTCAATATAAGTATGAAATCTTATGACTTACCTATGGTTAAACACCAATTTACTAAATGAAGTAAATTAAATCACTATTTTTGGCCACTTTATCCATAAACTCATAAAACTACAATTTTTATTAGAAAGCCACACTTGTTGACACTACAAATTCGCCTTCAGACAAAACATAGCTAAAACAAATTGAAAAATGTGGGTACTTAAGCAAATGTCCCCAAATGAGGACAGCGGGCATAAATGGGTTAAACAACCTTCATTTGATTAAGCCCATCGATAATTTTAAAGGAATAAGAATAGTCTCAGATACGGATTCATTGTTTTCCTCGTAAAATAAATAACTTGTGCAAGGGTGATCGATTCAGGGTGCGTTTCGCACTAAGGGTGCCAGACTCCCAGTTAATACTTCTTATTTAAGAATTCAACCCGTTCGTATTTCATACGGGAATAGGATCTTATTAGACTCACCTATTTAGTTTATGAAATGTTGTGTTTTTTTTATATGCAATGCTCATTGTTGATTTGTGCACAAACGCGGTTCACTCTTAATTACTTACATCATAATTAAAACCGAAAACCCAATCATAACGATAACACTTAGAATGGGTTAGCCCAGTAATCAATTAACCGGCTGACTCTTTGAAACCTTAAAAACCATTTCGAGGGGGTTTTTGATTGTGTTTAATAAACCGTTCATGATATGGGGTTATCCTACATATCCGTTCATGGAAGATGCATATAAGCATAAGGGTTACCCTCATGTTATTATAACCGTTTACTTTGAGGGTAACCCTGAAATGAATGATTGGGTTAAAACTAAAGGGCTAACCAGTTCATGTAAGACAACTTGTTCATAGTTTAACACATACTTAGAGTTAAAATAGAAACCCATTGCATTACCGTTAACCCTATTTACGTTTAACCGAAATACCCTCTGTGTATATACTACGTTAAAACATAAAAATACTAAGACAATAGAAAATAATAGTTACTGAACAATAAAACATACTTGTCTTATTGCCATTTAAATAAACTTTAACAAAAATAAGTTAAGGACAAAAACAGGTGTTCCATTTAGAACGTATTTTCCGCATGCGCATAATTAATTACATTAAAAGGTGACGGCTCTTCGGCGAAATGGATACTAAAAGGCAATTACAATTCAACTTTTTCCACCTATAAATTAGTGTATTATGTTCGCTGAACTACCTTAAAGTAAGGACATTGATCATAGCTGTCACGCAACGGCCTTCAGCGGACATGACAAAGTTTGAATTACGAATGTTCGCTTTGTACAAGTGGGGTCCACATGTTCAGCGTTCACTCTCACTGAGACGCGTGGTAGGTACTACTCGACGTACTCGGAGACTGAATGCGGTAGGTCACGCTCTATCAAATAGTTGTCGATTGCGCTCGGCGATCTGCGCACTAGCAGCGGCTTTATCACCTCTCGCCGTGTCCGACAGATAAAATGCAACTAATGTAGCTACGTAATGGTGCTATTAATATGTTATACAACGTAGTAAACCCGATCTACACACATTCCGATAACAATATTGTTAGATAGATTACATTTTGTTTACCTAGGTTCTGGATTACAGAACAAAATAAATATTAATTACTTACTTAACTCATTAGATAAATATGTAATTGGTGCTCAAAAATTCCGTAATGAAGGTATTTTTAGGATTATTTTTAGAGCAATTATGCAGTTTGCATTTATGTGCACTCATACAATGACGGCATGAACACCACGATTATTATGGACGATAACAGTAATCTCGATGAAAATCAGGAAAATAAGATAGCGTTATTGTGTTGCATACAGGTGTTACTTAGTAGTAAAGCTGGGAAATTACGATTAGTAATGTAGGTATATCTGGATGTAGGTAATCTGTGAAAATTCGCGCAGTGCTCGAGCTCAAGGCTCAAGCTTCCTCGGCCTCGCCAGCCGCGGTCAACGCAGAGTCGCAGACGAGTAACAAGCGGTTAGTGCCGCACGATGTACTACTGTGTGCGGTAGGTCATGTATAGATAGATACACTGCAGTGAACTACAGGCTTTACAATAATCTCAAGATAACAATACAAATGCGAAGGTTTTAGGTAGGTAGCACCTGTTAATTAAAATTCACCCAAATATGGATTGTTTTCGCAATAAAAATAAGCTAAAACGTAGTATTAAAAAGTACAAACTGTACATTGTACTGTGTGTGTTGTATAAACTTATACAATCAAATAATGAGCGTGTTATAATCAAAAATGTAATTTTGAATTTGGGGACAATAGGTAACTCCAAAGACAAAATTGGGTTACACCTTACATATACAATAAAATATAACAAATGGACTGTGATTTCTTTCTACATTTGTACAGTTTTAAGGAGGTTTTTAACTACATTTTCTCCTTGAGGCTTTTTCTTACCCTTGCGTATTCACTCTTTGATTGAATTGGTCAGTAGCTTATAATTACGTTACTTTTCTGATCGTCAGACTCCCTTTATTTTGTCTCTTAATCAGTATTTTATTGTAGTTTTAAGGTTTTTTTAATGTTGTAATGCGAATAAACGCATTTTTCTTTCTTTTCTTGTGCTTCTCACAATATTTGTTTAAACTCTTGTTTTTTTTCTTGTAATTTCTTATTGTTACTTTACCCCTATCTTTTATTACTTTTTTCGTCACGTTTTCGACACTCAACCGGTATCTGGGGCAGACATTAAAGACACTAGATCGAAAACTCGGTGGTGTTGTATCCAAGGTCAATTGTCAATTCTTTCTTTTCTTTCCATATTCCCTGTATCTCATTTTATACCTTTCACATGATATTTGCTTGCTTGTTTTCTTTTGGCGTTAAGGCTTTTGCGAGCCTTTTAACTTTATGGCAGGGTTCACATTGATTTCTTTTAGCCTCCTCGTATATTTCGGTATTCTGTTCGAGTCTTTCCCTGTTTCTTCTTTGTTTTTCAGCCATAGACAGTCGCGCATTTCGGGACAAGTAATATTTCTGAAAATAATATTAACAATAATTGTAAGCTCGTTACCAATACTTTCGTAATTTAACCATGTCAATCGAACTAAAAAAAAATTAAATGATAAACCCAAACACGATCAATCTTCTATCATTCATCATCATCCAGCTTCCTTCCCCAACACCAAATCAGCTTACTGTAGGTAGGGGTAAAATTAATAACAGACGTATTCTCTATTACTCCTTATTGATTTGTTAAAATAGAGCCAATTTTATGTAACCTGCTACAAGCCGATCTGACTAAGAACGTAGATGTCTTAGGAGTTACCAAGAATGTCTGCAGAGTTACCACCAAAGTAACTCCGTGTCACTATAACAAGGCCCGGGTCGCGCCATGCAAGCGAAGGCAAACATAATTGAAACTACTTACGATAAACAGAGCCATCCGTGTGTTTCTTAGCGAAATTCTTAAACGTAACTCAGTACGAAAAATAAAAGCATTCTCGTAGGGGACACCACTTTGTGCTTTAAAAAAAATGTTATCTTATTGTATTACACACGATAAACTGTGCTATAGGTACTGTCTTTTTCTATACTAAAAATCAACCGAAAACGAGAAGTAAAAGTTTATTTATAATGATAGTGCACAAGTGAATGTGGTCTTCAGACAGGAATATTTTGTATGGTGTGAATATTTCGTATCCTGAGTTACCAAAAAAATTTCTGGAAATTAGGAGAATTTCGACAACGTAATCAAGTTTTCCGTTGTGCCTAACAATGTTAGATTTAGTTGTCATTTGTTTTGTGTATGACTATCATCAATTAGTACTTAATTATAATAACGTGTCGAGGACAGCAAAGTGTCGGTAAAATAATTGATGGGTACAAGTGCCTGTCTTCCGCTGGGAAAACAGCAATAAAAAAACAGCGACATAAAAGAATTTAAAATGTGCACTTATGCGCTGGTCGCAGACACTAATGTGTCAATGCATATTTTCGCATAAGACATTACATAGATAATCTAGCTTAGAGTTAGTTGGTAACATTATACCGTGCAACAACAATTGTCTTTGCCACAAAGTATCGATTCAACCAGACTGGACTGGACTCGTATTCCGGCTGCTCTGATGAAATAATGCGTAGTATTTCGTTAACTACGTCATCATATAATTGAGGCCGAGTACCTAATGAGATATTACTTGCTTTAAGTAGTATAATCAGTCTATAATATTCCCACTGTTGGGACACAGGCCTCCTCTCAGTATGAAGGACTGGGCCTTAAACCACCACGCGGGCTCAGTGTGGGCTAATCGGCTGCTTCAAGTAGGTTAACTTATTCAACATGTGAATAATAAAAAATAAACGTCTGATTTTAATAGCATCAGGCCTTCAGGGCCAATCGGTAAGGTTTTCTGATTGTGTTTTATTTCCTAGCCTAGTAGCAGTAAGGTCGAATGGAAACCTACAAAATTTCTCGTTTGGTTTTCCTATGAAACCGATAAACACCATAGAAAAAACACATACGAGTAATAATGAAGTAGAAAATACGTTAATAGCACTGCCTATTAACAAATATATTGGGCTTTATCTTATGTATTCATAACATCCGCTTATTAGTACCTATTACTGGCTTTATCTTAAATATTATTGTTGCGTCCATTTTTAATTGACATTCACGCATACAGAGGATTGATAATATCCCTGTAACGAGCACAAACATCAATGAAAAGTCATTGACTTTGTTATCACAAGAGCATTCTAGCGGCAGGTTAGTAATTATCTCTGCTAATGCGATTTACTAACCTCTTATGAGAGCATGACACATAGTCACATACTCTTGTTATCGTTTACAAATAGCTGCCCTATTACGCTCTCATGGAATCCAACGCAATCATCGCACACGCTATTTTTAGATCTACTTTCTAAAAATAGTTAATCAATTTATATTGATCATGGAAGTAATTCAAATCAAATTATTGTCTTTTAGGGCCTCTTTTGGGGACAATGTGTTGTAATTTTGAAGTTAGGAAAACCTCAGATCCTCATTCCTGGTTATTGTTTTGATTTTTAAGAAAAAGTAGCTGCTAGTCAAAACACGGTTGAGCTCATCTACGCTAATGTACAGTCACCGATGTTTTCGAATGAAATTTAATTTGATAACTGTTTGTTTTCTGTTAATTTAATTCAATTTTATTCGAAGATATTCATCGGTTTCTTACTAAACTTTTACTACAAGTATCCGATGACCCCTGGTTACTTTTCTCTTATGGTGACCATATTATCATGGTCATGTATCCGGGGACGCTTGTTTCAGTGTTTTACTTTTCCGGAAATCTTTGTTGATATTATGAATGACAAGGCCTAGGCGCCACTACAGTCAACAGTCTTTACAAAACCGGCATTACAAAATGTTCCTCACGTATCTATGACGTACGTACCTACTACAATTTTTATACCGTTCTTAGATCAGCATGAAAATAACAAACTAAATTACATAAATAAACAAACACTGATAAAACTTATCAAGGCGCCAAAGATTTAACTTATCATAGATGTTTGTATGTGAGAACCTTTCTTATCAATTTTCAGGATTTCGAATCCATGCAACACAGTTCACACATAGGCAAGCATGTTGATAAATAAATACGTGTTAGTGTGAAAACATATTTCTAGGAAATGTTTTGCAGTTGAGTCATTGCCTATTTTTCACTGTTTCAGTTGGGTGGTAATGGTTGCAAAGGTTCTAGAAATTCTGTTTTGTTACGGCCTACTTTTGATCGAATACCGATTTCAAAACTTAGTGATTAAGTTATGGCGCCGATTGGCTGTCTCGTAAGAAATATTATACATACTTAGGGTCGTTATGTTTTTGACGTACCTTCATGATTTTTAATTTAATTGGATTCAATTAAAATTAAGCTTAACTTGCTATGTTTGAGACTATGCCACAGAATATCCGAGACTATGCTACTCATAACCACACAACCACTACAACAATAGAGCGGCGTGCTGCATCTATACATATACTGGCAAATCTTCTAAGCGTATCGATGACAAAAAGATCAAACAACTTCGGCTCAAAATTCAGCTGCGCAAACTCTGCTCACTAACGCCGTCATTAAATCATCAAATGCACAGGTGACGGGGCACGTTGCGCAGGATGGAAGGTGGGCCATTGTCTGTGGGGAAGTGGCGCATGCGCACTTGAGATCTGAGCCGTCTGAGAAACCCCATCTGTGGAGATTGTCTGTAGAGATTGTCTGTGCTCCGGCCGACTTGGGGTCGAATTCGCGTCGGTCAAATGAAGAGATGATTATTTCGTTTAAATAGTATTTTATTATACAAGGTGTAACTGGTGTAAGGTGTCATTGAAAAAACAAAAAACTGAAACTAGTTTGTTCACAGTCGACTACTTTCTTTCTTTATACCTGCCGGCAATCCACTGTCCACTGACCTCTTCTATATTTAGAACTCCTTAAAAACCCATCTGGGCACTTGTGCCAGTTATTAACAATCGAGCGCAATATATTAAGGTCAGTGCTCAAACTCATACTTTATTTTAAAAATACGGACAGAGCAGTTAAATGAATGTCACGCAACAATCAAATGAAACGCAGCAACCGTGCCGATGAGACATACGTTCAATGTCACCAATACCCGATAGCTAAGAAAAGATAAGCGAATAATTTAATAACTTTTTTATAAGATAAAACAAAAGCGTTTTGGAGCAGACCAGCTATTCCTACCAACTGATAACGAACCTATCTCATGCAAATGAGATAAGTAGATGAGTACGCCTTATGCTAATTAATTTAACGAGAGTAATCTGCACGTCTACACAATTATGAATATTTCGTAATGAACCGATAATTATATTCTAATAATACCGATAGTTGTATGCGTAATTGAGTTTATTAAACCGTGATGTTCTAAAGTATAATATTATCAAAATAATCATTAAGTTTTTAATTAACTGACTTATTACTTAATCACGAGCCCCCTCGTGATTAAGTAATAACAGCCATCGTGGAAGGGTTTATATTTTGTGGGTGGGACATCATCAAATAACTAACTACATATCGAGACCGCTCCGTGCATCGTGGTCCCGGCTGACATTCGTAGATCTTTGACAGTTGTTATGGGTAGTCAGGCGCGGTCGCAGCCAATGACTGGGGGGTCACAGACAAAGACTACCTACATATTAATAAGAAAATTTATTATATTATCGAAAAATTACTATTTTAAGCTTTACGTTTACGGCTTTGGGGGGGGGGGTCATGACCCCTAGGACCCCCTCTCGGACCGCGCCTGCGGGTAGCCTAGTCTGTCAACCAGTCTTACCCAGCTGCTAGGTTGTGGAGTTTAGATAGGCACTTGCTCTATGTAAACGTCTGGTTCTCAGCTGCATCCGGTCAGACTGGAAGCCGACACAAACATAGCTGGGAAAAGGCTAGGCAGATGGGTTTGTTTAAATTGACTGACTGATTGTCTGTCGACTCTTGGTCTTATCGTGAGGTTACTATACTGATTTTTTTTTTGCGTTGCCAGCGCAGACATTTTTCGTAGTATATAACCTACGAAAAATTTCTGCGCTGGGGTGTAGAATCATAATGCTGAATTCATGGCTACAATATGCGCACTGGTTAAAAACGTATTCTGTATCTAATCTAATTTCACATTTTAATTTGTTATTTCTAGTCCAGTGGAATAGGGTATTGTCCAACTTATTAAAAACTATTTTAAATTGAAGATTGGGACGAGACATTTAACAGAAAAATAAAAATAAATTGATTTATATCCATTTTCTCAATTAAAAACGATTAAAATCAAGAAAATGGATATAAATCAATTTATTTTTATTTTTTCTGTTTTATATAAATGAGAAAAACTCTTGAGGGAAAGAGTTTGCTTTTAAAGGGTTAATAAAACCGTTGATGTGATTTAAAGGGTTACCCTTGTACCTACAAAAATGTATTATTTGGTTTGAAAGGGTTTACTAACTCAGTAACTTGGTCGCGGTTCATTTATATTAATTAGTATGCATACGAATATTATAATTATTAGAAGTGACTGTATGTTATCTATTAACGCCTTAATTATTTACGCCTAATAAATAGGTATGACCTGCAGGCTTAGCACGAGCACCGATTTGTCGACGGAAGAATAGACATGACTATTAACTAAATGATGTACAATAAGAGAATATAGCTATGTTTTTCTATTAATTATCCACAGTTATGCGTTCTAAACGAATCATGATTTTGTAGATAATCGTATATACTTTGTGGCCGTCGAACAGAAAGTTTGTTGTCAGTGTGACTTTGACAGTTTGAGAAGAAATACTCTTCTGAAAAATAGTCTACATTTATAAGGACCTAGACACAGACCGTTAGAAACGAAAGACATAATGGCAGATTGTAGAAGTATATCCACGGTGCGATGTTAAAAATGGAGAAACGAAATGTCACTTTGTATTGAAAAAGCACTGTCTATTCTTCGTAAAAATAGAAACCGTCATGCTAAGCCTGCTGCGTTAGAGTTGGGACACAATACTTTTTACCCCTGCATTAAGTTCCCGTGGAATAACTTCCGATCGCTACACGGGTAACCCCGGCGAAGCCGCAGGCACGTTCTAATACAAGTTGTTCACCTAAGCATACAATAATAATAGTATTTTTGAACAATTTGCATAAACATTTTCAGAAACCCTTAAAACAGTTAACCGAAATGGTCCTTATTCAAAGGAAAACAATAGACCGTTATGGAGAGTATTTCAATACATTTTTATCAATGAAGGCATGTTATTATTAACTTTTAATTCAAATTACCTATGTAGTCCTAACGCGTTATCTTCGTACCCTATAGAGTACACACTATTAATAGTTAAAAAAAACACGATGACTTAATTATCAGCCCCAACTTACTGCCTCCAAAATAGACCCTAGTCCTATCAGAAGTAATACTTATCTTGAACAAATAATTGTAACAACATTATGTTATTCAATGCCACTATATAGGTACGTAAAATGATTATGAACCAAAGTAATTATTTGTAACATAACTTGCTTTGTAGTTGTGTTACAAATAATTACTCTATGTCACTTTAATGAATGAATTAATCAAATACAACGAACGTACAATACAAGTAACTTGTTTGTTAGTGGAAAAGTGCGTGAATTATTAATGCTTATTGCATACATTAAAAAACATAACTATTTTATTTGACTTGGCTTCATACGAGACACTGTCGTGTCGTCATGTATGTAAAAAATATCAATAAGGGGCACCAATTGTGAAACTGAAGTATTTTCTAATTCCTAAATAGAGGGTCAGATTGCGGTCCCCCTTTGAAGTCATTGAACCCGACAGCTGGCAAGTAAAGATAGAATAGGGATACATAAACATCTGGCATACAATCAAAAGATTAGTGTTTGAAGGGCGACACGACCCGCTTACACCAGGAAGATTTTTATTTTACGCAGTCTGTAGTCACATGCAAAGTTAGATTTTAAACGTACAAGATTAAACTACAGACTGCGTAAAAATGTGTCAAAAAAGATTGATTTGTTTTTAAAAATGAACTTGAAAGTAAAAATTTTAATAGGTTGCCATACGAAGTAAGTTTATTCATTCTTTTCCAAAATTTGCAGTAATGTTGAACTGCTAATAACACTATCATTTACATTTGCATTTATTTATTGTGTGAATGAAGAAAGTTGTTGCTGGCCATTGGCCACCCTGTTGCAGAGCGCAGCACATGGGATAACAATGTTCTGATTGTCGGACAGATACCGAGCTGGCCCGCATGCATTGCGAACAGTCTCAGTTACAAAAACAATGATAATAATTATGCTCCTGCCAGGGGTGCACGTTGTTCAAAGAGATACCGCGGCCCCTGGCACACAGGCAACTGAGGGAATACGGGTGGGTTTTAGTCAGTAAAAGTCTGACATGCCCTCCCGCTCCACCCAGAGCGAGAGAAGTTATTTGATGATTTCCCACCAAAAACAAAAAAAAAACAATTATGCTAATAAGAGGTTCAAAATTGGCAAGTTCTAAATGTTCCAATATCACTGCGATTATTACACGGTCGAGTAAATTTCGGGCCGGTTCATAAGATAACGGGGGGCGCCTCCTAAACGAGGCCTCACTGGCTCGTCGGTAGTGATGGGCGGAGGATAAATTCTCGGAAGATAATTACTCGAGTATTTATCCGAAATGGATAAATACTCGTTTTCAACCATTTTTATCGGATATTTACTCAAAATGATGGATATTTATATTTTTTGCGAATCGGATAGTTATTTAAAAAAAAATGACTAGTATTGTTATTTGGGCTTTCCAAAATACTACACTATTACATTATTACTTTTGATGTCAAAACGAGGCAAAGGGGTTCTCACTATACCCTATCCCGGCCACCTTTTGTCCCGTTTCTTTTGTTTTGCTTATCTTCTGCCCTCCACCCCCGCGCCGCATAGTGTCCGTGCAGTGCCCAGGTTCGTGTCATAGAGAGCGCACGCGCGTGTAAGTTTTACAACAACATAATATCTACGAGAGATTGTTTATTATTTTTGAATTTGCGTTATAACGTTTCAAGGTAAGTTTACTCATTTTAATTGTACTAATCCAAATGGTTACTTTGGTAGTGTTATAGTGATTGATAACCTAATTTTATTCTATTATTAAAAATGCTTTTACAAACTCTTACCAATTTGTGACTTGCGTTCTTCCCGATGAGCTAGAAACTTGTAACTTCGAACATAACTTAGAACTAGATGACAATACAATTAATAGTTGTAGCAATCAGTGTAGATTGTTGCATGTTTTTTTTTTCAGCGTTTTAACTTGATGTTTCTTTGTTTTAGGTATCATGGGAAGACCAAAAAATGAACGTGTTTGGAAACATTATCGCATTGTTGATTCAAAATCTGTACAATGCAATTATTGCGACAAAAAATATAAAATCGGAAACGTAAACAGGATGTGTACGCATTTAATAAAATGCTTTAAGTGCCCGGAAATTATTCGAGCAGAAATGAAGAAAAATTACTTGAGTTCAAAACAAATGCCGTTGCAAACAAGATTAGAAAATTCGCCACCAGTGGACAATTCGTCTTGTGATCTTACTAACGAAGCACCAAGTAAAAATAGTAATAACTCAAATATGAGCATCGAGAGCCAGAATATGCCTTCCACTAGTTTTTCTTCAGGTGTTGATCAATCTACCCTCGCTGAAAAGCTTGCCATAGCTATAATTGTATCAGGAGCCCCACTATCACTGATGGAACATCCTCTTTGGATAGAATTATTTGGTTATCTTCAGCCATCGTTTAAGTTGCCTTCCAGAAAAGCCCTATCAACCAAATATTTGAATAAAATCTACAACGAAATAAAGAAAGAAGTGAAGGAAGAACTTGCTACCGTTAACTATATGCATCTCCAGTTGGACGGATGGAGTAATATAAACAACGAAGGTGTTATTAATTTTATTATTTCAAAACCAGAACCATTCTTTGTTGAGAGTTTAAACACTGAACAGAATCGCCACACAAGTGAGTATCTCCGGGATGAAATTTTAAAAGTCATGAGAACGTACGGCGAAGAAAAGTTTGTTGTTGTTATTGGTGACAACGCGAGAAATATTCAAAAGGCTTTTCAATTAGTCAAAGAAGTACAACCACATGTTGTGCCTCTAAACTGCGCAGCACACACTATTAATTTGCTAGCTCATGACGCACTGAAATGTGAAGGTTTCAACAATTTCATTAAACTCTGCATAGATGTAATAAAATCTATAAAAAAATCGCAAGTACTGGGATCAAAGCTACAGCAAATCGTGAAACTAAAGAAATCAGGAGAAAAATTAAAGCTGCCTTGCTGCACAAGATGGGGCAGTTACCTTACGTCGCTAAGGAGTTTGAAAAATACAAAAGCCGCTCTCTTAGCGTTAGCTATAGAAGAAAATACCGTCATGTCAAATGACACAAAAACAGCTTTGCTTGATGATAATTTTTGGAATTACGTAGATCAATGCATATCTGTACTTGAACCAATAACAGAACCTATCTTTCAACTAGAGTCCAACAAATGCAATGCCCATAGAGTGTTTATGATCTTCAAGGATATGAAATCTAAAATGAGCTTCATTTTACCTAGTATCACCATTCTTGAAAATGAAGCCAAGAATCAAATTCTCTCAGCGGTGGCAAAAAGGATGAAAGACTGCGTAAAGCCTTTACATTTATCCGCTTATCTGCTTGACCCAAAGACTCAAGGTATCGAGTTAAACCAAGACGAAGAACTGGAAGCAATGGATTTTATTTACAAAATGGCAGGTTTGTTGAATGTGGAAATAATGCCAGAATTAGCAGCATATAAGGCCAAGGAAGGTTTTTGGCGAAAACCTTTTATATGGCAGAACATTAACGAAACAAGCCCCTTAACCTGGTGGAAAGGTATATGTTCTTCGACAAAGTTAAATAAAATCGCAGTGCGTATTCTTTCAGCACCGTGTACTTCTGCCGCAACAGAACGGTCTTTTAGTACACATGCAAACATTCACATTAAAAAAAGAAATCGCCTGACCACAGAAAATGCGGCAAAAATTACATTCGTCAAATATAATTGGAATATTTTTAACAAAATACAAGAGAGTGCAGACAGCGACGGTGACGACGAAGACTTTCCATCACCATGTCCAGTACAGACAGATACTGATGAAGAATCAGTGGATTTGAGAGAATCGGGAAGTGAGTTCCAGTTTGTAAATTGCTTTTCTATTAATGATGAACAAGCGTCTAATAGTGATAGTAGTTAATTTAAGAAAATATCAGTAATTGGCAAAATATTCATAAGTGTACCATTGTTATTATAATATTGTCTTATTGTTAAAGTAATTAAAGTAACGTACTAATCTATATTTTCATATTATATTGACATCGTTTGACGAAAAAGATTATGATTGTATGGGTCTATTGTTATTTTAGTATTTTTCTTTACTTATTATGTCATTTTCTTAATATTACAATGATTTAAGTAACTAATTTTGCGATTAATAACTTTATCACAAATTAATAATTTTATCTATCTTTTGATTGAGTATTACAGGCGTTTTTGTTATTATTAAAGTGATTAATAAAGCACAGTACAAATCGATATTTTCCGATTTTCATTTATTTCAATCCTTTTTTCTTGTAAAATAACAAAATTTACGTTAGATAACGTAACTAAAACTGTAAGTAGTATTTATCCGCTTTTTGGATAAATACTCGAGTAAAAACGGACATTTATTGAGTATTTATCCATTTTGAGTATTTATCCGGATAAAATCCCAACACTACTCGTCGGTCGTCGAACAGAGAAGTACAAACAAACAACACATCGAGGCGAGTCGTTATCTCGCGGATTAAACGGCGGCAGTCACGATAGTCGATACTCACGCTTCGCTCGCGCCGTGCGACGCAGATCGTGCTACACCGCCAAATGTACTCACACCGTCATAAATGGGCAAATAGTACGCAAAAACATAGAGGGGCCCATTGAAGTCATTAACGGTGCCTATTCTCATTTACAAGTTTACTGGTTCGTTTCGTCGACAATCTATTATAATAATGATCTCTATTAGAGATAGGCCGACTAGCCGACTAGTCGGCTGCAAAATGGCCGATCAGTCGGCCAAGCCGATCATTGCTTTCGGTTGAGTTCGGGTGACATCGGCAATGTTCAAAATGGCATACCTATTGTTTGCTATAGAGTTTCTTCTTTTTTGTTAGAAATATTAATTAATTTTACTGTCATATTAAATTTCTGGATCTAAGTCCAATTAATTAATGGACCAAACGAAGGGATCCTATTCCTTCCTATCCTATTCTAGATTACACCGAAAGTAAATTATAAAACTGATTCTATAATAAAAAATTATAACAGTAAAGACTTCAATTTCATTTCAATCACAGTCTTTTAAATTCTTAAGCATATCGGTTTTGGCCGACTAGTCGCCGACTACAAATATGGCCGACTAGTCGGTACATCACTAATCTCTATTCTTTCCACGGTGCCGTAAAATAAAGACTGAATGTGCTTACAGTGGCACATAAGTGTGTTAAAAATCAACAGGAATATTGTTGATGTATGGTTTTACTTGCCGATACTTGCTCAGTTAATGTGCGAAATTTAATTTGATTGCATGTTGGTTTTCCCTATACCAACAACATAGGCAATTTTGTTGAAATTTGTCGAACTTAGGACAGTTGGCAGACTGTATTAGTTGTTTACGTAGTTATACATATACTTAACATTTTTAGTTTTACCTTGAGAAGCCAACAAATACTGGGGCTGTCTGTGACCACGTGTTAGAAATACAGATGTACATATGTGAAAATTAACCAGGTTGAGAAGGGAGGTGACAGACATGATGAAGTGTCAACAGACACAGTAGACGGTATTTCCAGAACTTGTGATGAAGTGTGCTGCCTTATTTATATCCAATTCTTGTTTATGTAACGTACTCCGTACGTTCCAAAAGTTACGTATTTCATACAGGGTATCAGTGGCGAAAGCACCATATAACACGATTCCTACCAGCTTCCCTACGGGGATTCGCATGGCCAACTCTATCGATATTAAAAATGGCACGTCAATAGTGGCTACTATTGTCAAAAAATATAGTTATACTACGGGTATTTAATTCACCATTACGTTCAAACAACAAAAACGGTTAATTTCAGCTTTGTTATTCCACAAAAAAAAAAAATGTTCTAAATTAACCTGGCGCCAAAACGTCATTATCGGGAACTAAACATTCATAAAACAGTGATCCCGTAATGATGTAACTTTAGGTCGCGTGGCGCCACTTGATATTGACGAGAGCAAGCCGCTGTACAACGGGTTACAACAGAGACAGATATAGAAAACAAAAAACGTGAGCGAGAACGAGGTGGAGGAATATTGCACATTTTATTTGGTTTTCAACTGTTCAATTTTATTGTATTTACTTCTTTACATTCCTACATTAATTTTAGAATTATAGTAATGATTCTTTATGGATAAGTCAGTAAGTTAATACCGACTTCGCTTCGGCTTCTCTTTTACAAAAATTGACAACTCGGCGCTGCAGGGTATTACGCTTGACCGCGTGCCAATCATACCCGAGTAACAACAATGTACTTGCAACAAACCTATTAAAATGATGACCGTATTTCTAGTTTCACTAGTTTCAGTGATACCTATCGCGTGAGAATTATTACTGGCGCATAGATCCCCCCTTACTACGAATGTATTCAAAATCCAGTCATTTATTCAAATTAGGCTGAGAATCAGCACTTTTGGAACGTCAAAATTACGTAAGATAGTCCCCCAAAACGCCCATCCTTCACCACAGTGTAATTTTAAACATGTTTGTGTTTTTACTTTCATATAATTCGCACCTGGAATAACATCGAATCATTAATTAGGCAGCCTATGGCCAAATTAATGACATGTTTTTGATAATGAGTAAGTAGTACGCCAATGTGGCACTTACTTCCATTGTCGCCGATGGCATCGGCGCACGCGCATGCCATAAGCAGCGCGCACGCCACCACCGGCCAGGTGAGGCTGTCGCGCGCGCGCCGCATTACGCCGAGCCGCGCCGCTGGCGTGCTGGCAACATGACCCGAGCTGGAACAATCAATAACAATATTATAACAACTTCCTCTTCGTTACGCAATTAATTGTTTAACTCGTAAAACAACGTCCTGCCTAAACATTAATGAACCTAACATACTACGAAGTATTTTGATCAGGGACCGTATTGCCTTGCATAAACGGTTATCCGTTAATTCGGTTACCCTTATGGTGCATGTAACATTTAGCTTAACCCATTCAAATCCCGTTTAGCGGAAATAAAATTATCTTGGGTTATCCGTCACTTTGAATGAGTTAGCCAGCCGTGTTATTCTGGTAACCGATTAAACGACATCCATCAAACTCTTTCGAGAGAAACGTTTTTTTACAATGAATAAGGTTAACCCTTTGCAATAACCTTATCAAAATCCTTCGTCCCTCGTTTTGATGTGATCAGTACAAACAACAAGTTGATTCAGTATTACCGACGGTAGGAAGGTAGCTGTTTGATTACATAATTAGTTTTGAGCGGCAATCGTTCCATCAGTATTAAGCGAATATTTGTTGTTGTGATGATTTATTCAGTTATGTGCGAGCCGCGTTGGATAAATAATCGAGTTCCGCGCATTAAACGTCAAACACGATAATAAATAATTATCTCACACTACCATACAATAGCGTCTCTGCAAATTGCCAATCTTATTTTACGTACAACAATAGTGGTTTCATTGATGAATATAAATTTCATTGATCAAAGTGTCGGCTCACAGAGGCCAATGAGTGTATAAAGACCGCAGTAATTAGCGTGGGAGCCATCGATGTTCCCACGACACGCCCGTAACAGGAAAATATTAATTAAGAAACACGTTAGGTATTGAACAAAACAACCGCGATCATGTGAAAAATTATATTTTACTAAGCGGTACAGTGTAAAACCTAATTGATGGGCTGTTTTTTCTGTAGTATGTAATAATAATGTATCAATTATTTGTAGAAGTAGGTATATTATATTTATAGAGCGGCATACAATACAATACGAAGCGCCCACGCTCTGAACATTGATAACGATAACATTGAATGGAATAAGGACGTCCCTCTTGGATTGGACGGTTTTTACGTATTACCATTACATAGCTAGTACAGTCATCAAAACAGAACGACAGAACTACTTATAATAATGTTTGCTAGTCTCTTTTAACAAAGAGATAGGATACTAGAAAAAAATAAATGTATATGGATTATACTAATGGCGATTAATATTTTAAGCCTTCCAGTTTTATTGAAGTTATTCGTTTTAAGATGAAAGACGGAGGTGAGTTTACCTTGGTTGGAATTTTTTGGAGAAAAATTATATCGTGAAATATGTACCTTACTGTCGAGTATTAACACAACAACATCACGCCTCGTTCCCCCGAAGGGATAAACACGTAATTATTAATGCATGAGTACTTAAAGGGCCATTTTAATTTCAAATTTTACCTACTGGTATTATTATGGCAAACGGGGAGTACCTAGTTCATGAACCTATGCAAATCCACTTATGCGGCGGATGGCAAGCTAACGAATTAAAAAAAAACGACACGCGCGGGCGCATGTTTTGCCTACCTAAATAATAATTACAGCACACGTAATTTAGGATGTATTCTACAGTTCATATTGGGCGATCATAATACTTATTACACCTAACAGAGTTTTATACGCTACAATGCTATGTCCTGGCGCCCGACAGACGCGGCCGCTATTCTATCAAAGATTTTTAGCCCTAAACATTAGATAACACAACTTTTTGGATAGCATCACAAAATACTGAGACAGGGCAATATAATACTTACTTCGTTTCGTTTTCGCTAACCTGTTTGTCCATGTAATCCTGTATCGTAATAACTGCGGACTTACGTTCTGAGAAGTCAAGCGACTTCTTACTTACAAGATGCCTAATTATTATGAAAAATAGTACCTTGGTGACTTTACAACTTTTTTCGACATGGATTAAAAGTACTACGTTTTTAATGTCGCACTCCACGCGAGTATGGTTAGAGAGGTGGGAAATCAAACCACGTGTTTAGTTTTTCATGAGATCGCTCATGTATCGAGGAATGTTATAGGTGAGTGGCACTTCCGGTAGTAAAAAAACGCTCTAAACGCCGCCGCAAACGAAAAAGCGTCATTTAACGCGACTGTAGAGACAGACAATAATCATGATCGCGCCAAGGTCCAACACACGCCACGCGGGTAAAACCTTGGCAGATAGGGAGGGAACGAGTTTCCCGCGCTGCATTTGTTGTTTACGCGGCGTGTCGTGGCGGACAGTGAGGTCGACGACCTCGTGCCGCACCACGCCGCCATATTTTTGGTAATAAATAATAGATAGAACAGCGCAGCGCAGCACGATCGATCAGACCGTGGCCAGTGCGGCGGCGCGTGCTTGGCTCTGTACCCAAAACATTGCACCCCCACCCCCAAACAACGTGAACGCACTTAGGAAGCATGACTATGTAAAATCTTATCTATGCGGACTTGCGGAGTAGACAGTGTAGACTCTGCTTTTGTTGAGATACTGTACGTAACGCAGTAGGTTTTATAAATATGTAGGTTCTCGTCAATTTTGTGAAATGCATGAGTAGGTACACTGTCACCCAGCCGTAGGTACGTGATTTTATATTTTAATGATTTGAATTGACGCAAACATGTTTTGTCGAATTTTATAAAAATATGTGTGATACTGATAACCACACCATAACATGATAATTTTACTTATCTGACATTTACTCATTACATTTCTATGAATAGATAAAATATAAAAAAATCCAAGGTAGGTATTTTAGATTACATTTATGTTTTCCTTCGTACTTAGACCTGCATGTGTTTTACTTATGTATGGACAAATCTAGGTTGCTGTCCACACAATAACGGCTGGAACGATTTTGATGAAACTTGGTATGGGGATTTTTTGGACCCTAGGGAAGGATATACTTTCATCGACATAACACGCGGGTAGAGGGTAGTTATTTAATGTAATACATTCGATTCTTGTTGCTGGCATAGGGTCGTTTCGCCGGTATCGCGACCACCTTCAGTAGGCGACCATTTGACGGACTAAGTTTCTTTAAATCAAGATAATAGTATTTGTAGAGGTAACATAAATAAAAAATAAATCTAACGTGCTTTATAAATAATTATGAATTAATAATTTACACAGTTTGAAACAAATAGGTTAACCCAGAGCCGAAAAAAAATTGCTCAATGCGCGTCTTGATTCAGTAGTGAGTTGATGTACTGCGAGTTGGAAAAAAAATAACACGGCGCGCGGCGCTCAAAGGTAAGTGTTATTACTTATTTCATGTTTTGCACATAAGTTAGATGTTAAATTGTACAAGCGATAAGTTTTGGTTATTATTTAGTTGTATTTTGCTATTTTAAAACGTATTATTCAGATAAAATCAAGTGGTCGGTAATCGAAATGCTTATTTATCAAAAACGTTAGATAGCGACCACATGGTCGCAAACCGACGAGAACCGCATTATTTTGTTTTCATTAATATGAATCTAATGCTTCATACAGGTCTGTTACAATCTTGAATGTAGCATTGTAAAAGGTTTTCTTTGTAGTTCTTTGGTAAGCGACCACCAGTTTCTTTGAAAGAACTTTGTTTAATTTACGTACAAAATTGGGTGCTAAACAGGTGGTCGTAAACCAAAATAATCGAAATAAAGACATTGGTTTCCGACCACCATAATTTAGTATGAGAGAAATAACGGCCGCTAACAGAAATAAGTATGAAAGTTCATTGAGTATGCGACCACGTCTGATATTTTTCTGATTTAATTTGGTTGGTTATTGAAATGTCCGTTTAATAATTATTTTAACAAGCAACCATGTGGTTGTACCTAATCTGTCGAAAACTAAATATTATTATTTTTCAGTTTAAAACAAAATTAGTCATAAAAACAACAATAAATTATTTTATATTACTTATTTTTAGATGGAGCTCCCAAATAATTCAGAGTTATCAAAAAAAAAAGAAAAAGACTGTCCAGTACACTGAAGAAGCCCTGAAAAAAGCTCTGGATGATATCCGAAAAGAGGGGAAGGGAATAAGAGAAACATGTAAACTGTATCAGATCCCAAGGACCACGATACACGTTCGGCTTAGTAGGAAGAGGTGTGATACAATCGAGACAAGGGGATCAGATCCTGTATTGGATCGTCCAGGGCAAACCTGGTACTCAAATTTCCTAAAACGCCATCCCATTATTAATGTTGATTATTTTTAAATGTTATACTTACTACATATTTAGGATATTGTTTGACTAATTATTGTTAATTTTATTACAACCATGACTAAGTTCCTACGAAATGTAAGATTGTAATTTTTTTAATTATAAGACAACATTACACCAAATGATCAGCTACCATATTTGTTTTTACTAAGAGGCAAAAATTAAAATCTTTTTAAAGCGATTATAATTATTTTAATGGCATATTTTTCATATTAAAATAGCGGTCGCAAACCAGCTCACTGGTGGTCATAAACTGATAAAAATGGTCGTAAACTGACGTTTTCGCTATATTTTCACTTTTTCAGCATTTAATAAATATTTTTGTATCAATGTATTTTATTTTATGTTTTGTATCCAAACTAGATTATATTTGGGACAAATCCATATCAACATATACTATTTTGCGTGAAGACAACATTTTTTTTTCTCATCTTATGTGGGCAACCCAGCTAACTGGTCGCTAACCGGCGCAATGACCCTACTTATATTTATTTTTATGTGGTTTACTGGTCAAATGCATGTGCTCATTGGGGATTAGGTCTGGAATGCTATGTCATGAGACTCATGAGTCTCGTTATTCGTAATACTTTTAGGATAATTTTACACTGAACGGCTTTATTAATATTACAAACCGGTTAACCCTTCTAACCAAACAGTTTTTGCCTATAGGTAACCCTTATCCTATGAACGGGTTAGTAAACCTAATCGAAAACCCTTTCCCTCGAAAGTTTTTTAAAGGGTTTTACAGGTTTCAATGGGTTAGTCGTTAAACCGGTCCACAATATTGAGGCTAACCCATTCAAAGTGTTATGGTTATAATTTGCTGTCCGCTTCATATGGTTAGAAATGGTAAAGCCAAAAATGTTAGCACATCCTCCATAGAGATCGAGACATAGAATAAGAAAGAAGTTGTTTTTTTTATATTTCAATGGATTGAGATAACCGAATAAAGGGTTAACCGTTTACACGTCTAACTCTTAATCGGGGTTGTAGTTTTTAATTATTACGGTCTCATAGACGTTGACAAACACTAATCCTACTAAGTATTATAAATGTGAAAGTTTGGATGTTTGTAACTCAATCACGCAAAAACGGCAGAACGGAATTGGATGAAATTATGCACATGTGTATAACCTGGATTGACACAGAATTTGGAGTTTCCACGGGAACGTACTGGGATAGAATGATCCCAGTACGTTCCCGTGGAAACTCCACGCGGGCGAAGCCGCTGGCAAAAGCTAGTAGGTACATAATGTACATCCATTGTTATGTTGCATTGTTGTTGTTGTTGTGGCAGGAGAAATAAAGAACATTTATTATTATTAGTAAGATATACCTATTTCTACCCGTCAAAATATACCATCAACACGCTTTTATTTAAATAATTGAAATTAAATCATTTTTGACCTTTTAGTTCGTTTTTATTAACAAGGAATAATAAAGGCTTCTTCAAACAGCCGCGACACGACAGCGCGACGCGGCACTTGTAGAACAATTTCCATTAAGGCTTCTTCAAACAGCCGCGACGCGACAGCGCGACGCGACACTTGTAGAACAATTTCCATTAAGTTTTCATAGAAATTGTTCTACGAGTGTCGCGACGCGACCGTCGCGCTAGTCTGCACGAGCCTTTAAGTTTTCATAGAAATTGTTCTATGAGTGTCGCGACGCGACCGTCGCGTCGCGCTAGTCTGCACGAGCCTTAAAAGCTTGTTTTTAAAAAGTTTTTTTTTTTTACTTTTTAGCACTTATGATGCGGGATTTACTACGGAGTAGCTCGTAGCAGCGTTTTTCCGTTATGTAGCTCGTAATAATTCGTAGAACCCACACATATGTGTTGTTTTGAACACTAACTGTTATGTATCTATGGCCACCTTCCAGCTCCAGCATCAGACCCTAGTTACTATATAGGATCAAAGTACTCGTCAATACGAATCATACGAGCCCAAACTCAATGGGGTTGTTTCGTTTTATTGCGGAGGCCCTATAGCCACCTTCCAGCTCCAGCATCAGATCAGCTCAATGTTATCATAATATTGCATTGTCACGCGATATACATATGCATGCAAAATTTCAGCTCAATCGGTTAAAGATGTCTGCTTCAAAATTGAGTTGCAAGATTCCACCCGAACATAGTTACGTACATACATTGCAAGTTAAATAAAAGCTTGTGAAAAGTAAATGCCATTATCGCGTTCACAAAGCATGTTACCTATAATGTTGTTATTAAGCAATAGTTTAGAAGGCGGGCAAGCACTGGAAAAAGTCTTCTCACTATTATAATACGACGTGTATTTCATAGATTCATTTCTTTACGAGCCGTAACTGCAAGACGTACTGATAAGACGGATTAATTTCAAAGAAAAGGTTACCTAATAAAAATAACGTAGGTACCTAGTTCGTACTAGAAATTGCGCGCCGCGGTCGGTATAAAGTAGTTAATCAAACATTCCAATAAAGCAATGTGATGAATAGAACGCGCAGTTCTCGAATAATTTTCTTTAAATGTCATAAAATGCCACCAGTCATTTTAAATTCTTAGCACACTTAGCTAGCATAGAACAAAGAATGCAACAGATCGCATCAACAAGTTAATTCAAGGCCAAGAGAACTGTAAAAAAGCGTTGTTTTCGGATTATTGTTTTGATAAGACTTCCAAGGTGTACCTATGTTTCTTGCGCACTCGCTTATCGATAACAAATTCTTAATATTTCAATGTCGTTTACCTACAAAAAACATAGTACAATAGGGACCAAAGAATAATGATTTGGCAAATTTTTATGTTGTTTTATTAATGTAATCATGGTAATACATATGAAAAAAATAACTTGTGAAAATTCAAAGACAATAGGAATGAGGTAGGTACCTACTCTACTCATTGAGAAAATTTTACAATCTGTACCTATTAGGGATACTAGGTACTCAATGAGATAACACTACTACTACTATAAACTATAATAAACATTTTATTAAGTATCTAGTTGCGTAATCTGTGGAGTACCGACCATTACAGATAAATTTTAATTCAGATTTCTGAGTGACCACACACGAACACAAGATTGTACTAGGCATCTTATCAACGCCTCAGGTAAAACAATAATAAATAAACCTTGAGTCTTTCAGTCGACTTTCCTAACTTTACCTAGTTCAAGCTGGATAGTTTAATGTTACGTATCCGGTATACTTATGCAGTATCCGGTGTTATTTTACTTTTTCTTAGCTTCTGCTAGTCAGCTACCTACCATAGGGGCTACTAGGTATAAGTACGATGCTTTGTAGATAGGTACTATGGGTTGATAAGGTAATGATCTTATTTATGTAAGTAGGTACTCCAAAATACATAAAACGAATGACGTAAAGTTAAGACGCCATAAAGCAGATTTTTTCTTTCTATTTTGCGTGCCGACTCCGAGTTAGTCCGACTGCAGTGTTTATGAAAAAGTTATGCGCATAAACTAAACTTCATTTTTCAATTAGAAAGCTGCGTCTACAAATGGTTTATTATTATTTTAACTACGTGCAATACCTATTTTAATTTTAACTGGGTAGATAAGTCAGACAGTACTTTCAAGTGAGCAACAATTTATAGCCATAGGAACCTCCCGAGTAATTGTTAATGAATATCTACTAAAAACTCGCTTTATATCGCCTACGAGCACGATAGTGGAAGTAGCCGTCAGACCGTCACCGCTCCCCGCCATCGCCATCGCGCATTTCGCTCGTCGCCTCGCCTGCGCCGCGCCGTTGCGCCGCGTCGCCCGCGTTTGCGGAGAAGGGCACAGAGTTGTTTACACCACCGCTCACACCACGTGGTGTGCAATGAGTATTCATATGGTCACGTGGTTCTGTTATTAGAATTATTAACCTGTAATTTGAAGCTAAACCGCTGAACTACAAAACTATATTAACGAATTCTAATTCTAGCCGTAATCAGATCGAAAACAAACACGAAACGCTACCTGAGCTCGGTGCCTGCCGTGCTTGTCTGCTCCACGCGATCCACAGTTTATAATACTCCACAGATCCTTCAGTACAATATTTCACTTAATCACACAGCACAGAACATTTTAATTGTGTATTTTTTATAATAACCACAACAATAACAACACTATTGTAAACATAATACGCGGCAAACAGTGGATAACGTGCGGACGAGTTATCACTAACGACGCGCGCGAACGACTGAGGGACGGCGGAACGGAGAGCGCGGGGCCTGCCGTGCCGTCGACCCAGTCGAGGAATGCGGCTCGGCTCGCCCGTTCTCGCGTGCTTATTTTTTTGCTCAGTCCGATGGTACCACGGAATAGAATCCGTGGACG
The DNA here is from genome assembly GCA_949091785.1 of Polymixis lichenea. Lineage (NCBI taxonomy): Eukaryota > Metazoa > Arthropoda > Insecta > Lepidoptera > Noctuidae > Polymixis > Polymixis lichenea. The sequence goes on along the minus strand of OX420932.1, from coordinate 9,078,276 downwards.
GGACCGCTCAGGGGGTGCTCTTTCTCTAGATAGGCTTCATTTCAACATAGCATAGAAATAGTCAAATTATTTAATTTAATTAATGTCCTCTTACCTGTGCTAAATTATAGTTAAATAAAAAGTGGATGTCACACATCCATTTTAGTAAAATACTATCAGTCAGCACCAGAACCTTCCCAATAAAAAACCCGACTGCTTAAAAAGTGAACTTTAATTTTAAAAAGCGGCCAAGTGCGAGTCGGACTCGCCCATTAAGTTCCGTAGCAGCAAGTAACATAATATAAAAGTTGTTGTAGTTCGTTGTAACTTTGATCGATGTTTTAATAATTTTACTTAGGCACCTATTACAGATTTAATATTAGAAAATAATGGTTCACGGTTTATGCATAAGGTTTATGTTTATGAAATTAAATGTTTTTTTATTTAATTTTTATATTTGAGTTGATTGAATGAAAGGTAAATTGCGGTTTACGATTTATGACGTATTAAGAAAAAACTACTTACTAGATCTCGTTCAAACCAATTTTCGGTGGAAGTTTACATGGTAATATACATCATATATTTTTTTAGTTTTATCATTCTCTTATTTTAGAAGTTGCAGGGGGGGGGGCACATTTTACCACTTTGGAAGTGTCTCTCGCGCTATAAAATGATACTAGAAACCTCAATATCATTTTTGAAGACTTATCCATAGATACCCCAAACGTATGGTTTGATTAAAAAAAATGAATTTCAGTTCTAAGTATGGGGAACCCCCAAAATTTATTGTTTTTTTTTTCTATTTTTGTGTGAAAATCTTAATGCGGTTCACAGAATACATCTACTTACCAAGTTTCAACAGCATAGTGCTTATAGCTGTGACATACGGACGGACAGACAAGACGTCTCAGCCATGACGAATCCATAACGGTTCCGTTTTTTGCCATTTGGCTACGGAATCCTAAAAAGACCTTTATTGCCTCTGAATGCATGAGATTGCTTATATTATTCAGTCTTAATAGTCATCCTTTTAAAACAAGTTTCCTGTTTCCATCTTTTTTAAATAAAATTCACTTTTTAGGCAGTCGGGTTTTTTGATTTAGTAAATTATTTTTTATTTCACAGGTTTTAGTTATTATTATTATTATTGACGATAATGAGACCTAGTTATGAAACCCTTTCTTTTGATACCCCACTCAATAGGGTTTGAAGAAAAAATTTTTTTTTTCAATTTTAATATACCCGGTGTCACTCACAATTAAGACGAATCGAACGGCACCTCTAAAGGTGAAATCGACCAAGCCGTTTAGGTTATAGAGCGTGCCAAAGACACATATATACTTATTACATACATACACTCGAAAAACATAATCCTCCTTCTGGCACAGTCGTGTAAAAATTGGAAAGAAGGTGTATTCTATGTACGGCAAAAATTCATGGCGTAGTGAATTTATAAAAAAAATTACATGACGTGTGAATATGTACCACCCGGTAGCCCGGTCCACATTCACACATGTAATCGATTATTATTATTTGTGGGTAAGTATATGTTTTTTTCTGTCAGCTCTTTGGCTGGTGTCAACCACATTTACGGGCCAAGCCAAGTAACGGCAGCGTGTGGTGTGTTGTGGTGAGGTCCTACTTCATTCTATTCTAAACTATTCTGCAGGTGTTCAAAATTGCGGCTTTTTGGAGTGTTATATAAATTGAGTCTTTCAGGTCTATTAGTTTAAGGCTGTGATGGAGGTGATTGGGTATAACTCCCGTTGTGGAAACAACAATGGATACTACGTAGATATTTTCTTGCCTCCAAATTCTGGTTCTCCACTCCTTCTTTCAGTTCGGCATATTTACTGACTTTCGCACCTATCGTTTTTTGTAAATTGTGTGTATTAGGGACTGCAATATCTAGGAAGTATGTGACTTAATTAACTATAATTATTACAATTAAAAGCCTGTGACGTCCCAATGCAGGACAAAGGCCTCTCTACAATCCTTCCACTTAAGGTAACACGTAAAGTAAACTTTTAACTGAACATCTTAAGGTAAATATAGTCGATTTTTTTCCATACAAACTTCGAGAGTGTATTACTCCACTGTTTGACAAAGTACATCAAAAATTAAACTGTAATAAACTATTTAAAGATAATTTAACTTAACTTTGGGCTTGTATAAGTAATAAAAAAGTGTAAAATCTCCAAAAACAAGTCGGTAACGACAAAGTTGAAATATCGAAAAGTTCAATAAACTTTATCGGTCATTGATTTATTCAGTGGTTTTTTCATAAAACCCGATTTTCCGAAGGACTTTTCTTAATTTTTTGCGCGCCTGGTTTACTATAAATGATCCTGCGTCTCAACTCAATAACGTTGTACGTGTAGACTAGCATCTAACTGCTCAACACTGAAACTACCTCTGTCGAGTGTCGGACACGATGCCTGGTGAGAGAGTGGCCAGGCCAGGCCACGCCCACCAGTGAGTTCGAGCCTGCGACTAGATTCCCCTTAATATAAGTGGACCGGCAAAACCCGTATTCGTTTCAGAAAATCTTACACCGAAAATGAAACGACTCCTGTTTTTGGCTAAAGACTACCAGTAGCAATGAATATCGCTTCTGCTGGGGCACCAACGGCAAAGTTTTCCTTCGCAAAACAGAGGGGGCTCCACATATTTTGATCAAGAATGAATTAGATCTACCAAAACCTGCCGACTCAAAGTGACTAGACGGCTATGCTACCGCTTACGTCCACGCCTCTCATGTTCCTGTTGCCTTTAGTTCGGTTTGTGAGAAGGATTGCTTTAGAGGCCCTAGTGTGAGTTTCATTAACCATCTACACCAAACGCAGTGAGCGCGTTCGGCGTTCCGATTGGCCCTGGATTGGTGACGGACCAATCGTATGTAGATGATTAAATGAAACTCACACTAGGGCCTCGGACTATGCTTCTTGGACGTTATTTTTGTCATTTAAGTTATTTATTGTAAACTTTTCATCGCAATATTTTTTTGTGTTATTTAAGTTATTTTTTGTACTTCTTCCAGTTCTCATTGCATCAATCTTTACAAACTAAACATACACAGAAATCCACATTAAACACATTTATACTCATATACACACACAAAACTCAACAAAAGGAATGTCATCAGCAAGCCGCCTTGCTGTTACTCTCTCTTTTTAGTACTAATCTGATAATCAATGGATCTCTTCGAACCAGCCGAATCTGGCTTCTCCGGACCCACGCATTAGTCATCACATTATTATTTACTTGTTGATTTCTAAGAACGGCAAACGAATGACGAAAGTTCGGTAATTACCGATGATTGAGAACATCTTTCGGTCTCTAATTCATACATGTGTCCCGGATCGATGTGTAATCCCCTTGCGGTATTATTACACCGCAAGGGGATTACAATCTTTTCACATACTGCCAACTTCAATAACCTTCTTATACTATTAGAAAGAATTCAAGTACAATTAGACGTCATTGTATTGTCGGAGTGCTGGCTAAGCCAATGCTCCCTTCTTCCTGAGATTCTTGGCTTTCAATGCTTTAAGTCCGAATATGCTAACCAAAATGATGGTGTTGTCGTTTATACAAGGCGTAACATGCAATTCACAATTGAAACACCCGCCTTTCTTGGCGTTAATTGTCTGATTCTCAAGTTTAGGTCCGATGTTGGGGTAGTATCATTATATCGACACCACACAGAAATATTCAAAACTTTATTGACAGTTTAGAGCATAGAACATATATACGAGGTTTAGACTATACTCTCAATTCGTTTAAAAATTTTAAGACTATTATTATTCTAGGAGATATTAACGTTAATATTTCACCCGATAATGCTGACGCAAATTCTGATACTTCCCTGAACAAATTTGCATCGCATGGAATGTTGCCCGGTCATCTCTTCTGCCTCGTAAAAATAAGTGCTTAGATCACGTGATTATTAAGACCAACAAGCCTGCTATTACTTTGGTTGTCGACTCTTTTATTACAGACCATGCTCCAGTAAGTGTTCTGCAAACTTAAAATCAATCTCCCTAAACCAGCTATAACCTCGCGACGCGGTGATATAGGTGCTTGCGTGCTCGAACTTGAAAGAATCGACTTTTCATGTGTTCCTGACAGCAATGATGCAAACAATGCTGCTACCAAGTTAGTGTCCTTTATCTCCACGACGGTAAATAATGAATGATAAATGATTTTATTTACGTAAGTAGGTTTGTACAAACACATTTACACGTCAATCATATTTTTAAAACTAGATGAGGTCGGCGTTTCCTATCTGACTACTCTGAGAAGAAAGGCCGAAACTAACTCACAGGTCACAGTCTCTTTTAAAGTCCAGACATAATCTTGGTCAGATCATGTGAAGAACATGTGGATTGGTGTCCGAAATGGTCTTTTGAGAAAAGAACCACACAGATTGAGTGGACCTGTCCAATCAGTGTACGCATTTGTCAGTAATCATGCAGCTCAACTCAGACCTTGAGGAGCTCAACGATTTGACGAACAATACCAAAGAAAGGACATTTGGGTAGGCCGCATAAATTACTCAAACTGCCAGACCATGAATAAAAGAAGAAAAAAAAAACACCCACACAGTCATCACATCACATTCACAATAATTAAAGCAATAGAATACTTTACAAAGTAAATATTCATGTCATTGTTTTAATAAAATTCATAATGTCAATGTCAATAAACAAAAAATACGAAAATAATCGTGGTGAGATCATTTGAGGACCATGCAGATTGGTATCTGATATGGCCTTTTGAGGAAAGAACCACACAGATTGAGTGGACCTGTCCTGTCAGTGCACGCATTTGTCAGTAATCATGCAGGTCAACTTAGAACATAAGGAGCACAACGATTCGACGAACAATACCAAAGAAAGGACATCTTGGTAGGACGCATAAAGTACTCAAACTGCCAGATTATCATTAAAACTAACTAAGAGAGAGAGAGAGAGAGAGAGAGAGAGAGAGAGAGAGAGAGAGAGAGAGAGAGAGAGAGAGAGAGAGAGAGAGAGAGAGAGAGAGAATATAAAAAAAGAAAAAAAATCACATGACTTGTGAGTCCCTATGTAAGGGACTAGGTGTAGTCCTCCCGGACACCTGTACACCTAGTCTCGTACATAGTGACAATAATCACAATAATCACGAGTCACAATAAATAAAACAATAATTATAATATACTTCTCAAAGTAAATATTCATGTCAAAGTGTATTTAATAACCATAAATTAAATTAAATTAAATAAATGATTATTTCAGGAAATTATTCCCATATAAAGCACTACAAATTACATTAGACGTTAAATTAATTACATTACAAATAAATAATAAATTAAAGTGAATAAAATATTTAATAATAATAATAATAAATTAAAATTAATGAAAATTATAAATTAAAGTTACAGCACATTCAAAATTATAGTCAACTAGGTTAAAATTCATTCGATGAAAAAGAAAGAAAAAGAATGTCAAAGAGTACAATAAGTTTGCAAAAAAAAAGCAACATTCAGTATGTAAAAATTGGAGCAGGTCAATCCCAAGCTTTTTTTCCTCAATATAATCTTTAACGGCATAAAAGGCTTTCAGGCACAACTTACTTTTAATGAATGATTTCAATTTATTGAGACTTAGATCTGGAACATGGCTTGGAAGTTTATTATAAAAGCGTATACATTGACATCTGAATGACCCACCTATTTTCTTGAGCCTTGTTGATGGTACAACAAATTTGTGTTTGTCCCTAGTATTTATACAATGGAGATCACTGTATTTTTTAAACAATTTGATATTTTTATTTCAAAAATATAGGTACTGTGAAGACACATTAATCTCCTTAAATTTCTTTCTGAGAGTGTCTCGGACTTAATTTATAAATTGATCGAACAACTCTTTTCTGCAAGACAAAGATAGTCTGAATGTCGGCGGCATTTCCCCACAACAGAATGCCATACGACATTACACTATTTTGAAAATAGCTAAAGTAGACTCTCTATGTCAGTTAAATTACGAGTTTTTCTAACAGCGAATGCTGTGGAGCTTAGCTTTTTTGACAATTTATCTATATGTGGGCCCCACTGAAGCTTGGCATCCAACGCTAAGCCCAAGAATACAGTACGAGTACTATCTTCAGGATTCAATTCTTCGCCATTTATCAACACAGTAGTTTTCACCTGCCTAACGTGAGGTAGCGTAAACTTAATACATTTGGTTTTTTTTTTCATTAACAAGTCAATTATTAACATTGAACCAGTGAACTACTTTTGAGATTGCGCTATTTACATCGTCAGTAACCAACTGCTGACGTTTAAGTTTAAACAAAAGTGAAGTGTCATCCGCAAACAACACTGTATCATGATCACTCTTTATGAGGTAAGGCAAGTCATTAATATAAATAAGAAACAAGAAAGGACCAAGAATTGAGCCCTGAGGGACTCCCATTTATACTATAGATCCTAGAGATCTTTTTTCATTTACGTCAACATACTGAATCCTACTAGAGAATGGGCAGCAGCGTTCTCTATGCATTTTACCACCATACTGCGATCACCAATCCGCCTGCCAAGCGTGGCGATTATGGCAACCCCCAACCCCCATTTTTTTTTGGGGGGAGGTTTATCTCCAGCAGTGGACGTCTATCAGCTGAAATGATGATGATGACTGAATCCTATTACTCAAGTACGAAGTAAGAAGATCCAGAGCGGTGTTCCGGATCCCATACTGGCGGAGTTTCCTGATTAATGTTTCATGAAGAACGCAATCGAATGCTTTAGATAAATCACAAAAAATGCCTAAGGCATCGTTTTTATTTTCCCATGCATTGTAAATATGCCCTAAGAGTTCAACACCGGCATCGGTAGTTGAACGACCCTTTGTGAAACCGAACTGCTTGCTATGTAATAAACTATGTTTATAAAAAATCTTTGCAATTGTTCTAAAATTTATTTCTCAAAAATTTTACTAAAGGTAGGTAGTACTGAAATAGATCTATAATTAGAGGGGTCTGATGTACTACCTGATTTAAACAAAGGTACTATTTTACTATTCTTCATTAGGTCAGGAAACTCCCCACAGTCGATACAATTATTAAATATAAGAGCTAAAGTAGGTGCTACAATGTCAATAATAGATTTGGCGACTTCTACAGAATCACCCCAGAGATCTGCAGTCTTTTTTACATTCAAAGTGTGAAAGGTTTTAATTATATCTCTACAGCTAATATGTTTAAAATGAAAATCCGAATCGGAAACATTAACATTTTCCTTAAGCAAAGACTCAGCAACAAAAGGTGATGAGTGTAGAGATTTTGTAGTTGAAACGGGAATATCTGAAAATAAATTGTCAAAAGCCGCTGTGACTTGTGAGCCTGATGTTATTATGTTGTCATTAATAGACAGGCTGAAGTCAGAATTTCTGTTGCTAGACCTTCCCGTTTCACTATTAATAATATTCCCAGTCGTTTTAATTACATTACAATTTTTTTCGATCTTCGAACTCAAATAACGAGACTTGGCCATCCAACAAACTTTTTAAATAATTTAGAATAATTTCTAACATATAAATGAAATTCAGCAGTGTTAACATAAGTTCTTTCATTGTACAGCTCATAAAGTCGTGTTCTACTTTTATGAATAGCAGTGGTAGCCCAATTACTGAATGATACATTATTATTAAACAAATAATTAACATTAAAATCACCGCAAACGAGAACGGACTTGTTTGAGTTACAAATCTTTTGTAAAAGTTCATCCATTAACTTTTCAAAGCAGTCATACAATCCTGAAGGTGTGAAGCTGTACACACTTAATACAACAAACTGCTCCAATTCTATACAAGCTATTATTAATAATACTTGCACTGCTGTAATCCCTAGTAAAAACCGAATGATTAAACCCTGGATTATTGAGGTGCATTCGTAACCGGGATAAAATGTACCGAAAGTCAAAAAGAGATCCTGGCAACGACATGAATGAATGAATGAAATGCATTGATCCCAGCGTGGCTTGACCAGACTCGATTAATCGAATGAACCCCAAGATTTGCACTAGCCCCTGGAGCCTCATGCTTCATGGTGTCGCAGAGGCCATTGTATATATCAAGTAGACCTGGGGGCGCTGTAATGTTCGGGAGACGTGCCCTTAGGATAGGAAAGGATTGCGAGCCTACCGGATATGCACCTTTTTTTTTTTGAGCGTGGTAAATCATCAATTAACTTCTCCCGCTCTGGGTGGAGCAGGAGGAAGTGTCACAGTTTTACTGACTAAAACCCACCTGTGTTCCTTCAGTTGCCTTTGTGCCGGGGGCCACGGTATCTCTTTCGAACAACCCGCACCCCTGGCAGGCATCTGCCTTTACGGGCCCCATCAGTTGGTGCTGACATCTCTTTGAGGCGCGCGTGGAACATAACGCTCCGTCTACCCGGGCTTGGCTCTTACCGGATAGCGAGCTACCCATTACTCGCCGTCCGCAAGCCCGCGCCTACGGTGGCCGGGAATCAGCCTGGGATTCCCGACGCCCAGGGCGTCTCCTGTGGAGGCTAGGGCCGTGAGGGCGCATATACTGCCTCTCCCTCACGTGCGCCGCCTCCCTCTTCGCGAGCATTACTGCATCGCAGAAGGAGGTGATGGGTACCCATGCACTCTCGCACCGTACCATGACCTGGACCAGGGCCGGCGCCTCATCCTACAGCCTAACTGCACACAATTGCTGTCCGATAGCTAACACTACCTGTTGCTGTAATATTATTATGCGAACTAACAACATAAAATATCTTGGTGTTATTATCGACAGTACTATGTCGTGGAAAAACAGATGGAGTAATTGGTGTCACGGGTCATGAAACCAATATTTGTATTTATAATTTGAAATGTTCTGCCGACTTTCAAACCCTGAAGATGGTTTACTCTGCTTTGGCGCAATCTATCATAACCTACTGTATTGCGGCTTGGGGTGACTCTGGTAAGTGTTTGCTGTTTAGACTGGCACGGGCACAGAGGGCAGTTCTTAAAGTATGGTAGACAAACCTATTCGTTTCCCAACCACCGAACTTTATGCTCTCTGTAAAATGCCTACAGTGAGGCACGCATTTTTCCTAAGCACTATATTACGCAAACACTCGCAACTTCTTTTTGACTCTAATAATTGTTTAAAAAACGAAGCGCGGATAGAGCGACGTGTGCCAGACTGAGCCCGCCAATGTTGTTTTGGTCAAACGTCAGTATCACTTCTTCGGCCCTGTTTTGTACAACAGAGTAAACAAGATTTTAAATATTTATCCACTTACCTTACGGGAGTGTAGACCGCTCACGGACAAATAGCTCCAAAGCCTGACGTATGAGGAGTTAGAAAATCTGGTGACACATACTTACCTTTGAGTTAAACATGTAGTGGCATTAAATATTCCTTTCGTGATAAAGTGACCTTAGTATTAAATCAAACACGGACATCTACAGATACACCCTGCATACATACACACATACATACCTACGTTCATACATACATACATGCAACACATATACATATATATCACATTAAAGAACTGGAACACCTTACCCCAATTTATATTGAATATTTTCAATTTCATATTTAAAAATAATATGAATTTAATGTACTTAATTATTTTAATATTTCAGTTAAATAGTTTAAATACTTACTTACTTAAAAACTTTAGATTCTTTTATAACTGTTTTTTATTTTATTTTACATATTTTATTGCTTCAGAATTATAAATGTTGGAACGCCGACGTCTCACTCCTCGGTGGGCGTTGATGGCTGCAACAGTTTTTTTTTTTTAACTAACGTAGCTGTTAACGAAGACTAAAAATTTGTAAATTTGTTTTTAGTTCCAATAAATATTTGTATTAGTATTTGTACTTGCTACTAAGCAGTGGCGTGCACAGAGTTTTTAGACAGGGTAGGCAAAAATTTAAAAAAAATGCATGAAAAATCAAAAATAACCGATTGCTTTACCTACACATGTGAGGCAATGAAACATGAATCATGATCATGAGTCATGTTGTTTTATATTTGAATTTACGAATGATCTACCTTGACTTTGTATTAATTGCAAATCCAGTGTACAACTACTTTTCACGATCACTTTTTTTTCTTTTTTTCACCGTTTTGAAAACGCATGATTTCATTTTCTCTAAAGTCTAAACACACCACCTGAACTGACAACTGTCGCAGTGAATACCTATTAACTATTTTTCACAATATTATCAACGTTACAATTTTAATTACATTCTATCATTGCCCACAATCACAACCAAAACAAATAAATCGAAACAAACATGGCGTCGGAATATAAAAATAATACAACAAAAAAGTAAGGGTTGTTTAAGTAGCAAAAATTCAATGAAACAATGCTACTTTTTAAAATATTCCCGTGTCCAACTTTGTTCGGAAAACTTCGGTAAGTTTCGTGATTCGTCGTGTAGTAAGAAAGCGTAAAAAAGCCTCTGCCTACCCTGTACGATTGTGTGCGTTATTTGTTACATTGTGTGCCACGTGTGTATAGGAACGCACACCAAATAAATTAGCATGACCACGACAGCACACATTTAAAAATCAAGACGCGAATAGTTTGTGTCTCTCCCGAGGCACTTAGCGGCGCTAGTGCAGCGCAATGCGAAGTTGCGTCAAATTGTACAGACGCCAGCACATCAAGCTACCCCAATCTGTCAAATTTCTTTGATAGATTTTCAACTTTATCATATAAGCCTAAGATTCATGTTCAATTGGGAAAATTTGACAGTTTGGGCTAGCTTGATGTGCTGGCGTCTGTACGAACGAGCAGGTATTGCATTGATGATACTAATGATACGACCGACGCTCGACAGGTGGAGCTAATATATAAATAAAGATTTTTTGTTTGTTGATAAAATAATATTAGTTTTAAATATTTATCCGGTTAATGTAGGGTAGCCAGTGTCTTTTTGTCTTTGTGGACTGCACGCCACTGCTACTAAGGACCCTGGATCTTGTTGAAATACTCCAGCTCATCCCGCCAGCTCCGTCTGGGCCTGCCGCGATGTCGCTTGCCATCAAGAGGTAAAAAAAATAACGGGTAATCAAGAGGTAAAATAAGAGATAAAAAAAAAACAATAGACGCGTGTGGGTTTGATCCAATAATTGAAAAGATTATGAAGTAAGTATGTAAATGACAAGTTAATTGGTTTTGAGTCATGGGAACTTTTCGGTAACCGCATACATATTATGAAACAAATTAATTTTAAAGCCGATAAAATCAATAGGTACTGTGCATGCATCAGTAGTCATCCTGACTACGGAACTTATAACTGTGCATGGTCCGACACGCACGACGCAGATTTTTTACGAACTTTTGATCCCTGAAAATTAAAGAGCACAAAACCACTTTGACCTCTACAATGCAAAAATAAGGTTTGTGGTTTGCCCATGCTTTGGCCCTGGTCATTATCGTAATCATCATACTAACAGGACCTACTTTTTAAAGGATGCATTAATAAACGCTAATTAGCTTCTTCCAGAATACATCAATGTTCGAGTGTTTTAAGCCTTTTGGCTTAAAACACTCGAACATTTTATTCTTCCGTCATTTTTTATTCTTCCAGCTTTTGCTGGAAGAAAAAAAAAATGACGGAAGAATAAAACGGAAATGGTGTCCATAGGTGAGGCTACATTAGGTAATTTCTGAATGCATAATGATAAAATAAATAGGTAATCGAGCATTGTGCCGAAAATTGTGACAGCCAATGCCTTAATAGCCAAAAGGCTCGAACAACAAAATCAAAATCAAAAAGTCATTTATTCAAACTAGGCTGAGAGTCAGTACTTTTTGAACGTCAAAATAACATAAGACAGTCACCCCAAAACGCCCGCCCTTCACCATTTCCTAGTGCTTTAGCTGGGAAGAAGAAGTGGCGCAACGCTCCCCAGCAGCACAGCTGTCGGTTAAGTTAGAAGAGCTTGATTCTATACAATAATAGCTAAATAATTAATATTACTAAAGACAAAACATAAAATTAAATTATCTGCCATATGTCAGCTAGCACACGTCAATATACCAACAAAACATAGTAACTAAACTCAAACAGATATAAATAATAAAACAAAACAATAAACGTAAACAGAACTCAATACCCACATAAAAGGCTCCAGGCATAAAGGGTGTGCCCGCTTGCATAATTATGCAATGCTGCATTATGTTCATTTAGATTTAACTTGAAGTAATATATGTTAAGCTAGGACCTTCGGAGTAAAATTAATAAACAGTTAATTACTAATAACAATGACAAAACCATGGTCAGCAAGACGACCAGTCCACGAGCATAATGCAAGGATCAGCCATTGCCTGCCTCGGCATATTTGAGGAAAGGAGGCAACCCGACCCCCGACGCTAGCGCAAGCGGTGATATCTAAGGGACCATGACGTACTTGTTGCTGGTTGCTCAGGCAAGAATAATATGAACAATTATCGAGGTCGCTAGCTAACCACATGTTGCAAGTGTTGCAACACATCTCATAAAAAAAAAAAACATTTTAATGAGTAAATTATGTCAAAAATAAATGACAGTATCATTGTTAAAAAATAAAAATAAATGATTTTTATAGTCTAATAAAATAAACAATTATACATATTATGAAGTAACTCATATAAAACCTGTCAGTACCGGCGCGGTCGCAGCCAGACTTTGGGGGGGTCACAGACAAAGACTACCTACGTATTAATAAGATTTTTTTTTATATTTTCGGAAAATTACTATTTTAAGCGTTACGTTTACGGCTTTGGGGGTGTCATGACCCTAGGACCCCCCCTCGGACTGCGCCTGTGTCAGTAGGTAAGCTAATTCTCGGAAGTCGGTGACTTTGGATATACCTATGTATTTTAACCGACTTCCAAAATAAGGAGGTTCTCAATTCGACACGTTTATATATTTTTTATGTATGTTCGAGTATAACTCCGTCATATAAAGACGGATTTGCAAAATTATTTTTTGTTCGAAAGGTGTTTATTCCGAAATGGTCCCATTTCAATTTCATATAGATCTGATGATGCGTTTCGGAGACAGAAAATATAGGTAGGTACCTACGTTGATTTCAGACTTTGCCTACTGAATATTTATTAGATTCTCTTCATGATCCTCAAATTTCATCACCCATTTCCAGTAGAAAATTTCGGAAAAGAACTGGGAGTTACCGACATACCTTTAGCAAGCTGAAGTGGCAGTGGGCCGGCTATTTCTGTTGAAGGACCGATGGCCGTTGGAGCAGAGTCAAGGTCCAAGGCAATTTGTTTCCAGGCTATGCTTGTCTTGATGGACCGAAGATCATAAAACGTAGCTGGAACAGACTGAAGGTTCAACGTAAAGTTCAACGTTCAGCGCAACAATCAATGGAAAGGACTATGTCCTGGACTCAAGAAGTCCTGGACCAAGAAAGGCTGAGTTGATTGACAGTGTTTAATGTGTATAACATCACAACTAATCACAAGACACACAATTATATTGATGCGGCCAGTCATCAGTGTGTTTGGGGACACTGTAGAGGAGGCACAACATTGATAACGTTAACGCAAAATGAAATATTTATCGATAAGTACAATTTAACAAATCAATATAAACACGGTGTACAGGATGACGAACATCAGATGGGAATACGGGATTCTAAACTCAAAATTAACAGGCTGGAGCTCATAGTAACATTGGCCTGCAGCTTAGCGGAAAAAATTCTTACACCAAGAGGAATTCCCTTATTAGTCAATCTTACCTAACTATCATTTAGTATACAAATTATAAAGTAAAATGAATGATGTAGATTCATGTGTGTGTTATACAGCATGAACTTTATCGATTGTTGTCGTAATTGGCGAAAATAACCATCCTTATCAATCTGGCACGTACTTACGAACTCTACATACCAAAAATATCTCGTTATAAACAATTCAATATCATGTAAACTAAATGTGATTTTTGCGCACTCTGAACACGACTTAGCAGGTAGAGTAGTAGGTAATGCATTTTTTATCCACAGAACTTGTGCATAGTGTTTTGTGCGTTTTTTTTTTTTTTGTAAAACAAGCCATTCTTGCTCGCACTCTGGAGTGCGAGTTATGAGAAATGTTAGTTTTAGTTCATGAAACAACAACATAAATGTTAAAATACAATTTAAAAATTTCAGTTTTTTTTATCTGTTTTTGACCACCATGAAATAGGAGCCGGCGGCATGTTATTACGTCATACGGCATGTCAAACTAATGTACTAAACTTAATTTTTATTTCAATAATATTTTGCATTCAGGAACAGCAAGCCAACGATAAGTAGATAAATAACATTTTTTTTTAATTATAAACAATTGTCTTACAAAATATCAGCGCATTTCATTTGCATATGTAGCAAACTGACGTCATACCCACAGAGCAATATGGCGTCCACTACGTCCAGCGTTTTCGTTAAATTACGCGCGAAATTTGAAAATGTAAAATTTGAATGCATTTTTCTGGCACTAATCGATTAAACAAAAATGTAGTGTTTTTTTAGTGGTTTATTAGCACTCTAGAATCTAATTAAGACACTTTTCAAAAATGAGTGTAATACCCTATTGCGAAACACACTAACTACAGGAATGGCTGCCATTTTGACAGTTCAGTTCAGCATCATTCATTACGTTATTTACGTTGTTGAGCACACAATTTTTTCGAACTTATAAAGCAATGTATTAGCTATATCCTTCAAAATGATTCAGATTCTGTGTGTTACACCATTAGGGTAATGTTTTACTTTAAAGAAGAATATGCTGCTAGAAGGTAAATCTATCTTTTTCAGACAACAATAGGACACTTGTATTGTATTTTCAAGACTAAGTGGATGATATTCTTCTCTTCAACCGTTTTCCACCCATTCCTAGGGTTCTTCCTCGTTGCACGAAATTTAAACGGGTATGGGTCAAAAATTTCTTCCAAATATTTATTAGAACAAAAAAAACCTCATACAACCACTCGTGTACGACAACTGCTGCATCAGTGAAACACTGCGTATCTACACAAGATTAAAGAACCACAAAAAATTGTCTGGTCAACAAAGTAACTACCGCAATGAATTTTGTTGAACTGTTATAAATTCATCATCATCATTTCAGCCAAAAGACGTCCACTACTAGACATAGGCCTCCCCCAAAAGGGGATTTTGCCATAATCGCCACGCTTGACAGGCGAGTTGGCGATCGCAGTATGGTGGTAAAATGCAAAGAGAACGCTGCTGCCCATTCTCTAGTAAGTCCCTTAGTCACCATCTACGACACCCACGGGAAGAAATGGGATGGTGCTATTCTTTTACGTCCGGCAACACACGGAACAATAAATTCATAATGAAAGCCATTCCTACTGTTAGAATGTCTTACGCAATTATCTCTCTGGTTACAAGAACTATGTACTTTGTACCAAATAATATAGGTCATCATCATCATTTCAGCCGAAAGGCGCCCACTGCTGGACATAGGCATCCACTGCTGGACATGGACCTCCCCCAAAAATGGGAGTTTTGCTATAATCGCCACGCTTGGCAGGCGGTTTAATTGGCGATCGCAGTATGGTTATAAAAATGCATACAGAACGCTGCTGCCCATTCTCTAGTAAGTCGCTTAGTCACCTCCTACGACAGCCACGGGAAGCAATGGGATGGTGCTATTCTTTTATACACATTTTACATAAATAATATAGGTACTTATTCTTAATGTGATCTGTGGCTTAAGTTTAACATAGGCACTGTAAAAAAGTCCCGTTCCTTCTTTAACAAAATAATGTCAATGTATTCCACAAAGTTTAATAGGTACAAATATATCAAGATTTTTGTTGACTAAAAATATTATCAACAAATTGCTGAACGGTCAAAGTTCAGTGGAAATCTGTTTGGCTTATTATCTTTTAACACTTGAGCCGGCCATGACGGTCATGCGGCGTCGTTGACAACTTATGTTTATTGAGAAGTTTTTTAGGTTTATAAGTACCTTTTATAACAACTAAACAAACACCACAGCATTTTACGAATATGAATTAAAATGTTCGTAAAGTTTAAGCTTCAGAGGGGTCATTGCGTAAAACACTAACAGTGTCAATGGCTTTCATTTTGACAGGTCAACTACATTTATTGCGTTTTTTACGTTTTTTACGTTTTTATTATAAAGATTCTGATTGACAGAGTGCGTAACACAATATCGATCAGCATCTGAATCGTCGAAATAGGGTTCTGCAGGCTTAGCACAAGAACCGTAGACAAGCGTTTTGTCGTCGGAAGAGTAGACAAAAGTAACGTTTCCGTATAGACAGTTGACAGTTTTTCACCGGGAAATGTAGACAAGCGATTTCTATTCAGACATTATTATTATCTATTTCTTTTTATTTCTACACAGTAGAGTAGAAATAAAAAGCGTCGTGCTAAGCCTGCTGGTTGCATTCCATCACTCATAATCAGTTTCAAAATTCAATATGCGGCGATTGTTTTAACCTGTCAAAATGAAAGCTATTCTTATAGTTATCTTCACTGTATCCGGCGTTACGACCTAGATTACTTTTCTCTCCTTTCGTGAACTCTCTGCAGGCTTAGCACGAGAACCGTAGAGAAGCGTTTTGTCGGCGGAAGAGTAGACAAAAATGACATTTCCCTGTAGACAATTGACAGTTTTGTACCGAGAAATGTAGACAAGCGATTTATATTCTATGGTAGAGTAGAAATAGAAACCGTCACGCTAAGCCTGCTGGTGGCTAACAATTTAGCATATTTGGTCTTGAAAAAGTGGCCGTGAAGTGTACAGATCCCCGTATACAGAACAGAATGGCTGATTCTGAAGGAGCCCTTTTGCAGAGAATCCTTACAGTGCTCTGCACTTGGAAAGTGATAGTACGGACGTAATTCGGCGAACATCCAAGCCCCTATACAGCGTAGTTTTCTCAACATTTTCCGCCGTACGACCAGATATTGTATCCTCGGAAAGACCATGATGTTCAAACGTGGCTTGTGAGTGCTGTGTGGAGCTGTGCAATTATTTTTTTCGGGTTTGGATTACGTACCGCAGCACAGTGCTAGTGCAATCAACGCAGTGAATACTGATTACTCGGTAGGTATTGCTCAATTCTGTGAAATACTTGTTTACTTCGGATACCAAATCGCATAATTAAAGTAAGTAGATAATAGGATGTATCGTTGCACCTACGTAAGTCAGGGTTCCCTGTTAATTTATGTATTTGCCAACTTATGGAGTCAATCATGAAAAGGTGGTCTGTGTGAAATACTAAAAATAAAGGTGTCTGAAAGTGTTTTATTCGTCCCATAAACATGTTCTGTTTTAAGGGCCGTATATTATCTGCAAGTGGCGCCACGGCGGTGACGGCTGCTTATCAACTTCGCCATTGAAAAATATCGTTTACGCAAGCAGTGTTTTATCAATGAAAGCAAGTTTTTCTTATCGTCCACGGTTGTACTTGTACGAGGTGAGGACTTGAGAACTCAACGATACGATTTACGTGTATAAACAACTCTTACTAAGTGGTTGGTAGTGGTACACACGGCTACACATCAAGCTATACATATCCAGTATAAGCTGATCTCGCATTGTATAGAATTTCCGTACAGTGCGAGATCAGCGTAAAACATAAATAGTTATGTAACTACTTACTTCTATTATAGTAGCTAGCTAGCTATTTTATGTAAACTGCCGGGATTTCTGCCGGGTTTCTCTAGACAGTTTTAAGTAGGTAGGTGGGCACATCAGGGCTGTTTTTTTTTTAAATTATCAAATAACTCGGGGCGTGTCAGACTTTTACTGACTGAAAATCACCCGTGTTCCCTCAGTTGCCTGTGTGCCAGGGGCGACGGTATCTCTTTCGAACAACCCGCACAATGCCTGGCAGGCATCGGCCCTTGCGGACCCCACCAGTTGGTGCTGACATCTCTTTGAGACGCGCATGGAACACAACGCGCCGTCGACCCGGGCTTGGTCCTTAGGTCCTAACCGGACAGCGAGTATTTTATTATCTACGTGCTAATACATAGGTTATTATGTTCTGTCTGTTCGTGTATTCTAAGAAAATATTGAAATCAATGTAGATAGTCTTGCCAGTTTTCCTCACCCGCGGTCGACAGTTTGAATTTTTCATCAGGATCCCGACCCGACATAAACAACATCAAAATCCTATTCTACCTTTAATCAGGTCCCACGTCCCAACCAGGCTCAACTGACTGGACTAATAAGGATCCACCGTTTCAAGCTGTTTCCCACAAGTCTAGGAAATGCAATCTCGAGTCGAGATTGGCGACTCGAATTGGAGATCGAGATTTCGGCTACTTTTTTAAATACCTAATGCGTTTTTCAAAGTGAAATTCTCCTTTAGCTGCATTCACGATTTTCCAATACCCTAACCACATTGGACAATAATCTAGTTGCGTTTTATATTTTGTAAATAAAAGAACATTTTATTGAATCCCGAAGGAAGAAAATCTACAATTACATAACCTAACCTCACGCCAGACCACGTAGGAGATGGCGGGACGAGCTAGGTAGGTTCCGTCAAATCTGGAAGGAGGACGGACGGGCTCGCAAAAGATGAAATAACTGAAGGGAGGCGTTTGCCCAAGATTTGGACAGCGAAACCTAGTAAAAAAAAACATCTCGTTTGTATTCCGCGAAGGGTTAGGCAGAGTTACCTATAGTACACCGGTCGCCATCTCGTCTCAAAGGGGGCGAGCCTACATAACGCAACAAAGGCACACATACATTACGCACACTAGAAATCCATTAATTATTATTATTAAATAATAGCTTCTCAAAAAGTAAAACGTACTAATTTGCACCCGCTCAATTTTCAAGATCTCGAACGAGATTGTGTTGCCACGAGATTGAATTTCGTAAAATGGCTCGAGATTTCGTTCAATCGAAATTGCAATCCCTGCTTACAAGTCACACAACACAGGTTTAAATGAAAAATTGTTTTTGCTGTACGCGGTTACCGCAGCACCTGGAAATTCTACCTATAATTTTAAAATAATTTCCGTAAGTACACTAGGTATAAAATTCCATATATATATAGATGTTAGCAGGATAAGTACCTAGGTACGGGTGCGGTAAGGGTTGGACCTCATCTGGCAGCACGGAATCGCCTTTTTCCGTCGCCCTTTCTCTTTCTGTCGCTTAGAACTGCCATTTGCTAGACCGAGACAGAAAGCATAATGCGATAGCACGCGGCGGAATCCTCGAGGCGATCGGCATCACGGACAAAATGCAATGGTCGGCAGGGAGACTCCGGAACGCTGAAGCGCGCGATAGCATGCTAACGCATCCTTTCACCGCCAATCACTTGCTATCGCATGCTGTCTCACTCTATCGTACAATGGCGCACGCGGCCGCTCGTCAGCTCAGTGCAGCCCACAGAGTACTTTTTTATATATGGAAGTGCAGCCTGTTCATTCATGCCGTACGAATGGAAATAACAATGACTGAAGAAAATTTGATAGTTTTAGTGCAGAAATATCCTTGTCTCTATGACATGGAGTCGGCGGAATACAGTGACCAACACCGTAAAGAGAATGCTTGGGAAGAAATAGGGAAAATAATAAATCTCAGGGGTAAGTATTTTTATGAATTCGATATATTTTTTAAAATTTGTAGGTAAACACACATATTAAAGAGAAATGTATTTATTATTCTAATAGATACATATTATTTATGCTAGACGCAGTCGTAAGACTATTTATTTCTGTTGTAAATTGGTGTACTAAAGGGAGCTAAACGACAGAGTTAACACGCAGTTGGTTTTGAATATTATCATTGTATTTTATTAGGACATCACACTGACACAGAAAATTATAAACAAGTTGTTACCTAGTAACAAAAACAAAAACTAACTCTATGGGACGCATGATGATTCCAACCTATTTTCAACACCCCCACTGAATCCCCATGCGCTCCATGCAATACTTTAGCTTAATGCGAGCCAAGCTTTTAGTAAGACAATCAGCTGGCATCTGGTTTGTATCACAATATTCTATACGAATCACACCGGCTTCAGCCAACTCTCTTATGAAATGATAGCGTATGTTGATGTGCTTCGACCTTCTACCAATCGCAGAAGAGTACACTAATTTACTTGCACTCTGACTGTCGCTGAACACTGTAACGCAGTCGTTGAATCCAGCTAGCTCTTCTAACAAGCCTTTAATGCAGACTAGTTCTTTTGCGGTTTCGCAGATGGCTATATATTCAGCCTCAGCTGTGCTTAAGGCTACGCATCGCTGTTTGCGAGCTTGCCAGGAAACAGCACCTCTACCGAAAATAAGGACATAACCGGTAAATGAGTGCCCATCGGCGTTGGCTCCCCAATCGGCATCTGAGTATGCAACCAGGGGTTTGCCTGTTCTTTCATAGACTAGTTTATAGTCCACGGTGCCCTTTAAGTACCTGAGCACCCGCTTGAGCGCAGTCATGTGCTGTTCATTCCAGCATGTATTAAACTGGCTCAAATAGCTGACCGCAAATGTCAAATCAGGCCTTGTGCCGCAGGATAGATACATGAGCGATCCTATTACTTCTTGGAAAGAAAAATCCTCACGCCTCTCTCCCTTTGCAAGTCGTAGATTCAATTCCATCGGAGAAGCTACAGGCTTGCAGTCTTGCATTCCATATTTTTCTAGAATCTTTTTGGCGAAGCTTGCCTGTGATAGGGATATCTGCCCATTGGATCGCGTGATATGGATCCCTAGACAATCCTTGGCCTCACCTAAATCTTTAATTTTGAACGCTTTGGCGATTGTTTTTTTGACTCTTTCTATGTCCCCCACTGAACTTCCAAAAATATAGAAGTCGTCGACATAAAGTGCTATTGCAATCACGGTATTATCTTTCCCTCTTTTAATGTACACGCACGGATCATACTTCGATCTTGTAAAACCACTTTTAGTGATGTGATCATGTACTTTGACGTTCCAGCAACGTGCAGCTTGTTTGAGGCCATAGATGGCTCTCTTCAGCTTGCATACTTCCTTTTCATTTCCCTTCTTTATGAAAGATTCAGGTTGCTCCATATACAGATCCTCATCTAAATCACCATTTAAAAATGCTGTGGTGACGTCAATATGGTGTACATTTAAATCCAATTCTGCTGATAATCCCAGCAGAAGCCTAATGGAAGAAAGCTTGACTACAGGAGCAAAGGTCTCGGTATAATCTTCTCCAAACTTTTGAGAGTACCCCTTGGCGACAAGGCGAGCCTTATGTCGTTGAACCTTTCCATCTGCCCCGATTTTCAACTTAAAAATCCATTTATTTTTGACGACATTAGCGTCTCTGGGACGATCGACGAGCTCCCAAGTCTGATTCTCCATAAGAGAGTCGTATTCCTCCTTCATAGCCTTCATCCACAGGTCTTTATCAGAACGCTCCATAGCGTCCATAACTGAAATCGGGTCAGTAGCATTCATGACATGGAAGTTGTATACCATGTCCTCATCTATTCTTCTGACTCTATTTCTTAGAGGATAACGCCGTTCCTCAGGCTCCTCTACAGCTTGAACCGGCTCTGTTGACGGTTCTTCAAAAGAGTCGTGAAACTCTTCTTCAGCACTAGTGGGCGATGAACTTGGTGACATAACCATGTTACTCTGGCTTGGGCCATCCTCAGGCGCCACAGCCCTAGAAGTGCCTTGAGCAGTATCTGGCTCAGTAAAAATTGGTACCTCTATATATTCTCGCCTTTGTTTCTCCCTCGAAACCTGTACACTGCGCTCAGGGGGTTTAATCTCCTTGATTACTTTTGACCGCTCGTCAAACACGGCGTCGCGAGCAACTATTATGCGGCGCGGATTGACCGGGTTGACAAATCTGTACCCCTTTTGTACTTCACTGTATCCAACGAAGACAAGCTCACGGGTCTTGGAGTCGAATTTCCTTCGGCTATTATCTTTCACCAAAACCTGAGCTGTGGACCCAAAAACTTTTAAATTGGTAAAATCCACCTCATGATTTGTCCAAACTTCTTCGGGAACTTTCCCGGCGATTGCTAATGTGGGTGAGCGATTTTTCAAATAGATCGCAGTCCCCACCGCTTCTCCCCAGTACCGTTTACTTAGGTTACTGTCATGGAGCATGCATCTCGCCTTTTCAGTAATGGTGCGGATCGTCCTTTCCGCAACTCCATTCTGTTGAGGAGTATGAGTAACGCTCGTCTGATGCGTAATTCCATATTTGGCCAAATAAGCCTGGAACTCCTTATTGGTATACTCAGTACCATTATCGCTTCTAAACCGTTTAATTTTTCTTTCGGTTTGGTTCTCTACCAGACGCTTAAACTCCTTGAACTTCTCTAACACCTCAGTCTTTTGCTTCATGACGTAACCGAAAACCTTTCGGCTGAAGTCGTCAATGAACAGGAGGAGATATCTGTTTCCTCCCCAAGTCTCTACATCTATTGGACCAGCTACGTCGCTATGTATTAAGTCCAGCATGCCGGAGGCTCTAAAAGACTTCTTCCGTTTTGGAAACTTTTTTACGCACTGCTTTCCTTGACTACAAGGAACACAAGGGGCTCCATCACCCTTTTTGCCGTAATCTAGGCCCTGGACAATTCTTTTCAAAATGTACATTTGCGCGGCAGACAAATGGCCCAATCTCCGGTGCCATAATTCAAACTTGTCCTGATTGTCTTCCCCTAAAAGAGCTGTAGCCTGATTACAACCGGAACCTATAACATAAAGTCCGTTTTGGCGCGGTGCGGTAAACAATGCCTTACCATCTATTTTTACATTATTGTTAAAAACACTACATTTGGTTTTATCAAAAACAATAATATTTCCTGCATCTGCAAACTTTCCTACAGACATTAAATTGGTAATTAGTTCAGGAATGTGAAGAACATCATTCATCTTCACTACAGTGTCACGTTCCCCGTGACGCAGGTTTAACTCCACAGAACCTTGCGAAGTCGAAACAATTTTCTCGCTATTCGCGCAAGTTATCGTTTTGGAGCAAGATTTCGTAGGGTTCAAGAGGGATTTCACCGGTGTCATGTGGGACGTGGCTCCTGAATCCAACACCCAGTTATCACTGCTACCAACAGATGACAACAAGGTCAAAAAGTCTGAATTCGCGTTCACACTGGTCATCATGGCCGAATTCGCATTTGATTTCTTCTTATCCGGCTGCTTGGCCTTGAACTGCTTGCATTGCCACTTGAAATGGCCCTTCCGTTTGCAGAAGTGACAAACAATCTCTCTGGTGTGTTCTCTTCCTCCACTACCACCAGCGCTAGATGCTAGCGCCGAATCATCCCTTGGGGCTTCATTCGACTCTTGACGTTGACCCTCCTTCAGAAGTGCTGATATAACCAGTTCTGAGGTAATTGTCGAGCGGGAATGCTCTATGGCCATTACTAACGGATTGTAGTTGTCCGTCAATCCCGCCAGCATTATTATTCCAACAAACTCATCGTCAAGTCCGGCACCAATGCTTCGCAGCTGCTGCTGAATCGCTCGAACATCCGTGACGTAGGCTTCCATACTTGGGTACGATTCCAGCTTGATGCGAAACATTTTTCGCAGCAACGAAAGCCTGCGCATTAGTCCAGCATCCGCATAGGCATTTTTTAGTGCCAGCCAAGTCTCTCGTGCCGTCTTTGCTTCCGTCACAAGGGGGTAGATGCCTTCCGAAAGCATCAGGCAGATCTTGGCTCTTGCTCTAGCATCCCGCTTCACCAACTCATTTGAGGTCGCACTGAACGTATCTTGAACACAATCCCACAGATCATTGTCGATAAGGAGCATTTGCATAGAAAAAGACCATGTAGCGTAGTTTTCTTGCCCCGACAACTTGGAAATTTGCGTCGTATTTTGCGACGTCATTTTTTATTCTCAATACATATAACTGTCCCTAAAATTTAGTATCAACGAGACTACGTACCTGGGCCCATAACCTGTTGTAAATTGGTGTACTAAAGGGAGCTAAACGACAGAGTTAACACGCAGTTGGTTTTGAATATTATCATTGTATTTTATTAGGACATCACACTGACACAGAAAATTATAAACAAGTTGTTACCTAGTAACAAAAACAAAAACTAACTCTATGGGACGCATGATGATTCCAACCTATTTTCAACAATTTCCCTAGGTCAAGATATAGTAATTGATAGTCCAATCTATTACTGCAATACTGATAAACGCGTAATTTTTAGTTTATCATGTCCTATGTACCCTCTCGTACTGCCAAGTTAGACTTCCAATATCGGTATTAAAATATCTTTTAAAATTTTCTCTAACCACAATCGCACTCATGTTATTATCATTTCCTACGATTGGCATTAAATTCTGCAGAGCCCGTTCTACGTTAGGTGTTGACGCATTATTATGTGATGTTCTAGGTTGACGTCCTCTTTTGTTCAAAAAGTTATGCAAACTAATGGTAGCTAAAACTACTTTTATTAATTGGTTAGGCTCTAAACGAATTCTTCTGGAATATGTGTCGAAACCTCTGCGTCAAAATTCCGAAAGCACACTCCACTATCCTTCTAGCACGGCTAAGTCTATAATTATATATTTTGATTTCATCGTTATTGCGTGCTTGCTCAGCTGGATAAGGGCGCATGAGATTGCAATCCAAGGGAAACGCCTCATCACCTACGAATACATGTGGCATAGAATCAGCAGTACCAGGTAAACATTTTACTGAGGGTATGTTCAGTGTACCATTCATAAACTTTCTCCCAAATTGAGAGTTTGAGAAAATTCCTGCATCACTATTTTTACCGTAGGAACCAACATCCACAATAACAAAATTATTTTCTGCATCTACAACTGCTAGTAGTACTACACTGAAAGTTTTTTTGTAATTAAAAAACATGCTACCACTATTTTGAGGTGCTTGGCACACAACATGTTTCCCATCGATTGCGCCGACGCAATTAGGAAAGTTCCAAATTGTTGCAAATTTGTCTTCTATTGCTTTCCAATCTTCTGTACTTGGTGCCTGTACTACTATCGGCGATAATATACCCCATAATGCTTGACTTGTTTCCAATACAATTTGACGAGCTGTTTCCTTCCCCATTCGATAATCATATGCTATTGATTTCAGACTGTTTCCATAAAATAAATACCTGCAAGAAAATTAGAGTGTCTTAACAATCATATAAATGTGCCTACTTGCCTACAATTTTATTTTCTTATTTTCAGTTGAAGATTGCAAAAAAAAGTGGACCAGAATTAGAGAAAACTATAGGAAGGCTTAAAAAAAAAGACAAACTCCCAGGAGTGGCTCTGCGGCAACAGTGACTCGTCCTATAAAATATGAAAACATTCTTT
Source organism: Polymixis lichenea (assembly GCA_949091785.1). Classification (NCBI taxonomy): domain Eukaryota; kingdom Metazoa; phylum Arthropoda; class Insecta; order Lepidoptera; family Noctuidae; genus Polymixis; species Polymixis lichenea. Next base: position 9,052,960 of record OX420932.1, on the reverse strand, counting down.
CATTTTTAAATAAAAATTATAAGGACAGAGCCACAGTTACAAACTTATCACCAACGTCTCCACCACAAGCACAAGACTTAACAGATAATGAGAGTCAGTCAACTGAAACTACAGCTTATGATTCAAGTACACATCAAACAAACAATCGTAGTAGATCAAGCGAGTCATATACAGGAGAACAAAGTCTAGCAAAAGTATTAGATAATTATTTAAAGAGCAACAAGGCCAAGGAAAATAATGATCCCATAACAATGTTTTTCTTAAGTATGACACAAACGGTCAAAACATTTCCTTTAGAGATACAACTGGAAGTGAAGAAATTTTTTTTGAAATTGTAAGTGATGCGGAATCTGCCTTACTTCGTACTTATCACCCTAGTACTCCTCATTTTTCAAGCTATGGTTATACTAGTAATATAGCGAGTACAACGACGTCGTCTATGGGGTATGCATCAACTGCAACGACGTCTTCTGCGAGATATACACCAACTACAACGACGTCGTTGGAAGGGTATACACCAACTACAACGACGTCGTTGGAAGGGTATACATCAACTGCAACGACGTCTTCTGCGAGATATACACCAACTATAACGACGTCGTTGGAAGGGTATACACAAACTACAGCCACGTTGTTGTCGACATACAATGAACAGTTTGATGATTCTATCTACTAAGAAAATGGCAAAATTATGTGTAAATCTACATCAAACACTTATTTGATATTGAAGTTGTGATTATTAAATTATTGTTGTTGTTTCCCATGGATGATTAAACTTGTGATATTGTTATTTGAGGAGAAAAGCGTTTACTTATTGTAGTTGTGATTATAAAGAAAAAGTTGTTAATTGTTTCTCAGATTTGATTAAAGGATTAATTAATAATAGTGTATTTTACTTACTTTAGACAAACACACAATCTTTGTTTCACTGAGATGCACTTCCGGAATTTTGTGTTTTGCTTTTGAAGAGTAGGCTGCAGTAGGTCAACTAATTCATTAAAATCATTTAAAGTCATTCCATAATAATCTACGAAACTATCTGGATATGTTACTAAATCCGGAAAATGCGTAACATATTGTCCATGAACCGCTCTCTGCTTCCAAAAAGGATGAACCCAGTATCTCCGTTTTATTTTGCGAATGCGTTTCTTTTTATTATTTTGATTTTGCATTTCTTGCAAAATACACGCTAGAATCACTGCTCCCTCTTCCGTGGTCCTATCCATCTCGCGCTTGAAACTAAACTGATCATGAAAGAACGCGGCAGTATGCCACCCATGCTGCAGCATGCTGACGCGTGCGATCGCCTTTTTTGTCTGCGGAATGCGACAGCGCGCGTTCGCATGCGGCAGCATACTGCAGCACGTGGTAGCACAGGCAGAACAAATGCGATTCCGTGCTGCCAGATGAGGTCCAACCCTAAAGCAACCGGCGAAAAAAACAATCAATCAATAAATATTGTATTCTACTTCCATTTGAGTCAAGGTCTATTTTGGAGTTTCAGGACTGAATTTAGATTATTGTTTCATGTTTTATACAGATATGACTGTCTAAAAATTTTAATCGAACAATAATCATCATGCGCGTGATAACTTCTGTATCTACTTAGCTAGAGTATTAAAGCACGATTTAGGTCAAAAAATTTAAATGGACAATTCCGTGTTAACATTTTATTTGAAAATAAATAATCAAAAAACAATACAAAGTGAAAATTAAATAACTTTAATTTCGGAAGTCGGTGACTTTGGATATGTATTTGATTTTTTTGTCACCGCCTTCCGAAATTAAAGTTGTTTTTCACTTTGTAGTGTTTCTTGTTTTTTTTTCTGAAAAAGTTTATATTTTTCACATTTTAGTGGTTCACATGTGCTTTCCCCCGTCACAGCGTACCGGCGTGATGTTATGCTATGAACTGGTGTAAACAATAGACAGATATGAGATTTCAGCAATTCCAGTCCATTTGCTATCATTTATTGAGGAGTTCCGTTGCCTATCTCCGAAGTTCTTCATCAGATCTTCACCAAATTGAAATGGGAACACTCCGAGAAAGTACTCTTCCAAAAAACTACACAAATCGCTTCAAGTGTGCCTATAAAATTTGAAGAGTTCTCTCTATTTCTCCAGGATCCCATCATCAAATCCCGACTTGATGATCATGAGACCACCTGGAAAGTATACCCTTTGAAACAAAAAAACAATCCAAATCGGTCCAGCCATCTTCGAGTAATCGGGGAACAGACATAAAAAAAGGTTCCGACGAATTGAGAACCTCCTCCTTTTTGAAGTCGGTTAAAAATCAAGTCCAAAGGAGAAGGAGTCGTTTAGAAATATGCTTACAAACATACAGGTGAAGCTAATAAAAGCGTGTTAATAAAAACACAAGACTTGGCGGGATTCTGTGTCATCTCGGCAGTCAGCAATAGCGCTTTTCATCCATACCTACTAAAGGTAAAGTTTGTTTGTAAGTTTGTATGTAGGGGGTAATTTCTGGAAGCACCAGTCGGATTTGAAATATCTTTTTGCATTTGATGGCGCAATTCTTTAGGTACGTTATAGGCTATTTAACATCACGCTACGACCCTTAGAAGCTGAGCACGAATAAAAAATAAAAAGTCGGATCGAACGTTATGTGAAATCGAAGTAATAGCGATGGGGCAAAATTTCACTTGGACGAAGTCGCGGGCAGAGGCTAGTTAATACCTAATAGTATTAATTCATATACATAGGGATTGAACTGACAACTACCTCATAGGTACATGCAATATAATTTTAGATATTTAGGTGGCATCGTACTTAAGACGCGTATAGTTATCTCTTCGTGCTTGAAGTTTTCAAAGTACAGACGCCAGCACATCAAGCTACCCCAAACTGTCAAATTTTCCCATTTTAACATGAACCTTATTCTTATAACATAAAGTTGAAAATCTATCAAAAGAAATTTGATAGATTGAGGTAGCTTGATGTGCTGGCGTCTGTACATCATAACGCGTCGTATACTCACCATCGCCAAGCGGAGAACACAAAATTATAAAAAACACTGAACGAATTCTAAGTTTGTTGATTCAGTTTGCGTGCTTCACGATTATATTCCCTACGTGTGCAAAAAACAGCTCTGGTCCAGTCGACGTATAATTTCCTTGCATACATAAATAACAATATGCCTACGTTTGTTTCAACAAGGCCTATTTATGTTAATTGAGCTCCTGTAACCTACTGAGAATTATTTCCAAGGTTCCAATTCCAATGCGTCTTAGAAATCTAGTTTTGTCATACAATAATATTGACTGAGTAGAGCAATTTTGCAGTTGTATCAGTTAATTCCGTACCTAAACACAATGTACTATAAAAATAATGTAGAAAACACTACACGTGTATACAATAATTTCTGAGTAGTGCGTTTTTATTGGACATAATTGGCACATAAGTTTTCCAGGCATGGCCGACGCATGATGTAATGCGTTGTCAGTAATGTGACTCGAGCGTTCGATGCGCAGTTGACCCCAATCGCCCCCAATCGAAGGACTAAATTGTTTGTCCAATCAAGTGATATTATCTTTAAAAATAGTACGATATTATTGTAGATATTTGAAAGTTATAGGCAGATGTCGGTAGTTTTGCTATAAGAATCTGGGTAGAGAATTCCAACTGGGGACTTCTTCTTCTTGCTCCAAGTTTCATGATGAATAAGGTTTCCATCGGATATATTGTTGATCACAACGTACAGACGCCAGCACATCAAGCTATCCCAAACTGTCACATTTTCCCAATTGAACATTAACCTTACAGTTTTGCAACAAAGTTGAATCTCTATCAAAGAAATTTGACAGATTAAGGTAGCTTGATGTGCTGCGTCTGTACAGGGTGATAGAGACAATGTGCCTGCCAAAGGTTGCGCGTCGATGTCCGACATCGTCCGGCAACCCGTTACCATGGATTCAGTACGTTTGCAAACGCCCTGCGTTAAAAGTTTTCGTGGGTTATAAAAAAATAAAATGTGTTCCAAACATTTTGTCCGCGTGGGTACCTACTTGCACTTTTCTTTTTTTAGTGATAACCGACGAAAAATGTCTACGCTAAGGGGTCTAGCATTATGCACTGAATTCATGGTTACAGTTTGCGTCAATGCCACTCTGTATACGTTGCTGAGCTTACCTATAATTTCTCGAAAGTGGGCTTGGATTACTGTAGTATACAGTCAGGAAACTGTAGTGGCGTCACAGAATAACCGAGCAGAATGAAAGCTTCCTAACAAAATTCTTACCTACTTTTATAGGGCTGTCACTCGGTTAGTGCAAATAAAAAACCGGACAAGTGCGAGTCGAGAGATGGAATATTTAGTGAAGTAAATGCAGCATCACTTGTATATTTTTTTGTTCTGTGTTTTGACATATGATAAACTTTCTATCGAAATGCTGTTCACAAATCCTAAAATCTCCAAGTCTCTCAATTAGATCTCCTCAACCTACAGCTATAACCAGTTGTGTCGCCTGAAACAAAACACGGAAGCAAAATATGTCATAGTGATAACATAATCAAACCACGCGGGCGAAGCCGCTGGCAAATGCTAGCTTAATTTCTTAAATTAATTTTCTTAATTTAAATAAATATCGATTTAAGCGAACGATTTAAAATTTCTGTAATAAATGCGTCGGAGTTCATTTCCGCTACAAAACCGTCTAAAATATTTTCATCGGCAAGCTGCCAGTCAGTCCGCCGGTGTCCGCACCGCTCTGAATCGTGCACTTCAACAATCAACTCGCGCGTAAATTTGTTCATGTTGAAGCTGCACCCCGCGCCTCGCGCATCTGCCGCGAACCGCTCGAGGAATACCGCTGACGTTGCCGCTGCGTGCGGCGCCTCGTACATTTTTGTGTACATATTTGTTTTTCCCGCTCGCCGCCCCGCGCTAAGCTTTCGCGTGTTAACGGCAAGGTCGTGGCCAGGCCATAAGGTAGGATACCTTCCCAACCTTCCTTGTTTTTCTATTTCACGAACGTAAGAAGTATCTAATACAAAAGGTCAAAAGGAATCTTGCAAAGACGGCCTACACACATACTTTAGTACTTACCTACAAACCTACTAAAACAAAAATACGTAACCAATAAGTTGGCGACGAACTACCTATAATACGCCAATATAGGTGGTAGGTGAACCATAAGAATAATAAATAATATGATATATGATATGATGCCGCCGTACTTGATCGACTTCGCCTCGAATCACGGAATAGCCATGTTACACCTGCTTCGCCACGGGTAGCGATGCAACTGCAAAATATATCCAGTGTTTCACCGCGACCCAACCGCGTTGGTGAAGAGGATGATGACGAGGCTATATCCGTGAGTTCCCAATCCAATGCAAGATTAAGAAGCGCATTAAGGATGCTTTCCGGGAGTATCGTTCCACTCCCACTGAACTTAGACCACGTTTACCTCGTTTGCCCATGCACAAGAAAAGCAAGGAGCTGGTGTGTGCTCTGGACTCACAGCTATCAACATATTTTGACAGTAGCAAAGATCTGGCCGATACCCACTCGATCTTGTACTGTGCAGCTGTAGCGGCATGTCGTGTAGCTCATGTTCAATTTCCCAACAGCGACAGAGCTCCACGGCCAAAACCAGCCGTACCAGCTTGGCAGTGTAGGATCGAGCGTCATATCGGTGAGGCTAGAGCACTCATCGGCAAGCTAATCTGCTTCAGGGCGAGTATTGCCCATACTCGCCCTAGAGTGATGCCTTTTGTGAGGCGGGCGTTCGCCGGGACTGATATTAGTTCTCGAGATTATATGACCCGCGTCACAGAGCGTATCGACTTCCTGAAGCAGAAGATCTGTGCATGGGCAAACCGTATACCACCTGCTCCACAAATCAGGTAGTACTGCGGTACCCTAAAATTATAGACCGATCACTTGTTTACCGACGGTCTATAAAGTGCTGACATCCATTTTGAGAGCCAAAATCTACAATCATGTAGACAGCAACTCTATCATGTCTGCCTCTCAAAATGGTTGTAGGACTGGGTCTCGCGGTACTAAGGAGCTGCTCCTCATTGATATGGCTATTAGCCAACAGGTTCGTCGTTCCTGAAGGGATCTGTCGACATGTTAGATAGACTATAAGAAGGCATATGACTCGGTGCCACATACATGGCTCATGAGGGTGCTGGAGTTGTATAAAGTAGATGCAACTCTGCGCACCTTCCTGATGTCGTGTGTGGGGCAATGGAGGACGGTCCTTCGCTATCCAGGATGTCGAAATATCCAGAGGAATAGCGAGTCGATAAGGATCGAGCGAGGCATATTTCAGGGCGATAGTTTGAGTCCGCTCTGGTTCTGCCTAGCCTTACTAGCCCTAGATACCGGTGGTCTACATTTTTTATATTTTTAAATGTTTTTATATATTTCTTTTTATATGCTAATACTTAAAAATATAACTTATGTGTAACTCTAATGGAATAAAGGATAAATAATATAATAGCTGTTGTACTGTGTGCACAAACAATGGGAGGAAAACCAAGGAGATTTCTTATTTTGTGTATCCAAAGGATCTTGTCAGGTAATGACTATATCTACCTATACCTTCACATTTTTAATGCTTATTACAGAAGTATTTATTAACGAGATAGGTAGTATCCAAAATAATTAAGATGGCGAAAAGGTTTTCGCATAAGAATTATTATTTATTACTCTTATGGTTTACCTACCACCTATATTGGCGTATTATTGTTCGTCGCCAACTTATTTGTTTCGTATTTTTGTTTTAGAAGGTTTTTACTTAAGTACTAAAGTATAATTGTGTAGGCCATCTTAGCAAGATTCCGTTTGAAAAATATTGCGAGTCGGAAATTTGTAGAAATATTAGATAGGTACTTACTTACTTTTCAATAAAATATTTTTGCCTTTTTTTCTTTTCATTTCTAACAATAAAATGTACCTAACTTAACTTACTTTGGTATTGTACCTACTTAATTTTAAACAACTGTCCATTATTAAACCATTTCGTCGTTAAAAGCTACACTATTTTTTATACTCGTCGTTCGTTTATGACAAAACTGGAAAACCGTATACTTATGGGATCACCGCAGTCACAGTGTCTGTCCGTCCGTTTATCTGTCTGTCCGTTCTCATTGTGGAATCGCGACTTGCCCGGTTTTTTATTTGCACTAACGGAGTGACAGCCCTATAAAAGTAGGCAAGAATTTTGCTTTGTTAGGAAGCTTTCATTCTGCTCGGGTATATATTCTGTGAACAGGACTGTAATAATTATTATTATTGTTGTTGCGGAATTAGAACGAAAGAAGCGAGCTCCAATTTTTTTTGCTCTCCCCGCAGATAGACGTTAGGTTATGGGTTTTATATATAAATAGGAGACTCTTCTGTATACAACTTCTCGACTTATGTAGAAAACTTTAAAAATGTAACTTTTAAAAAATCCCACCCTGTCTCGGATGGGTTAAATTATCTTTTGATAATAATTTAAACATAAATAAGAGTTACTTTCCTGAGTTATGCGAAAACACCAAAGAACTATGAGAATGTAGAATTTCAGAGCGAGTAGAGCGAGCACGAAAATTTTTCACCGTGCGATTATTTAAGAATGTATACGTCTTCCACGACCACGTGCCACAACAATTACATAATTCAATTAGCTTTACGAACACAAAGCTATTCATTAAAAAAACTCTGTCGTATCAAGGCCACCAAAACATCAGTTCTAGCCATCACTTAAGTTTGACTGTTGCTGGCAATTTGCAGTCAACTTATCAAGTTCAATGGATCATTCCAAAAACGGGGCCCTTTGTCACAATTTAGTATCTAATCGTTCTAAAATTGAAGGACCAATGGACCCCTTAGGACCACAGGGAAGGAAACTAGCCGATATTCCTCAACTAATAATGCAAAAAGATGCGGTCTAAACGACGAAATGTCTGATCTATGAGAATGTTAAACATCTTCTCATTATCATACCCATGCGTGTGAGTTGCTGCGAAGTACTTGTTTCCAAGGATACGATGCCCTAGCTACGTGTGTCACACGTAGCTAGGGCATCGATCCCCTTGTTATTGCTAATTGACCCGCTTGAGGTGAAACTGCCCGTCATGATTTTTAGCAAGTCTGCTTATTGATGCCAATGCAAAAGTTATTGAGCTAATTTACTACGCACCACAAATAAAATGGAATGTACTAAGGTACACCACGTTAGGATTAAGAGTAAATTGTTCAATGTTGACGTTTAAAAGTGCCTTTTATGTGGCTATTATATAAGTAAGATCATAAAATTCAGATACATTGCTATTTAATGAGTTGTGTTAAACATAGACCAAATTATCGTAGAACGCTCAGGGCCCCAATTCTGTACCGTTATGATTCCCCGCGGAATTTTACTACGTTCAAACTACGTCAATATCGTTTTTTTAGAATGTAACGGTAAGGAATCGAAATGTTATATTCTGTATGTTCCAAGACAATTTGTCGATATTATTAATACGATATTAGCAGAATTCGTGTGTGATTGACGTGGTTACTTAAGTGGTCATAGTGAATTCAGGCCCAGGACCAAGCCCAGGTTATAGAGACTCGGAATCTGGATACCTAGCCGCACATAACTATGGAATACTGTTTCAATTCTTTCCTCTTATCGAGTTGCCTTCTCTGTGTACCCGACCTTGTAGCATGTCACATTGAAGAAGCCCGAATGCAGTTTTGAGCCTAGCGAGTCTGGCGAATTATAACGCTTAACGTTACACATTAACGGAAACTTAAAGTAAGTTTTTCATCCGCAACCAAGACCGCATCGTACACTAAAACAACGATATAATATTTCTTAATAAAGTTGTTATGTTTTTTATATTCTCTATTTAAGTTTAGTGTGCATGTTCAGAGACTGCGGAACTACAATAAACTTGTGCAAGTTGTTGTCATAATATTGTTCAAAGGCAATATTTCGCTCCGGTAATTGATGTGAACACTGTTTGTTGGAACACATTACAAATGAGTTACGGCGCTGCATTTGGCACCCGAGCTGAATGAGACTGCGTCTTGCGACGCGCAGACATAGGACTCTTCAGTAGTTTTGAAACGATTTAAAGCGTAACGTTGACACATATGTTTACACAATGAATGTTAGTTAAATGTAGGCAGGTACGACAGTCGCGAAGTTGGTAGGTACCTGCTGCGTATTTAATAACGATGAAGCTGACGAGAAGGTTAGCCGACAGCAATTTCTGCAGAAAGTAGGTGCAAAATATTTCTTTCAATGTTCTAGATTCCGCTAATAGAATTTCCTGGACATTTTCTACAACCTACATCAGTAGCTGAACGCAGAAAAATCAGTATAGCCTCAAAGGATTTTGGAAACAGACATTCCTATATCGCCAAAAATGTATCCAACTATCCTCTGCAGATCTCCCCTCAGTGACACCTCCTCAGCACTGTGGCATTGGGTTAACAAAAATGAAAATCCTTTGTTATTGTACTAATTATGTATTCATCAAAAACAGTACAATATTCAATTGGAAAAACTTGCTTTCTAAACACTTACTTAAATTATCCTGAGGTTTTCACATTGAGGTAGTACAAGGCTGGTTCATCTGTATCATATATTTCTTTCAAAGTTTCTAACACTAGAGACTGTATGTATTCAACCTAAAATACAAAATAAAACTTATAATTTACCTTCTTTTTACACGCTTTATATTAGCTTCACTTGTATGTTTGTTTGTTTGTATGTTTGTATGTAACCAGTCGGTTACATACAAACATACAAACAAACAGACCGTTTGAAGTGGGTCAAAATAGCGTCCAAACGAGTCCCTTTGGACGCTATTTTGACCCACTTCAAACGATCAGATTTCATTGAAACTTTGTAGACTTATCGAGGACCGATGACAATTAAAAAATTTAAAAAAAACTTAAAAATCACGCTTTTCAAGCAAGCAGAACTAAAAAAATGTAAATAAATAATAGTTTAAAAAAACTAAAAAACACGCTTTAAAAACCAAACTAAAAAATTAGAAAATAATTTAATTCTATTAAAAAGCGTGGGGTGCTTGATATTAATTGATTATAAAAACACCTCAAAAAGCACCCCACGCTTTTAAATTATTTTCTTTTTTGTTTTTTAAATAAAATAATGATTTAATAAGTGCACTTTCTTTATTTACCTGATGAGGAGGACAGTAGCCATCGTCTGTAGATCTAGCGACTGTGATCAACACCGGCGGGGGTAGGTTCTTCAATAGTGGCACCAGAGCTTTCTTAACCAGGTTTTGTATTTCTTGTTCAGAGCTGATGTGGTAAGGCAGCCCTCCCTGGTCTCGCGTGCAGCCTCCTGCGAACACGGCCCACCAGTCCGGCTTTTCATTTAACCGTTCAGCCTCTGCCAAAACTGCTGCTGCTAATTCGGCAACCTGGGTAACATTAGCATTGTTTAAGGAATGTAATTAATTTTCCTTCATTATTATTACATAAATGATAAATTATATTATTTCAGAAATCAGAAATCAGAAAGCTTTATTTGTGAACACAGGTCAGGTCTGTAAGTAGGTTCGTATTGTATAAATACTTTTACACGTTAATCATATTTTAAAACTAGTTGAGGTCAGCGTTTTCTATCTGAGAACAAAAGCCGAAAGAAACTCCAGTTTTTTTTAAGACATAATCACCACCAAACACCAATCTCCACAGATTGGTGTCTGAAATGGTCTTTTGAGAAAAGAACCACACAGATTGAGTGGACCTGTCCTGTCAGTGCTCGCATTTATCACAATAAATGCGGAACTTAAGGAGCTCAATGATTCGACGAACAATACCAAAGAAAGGACATTTGGGTAGGCCGCATAATATATTACTCGAACTACTAGACCGCGATTAAAAATGAGAAATAAAAACAAGATGACCCACATCAGTCTTCACATAGGTACACAATAATTAAAACATTAAAAGACTTTACAAAGTAAATATTCATGTTATATTATATTATCATAGTGATTCTACTCACCATATCATACAACTGTGATTTTTCTCCTTCGTATTTATCCAAGTTATCGTATTGCTCCAAATACTGGAACAAGTGTTCAAGTTCTGCAAGTTGTCGTTCTCGTGAGGCGACAACTTTATCAATTGTTTCCGTTTCGTTGTCGTCGGGAAGTTGAAATTCAAATATTGGTTGCAATCGATCGTAAATATTGATACTTTCGTACAAACCAAGAAAAGGATTACCAGTACTGAAGAAATCTAAATCAATGTCAAGTACATAAGGTTGTGAAACATTAAGATTCGATATGAGTTTCTGGAGGTTGTTTTCGTCTTCAGCAAGTAAGGCATCGGAGAGTTCGGCTGATGTAAATATAAACTTTCTCTTATTGACTAGTTGTGATGAGTACAATGCATCAGAGAGGTAGTAAGGCTCCTTGCAGTCTACTCGCAGCTCGCCCGACGTCGGATGATCACCGACGTGTATAGGTCGCGTGTCGTCTCGGAATTGACTCGCCCACGGCGGACGCAGCCACACTACTCGGTTGATGTGTCCAGCTGCCGCTGCCGGTACAATCCAATTTTCTATTTGTAATAATGGCAAAACATGTCTTCCAGAACGTGCTTCCTCTCCTTTCAATTTACGATCAATGAGCATATCAGGATGCGCATCCAAGTGTAGTAGAGTCGTTCCTTCTAATGGTAACTTCTTGCCCCCAATTGCTGAATATATAAATTGTAACGCATCATTATGCTCTTCGACTACATAAATAGGAATCTTTTTGAATCGCTTCTGAGGTGTTATTTTATCACAGATTTCTGCCATTGGTTTAGATAATTTCTAGGTGCCTTAGAATCTCTATTATTATCCTAACATATTCGTTGTTAAGCACTGAAAAAAAAAACTAAATTAGTACTTACTATTTAGTGCTACTGGTGACCTGAACTCAATTTTTTTTCGATTTTATTCGGAAAAATTAAAAACAGGGAAAAATAAAGAAAATCAATGGAACAAACGGAAATGAAAAAGAGTACTTAGATACGAATAGGGACGGTTGCTGTCCTACTTTTACCAGTTCACAGCCACTCAATGTACGATACTATGAGTGCGGCCAAAATTACTAGGGGCCCAAAACTCACACTGCGAAAATTTCATACGTTTACCCTCGATATCGCGCATCTTACCGAATAGCCAAACAATATAAACCGGGTCCATAATATTAACTACAGAGTTTTACTTATGTAAACAACCCAGCCCTCCTTTGCCGAGACAACAGACTTTCGCTCTCGAACTTATTTAGTCTATTTGAGGGTTTTTCCAATTTGGGTCAAGGTCAAATGACGGAAAAATTGGAGGGAAGGGCCAACCCGGCGATCATAGCTACTGCGCACCAATTTTGCATGACTGATCCGCGATTTGTGCCAATGGAATCGTATCTAACTATTAAGTTTCGCATTGAGAGCTGCTACTTTTGCGAAGGCTATTGATTCCAAAATTAGTGATCGATATGGATTTTTGAAATAATGATATTACTATACTAGCGACGCTTGACATTGTTGCTGCAGTAGGTACCGACAGGCGAAAATGTGGCTATCCACAAAAGCATTCAGTGACAGACGAAAATTAAGTTAGCAAGGATTGTGTGATTGACTGTTCAAGCTGGTTCAAACATCAAAAATACAATAAATTATGAATGACTTGTATAAGTAAGGAAGTAAGTAGGTTTTTGATATTTTACTAAAACCAAACAAAGCTCAACTATAATATCCTGTGGATAGAACCACAATATCAAGTAGCCATCTCTTTTGTGGGGCGTCATATTATTTGAATTCATCGGGGTATGGGTTGCGGAGCGCGAATCTCATCAAAGCGGGCCATGAGCGTTTTCCATTAGCGTCGGCAAACTTCCGGCTGGCGCGCTGCGTAGTTGCGCGGTAGCTCCAGCAGGGCCGGGGCCGGGGCGCGGGTGGTGCGGGTGGCGGGTGAAGGGTGCCGCGGAGGAGGGGTGTTGTGACGGCTCTCGCTGGGGTCGATAGCGCGCGTCACTGACGTCACTACGCTACTACGCCCGCCCAAACATACCCCCGCGCGAGCCTCTCCCTTCTGACCTAATGCGCCGTTACGCCCACCTGGGTCAAGGTGTGGAAGCCCACTGGACCCGCCCGGATGTTAAAATAACTTCAGCCGACATTGTTACACTATGTTACGTACCTAGTTAAATTCAAGTGAACAATCGGTTTTCTTTATACCTACACAAACAGGCGCCCACGTTCGAAAGGATATAAACATTCATTGATACTGCCTGAACGCATTCATTAATGACGCGGAGGTACCTACGTAACGCGGCCCTTAATTGAGCGCACACTATAAGAGCTAATTGGTTTACTACGATGTATGTACACGAATTTCATGTGTTATAGCGTTTGATGCTACTGACTGACATAGTAGCTAATTATTAATCAAGGGCAAAGGTATATTTATTGATGAGATGAAAATGACGATACAATTCGACAGCATCTTATCGAATAACGTACCCAAAAGATTCGATCCGAAAGTTTGTACCTAATTATAGCTAGCAAGGTTATCAGTTTATTTCCAACCCAAAATTATGTAACGATTATAAGTAAAAAAGCTGACTTAGCACCTACGTCGCTAAGGGGTCAAAAATATCGCAGGAGATATCTAGTGAAAATAGTCTTTATAGGCAGCAACTGACCTAACACACTTCCTATTCTTGGACATCCCAACGGAACGGATATAAACGCGTGGGTTCGACTGGATCCGTGCCATCCGGCAGAGTGGCAAGAATCGGGAACACGCCTGTCAATACTGGAAGCGGCAGGAGCGCTGGGAACGGATGATAGATAACTAGGTTATGCATAAGTACTTGCCGTATCATCGAAATCACTATATTATTAATTAGCTTTTGCCAGCGGTTTCGCCCGCGTGGAGGTCGGTGTATTATACATTTATACATATAAACCTTCCTATTGAATCACTCCGCCTATTGATGAAAACCGCATTAAAATCCGTTGCGGAGTTTAAAAGATCTAAGCGTATAAACACGAAATTTATGCAAACTTAGAAGCTCCTTATCGATGCTTTTGTTCCGATTTGTTTTATTTTTGTGATCGATTGAATATACAGTGCATGTATAGCACAGGGCTCAGAACGAAACCTTGTGGCAGTTCAGCTAAGATAGCGTGAAATGTTGATTGCACACTCGTCTTATTTTAATAACAACATACCTATAAGTAGTTAAAGACTAATACTAATAACACATATAATGCAATAGTTGACGAAGTTATCTTGACGAATAAATACCAAAGAAACAATTATTATGAAGGACGGGACGGTTGACGTGTCGGGCATGAAACAGTCCGAGTGACCATCAGACATAGGTATCTATTACTTCTGGTTGTTCTTGTCTGGCTAAGGGTGAGTACTTTCACAAGCATGACCAAGTGGACAGGAATATCCACCAGCAACTTGCTTTGAAATACAAACTTGTGGGTTCTGAGGTACTGCATTACAAGAATGTGCCTGACCCGTCAAAAATGACGATTCCACTGACGTGTACTGAGACTGAGATCGGTCTATATTTACTGACGAGACTATTGTCGCCAATAAACCTGATGTAGTGGTGATAAATCGATTTAGCGCGTCGCGCAATAATTGTCGATATTACCATTCTGCATGTCGAAAACCTCGTGAAAGCCAAAAAAAAAACAAATAAAATATCACAACTCAGTAAATGAGGTTGTTGACATGTGGAATGTGAGCTCGGCTGTCATTGTGCCGACTGTCGTAACGGCCAATGGCGTGAGGGCCGAAACCTTCGGTCAACATCTCCCAAAGCTCTTGTTAGGCGGTTAAATTAAGGGCCTGATTTAGAAGGCAGAACTCCTCGATTACGGCTGGTATTATGAGGAGGTTCTTGTCTCTAGAGCCACCAGTAGCTTAGACCTTGTTACCGACTATCAACTATCAGCGGGCCAACTACTTAATATTTTGTACAATGTTTTTTAAGAAATATTTAAAAATATATTTTATATGGAAAATAATAAATAAACGACATAATAACAATAACAATACATTGAATTTATATTTAAATGGTTGTCTAGTGTCAATTAAATTTTAAAACGTAATTGATATTGATTGTAAGTTACTGCTGTCAATTGTGTTTGTATTTTGTTGGTAATATTGATTGATAGAGATGAGAACCTATGATGGATGGTGGTGAAGAACAAAGATGGCAGAATGGATTTAATCTTGCATGCCAAAGGCAATCGCAGAGCTGGAGTACCACAGGCATTCTTTCTGGGCTCTTTAGACACATCAGAATCAACAAAGTGACAATGTTTTCATTAAATTTATAACATTATTTACTGGCTTACAGTAAAAGTCAAATATTTTTAATGAAAACATAGTTTAGTCAGTAATATCTGACTGGTCTAGTTATCATGATGGGTCACCATTTTGTTATAATCGGAAATAGGAACAAACTAGGTGTTGGCATAGAATATAGGAGGCTTATAAACGAATACACCTTCTTTAGTATGTATGGAATGAGCTGTAGTTTTAAAGGAATACACAACATTGTCAAAATACTGTGATATTTCATTAACATGGTGTTGAAAGTTGAGTGGTACGGTTTTTTTAAATTAGGTACTTATTGATTGATTAATTAATTATATGTGGACAAGGACTAACTCTTAAAAAAACACATTACAGCGATTACAGCTCCTTGATTGTTATAATTAACAAATTATTAAAATGCATGACCACCAGCCAGCCTAGTAGATCATTTTAAGGAGAGTGTCAAATTGCATTATTTACTGAAACGTACGTATTTATGTACAAACTTTAGATACATAGTAACCACGAAGTTGTTTTGTATCTTTGGTCCGGTATAATTTTAGCCAAAGATGTTAAATCGATGGTCTAAGCAGTATACCAATTGATAAGTTACAGTTAGTTGTTTAATATATATATCACAAATATCTTACATTATATCCATAAAACGTTGATGTTGATAATTAATTCCACGACATTTAGATAAAGAATTTTTTACTACAGCAGTAGTAACATTAACATTGAGGTTATGATATTTGTTATGACTTTTGTTTGATTTGATACAAGTTTGACACTTGACTTGACTGTTATATTATGGAATGGGTACTAGCTATTAAAGATTCACACGTAGAATCGTGGGAAACCATGTGTGTGTAATAGGCATTACTAGACGATGACGGTAAAAAGTTGTAAGTTTCGCACTCAACCGTTACAGATCGTTCAAAGGAGATACAGTGGCCCGTGGCACACAGGCAACTAAAGGAACACGGGTGGGTTTTAGTCAGTAAAAGTCTGACACGCCCTCCCGATCCACCCAGAGTGGGAGAAGTTATTTGATGATTTCCCACACAAAAAGAAAAAACCGTAAAGGGTCCTAATGTCTAGCTGGAGTTATACTTCAGCCTCACGTTACGATCGATACCACGCTATCTGTGCAGTTTTTACCACAGTGCAGCTAGCTGCACAGTGGTAAATTAGGAACCTAGGTTCCTAATTTACTTTACTCCATCATCAGACCCTAATCACCATCTATCTATAATCCTATCGACAATACTTCTGCCCTCAGTTGGATATCCTGCAATTTACAGGTAATGCTGCAGCATCAGTTCAAGGTTACTATGTTCTTCTAATGTCATCGAGTCGATCAAACCTGTGGAAGATGCTCACATCCATTCATCAATTAAAAAATAACTGATAATTTTCAAACGGTTGAACAGATTTTTTTGAATAATAGCTAAGAAACTAAAGGCATTTTCGATCAAGTAACCTTGCAAACAAAAACAATTGACTCAGTCGTTTAGGAGCTACAATGTCACAGACAGACACATGTTAAACTTATAACTCGCTACTGTTTCCGTCAGGGGTTAAAAAGTCGGCTAAGTGCGTGCTGGACGCAGACCAAGCATGTGCTGTGGTAGTTTATATGATTTAATTTTTGTAAGTAGGTTTGTACAAACACTTTTAAACGTCAATCATATTTTTAAAACTAGATGAAGTCGGCGTTTCATAGCTGACTAGGTACTCTGAAAAGAAACGCCGAAACAAACTCAGAAGTCAGTCTCTTTTTAAGTCCAGACATAATCTTGGTCAGATCATGTGAAGACCATGTGGACTGGTGTTTGAAATGGTTTTTTGAAAAAATAACTACTCAGATTAAATGGACCTGTCCAATCAGTGCATGCATTTATCAGTAATCCTGCAGCTCAACTCAGAACTTGGGGAGCTCAACGATTTGACGAACAACACCAATGAAAGGACATTTGGGTGGGCCGCATAAATTACCTACTCAAACTGCCAGACTGACTGAATTGGAAAAAAAAACACCCACACAGTCATCACATTCACAATAATTAAAGCATTAAAATACTTTACAAAGTAAATACTTATTAATGTTATGGAGTTTGAGTTGCGCCATTTGAGTCGCGTATCAAAGTTAGAAACTTTAGAACCCCAGAACATCGCTTGTAGATTGCGTTTCATCAAATAGCTCCTATGCCGTTATGTTGGTAGCAATTTAAACCAGTGTTATTACATTACACAAAATGGGATTCCTGGACTTTAAATGTATTATTATTTTGATGCTAATAGTAGGATGTTTTAATGATAGGGTATTTTACTCTATAAGTGAAAAAATTGAAAAATATATTATTGAGATAGCATGCAAAATGCAGTCGGAAAATGTTAGTTTTAGTTCATGAAACAACAAAATAAATATTAAAATCGAATTTGAAGATTTCAGTTTTTTTATCTGTTTTTGCACACCATGAAATAGTAGCCGCCATGTTATTTCGTCATACGGCATGTCAACTGAGCAACTTTGTACTTTTATTATTTTCGTAACCAAAGTTTCCTTTTGTTAATAACATTTTGCATTCAGGAACAGCAAACCAACGATAAGTAGAAAAATAACTCATTTTTAAATTATAAACAATTGTCTTCTAAAATATCAGCGCATTTGTTTTTAGCAAACTGACGTCATCCCACAGAGCAAGTTGGCGTCCACTGCATCCAGCGTTTTCGTCTAATTACGCGCGAAATTTGAAAAGATAAAATTTAAATGAATTTTTATGGCACTAATCGATTAAATAAAAATGTTGTTTTTTGTGGTTTATTAGCACTCTAGAATCTAATTATGACACTTTTCAAAAATGAGTGTAATACCCTATTTTCCTTGACCCTTTTACTAAGATTATGCGTTTTAGTTCTAGAACTGCTTTTGCGCGGAGTCGATATTATAGGCGACGTGCTATCTACCACCTCGCCTTCTTGGTTATCTTTGACACGTGTTTTTTCAGATACACCTAAAAGAAAAAACCAAAAACCTTTAGTAAGTGTTAATCATGAAGTACCTATCTAAAAAATCAACCTAATTACCTACTTTTCTAATTTAAATAATATGATCAATAATTTTTACACAAGGAAAATAGTTCGTTATAAAAAAAGAGTAGGTACATATTCGAAACTAGTCTCACAATTTAGCAATGGAAGGTTGGGGACTTAGACTACCTGGTAACCTTATTTCAATAACCTGTTAAGGCGGCAGCACGAACCTGAACACATCCTATCGGAAAAGTGAGGCTTTGTTACGTTGATCACGCTCACAAAAGTTCTTCACTTTCAACACCATCTCTTTCACCACTTCATAATGTTTTGGGCATGATTCTAGCAAAGAAACCATAAAAATCTTTGAAAATCTGTAAAACCGTCTTCTCGCATCTACTATCTTGACAGACAAGAGAGCCAAGGCCAACAATAAAACATAGGAACTATTTGTTGAAATGCACTTTAAATGTACCGCAACAACGATGTCGCTCGACTGTCTCGTAGAGAATGCATAGCTATATGATCAATTGTGTCCGTTTCAATGGCGCGGCCACGGCGTAATTTCAAAAAAAGAATGCTTCCAAGATTTTGTAAAATTTGATCCCCAAAACCATAAATTTGTTAAGTTATGGTTAAAACTTTCTAAGGGTTTGAACGTGGCCGCGCCATTGAAACGCAGAGAACCGCGCGGCCACGGAGATCTTTAAAACGAAACGTTGTACAGACCTGAAATTCAGGTAAATGATAAATTGAATTTGTAAAAATATAGAAAAATTTCCTAGGTTTATATTTTAGGAGCTGCAAGACTATAACCCCATGGGCGCGCCATCGAAACGGATAAAAACACGATATCGCCGATATCTCGCTGAAAAAACATCGCAGACGGAAGTTTTTTGCAAAACATAGATTTGAATTTGTCGAAATTAGTAAAAATACAACAACAAATCCTAGGTTTATATTTTCCGAACTGTAAGGCTAAAACCCCATGGCCGCGCCATCGAAAAGGTAAAATGACGCTATCGCCGATATCTCGCTAAAAAGCATCGCAGAGGTCTGAGGTTTTTTGTAAAACCTAGATTTGAATTTGTCGAAATTAGTAAAAACACAACAAAAATCCTAGGTTAATATTTCAGGAGCATATAATATGTTTATCACTTTAAAAATCACATTAATCAGAGATTATTTATTTACACTAAGATATATTTTTCTTAAATCACATAAATCACAGATTGTTTACTTACAATAACTTAAAAAATAAAATTAAAAAAGTTGTTGCAGATGGGAGCTGATTCCCACTGCAAAGTTTAGTTTTAAATAACCTTGTTTTTTAAAATGGATTAGTTTTTAACCAGTGCGCAAACTGTAACCATGAATTCAGCATATCATTGTAGGGCTCTACAACGATATGCTGAATTCATGGTTACAGTTTACGCACATATATTATACATATTATATTTTTATATGTAATCGTTTAATTTAATTTAAAGTTGATTCCCAAAATCAACTTTTACAAATTTTTACAAGATCTTGGTAGAATTATTTTTTTGAAATTACGCCGTGGCCGCGCCATTGAAACGGATACGATCAATTTGGTGTGGAATGAAAGGATTAAATAAAACAGTATTTTGAACTTAAATATAACTTTATTTTAATATTATATGGTTTATTACATGGAAGATATAAACTGGGTCCAAACTAAAAAGGTCTCACGATTAATCATAAAACATGTAGTAGAATGACAGTGAATCAGATTCCATCCTCAATAATTAAAAACAAAAATTAACACCAAGTGAATTATTTACCTATATAATAGCAACTTATCGTTTTAATAATTAGGTTTACTTCATTATCAGACAATATTGTAAATGCTATTTTTTTAATCCTTTATGCTTCCTTGAGAGCCTTTTTTTTTTGAGACTTGCACCTATCTTTTTTGGATGGAAATGAGCCATCAGCATTAAACTGGCAATTATGTATTTCCGATGTCATATCTTCCGAAAACTTCCGATTACTTGATTGGAAATGTTAATACAAAATTTTACTTAATTATCTTTAGGTCACACAAAATTTTGTTACAATATTAATGACACAATACAGAAACATCTTTCATTTATATAGCGCCCATAATTTGTTGAATTCCTAAAATACTATAGTGCGTACTAACGCTTATTCTAAATCGCCATCGTTTGTGATAGTCAACAGAAACTTAACCTAATACAGTGATTTATCTAGTCCGAGGTCACTAAGAATAATGATATTAATAGTAGATTTAATCTACGCATTGGATGAACTTAGTTATCAGATGGATATTTTAAATTATTTTATGGATATAAAATTTCTTATCATAACTCAGGAAAGGGTGGGGTGAAAAAAAAAACTGTATTTCTATACTTACCCACTATAGATTGCAATCCCCCAAAGATGTAGAGTTATTCTATGCTTGCTATTCACTTTTTCAATATATTGGCGTAATATGGGTAATACAAAGTGTACCCTATTTTTGTTGAAATAAAGTTCGCTTTGTATTGACGAGACAATGCGATTATTTGCACAAATACGCAGAGTGTAGGGCCAGTATATTTGCAACTATCACCTTATTTAAATACTTTTGAGGATTGGCTTGGATAATAATGTAAAGGGGAAAAGTCGTTGTGCGTTGTTTTCATGTTTATCTTTGAAGGATTGCAATCGTCTCACCAATATGTAAACGATTTTTTTTGTACTTTGTTCACTGTCTATATATTATATTATAAAAGCCGTATGAGGCAGTGATTTATAGTTATACTTGTATAATTTGACCAGAGACAAAACAAAAGACAAACTGTCGCAGAAAAGACAAACATAAAAGGCTTTTAAAGTTTTAAGTAATATCTAAGAGGCATATAGCTAGAGGACCATATAACCTAAACTACACAAAACATTACATCCCGTGTGTCAGACAGCACACTCCATTCCGTTTGGATATCTAGTCTTAAACTAGTTGCCTTACTTTTTTTTCCGTCATTATTATTTCCTCTCCATAATGCTACATGCCTATTAAACAGTACTTACTATTACTTCACAACTTCACCGAATTTATTCATACTAAAACTAATATTCTTTAACAAAACATTTTCGTTTGTTCTCTAATACAAAATTTAATTTATAAACGTAATTTAATTCTTGTCTAAATGTCGCTTCATTGTATTTGTTCCGGGGTAGAAATGAAGACAGTTATAAATGAACTGTACGTAATGCTGAGGATGCCCATAGGGCAGAGTCCATAGCTCCGGGTGAAGCGTGAGGCACCGTGTGGCAATGCGGCGGGGCCAGTCAGCTCCGCCGACATTTACATTATGCGACAGTTCTCTTCTCCCTCACGAAGTTCACCGAGCTGGAATACCAAAACAATATTATGATAATTTATGAAACTTAATTCAGATTATAGATAAATAGTTTGACACTTATCATCCTTTTGAAGGAATCTGTATGTGAAACGTACCTGTTCACGACGAGGATACTTATGTGCGAGCTCGCGGTGTCTCTGGGCGCTGGTGCTTATTTGTCGCCGCTGTCTTTCCGACACCGCAACCTCCTGTGTGATACAATTTAGGATTTTAGAAAAGTTACTTTTTTATTAGTAAAACATTTCTATAATTCAGAAAATTTGGATACTAAAGAATGGTGGAGTAGAATTACCTCCTGGTCGGTGTTGAGCAAGGCAGTGGTGAAGGAGTCGGCGATGAACCACTTCTGTCCCTTCATGACGATGTCGCGTGGAGGGTCGTGGTCCACGCCGGCGTCGGCCGACCACACGGTGGCGATGGCGCCCGGCTCCAGCTTCACGGTGCGGTGGAACTTGAACACGGTCTCCTGCTCGCCTGCCTTGCGGAGGATCTGGTAGCCACCGAGGCTTAATTCCTATGTAAAATAATATATCATTTAGTTATCTGGTACGTGATACATACATAGGAATAACTGAATCTAGCAGAAATATCAACATATTTTTGAAACGCCTGTGCATTACAAAGTACTGAAAGAACCTTCAAAAAAAGGAAAAAAAAAAACAAGTAAATCTTCAAGTTACCTTCTTGCCCTTGTTCCTGATCTTGACGAAGCTGCCTTCGGGGCAGGACTCGGCGACTTCCAGGTCTCCCTTGGCGCTGGAGGTGACGCTGAAGTCGTTAAGGCTGCGCTCCTCAGTCTCGTCCAGCAGCGTGCGCTTGCGCGCGGCGCGCAGCGGCGTGGCGCGGCGCGTCGGCGTGTGGCGCGCGCCGCCCGCGGACATGGACGCGCTGGCCGACGTGCGGGACTCGCGCCCCGGCGACTGGCCCGTCAGGTTCAGCCTGCGGACAGGTGCTGGTTTTAAGGGGTTGCGGAGCTTTTGGGGCGTTTGGTTGTAATAAAGGTGGTGATATAAAGACTGTAAATGCACTTTTGTTAGACAAAAAACGAAAATGCAAGAACAAATCGAAAAAATAAATAAATACATAAATAGGTACTATGACCATGTGGCATTACAAAATAAAAAAATCCAGCTCCAAAACTAGCACTAAAAAATTCAGAATAAGCTCACTTTTCTACCAGTCTAAACCATAACATTACTGACTGCTTGAAAAGAGAGCTCTTCTTCTTTTTCATGTTTTACTTATGTTACCTTATAACATGAACCAAAGGTTATAAAATCATATGTTACCTGTCCTCCTCTCCCTCCAGTAGCGCACGATACGTAGCGATCTCGTAGTCGAGCGAGATCTTGATGTCCATGAGCGTGGCGTACTCCCGCAGCTGCGCGGCCATCTCGTCCCGCAGACGCGCCAGCTCCTGCTCCAGCGACGCCAGGTCCTCCGCGTGTCGCGCGCGCTCCGTCTCCAGCTGGCGCTCCAGCTCTCGGCAACGGTTCTGTATAGTAAGTATATTGTTTTATGTCCAGTCAGCGTCAAAAATATCGAGACGAATAGATTGTTTTTCAATTATCTCAACAACTAAGAAAATTAAACTTTGTCTCAATTGGATAAAGTTCTTGTCAGAATGACAGTTGTCGTGTACTTGTGTCAATTGAGTTTATTTAATTTTCATAGTTGTTTAGAACATTTTGAACAGTCTGTTCGTCCCGATATTATTGATGCTGTTTGTCCCTTTATGGAGCAATACAAGATAGTTACGTATAAAAAAAAAACTAGTCCAAACCAGTTTTATTATGTCCCTTTATACTTCGAAATAAGTTTCAGTAAAGAAATACTGAGTTGTCAGGTTGTAACTTTTTAGGTACAAAGATTCAATTATACAACAGAAGATACGTATCTAAAAATACACAAACACTGCGGGGTTTTTGAATTACTTAAGTATCAATATTTTTTCTTTAAAAAGTTTTTAGTTACAGTAGTGATTAAAGAGTTATGTCGCAAAGTAACCATTTAGACACAATTACTTTTCCTTTATTATTCGTAGAATATTTAATATCTAAAAGAAATTAGTATATTTCATTACAAGTGCGGAAAGGCTGTCATTGCAAAGAGTTCCGACAAATGTCTACCCGAGCCGAGGCGCAGCCGAAGGCGAGGGTTGACAGTCGGAACAAGTTGCAATGACGGTTCCGCAGGTGTACTGAACGACTATTTTTAATACAGTTGCGAAAAAATGAAGCAATTTAATAAAATAATAAAAACACAATAAACTCAACTAACTAATCATTTATTTCTTATAAAAGTTATAGTACACATGTACATTGAAATTGGTACAGTTTTTTAAAGTAACTGGGGAAGTTTTAGGTTGCATATTTACTGTTTGAGACAAACTATTATTAATTTCGTATGATTGTTCATGTATATTTGTCATACAATGGCGTTTGCTAGTTGATGGAATTGGATCTGATGAATTATCATTATCAACGAAGGTAGATGGACGAACGTTCTCTTCAACATGTGAAGAAGACGGACTGGACCTTAAATTAATGGATTGTGTGATTTTTTTCCCAGTTTCTAGTTTGTTGTTTAATGAATCACCAATATAGCTTTCTGCAACTTTGTCTGATTTCCAACCTCCTAGTCGCTTTAAGGACGTCAAATTGGCTCCTGAATCTGCCAATAATGTAGCAGAGGTCCTCCTGAAGCTGTGCCCAGTATAATACTCAGCATCCGGCAGACCAAGAAACGTTGCTATTTCTTTTGGCATATTACCAAATTTGTTTATCCCGATTGCTTGAGCTGTACACTTCCCTTTTTGGTAATTTTGAAAAAAACGGTCGGTTTTTCCTTTTTGGGACCGCTGATTCATATATTTTTGCACTATTCTAAGAAAATCTCCTTCAACAACAAAGCTTCTCGGTATCTTATTTTTTGTGTTCGGAATCTTGATTAGTAGCATTTTTCCATGGGCTTCAATATCTTTTAAAGTAATATTGGCTAACTCCTCTCTGCGGCAAGCTCCAACAACGCCAAAAATCAGAGCAACCTACAAAAAAAGGGATTTGATTAATATTTTTTTAAATAATGTTTTGACTGTATTTTGCGATTTCGTAAACTGAATACTAAAGAAAAATATAAGTACTTATTAATAAATTACCTTTGTGGCTAAATAACGATCATCGGGAGCTTCGTTCAAAAACCTTTCCACTTCATTGGATGTTAATATTTTCGACTTTTTACTTGTAAAACCGTCTGATTGTCGTTTTAAGAAAGCATTTAATTTTGGGTATTCACTTAGGTATATCCACGTTGTTCCTTATTTTCAGCATACTTTTTATCATCGAAAATCTCGACCATAACGTAGACGGTTTTAATTTTGCTGAGAGTTCGGAGAAGTATGCCAACATAACATTTTCTGAAAAACTATTTGCTTTTTTCTCTTCTCTCCACGCAATAAATTCGTCGTATGTAGATATGTAACGACTTTTTGACTTTTCCGGTAAAATGTTCTCCGAAGCATTTTGTGCAATTATACTGAGTTCCGGTGGTGTTAATTCAAAAAAAATAGGGTCGAAATTACTCATTTTGTGCAACAAACAACTAAACTCGCAAAGAAAATTTCTGGAAAATGGCGCCAACCGTATAATATAAGCAGAGTTTTTTTTTTCACCCATTTTGGTAGGCAAAGGGAACTATCCATACAGCTTAGTCTTCAGTAGATTTTTTTTATTGATATGAAATGAAAATGAAATTTAATGAGATGAAATGAAATGAAACCTAACCTAACTCATTCAATTAAATCATTAAATCTGATATTGAAATAAATTAGTAGCTTCCTTTTAGAAATATACGTATTTGTATGAATCACAAAAACTCTTTAGTAAAAACTTCATGGTTGGTTTTTCTTTTTAATAGACATTATTTTGACAGTTGGGAAAGAGAACGCACGAGTTCGGGAAAGGTAAAAAAAAAGCACTAGTATGTAATAGCCCACATCCCGAACGCTATACGTCCCTGCAATACACCACTTTTTGAGCAACTGTATTAAAAAATACTTATTGCCATAACTACCTAGATGCCTTTCAAACACTATGTTACGACTGACACAGAAAAATTGCAGTATAATCACTTTTACTAGTATTTTTGTTAACATTTTAGTGAAGGATATTTGAGAGTCTTTCTGTGGTCACTTGGTGTGGCTTTGGAGCAAAAGAGACAGTGGCGCGGCTTGATGAATTGTGTTCTAGTTAAGTTTTACGTTACTAACTATTGGCAAGAAAGCTACGTTAGTGCGACTTTTTAATTTTGTGTACGTACTATACGCGTAAAAATATTTTGTGCAAATTTCGGTATAAAAACCCTTAAATTTAAACGTACCTGTGAAAAAGGCCGCTAAAGTTTTTAGTTATAATGGTGACCTGAATATAAAATTGATGGATTGCATGCAAAGAAAACATGTCGTATCTAGTAATTAATGATGATTAATCCTTATGATAATCTTTCAATCTACGGGCACTCCTATCGCCTCATAATTATTATTGCATTGATATCTCTGTTGCCAAACAACATAATACTTCAAAACAAAAAAGACACAAATAGAACTATTCTGTAAGCCTTCAAGAGCAATTACTGTGTTTAATCTGAAGGAACTCATGCTTTATTGCCATTCATAAACCACAAGGGCAGTTTTTATTTAATTAAAACAAAAAGTAGCTACGCAAATCTTCAGCACTTACGCTCAGCGCCGCGTTCTTGTTCTCCAGATCGTTGAGCGTGGCGTTGAGGCTGTCGATGCGCGTGCGCATGGTGCGCAGCTCCTCCACGGCCACGGTGGCGGCCGTGCTGTTGCGGTTCGCAGCGTTATGCAGATTCTTCATCTAGACAAATTATTATACAGTCTCACATTATAGAGGAAAGCTATGTATTTAACTCGGGAAGGTTACAAGTTCAATCATCATCAAGTTCGTCATTGTGACGCTACACACGAATGAGTTTAACATAGTAAAATAACTTTAAAATACAAAAAGTACACAAAAAATCTACTCTCATTGGTGCAAAATTTTTACCTTGTTTTCATAGAGAGCTTCAATTTCGTCGCGGTTGGCCTTGATGTTGGCCTCCTGTTGTTCGCGCAGCTCTTGCAGACTCTGTTGCAGCTTAGCTTCGTACTGCTGGGCCAGACGGCCATCTATACCAACACGATACTTTTAGAATTGTGGTTATAGAGAGTAAAAAATAAGTAATAAAAACATAACCCTCCAGTCGGGTAATAATTATTTTGAATGATTGATTGCCGATAACTCAATTCTATGTAAGATATTTATTAATATGCACAAAGCTAAAATCGGGTAACTGAATATTTTTCTTAGTGTAGGTGGAAGATTGCCTTGGGTATTTGATTGATTTTTTAATAACATAAATGCGATGCTAAAAGTAAATACATAGGTTGAATGTCAAAGGTATTTGTACACAATATAAGAATTGGTGGTTGTTTATAAACGTAGACTAACCAATTTCGGTGATTTCAACCTGGCGCCTGGTGCGCGTCTCCTGCAACTCCTGCTGGAACACCTGGTCCTTGAAGGACAGCTCCTCGCGCAGGCTCTGCACGGTGTTTTCCATGTCGATGCGGCATAGCATCTCCTCTTCCAAGGTCTTTCGCGTATCTGCGTATACCTTGCGCAACTTCTCCAGTTCTTTGGCCAGCTCCTGTAATCAAAATGTTCATTAGACATCATAGTTTCTAAGAAACAGAATTTAAATAGCCTTGTATAATGCAGAAGTTGTTGCTCTATAAGGAAATAGCAACATTAACCAAGGGGGTCATTTAAGCAACAAGGAAAATAGTACCTATCAGTTTGACCCAGTGTCTATATATTATTTATATTTCATGATCTATCTAGTGCTAGACGTGCTAGTGTCGATAAAGTGTATTTTGGGATTGTGTTTACCACGGCACCCGAATAGCGCACTGTACTTTTCATTTATGATAATAATTTACAATGCCTGAGTGAGGTGTGTCGTTGGGGTGAAATTAAATGCATGCGTTTAAAACTTTGGTCAAAAGTATACGAACCCTGGCTTCATCTTGAGCCTTCTTCTTATCAGCTAGAGCTGTGTTGTACTTGTTGCTTTCCTCAGTGTAGCGCGTTTCGTAGTGTCGCGCCAAGTTCTCTGCTTGCTGACAATCTTTGGTCTTTTTGTCCAAGCTGAAAAGAAACGACGTTTCGTTTATTCATTCCTACGGTATGATGATATCATTTTTTATTAAGTACTCAAGGAAGATGAAGGTCTTTATGAAATACCATGACAATAAAAACGTGTGTGTATTTTGTCAACGCCTTGGTATGCAAATAAGCAAACATTCCATTCACCTAATTAGAGGGACAAGTTATTGAAAACACGAAACCGTGACATCCAAACGAGGTAATCCTCAGAAATAAAGCTGCGTTTCCATGCGCGTTGTTGCGCAACCGCACTCGGAATGTTTTTGTAAACACACCACTATCCGGTTCCCGCGTTGTCTTGTCGCCGCCGTGAATAACCATTTTATTGTAGACGTCGCACAGTGGAACGAATGTATGGGAGCGGTTGGACGTAGACATGTCCGAAAAATAAGAGTAAAATTATGACAAACTAATGATGCCATCTTATTCGATTACTTAATGCCTTCATAAATTGTGGTGATGAATTTCTTCATAACTCCCATATTTCGGGAGTAATTTGAGAAAATGTGAAATTTTACTATGAAAATGAGTGTATCGAGCTCTCTCCCTCCTGATTCCGGGCTTGTTTCAAGTAGCGGTCTCTAATATCGTAATGCTATTACTAAGAGCTATATTTAATACTAAGACACATAGTGCGCCAAATGTGCACTTTCTGGGATAAAAGGAAATGAAAATTTAAAAAAAAAAACGTTTTTTCCCCATTTGTATTTACTTTAAACCGCAGACAGACTTATTAAGAGGTCTATAAATATATTATATATATATACAGAAATATATATTAACAAAAATATTCACAAGAACTGATGAGAGTATGACTTTTAAGTAAGTTGATAATAAATTACCTAGTTTCATTAAAAGTACAATAAATAATTAAGATGTAAGCTCTAATTTACTAAGTTACACATTTTAAAACAATAACATCATTTAATTATCTTCGTCATCATCATCATCATCAATTAATTCAAATTCAGAATCGATGTCCGCTAAATCATTTATGTTAACAAATTCGATATCACTTTTCTCAGAATCCGTAAGCTCATAAAATTCCTTAAAAGAAGATTTTTTTACAAACTTATTTCCTTTTGGACGGATACTTGTAACAAGTGGATCAGAAGACAGTAAAAGATTGTGCATAATATCTTCATTGCATGAGATACTGCTATGCTTTCGAGAATGCCCCTCTCTATATTTTCTAAAATCTTTATTTCTAGCCTCAGATGCCTCTTCGGATAGAAAACCAATGGGCACAATTGACATGTTCTGAACTATGTCTGGCCCATGCATTAAAATTTTATGAAGTGAAGAAGGCATATAATACCATGGGTATAACTCCACGTAAAGCTTAGCAGTATCAAAGCAGAACTCTCGGAATTTAGTTACGTTGATCTTCTCTCCTGATGAAATACACTGCAAGATCACACAGATTTTTCTTAAAAGCATAGCATCTATTCCGGTCAGTTCAGCAGATTTAGTGTAGTTTTCAAAAAATCTCCTTGCCGAGTTGCCATTGTTGGTGGATCCACTGCCTTGTTTCACAACATCGAGAAGTAAGCCCGTTTCTCTTCTTACAGCCTCTTGAACTCTTTTCTTCCTGTCATCAACTTGCCTTTTTGCTATATCACCCCTTACTTGCCATGATTTTATGTCTAATTTGTAGGAAATGTGTAATAAGCATTCCATTGAGCGAATCCAAGCGTGAAGGGTGCTTAAGCTATATTTATACATGTCCTCGTTTGCGTGTTTATCTTTGATTAACTCTAAATTATTCATTTCTTTAGGACAAGCCTTGCATATGTCACACACTGAAGCTGCTGTATTGGATATAATGGAATGAATTTTACCATCAATCATTGTCAACAGCAGTTGGTGTTTGACACTAATTCCATCAGTGATGGTGGATGGAGTTAAGGCTTCAATCTCTGCTTCGATTTCAGCCATCTCTCTCTGCACATTTTCTTTGGTTTCCTTTATAAACTTAAACAATATTGGCCGGCAAAATGAAGTGGAAGATGGTCGCTCGTTTTCCCAAATTGTTACACCTTTTGAGACGAGCCGCAGTGGTACAAGACTAATCATAAAATTACTAGCAAGATCGATTTGCTCATCTTCACTCGTCCTTTGATGATAAATGCTTTGGCTAGATGATCCGTCAAAACCCCATTTGCTGGTCAATACGAGCTGTTGATTGGGATCAACAGGGGTTTCTAACGACCTAATAAGTCTTCTTGAGGTTAAATCCATCAAGGCTTGTAATTTGATTTTTGCAGAGCTCTCTGTAACTGTGAGATCTTCTTTGGCCGGATAGCACTTAATTTTTTCTTTAACCAACATGTAGTAACTCGGGTATTGAAGAGCTCCTTCTTGAGTGTTGAAATCCCGAAGAGTGTTATAGCGCCATTTCGATAAGTTCATCGATACATAAAGAGCCAATGCCTTCAAAGGGGATATTTCCCGTACCTGAATTGATTTACCTTCAATGAAGGCTTTGATTTTTGAGGCCTCTTCTGGATTCTCCGTCAAGTATTTCATAACATAAGCTGTATCGCTTTGTCCTGCCTTTTGAAGCGCCCTTTCGGCCGAAAACATAATTTCAGCGCTGCTACTGCTGCATGAAAGACTATCTTCAGTGCGTCTTCTTTTTTGCCGGTTACTAAGGTCCTCAAAAGATTTACGAGGACTAGGATGTGTACAAGTTGAAGCATCAGATTTAGCAGGAGAAATTATGGGCTCGATGACGTCACTTATATTTTCTGTAGAAGGTTCCATATTTTCATTCTGTAATTCCGGCCATTGAATTGCAGCCTGTAGCCAAATCTCATGTTTCTTCCGAAACTTATCTGTGCTTCTTCCAGACTGTGTCCATTTTGCATAAATGCGGTAGCAAAATCGACGACACCAGTCTTTTAAACTTGTTTCAGCACTTTCACATAACTGAACACAACTGTTATCTTTTAAAACACTGAACAAATAGTTAAAGTCGCGTAAATCTTTATGTGCGCGTGCGCATAAAGCAACGTGAATATCAAGATTTGTATTAAAATTTGGAAAATACATTGCGAGATTAGCTTGGATACAACGAGGTGTAAATCAACACTGATTTTAAAGTTACTAATAGTGACCTATTTATATAAAATCCAGGTATCCCAGGTATCCTTTGTTAAATATTGCAAGGTAATTAGTTATTGTGATAATTAGTAAATGATGCATGCTAAATTAGTGTATTAAGAGCCATTTAGTAATTAAATAATAGCAATGTTCTTATCAGTAATCATTAGTGCATCAGTTTTATATGTAAACCTTAAGTCCCTAATTATATATCCTAATTAGCTTATATCTTCTCTAATTGGCTGCTCAGAAATGTTATTGTAATAAGGTAAACCTTTAGAAAAACGGTTTTAATCAACAAAATAAACAAAAAATAAAAAAATTGTGTTATAAAATAAACATCACTCTTTATCCCAGAAAGTGCACATTTGGCGCACTATGTGTCTTAGTATTAAATATAGCTCTTAGTATTAGCATTATGATATTAGAGACCGCTACTTGAAACAAGCCCGGAATCAGGAGGGAGAGAGCTCGATACACTCATTTTCATAGTAAAATTTCACATTTTCTCAAATTACTCCCGAAATATGGGAGTTATGAAGAAATTCATCACCACAAGTTATGAAGGCATTAAGTAATCGAATAAGATGGCATCATTAGTTTGGCATAATTTTACTCTTTTTTTTCGGACATGTCTACGTCCAACCGCTCCCATACATTCGTTCCACTGTGCGTCGTCGGTTATTTGATTCTCGCGTTTCCCGCATAAACGATACAACGTCGTTTGACGTCACGGGAACATGATAAACCTTGGCCAATTTAAAACTTAAGCAAAAGATAACTTTTAAATTGCGATAAAGAAGGATAATTTACTCAAACCAATTTATTGTTAAAGTGGAACGGAAATGCACAACAGATAACTTCAACAAAAAAAAAATACGGCATCTTTTTTGTGTAATAATGATACAACTTCAGAATATTGCTTACGACAGATTTTTTATTTAGAGATGACCAGAATATGAAACAGACATGACGTCAATTTCGTCATTCAGGGTACATAATACCTACCACTGATATTTACAGAAGACCGAGGACCGAGGTCAATAACTAAAATAACGATTACGCGCATATTCCCCCGCCCGCGCCCTGCCGAAGTTATAATGATCAAACGAATAAATTAAGCCATGGTAACGATTCTTTTCTCGTAGCTTTACATTTTTTCATGGAACAGTATTTGTGCCACTGTATCAACTTTCCGTTAATTGCATGGCTGTAACTCTGTGTAATGATTACAATCGAAATAGTCGGCTGCCTACGTGAGGAATACTATGAATGTCGTCTGCGCCTAAACATTAAGATCTATTTTTGTATACACCCAAATATCTATTTATATATTTTTAAATGACCTAGTTTTCGAAAGCATTAAGAGACATTCTGATAAATGATCTCCAGAAGTAAATTTTAATCTACTTATTATTATTATAATGCTGATTAGACACGGGTCTAAAGTACAATGCGCGATGCGGGAGGCATATGAAAATAGAGCAATTTTAATTCAAGTAAAGCTTGAAGTAATAAACAGCGTGACTAACAGTAATATCGATGGACATATTAACAAGAAGTCGTCAGCAATATTATTAAGTCCAGTTTCGATTCAAAGAAGGCTGTATTGATGACATAGCTCTCCGTGTATGATGGTTACGTCATTGGCAGAACTTTATTCATGTTATTATTAGGCAGGAAACGCCAAGTTGTGGGCTTAAAATATTCAGTAACCAATATTTACCATGTATTTAGTCATGGATATCATTGTTAAATATATAAGGTGGATGTATCATGACTTCATGAGTCGTATTTTACTTGATTACATCGTCGTAAAAGCGCGTTAAGCTTACGCTGCGTGGGCAGCACGTCGCCGCGTCTTATGCGTGTGGCTGACGTAACTTGCCAGGGTCAACAGCCGTAGCCTTTATTGTTAATCGGAATGGCTAGGCGGAAACTTAATCGAGCTCTAAATAGCCTCTAGTTTGTAGAAAAATAATACAGCAACATATGGCACACAGGTGCTCTGTCTATGTACCATGATTGTGTTGCTGATATATCTTTCATAGAATGTTTGACGTAGATTCACCTAAAATCTGTCTGTCTGAAAAAAATTACGCTATCTACATTTGTAAATTACGCTATCTACTTTTGTTCCTATGTCTGTAAAATTATACTATGTTGTGTTGTTACCTAAATAATTTCCATTTAGTGTCATTACGCACTGTCGACTAGTCGCCGGCGACACGGTCGCTGGCGACTGTGACTTACTACAGTTTAAATAGGTGGTTACGCACTTGGTCGTCAGTCGTTGCCTATGTTTTGGTCGCCGGCGACAAGTCGACAGTGCGTAATAGCTATTAGCGTGTCTTTATCTGTATAACTCGGAATTAAATGATCTTATAATATTTAACGGATAAGATAAAATTCCGTTAAAAGACGATAATTTGGAAGCAAGTGAAATGTTTCTTTTCACATTTAGGAGAGCTCCCTGACCCAGTTGCAAAATTTGCGTGCGGCAAGGTCGCGGAATCGTACCCTCGGCGATCCTATAATGATAGGTGGAGCTCCAGAAAATACAATGTACATATTTATGCCGGTTCTATTATTTTCTTATCATCATTAAATCCATACTTATATTAAAAATGCGAAAGTAACTCTCTGTTTGTCTTTTACACTTTGAAGCTTTAATAACAGTAGAATGGATTTCAATGAAAGTTGGCACATAGGAAGACCATGACCTGGGTTTCTACATTGGATAGTTTTATCCCAGGAGTTTGTCCTTGTGGGATTATTTCCGCACTCCACGCAGGCAAAAGCTAGTTAGTTTTATTTAAAAAAAAATGTGTTAGGCCACCTGTCTGTTGATGTAATTTATATGTAGTAGAGCATAATTATAGCTACTCTAATAATTCAGAACGAAGTTATCATTAAGTTGTTTTTAAGTACACTTGTATATTCCAGCAACAGCTATTGAGTACTCTACTTCCACTAGCCTTTTTCCAGGGGTTTCAATTATATGCACATTTTCTATCATTAAAACAGTAAGTATTATGCTACTATACTAGATACAAATAAGAGTATTAACTGCGCCAATGTAGACTAAGGTTAAAGTACTGATCTACAGAAAATATTAGAATTTTTACATTCCAAATTTTTATTTGCCTTTGACACGGTAAGGAGTACTGATCTACTTTGTGTTGAATAATTTAAAACGAATTGTTTAGACCAGACATTTCAATGAGTTCTAACTTTACTCATCAAGGTCTGAAAATTCAAACACCTTTTTGGTGTATGTTTCTACTAAGGTATAATTTATGATTGTGACCTCCACACTTGATACTAAAACTGAATGTCTACCAAAAGCGGCTAACAAAGTCAAGGTGAACTTAATTGACATTCATTATCACCATATGGATGTAGTTGCACACAATGCAATGCAAATTAGTGCTGCACTTTAGTGAAGGATCATCAATAATGAATTTAAAGAATTTTTGGTATAGTGTGGATATTTTGTTTTTGATGTTACACAAGAAACTTAACAGTAATCCATGATAATCTTTATATCCATGTTTGTCAAGGTGTGCTAAGTTATCATTAACATTATTATGAATGATTATTTATTTATGATAGTAAAACATGTTGCTTTTTCAATGATTTTCTAAAAACTAGCCAATGCTAATCTTAAATAGTGGACTGTGGACAAACAAGGTTACCTATTAGTTAAGATAGATTTATAGAACTAAATGAGCACAGCAAGTGTGGTGTGTGTATAAATCATTAAAGCACATAATAAAATTAAATTTAAAGATGAGACAATTTCACCTTGACATAATTTGATTGCTATCTAGGCCGCTTCCTAAGACTAAACATTTTATAAGTAACATTTATTGTTTTGAGTTACTAGTATAATAAAATCTGTATTTGAAGTCCAACATATTACAAGGTAAAGTCTGCTTAGCATTCAGGTATTTGTTTTTAGAAATCAAGGGTTTCTTACAAATAGACATTGTTGCTTTGAAAAAAAAAAAATAGTTTTAGCATTTACATCTAATGAAGTACATCAATGACTGGAGTGCAGCCACTAGTTGTAGCCAGCCAAACCCTACATGAGTTGTAATGGTCAGATACATTATAGTAGCGCTATTTTTAGCAGGGACTATTGAATCCAACAATTTGACGTTGTTATGATTGTTTATAAACAAGTATGGCTCTTTCATCAACACAAGTTTTTTGGCTTGGACAGCAGTTGTTACTGCTAATTAGTTTATCTCCTTTACCATCTGTGGCATTTGTTGTGTAATACTTGAAAAGTCAATACCACTTCAGTGCACCTGGAATTCTTTATTATCTTAATAGCTGCAAACAGGAAATTAGAAATAATGATAAAATCAACTTTATTATCTTTGGAAAGCAACAAAATGTGTTGTTTATAAACAAATTAGTACAAATTGCGACATCACTGTGAGTTGACAACGTAGTTAAATTGTTAAACTTAGGAATGTGATTAGTTTGGTTAAATCGGGCTATGATGTCACTGTGTCGTAAAAGCGAGGTCGGCCGCGCTCGTCACACCGCACCCGCCGAGAAACTCCGCCGATGACGTAAACTTGCTAAGCTAAGGTTAGCCGGAAGAACTTACTTCCACATGCACTACATTTATTTATAACAGCGTGTTCAATAATTAAGTATTTAGGGTCACTACTTACCGCTTTTTCAAATCATCATTTTCCTCATATAACCTCTTCAGGTCAATTTCTAATTTAGCTTTCTCGCGTGATGTATCGTCTAAGAGCTTTCGGGCATCTTGCAATTCATGCTCATACATTCCCTTGATATTGGAAACCTCGCGTGTGACCACCTCCTGTGTAGTTTGAATCTCACGGCGTAAACCAGAATTCTCACTTTCCAACTGTCTGACTTTATCGATGTAAGCCGCCAAACGGTCATTGAGATTCTGTAGGGCTTCCTTTTCTTGATGACGGGTGTGCCGAGTAGGGCTTAGCGGGCTGTTCGGCCTGCCGGCTGAACTTGAAGGGCGGCTTCCCACAGGAGTGCTCGACTGCTGCGGGCTTTGCACTGATGACACCACACTTATATTAGAAGAGGACGATGATACAGTCTTTTTCGTTTTAGACGACATTGTAATGTTCTTTTTCTGTCACAATAAATAGAACCAACACAAAATAAGTTAACTTTGCACACGAGCGTACACTCCTTCAACCAAGCGTAGAGCTCACGAAAAGCAAGCAAATGCTAAACGCGCCAATCAAATCGCATTAAACCCAAGCTTGTGTGGTCACGTGACCGTTGACTCATAACAAATGTTGCCAGGTTTTTATCAATTCATAATACCGGTTTTGGTTGAAATAAGCGCCGACCACACCCTCCGTTTTCTCTAATTTGTCCCCGTGAAGATCCCATTGCAATGGTCAATATTTACGTGATTAATACTCATTGATGCGAATATTGATCGTTTACTTTGTGCAATTTAAGCGACGCGAATATTACTACGAAATTTACGGGAAATTATAGTTTGATTTATGGCAACTTACGCGCCGTGCATTGATGCACATTGACAGCAATATGACGATCGCTGTTTATTCTCGACTCGCAGAGTACATCAAAGAGTACAGGAGTACATTTTCTCGACTGTATCACTGGACATGACGAATGTTACCGATTTTACAAACTTATCTTATTCTTAAATTTTTAGATTATAGCCTCATATGTTTTCAACATTATGATAGCCAGAGTACGAGGAGCAACAGCAAACACAATACATTTACTTTAAATCTTCGAAGTCCCTGCTAGGGACAAAGTATTTTAGTGTTATAGATAGCCTTTTACTGGCAGGAATAGCCTGCCGCATGTTGTTATCTGTTTTGTAATATTCTGCCGGATTATTTCCAATAATGTTTCAAAAGAACTGTTGTCCATTCAAAGAAATTTTTAATAATCTTCCAGCTCAGTTTCTTAAAGAGTTCTGTGCAAATGTTCATGATTGATGCGATGTCTCAATTTGTACTACCATTCCTTAGATCATCGTCTGGTTCTTTTGGGTTTTTTTTTTTTTTTTTTTTTGTTAGTAGACAGTTAGACACAGCAAGAGTTATTGCAAGAAAGCCATGTCTGCGTTTGAAATCATTGTTCGATCCATCATTCCTTAATTAACACTAAGGCCTGAGCGAATGATACACCATCAATTGGAGCACCAAATGCTCATAATTTGAAACTTTCAATCACGTAAACATTGACAATCGCAAGTTTCTGTTTCGAGAGGCCTAACTATTTTGCCAGTCAGCCGCCCCGTCATGGTTCGAAGACCTGTGCATTGTTCTCACTGTCGTACAATTAAACTGCGCAGGTGAGATGGTGGAGGACTGGAGAAGACGGAGCATGTAGGCGTTAAATTTATGGGGAAAGAGCAGGGTTGCCCCCAAAATCCAATTATTCTTACGTTTTCTGCAAGTGTCAGGTTGTATTTAGATTTAAAATATGATTCGCGACCGTAACAAATATGGCATTACAGAATTTTAATAATTAAAATCAATACAACCCACTCAGTTCATTTACAATCCCATTGAATGGCTGTGAATGGGATTATATGAACTTCCTGTATGGAATAACCACCGGACCATTTAACATAAACACACACGTCAAACGGCAGCATCTCGTAAAATGTCATTTATCTGAGAGAAGGAGTCTTGGAAATTTGGTAATCACTCAAGAAGTCAAGGGTACAATTACCCTGCCATGGGTGCGGGTTGTTCGAAAGAGTAGATAGATAGATGATTGAGATTTCAAAGTCACGGTCTCTCTGCCCAGGCTGATTCCCGGCCACCGTAGGCGCGGGCTTGCGGATGGCGAGTAATGGGTAGCTCGCTGTCCGGTAACGATCAAGCCCGGGTCGACGGCGCGTTGTGTTCCACGCGCGCATCAAAGAGATGACAGCACCAACTGGTGAGGTCCGCAAAGGCCGATGCCTGCCAGGGGTGCGGGTTGTTCGAAAGAGATACCGTGGCCCTTGGCACACAGGCAACTGAAGGAACACGGGTGGGTTTTAGTCAGTAAAAGTCGGATACACCCTCCTGTTCCACCCAGAGCGGGAGAAGTTATTTCATGATTTCCGCCACAAAAAAAAGGGTACAGTTGTAAATAAACCTTAATCCGTGGTTTAAAACCAGTTTTACATTTATTTAAAACCACGAAACACGTGAGCCGTACATTCATTACGTATTATGCTAAAAAAGTTAA
Source organism: Polymixis lichenea (assembly GCA_949091785.1). Classification (NCBI taxonomy): domain Eukaryota; kingdom Metazoa; phylum Arthropoda; class Insecta; order Lepidoptera; family Noctuidae; genus Polymixis; species Polymixis lichenea. The sequence goes on along the minus strand of OX420932.1, from coordinate 9,014,632 downwards.
GTCCAATAATAATTTTAATAGTCACCATTTTTATAACATGTGTGACGTCATATCCTTTCACCTTGCCATATTGTTATATAATTATGTAATAAAAAAAAGGTAAGAATCGATGAAACAAATATCTGATTAGGTTTTTATTCAGCCACTGCATATTTTTAGAATGTTTACATTGCCTTTGATAAATCTTAAATCATCGAATAGATTAGGCCTAAACCACTACGCGGGCTACCATGGCGCTTCCACCTTAAATAGTTTGATGCCAAAAATACAGTTTAAAATCCGTTTTAATAGTCAAGAGACACTAGACAGACAGATATTTTATGGACTGTCACAGTATTTCCGAATTACTGGGTTTGATGATCAATTATTAATAATCAAACAGTTAAAGAACATCACTATTATTATTGATACCATAGCATTGAGCACTAGAGGTGGGTCATTGACGGTTTTTTGGATCATGTCTCATGTGTGGTCAATGGTCAACAGGTTAAAAAGCTGTTAAATTATTAACAGGTTTTGAATGTCCAATCGGTAGCGTTTAGCGGTAATCCGTTGAGCCGTTGACGTAAATTAACAGCATTAGCAGCTTGTTATTTTCAACTGGTTTTATTTAGAACTGAATGAAATAATGGCCATTGAACTAATGCGTTTTGTTCGTTAACGTAAATTAACAGCTAACATTTGCAACCTGTTTTTTCATTGTTGGTTAACAGTTATCTCGTTGACGAATGAAAAGTCGTTAAAAAAATAGTTTATTGATTCAACGACCACCTCTATTGAGCACAGATTACAAATATTTATTATTAATGTCATGATATCATGAGGATATGTTTATTTGGTTTCTTCTAGTGTTATTTGCTTTAGGTGATTAGAAATGGCAGACGTAAATAGTTTATTCGATTGTTTTGATGAGGCGCCGCCGAATGAAGCCTCTGTCCAATTCCCAAACATAAAAAAAGAAGATGAATCGTAAGTTAACCTCTAAAGTCTAATGTTACTCTTCCACTGTCTAATTCTTGTTTCCTTGTGACGGTTTTGTGCTTCTTTATAGAGAATCAAGCGCTGAAACAGAAGCTACCAGTCTAAAGCGATTACACGAAGAAGTGGAGATAATTGAACAAACCACGAAGAAATCGAAACAGGAGGAAGATGATTCAGAGCTAACTAGTGACATAAAGTAAGTTCCTATCCATATAAAGTCTACTGTCTAACAGTTACTGAACAGACCTGATGTGGCTTTATTCGCGCTTATAGCTACTTACCTTTTTGCTAACACACAATCTCAAATCTGTAACATCTATTTCAGTTTGGACCTCCTCAATGCCCGCATTGTGATACATACGCTAGAGACTCATGAGGGTTGTACTCACGAGGTGGCCATACCACCCAACCATGAGTATGCACCTCTTATGCCAATCACAGGCGAGCCGGCCAAGCAGTACACATTCATACTTGATCCGTTTCAGAAGGAGGCTATACTGTGCATAGACAATGTGCAGTCTGTGTTGGTCTCTGCTCACACCTCTGCTGGTAAAACTGTTGTGGCTGAGTAAGTTACTTTTTACTTTAACTTTGTTTTCTCTGTTTGAATACAATTTGTTTTAGAATATCAGTTATTTTTGCCTTGGAAAATACAAACAATCCCGCTGCAACACCATGTTGAAACTCAATGACTTATAAAGTTTGTTGGCCTTATATCTGTTTATCTCAATAAACACACAGCCAAAACAAATTCTGATTGCTACTTTCATAAACATAATCTGCACCAAAATATAATTTGAGCAAAATGTTTAATTGTCCTAGGTATGCTATAGCATTGTCTCTAAAGAACAAACAGAGGGTCATATACACTACGCCTATAAAGGCCCTGTCAAACCAGAAGTACAGAGAGTTCTCAGAAGAGTTTCATGACGTAGGTCTCATTACTGGTGACGTAACCATTAATCCTTCTGCTTCTTGTCTTATTATGACCACTGAGGTAAGAATTAAAGAGTATTTAAATCGAATAAAATAAATATGAATATTTTAATATTTTTACAACTACCAACCTATACTTTTAATGGTGAGGAGAGAAACGGCATCGCTATTGGAGAGAATGGTGTCAAGTCCTAATAGCAATCTGAAAATATGGAATTGAACTCACTGATAATGAATAATTTCATGCAGGTCTTGGTTGGGCAGGAGTGATTCAATTCATCTGTTGAATGTATGTAAACATAATTTTTCACACCACAGCTTTAATGTGAGATGAAATGGATCATTCTTGCAGCAAATAAATAAATTTAAAATATTTAAATACTTAATATTACAAACCTATTTCAGATTTTAAGGAACATGTTGTATAGAGGATCAGAAGTCATGCGCGAAGTGGGATGGGTGGTATTTGACGAAATTCATTACATGAGAGATAAAGAGAGAGGTGTTGTCTGGGAAGGTAAATTTTGACAAAAATATAAAATTGATACCAGTTTTGTTAAGAAGAAATAACAAAATGAGTTGAACAACTTATTATTGCTTTAAAACTTGTAGTGTGTCATCTTTGTTTCTATATTGAGTCTAATTTTGATATTAAAAAAATGTTTATTTCAATTAACAGTGCATTTCCTTACAACATTTGGAGTCGCCTCTTAAGCAACAAATTGCATTTGAAGAAGGCCAAGGCCCACTATTAGCAGACTTAGGGAGGGGTGGCAGAGGTAGTCTGGTTCGGGTCCCCGGTCCGAGGGGGCCCCCAAATCTATAGAAATACTTTTTAAGTAAATTCCAAACAGGGCCGAAAGATGTTCAGTAGGTAAAAGGCAGTTTGTAGATAGAAGCCCCTTACGTATAATAAATAGGATGCAAAAAATATAGAGCTTGCTTCGCTCAGGCTTATATTCTGCATACCTAAGTGGGAGTGCGACCCTGGGACCCTGACAGGCTTACTCCGACACTGCCAGGCCCTAGCCTGGCAGTGTTGCAGTAAGCCGGGATCGGAGTGAGTTAGGACTCAAATAAGAATCTAGTTCTATTTGTTAAGAATGTTCTCATTAGTCAGAGAAAATAGTGTTTTCCTATGACCTTAATAATATACTCATCCACAGTATATTTTCATACAATACACAGAAACATTGATCCTGCTGCCTGACAACGTCCACTACGTGTTCCTATCGGCCACTATCCCCAACGCGCGTCAGTTCGCCGAGTGGGTGTGCCGTCTGCACTCCCAACCTTGCCACGTCGTGTACACAGAGTTCCGACCCACTCCATTACAGCATTACATATTCCCAGCCGGGGGAGATGGGATACACCTTGTGGTGGATGAAAAGGTAAGTTATGATTTATGAGAAACGTGTAACAATGGTTCAATGTGAGGAAATAACCTAGTTGCAGTTGTTGAAATACTACGTATTATCACAATATCGTCATTCGCCGAAAATAATGCAAGCATGTAAGCAGGTAGCCAGGCAATAAGAATACACCTTTCTTTACTCCCAAAAATGTCTGAAGTGTCTGCAAGAACTTTGAATTATTGATTTAATAAAAACTACAGAGTATATTTATTCCTCAAACAGGGAATATTCAAAGAAGATAACTTCAACACTGCTATGGCAGTTCTAAGCAACGCGGGTGACGCGGCCAAGGGCGACCAGCGTGGACGGCGCGGTGGCCCACGCGGCGCCAATCAAACTAATATATTCAATATCGTTAAAATGATCATGGAGAGGAACTTCGCTCCTGTCATCATTTTCAGTTTCAGTAAAAAGGACTGCGAGGCTTATGCCATGCAGATGGCTAAATTGGACTTTAACACAAGTGAGTAAAGATCGTTATTCTTTTGTGATTGGTCGAACCTGTAAGTTCGGGCCTGTAAGGAGCCACTACGCAAATTGCTTGCTCCTCTAAAATTAACCATCAGCGTGGTTCATCTTAATTTCACCTGTGTGTTTATCTTTTGATGTATACTACCTTGATATTTATTGTATTAAAAAACACGATGTATCCCCCCCCTGTAGTCGAAGAAAAGAAGCTGGTAGACGAAGTGTTCAACAACGCGATGGACGTGTTATCTGAAGAGGATCGCAAGCTGCCTCAGGTTGAGAACGTGATCCCATTGCTTCGTCGCGGCATTGGTATACATCACGGTGGATTGCTGCCCATACTCAAGGAAACTATTGAGATACTGTTCGGATTGGGACTTATAAAGGTAAGAAATAGTACTACAACATGACTGACATATATTTTTAGTTTTGTCTTACCACTTTTTCTACTTCAATTGATCGACAAAATTACCGTTTGCGGATAGTAAAGCCTCAAGACATACGCAGCAATGCACGTTCGGCAGACGAAGTAACGGCTACTTTATGCAAATCACACAATCAAACACACTATGATCTCATCTGTTTTAAGTAAAGATTTGCTAAAGGAGCTCTTTTCCAGTTAATGGAATCTAAAACACTTTTTTGTACCTGTTTCATATTATTTTGTTATTGTCAGGCACTATTCGCGACTGAGACGTTCGCCATGGGTCTCAACATGCCTGCCAGAACTGTTGTCTTCACCAACTGTCAGAAATTCGATGGAAAAGATTTTAGATTTGTAAGTATACTCTTCATTCTATGTTTGCAATTAAAGTAGGTCCATTATGAATTTGCTAAAGTATATAATCTTTCTTTATATAAATACATAAAATTAGCAAAGTTAAAGCAGGTAAACTTTTAGTACATTGACAAGACTCAAAATCGAATGGCTCGCAGCAACTTTAATACTATCCTCATTTGTAGATTACTTCAGGCGAGTACATCCAGATGTCAGGTCGCGCCGGTCGGCGAGGTCTCGATGACAAGGGTATCGTGATCCTCATGATTGATGAGAAGGTCACGCCCGCTATTGTTAAGGGCATGATTCAGGGTAAGGCTGACCCTATCAACTCTGCCTTCCATCTTACGTATAATATGGTAAGTTGTTATTTGTATTTGTTAACTATTGTTGCCATAAAAATAAAAAAAGTCTTGCCAGTGCTGATAATAGAATGCGATTTTTTTGTAGGTACTCAATTTGTTACGAGTGGAAGAAATAAATCCCGAGTATATGTTAGAGAGGAGTTTCTTCCAGTTCCAAAATCAGGCGGCTATACCAGACCTTATAGATAGTGAGTTCAATTTTGATTCGATTGATTTTAATGAGGTGTTTCTAAAAATCTGTATGTATTTTACTTAAAAAAAGTTTAGCAGCAGAAGTGAAATTGTTGCCTGATATGATGTAATATGGTTTTGTGTGATTTGCTCAATATTTATGCTTGTTTACACATTGGTGCTTGATTAGTTTTTCTTTCCGATAATGCACTAAAACTATTGGTTATAGTATGCCTATAAATTAGGCACCGCTTTTAATTTTAACCACATTTGTGGATTATGATACCATTCCGACGTCTTTTATTGCACACCAACAGAAGCGAAAACAAAGCAGAAAGAGTATGATTCCGTGAGCATTGCGGGGGAGCACTCAATAGCTTCATACAGCGCCATCAGGTCTCAGCTCGACCTCTTGGGCGCGCAGCTCAGAGCCTTCATTACTAAGCCGGAGTATTTGAAGCCATTCCTACAGCCTGGAAGACTCGTTAAAGTAAGTTTTTATGGTATCCCCATAAAATGCACCCATGTTAATAAACGCGGAGTAAACTTACAACTTGTATAACCTTCAGATTAACTATACATTTTTCGTGGATTAAGTTTAGCATAAGACTGCTCCGCGATTGAAAAGGCTTTTGAAGTCGGAGTTTTAGCTCTTTTTACATTTAAGTATGATATAATTGTTAACTTACCAAAGTAAGTAATTAAACTCGAATTTAGAATCTCATATGATTGAACCATAAACTCAGTGTCCTGCATGCGGCATGACAATTCCAATTCCATTGATTTTTTTGATGATTAATTTGAATTTATTTCAAGGATCTTAGTACAAATGGTCACTCAAAATACTAAAGTAGATAGTTAAGTAAGGGCAATGAGTATAAATTATAAAAGAGCCTGAACTGAACTTATTAGCATTTCTCATAAACAGGGTGGTCAATTCAAAGGAACTTTAAATTAAAATTATTTTTAATACAAACGAAAATTACTAGATATTTTCACATAATAGTATAAATAAAGGCAATTTTGTATGAAAAATAACATCTGCTAAATCTCTACCATTTTGCTGGTTTAAAATACTTTCACTTTTCATCATATTTTTAGGTTATATTTTAGGCAATAAAGGTCTTTATTGTTAAAGAATCATGGCAACTCTCCTACCCTAACCTAACCTAACATGCTTGGACTAGTAAAATTTAACAAAACGTCCGTTGATGAGACATACCTTGGTTCATTTAGCTATTTATGTGTAACTAAGTATGGCCTTCAATATATGTTAGAAAGATGGGAGAGTCAAGTGATTAAGAAATATGTGTTTTGGGGTTATGTAGTATATATTATTAATCTGTGGCTTTTTGAATTGAGAGGTTTTGCGCCTGTTTTGTACATATGTTACAAATGATGTCGAGTCCAAGCCAGATAACTCTGTGCGTGTCCAAGATCGGCACTAATCGTGGTCTTTTACTTACGGTGCATATTAGTACATATTACGAAGCAGCACCCTCAGTCGTGAGCAGCTGCAGACTCATCTGGCGCGCACTCTACATATCTGTTAAGGTTGAGCTACCTTCATTCATAAGTATAGTTCTCCAGATTGTATTTCGGCCATGGCGACCAATCTCTCCGGAGACTAGCCTTCGGCGCAGGAGATATTATAGTGCACAAGTGTGTGCGCAGACACAGGTGCCCTCGCTCTTCTCTTAGTCTCATAATCCGATGGTACGGCAATCCGGCACGATCGGAGAAAGATCAAGCGCAGGATCGTTTATCGTGCTTCCCGATTCGCGGGGTATCACACCGCCAACTTGCAAACTCCGGGCTAAAATTCCCGATGAAAAATCCCAATATCACTTTGCCCGAACTGGAATCGAACCCAAGACCCCACGCTCAGCAGTCGCACTTGCGGCCACGAGTCCAAGTACCTAGGTATCAAAATAGGCAAGGACACAAAAATAATTTTATTGAATTTGACCATGATAATTTTTTTTTTTTTTTTAAACGTCGCCCCACACTAGGAATTACTCCTGTATTGTGGGTGCGTTTACAAACATTTAAACTCACATACACAAACAGCCAGACCCGGAACAACTATTTGTAGGTCATACCAATATTTGTTCCGTGCGGGAATCGAACCCGCGACACACAGCGCAGTAGTCAATCAGTTAGCCGCTGCGCCAACCGTGCCGCAAGAGAACGTACGAGAGTGCGTAGTTAAAGATTTCTTGAATACTACTCTACATAGCTAGGCTCAACGTCTCTACTTCACAATGACTAATTTAAAATACCTACGACAAAAAAAGTAATTAAGTAATTTACTTATATATTTTTATTTTTATTCTCTTATAAATACATCATCAAGGAATGCGGCAGGAGTAGCTACGTTTTGTTCATATCTGGCCCATCCAAGATACCAAACTATGGTCATGACATGAGCACAACATCCTAGTGTGCGTCGATCGACAGGACAATTTCAGCAATATTCTCTAATACCCGCTAACCCAGATGTGTAATTATTAAGATGTTTATATAATACAGTTTCCTCTCAATTTGTCTATATAACACACAGAATGGGAGACATTTTGCCATTTCCGATAGAACATCCAAAACGTGATGCAATTACAAGTCCAATATACGAAAGCCAAGTCATCCAGAGTAAAAGATCCAATCGGTGTCCGAAAGCAATACAAACTATCAACTAATTCAGGAAAATAACACAAAATCAGCGGCGCAAGGGAGCAGTGGTGGCCAAGTGCCCCAGTGGTGACGGCCGCGACTTACGCGTTATAGGGCGCACGTCCGTAACCGTGTAAATTATTGCATCACCTCTGCTCTCAAACGGTGAAGGAAAACATCGTGCAGAAACCGCCATGTCCTAGAACCAAAAATTCTAAGACATGTGACATCTACCAACCCGCACTGGGTCTGCGTGGTGGATTACGGCCTACTCCCTCTCACCGAGAGCAGGCCTGTAGGCTGATTATGCTAACACAAAATCGCACAGAACACAGAGTCGTCGCCAAAACTACAACCCGGTCTGCGCTGAAAACTTAAAACTGTCATCGACTGATTGTCAATCTTTTGTTTCCCTTGTTAAAAATAGGGAGAAGCCACGTAATCGGTCAATTTATGCAGTATCGATTTTTTGAAGGCACGGGTTTTCTATGGTCATGGTAGGTACGATGTATTTAGTACGCAGTGCAATACCGCGCCCCCCCTCCTCCGCTGCCCTCCCCGCCGCTAGCGCAGGTGGAGTGGCGGGAGAAACTGGAGAGACCCCCAATCGCTAGCGATAACGGACGTGATACAGCGATCCTCCGCGACTTGCAGTCGCGATGCCATTTATCTATTGTAAAATTATGATTTCAATGTTCTGTGTTTTGTTCAGCCATACATTTGTTGTGGAGACCAATACATGATTTCATTTGAAAAAGTGACTTTAAAGATGTAAAATAATAAATTACTTCTAAACAATTTATATTTCCTGGGATTTCATTTCGATTAAAAAATATAATCGGTTTAGATCTGACAAAAAATGTGGACTTCTCTAGTAACGTCAATAATTACATTAATTACAGATGCGTTCAAAATAAACGTTTTATAGCGCGTTACGTTATAGTAAAGTTATATTTATAAAGTTCATTATATCTATATTTCCCTAGCTTTTAAAAATAAACTGATGATGACTATTAATTACATTAACAATGTACTACATTTTGGTGACAGTCTCATCTTCGAACGAATTTTTGTTTTTTCTTCGTCCATCCAATATGGCCATAATTCTTTAAGGAGGTGCCTCCGACTGCACGAGATTGCTTATAGGACTCAGTCTAATAGTCATCCTTTTAAAACAAGTTTTTTGTTTCCATCTTTTTTAAATTAAAGTTCATTTTGTAGGCAGTCGGGTTTTTTGATTTTGTAATAATAAAAAAAAATATAGATCTTTTACTATCTGAGTCACAAACATTCTCGTTTTAGTGTTCAAAATAGACCATCACACGGCCCTTAAGATAACTCCACAAAACAAAGTCTGGACCAAAATCTGGTGAATTTGAGAGTAATTAACGCGAACATTTCTTGGAATTTATTGTTTCGGGAAGAGTGCTGTCAAACTTTCGATTGTGCATGCTGCATGGTTTCTGGTTTCATTTTCATTATAAACTACGTGGTCTCTCGGTCTAACTAATTGATGGGATTAAATAAAAAATTACAAAACTTGACATTAAAATTTACAAAACTGCTGTTGCTATGAATGCCGTTCGCAGCAACTGCAGCACCGGATAGGTATATACCTAATAAAATAGTCTCTTCAAGAAATAATGGTGCAATTACTGCACCTAACCAGTCAGACAAAAATAATTTAGAGGTCCTGCGTGGGTCAAGAAAGGTTGTTCTTTTCCACAAAACTGAAAATTTTGTTTATTAACAAATACTCTGTGATCAAAATGAACAGATTAGTTCAATCAATTGGGTGGTTTTTCAAGCCGTTTAGGAAGTTTGGGCATAATATTACTGAAGTTAATGTGGTAGTTATGGTCTCCAATTTTGCTTCGATTTGTTCTGCATTATTTTTAATAATGCAGAACAAATCGAAGCAAAATTGAAACATTTTAACCAAATTGTGGATATCAAAGCCGTAAAGTTTGGCTCGTTATGGTCCGAGGTCTCCATTGTGGCCAAAAGAAACAGAGACCTCCAGATTCTAGACAATTTTGTTGAAGATGAATTATCTTTAATCAATCTGGCTTATGCTTTACAAATAATTAAAATTTTTCATTACTAGAGGCGATTTTTTTTTATTAGTTGCGTGGACGACCATGGTGATAATTAGCCCCTTTTTGCTGTTGTTGAATTGAGCATTTCTATTTTCTATTAGTGACGAAAATACTTTTACATCACTAAGAAGTGCATTCTTGTCATTACATAGATAAAAACCGAAAAACACGAGTTCGACTGGGGCATCATAGTGAACTTCAGGCACAAGACTGGTAAAGGAAAGAAGGGTGAAGAGAACCCGCTCACAGCGGAGGCTGTCATCATAGTTGACATACTGTTGCATGTGAAGAAACCGACTAATGAAGATACGGACAGCAAAGTGCCATGTGCACCTGGCGAGGTAAGAATATTCCAAACAAACTAGAAATAATCTAGTTTTTACAAGCTTTTATTTAACTTGCAATGTATGTAACTATGTTTGTTCGGGTGGAATATTGCAACTGAATTTTGAAGCAGATATCTTTAACCGATTGAGTTGAAATTTTGCATGCATATTTATATCGCATGACATTGAAAGAAAGAAAGAAAAAGAAAGAAAAATAGATTTATTTGTCACAGAAACACGTGCATATAAAAGCTTTTCTTTCTTTCTTTTGATGCTGGAGCTGGAAGGTGGCCATAGATACATAACACTTTAATGTATGGTTCTACGAATTATTACGAGCTATATAACGGAAAAACGCTGCTACGCTGTAGTAAATCGCGCATCATAAATACTCAAATGTAAAAAAAAAAATTAAAAGAAAAAAAACAAGCTTTTATTATTACTTGTTAATAAAACGAACTAAAAAGTAAAAAATTGTATAATCTCAATTATTTAAATAAAAGCGTGATACATATTGACGGTTAGAAATAGGTGTAAAGCTAATAAATGTTCTTTATTTCTCCTGCCATCAAAATATAGTTATTGCTTTTTTAAAAGTTTTTTTTCTTTAATTTTATTTTTAACTTTTTAGTATTTATGAAGCGGGATCTACTACGGCGTAGTTCGTAGTAGCGCTTTTCCGTTATGTAGCTTGACATAATTCGTATTAACAACTAATAATAAAAGCTTGTTTTAAAAAAAGGTTCAATGCAAGACGTACTTGTTTTGTTGTTCATTTTATTCGTTTGCATGTTACTCTTTAAAAATGTATTCGGGACCTTTGCCTTTGAACAAAAGACAGCACCCAAAATTGCGACCAGTCAATTTAATGTGCAGGTTTCTTATATCCATCAATGTTTTGTGAAATGTCATGAGATTTTAGTGCTGCAATGTTTTCGGTATTCATCCAATTAATCTTATTTGTTGACATTGTTGACAGGAAGGGGACGTGGAAGTGGTCCCTGTAGTCCACACACTAATCTATCAAATAAGCTCTCTACGTGTATACTACCCCAAGGATCTGAGACCCGCAGACAACCGGAAATCTGTGTTGAAGACTATTGGTGAAGTTAAAAAACGCTTCCCTGAAGGGCCACCATTATTGAACCCTCTAAAAGACATGAAAATCACTGAATCTGTGTTTAAGGAATGTGTGGATAGGATCAAACTGTTAGAAGAAAGGTGAGATATATTAACTGTTTAGTCTCTTCTAGCTGGTCTTCTAGCACTCAATCAATTTTTTTCTTATCAAGTTCAAATAGTCGAGGGAATCAAACTACCTCGGATGTACTAAGTAAATGTCAACAGTGTCAAGAACTCTCCCATAGGTTACCATTTTTAAAGATTTTATCTAGCTTCTGCGGTCATCTTCCTGCTTATATTTAACTTGCTGTCAATTTCCTGCAGACTATACTCCCATCCCTTACACAACGACAAGAGTCGCGGCGCACTAACCGCGGCATACGAAAGGAAACAAGAATTGCAACAAGAGCTGACCGTCGCCAAGTCCGAGCTGAAGAAAGCCAAGAGTATACTGCAGATGGACGAGCTGAAGAAGAGGAAGCGAGTGCTGCGGAGGATGGGGTACTGTACCGCCGCTGATGTTATTGAACTAAAAGGACGCATCGCTTGCGAGTTGAGCAGGTTAGTTAATCTATCTTTTACATATAAAATTCGTTCATTATTTCACTGACAGACAACGCGTAGCCTTAACCACACATCTACAACCATGAAATTTTGGCCCAAGAGTCCCTTGAATAATGAAAGTGAGCATTGATGAAGGATATTTGAATGTTCCTCCCCTAAAGGGGTTTAATTGGGAATAGACGTCTGTAAGGAGTTTGGTAGTTTTTTCCGATGGCAAAACACGTCGTGCTAGTACAGGTTATAAATAGTGTAAAATAAATTGCTTTTCCTGTTTTTGTGTCCTTATTTGTTTAAAACTTCCTAATCGTTGCGATTTTCACCATAGTTTAGATAATTTATTCCGGAACACACTAGGTGTATACTAATAATTACTTAATATAGCACAGAAAGATCGATATTTTGCCATTATATCGCCACATCAGGAGATTACAACCGTGTAAAGAAAGGGTGTGTCGCTACTCGCTAGTAAACTAGAAGAGATACGGTTATGGCTCTGCATAGTCTGCATGACAATAAACTGTTATAAAACTTCTTGTTCTTTGATGTCTTTTCAAATGTACCCGGTTTGACTCGCGTCCTCATTGCACCAAGTAAAAATTATTTTGATTGAGTCCATAACTTATCGAGAAAGCTTGAGACATGAGTCGTCTACTGATTATCTGTTAATTTCTTTATCCAGGGCATGTTTAAGCTCTAGCTAGGCCAAATTTTGTTGATATATATCCAGACGTTTTGGCGTGAGGCCTCAACATACAAAACAGACAACAAAAATGCTTCGTTACGATTTTACCACGCCATATAAGATATTTCTCTTGTCCAATTCCTCCAGTGCTGACGAACTGTTACTGACGGAGTTGATATTCAACGGCGTGTTCAACGGTCTGACCTCGGAGCAGAGCGCGGCGCTGGTAAGCTGCTTCGTTTGCGACGAGAACTCTTCACAGTCGTCCTCTACCGGAGAGGAACTGCGCGGTGTGCTTAGACAGTTGCAGGTTTGTTAACACTTTACGGGACACTAAACGCCCCTAGACGGTATAACAATTCTTCTTCAACTTCTATTGTGTCTTGTTCAGTGTTCTTCAGGTGCAGTTGCACCTCCCTGGCTTCAAAATAAAATGAAGGTGTTAAAACAATAAAACTAAAAAAAAATCCGTAAACGCCTATTACAATAATATAGAACTTAACCTATTTGAGGGGTAGGACCAAGCCCGGGTCGACGGCGCGTTGTGTTCCACGCGCGTCTCAAAGAGATGTCAGCAACAACTGATGGGGCCCGCAAGGGCCGATGCCTGCCAGGGGTGCGGGTTGTTCGAAAGAGATACCGTGGCCCCTGGTACACAGGCAACTGAGGGAACACGGGTGGGTTTTAGTCAGTAAAAGTCTGACACGCCCTCCTGCTCCACCCAGATGGGAGACGTCATTTGATGATTTCCCACCCAGGAAAAAAACCTATTTGAGGGGAGATCTTAAAATTTTCGTTTTCATCTTGCAATCTCTCAATTGTAAAGCTTTGAATGGAAAAACGATAACCTAAAATGATCGACCTCGATTCGTGGAGCTGAAGATGCACCCCCTGAAAATAAATTTGTCGTTGCCCATGAGTAATAGTGTCTTCTCATTAATGTATTGAATAATATAAAATACACTTAATTTAGGTTTACACTGTACAGTAGTAGAGGAAAATCGTCTATCAATTCGATTGCACACGAGATTTTGTTATATGCTTCTTACAGAGTTAAATGTTTAGGTTAGAGCATTTTATCTGAGTAAACATTTTTTTAAATGCTTTCTTTTGCATGTATTTGTTAAAAATATTTTAATTTTTTAATAGGTAAAGAGGTCAGGAGTAATTTATGGTTAATCCTATGACGCAAAATGCTTTCATTTCCAAAGACGATAAAGCGGCCAGTCTATTTTGAAGAGTTTTATTTACCATCAGTTTAACGTAGTAACGTCAAAATCCTTGTGTTGAAATTTCCTTTATTACATTTAGACGATGATTTTGTTCTATAGGAATACGCTCGCAGAATAGCAAAGGTGTCAATAGACGCTAAGTTGGACGTGGATGAAGACGAGTACGTGGGCAAGTTCAAGTGCACGCTCATGGACGTGGTGCACGCGTGGGCCAAAGGGGCCTCCTTTCTGCAGATCTGCAAGATGACTGATGTGTTTGAAGGTACGAAGAAGTTCTACTCTCGGTTTAAAAAAATTGCCACTCAGCAAGGCCTGTCCTGCTGAATATCTGGGTTACGGGCCAAATTGGCCTAAGCACGCTGTGGTATCAACTGATGGGCACAATTTGTATCGTTCCTATTTCTGTCTCTTCATCATCCTCTTGCCTTTTTCCCTTGCGACTGGCAGTCAAGGATGAAAAAAATCAAATACAAGAAAATTACCATTTTCAACTAACAAATTTGCTACTGGTAACGTTTCCGGCTTTTCCGCGCTGCTAAGTAAGCTCAGAGTGGCATTCTACACAAGGGTAACCCTGAGTAGGAATTAAATTGTAAATGCTGTGTTTCGCGTCGTCCATCTTGCAAGAGAGGCAAAAGATTTTTATATATATATTTTTAGTTATTGTGTTTTTGGATTTAAATATTCTATCTGTTTTATTATGTTGATGCCTATGGTATTTAAGAGTATGTGTCTGTATGGTATGGGTTTAATAATTACCTGAAATAAATTATATTATTTTTTTAAATTAATTGCTGTACATAAAACTAGCATCATTGTGTCTAAGTTAATGTTATGGGCATATCTTGGCCTCATAATTTTATTTAACGTTACATCCTCCAATAATATAACATCACGCCTTGTTTCGCGCGAGGGTTGGGCAGAGGTGTACTTATAGTACACACACTTTTCGCCAGTTACGTTTAAGTCCCATGCAATAGGAGGCGACTCTATTGCCATCAACCAGATATAAATCCAGACTCTGCCGCTAATGAGAATTTCCAGATAGTAATCCGTGTGGTGCCGGACGTAAAAGAATAGCACCATCCCATTTCTTCCCGTGGGTGAAAATGGGAGTGGGAGAGAATGGGCAGCAGCGTTCTCTATGCATTTGACCACCATACTGCGATCGCCAACCCGTCTGCCAAGCGTGGCGATTATGGCAAGCCCCCCCCCCCAAAATTGGGGGAGGCCTATATCCAGCAGTGGACGTCTTCCGGCTGAAATGATGATGATGAAGAATCTACAATAACAGAGATTCTCACAATAACATCATTCAAAAAAATTCCAGGTTCCATAATCAGATGCATGCGTCGTCTGGAAGAGGTGCTGCGACAGCTATGCCAGGCAGCCAAGAACATTGGCAACACAGACCTCGAGAATAAGTTCAGTGAAGCCATTAAACTGCTCAAGAGAGATATCGTGTTTGCAGCCAGTTTGTACATGTAATAGCTATAAATATATATATCACTTTGAACTTTAATTATTATTATAAGTAAGTATTCCAATTTCAAGCTGTATTTTATTTGGAAAAATTATGTATTCCTGGCTGGGTGATAAAAGTAGCGGAAGTTATTTCAGGTAGAACGTAATAAGTAGCATAGTCATCGTATCTCAGATTGCTATTGGTAATTTTTGTGTAACTATTTTAACAGAGCGTACGTATTGTGTGTATTCAGTGTCTTGAATTGCAAGAGTTTCTTCTCTATAATAGGCATAATATAGGATATTTGTAATCTATGACAAATAGTTTTGATGGATTTTATAATTAAAAATGCTCTATTATCTTTGTAGAAAAGAGAATCAACTATTTTTTACCAAGTAAATGTTATTAATACAACTAACGAATCATATTCAATTTCAATGACTAAATCATGCATCTTTGCGCATTTTTGTAATCACAAATAACTCTTAAGAGGAGCATAAGAGTTATTTGTGATTTATAAGGTTACTTACATAAAATACATGCATTTAAGGGTTAAACCATGTACTAAAGCACATACCTACCAGTTTCCCCGACTCATAAGGGTTATCGATTATATGAACAGGTAGGGAACGCACAAAGAAATAAAGCACATAGTCACAATGTTATAAGAGAACTTTATTGTTGTAATTACTGTATATCTATAGCATGAACTGGCAAGTAACAAAAAGAACAGTATTTTACTAAAATTACGCTAGAGAACCATGTTCACACAGATTGCCGTGCTGAATCATACAACTTTTAACCAATACAAAGAAAATTATTACAAACAGTAACGTCAAAATTTGATTTTCAATGCGAATAGTTTAAAAAATTTACTCACACGAATTTTGATTATAGTTCTAAAAAGCATTAGAACTGAATTGACAGATCTATTACGTAAAAACAAGAATTTTGGATTTATATAAAAATGTACGATACAGGGATAAAGTGTTCGTGGCATAGTTTAGTCCAGAGTGTCCACTCACACGTTTCCGTCGGCGCCGCTCGCCGCACTACACAACTATTTTAACGAGGACCCTGTCAATGTGGGATCATGAACTTGCGCGCCAGTCCCGCGACTCTACAAAACATTGATAAAGACCTTATTAAAATAATCGATATCAATATTGTAATACATGAAAAAATTTAAAAATTGCTTACGCTATAGTCTCATTTGGTGCCTGAATTGATATGTCCAAGAACTAAACGCGAAATAAACGCTAACTCTGTCTAACTATTACATTTTGAGTAACTAAACGAGGTATTTGTTTTGTGTCTATAGTTACATAGAACTAAATCCCGCGAAGTGCAAGTAAAAATATCTGCACATGGTACAAGACGCGAGCTCCGCCTATGCTATGATAAGTATACGCTATTATTATCGTTTAATACTTAGACGTAACAGTAAACACTCACCCCGCGTTCGACTGCTATGGAAGACTCGACGCTTACTAGAAGCACTTTCAATACATTACCAGTCGTTCGCCACTCACCAGTTTAAACAATCTCTACGCCATTAAATCGACTCCTTACTGTATTATTTATACAAAATGTACAATTTCTCAAAAGCGCCTTCAATCAACGATATCTGTTGTATATTGTATGCCGTGTACGATATGACTATGTTAGCTTATCGGTGATATGACCCACTGACTACAGTAATCTCGCTGGTACTCAATATGGGAATATACCGAGTTAACTTTATTATTGCTTTAAATTGCTAGCATTTCTCTATTGTATGTAAGATAATTGTAATATCTAAAACTTTCTTGGGTAATGTATTCTAACTACTGTACCATATAAATGTTGGTAAAACTGCATATACAACGTCCAATATCGGGCGATTCTAAAAATTCTAAGCCCGCTCACTTCACTTTCCACTTAATATTATAATACGCGAAGTACACATCAAGAGATTACTGTAATCAATCTACGTTATGTAGAATGTCTAGCTTGCTATTGTCCTGCACACCTCTCACTAAGAACGCGCGGTGGACACATAAACTCACTATCGGTTCCATACAATAAAATCTGTGTGAACTGTGACACATATTGTAATACAGTGGTTTGGCACTCAATCTCTGTCAGCTATGTTAATTAGGAAAATCTGTATGCTTAGGCATGTATGGCTTTTGTACTATTTCAAAAGTTTGCAATAAAATGGACAATAGCAAGCCGTATACTCGTGTACATTAATGACTATTCAATAAATGATATATAAAACTCTATTTAATGTTTAATGTAAGTATGTGGATTTGATCATTATTCATATGTAACATTCACATTTAGGTTAGGTACAAACAAGTTAATAGGTAAATACGCTTATTCTCTTAAACTCCGAAATTTGAAATTTACGTATGAAAGTATTATGTCAGTACTTATCCAATGTTCCGAGGCCTCAACTCATGGCTTCTCACCGTGAAACAATCGAAGGAGAACATTTTGATATGCAAACAATTATTGTTACAGATCGATATGACGAAGTTATCCTTTACAACAGCAGAAGTCGAATTTGAACGACCTATATATTAGCAACACACTTTCTTAAAATTGTAGTAGGCCATTAAAGTTAGTAAAATATTTACAATAAAAATACGAAACTGTTTACAGTTTCTTTACGACATTACTCGAAGATTAGGCGAGAAAATCACTAACGACTAGAATGGAAAGTCGTCAGAGATGCAGGCGTCGCCGCGCTCGGGGACACGCCTCGGGCGCGTGGGCCGGCTGGCACGCAGCTGGCATACGGCTGGCATACGGCTCGCATACGCCTTGCATACGGCTTGCATACGCCTTGCATACGGCCGGCACACGGCTGGCCCACAGGCTGGCTCACCGGCCCTCGCGCCGCGCCCGCAACAACAACGTGCTATCAATAAGTTTGTTCCCCTGTATGGCAGTGCGTGTTAGCGCTGCGACGCCTCCTCGACGACACAACGACTTTTTACATTACACAGGCACACATAAATTTAGCAAAGAAACTTCTCTACAAACAAATAATCTTCTTATTTACATCAACCCCTATGCAACTATTCAATAAATTTGCGATAAATTTGAATGACAGATATCGAGAAATAAATCGAATTAGGTCTCAACATAGGTAAATTTTTCTAAAACAGTTTAAACGATATTAATATTTTACATTAATTATCTTTCAATACCTATTAACATTAGCTATAATTTATAAGATCTCCAAGTTTGTGATAATCCTCGATTTAAATTTAACAAGATATTCGTTACCTACCTATTTACCGTATGCGTCTGCATCAGTTACAATATGAAAGTGACAACTTAACAGAGAGGAGAAAATATTTCAATAATCATCGTACCCTAACTCGACTATAATCCTGCCTCAAAACAAGATCAAAAGTTCACTTGGTCGGACCAAAACTTCAGTCGGTAAAATTGATCAAAACTGTAGCTCACCGCGGCGCAGACCGCAGACCGCAGCGCGCCACACACACATACAGACCGCACTCCGCTCCACTCACATCACTCGCAAAAACACTCGAACGCCTTATTTGGTAGAAGCTTTCCCTGGAGATGTCGTGAAACTACGAGATAACAGTTAAAAAATCGACCGGTTACTGAAACTGAGTGGGGTACAGAAAGCTTCACGACTCGCCGGCGTCCCGGGCTGGTTGTAGACTGTTTAGGTGGCGCCGCGCAGTCACGTGCTCAGCAGCAGGCGCAGGAGCAGCGGCGCCGCGGCCCACAGCGCCGGCGCCGCGCGGCCTGCGCGCCCGCACGACTGGATCTCAATTTCCTGGAGATATGCACAATATATTAGAAAAATGTGCTTGTTCTTTTTAGTGCACCCTTTTAAGGGATTAGGATAGGGATTTAACATTTGGTATACGTTTTTTGACTTTATGGCCTAGCATCACATAAAAGGGATACACGATACATTTAAATTATTTTCTATATAAATTATTATATGGCCGACCGCGAAAGCTGAAACCGCCACTCGCAAGGTGCGGGGGAAATAAGCTACGCACATCGAACTACTTTTTATTTTAAAGATAGAGCCGAAACGCCCTTGGCGCCGCACTGATTAGTGTGTTCTACCAGCAGCTACTGGGTCACATTACCTCAGGATGGTACGAGCCGCAGTGCGCGGGGCGCCGGCGATGCTGCCCGGTAGCACGCCGGCACGCAGCCCGCGCGCCCGCCTCGCGCGGTCGTACGTCGAGACGCTTGGCGCCGCACGGGCACAGCGTGTCTACCACAAGCAGGATCAGGTTGCTGTGCGGTATTTTCTGCACGCTGAACGGCCTGATACATACGTAAGACATTATTAAACATTTTCTACAAACACTGGATAATTCAAGATTTGAATAGATAAGGTTAGCACATGTCCTTAACAAGATAAATAAGAACATGTCTTTTGAAATCTTAGACCAAATTATAATTGAGTGTAGTTTTATACAGGTACCTACCTAGGTACACGGTGTAAAAGACATTAAACGCGCAAACTGTTGCCATAAATTTTGCACATAATAAATACAAAAAAAAAATCGGCAAACATCAAAGGTAGGTAATATCTACGTACGTTCAAAATGAATGAAACAGTATTTTTTTTTGTTAATAACCGTCTATAATTTCAAGGCTGGCGGGACTAGAATCGTGTACTGAATTCATGGTAATACTTTTCGCGTCGATGTCCCTTGCATCCTGTATAAGACAGGCTAGGGTTGGAATGATCTATAAGTAGCTGAAATGATTTTTTTTCTATAAAAAGGATATCGGAATCACTTCTATATTTCATATTACAAAAAAAAAAGCTGGACGGTGACGGAATTTCCTATTTAACTACCCCTGAGAAGAAATGGCGGAACAAACTCAAGGGAAAACGGCTGTTTTTAACCAAAAGGAGGAGGTTCTCAATTCAGTATGTTTATATAATTTTTTTAATGGATGTTCGGGCATAACTCCCGTCATATATAGACGGATTTGCAAAATTCTTTTTTTTGTTCTAAAGGGGTTTATTCCGAAATTAGCCTACTTAAATTTCGTATAAGTCTGATGATGAGTTTCGGAGACAGATAAGATAAGATAAGATAATAATTTATTTGCCCAAACTTGAGTACAAGACATACAACACAAATTGTCAGCATGCAAGAGATGTTAATAGTAAAATAAAACAGATCATCACGTTTGCCTCAATGGCATGCAAATATTAGTACAATCATAAAATGTACTTATAATGTCATTCCTAGTCAAACTATTTAAAAATTTCATAATAATAAAAGAACATTTAAAAAAATGATTAAAAAATAATAAATTGGTGAAACATAATCATAATCTCTCATTTAGAAACTCATTCAAGTTATAGTAAGCTTTATCTGCTAGAAAATTAACAACTTTCTTTTTGAATTGTACATCAGTTAACTGCTTCCAGCTTTTAGGTAGCTACCTACCTTTATTATAAATTTTTGGAGCCATGCAAAAGACACTTTTTCGCATAAGTGACGTCCTATATTGATGTAGGCAAACTTGGCTATTGTCACGTCTATTACGAGGAAATCGATCTGCCATGCGAGAAAATAGGAGACGGTTGGACCTTAGGAACATTGCATTTTCTAATATATAAAGTGAAGGTAATGTCATGATTTTGTATTTTTTGAAATAAGGATTTGCAACTCTGAGTGGTTTCAAGTTTGAACATCGACCTAATGCAACGCTTCTGAGTTTTAAATATAAATTCACGGTCCGTCGAGTTACCCCAAAATATCACGCCGTATCTTAGAACGGGCTCCACCAAGCCGTATGCGGTGAGCAAAGCATCTATATAATTACTGCTGCCAGTTTATACAGAGCATATGCTGAGGTACTTATTTTCTTACTGATAGTCTCTATATGTGCCTTCCAATTCAATTTATTGTCAATAATAAGTCCTAGAAATTTTGTTGCATTAACCTCGTCAATGTTATTATTATTATAGTTTATGTCTGAATTATTAATTAATGTCAAGGAGCGCTGACTAAAGTGCATGATTTTAGTCTTATTTGAATTTATTTTTTAATTATTATTATTTAACCATTCTATTATTGCAATTAGTGAGGTATTAATGTCAGTTTTATACGTGTCTCGATTTTTACATGCAATTGTCACTACACTGTCATCGGCAAAAAGGCTCATAGGTTGAATTGTGGACTTAGGCAAGTCATTAATATATAATGTGAACAGGGGAGGCCTCAAAACACTTCCCTGAGGCACACCATACAAAACATCACGTGCCTGCGACCGATATGACTCTTCTCGTTTTGTTGTTATGTTTACGCTACTGACTTCCGTTATTTGCTTTCTGTTTTGAAGATATGACTCAAATAGTTTTAGTGTGTTACCCCTAATGCCATATGTTTCGAGATTTTTAAGTAGAATGTTGTGCTGAACATAGTCAAACGCCTGAGCCATATCACAAAACACAGACAACGGACATCTTCAAAAAATTACAGCAAATCTACCGCGATTGCTGCTATCGCATAAATATGCATTGTTTTGATTTGATTGACTTTCAGAATACCCCAAGGATGAAAAGTTGATGGAAAGTGAAAAAATTATTTATAAAATCAAAAACCCCGACTGCCTAAAAAGTGAACTTTAATTTGAAAATATGGAAACAATAAACTTGTTTTACAAGGATGATTATTAGATTGAATACGATAAGCAATCTCATGCAGTCAAGAGGCAAGTTCTTAAATTTAACAATAAAGACCTATTTATGAAACCCTTTATTTTGATACCCCACTCAATAGGTATTAAGAAGAAAAAATTAGACACAAAATGGCGCCAAAAATCGGCTATTTCTTTTTTTTTATTTGGTATACCCAGTGTCACTCTCACAATTAGGAAACAAATCTAACGGCACC
The DNA here is from genome assembly GCA_949091785.1 of Polymixis lichenea. Lineage (NCBI taxonomy): Eukaryota > Metazoa > Arthropoda > Insecta > Lepidoptera > Noctuidae > Polymixis > Polymixis lichenea. The sequence goes on along the minus strand of OX420932.1, from coordinate 8,992,447 downwards.
TCTCAAGCAGAAATCGATCACGCCGTTTAGGCTACAGAGCGTGCCAAAGAAATATACATACATACATACACTCGAAAAACATAACCCTCCTGACGCAGTCGGATAAAAATAAAAACTCGAATATAAATTATATTTTACACTTTGTAGTGTATTTTCGGAAGTCGGTTGTTTTTTTTGGAAATGTTTAAATGTCCAGACATAATCATGGGCAGATCATGTGAGGACAATGTAGATAGTGCCTGAAATGGTATTTTGAGGAAAGAACCACAAAGATTTGAGTAGACTAGGCCAGTCAGTCAACGCATTTGTCAGTAAATATTATACAGTATGGAAACCATTTATCGTCAATTGTAATAAAAATTAATCATCATCATCATATCAGCCGAAGGATGTCCATTGTTGGACATAAGCCTTCCCCAAATGGGGGGATTTGTCATAATCGCCACGCAATAAAAAATAATGTAACCGCCAAAACGACGAAATAGAGTTAAATAATTAAAAAGTTCGATTGCAAATTTTTCGTTCTATCGATTGGTGTATTTTTTAAAATCTCGATTTCTTGATAAAAGGATAGTACGTTTTATCACTTAAACTCATGTTTGCGATGTATGGTACATTTTACGAAAATGAATGCATACATTCATAATTCGTAATACCAAGTCTGTCGTTACATTTAAGACAGACTTGGTATAACTTTTCATGTATTGACCGAAAGTGAAATAAAATCAATACTGTAAGAGCATTTTTTTGTGAAATATCGTTCGATCGTTTTAATCCTTTAAAAGGGTAATTTTGGATTGGATCAACCCTGAAATTTTTATTTCACGATTTCAGGGTTGATTCTACAGGATGATTTTTTAATCACCGTACAAAATCCATAGTCAGCTGATCGATTTTGTATGGGAGGCTGGAATTTTTTTTTAATATTTCGACCCATGTTCCTTGGAGAAAGTTGTTCAATTTCACGGGTACTATCACCCTGAAAAATTTGGACGGTGACTAAAAAAAAACCTTGTATAGTAAAAGTTGTTCATAATGATGAGTACAATGACCTTTCTATAGGATTAAAACGATAGACATGTGTATACCTATAACTGTATATTCAGTAAGTATCGTTATAGCTGTTATTCGTTTTTTTTAATGTAAGTAACACGGTAGTAAAAAAATAACGTAACCACTATGTCATGTTGGAAATTGTAATTCCATTTATGATTTTTCAGGTTACAGTCAATATTTTGTGAAAAAATCTTTCTGAATTCCAATAACATTCCGAGTTGGTTTATTTTGATTTCGTGTGGATTTTATTTTATTTATAACTAGCTACTGCTAGCGATTTTGCCCGCGTGGAGGTTGGTGTATTATACATATAAACTTTCCTTTTGAATCACCTGTCTGTTGATTAAAATCGCATCAAAATCCGTTGCGTAGTTTAAAAGATCTAAGCGTACCTACAGACACAAAAAACGATTTTGTTTTATACTAAGTAGAGATATGCATAGCTTTTGCTGAGGAACAGGTTTTTTAGAATAATTGTGACCAATTTTATAAAAGTTTCAGCATTGTTAGGTATAGGTTTTTTTATGATACAATTCATATAACTTCTGTGTTTTTTTATAAATACCGTGTTGCCCAATCACTAAGGATAACGTGGTCAGAAACAGGCAAAGTTTCCGAGGTCGTTCCTAAATTCGAAATAGACGATCGTTACCTCTCGCAGCCAGAGTTGTGGCAGTTGGTGAGCTTGCCCTTGAGCGGCTGCGCGGTGTTGAGCCGCGACGACTGCAGCGCGAACAGCTCCGCGCTCGTGGCGCACGGCCGCACGGCCGCCGAGCGCGCCGCCTCGCGCGGCGGGGGCGCGCCCGCGGGCGGCGGCGGCGCGCGCGGGCGCTCGCGGCCCTCGCCCAGCCCGTCGATGATGATCTCGTAGGTGCCGCGGTCTCTGTCCAGGTCGTCATCGTTCTCCATGTCTTCGGTTTCATAGTCTTCGTAATCTGTTACCACACAATAGTCGGTTAACTTTGATTATGAAACGCGTAACATCTTGTTGTGTGTCTGTTAAAGGTGCCTGCTTACCAGCTTCCTCTTCGGCGTAAGGCCTAGCATGTGCGCGCACTGGCTCCCACAGCGGGAACCACATTGCGATCAAACTGGTGAGGTATCCGCCGAGCCACGAGAGCGGTTTCAAGGGCTGCGGTGGAAAATGAAAACAAGTAATGGCATGACATGTTACTACAGTTACTACAGTTTCTCTATATCATTTTATTCTAATGTCATCACTTACCGTAATTTTGTATCCATCGCCACTAAACGAGTTTCTAGAATCCGGGCAACGGCCTTGATGATCATGTACAACAACCTTTTTGTATATTCGATCCTGTACTAGAGAGTCCATAATAGTGCCGTCGACCTGGCCGAAGAACCGGCCTGTTTGGGTGACGTCCTCTGACAGAATGATAAACCCGTTGTCGTCCAAAATGTAGCAGTCCAACTCGTCGCCCGCGCAGGTTTTCTTACACGACGTACCAGCCGTACACTGTAGAAAAAATGACAGATTAGATTGAGTCGTATGGAGGGTCGTCGATTTGAGTATGACTTACTGCAGAAGTAACGTTGAGGAAGTGTTTTGCTAGTGAGTCTAGCTGAAAATGTAAGCCAACGACGGCGGCGGGCGCGCGATGGCCGCGCGACTCCACGAAGACGGCGTGCGTGGCCAGCACCAGCGGGGGCCGGCCGCCCAGCTCGTCGGCCTCGGAGCCGTCGCGGAAGGGCACCGAGAACACGAAGCTCTCGGGCTCGATAGCGTGGTGCTCTACGGCGCGACGGTACCATTCGGAGTCGTACGCTCGGGCGTATCGTTCACTGAAGTGGCTGTAAGATAAGGTTATTGAGGAGTATTGCAAGGGAGAAAGGGTTCTTCTTTATCTTAGTTATATCTAATCAATGCAGTGCATGATGACAAATCGTACTCAAGATATGAATAGTCTCGGTTCATTTAATTTCTATCTTAATTCACTGTTGTTATTTGCAGATTAGTGACTTACGGTTCAGCAGAGTCAGTATTCCTGGAGGTGTTGACGTTCTCAGTCCAACGCAGCAAACCGGAGCGCGTCGCGATGAACGACAGCGTCACCACGAACTTATGGAACCGGCCTTGTCTGTAAAGATATTTTGAGGTAAGCATCTCATATTGATTAGGTTTTGTTTTTTCTGAAGATGTAGTTTTAGTTGCAAGTTGACTTTTTAGTGTCCAAAGTTTTTCTTCATCAAAACCGCTATGCTATTTAACTCTTGATTTTATCACCGTATTTTTTATTCACACGTAAGACTGTGTGCCGTGGTGTTTTAAAATAGGTCCATTATAAACAAAAATATTCCAGTATCACGTCGAAAAGGGTTTGAGTTTGTCGATACTTTGTTAGCCAGGTTTCCAACTCCAGGCAGTCAAGAAAATTAAAAGTAAAAATCCGTGCTGGCTAAATATCACACAAAACATTTGAATGAAAACATTTTACCTGATCCTCGGTAGCAACATCATGAATGAGTCAATAATACACGGGAAATTAAAGAAATCACAATAAATGCATGAAATCAAATTACTTATGTGTCTAATGACTACTGCCACTTCCCTGAATAGTCTTGATTCTGATTCTCAAAATATTTGCTTCGAAGCAAACTTTTTACAGCAGCCCCAATTCCGCCGGATAAGCCCCCGTCTCTATTTTTACTTGTGGTCATTGCATAGTAAACGACCATGATAAAATACTCTCTTCATCTTTGCAAAATAGCATACCCATAATGTAATTCACCAAAAAGACCGTCTCTCGTGCATTCAAGACCAATTTACATTTTTGCATACATCTCTTCGCCTAGTTTTCTGAATCCAATAGCCTAGATACCTACGTACGTGTAAAAGTGCAGACGTTTGTTCTTAGCAGTAAGATATTACTAATAGTTCTAAATACTTGTATTTGAACCAATCTGATGAGTTACGTTACCTTGTAAGTAGTGCCATTAAAGTCGCTATCGGGCTATTTGTGTGACAAACACAAACAAATTAGTCATCCAGTTAAAATAACATAAAAAGCTGTAATTTTATTGCTGGTGGTGGTGCTATATTTTCATGCAAAAAGGGCCTTAGTATCATTGCGTGACTTAATTAGAGAGTGTTCCTCTTTTTAGTGGCAGTATGAGAATGTATGTACACATTTCTATTGGCTACAGAAGGCTACAGAAGTGCGCGCAAAAAAATTGAGACTTGGGCTTTCAATCTTATAATATGTCTTAGAAGAGGCACCGTGTTATTTGCCTTCTGGAAATTATAAACAGAAGAGAATCAAAACCGGTCGATAAAGACACAGATTCACTAACAATGACGATTAGTTCTCATACCACCACTTAAAATATAGATTTTTTGTCCCTTCGATGCAAAAACAAAAGGTGTTTGCCGGGATTGAATATAATTAATTATTTCGTGTAGTGCTATAATCATGCTCCAATATAAGATGTACTTACTGGGAGTGATGGCTAGCGTGTCCCGTGTGAGAGTCCAATTCTTTGATTACCATCGCATCCCTAATCAGTGATTGCACTAAAGTTTTGTCACCTGGAACCAAAATATTTTAGTTTTAAAATACGTTATTTTTTAAGAAGTTTGTGCAATCTTTTCTAAATGTTATATTTCATAAAAACGTTTTTTCCATCACACTGTGGCTTGGACGATAACCCGCGGGTTTTTTCAGCTTAATTTAAATCGTAGTCTCTTATCAAAGCTTTTTGCAGAAAACTTAAATACATAATTTTAGATTTAAATAGATCGGCTTCATTCAACCAAATCACTGAAGGTCAAATTAAAGATTTGATTCTGGGAAAGGTTTATTCTGTCTCGACAAGTTATAAATTTAATGTTAAACTTAGACAGTAGGGCACGAAAAAAGAGCTAACTTTGTGAGAGAGTGGTACTTGAGCTAAACCTGTATTACAAGTCACCAGGGCCGTCCCGCGGCTAGATGCCTGTTGTTTGGATACACGACATAATAACAACACTGGATACATAATTAACAATAAGTTAGAGAAACAAAAAAAAATACAAAGACATTATGGAGGTACCAGAGGGTGTATGAGTAACCGGAGAAAGTAAATGAAATAGATGTAAGAGTATATGTGAGAATGTGACAGGTTGCTTGAGTAAATGTGGAGCGAGTATGGTTGATGGTATGCAGAAGCAGGAGAGGGGATGAGTATAAGTGTAGCTGAGGGGGATCAACAAGTTCTCAGTTCCCTGATAGTCTAGAGTTTTTAAATAGGCAATGACTGAGATTTTACATTCGTATTCAGTTAGCGGATAAATATTAAGGAAGCTATTCAACTTATTATACAGGTATGGTCCGAGAAAGAAGAAGAAATTACGTGAGTGTGCAGAGAGGAAGGTTGTGCATACTCTGCTTTTTCGGCACTTATCCCTATACAGATTCGGATTGTATTGTAACAAGGAGTGTTGTTTAAGCACCGTACGTGGTATGAAGGTTTGCCTAACAGCAAGTTTATCCCAGTCTTTAAAAAGGTCTACGGTTGGGAATAGGTAGGGGAGGCCAGCGCGAACTTTGAGGATGGCACGCTGGGCGCCCTCAACTTCAATGACGTGAGTTTTGGCAGCACCTCTCCATGATGTAATGCTGTAGTCTATTAGGGATTGGTATAAAACATTGTAAACCATCTTATTAAGCCGGTCCGTTGCGGGTCTAAGGGTTTTGATGTTTAGTTTTATTGACATTTAACTTTAGAACATTTGATCGGAGCTATTCGCATACTCGATTAAAACCCTTTTGGGCAGTATCAAAGACCTCCTCCCAGCTCTTCCCACTAAAAAGAGGTCTGTGTCATCAGCAAAGGTAACAATTTTACCCTTGTGGAGCTGGAGTAGGCAGAATTTGTTGATATACACCAAGAACAACGTTGGACCGAGTATGCTACCCTGAGGCACACCGACTTCGACACATGACTCATCGTTTAGCCTATTATCAATCCGAACTCTTTGTTTTCGTCATGTGAGGTAGTCCTCCATTAATTTTAAAGGAAACCTCTTACACCAAACCTTTCCGACTTTCTGAGTAGGTGCGGGATAGAGACTGTGTCTAAGGCTTTTGCCAGATCAACACTGTCAAGTATTTTTTCTTTTGATCTAGGTTAATAATAATAGGGTGCAAGAGTTCGTGAACCGCGTCATCGGTTGACTTATCACGCCGAAAACCATATTGATTAGGGGAAAGGAGATTGTTAGATTGTAGATAATTTGTTAATTGCCGGTTTTTAAGCCGTTCCAGGATCTTGGATAGTGTTGGCAATATGGAAATAGAGCGGTAGTTATCAACACAGTCTCGCTCCCCCTTTGTGTATTGTCTTGATGAGAGCCATTTTAAATTAGGTAGATATTGCACTTCTCTTTGAAACAGCAGATCTATTTTTAAACGACGAAAAATGTATACGCGACAATCACGTAAAGTCCATACACGGCCAACCCGTCTCGAGCAAGCGTGGTGATTAACACTCGTGCCTTCTTCGTATGAGAAAAGGAGTAACAATAATAAGCTGATTTCATTATTGATAAATGAATACGCACAGTAATAAGAGTCTCTGTCCTGCTTCTTGTGCGCGTTGTGCAGCGTGAGCGCGCGCGGGCGCAGCGACATCCACTTCCAGCCGGGCCGCCCGGCGCGCGACAAGAAGTGCAGCAGCTGCTCCTCCGGGGAGTTGAACGACTGCTCCGACGTGGACGCGTATTCGCAGTAAACCCTACAAGTTACACGTGCTAAGTAAATGATGCTCGTCTTCTCCCAATAAATAAAGTCTACCTGTTAACTAGCCCTTTTACCTACATTATTGAACTGGCAGATACTTAAGGTTGACAATCACTCACAAGTGCTAAGATAATTTACGGCACGCCATTACCATTTACTCCGCCTTTGAGGACGGACTCCCAAAATACAATTCAAATTCAAAATTATTTATTTCTACAAGCCATGACTTAGTTCTGTTGTTAGTTTCAGTACCTTACGTAAAAAATAAATGTAAATTTTCTCTATGTACCAAATTCTTGCGAATGCTCCTTGTGAAATATTTTTTTACTTTTTAAATTTATTAATACGACTTCCATTATTAGACTTTCGAAGCACCCACCTACAATTTTATTTTATTCGTGATGGTAAAAAAAATGTTTGACATACTTACCAGTCAGGGTGAACTTTCCAGTTATCGCCTTTGAAGTATTCCGTGACTGTAGAAACAACAAAATATATTAGTTTGTGTTCAAACGTTAATTCAGCGTTCACCACCCCGTGACCCTAAAACTATTTTATCTCTCTCTATAGCATATCTTAACCCACTTACCATTGATAGGGCTATGCTTGACCTCCTGCTCTGCCTGCAGCTCGTACATGCCGTACCCGTCAGGCAGGACTGCCGCTAAAGAGAACGGCGTGCCATCCACGGGACTGTAAAAGTACCGCTGACGTCTGGTCGCCACGCGCCGCATGTTGTCGTATTGAACCTTTACCGCGATTTCTGTCTCACCTTCCCGTTGTTCTATCATGTCGTGGCGGAGCTAGAAAAGGTTACTGATAGTGAAATTTCTTGTTGGCTGAAGAAACACGTTAACGTTAAAACCGTATGTGTAACTGTTTTAACAATATTTAAGATTTGCCACGTTTGATCAAATAGTTTTACTAAAAAATAAATAATTATCGATCCTTTGAGACTTTTAAATGTGACTGCATTTTTCGAAACGACCCTGAAATATCCGAGGGCCAAATACAAATCCTTGGGTTACCTACGCTATGGAGTACATCCATTTTAGCAAACGAGACTGAAATAATCGATAACCCCATTAAGACCCTTGTGGTACTTTCCCTAAGTAACCCTCCTGGGTACCGCATACCCAAAAATAGATATTTTGGGTATACGGTACTTCCATTTTTAGTATAATTCGACCCTGATATAACCGAAAACCAAATATAGATCCTTGGGTCATTCCCAACTTAACACAAGCTAAAAACAAAATGGTGACTTACATCGAGCAGTAGCGAAGTGAGGTTGACCCTGGAGTTCTCATCCGAGTCCACTAGCAGTTCCACGTCGGTGAGGTCCACACTCGAGTACAGAGGACGCAGCGTCTCAGTGTACTGTGGAGTATAGTAGCCACATTTAGTATAACCGACTAAACTCAACTAACACTATTCATATTGTCATATTCCTTCTTGGTAACGAATTAAAGCTGTAAAACAATTCTTTATGATAACTTTTTTCAAGTACTTACTTCCTCGTTCGTATGCTGTAACAAGATATTTTGGATTAATAAGTTTTTAAGCGAAAACAATAAGCAAGTGGTTTTAAATGTACAAAAATACATACCAATGGTCTTAAATCTGGATGATATAATACATGCCCGTTGTTATCCACCATGAACGAATAACCGTTCACACCCAACTGAAAATGTATAAATTGTAATAAATATTATGATGTTCCTAAATATGGCTTACCTAAATTATATGGGTACGAATGTTCGCGCTATGGCGGTCTACTCGGGCGCGGTCACAGCCAAAGACTTTGGGGAGGGTCACAGACAAAGACTACCTACATATTAATAAGAAAATGTATTATATTTTCGAAAAATTACTATTTTAAGCTTTACGTTTACGGCTTTGGGGGGGTGGGTCATGACTCCTAGGACCTCCCCCCTCCTCGAACCGCGCCTAGCCGTCTACTTACCTTATATGGTGGCACGAGCTTCTTTAATTGATCGATAGGCACATCTGTTCCCACCACGCCGAGTAAATTAGCTTCTCTTTGCTGAAAAGAAAAAGATTGGAATAAGTACACGAAATTAATGAAAGAGAGAAAAATACTTTATTTGAAACACGCACAGGAAATCCAAACAATAAAATAACAAAATAGTAAAAACAATAAAATAATAAAATAAGAAGAAGTCTAACGTTAAAACAGATATAATAACAAGACTACAAATTTTTGTTGATATACGGGTAGGAGATACATACCGTGTGGTTTCTCCTATCAAAGATGGGTACGGTGACGGAGGACATCAGTTGGCCCATTCCATCATCAGAGAGGCTACTGCTCTGTAATGACAAAAACACAAAAAATAAATTCTGGATTACAGTTAACATCTTATTCGAGGTCTTCCAAAAAGAAGCTTTTGCAACTCAACGATGAGACATTTGCTTAATTAGCTTTAGTTTTCCTATACAAAAAAAAACAAAGTTCTAACTAAAGGCGTTCTAGTTGTATTGCAATCCAAATTTCATGAATCCTGCCTGAAGTATAGTAGTAGTTGTACTTTCATGGCTTTCTGGCCATCAATTTGTAGAGATCATTATGTATTTATGTATAAAGTTTACGTACCCTCCCACCGACATACGCAGGGCTCCAATGTACCGGGTGCACACTTTGGTACATGACGAGTGGTCTCGCCAGTACCTCTACGAAGTGCAGCACCTTCGACTTTATCTCCGAGTGCTCGTTTATCGTCACGTGGAAACCTGTGAGATAATAATTTTGTAGGAATGTGGGATTGAAGCAGTATGTTGTGTTGTTTGTTCTATTATCTCCCGTCATCCGTCGATCACATTCACTCACCTTTTCGTTAATAATTCCTTGCATACCTAAAATAATCAATTGTTCAAGTAGGACACCTAAGTCCTTTCAATAACGGTAGTATTGAAAAGTAATCACGACATTACCTTTATTCGTGCACGCCATATCCTTCATGTTATGTCCAGAAGTGGCATCTCCACCGACGCGGTAGGTGAAGATGCGCACGGGCATGTGCGGCCAGTTCCACGTGCGGAACACGCCCTTCACGCCGCCCGCGCCGCCGCCGGCGCCTATCACTGCGATGGCTTGGTTGCACTGACAACCTAGACCTGTGCGGTTGTACTGCAAGGAGATAGAATTATGACATTGGTCAGTCTTTTTTATCTATCTTTACAGTGAATGCTTGTATTATTTCGATATTACCCATATTATTTTCACAGTACTGGTAAAATTATAAGCTCTGCACCAAAAGGACAAAGAAATGAATTTGACCTGACAAAACCGTGTGACTCAATTAGATCACATTTCATTAGGTAGGTAGGTACACACACACAGCTCCATTAAGTGGTTACCCCTCCAAAAAACATGTGCGTTCAAATAGTTACGTTTTGTATTTTGCAAAGACATTTTATTATAATTACTGTATTGTTTTAGTGAATATGGTTAACATTTACGAGAATTCGTCAACGTCTACTAAGACCGGAGGTTACAAGACCACTTGCCATGCATAAGATTGGAGGTTCGGATCATCATCATTTCAGCCGAAAGACGTCCGCTGCTGGCCATAGGCCTCCCCCAAGCTCCTCCACTTCGACCTGTTCTGCGCTTCTCGCATCCAGCGGATTCCTGCGGCCTTCGGAGGTTCGAATCCTAGGCACGAAATGTGCTTTTTGCCACGTATTTTTTTTTAAATAAAGTATTTTTCAATTTTGTTTTTGATTTATAAAGAACCAGCCGCGCTCCGCAGTTTCACCCGCGTAGTTCCCGTTCCCGTAAGAATACGGGGATAAAATATAGCCTATGTTATTCAGTGATAATGTAGCTTTCTAACGGCAAAATAATTTTTGAAATCGGTCCAGTAGTTTTTAAGTTTATTCGTTACATACAAAAATACAAAAATACAAATCTTTCCTCTTTATAATATTAAGTGTAGATTTAAAAATTAAGAAAAAATTTATACTTTCATAATCATTTCATAATATTTATTATTGCTATTATTTAAACAAAACTTTGATCTTATTTTACTACAAAGATTTTACAATTTTATTTGATAATTTACAGATAACTTATTATACATATTTTACCAACTCACAAACGGGTCAGTAGACAAGTGATATCCTTTTAACGCAAACGATAAAATAGGAAGCGCTAGAAATATTTTAGATTGAAATAAACTAACTAAATGTCATGTGATCTGTCCTGTCGTCTCTGTATACAGACGTTTTTTGTGAAGTTAAACATCAAACGTTAACTTATTAGGTTTTCATTATAAAATTAATCAAGGTAGGGATAAATTTTATAATGAAAACGTAATAAGATAAATTAATGGATACCCTCAAATAACATAGTCTATCGATTAGACAGAGACCGAAAGATGAAGTGACTCGACGATGGTCGATAACAATTTCATCGCAATTCATCTGGGCTCGCTGGCTAGTTCGTCAAACTGCCGGTATGAGTATGACGACGTTGGGTGATGCCATGTTGCGAATCTAAGTCGAAATAATGAACTCTTTTTAAAGTATTCTTTAGATTATTCGTAACGAATTCAATGTTGTAGCAGTGTAACATTTTAAAACTTAAGGGGTTAGCACATACTGACGCTGTGTGTACCTCTCGTTTTCATACTTCTCCTGTTTCCACAAAATCTCTAGAATATGGAAATATCTTACCCGATGTAAGATTTCAAAGCCCGTAGTTAAAGCGCCGGTCAAGTTAGCTACTCCTCCGGAAAGTTCAGCATTCCATATTGCCGTCTTCAGTTCTCTCAACGTTTCTGGTAGAGCCTGTAATAAAATGATTATTGTCAGACACACATTTATAAAAACTACACAGTTAAAATTCGTAAGAAAAGTTTATTGCATTGCTGATAAGTGATAACTTACAAAAATTATGTTATTCTGAAAAAATGATTTTATGCAAGTTTCCTGTGTAGGTACTTTTTATGAAAAGAATAATTTCCGAGATAGAACTTATTCTGAAGTAACTCGATAAGTTCACTTTACTACATCCCTTTGTCCATAATTCGCACAAAGAGGCTCCAAGTGCTGTAGAGATATCCTGCAATTTTATTGGTTGACATCAAAAGGTAGTAAAACGTAAAGACGTTTGAAAATATGAATATTCATTACATTCTCTTCATTAGGCGATGCCATTGAGATTAGGAATGTGACTAATTTATTAATTGCTGCCTCTCTTCTCCCTTGTTTTCCGGTTTTATGAGTAAGACAAAAAGTAGTACCGGTAGTTAATGAAAAAGCTCAGAAACTTCTGAGTTTCGTGGTAAAAGAGTAGAAAATGTAGGTACGAGTCATTGTGTTAGAAATTCTGCTATGTTGTAAGTAAATCATGCGATGTAACATCTAAATTATCTTCTAAAGAATCTGCAAGGTCTCACCGTGCCTCGCATTGTTTAATAAAACCTGCCAAGTTATGTGTTCAACTAGCGATGAGTTAAAGTTGTGTCTAACCGCGGACGAAGGCTGCAGCTGGGTGCAGGCAAGCAACCTTGAAACTTGCTGCGAAGGCCCATTGTTATGAGTTCCAACTACCACTAGCATGTTCAGCGTTTATTGCTTAGCTATCTTCAAGTTTAATGCAAAACAAGGAAGTAGGTACGCCCAACTGCTGACGTTGAGTTGTTTATGTAATTACTCATGCAAGTTGTAACTTAATTACCCATTGTTAAGGAAATGTAGAGAGTGTGAACAATTATACGACACGCACGCACTGCCACTTTCCTTTTATGAAATTAAACCGGATTATTTTTGGTGTGTCTACAAGCCGTGTAATCCATTGTGAAAACAGATCTCAAATCTGTATTTAACTTGTCAAATAACTTAACCGATATTGCTTACAAACAGTAAATAAGTCATAAGATAACAAATACAGCGTTTGCAGAGTCGTTAATGTGAACAAACACACGAATATACTAATGAAACCTGGTGCGTGTTACTCTTAAATATACAAAGTTTCATTTCGCCCGGGACGACATAAAGCCGGGAATGTTTGCCATGAAGGTAATTGTTGGATCGTATATTAGCGAAGTTGCCGGCTCAAGAGCGAACCAGCCTTTTGGACGATTTCAAGTAGGTACGGGTTGATGTATCGATTCGTAGGTATCTATTTTTGATGTTATTTAATCAGCGTTGGTTAAATTTTAGGGTTAAGAAGTATTTTTTGCTAACGTCTCTATTATTTTAATGGAAACCTAGAACCTGGAACTTTGTTTCTGTCGCTATTGTTCCCAAGAAAATATAGTCATATATCTGCTGAAGCTGGAGTATTATCTAGTCATCGATCGGACTTGTGACTTGGCTCGACCCGCTTGGAGAAAGTGTGCAAGTATCGCAGCAAAGTTGCAAGCTCGCGCGATAAGGGCGCGGCCGCTCCCTCCCACCTGTCACGAGCTACGCGCCGCTCTCTCCTTTGTATCGTTGATTTTATCTCTAAACTTTGCGGAGACTTATGAACTGAATAAAGTGAGCATGCCAAGATGATATTCTCGTTGAAATATAGTTCTTTACAGACACCTCAGGAAATGCGAGGATGTCTTTTCAACTAAGAGTTTACAGCGAAAGATGAAGCCGACAACCGCTGACTTCGAATGTGTTGGTCGGTGAGCTTTGGACTTTCTAAGTTTATGGAACTTTACGGAACAAGCGGTCATATCATTTGTTCTTGAGATAAACAGTCAATGGACTAGTCCTATTATGAAAGTATGTATGTTTAGATGTTTGTTACTCAATCATGCAAAAACGGAACTGATTTAGACGAAATTCGGCAAAACAGATAGTTTATAACCTGGATTAACACATAGGCTACTTTTATCCCAGTAGTCAGTTCCCGTTGAATAATTTTCGACCTCCACACGGGGGAAGCCACCAGCAAAGGCTAACAGGTAGATATGAAACACGACCCCATACCCTTTTCGTCACCACGTGTAACGTACATTAAATGAAGGAAAGCCGCTGAATTGAATACCAGAGAATATTAACCTTAAAATCGAACCAGTTGATCGTACAATCGGAAATGGGTTTTCAAAAGCTCGGGGCATAAATATTTAAATGTTGCCTGTCACTTAACATTGGGCAGACAGGTGGGTAGTGCGTGAGTCAACCCAGCGATTGATGAATGTGTTCTCCTGGCTCTCTTACTGCTCGCGTGTCACCGCCGTGATAATGAAGTGGTTTTGTACGAACCCCTAATGTTTTCCCCCGAGGTGGATTGTAAAGATCACCAGCTTTATTTGTTTAACACCATAACGTGGCACGTGTATAATTTCTTGTCACATTAATATGTGATTAAGTCTATTCTAGTTGTTGTAGATAATTACTGTGGTCGTTACTCGTTACGTACTTCCACGTGTAGTAACTACAAATTTTAATATAATTATGGATATGGGTGGGTCCGGTTATTAACACAAATCTATTTTATGAATAGCGATAACTGTTCCGTAACGGGAAGGCGACTTTAACTAGTTTTCGTCAAGCTGTCGATATTCGATCATGTTTTTTAAAATTAATTTTATGTATTTCTAATGCATTATTATATAAAAATATTAATTTCCTGCACTTCTTCTCCATATAAATTATAACTGTGCCAGATTTCATACTCCCTCCGTCCTCGTTATTTGTAAAGTTTTTGCTTCACTTATATACCTAAATACATGGTTCTATGAGATGGTAATCAAATAATCACGATCAAATAATTAACGTTGCTTTATCAACTGACTTAATTGTGGAGTTTGTGTGCAGTGAAACTAAAATGATCTGATACCCAATATGAATGGCGTCGCATTAAAGTCGGCTCTATGGAATCCATTAAGGTACGTACACACGATGACAGATGAGTATCGGTGCCGAACAGCCGCGCCGACACGCGATACTTGCATTTGTCGCCATCATTTACGCCCTTGTGTACAGGCGGATTTTATTGAGGTACCTACTGTTATTGGGGTACATACTACTGAGGTATAGTACTCCTACAGTAGAAAGTTGTAGCATACCGTTTATTATAGTGAATAAAGTTTATGATGAAGTTTAACGAAAGTAGGTATGATTGTATAGTAGTCATAACAGTCATGCCCACTTCCGTTGTTATACTTCGCCTTAAACTTTATGCACCACAATAAACGGAAATTTACAGTGAGATTGTTCGATTTAAACTTTCCGTCAACATCCTGTATATTCACTACGTATATTCGGTAATTAACAATATTTTATTCGTCTTTGCAGTAGGTCACAAATATAATGATATTTTGATTCGACGATATTAATGAAATTCGTTGTCGATATTGCCGCATTCCCTTGTAATATAAATATTATTAAGTTTTTCATTGGCCCGAAATTCTGATCCGCTTTTTATGAAGTTTCACTTAAATTGCTTTTCCATGTGCTACGTTCATACAGTCGCTGAAAATGCCGCGAAGATTATAATATTATCATCACCTCTTATTTTTCATTGTTGGCTACTGTATTGCAGATGCTCACGTATTTTTTTATTTTTTAAAAAAGAAGTATTTTTGTGGGTGCGTTTACAAACATTTAAACTCACATACACAAACACCCAGACCCAGAACAACTACTTGTAGGTCATACAAACATTTGTTCCGTGCGGGAATCGAACCCACGACACGCAGCGCAGCAGCCAATCGCTTAACCACTGCGCCAACCGTGCCGTCGTGTCGTCAGTCGTGTCGTCATTTTAACTTATGTCTTGGCCTAGTACAAACATACATATGTACGGCATACACAGTACATTGCTGCGGCCAAAGCGTTGCCCGCGGCTGCGGCTAGCCAAATCAGTCAATTCTATTCTGTTATAATTCAAGGCTCTAGCCTGGAAACATCCGCCTGAAAACGAAATCTGGTCATAATGACGGTATTTACATCTACGCATTAACTGCTATTTTATAATTTACTTTTGGCTAAGTTAAGATATGTTGTGTGAGATTTTTTTATCGAAACAGCACCTTTCGTTTCATTCGAATTTAAAAATATAGAATGAAGTGTGATAACTATGTTTATACAAACCATAGAACCCTAAAAGCTATTCTGGACTTGGTCCCTTCAGGGCCCTAATTCACTATAACCATTTAACAATTCCTTACTTTGATACCACGTCAATTCCTTGGGCTAATCACGATATCAGCTTACAACGTATTCGCTATGACACAATGAACGATATCGTCTATGTATTTATTTATGGCACTGGGACGACTTATTGACTAATACATTTTTGGGGTACTGTAACAATTAAACTTCACATCTAGGGTGAATTTGTCACTTACAGGTGTGCACAGCATTTACATATTTCAAGTTTTTATAATACTAACCATAGGCTAAAAAAAACTAAGTAGGTATATGAAAACAAAATATAAAATTAAGAAAAAAAAAGAAATAACTAAATCTTTTTGTTGCTCTAAAGAGTAATACTATCAATGACAAGTAAGTAGTAATAAATGAAGTTGTAGGTATTAACTGTAGCCACTGTGGGTCAGTAACAATTGTTTGCGAAAATATATAAAAAGTACTCTGTGCTGAGTTTTTACAAGACGTGGTTTGCTCGTGGTAAGATAAGCGGGGAATCATACAGAATTGGGGCCCAGATATTGTGTGGTCACGTTCCTTAATTAAAACTTGTTCCAAATAGGGCTTGATATTTAATTATGCCCGCATATAGAAAATAGGGGTCTAGAATTCTACCAGACTAGTCCTGAGTTATCCTTTAATTAGCTAGGCCTTACTAGAATCTAGGATTCCTAACCGTCTAACGTCCTACTGTCTTCATTGTTTAGAAGATTAAGCTGACACGCCTTTTCAGCTTTAAAATGCCGTTGTAAAGTTAATCATTAGGTAAGGTCAATGGAATTACAACAGATTATTGCAGATTTCAGCAGAATTTCTATAATTTTTGTGTAATTGGTGTGGTGGCTTATTTCGCTAGGGTAGCATATTCTTTATGATTTTTCGACTGCATACCAATTTTAATCAGTTTTATTTCACGAAATTCGAAATAATTAATAATACACGTTTACTCAGCTTCCATTCTGTGACGCCCTGCGACCGCGAGCATTTAATTTCATCTCGATTTCCACGAATATTTTCATGCTCGTCAGTATTTTTTCTAAATTTTTGGTGTATAACGTGCTGTTATCTTGGCATGACCCAAATCCAGTATGGTTAATACAAAATCGACAATGTGCCCCGCCAGTAATTGCCACGCATAAACTGATATTAAAAGCTTTATACGTGGGTTGGTTATAGGTAATTCAAAAAGGAATTTACGTCATGTTTAAATCAGTACTGACATGAAACAATTTGTTTCGCCTACCTGGACCTGCAACCCTTGTTTTAATTAAACTTATGTCGTCTAAGTACTCTTGATTGCTGTTCGCGCTTAGATAATAACGTGTTGGAAACTATTTGCAGCGTTCTCATATTTTATAAAACGTTCCTTTTGGCGACACTTACCAATTACCGTGTCGTTTGTTAGAGTAACGCCCATTTGAGTGAAGCAATGGATATGGCAGGATGCGAATTGTAGAATCAACTACCAATAAATCAACTTACCTAACGTAGTCACAACAAATTAACAAAATATAAATTAAAAAAAATACAAAATACAAATGATCTGCAATCTATAATAAATAAAAGTTTAAAAAGCACGCTTTAAAAACCAATCTAAGAAAGTAGAAAAAAAAAATCTATTAAAAAGCGTGGGGTGCATTTTAACGTATTTTTATAATCAATTAATATCAAGCACCCCACGCTTTTTAATAGAATTAAATTATTTTCTACTTTTTTAATTTTTTAAACTATTATTTATTTTCTATTGTTTAGTTCTGCTAACTACAAAAGCGTGATTTTTCAGTTTATATATTTTTTTGTGTTTTGTGAATATTGAATTGTTATCGGTCCTCGATAAGTCTACAAAGTTTAAATGAAATCTGACCGTTTGAAGTGGGTCAAAATCAAGTCCAAAGTAGTCGGTTACAAACAAACATGCTTACAAACATACAGGTGAAGCTAATAAAAGCGTGTTAAAAAATAACTCTGTTTATTCTAGTGATTCCTGTTTCCGTTCGCACCTACGCTAATATTTATGTAGTATTAACGTTTTACACCCAAATACGAGTACGTGGATTTTACACCGACACAATATTAGCTCACGGGTAATCGAATATCCTAATAGAGCGTAAACAAATAAATACTTACGGATTATTCGAACGCCTACGGATATTTGTTTTGTTAAATCTGACTCCTACTCACTATTCGATTGAATGAACATCAAAACGTGATATTTGTGAACTCATCTAAATCATGGAGGAGTGGGCAATGTACATTTTTAGTTTCTCGACGTCTCGATATATATTATACCACATAGTATCTAATACATAAGAAAGAAAATTTCACAAACTTATAAGCTTTATGTGTACCTGCCTAGGATTCGATAACATCGAAACTAACGTTAATAAAAAGCCAATAGTCCATCGTCCAGGGCGTGAACTTTGTATCCAAAGGTCGGGGTTTCGAGCTCGACCGTGTTGAACTTTCGTTAAGCTTATAACGCGAGTGTTATTAATATAATATGTATCATCGTAATACAGTAACATGTTTCAGCCATTATTTATGTTTCAAATAATACAATATTTAGTTGATTTTCCAAGTAAAAGCGATCTCATTACTATTTTGCTCACGTTTCTTAATCATTCAAATCGTTGGAACTTTAAAAGCGATTTCAGAGAAGCTTGCCAACTTGGAGATGAATCGCAGCTCAGATCAAGAACTGGGATACTTTTAATATTAAAATAAGATTTGATTTTCGTGGAATATCCAGTGATAAATGTGTTTTCAATCTGAGCGTAAAAAGCGAGATCTTTTAAATGTTTTCCAATCTCGATTGCTAGGAAAGAATGTTAGAAATATTACGTAAAGAGGTGCTTACCTGAGCCAAAACTTTGGTGTAGCAGGAATGTAGCTCGGATATCGTGTCGCTGTATCGGTAGATATTGACAAAGTCATTCGGTCCGAGGGTATCCAGTAGAGCAGATACGGTAGACTTTGCCAGCCGCCAGTAGGACGAGCTCAGGTCATCGGAATCATCCAGCAAGATCACCAAGTCCTTGGGAGACGTTGCGGCTTCCACGAACCAATTTGAAGATCTGAAGTCGTAGAAGTCTCTCGCGTGGTGTGAATAACCGTCCTCTGGTGGCCAGGACATGGCTGCGAGATACAAAAAGGACTTTGAAAAACCTAGTAAAATATTTTTAATATAACACCTTGTTAATAAATATGTAGTTTGTTCCCTAGCAAATAAAATATGACTTTAGAATACAAATATAAATTTGTTACTATTTTAAAATCAATCAAATAGTTTGTATGTAAGTTTAATATGAGACGCGATTGGGCAAATGTTTGAGTTTCATCTGCGGCGAAGTTGGATAGATAAACATTCGTAGAGCGCGTAGCTCTCGTAGCACACGTAGCGTTCGTAGCAAACATTAATGGTTTTAATAGAAAGGTTAAAATAGAGTGTATTTTTCTTTACATGTTTAAATGGAAAAAAATACTGGGATTTTGATTTTGACAAAAAAAAAAATGTTCAAGTAGTTGATGCGAAGCTGTTTTCATGTAATCATACTGAATGTGTTTCTGACATACATCGAGGCGTATGAGCCTAACTTAAAGTGTGTGATTTATGTACTGTGCTTGTTAACCAAATGAGTCACGTAAAGAAAAATAGACAGTAACTTATATTTTACTAGCTTTTTTACATACCTGGGTACCGCCTCATGAAGCCAGAAGACGAGGCGTAGTACTGCCATGAGAGCGTGGGATCAATCTCGTAGTTGTTCACGAACAGGGGGTCCAAGTGCTCCGACCACGCGATCTGGTTCTGAACCTCGCCATCTGCGACAACACGTCAAGTTTTAACTTGTCTTGTCCAACTTGGTTAATATTTTACAGCTACGTTTATTGCGAACCGTTCTTTCGGAAATGTTTAATTGGATCATTACGTACTACAGATACAATTGTATTTTAAAAACAAATGGCAATGAATTCATACATGATATGCATTTTCCCAGATATAAAAAGAAGAACGGTAATGTGTGACCCAGAGCCGACACGAATGAGACATATCATCTCAGTTTCTTTGTTATTTTAAATATAGCTAAATTATATTTTTTTTATTTTCGAAATCAATGGCTAACAGCAAAATATTGTCTTACGTTTTTGTTTAGGCAATTTAGCCAATTTAAGACAACGTTTGTGTTCTTTCACCAGAATTAACTTAACTACTGACAGGTCATATGAGTTGCTTCATAACATTGTTTATTTTATTTGACTGTATAAACCATAAAGAAAAAAAAAATTTATTGTTGAATGTTAATTATATGCTATTATTGTATAGAATCAAGTTCTTCCAACATAACAGACAGCTGTGCTGCTGAGGAGTTTGTTGCGCCACTTCTTCTTCCCAGCTAAAGCACTAGGAAGTGGTGAAGGGCGGGCGTTTTGGGGGACTGTTTTTTGTAATTTTGACGTTCAAAAAGTGCTGACTCTCAGCCCAGTTTGAATAAATGACTTTTTGTTATTGATTTTTGATACAATTATTATTTACCTACAAAATTCGTAACTGTATGTAAGTAACTCATTGACGATAGGGATAGTTGCCACACCTTTGCAAATCACTCTATATCTCTCAATATAAAAAGCAAAATACTTTATTTGTAAAACTGGCCGATACTTTGATTTTTTAACAACAAATTTATAAAAGTAACAAATATTATCTTTAATATTTCCAGAGTATTTGCGATTTTTGCGTACCTCTATATTTTGGGATACCTATCCCGCATAGGGGTTATAGTTGCTTAATCCATATAATTACGTTGAGATTAAATTACTATAGTAACCAAAATATGACAGTAATATTTTCCTAAAACAAACGTACTCTTTTTCCTTTTTGGCTATTGAGCTGCTTTACTGAACATTGAAACCACCATACTGCGATCGCCAACCCGCCTGCCAAGCGTGGCGATTATGGGAAGCCTCCCAATTTGGGGGAGGCCTATGTCCAGCAGTGGACGTCTTTCGGCTGATATGATGATGATGATGAATATTAACTATATTTCAGTGCCGTTTGCGAAACAAAAATAAAACCAATATTTAGAAATCAAGGTCCTAATGTCTAGCTCACTCGAATTGAAATTAAGATTAGAAGATTATAATGATACAACTTAAAATAAAGGCACTAAGTAAGACTCGCGTATATAGTATCCCACTAGGAATATTGTAGCTCTAATGGAGCTAAAAGCTTGATGACTGTCTATTATTTGTGTTTTTATCTAAATTGGCGTCATTTTAAATACGTAGATATAATTGCTATTCATAAAAAATATATTTTAAAATATTTTGCCTGAATAAAATCAGTTGATATTCAGAATGGTGTTAATTTATTTCTGTTATCCTACTCTCCTACTACTATTATAAATGTGAAAGTTTGTGAAGATGTTTGAATGTTTGTTACTCAATCACGCAAATACGGCTGAATGGATTTGGGTGAAATTTGGCAAACGGATAGTTTATAACCTAAATTAATACATAGAATACTTTTTATCCCGTTAGAACGTTCCCGTGGGATAGTTTTCGACCTCCACATGGGCGAAGCCGCTGGAAAAAGCTAGTATTTAATGTAACAAAATAACTGAGATACGTGCCATTTGTGTCGGGCCTGGGTAAATTTTCTATGAGCCGTGACCCTTCTTCTTTTACTGTCTGACACTTATTTGATTTTATTTTAATGTGTCAGAAAATTAAAATTAAATGTCAGTAAAAAGCAGTTTATAAAACCTAAAATAAACAGTTAATTCATTCAACAAAAGAATAAAATAAAAATATTCTACAACTGGCTTAAATTACGACTGACGGAAACAGTTTAATCCATCCTGTTTTAAAAATATAATTTAATTTGAATGTTGCCGACCATTTTTATAGACAACGATAAACTTCTTCATGAAGCGGCCACAAGCACGAACAACTTTAGATTCAGTTTATTACATGTAAATTATTTCACGTGCTGTTAAACTTATGAATTATGTATGAATGCAGTAACTTTTCGTTACACAATAGAGGATAATCGCGACACTGTTGGCACTCTGTCCACCAATTAGGGAGATTTTCTTTAACTACCCATTAAAAGAAGTGTAATTGGCAAACTTGGTTCATTGGGCAGCCGTGATTGCTTTCTCCTGGACCGCCGGCCGGAAAAATTAATGGTTCGCCTGTGTACTATGGGTTTGTTAAATAAACGCACCAGGCCCTATGTAATTTCGCCCTTTAAATTAAATACGGGCTGCCAAACGATATTTTGGGGCTTTCGGAAGCGTGAAGGATTTTGTGGGAAGTTTCCTGTGTGTATTTTCTGCTGGTTTAGTAACATTGATTCAACCTACACCACGTAGTATCTCTACCGAGATTTCGGTTATTCAAGAGATATAAAGATTCACCCTACCAATTCCAATTCAACGACATTCGTTTATAAAGAACTAATCAAACCACAGATGTATAATTATTACCCCAAATCAAAAAACCTTCCCGTACCGTAACTTCCAGAAAAATCTTTTTTTATAGTACGAGCAAATCGTAATTTCGTCAACAATAATTCATCCTAGATTTGAAATAACGTTTGTTCGAGTGAGCGCTACTAAATAGTGAGGAATACGTCAAAGTGTCCATTAATCATCAGTGGCCGCCACCCTGAGACCCTCCCTCCTTCCATTTCCCTCCCGTGTGTCAACAATATATTAGCTTCCATTATTTAGGGATGGAGGGGAGTTGTATTTTTCGCTTGCGTTTTATTATTCCGCGGAAAGTGTGAGGTCGAGTACAAACTGTTGTCTGTATGCCTTGTGATCTGCTGTGATGTTTGATGGCAGTTGATTTATATCTCGAAGGAGAGTGTTCGGTAGTTAATTATATATTTACCGAAGAAGTATAACAGTTTATTTAATAAAAAAATCTTTAGATGATTTGCCTAGAACTTGGTACGGATTTCTTTTGAAAGGGACAAGTAATATTATTATTATGTCCATCTAATTTGTTTTATTTTAAGTGAGTAATTACACAGTGAATTAGATTCTTACCTTGCCACGCATGTTTCAAAACAGATTTAATTGGAGGTTAAAACTTTCGGTAATTGCTATTTTGAATAACAAACTTGATGTGTATTTTAAAAACAGTTTTTTGTGGCCTCAGAAATTACACTTCTCCTGTATATGCAGACAAGTTTTACGTTAACAAATGAACATACAAGAGTACAAACCGTCAGTATTGATATAAGGCGGCATAAGCACAGCACTGTAGCTAGCGTTGACGGCGATGTGGTCGAAGTGTCTACTAGGCGTGAGTGCCAAGCGTCGTGCTCTAGCCGCCAGGGTCCCGTCGTCTGCGTGCACATTCAGCCAACGAGCATCATAGTAAGATCCTGGTGCCCCATCGCTGCCACCATTGCCGGCTGATAAAGCTGCGGCTTCTGCACTGTCCATTATGCGCTGTGTAACAAAATAATCATATTAGATTTGGTATGCAGGGTGATGAGTTAATGTTATTCAGAAGAAATCGTGTAGGTACCTATATGTGTACCCCCAATTGTGCATATAACGCGCAACACCGTTTATTTTGGGATTTACCAGAAAATAAAATCTTTCGGACATGGTAGGTAATGCATTGATATACAAAAAGAACAATAAATACGAGTACATAGTTACATTGATCGGATTGAAACAATAGCAACAAAACAACAAACAAAGTAACATGTCTAACGTAAGCCGACATCAGTCCCTAACGATGACAATTGTTAAGCCACGCGTTTGTAATAACTACCGGCTGTATTGCGACAAGTAAAAGTATTAAAAGCCCGCCGGTTTAAAATAAAAGTTTGTATTTGTGTCAACATTTCCCCTTTGCTATGATTTACAAGGGTTGAAACAGTCAAGTCATGGAGTGAGCCGCGGCCCGCGCGCACAAAGAGTGCCCGGATAAAAGCGGTAGACAATTGTCGGCAATTAGCCGGCGTGGAATTGGGCTGATCGATAGCTGCCTTTGTCCCACAGCCAGGCATTAGCGAACGATCAAAAATAATCAGCTCCACTCCCCCGCCACACCTTTCTCTTGCTTTATTGAAGACAGGACGTGTTTTCTCCAGCGCAGGCTTTTTATAAGCTTTTTGGGAGAGGTTCTGTCTTCATTTCAGCATCATAACAAAAGTTAATTTAGTCAGAAAATTTTGAATATAAAATAACCACCGCTACATCTATTTTCTCTTAATTTGATTTTATTAACCTTTTGTTTCGTAAAATAGGATTAGCAAGCTAAATAGGAATTTCAGTATTATTCTGAACGCAAACGGGATAAGTCTGTGTTTAGATTAGGTAATGCCAAAATATCGAATTAACCGAATTACAAGTTAAATATAGTGCCTACTCAGACAAAATCTTCAAAGAAAGATATTGTAGATAAGTGAGGTCGTTTCCAGGTCACCTTGCATGCAGACATTTGGAAATCCTGTGAACTCTGAGTCTTTGATAATAATGATAGGGGTTGCGTGATCTTAACGACCCAGAACAGATTGCCTCCGTAGCTGTATGTTGCTCAACGTCGATTGTATAAACTTCACTATCGTAACATCTAGGCCATTAGGGCACACCTATATCACACAATTAGGTAACTTTAATGTTTTCGAAACAAACCGCAGCTCGTTTGTAGTTTCAAACAAATAACTTAGTTGAAAATATGCGCTAATGTTTATACGATGGAAACTTTATCACTCCAAATTCGACGATCGAACTCGATCAGTAGTTCTGAACATTATTCTAACTAGCTCTTATTACGTATTCAGAAGGTTTAAAAAAGGTCAACAGGAAACACAGTTTATAAATGAGAGTTTTTAGTTGTGAGACGAAATAGCCCCATCCTAGGAACAAGCTCGCGAAGTGGGGGCGAAGTAATTAAAACTTGCACTGAGCTGAGCCCGCCTCCTACACCACTACACCGCACTTGCAGCTTCCGACACCCCTCGCTCCATGCTAAAGGATTTTTTAATAAAATTAATCCTTTGATAATAAGGGGAAAATCTTTTAATCTGCGTGGGACGCGATATATTTTTCAAAATTGAAACTCAGTCTCTTTATTATGACGAAGCTTAAACTTGCTCTATACAGAACTAAAATACAAAAATATTGTAGCTATAACACATTAGATACAAACGAAAAGTGTGCTGTGAATAACCACGATTCATGTCGCACGGCTAATAGAGAAAAGCAGCAATTAAATAATTACAAGACACCTCAAATATTTTATCTCGGCCATTAGGAGCGGCTCTGAAAGCGAAGTATTCTTGGAACAATGCTTAGTGCCGGCCGTAAATAAATTCCTTTTATTTTGTTTCAGCTACAGTTTCATTAAGTGCGAAATGTTGGCGTCGTTTTTTCTCCGTGCGACGCCCGCAGCGCAGCAATCCCCTCGATTTTTCAACTTTATTGTTGGTTGAGCTAAGTTCCGCCGCTTTCGGCCCACTATTGCCGAGTCCTATTCCCAAATTATTATGCGAACTATTCTGTTTGCGACCTTCTTGTGCAGACAAATGGAGTCTTTGCAAATGTTGTGCTGTTATATTTTAATAATTGCAACGTTATTTGCAATTGTTTGCTCAAGTTTGTTGTTTTAGTAGAGACAGAATTAATAAACTGCAAGGAATGCAACGTGCATGCTGTATAATAACTTCAATTTTAATAAGCAGATAGATAGGTTAACAGCATGTATGTCTCATTAGAGACGTTATTTGCAAGAAAATTCCAAGCAAAGACCGTTTCACAAAAGTATGTAAAAAGAGAAATACAGAGCCAGCGTCGATACGCCACTCTCATTTGTAGCAACCGGTAAAGATGAGGGGTTGAGACGAATAAAGCGAAGATAAACGCCTCAGATAAACTCAACGTATTCACTATGATTCCGGCTCGTTGGCGCTCAATGTGTCGCTATACACGACGCCTTTAAATAACTACCACATGACAAATATATGGAACATTTTTTGC
The DNA here is from genome assembly GCA_949091785.1 of Polymixis lichenea. Taxonomy (NCBI): domain Eukaryota; kingdom Metazoa; phylum Arthropoda; class Insecta; order Lepidoptera; family Noctuidae; genus Polymixis; species Polymixis lichenea. Next base: position 8,966,529 of record OX420932.1, on the reverse strand, counting down.
CAGCTCGAGCCTTCAGCTTAGTCTGGCTGAGCAAATACTTTGCAAACTTGAACGGAAACGTAAAGAACATTGTGATCTCTAAGTCACTACAAAATGTTCAAAGATAGCTTACAAAATAATTTTGAAATAAATTCAAACGATGAAGAGCTACCATTCTTTGTCAAGAGCGACATGTTTTCAGACGGGGTTAGTGAACTTTGCTCATGTCACTATATTATAGGGTGTGCACTTGAGTAACTACGAGCAATACAAATATACAGTTACGAAGCATTCTATGGATCCAGAACATGTACCGTCACCATTATGCTGAAACATCGTAGTTTAGCAGTGCTTATTAGTATACTCTGGGTAATTCATAATCACAACACCAAGGCGAGACATTCGTCACCTCTGTTAATGACCTGACTTAATTCATAATTGAATAGTTCCGCGTCACGGGTGTAGCATCCAATTTGTGTGCTTGTGGAGTGCTGTCGGCGTGTTTACGGAGGACGTGGTTTCAGAACGCGGTGCGAAGCGGTGACATACCTAATGCAATAAGTCTGTAGCGAGGAGCAAGCTGCTGCGGTCGTCTGTCGTGCACACATGATGATCCGATTATACTGCACACACCGATACTATATTTGTGTTCACTTTGGCTAGATGCTCTATGATGTGTGCAATGTTTGGGCATGTACTTGAGTTGACTGCAAGGGACAATTAAAGTTAAAAAAAAATGTCAAATCTTCCAGCTAGTTGTTTGTTATGGATCAGTATGAAATTATTTTAATTTTCAAATGTTTAAGCCAAAATAGTTCATACACATTTGATTCGTATTTACCAACTTATAGCCGTGGGTAATACAAAGCGATTTCAAATGCAATTTTAGATTTCCATAAATTTTACGTTGATTTAGCGCGCTGAAATGGTTAGTCGAGCAAAAGGAGTTATAGTGACTGTAAGGTATAGGCGAGTTAACCCTATTGATATTAATGGATTACTGTAATCTTAACTCAGCATTTACTGTTTTCACACGTGGGGTTAAGTGGTGCTTTAACTCTTTCATTTTTACTTTGTCTAGAAATAAAAAGCAACGTGTATGACTTATATTAGGCTGAGTTTATGTGCTGTAGCTTGATGAGAATAGCTGAGAGTTGAGCTGAATGGCGTGTGATTGGACAGGCCTTTGTAGTTGAGTTGTGTTGTGTTGTTGTTGTGTGTTTGTAGTAGTCGTTATTAATAAGTGATACTAACATAGTTTTAAGTTTTATTTACTAACACAAATTGTTATTATAATATGTATAATTAGGTTTTTTTTTTGCGTGGGAAATCATCAAATAACTTCTCCCGCTCTGGGTGGAGCGGGAGGGCGCATCTATGGGTGTTTGTAACCTGAAAATAAATGGTTTATTATTTTGACATTTATTTTATATTCTCGGCTTTTGAACTGGTGTGCTAATTTTTGGTGTATAATGTTGACTACTTGATCGTGTCTGTGTTTGTTGTCTGTTCGGGCTATTGACTTGCACGCGCCTGTGATATGCTGGATCGTTTCTGGAGAACTATTGCATTTCCTACATGTGTCATTCAAATTCTTTATGATAAATTTTCTGTAATTAAAGAAAATTAAAAATTAAAGAAAAAAAAGAAAAATTACAGAAAATCTATCCTGTATAGCAAGCATAAACCCTTCAGTCTCCTAGAAGAGTTCGCCACGATTTAGCCAAGCGTTCGACGCTTCGTTGTCGCCATTTGTGTGGTTAAGTCTTGGTGGTGTCTTCCGTGTAGAGATTTCTGGGTCCATACTAAAAGCTTAATTTTGTCGTCGATTGCTTTCTCATTCTCTGTTCAGATGTATCTTTGAAATTTAGGGGTGTTAAGTTTTGGTAGTGATGTGTTATCATTTTGTTAAGAATAGAAGTTTCGATTTTAGAAAAAAAGGATTCGTCGAAATCGAAATGCTTTTATCTGTCTATTGTGTAGGTTTAGAACAGTTTAAAATGTCAATTAGTCCTCTACCTCATTCTTTCCGCGGTAGTGTTAATCTCTGAAGACAGGCTCGTGGGTGGTGTTTATGGAATTTGGTCATTGTGGTATTCATTTTTCGCTAAAGGTTTCTCAGGTCGGTTTTGGGCCATTTGATTATCCCAAAAGTATATATGAGAACCGTTATGGGGAAGGTGTTAATCGCTTTGATAGTATTTCGAGAATATAGTTGCGTTTTCAGAATTTGTTTAGTCTGTGTTCAAATTGAAAAATATACAAAATAGTAGCCCACCGGTATCGGGAACTAGGTCCAAGCTACCGGCGGTCAGGGCTCCAGAGAGATGAACCTCCTAACAATGCGAGCCGTGTCCAGGAGTACTGTTTTCTGGATCAACCCCTTGATCCAGCTGTTCAACGAGAGCCTCCTTAGGTGTTGATCCAGGCTCTTTGCTATCAAACCATTGCCTGTTATGACTATGGGCATATGTCGACAACCTCGCGAGCCAAGTCAAGATACTTGATTGGTATATATCTTTCTCGGCTTTCACGAGGTTCCCGTCATGCGGGACCGTTATGTCAGCGATCATTGCACGCCGCTCTAGTCGATCCGCCACCACTATATCAGGCTTATTGGCAACAATAGTCCTGTCAGTGATGATGGATCGATCCCAGTACAGTGTGATATGTCCATTTTCGAGAACTGGGTCGGGCACATACCTGTAGTACGGCACTTCTGATTCCACAAGGCTGTATTTCAGAGCAAGTTGCTGGTGGATAATCCTGGCTACAAGGTTTTGCCAAGTTACAGTGTTATACAAGTACTCTTCGTTAGCTAGACGAGAGCATTATGTGTCTGATTGATTCTCCCGGACGGTGGCATGCCCGACAGATGTCAACCGTACCATCTTTCACGATAAATCTCCAGTAGTTGTTCGTCATCATAACTTCGTCCATAATTGCACAGACAAAACCTTCGGTTTCCCCAAAGAGGTCACCGAAACGCAGCCAGGCTACGGACGCTAGAAGATCTACATAGGACCCGGAACAAGCGTCCGTGAAGCTCGTTACTTATTATTATTTCCTTTATTTCAATAAATACATAAACATTTTTTTATATTAGAATATAAGCCAGCCCACCGGTATCGGGTTATATATACATTTATATTTAGCCTATAATATATAGGCTGGTGATTATGAAGCTGTAAACTAATTCTACGAATGCCACCGTGTAACTTTCGACATAAAACGAGCCAGAAGTCACGGATCTCATAAGTGTTATCTACATAGTGACAAGTCAACCGGCGTACTCCCCGTACATCAAGTTCGCGGCGGTTCCGCAATAAGTAATACCTAACAGTTATTACGACACACGTGCAAACACTTCCCAGTTGCGCGCAAGATATAGGTTTCAAAGTTACAAACTTGGAATTGTACTGAGACGTAGCGGCATGTTGTTTTACTGTAAGTCCCGTTATACTGTGACAATAATATGCGGCGCAAAATCACGACTGTAGGAACTTGGGACAGCAGTTTACACAAAATCAAATGTACAAAATGATGAAATAATCACGCGATTTTTGTAAGCTTTCATTTTATTCAGTCTTTATAAGCCTGTAAGTGTCTCACATCAGTGTAAAGAAATAGGCACTTCTTATACAGAAAAGGAACGATCATCGATCTCCTCGCATTCTCACTGCGGGTTGACGAATTTAGACTGTAATAAGTACAGGTTTCCACTCGAAATTCTGTAAGGTAATGGTACCTCTATCCAAGAATTAAGTAGCAACCTTTATATGAAATTTTAAAAGTAATGTTTATATTTGCCAGGTGTTAGAGCTGCCGTGCCTCCAGGTCACCTCGAGATTAAAAAAGGCATTGGAATATCAATTGTGAACAGCTTATTCTAGTTCAACGGGTTAAAGTACTACTGAAGTCCTAGCTTCGGAATATGAACAAACGTAATCCGACGTGTCGACAGAGCTCAACTCTAGGAAATCGCTAGAGCAAACTAAATCTATTTATGTTTCACATGTCGGGAACTTTTGCTACAACATGTAATTTGAAAACGTGCGTCCGACTGTGAATAGGTTGATAAAGTTTATGTGGGTATGTAAATCAGTAAATAAACCAAAGAGCGCTAATAAAATAAAATAGTAATAGGTGATGAAATTGTTTGAATATGAGTTTGAATTTATTGTTATAAATTCGAAAGTAACTCTCTGTCTGTACGTTACTTTTTCACGCTTTAACGGCTAATTGAATTTGGATGGTGGGTACCTACTATTTATTCCTGTAGCATGTTCCCATGGTACAATTTTCAACAGCCACGCGGGCGAAACCGCGGTCAGAAGCTAGTACCTAATATATGTCCGATTAACTTCATGTAATCAGAGCAATATGGTGTATTCTGAGAATGTAGGACGCTCTCAGCGGGTTTTGAAAAGTAAAAGCAATAAAAGTTTGAGTTTTATTTTAGTGGAGTACACTGTATGTATGGTAAAAACTTAATTAAATAAACCTTTTCATGTAACGTACCAATTTATTAGCCTCACATAATATAAATGTACCCGCTAATTTATTTCTAAAGTGAGCAATAAAAATTCATTGCTATAGTCACCCTTTTTAGTAAATTCAGATGTCATCGTAAAACCATCGACATACTTGTCACAGAACATTTACGTTATTTTCTCAAAGTAATTACAAATTGCTCGATTCGTGCGAGAATAGTTATGAAACTGAAGGGAAAATTTACTAAAGCAACTGAACAATATTTTTCAATGTAATGGCCTTTCACAATGTCAATCTTCTTTGCAATTTAGTCAAGTAAATCGCATGCCTGATCTCAATGAACTAGTTGGGTTTTGTTCTAAAGCAAAAGGCCGGGAAGCAGGTCTAACAATAACATGATTACTTTGTAAGGTTTATTAGAACGTAGTGGTCGCTAAATCGAGTTTTATATTGAAGGTAGCGGTGCAGGTCAATGATCCCCGCCCTCTGGCGCCGCCGGCTGGCCCTGCGCCCACGCTCCAACTATACCTTCGTATCACTTACACTTTCAGCAAAATACATAAGCTGCTTTAAAAATAATACTTTCCTTTCTAACAATTTTAATCAAATGTGTTGCTACATAGGTCTCAGGACTAACTTAGAATTCTTTTAAGCTTCACGCGCACCGCATTGTGCGCTTTGTCATAATAGAATAGGAACAAAAATGTAGAAGCCGCGCTACTTCCATTAATCTTTGGAAGGATTCTATTTATTTTCTTAAGTCGTAATATCTAAAGTATTTTCTGCTTTTCAACTGATGTTATTGCTTTAGTGGAGGATGCTGTTCCATTTCCGTCCTAAACATTAGCAAGGACTAGTGCGCTATAAATTGTGCTGTCATTTGATATGTATAAAATGTGGTATCGCAGTATCGGACCCGTACGGTAGTAGTAGTGCAGGCGTCGGGGCGCGCTTTAGAATATTGAGTAAGTACCCTACGGAATCACCGCTCTCTATCCTGGCGCGAGGGGCGCGTGCGAGCGGGACGGAGCACCGTCTCAAGACTGCGAATCAATAAAGTCCACTCGTATAAGTCGGGCGGTGCAGCGACTGGATATGGGTCACGGTGCACTCAGCCCCCGAGATGGTATTTAATAACCCTCTACACGCTCTGACAGATATTACTCGATCCTCCTTCCGTCCGCGACGTGTTTAAATGTAAGCAATGGAGCGCCCGGAAAGATTTTTAAATGCACTTTTAAATGGTTATGACATGACAAATACTGGGACGGCGTTTTTATCGTTCGCATTTTTAAGTTTGAATGGGCTGCAAGGAGGTGGTTCGTAAGCGACGTCGTCATAAATGTCGCATCGGAGATGATTGTCATAGCAATTTCCGGCACCGATTGCGGTCCAATGGCGTGAATTATGTCAAAGATTTCTTGTCACAAACAGCTGGTGTTTCGCAATTTGCTGATGGCGGCATTAGGGTCGGGCAAGTGCAGCAGTCTACTTGGTGTGTCCTCCCCCGCGTGCCCCTACACGGCGGGGCCCGCTCGCCCTGCGGCACGCCGCTGGAATTTGGCGGTGCGCCTTGCACTTAGGCTTGCTCCGGAATTTAAGCATACATATGTTGTATCGTATAGCGTGGGAAGCGTAACGTATTACCTCACAAGACGAACGGATATTGTGCTCGCTTGCGTGGCTTCCAACCCTTTAGCTCTCATACGATTTAATAAAAATAAAATACGTTGAACAGATTACTTGAACGGAGCCTAAGTAAAAGCAATAACATAAGTTACTAAGCTAAGAATTATAACTTTGGTACCTAACTATAATTCATTTATTTTCTCATCTAAATCCTTCTGGCATTGCTGTGTGGTTACCGTCTAAACATGAATTCTGAGATATAATAAACCTAATTTCTGGCTAGAGCTGATGCCCGTCCTTATATTCACTAAAATATGTTAGACTTTAGATAACTCTAAAGATATCTCAGAAGAGTAACGATGCCAAAATAATAACAAATGTGTGAGACATCGTCGTGAGTTCATCCTCCTAGGTTAAGCTTAACTTCGTAGCACAAGTAGTTTTAGCATAGTTGAAGAGTTATCTGCATAATTGGTAACCTTCATTGATAGTAATAATTAAATAATGCTGTAGTTATTATATAACTGGGCATTATATTAAGGAGACATAATTGAAGAACTGTCACTACAAAGTTCTGAAATATAGTGGCAGCATAAGTGTATTACGCTACTTAGCCATGTATTTCGTTCACAAACACTGTTTTTCCACTACACTACTAAGCTTTTAGTGTTTAGTTTGAACACAAGTCATTTCCTTTTAATGCGAACCACTGCCGAAAAGATTTATGAGTGGCCAGTAAGTTGCTACGAACTGCTACGCTTACCGCTACGAATAAATCTCTTGCTACGAATGCTCGTAGATGGTGGAAAATGAGGCAGAGTGACGTAGTTGAAAATTGTTGTGAATTCTAAATTGATTTGGTTAGTGTAGTCGAAGCAGGTATTCCAAGTATTTTATAGCACCTGTGTTCGCATAGTTGTGTCGTGCGACGTCGGGAACTTGCATCAAACACGCAACAAGCCCGCGGGTGTGTACCTCACTTGACGAATTGTTGGCGTTACATTACACGAATTAATGAGTTTATCATAGTTCGCGAAGGCATGCATCTATGAAGCTGTGCATCTCGTTACAACAAAACATTGTTTCTGAAATCTGTTCTTGCGGAATTTAATTTATGTGTTGAACAATATTAGGAATAGTTTAATGTCCACCACCACATCGATAACCGATCTTTCACCATGTACCACATTTTATAATCAGATTTCCTCACCTACGCAACAAGAACTTACTATTAGTCTACGAAAATATATGTATGTATGCGTAAATTAAATTTCCTAACGAAAACAATATGATGACCAATTAATTAATTAGACTAAATATTATATTATCGGTTCGATTCTGTACTCCTAGTGTGAATTTTCTGAAACTCATCTCAGGTGCAATCAATTTACATCCTAAATTCTATTCAATTAAAGTGCTTCGAAATACATTTGAAAGAGAGTAACATTATCCGAACGCGAGTAAAACGACATAATTCTATTTCACATACCGAGCTGGCAACGAACTCATGTTAATTCAGCCGTGGTCCCGTCGAACTTATGTATACTACCGATGCTTACCTACCGCAGGCAATATCATTAATTCTGGTAACCAGTGAATAACGCGGTGTTTTTATAAAATTTTAAGTAATGCAATTACTGCAGCTTTGCCCTTGTACAATAAAATACCGAATGAGCAATAAATTTTGAGAAGAGAGACATGAGAATGGTTCGGAAAGAGCAAACTGTCAATCTTTAATTATATGTTTGATTGAAAAAAAAAATGTAGTGACACACTGCAATATTAGACTACATTAAAAAACATTTTATTTGTGTAAGTTCTTTATTAATTATTGAGGTAAATGCACAAACAATTTTATGCAGTCCTTACAAATAAGTATCTACAGTAATTAAATACTCGTGGTTGCAAAACAGAGGTAATTAGCGCATTTGAAACTAGGCCGTTAGTTGTGTTGCTACCAACGGTTCATTGCACCACCTAAATTATTACATGAATGCGTAAAAACGTACATTCAAACCTTTTCATTAATATGTTTTCATCGCATTTACATTACTTATTAAAAATATATTAAGTAATCGATTTACAAAGGCCTGCGTCGTGCTCGTATAGACATTAAGCTACGCGATCTCTTAGACCGTCTACGAAACCTTGATTGTATGCTACGATAGTTAATAATTATGAATTGAAATGCTTAATGACTGTCTTGGATTTTGTAATCATGTGATATATAACTAGTCACAATAGTTATTATTTCTTAATAATTAGTTTAGTTTTAATTTACTTTAGTTTTCGGTGAAATGGCGTGATCTTAAAAATGTCTAATTTTCAGATTTTTTTCAATAATTTACCTTCAACTTTTAGGGCTCTGCAGGCTCCAATAGACTTTTTTTTTTTTTTTCCGGGTGGGAAATCATCAAATAACTTCTCCCGCTCTGGGTGGAGCGGGAGGGCGTGTCAGACTTTTACTGACTACAACCCACCCGTGTTCCCTCAGTTGCCTGTGTGCCAGGGGCGGCGGTATCTCTTTCGAACAACCCGCACCCCTGGCAGGCATCGGCCCTTGCGGGCCCCATCTGTTGCTGCTGACATCTCTTTGAGGCGCGCGTGGAACACAACGCGCCGTCGACCCGGGCTTGGTCCTTACCGGACAGCGAGCTACCCATTACTCGCCCTCCACAAGCCCGTGCCTACGGTGGCCGGGAATCAGCCTGGGATTCCCGACGCCCAGGGCGTCTCCTGCGAAGGCCACGGCTGTGAGGGCGCATGTACTGCATCTCCCTCACGTGCGCCGCCTCCCTCTTTGCGAGCATAACTGCTTCGCTGAAGGAGGCGACTGCCAGCCATGCCCTCTCGCTCCGTACCATGGCCTGGACCAGGGTCGGACGCGAGAGATCGCCTCCGCCGATCACCTCCACGAGGACACGGCGGTGCTCCGCCCAAGCCGGGCAGACCTCCACCGTATGCTCCACCGTGTCCTCTGGGCGATCTTCGCAATGGAAACACCCGGGCGTTTCCTCCCGCCCTATCCGAAACAGGAACCTCCCGAAACAGCCATGTCCGGTGAGGACCTGTGTCAGGCGGAAGGTGAGGACGCCATGCCGCCTCTCAAGCCACTCCTCAAAGAGGGGACTTACCGCCGCAATCGCGGCGTGCCCAGCACTGGGTTGCGACAATCGCACTTTCCACGTCGCCATGAGATCCTGCCGGAGCTCTGTCCGCCGTGCCGCGATTTCCCGCGGCACACAGTGGAACGAATGTATGGGAGCGGTTGGACGTAGACATGTCCGAAAAATAAGAGTAAAATTATGACAAACTAATGATGCCATCTTATTCGATTACTTAATGCCTTCATAAATTGTGGTGATGAATTTCTTCATAACTCCCATATTTCGGGAGTAATTTGAGAAAATGTGAAATTTTACTATGAAAATGAGTGTATCGAGCTCTCTCCCTCCTGATTCCGGGCTTGTTTCAAGTAGCGGTCTCTAATATCGTAATGCTATTACTAAGAGCTATATTTAATACTAAGACACATAGTGCGCCAAATGTGCACTTTCTGGGATAAAAGGAAATGAAAATTTAAAAAAAAAAACGTTTTTTCCCCATTTGTATTTACTTTAAACCGCAGACAGACTTATTAAGAGGTCTATAAATATATTATATATATATACAGAAATATATATTAACAAAAATATTCACAAGAACTGATGAGAGTATGACTTTTAAGTAAGTTGATAATAAATTACCTAGTTTCATTAAAAGTACAATAAATAATTAAGATGTAAGCTCTAATTTACTAAGTTACACATTTTAAAACAATAACATCATTTAATTATCTTCGTCATCATCATCATCATCAATTAATTCAAATTCAGAATCGATGTCCGCTAAATCATTTATGTTAACAAATTCGATATCACTTTTCTCAGAATCCGTAAGCTCATAAAATTCCTTAAAAGAAGATTTTTTTACAAACTTATTTCCTTTTGGACGGATACTTGTAACAAGTGGATCAGAAGACAGTAAAAGATTGTGCATAATATCTTCATTGCATGAGATACTGCTATGCTTTCGAGAATGCCCCTCTCTATATTTTCTAAAATCTTTATTTCTAGCCTCAGATGCCTCTTCGGATAGAAAACCAATGGGCACAATTGACATGTTCTGAACTATGTCTGGCCCATGCATTAAAATTTTATGAAGTGAAGAAGGCATATAATACCATGGGTATAACTCCACGTAAAGCTTAGCAGTATCAAAGCAGAACTCTCGGAATTTAGTTACGTTGATCTTCTCTCCTGATGAAATACACTGCAAGATCACACAGATTTTTCTTAAAAGCATAGCATCTATTCCGGTCAGTTCAGCAGATTTAGTGTAGTTTTCAAAAAATCTCCTTGCCGAGTTGCCATTGTTGGTGGATCCACTGCCTTGTTTCACAACATCGAGAAGTAAGCCCGTTTCTCTTCTTACAGCCTCTTGAACTCTTTTCTTCCTGTCATCAACTTGCCTTTTTGCTATATCACCCCTTACTTGCCATGATTTTATGTCTAATTTGTAGGAAATGTGTAATAAGCATTCCATTGAGCGAATCCAAGCGTGAAGGGTGCTTAAGCTATATTTATACATGTCCTCGTTTGCGTGTTTATCTTTGATTAACTCTAAATTATTCATTTCTTTAGGACAAGCCTTGCATATGTCACACACTGAAGCTGCTGTATTGGATATAATGGAATGAATTTTACCATCAATCATTGTCAACAGCAGTTGGTGTTTGACACTAATTCCATCAGTGATGGTGGATGGAGTTAAGGCTTCAATCTCTGCTTCGATTTCAGCCATCTCTCTCTGCACATTTTCTTTGGTTTCCTTTATAAACTTAAACAATATTGGCCGGCAAAATGAAGTGGAAGATGGTCGCTCGTTTTCCCAAATTGTTACACCTTTTGAGACGAGCCGCAGTGGTACAAGACTAATCATAAAATTACTAGCAAGATCGATTTGCTCATCTTCACTCGTCCTTTGATGATAAATGCTTTGGCTAGATGATCCGTCAAAACCCCATTTGCTGGTCAATACGAGCTGTTGATTGGGATCAACAGGGGTTTCTAACGACCTAATAAGTCTTCTTGAGGTTAAATCCATCAAGGCTTGTAATTTGATTTTTGCAGAGCTCTCTGTAACTGTGAGATCTTCTTTGGCCGGATAGCACTTAATTTTTTCTTTAACCAACATGTAGTAACTCGGGTATTGAAGAGCTCCTTCTTGAGTGTTGAAATCCCGAAGAGTGTTATAGCGCCATTTCGATAAGTTCATCGATACATAAAGAGCCAATGCCTTCAAAGGGGATATTTCCCGTACCTGAATTGATTTACCTTCAATGAAGGCTTTGATTTTTGAGGCCTCTTCTGGATTCTCCGTCAAGTATTTCATAACATAAGCTGTATCGCTTTGTCCTGCCTTTTGAAGCGCCCTTTCGGCCGAAAACATAATTTCAGCGCTGCTACTGCTGCATGAAAGACTATCTTCAGTGCGTCTTCTTTTTTGCCGGTTACTAAGGTCCTCAAAAGATTTACGAGGACTAGGATGTGTACAAGTTGAAGCATCAGATTTAGCAGGAGAAATTATGGGCTCGATGACGTCACTTATATTTTCTGTAGAAGGTTCCATATTTTCATTCTGTAATTCCGGCCATTGAATTGCAGCCTGTAGCCAAATCTCATGTTTCTTCCGAAACTTATCTGTGCTTCTTCCAGACTGTGTCCATTTTGCATAAATGCGGTAGCAAAATCGACGACACCAGTCTTTTAAACTTGTTTCAGCACTTTCACATAACTGAACACAACTGTTATCTTTTAAAACACTGAACAAATAGTTAAAGTCGCGTAAATCTTTATGTGCGCGTGCGCATAAAGCAACGTGAATATCAAGATTTGTATTAAAATTTGGAAAATACATTGCGAGATTAGCTTGGATACAACGAGGTGTAAATCAACACTGATTTTAAAGTTACTAATAGTGACCTATTTATATAAAATCCAGGTATCCCAGGTATCCTTTGTTAAATATTGCAAGGTAATTAGTTATTGTGATAATTAGTAAATGATGCATGCTAAATTAGTGTATTAAGAGCCATTTAGTAATTAAATAATAGCAATGTTCTTATCAGTAATCATTAGTGCATCAGTTTTATATGTAAACCTTAAGTCCCTAATTATATATCCTAATTAGCTTATATCTTCTCTAATTGGCTGCTCAGAAATGTTATTGTAATAAGGTAAACCTTTAGAAAAACGGTTTTAATCAACAAAATAAACAAAAAATAAAAAAATTGTGTTATAAAATAAACATCACTCTTTATCCCAGAAAGTGCACATTTGGCGCACTATGTGTCTTAGTATTAAATATAGCTCTTAGTATTAGCATTATGATATTAGAGACCGCTACTTGAAACAAGCCCGGAATCAGGAGGGAGAGAGCTCGATACACTCATTTTCATAGTAAAATTTCACATTTTCTCAAATTACTCCCGAAATATGGGAGTTATGAAGAAATTCATCACCACAAGTTATGAAGGCATTAAGTAATCGAATAAGATGGCATCATTAGTTTGGCATAATTTTACTCTTTTTTTTCGGACATGTCTACGTCCAACCGCTCCCATACATTCGTTCCACTGTGCGGCAGCGGAGTTACGCCCCGGCGTTTGGCCTCCTCGCGCCACTCCCAAGTGAGCGCGAGGACGTTTGCCTCCAGATCCCATGGCGGTATCCAATAGACTTTATTTATACGTTGTTACGGTATGGACTAATAATGTGGGGTAACAGCACTGACTTCCAAAGAGCATTCATCGCTCAAAAAAAGTGCATGAGAGCAATTTGTGGACTTAAGCCCGACGACTCATGTCGACTAATATTTAAAAAACTTGGTTTGTTACCGCTACCGTCGCTTTACATTTACGAAATATGTGTGTTTGTTATGAAAAATAAGCAACTATTTAAGACTGCAAATGATGTCAATCCTCGGAACCGACGAGATCCATTTAAACTAGTATTAAATGATTTGCCTAGACTGTCTAAATACAATAGTAACTGCTTGGCAATGTGTGTGTGCATCTATAATAAAATACCAAGGCATTTCAAAGCTTTAAATACAAAATTATTTAAAATTAAATTTCATAAGTGGTTACTCGAGTGTAGTTTTTATAGTTTAAAAGAATTTATAGATAAAAAATGTTAATGTTTTTTAAAAAAAAAAAACGATTGTTGTTGCTAAACTTATCTTTAAAATTTTGCATGCTATGTTTTATCCTAGCTAAACATGCTTGTGCCTCAATTTGTATTTAACACCATTGTATACCATGTTTTACGCAAATAAATATTCTATTCTATTCTATTCTATTCTATAATTTATTTAATTTTATACACATTTACATTAACTAGGCTTGGAAAAGCAGGTACTTACTCTTATAATGTAAATTTCTTACCCAACAAAATAAAATACTTCCCCCTGGTAACAAAATGGAGGTATACTTTTGTTTATCCGTATAGAGTGTATGAATATATTGTGCTAATATTTGGTATAGCTCCCGAATTTTCAATCTAACCTGTTCCATTGTAAATTTTTGTGTGTTTAAATAAAGCATGGTGGCAGGCGGGACCGCGCGGCAGAGGTTAGAGGGTGGGCATCACCCGCGGCTACTGTTTACATTATACCTATTATATTATTATGATTTATTGCTCAATCGATGCGCCACCCCGCCCCAGACACTCGGGTAATTTCACCGAAATGTTGCTAAAGTTCATGTACATGGAGGAATTTCAACTATGCTTCAACTTTAAAGGAATCAGATGCTTTGATACGGTAGAGGTAGGTAGGTACTGGTAAATAGTTTATGTAAAAATAAAGCAGAATTTATGTGAGAGCCTAAAATAACATGCTTTGTCTCTTGTGAGCACACCGCCTACGTCTTTCAGTCGTGTGTTGTTTTAGTATTTTTGTAAAGGACGTAATATTATGATGTTTTAAATGTTCTAAGTGTTTCGTGCTTTATTTCGAAGCACTTCAAAGCTGAAAAGACGAACTGGCGATTTGAATGGGATCCTACTAAAAACTCGATTAACAAGAAGTGATTGCAGCTCAGATGCCCAATGTAAGCACAAGGTATGTGTTCATTCAACAATGCGTCAAATTGGAAGAGCATAGTCAGAACGCAAACACAGCGACAGAGGAACGAGTGCATTCAGCGAGATTTGCCGAGGCCGCGCCGCACCGCGCCGAGCCTCATACAGCTCTTTGAATATCGCGTTTAAGCACTACCTGCTGTTTATAAACTATCTATGCCTATGTAGATACTACCCAAGTTGTTAAGTATTGACGGTTTCAAATCACAAGAAAGAGAAGTGACCTCGCATATATTACTTGTTTTCTCCTAGGGTTTTTCCTCGTCTTGTAGTATCCCATCGCACTTAAGGTGAACTGTAGGCGACGCGACGTAGCAATTTCTTTCAGTTTTTGATCGATTTCATTAGCACGAAGGCTGCTAGGCACTGAATTGAAGCACGTTGATAGAATTCCGTACCGGGTACAAATCACAAAACATTCCAATCCCCCCGGTTAATTGAATCCTGTAGGCCTTCATTAGAGATGGCGGGGGCCGATTCGACAAAAACGAACTTTTACGGAAAGGAGAACGTCGGGGTACCGACAAAAACCACAAATGACATTCGGGAGGTGGCACGGATCGAATAATTACGTCGGCGCGGCTCATGCTCAACTTGGCTTTCACACTCCAAACATCGTCGCTCCTTCATAAAACTTTGCGTACAACTTCTCACTGCCTGAATTATTACATATTTTACCAAAACGTAAGTGCTTAACAAACTTTGTTTAAGTGAAAAGATGACATGGGTACCTAAATACTTGTCGCGTGTCATTCTGTGTACGCAATCAAACACCAAAGAGGCGACGTGGTTTTATGCAAAACTTTCCTCAAAGAAGCCTTTCATACTTATAATATGTAATGTTGCATATAGTGAATAGAAAGAGCTCGCGGGGAGATTTATTCCCTCGAAATTGTCAACTTAGCATTCGACTGAAAGTTGCCCAGGCAACAGCAGACAGAGGACTAGTTGAGATTCAAAAGAATTCCAATATCAGTGGGAGCGGCAAATCGCGAAGACGAGTGTCCGCGGGCGCGAGCAGAGCGCGACGCAGCGCGGTGAGGCGCGGTGCGGCGGCGGCGCGGCACAACTTCGACAGCGACCATTGCTGAATATGTTAATGTCGGAGACGCCACGCTCGCTGTCGCCGCAATATCGTTACTTTCAATTCGCAACTCGCCCGCCTCATCGTTAACACATTCCTATTGAGTTTTATACCGAAATGGAGCTCAGCGGTTTTATTGCTTTTGTTACGCAAATTGGAAAGTGCCTATTTCTGCTTAGATATGTATAATTAAAATACGCGACAATTGCACGGTTACATTTTGAATGAAAGATTTAGCTTTATTATAATTAAGGCATGTTGTTAATTCCCTTTATTAAGATTAGTTTATTCCATCATCTGTTATTCATTCCATTCTTATTTAATATTGCTGGTCTAGATGTACCTATTGTACAGATATTAAAGCCCATATAAGGGAACAATCCGTTTAGAGTTTATACGTAACAGGCAATGTAAGCGTCGCTCGATCTCGACTCGCATGACAATTCACTTTGAAAGGATTTCTGTATTGTGCACTAGATTCACAAACACAGGCACCGCGGCCGTACGTTAGCGCTGTGCTGACACGACGAACGTACAGCATCCACTCGTTCCCTCACTATGCAATACCCCCAGCTTAAGTAAATTTTACTCACTACTAATTCAATTCAATTACCTCATTTTATTTACGTAGGAAGGCTTCCAGTTCCTAGTAGGGATTATTTGGTTAATCGTCGCATGAGATGCTTCAGTGTGCCCTACCTACTGGAACTAATAAAGGGTTTCAAGTTATGAGAACACGTTGTGGAGAGCTATCGTGGAAGGCAGCGTGAGATATTTTATGTTTTGTGATTAAACCTTGTAACTCTTATATCTAATAACGTTTTTTTAGTACAATATTCTTACGTTTTTCTTGAAATGTCTGCAGACACCGACTAGGAGAATAGGTCAACCTTTTTGGGGCAACATTGGGGCCCGCAGAAGATGTCTAAAACTTTATCCAGGAGGGATATGCACCCTAGAAGCCGTAACTCTTTGTATTGAGCGTATCGCAGTTTAGTGCTGGAAAAATACTTATGTAGCTAACTGTATCTGCATTATTTATAAAAGTTAATTACTATTATTTAATGGACTAGGTCCCATAATAATGCCGTCAGTGCTTCACTCACGCAAAACTTTGAATGTTCAAATTAATTGAACATAATCTAAGATCTGTTGAGCCAGAATGTCACAATGAGAAATTATTTTCGCTTTTTCTGACAAATAAAAAAGTGCTTTTGGGGAGTGTAAACAAAGGGACATGACAAAATACAAATGAGAAGCTTATCTAAGGCCCTTCATTTGTAGGCGTACTTAATATTTTATGATGCTTTAAATAGAACTCGAGGGATCCTCAATTGACGAGCTATGAACATTGTATACTATACAATAACTATATTGAATATGTGAATAATCTGCATACCTACATTAATATAGGCCCGGTGTTCGAACAGCGCTTCAATCCGTCCTTCAATATAGCAAAGTTCAGTAACATTCGTTGGATGAAGCATATATGTACTTTCCTTTTAGCTCCGCTCCTATCGTATCGTACGTTTAGCCAGTAAGTACTTAAATGAAAATGGATGAATAGATCCAATTTTATTAGAAATATTAACAATGTAATTTTAAATTATCATATTCTTAAACAGTATGACAGGAAAAATTGATTGCGGCTTACTGTTATGACATATAAGCATAAATAATATGAATTTATATGTCCAACCATCTCATGATCACACTCAGACTCAGAACATTATTTTATATCAATACTGTAGAATTATTTCATTGAATTATGATGTTAAAATATTTGCAGCGTACATTGTTTACCTAGTATTTATTTAGTAAATAGAATAAATAAATACATAATAAACGTGTTAATTTTTTACATATCATTTTGAAAACAGGCTGACATACGGAATGTATTTTGGTCAATCTGACTGATTTAGAACACTACAGAAGATGAGTGATGAAATAAATTTACCGAAAACAAATAATTAGGCTTGAATGTATACATAAAATAAAGCTACACTGAAGCAATGCGTGCTACGCCGTAGCTTATAGCGTAGTAAACGTAGTAAGCAGTGAACGCTACGCCGTAACTTTTAGTATTATAGCAAGCGTTTTTGAGAACTGCGGGGGTTTTTGTATCAAACTAAAATAGTTTTATGTATATTACGATTTCATTGCTTTTTAAAGTTCAAAATGACGGTATTTTATATAAAGTTATATTTATGTCAAGATTAGTGACTCACCATGACGGCGTTGATCTTGAAGTCCATGTGGTTCTTGACCTCTGCCGCCAGCTCACGCACCAGCAGCAGTCCATCCTTGCGCACCACGTCCACGTTGTATTCATGGTATTTCTGTGCGGACAATATTTACCAATTAATATGTTGTTCTAAAAATACACAGATCAATCGGTCTGTGCTTCAGGCTGCTGGGTTCAGTTATAATAAAATTGAAATTCTTTGCAGTTTCAAACAAAAACAAGCCTGCGACAGAACATTGTTTTATTTATATAGGACTAGCTTTTGCCAGCGGCTTCGCCCGCGTGTATGTCGGTGTATTATACATACAAACCTTCCTCTTGAATCACTCTAACTATTAAAAAAACCCGCATCAAAATCCGTTGCGCAGTTTTAAAGATACATACATAGGGATATAGGGACAGAGAAAGCGACTTTGTTTTATACTATGTAGTGATACAGATTTGCCTACCGCGATGGTCATTATGGCAACATTCCATAAATGCCTCTGGCGGGAAATCTGAACACAAAGTTTCAGAGTTTATGTAGACCGTAGTATAACCAATATAGTAGAGATATCATGAACTGCAACCGAATTATCTCTAATCAGCAAATACATAATAAAACATAACAATAGTTCACAGCAAATAGACTAGTGCAAGTAATATCTGCGTAGAACACGCGTAATTTAATGCTTTCACGAGCACAGATAAACATTGGCAGGCATGTAGCGTTCGCATAATTTGTGAAAATGACAACAATCGTGTCGCATTCGCGCTACATTACGCGTTGAGTTATTGGTTCCCAACATGGCGGCACGGCGCGGCGGCGCGCGGGGCGGACCGCGCGCTTCGCGGCCGAGACCTGTCAAATTTAAAAATGGAACGAACACATCCGGAATTTGGCGGATGCTGGCTGCCAAATTATTGTTATTCGGCAGAGGCGCCCGCTCCGTGCTGCCTTGTTATTGAATTTTGGATGTGCCCGATGTCGCCTTTGTTGTACTATCAAATCTAACGAGATGCGTCACTGTGCTTATAATATTTTTTTTAACGTTTCCACCGACCGCTTTGACAAGACCGCCGCTTATCTGTTGCGGAAACGTGAGCCTGCAATAACAGAGTTAACTCCGAACATCTCTTAGATTAAGGGCGAGCGAGGAAATAAAAAGGAATACAGCTTATAGATAGCCGGTAATACATTTTACGGAAAACCAGCTGCCGCTCAGTCAATAAAGTTCGTTTTAAGGGTACCATCGGCGGCGGATGGGAAATGGCGGAGCGCCATAGAGACGTCTGTCCGCTGGCCACGACGACTCCCCCTTCATATTACATAGTCTTCAACGACACCCGGAGATCCCATTTAATCGATAGCCTACTTGAGCTTTTAAAATGGGGGGAAAGTCCTGCTTTAATATGATATTTTATGATCAAAGATAATGATTTAACGTATGAGATCCATCAGACAGATAAATGCGTGTAAGATTATTGTTATTAATATTTAAATTATGTAAAAACAGTTGAAAATGTCATAACGTTAAGTTTGGTATTTTACTTACCTGTTCATTCCCAGTTTATCAAGGAAAGCCATATTAATTGCGTAAATAGAGTGGCTCGCTAGTCAGAGCCGAGTAGCCGAGGAAGGGTCGTAGCCGACGGATATTTGATTTGATTTCAACCTATACACGCGGCCTATTTGAGGAGCTCTAGGGCTGCCAATACCGGACTTGCAGCCCTGTGTATTCTAGTTTGGATCTTGGTGATTCTTGAATAATCGAAAGCCAACATAAGCATCATTACAATGCGCCTATGGTTTTTGCAATTCTCAAATATGCATACAATCCCTATACATTGAATTAAATGTAGGCGAAAAGGATGAAATATAGTGTTTTATAAAATTATTAGTCAAAAATATAACCCACATAACTAATTAAGTTTAATAATAGGGAAATTTCGATAACAAAATCATCCTATGACCTGTTTAGATTGTCGAAAGATATTTATTAATAAAAATCTGGTTCTTCGTTTAAAAATTGGAAGTGTCAATAAACAAAAAAAAGGTGCTTACGTGAGTTTAGGGCGTCTCGTGGGAGGGAGAATTTACTGACCCTTGGGTCCAACCCGCAGACCTGCATTATGTAAGGACGGGGCTGTTAATCGTCCCCCGTCGTTTATTATTTTAATGGAACTCATTTCAGAGCCTTAAAATTAATTACGGAACTGTGTAACGTAAACATACAAAACCAAACATTGGACATTCCCGCCAATTTTGTGTCACTTATCAAATAATGTTTATGGTGGCCAGTTATTTTTTTGTAATTTGTAAAAAGTTTTATGCATGGAATTGGTATGTACTTTAAAAACGAATATCACTGGTATGAGAAAAAAAAAATTGTCGTCAGTTTCTGTATAAACCATTATGATAAATATTTGTTGTGCAGCTATGATACCTTTGATAATACACTACTTAACAAAGTCAAAGAACACGTTATTATTTTAATTTTAACACTTTTTACGTAACATATTTTATATCCTTAGTACGTGTCCAGCGTGTCCTGTTGAGCACGCTACAGGAGTTGATGGACGCTACTGAAACGAACTCGTAGCCAAATTCTGAACTGACGGTATATAATTGCTATCGACATGCTAAAACGAAGAAGAGTAGTTAATTTAATACAGATTTTCGTCGTTTGATACAAGAAAAAAATGTGAGAAAAAAATGTATGGAAATAAAAAAAAAATATTTTCTTTTTAAAATTTAAAATTTAGTTTTCATAGAGGTTTTTTTTTTTAGCCTCTATGTAATCTATGTAGTATTATAAAACTTGAAATATGTAAGCGCTATGCACACCTATACGTGACAAAATCACTCTAGATTGTAAGTTTAATTGTTACAGTACCCCAAAAAATGTATTAGTGAATAAATCGTTGGAGTGCCATAATTAAATAAATAAAATAAAATCTAAAATGGTGCCAAAATCTAAATGTTTGTGTTAAGAAAATACCGCCTAGATAACACTGAATGAAAATAAACATTCCTAGTAACCTTTTTAGTAATATGATGAACCTTTCAAGGCATTGGCAACGGCTTTGGATTGGGGTGGCATGGTGAGTATCAGGTGGTCTTTCATCATAGAATATCACTCCATACTCTGGAAAGATGTGAAAAAGCATTTCTTTCGTGGTCAGATTTTGTCAAAGGTTTAAACTGAACGCTCTTTTACTCACCTAATCCCATGCATGCTCTATGGGATTTAGATCAGCAGATTAAGCAGTTCACTCCAATAGCGTGATATTTCGCAGACACCAGCCTGGCGGTGTGTGAACACGCATTATCTTGCGTGAACAGGTAATCTTGGCCATATTGCTGTCGATGAGGGATGCCTATAGGTTCTACAATCTCGTCACAGTACTGTTCTGCATTTAGATTGTCTCGTATCAGAACGAGGTCCGTACTTCCACCCAGGCTAATTCCAGCCCACACGAAAATCGTTCTACCAAATGAGATACGAATGAGCTTCCTGAGGATTCTGGAGTTGACTCTGATGATCAGGAGTTCACCAAATACGCACTCTTCATGAATCGGGATGAATTCGAAAGCGCGACTCATCAGACAAATAATATGAGCCCACTGAGTTATCCCACAATAACCGACACTCTCATTTTCCGCGTCGAATAGCTAGAACTCTAAGCGGTCTGTGAGCGTGAGGATTAACTTCATGCAATCTTCTCCTGACGATTTGGTCACTATTGACTGGTGCTGAGACTGGAGTCTTCCTACCAGCTGGCGAGCGGTGATTTTGCAAAAAGCGGTCTCGTCTCTGAGTTGTAACCCTGTACCTTCGTCGGTGACGTTCTGAATTATCTCCTTTAGCCCTGTGACGCGCCTATAATCGGCAAAGTAAGCTTGACTGTGTATTGACAGCGTCGCTGGTTTCACGTTGACTGCGCCCTGCTTTCAGCATACCCACAGCCCTAGGCATATCTCCCCTTCTCTTATGACGACCTGACATTACGCTCCAGAGTGGCAAAGGTTACAAATAAGCAGCGAAAATGATTTTCACAAAAATAAAACCATTGTGCACAGTAATACGTTTCAAAACGCCGTACGCTGCGACCAAGTGAAGTTTTCCCTCCTTATTTCAAGATACTTTTTTTATGTTTAATTTTTATGCATTTCGAACAATTATTTAAAGCAGGTTCAACCAACAATTTTTTTGTGGCCAGTAGGTATTTCTTCTAAAGAGTTTCTTAAATAACTTGATATTGTTGGCTTCGTCCCTAGAGTTTGTTGAGTAGTGTACTATCAAAACAGCCAAGGTAATCAGAATCGAAGAGGAATAGTCGGTAGCTATTTATTTATTAAACTTTATGCACAACTATAAAATACTGTGCAAAAGTGCACATAGCTAATACCTTAAGCATTTTCTACTAGTAAACCATATAGTGATGCAGAGACAAAATTGGCAGTGCAACCTAATGTATAGACAACTCGAAAATTATTATAAAATACAAGAATAAATACTAATACATAGATTAAAACTTTTTCCAAAAAAAAACAACCGACTTCCGAAAAAACACTACAAAGTGAAAAATAACTTTAATTTTGGGAGGCGGTGACTTTGGATATGTATTTAAATTGTTTATCACCGCCGTTTTTTATTTTTCACTTTTTAGTTATAGTACCTACCCCACTAATTTGAAATTTCATCCTTGGGGACAAAACAATGCATATTTATGCGATAGCAGCAATCGCGGTTTATTTACTGTTCTTTTTTGAAGAGTTCCGTTGTCTATCTCCAAAACGCATCATCAGATCTATATGAAATTGAAATGGGACCACACGAGAAGCACGAGCTTTCAAATAAAAAAGAATCATCAAAATCGGTTCACCCAGTCGAAAGTTATGAGGTTACAAACATAAAAAAACTCCTCCTTTTTTTGAAGTCGGTTAAAAATACATGGCTATAACAGACATTACAACGCCCTGTCTTAGTAATAAATGCCAAAATTCGTCGAACATCATCAAAATAGACAATTTATTAGGCAGTGTTGTATTTAATACGTAATTTAATCGGTAGGTTGGTCGGGGGAGCGCCGGGCACTCCGGCATCACTGCGGCGCGCGGTTGCATAACGCCCGCGCTCCCCGCCTGAGGGACGCCCGGACACATTGGCTAACAAGGAACCTAAATTCAATTAAGGCAGTTAATTTAATCCGCTTTGTGTGTCAACACCACCCTCGCGGACCTATGATTAATCCTATATATTCAACTATTTTAATTTATTTCAAGGAGTTGGTGTACAATTTGATAATACTTTGTTAATGTTACGAGGTGATTAAAAATATAAAAATAATATTATCGCCTAAACAAAATAGAAACGACAACACCTTGATTATGATACTTTGAAGCATCATTTTTGTACAATTTCTTATTTTTGTGATAAGTACTGGCATTCAGACTTTGCCTAGGGGTAAAATGAGTAAAATTGACGTACTGTTACAACTAGAGTAAAAAAGATGACTTACAAATCGCTGCTCATATATGTCTCATCATTAACTATTGACTCACCTACTTCTACTAAAATCACAGTGACGCTAAAACCACTTTACGAGAAAAAAAAAACAACCCACGCCTACACGCCGTGAGTCAAATTAAAAAACTCTTGTCTCTGAGCCGAACCGAGTTATGGATAGCTGAATGAATGGCACGCCGAGCATTTTCAGGGGTCATCGTCCAACGGTAGCCGTACTATAGGAACTTGGAGTACTATAGGAGTATAGGTTGGAGATCTGCTTCATCTACGAATATGGCTTCTGAAGAGCCGTATTACAGAGTATTTGCAAGTTGTTTTGTATGTAGTGTTTGAACGTACCTACAATATGAATTAATTGACTTTTGAGCGCTACAATAACGCCTCAGATCTGTACTTATAAATTTGACGAACCCTGAGGTTTTCACTGAACTAAGGCATATGTGGTTTTTCACTAACAAAATGTTGATAGACCCGTATCTGGAACAGTTGAATAATCAACTATCTTAAATAATAGCGGTACAAACGCGGCGTCACGGTCGGCTGCCGGTTCGCCGGTCCGGCGTTTCTTGCCCACACCGGACAGGATTTGCCACTCCGCCCGGCCGCATTTGTGCGTACTACGCACAAGGGAACTCCATTTGCCAACAAAAAATATGTAGTGAAAAGGAAGGGGTCGCCTTGTGTGCTGTACTGGTGTACAATTCTAAGCGAATTCCAAAACACGAGCCGATGGGAAATATATTAGGTGGGCGCGCCTCTCAACAGTTCCGAATACATAGGATGGAAATAAATAATGGCGGTGGTCGCGGACGAGCCCCGATCGAATCCGTTCACACCCTGTATGTCGACATGATATATGAACATGGATGGACTTGATCTTGAAATGAAATCTATTGTTATTATGGGGAAAATATTTGTACTACTACATAATGTTTTTCAAAAACGTCTTCCCTTTTAATAATAAAATTGAGACTTTTGGACGTTATGTTCCATGATTTTTGTAAAATTATGTTTGAATCTTTACGAAATCTAATTCATTTGTAACTGAATTGAATATTAATTAATAAATTTTCACAGAAGACACTAACTCCAGTAATAGGACGACCGCGGGATTATTGTTTCTGTATGATTGGCTAACCCTCGGGACGTAGTGGGGGCTTATTACTTAGTTACATCTGAAGTACCTTATCATTCATGATCATTTCAGCCGAAAGACGTCCACTGCTGGACCTATGTCCAGCCCAGTGTTATGGCAAAACCCCCCAATTTGGGGGGTTTGGCCATAATGGCCACGCTTGGCAGGAGGGTTGGCGATCGCAGTATGGTGGTTAAATGCATAGAGAACGCTGCTGCCCATTCTCTAGTAAGTCCCTTAGTCGCCTCCTTCGACACCCATGGGAAGAGATGGGATGGTGCTATTCTTTACGTCCGGCATCAAACGGAACGGAAGTACCTATGTTGAAATATTTAAACCGATGTTCCATGCAATTTGCATCCTTTGCAGTTTATTTCCGTTTTACCATGTTTTTGAATACTTTTAGAAGCCTCTGTGAAAAGAATATCATAAACTCGTTAAAAAAGGAAAATTCAGAACTTGTAATCCTTACTAATATTATAAACGCGAATTACTAAAATTATATATCTATCTTTTATGTGTAAGCCATTATCGCCAAAATACTAAACCATAAATACAATAAAAATAAGCTACTCGAAGTACTAATCCTGCGCAGACGAAGTCGCGGGCACCAGCTAGTAGTCAAAAAAGGAGTTGCAAGAAATGTTTTTAATTTTCAACAAGAAAATGTAACTAAATATTAAAGCAGGAAGATATTTTCATGTAAAAATGCGTTTAAATTTCATCAAGAAAATTTTAGATAGGTAATGAACAGAATATTTTCTAGTTTTTTTTTGATGAAAATTATATATTAAAAACTATTTTGTGATGTAATACAAAGGAACCAGTGAATTAAGAAATAATTTAAATTAAAAAATATAATTAGTATGAACATGAACAAGAAAAGTTTTTCCTTGAAAAATATTGAATAGATATTACATAAATGTAATTCACAATTACAAAATAATTACAATTTCCTAAATTAAAAGTTCGACCAGTTTTAGAACACTTTTGTTCGGGTGCCGTCGGCTTTCGTCGTCAGGCGTCGGGAAGGACGGCGCGGGCGGCTGCGCGGGACAAGGAGAGGGGCCGAGGGCCCAGCACACTTCACTAGCGAAAGCAACCGACGAAACACGCGCGCTTTCCATTTCTAATATTGTACATTTCTTTTGGATATACCTTAACAGATTATACAGTCCACTGCTTTCATTTCAAAGTCCATTTTAAGACCCTAAAAGATGAAACTATCAAAATCAAATCAACGCGATGTTTTAAAATAGCGTTTAGTACCATAAACATCGAAAGAATCACACATCATCATTATATGCTTAGCATTTTCCCAACTATGTTGGGGTCGGCCTCCAGTCTAACCGGATGCAGCTGAATACCAGTATTTTATACACCGTGACATTTAGTCGTCTTATAACCGTAGCCCACTTCATGTATCCAATGACTACTAATCATTTATTTAAAAAAATGATTACATTTGCATGTAAAAAAAAAAACATTCACTAAGACGCATGACGTAGTTTGAAACATCCTGTTATGGAGATGGAATTAATGATGGAATGTAATGGTAGGCAGGTAGATATCTTCTACCGTTTGATACGTAAACATTGTTAACAGGGAGGGTGTTTCATGATTCTAAAGCATTATTTGTAATTATTTGTACCTATCATCTTAATTAATGGTAACAATGTTTTAATCGCGCCTAGAGGTATTTTATGACGGTTTCATTGAGTGGACCACCTATGTAAGACGACTAAAATGTCACGGTGTATAGAGCGACCGCCTATCTGACCTCCACAACCCAGTTACTGGTATTAATATCAGTTTTTACTCTTTAAACTACGAAAATACGACCATAAAGTCAGTACCGATATGTAACGCAAGGAGGGGCGCTTTTCTGATTTGGGAGAAGTTTTAAAAATAATGAAAGGTGTTCGTTGCTATTATTGTGGACTACAATGGGCCGCGAAAACAAACGCTCTCCGGCTAGTACGCACTTTACTCTTGTATGACTTTGGCTTCTGTAGATAGCTGTACAAGATCTATAACTGTTACCTGCAGGTGTTTCTGTTTAATATGCTAATGAGCACTTAATATTTTCTGAAGTTCAAAGTGATTCTTCATTTTAATTAGTCACTTTCTCTGCTTAATATTTGTTGAAACATTTTGGGAAAAAATCCAGTAATTGCTTCTGTGTAACGTTTAAAAGAGTTATGTTTTCATGTACCTTATCACAGCTCTATTCAATGAACCTGTCGTTAAAATGTATTACGCAGGTAATTCACCTCTGGGGACAAAGTGTCGTCCTCACCAATTAAATTTAAATTGCGACGGCTTGCCAAAATGCCAAACTTTTAATACGTAGCAGCGATTAATTAAAAATGTATTACTAATGAAATTTAAGTTTTCGAAAGGCAAGACCGAAGCGAGCCGAGCGTCTTGGAATTTCATATTCTCGTTAGAATGTCGAGATTGAGAGTGCTGAAGATTCATTTCACTGTAAAACTTCATTTTGAATCAGATTATTGCAGCAGTGAATGCGTTTTTAAAATATGTTATCGTCATTTGATTACCTATTTCGCGAAGAGTTGCTGTTCTGTAGTTTCCGATTCAAATGATGAAGCATTTATAATTATATTACTGGGTATATAGGACCGTGGAATATTAAAAACAACACTATAGCCACTATAGGTAACAAATAAATTATCACCGTTTCAAAGAGTGGACATTCACTGCTGTATACCGGCTTCTTAATAATTACATTGAACAATCAAAGGAAAAACTTTTTCGACATACTTAATAATCATACTAATACCCAGGCATACCTATATTCTCTATAATCCACTGATACAATGCCTTGCAATTTACTAGGCATCAGTTCTGCAACGCTACAATAAATTAAGATTACCCCTAATTAAACCCTAACAGTAATTACCTTAATAAAATTAAGAGACCAAGCTTAACAAACTCCGCTAATTTCAATTGTCCACTTGTAATCTTTTGAAGCGAGTGTCGCTCTCCGGGCTGGTTCCGGCGCACGGCCGCAACTAGCGCACTCTGGCGGACGCGCAGAGTTTAACCTAATTTGATTGTAGAGTGAATAGTGAAGGCCTGGACCTTCACGAAGTACTGGGTTTAGATCGCTCGTCTCCCTTTGTGAGATGTGGGGCAAGGTAAACAACAGACACAAGGGAAGAAATTAATGTGTCGCGACTAGCGTGAACGCAGGCCTATTTTGTTTCCACGTAGTATGTAGGGAGTCGATTTGTGTTCGTAATTTTTTTACTGGGATTGGCTAAATTTAAACAAGCCCTTGCAATTTGAATCACAAATTAAAAAATAATGAAAATCATTTAGGTACCCTTGATTTGGAGTGTAACTCCGTCGACTAGGAAAACTTATTGCAAGTATTGTAATAAGTTTTTATATATTAAATGTTCTTAAGGTCTGCCCGGCAACAATTCATTTAATCAATAGACTAACGACCCAAAAAGCTTTTATTATCAGTAAGTACAAGTAAACATTAATAAAGAAACTACATTAGATAGAAGCGAACTCACGTAGGAGTGAACAACAACAATGGAGCAGCTAATAAATAAATAGCAAAGTTAATAATATAAATGATTTATTGAAGTGATAGCGGGCAGGGTACGGCCAGGGCACAGGGTAGGGGGTCGATCAGGCTTCTAATATTGAATAAGTTGCGATGGCGAAGTTTCTCGCGAAACATCACATTATTACTTGGACGGCGCGATGTACACGGAATTTTGATTGTTTTATTACAACGGGCAAGACGTAATCACGGTGTTACTTTCGTAAAGGGTTTTACAATTTATCAATTTTACCTACTTTTCCCATATAGAGAGTTTCATAACACATATCGATTCTAGTTCATATCGATTTAATGGTGTCAACGCTAAGTAAATTGTAAAGATTTTTTAAATACCTAACTAGCCAATCGGTGGTTCTCTTAGCTCATTTGTCATCTGATATGCGAAAGACATGTCCGATGGGGTCCCACTAACTAAATGAACGACGATATCATGGCAGGCCGAGACGAAAATGGAGGGACGAGCTTGACTGACCGAAAGGACTGACCAGCACTAGCAAAAGACAGAATTGTATGGAAAAGGGAGAGGGAGCCCTTTGCTTTGCCGTGGGACAATACAGGCTAGTAGATAGATACCCACCAATTTGCCATAAAATCAACAGAAATAACCCATAACATCACTTTTCCTATTATTCATATCATTTTTATTGATGACATATTTACATATTTTTCACCGTTATCATAATTCTACGTTATCATGAGTTTCAATTTTAGAAGTAAAAAGATAATAATGGTATTTGACATAATTTAGCTAGTATAGCTAAAGTTCGCTAACATTTCATACATAAAAGGAAATTGAATTTCTTTGAAATAATATACTTATCTTACCAACTTCAGCGCAGTATCAGACTCATAATAACTGAATATTCATATACATAGGTAGTGTAATAACAGTCGTTCCACAACCCGAATGGTGTCTAGACTAAATAAATAATTTAACAGACAAGTAATGTATTTCAATTTTTTCAAATTATCTTTAAATAAAAAGTTATTGCGACGAGAAGCTTGCAGTACCTACTAGGAAGAAAATGACGAGATTTTTTTTTCAACCACTAGGGTTTTTTGTTTCAATGCTAGAGTTTCATAAATGATGAAAATAAATAACAGTAGGTTTGCATATACTATGACTTAGTAATTTGTTTCAACATCTGCAGATACGTTCCATCAGTGGCAGCCCTAAGCCTACCAAAACTAGTAAAAGGCCCCACATAATAAACATTACAAATAGCATCTAATTGAAACCATTAAGCGATCAAGATGCATCGATAAGTGACTAATACTGTGCTTTAGTAACAGTCGCTGTATCCCTATCTCTGGTCGGACACGTAACTGGGTCGCGGGCTGTGGGGGTGCCCGGGTTGTCGGGGGTGTTTGGGGCGCTAGGGGGCGCCACGGGAGCGGACTCGTAGTTTTTGTACGTACGCGTCGGACCGGCGATCCGGCTTACTTGCTACACGCTCTCTCGCCGCCTTCAAGAGAGAAACATCACACGTACCTCCACGCACGACTCTCAGGAAATGGAAACTTTTTTTTGTTTTCAGTCCGATTTTCACGTGCGGCTTTTACTACGAATGCAGAACTTGACGTTTACTTCTCTTTTTGCGAACCTTTTTTCCTATGTAGGAAGGGTTTACAATGTATGTGGTTGTACTTACGTTTTGAATTTGATTCATTTTAGTAAAATGCCTTCCGAACTCCCATAAGTCGACGCCGAATTTTAGCGCCCAGTTTTTGACTCTGTAACAAAAATGACAATTTTAATGAAGGTTTACAGGGCTTATATCAGTATTCACAGAATAAGACGAATGGTAAAAAATAAGTACAAAATTGAGGAAACAAATTCCCTCGATTCTCAGAAAAAAATTAAACATTTATCATAAGTCTGTGACGGGGAAGTAAATGTGATCGGGGAAGCAGGTTAAGCATTTTTTTCCACTTCGTCAAGCACCCCTGATTCGGTAGGAGCTTACTCGTACAATTTGTATTTGTCGCAACACGTTCAAACGTATAGCCATTGTCACAGGATGAGACCAATTTAATGAATGTCTCGATACCTGGCGTCGGCGTCGTGTCGTCACCCAAAATGTAACTATTAATAGCTACTATTAATAAAGGGTTTTTATTATATAACCCTACCTGATCATTTTTTCCAATGGGATTTAAGTTTTTAATAAACCACTTTCAACGTGTAAGCTTTCGAAGGTATTTGTTTATAAAATCGTAATTAAGGTTTATTTCAACCGACAAAGAATCATAGTACAATATGTATGTACGTTCAAAGTTATGTAGTCTAACTTAAAAAAAAAACATCATTGATATTTGTAGCTGCTCTTTATCGCGCTCATGTCTAATACAAAGGCACACATGAGTTTAAACGACTGGTTGGCAATCACGTAACCATTAGGTAACAAAGTGCAGTTTTATACTTTCAGGAAATATGGCCATTCCATTATCGATAAAAGTGTTAATATATACATTCAAACTAGGTAAGCATTCGTTCAAATATATGAAGTTAAAATTAAATCACTCTTGTGACTCCATTCAGCTTCAGGAATAGCTTACAACATTGCTATTTTAAAATGCTACCCGTCATAGTCTGAATCTCGCTCGTCGGAACTGGACCACTAAACCATTTGTATGTGTTGTAGCTCAGTTTTTTATGAATCGGCCACACTTTACTACGAGATTTACATTTTTCCGCTAACGTATTCACTAATGGATTAACTAGTTGCCAAGAGTTGTTTTAGACCAATCGGTGTCCCCTAATGAAGTCTATATTATTAAAACTTTATTTAGACAAAGAAAGCATTTTTAAGGCACATTGCTGCGTGCAAATATAAAAACTGGAGTCCAAAGAATTTAACGAAAATAAAGTATAATAGTAATTTACGTGGGTACAGTTTTATAATACTAATTATAAAAGTAATTTGAAGCATGTGAACTTTAAACTATTCCAAATATGAAAATGTTCCCTCAAAGATATTTTAAGGCTAAATCTACTTAAATATTTTCGCATTGAAATTCTAAGAGCTGATTTAAAAAATCCAATTTTATGTGGAGGAAATTCCGATTTTATACATAATAAAGCTGCTTTTCCATCCTTTAGTATTTAGTAGACTTTAAAGCGTAGATAGACATCTATGCGAGATTATCCTATCCCTGCCCTGAGCAGTCCTGTGATGAGAAATCGATGGAAACTGCGATGCACCGAAATGAAGAACGAGAAGACGTCTAGACTTTATGCCATAAACCCTTCGTTACTAGTCTTCTTAGGATTAGAATAACTTTGAATCGTTTCATATTTTGCTACAAAGTTATAATATGCAATGTCTCCGCTTTGAGAGTTTATTCCAAAAGAGATTGCTGTATCTATCCTTTCAGGTTTCTGAACCTTGAATATATTGTCACAATCTTATTATCACTGATATGGAAAAAGTAACTGGAAAGAAAATAATAAGGGTTTGACTTCCCTGTAGATAGCTAATGGAGTGATTTTTTTGTGTACTTTATCAAAATGTCTTCGGAGTCGTTTGCAATGTTTTCTGCTCTACCCTGGGCGTTCTTTTATTCATTCCTTTTCTGACCGTATCACGTTCCTATCTAATTTAAAAGATCTCGCTGATAACATAAGTAATAATAAACGAAATGTAAAAGACGAGAACGGTTCAGAGAATTTTTGGGCAAAACTTCGTTCTTATTTCCTTATTCCGTTTCGTTTAATTCAAGTTGTTCCACAATGTCCTCATTAGCAATCAGGGAATGTTTCGCGGGCATTGTTCGCCCAAGTTCGGCCGTCACCGGCACCGGTTCGGAATTTAGAATTATTTAAAACGTTCGTTTGGTAGCCGGCAGGTGCGCCGCACGCAGCCGGCGCCGTCTCCCTGCCGGTAAACGGCATACGGGAAGCTTCTAGCATCTTCAACAAATCTCTTTTAAGACGGTTATGACTGTCCCGGGCTGTCTTCTAAAAATCCCAATAATATCATTGCTGATAAAACGAATCAAGGACTTCTTTACATATTGCCACTATGGCTCATATAATAGGGTATTTGATCTGAACTAACAAGAAAATTTTGTTTGTACTTATGTTTTCTATTAGAACTATGACATTGGTTTGCAAAACGGAGAAAAGGGTCTTAACACTGCAGTGATCCGCTTAAAATATCTTGTTACAGTAATCCGTTTAACCCTGGCGCTGAGCATAGGGTTTCGTCGGCCGGGGGGGGGGGGGGACTTTGTAAACCGATTTACGTTTCACCTGAATTTAATATCATTCCTTTGCGTATGACAAATTTCTGTTTAAAATACTGGGACTTAGTGAAACGTGGGCAAATTGAACCAGAGCAATCGGCGACATCAAAGCGACCTTTTAAATTACTTATCTAATTTATGATTGCTGTTTAATTCGGGGTTGATCGTACCGAGGACCTTTTAATTTATTATGATTAAACAAGAAACGATGGCGTTTCTAACAAAACGAGTCGAACGAGTCTCGAGAATTGAGGAAAATTCTCACCCTCCTTATTTTGCTGGAAATGTTGAAAAGGTATTGTTATGAACTCTTAAATCTCTTTGAATATTAAAGCGATCGATTCGAATTAGGAGCCGAGGTATTCAATTAAGTGTCAAAGTAAATTAATTAGAGATAGAAACCGATGATATCTCGGTTGCAGTGAGTCGATAACGGTTGTTTTATTAATCAGTGTCGGCGAGTGCTGGTAGACAGGGTGTCAGACGCGCTGCGCCCTTACGTAAGGCAGCCTCCGAGTCCGTAGTACGAGCGACGTCCCCGCGCTCCCGCACCCCCCGCCCCTTGAGCCACGAGCCCCCCCGTGCCCCGCTCTAGATCAATACCGGAGCCGGCGCCTTTGACATGTGCCCCGCGCCGCGTGCCGCTCAGCAAATATTTACGTTGTGGAAACAGATCATAACTAGTTTGATTTGCCTGTTTGTTCGCCACCCGCGACACACCCACAATAAAATCCAATTTAATTGACAAACGTCTAATTTTTGTCTCAATTAGTTTTACTTGATTGCTCCTTTTTTTGCGGTCTAGTTTTTAGTTTTTAATGTTCAGTTTTTAAGCTAAAACTTAATGAGTATATTCACTGAACATCAAACGTCAGAGTTATCATTTTAATTCAGATGAAACTGTTTTGTGGTTCAGTCACTTTTAACTAAAACGTTGATACCACAAGCGGTGTTGGCCAATTATTAATAAGCCGCAATCCAATAGATAAAATAATCCAAATTCATTTGTACTCTGAATTAACTACATTAACGTGAAATGTACTACTTTATTTTAAATATTCAAGTGTTGCAAATGATAACATGGCTTTGGCTTATATTTTAGTTTTAAACCTACTAATAATGATATTATTAAAAATAAGTTTATTGATGAAAGTGGTATACTTATTTTAAATATTTGTAGCATAAAATTAAGGTAACATTTTTATATGACCTCATCTGTATTCAGAGAATTTAGGTAATCTGAAGGGATTTATAAAAATAACTAACTATTACTATACTTGCATAATTAACTAGAACTGAAAGTATTCACCCGCATTGAATGTCGCACTCGGTACACCGTGCAATGACGGCGTAGCAGATTGAATGCTACGAGATGCTACAATCGCTACGAGCCTACGCCGCTTGTGCGAATTGTCTACGCTTCTACGAAACAGTTAATTGAGTTACGATTGTAACTGGCACGGACTTTAATACCGTCATTAAAGGTTGTTGCTAGTTATAGTGCTTTTAAGTTAAAGCAATTCTATTGTTCGAAATGTTTTGTTACGAAATAGACTAACAGTTTTTTGTAAATGTAGTTACTGAAGACTGGCCAGTGTGCTATACCTAACTGGCTAGGTAAATTGAGTTTTTCCGGATTTTTTTTTGGTTTTATTGAATCTCAACAAAAAATATTTTTTTCTTGATATTTGTTTTTTTTAAACGTGTATCAAAAAAGAAAATAATGAGTTGCGGGATAAACTCCATCAAAAAACGTTACATCGGCAGTAGGATAGAATGGTCGTACGTTGATCTAGTGGTCGCAAGTACTACTGTTGAGCGTGAGGTCCTGTGTTCAATTCCCTGATCTGGCAAAGTGTTACTGAGTTTTTTTCTGTCACGAATTTCTCAGTAACAGCTAAAGTTTTCGGGGTCTGGATTTCTGCTCAGTAGATGGCCATTTGCTCATCCCGTTTTATACAAGGTGAATTTTTAGTCCACTTTTAAATTTTTCAGGGTGATAGTTCCCGTGAAATTGAACAACTTTCTCCATGGAACATGGGCGGAAATATGAAAAAAAAATCGGCTGACTATTGATTTTTCATGGGAGATCCGATTTAAAAAAAAATATAAATGCGAAATGTGGGTGTGCTGTAGGTACACCTTTGCCTAAGTCGTCGGGGATTATAGGCATGATGGTATGTTTCCCACGACCATTTGTAGTTTAAAAATTGCTTTAATTAAATGGGAAAAGAATTGGTATTGTAAAGGCAGACACTGTTAATTATGTCATCGTATCACTTTACTGGTGACATCTATTGGTGTCTTATACTTTACCCAGAAAGCGACGGCGAATACATTGACAAATTCCTACGACTTTTTAGTTAGTAATTCTTAGATATTACGCTACTTTTACGGTCATTATTAAATATGCTTTAGTACTTATTATGCCAAAGTTCCAGTATTCCACCATTTCTTACGTTAGAACTGAACCCATAAGACCAAAGCACTTAGTAGGAGCGAACTCAAAACTACAACATTTGCGCGTTTTTCTTTAGCGATGTTTAAAACTACTGGACAAGTTTTAATGGAACTTTCATTTATATTATCCTTAAGAGCTCTGAACCAAGCTATATAATTACGCTATGTCTAGACAAAGTTTTGTGATCAATCTCGCGGACTAGCCGAGGGGCAACACAGCTTTTATGATCATTTTATAACTAGTAAGCAAAGACTAGCAGGTTATCTTAATGTAAATTAAGTCTAAACTCAATAGGGTTTTTTTTGAGGACGGGAAATCATCAAATGACTTTTCCCACTCTAGGTGGAGCAGGAGGGCGTGTCAGACTTTTACTGACTAAAACCCACCCGTGTTCCCTCAGTTGCCTGTGTGCCAGGGGCCGCGGTATCTCTTTTGAACAACCTGCACCCCTGGCAGGCATCGGGCCTTGCGGACCTCATCAGTTGATGCTGACATCTCTTTGAGGCGCGCGTGGAACACAACGCGCTGTCGAATCGGGCTTGGTCTTTACCGGACAGCGAGCTACCCATTACTCGCCATCCGCAAGCCCTCACCTACGGTGGCCGAGAATCAGCTTGGGATTCCCGACGCCCAAGGCGGTTCTTGCGGCGACTAGGGCCGTGACGGCGCATATACTGCCTCTCCCTCACCTGCACCGCCTCCCTCTTCTCTAGCATTACTGCTTCGCAGAAGGAGGTGATGGTTACCCATGCACTCTCGCTCCGAACCATTCCCTCGACCAGGGCCGGACGCGAGAGATCGCCGCCGCCGATCGCCGCCACAAGGACACAGAGGTGCTCCACCCAAGCCGGGCAGACCTCCACCATATGCCCCACGATGTCCGGCGGCGATCTACGCAGTAAAAAACACCCGGGCGTTACCTCCCGCCTTATCCGAAACGGGAACCTCCCGAAACAACCGTGTCCGCTGAGGACCGGCGTCAGGCGAAAGGTGAGGACGCCGTGGCGCCTCTCAATTCACTGCTTATAGAGGGGACTTATCGCCATAATTCAATAGGGTAAGAATTCTTTCACAACAAAACTCTACCTCAAAGCATGTATTTCAATTAAACCAGTTACAGTCACTTTTGAATTGGCAAAAATAGTCAGTTAATCAGAAAGTTGAAGCTAGTTGCCAATTTCAAAAACCAAAAAGTAGATCTCTATGGAGAAGAACGGGCGAGGAACTCCAAGGACACTCTTTTAAATCCAGATATTACAAATTCCTGGGTACATATTTTTTGTTGCGTCTGTATGTGAGAACAATATAAAAAGTAAAAAAAGAAATTAAGAAACAAATGCAAATATAAATTAAAGTAACCCGTGGTAGTTGGGACATGACTAGTATCAACCGAAGGCGCCCGAAAAATTAAACCATAAGATTCGCCCGACCACATGAAAAGCTGGTCACGTTTCTGTTTCGTAGTTTTGTTTTATTTGAATAGTATTTGTTTTGCTGAATTTCACTGAAAATCTATCGTTCCATGCGAGATGTGTGAGCTCAATATTCTCAGTTTGAACACTTTATCGAGCGACCTAAGCATGGTGAGAGCAAATCTAACAATTTGAATCATTGTATGGCAAGAATTCTTCTCAAAATCTATGTAGTCTTAATTGAAAAATGTAATTGAATCTAGTCGAGATTAGTCAGCCTTGTTGCGATATTTCTGTAAAAGTTAACGGATTAGCCAATAGCCTCATTGGGTTTCCATCAGAAATATAACATGTGAGTACATGAACATAAAAATCTTTAATTTATTTTGAAAAATGTAAGATTTCAATTAATTCATTCCTCAAATTAAGCGAGAATAACTTGTAACGAACGGATAACGTAGAGGTCAAGGTCGGTATCCATTTCAGAGATCAATTTGATTGTTGAGAACAAACTAATATTACAATTTGGTGAACTGTCGGCACTTTGCGTAACCGTCCATGGGTTCAGATCGATATAATATTTATCTTTGAAATAGATTTATGATGTATTTGAAGGTGAACTCACTGGTCTAACAGATGCGTGTTAACAGCTTATTAAGGTTAAGGATTAACCCGAATCGTTACTCCTTATAAGAATCTGAGTACTGGCTGTTGCCATTAGTCGCATAATAGGGAAATTAAATCATGCACCTGGTAAATTGTATTTTATGTCGTAATCCAAGACAGGGTATTTTCATGCAAATTCGATCATGCTTGATTATATGTAAAACATACTTGTTCCAACTTTTACATTCATTATATTAGTAATTACCTTTTATTTCTAGGTTTGCGTATCAAAAAATGCTTTTCGAGGCCTGTAAATTTAGCTAAACAGATATTTGCGATTGAATCCAAACCCATTCATTTCTTTGTTGAATTATTTTTCTCAAAGACTAAATAACACTTGTTTAAGCTTTCTCTTTCGGAATATATTAAATATGTCCAAAACTTTTGAGAGCCCTGTAATACGTGGGTTGGAATCGTGTGCGTCCCACGCATTGAACTCCGGAACTACACACGTAAGCCCACAGATACGTTATAACCTTTGTGTAGTAGGTAGGTACAGCGCTGAAACCTGCATCAATGTGCTTACATCGCGATTCGCTGAACTATGACCGTATCTCATATAAAGCTATTGTTTACAGCGCTCTGCAGCGGTTCAGCGCGGTAGGGGGCGGATATTGCAGCTGCCCACATGTTGCTTACAAACGACCAGTGTACAGGGTCAAGACGAAGGTGGTAAGATAGAATGGATTAATAATAGACCACATAGTCTATTGTTGCAGCTGTGAATATTCGGCTACCGTGTCGAAGTTAAAATTTTGTTGTACAAGTACAAAAATAGTACATTACTGTACATGTTACTTAAGTAGTCACACGTAACGTTCACTATTCTATAGCACGTGTGACTTAAACCCGCACTTATGTCACGCTTAACCGACTTCAAAAATGATCCGAGAAGGTTATCAATTTGACATGTTTTTTTTTAATGTATGTTCAGACATAGCTCCGTCATACATATACGGATTTGGAAAATTCTTTTTTTGTTCGAAAGGAGTTTATTCCGAAATAGTCCCATTTAAATTTCATAAAGATCTGATGATGAGTTTCAGAGACAGACAATGGAACTCTTCAAAAAATGACAGCAAATCAACCGCGATTGCTGCTATCGCATAAATATTATACTTTGTATGTTTTAACTATTGTTTTGATTTGATTGACTACGAGAATACCGCAAGGTTGATGAAATTTCGAATTTGGTGTGGGGTAGGGTACTACAACTAAAAAGAGAAAAAGAAAAACTTAAAAAAAAACAACCGACATCAGCACCCTAATTGCGTAACTCACGATTAATCATAATCTGTTTCATTTTGACAGTTCAACAATATTCATTGCGTTATTTACGTTGTTGAGCAAACACATTTCACGAACATATGAAGCAATGGTTTAACAATCTGTTTCAAAACGAAACAGATTGATTAATCATGAGTTACGCAATTAGGGTGCTGGAAAAATACTACACAGTGAAAAATAACTTAATTTCGGAAGGCGATGAGAAAAAATTTAAGTAAATATCCAAAGTCACAGATTTCCAAAAAAAAGTAATTTTTCACTTTGTAGTGTTTTTCCAAAAGTTGGTTGTTTTTTTTGGAAATAGTTTTTTCTGTGTAAAATTTGACTACTTAAGTCACGGAAATGCGTGTGGGTTTAGGTCACAGTTAGTTAGTGCTATAAAATATCATACACAACAACTTCTAAGATCATAATAAAGTAATTAAAAAGATTAAGTGCTCACAAGCAATGTGTTTTGGACATTATATTAGTATCCTGTATATTTGATAACAAACAAAGACACATGGTTGTCATCTGTCCAACAGATCTTCGTATTTTCACCGTCCGAAACATGACTCGCAAAAAACCGCTTTTAAATATGTAGTACAAAACGAGTCGGAAACATGTGAAGGTCACAAATGATAGGTACATCTTTATTGAAAACGTCTGTTAACAGCTAAAATCAAACAATCGAGCCCAACACCAATTAATTTAATATCGCTGCGAATTAATCTTGAAACAAACGACTTCAAAGAACCTTAAAATACCACGAACCAACGCCAAAGGAACTTGTAGATCTTAAGTAGGTACACACGTGTACAAGATTAAGGACTACCTACATCTTCGCGATATAAAAGACGTTGGTGTTACCAGCTAAGAAAATCCCTTGTAATAATGACACCAGCTATATAATTGTGCCTACAATTCAAGAAACAGTATTAAATAACGTTGAAATAGTAAAAATCAATGTAGATCATAAGACATGCATGAGCATGGCTTTAAGAACTACCTACATTTTGGCTAAGTAACAGACGTCTGTGTTACTAGCTAAGAAAAATCCCTTGAGATAACGACACCAGCTAATTTAATATCGCCGGGGGCATGTGTATAAAGATAGTTTAAAGATTGTAATACAACGTTGAAACAGCCGGGCGGGGTTTCAAACTCTAGTTCTAGAACAATTTACTATCCTGTGTACTTCTACATTACTACATGCATGCATTTGCATGTATGCATACACATTTTTTTTTAATACACTGTGTAAGATATGCATAATTCAGTTTTTTGTCCTAATTGTCGTCAATTTTGATAAGCTACCTAGATAACCTACGACCTACAACGCGTAAATCGCAACCGTTACCACTGAGCTCTTTTAAATATAATTTAAAAGAGCTCAGTGGTAACGGTTGCGATTTACGCGTTGTAGGTCGTAGGTTCGAACCCTGACAGCCTCTTAACTTCGTGTAAATTATTTCATCACCATTGCTTCCAAAACGCTAAAGGAAAACATCGTGAGGAATTCGGCTAGAACCAAAAAATCGAAGATATGTGACATCCAACCCGCACAGAGCCCGCATGTTTGATTACGGGTCAATCCCACTCACCGGGAGGATGCCTGTGTCCCAAAAGTGGGTAAAAATTATTTGTATTATTTATTTTTAGCCGCGCTAAAACGTGGTGTCTATTTTCAGTTGTTGTTTTCGTCTACTAATAGGCACTAATTGATCAAGTAGACTCCAAGGTTAGACAAGTCATTAAAAGTCTCCGTTCTCACGTTTTGGTACGAATTATTAATATGTATATGTATATAGGCTTACTAGAGAATGGGCAGCAGCATTCTCTATGCATTTGACCACCATACTGCGATCGCCAACCCGCCTGCCAAACGTGGCGATTATGGCAAATCCCCCACCTTTGGGGGAGGCTTATGTGCAGCAGTGGATGTCTTTCGGCTGATCTGGTGATGATGAGGCTGATGTCGTAGTCAAAATATTGGCAGTCAGCAAGATGCGCGGGGCTGCCCGGGATCGCTTACACGAGGAGGCTTATTCGTGGAAGCATTTTGAAAACATAATGACCTTGTGTGGTGGATAAGTATGTGGTCAGTTGGAAACGTTTATCATTATAATTACACTTCTTATCGCGGTGTATTTGTGTATACAATTCGCGGAGACCTAGTTATAACCACAGAACAGATAAAAGAGGTAACAATAATGAAATTACGATTAACACGACATCCTGTTATGGAACAGTGATACAATTTCTTACAATGAGACCTTCAGTGCTACCATATTTTTAAATCATCAAATGACTTCTCCCGCTCTAGGTGGAGCAGGAGGGCGTGTCAGATTTTTACTGACTAAAACCCACCCGTGTGCCCTCAGTTGCCTGTGTACCAGGGGCCGCGGTATCTCTTTCGAACAACCCGCACCCCTGGCAGGCATCGGCCCTTGCGGGCCCCACCAGTTGGTGATGACATCTCTTTAAGGCGCGCGTGGAACACAACGCGCCGTTGACCCAGGCTTGGTTCTTACCGGACAGCGAGCTACCCATTACTCGCCGTCCGCAAGCCCGCGCCTACGGTGGCCGGGAATCAGCCTGGGATTCCCAAGGCTACGGCCGTGAGGGCGCATGTACTGCATCTCCCTCACGTGCGCCGCCTCCCTCTTTGCGAGCATCACTGCTTCGCTGAAAGAGGTGACGGCTAACCATGCACTCTCGCTCCATACCATGGCCTGGACCAGGGCCGGACGCTAGAGATCGCTGCCACCGATCGCCTCCACGAGGACGCGACGGTGCTCCGCCCAAGCCGGGCAGACCTCCACCGTATGCTCCACCGTGTCGTCAGGGCGATCTTCGCAATGAAAACACCTGGGCGTTTCCTCCCGCTTTATCCGAAACAGGAACCTCCCGACAACCGTGTCCGGTGGAAGGTGAGGACGCCGTGCCGCCTCTCAAGCCACTCCTCAAAGAGTGGAATTACCGCCTCAATCGCGGCGTGCCCAATGTTTTGATTGTTGTTTGAACCGTTTTTGGAGATAACACTATATTGGTGGGAATATTCGCATGTATACATTTAAATAGTCAAATTATAGATATTTGTAGTTGTTTTTTTTAATGGGAGAAAAAACTGTTTTAAGTTTTCAGTACAACTGACGAGACTACTAATCTTCTACAAGAGTAATCTTTACACTTCACATGCGTATACATTAATTTTAATTTTCAATAAACTACGATGATTCAAATACCTACACTGAATGTGATTTCCCAAAGCTTAGCCGGAAAGTCAATCAGGTTAGCCATCAGATGCTAACGTCCTACGCTGAACAGAACTAGTATTAGTAACTATTCCTAGGATGAATAGAAATGCTGATACGTTCGTCTAGTAGACTTTCTTGATGGGTTCGAGAAAGAACCTACAAAGAACTCTTCAATCAGCCTGTGTAACTTGTGACCTGCCACAATCGAAATAATATTAAGAAAGCGCTCGGTGTTCATTAACTGTTTTGTATTTTTTAGTTTGGTCTCAATTTCAATCTTATATTCTTATTCATTAGAACTGAAACAGAGTTAAATACAAATTAAAATGCAGGTACCATACTCGCACATAGCTAGTAGAGTTTGTTTGCGCGCGTGATCACAGTGGCTCCGGGCCTTAGCTTGCTATTTTTTTGATTTCGTTTAAGCTTTACATTCGCACTCTTGGTAAAAAGATTTTCTCCCCTCCGATGTGTGGGGAAATTGAATGAAATTCCCACGTTCGTTCACACTTGCGAACGAACCCCCATTTGTATAATGATGAGTGCAAATTGATTCCATTATTTGAGACGAAAATAGATTATATACGTAATGAACATGATGGATAAGCTCTAAATCCAAAGAACTTACTGACATAACTACTAAACCATTTTGTAATAAATAATTATGTCAACAAAAACAGTGTCCCAATCGACCAAATAAAATGTATTTGATAAAGAAGCAGAGAAGACTGAAAGATCAATAAGTTGAGATGTCCCCGTACATAGGAACAAGGAAGAAACAAGTAAACTGTGTAACTTTGTATACTATTTATAGAAGCTTTCTAATTAATTATCTTTTCTTCGATACCCATCCACAGTTATAAGTACTCATAGAAGCACACATCGTAACATACATTAATGAAACAACCCAATACATTTAATCAGCGGCGCGGATTCGTAATTACTTTAACCGGAAATCCTCGTTAATAATTCAAAGTTTTTACAACCGCTTCATTGTATGAGTGGCTGGGGGTACGCGGGCACGGGGCAGGCGGGCTGTGGCGCGATTTATCACGAATTGATCCATCTCGGAACTTTCAACTGTCACTTGTGAACTTTTTCGTTTAGCAAATCGCGACGAAATGTCATTACAGAATTTCATCTAAGTAGCGGAAGAGGGCGCGGGCACGGGCCGGATAGAGACTGAATATCGTTTTGTAATTGGCTGTCAATAAGCTGCTTGTCGGTGCGCGGCACGTCCTGCCCTACATAGCGCTGCATCGCAAGACCTTGTGCAAGATATACAGGATGGCCGCCTGCAAGATTAGTTTCATTGAAAATGTTTTCCGTGCCAGATGCAGCATCGAATAGGGTGTTAACAAAAAGAGGGTTGAAACGTTTAATTAGCTATTATACAAGTACAACCAATACGTATATATTATCATATCAACGATGACCCCACGTAACATAGGCTAAGCATCTACAACATTCGTCAGTATGTACATATATACAGGCCGGTAGATAATACATAATATCAGGTATGAGCTACGGTAATATGTGGCATTACCTCCATCTACTAGCTACGGGTGGCGTGCCCACCGCAATTATGTAATCTACATTGAAACCAAAGTTACACAAATGATACAGATCGCTTTTATTTGTTTAAATGTTTTATCATTTTACGATTAAACATGGTTTCTATGCTTCTGTTCAATCAGTTTAAAAAATAATGATTTAAAACGAGTTTTTGCCAGCGGCTTCGCCGGCGTGTAAGTCTTTAATAATCCCACGGGAACATACTACCGCTATGACAATTATTCTATATGTTAATCCATGTTATAAACTATCTGTGTGTGAATTTCATGCAAATCCGTTCAGCCGTTTTTGCGTGATTGAGTAACAATAACATCTAAATATACAAACTTTCACATTTTTTATATAAGTAGGATCTAGAGTTAATTTAGTTTTGAATTTTGACTTAACTTCATTCTCATGTGATACCTTTTTACCTGATTATGGAGTTTTAGCACATTTTTTATTCAATCCTTTCCCGACACTCAAACAAACATCCAAATTCGTACCAATTATGCATGGGCTATAAAATACATATTTGATTTGTGGAACAGAAAGGGAATCGAACCTGCGACACAAAGAAGTCAAATGGCTTAGCCATTGCGAAAACCGTGCCGGACGAAAAGCTCGAAACCTTATACCTCTGCTTACTCCTTCAGGCAATACTGGCCTGATATTGTGTTATTTTATGTTATGTAAGCGACAATCAATTCGGTTTTTAGAACTCTTGATAACCCTTTAGATCTAATTATGAAGGCTGAAATTCTTTAGTGCCAAAGATCATTAAAATAAAATCATGAGTGATACGGGCCATATTCAGTAGATATTGCCTGAAGCTGAGCAGTTACAAGTAGATCATACTAATTACTTACGTAAAGTCTAAACTATGAGGGGTGTTGAGCCGTTGCGAACAATCGTCAACGCAACCCAGTTCTATCATGAACTCGGCAACTTATGAGGGATGATACATTCCGTTCCCCATGACAATATCACCATACGAATTACAGGAAAAAATGGCGCGAATATAGTCGCAACAGGTGCAAATAATATGATTAATGTACGGGAAAGTAGGCAGCCATGGTTGCGTGTCAATTTTCAGAATTTTCTGTCATTTTCGCGAATTATATAAGCTGCGGTTTCATTCGCGTTATATTAAAGTATATGTACATAACAAAGCAATGAAGAGGTGCTGGTAAGTAGGTATTTAAATGTAAAATGTAATTTCAAGTTATTTATAGTACGTATCAAAGGATAACTTCATGATAAA
Organism: Polymixis lichenea; assembly: GCA_949091785.1. Taxonomy (NCBI): domain Eukaryota; kingdom Metazoa; phylum Arthropoda; class Insecta; order Lepidoptera; family Noctuidae; genus Polymixis; species Polymixis lichenea. The sequence goes on along the minus strand of OX420932.1, from coordinate 8,922,535 downwards.
GACCTATTGAAGTGTATCTCGCCGCTCCATTTGACAAACTCATCTAAGTTATCAAATGTTACGATGAAACGAATCTATAAATACCTATACGATGAAACAAACTTGTTACCCTTCTTCAAGGAGTCCTTGGATGATGGAGAGGTTGAGTGGATGAGTGAATTTCGTGCATACACTCGTAGTCAAATGTAATCAGTCTTTCGCTTCATTTGATACTACTACGGTACATGGAGTAAAGCGTGGGTGAATTCACGATTGACGCCTTTCTAAATGCTACAGCGTTTTATTGTTTATTTTTGTTGATGTTACATTGGATTTTTATGAATTACGTTTATCTGAAAGGATGTTAATTACTTTCTGAAAAACGGTCTTGATTACACAGTAATTTGGTAGCCATGAAGGTACAGCATTATTAGAGCAATGATTGGAAATAGCTTTCCGTGTGTTAGCTTAGGTGCAATCTTACCTACATATAATACATTATACTTACTCATCAATTGTATATTTGAAGTTTCAGTTATGTGTTAGCTCCATTATAACTTACAATGATGTACAATAATGTTATGTAGCAACTGTTTTGATGGTGTAACATTTTTCCTTCTAAGCTTCTAATACTTCAGGTGAATCAAGTGAAAAAAGAAGAGGAAAATTCTGTTGTAGCTTGCCGAAACTGGGAAATTATAAATCTTAGTAAATAGTTTTGTTTACTTGCTCCGTGATTTAATAATGTAGTTATTAATTGGCAATGCACTACAATAATAACCTTGTTGTTGTCTACATTGCTTGGAATAAAACGAATTACCTATTGTGATAAATCCAGGAATTTTGCAATACATTTTTACATTATCAACGCTGTACAGATTCAGCGTAACGGATTCTGTGTCTCTGCTAAGGTCGCTAGGTTATCAGATATGATGGCACTTACTCATTGTGCGGGATGTCTTCGAGCTGGTTGGCGAGCGCGGCGGCCGCAAGCAGCGCGACGAGCAGGCCCAGCGGCCTCCGCGGACACATGCTGTCCATCAGCACCATCGCACTCCCCACATGACAAGGGCACACGACAACCGACACAGCACTGACCGATCCTACATGGAACAACACACGGCACTAAACTCTCCTGACAGTGTCACACAGGGGCGTACGTTTGTGCATGAGTCATCGAGTGGTAGTGTCAGTCAGGTTGGGGACCGGGGCCGGTGTCGTGCGGGCGGGCCGCAGGCGAGGACAAGCGTGTCGCGCGCCAAGCCGCGCCGGCCCGCGCACCCGCGCCCCGCGCACCCCGCCGCCCCGCGCCCGCACTGACGCTGCGCGCGAATCATACGCCCAATAACGCAGCGGCCTACTACTTATTACTGAGATTTATTTGCTCATACATAAGGTTGATGGTCAGCGACCGATGCGAACGCCTCCGAGCCGCTCTACGACAACATCCGGCCTAGTATTGCGAGGAGCGGGTAGTATCCGGCGCGCGGCCAGCTGATATGGTATCAGCAGGCGAGCTGATGACAAGACTTCTGCAAGAGTGCTCGACTGGCAGATGCCTCGAGGAGCGCTGGTGGTGCGAGGTGATGCCGACCGCGACACCGGCCGCCACGCACATGCGTGGGCAAGTCGCCAGGAAATCCTTTATTGATTCCCGCGCTCCCGCTTTCTAAGGAATGTCGCAGGCGTTGCTACCGCCAAAATTTCACCCTCCCACTATTATAATTTGAGCTAAGCGGATCACTGTACGTTCCATGGATTGCTTTCGTTACACCTAACGAAGTTTAGAGATTTTCTTTTTCAGCATTTTCTTCAATCATATCAATAAAATGATAACTTTATGTAGTTTGAAAAAAAAAATTATATTATGAACAATCTCATTGTGCTTCAGGAAGTTGTTTGCAATTTTTCGCGTTATCAGAAATATTTCGCCTGGATCAGCAGAAGAATGAACGACACATTTTACTGTCCTTACCGTAGCGGTGCGAAAATTGTTCACAAAGTTCAAAGAAACCTCAAAGGACAATACGGTATCATTACGACACGTCTGGGAGGCGCAGGTAACCTAGGCCTTGCGTGGTACTTACGCAACATTCACTACGATTATATCGGCGGTGAAGGGTTGAAACTGATCTCTTACAATATGTATATTTGTTTTTTCACCGGGTTTATTGAAAATGTTCACTGCAAAGTGTGAACGTGTAAGTTATAACGAACGAACAACTTCAAAGTTCTATAAACTTATTACTTTAATAGGGTGTCGACGTTTAAGTCATGATCAAATAGATGGTGTTCTGCTGGCTACAGTCTGGTGTCCAAATCGAATAATACCTATGGCATTGTTTCCCAATATTTTTTATGTTTTCTATTATTGATAATCACTCATACTAAATCAAAATCAAAATCCAAAGTCATTTATTCAAATTAGGGTGAGAATCAGCACTTTTCGAACGTCAAAATACATGAGACAGTCCCCCAAAACGCCCACCCTTCACCACTTCCTAGTGCTTTAGCTGGGAAGAAGAAGGGAACAAACTCCCCAGCAGCACAGCTGTCTGTTTAGTTTGATAGACTTGATTCTATACATACATAGGCAAAGTAATAAACATTACGAGACACAAAATATTAATTAAATAATTAGTCAAAATGTCAGCTAGCCATACCAATATACCGACAAATAAAATGAAAACTGTCGAGGCCAAATAAAGCCTAAAACAACTCATCATAGAAAACATTGTTATGAGTAGATCATGTCAATAACTAATGACTTAATAGATAATTATAAAAATATTATTAGACAGGCAATAAAAAATAAAATAAAATAATAATTATATGAACCCATATAACCTGTCACTAGATACGCCAATTCTGGAGAAAGAACATAAACGTTGTCTTGAGTTAATCACAGCGACCAACTATTCTTGTCTTGATGGATTAGTAAGCCTTTAAACAAAGAATGGATTTTACTTGAGCTTTAAACGCATTAAAAGGCAAATCTAGCAAAGAAGAGGGTAGTTTGTTATAAAAAGTTATACCAAGCCCAACAAATGAGTTATGAACCTTATGTAGCCGGTGAAAGGGAGCACGTAGTTTGTCCTTATTTCTTGTGTTAACGGTCTGAATATCACTGTTTTTAGTGTACAAGTGTTGCCTAATATAATTATAAGATGTTAGCGAATATGAATTGTGATGCCACCGTGAGAATACCAACATCTTTAAAAAAGTCCCTCAAGGAAACTCTGGCACCTAGCTGGTAAATTGCACGAACAGCATGTTTTTGAAGGACAAAAATATTTTGAATATCAGCAGCTTTGCCCCACAGCAGAATACCGTAGGACATAACGCTGTGAAAATAACTAAAGTAGACTAACCGAGCTGTATCGACGTCAGTGTATTGTCTTACTTTTCTGACGGCGTAGGCGGCTGAACTGAGCCTCCCCGCTAGGCTTGATATGTGTGATCCACACTGAAGTTTGGCATCTACTGTTATGCCCAGAAAAACTGCCGAGTCTACGGTTTCAAGCACCTCTTTATCTAAGACGATGTTGGGACCTAGATTTTTAACATTCGGTAAGGCAGTTTTTACACATTTTGTTTTCTTGGCATTGAGAACTAGGTTATTTGCCGTAAACCAATCAGTAACCATTGAGAGAGCACTGTTTACGTCGTCAAAATCTTGTCTATTCTGGTCTACTTTAAAAATAAGAGAAGTATCATCTGCAAACAGTACAACATCACAAATACCCTTTAAATAGAATGGTAAGTCATTGATATACACTAAAAACAAGAATGGGCCGAGTATTGAGCCTTGAGGCACACCTAACTGAACTGGTAGCCTGGAAGATTTTTCACCATTAATTTCTACACATTGGAACCTATTTTGTAAATAAGAATTTATTACTTTTAAAGCTTCGTTATGGACACCGTAATAACGCAGTTTACGCAAAAGCTTTTCATGGTGCACGCAATCAAAGGCTTTGGAGAGATCACAGAAAACTCCAATAGCATTTTGCGAGTTCTCCCATTAAATATGTGTTTCAACAGAGCAACACCCGCATCTGTAGTCGAACGACTTTTTGTAAAGCCATATTGCTCATTATGAAGGAGGCTATTTAAATTAAAATGTAGTATTAACTTTTCAAATATTTTGCTAAATGCAGGTAAGATAGAAATAGGCCTGAAATTACGAACGTCATTTTTATTACCTGATTTAAATAATGGTATGACTTTACTACCCTTCATGAGGTCAGGAAAAGTTCCTGAATCAACACATTTATTAAAAGTGACAGCTAGATAGGGGGCTACGATATCTATTATATTACTCTATTATTATTTATTGTAGCGCTGAGTAAGGCCCGTGTCGTGTTTTCTTTAGATTTTAATTTACTCGTGTATGGAGGGTATTTACATAAGGTTTATTAACTTATGCCATACTTTGCGGATTAAATAAGGTGGTCAAATTAAATAACATGAGTTGTACAGTTTAAAAGTATTTTATTTTCTCAATACAGTCGACATTAACTTTCGTTTTAACATTAACATTTATCATCACAAATGTGTGGCAAAGTAAATCATGTCATTGACAGATTAGTTCTGAATTTTGTATTTTTCTAATAAAAATATTTTGTTTTTTTAGAGATATTTTAGCTCGGTTATTGTGCGTTACGGTTTCCCACAAAATATAATATTATGCTGAATTCGAAAAGGTGTCTTTTAAAATTTCAAATAAATCCAGCCTTCAATTATAGGTATAATTTAAATACTCGTTGTAAATAAATGCTACATGACACTTATTAATGAACACTGTCAAAATAATTATATTTCTCCGCATTTCATTTGTTATTTTTTTTAAACCTACAAAAGTTATTAAACACTTTCGTTTCAGTTACAACCTACCGTTTTTCGACAATATGTCAGTTAAAATTGTATAAAAATAAATGATACAAATGTAAGCAGTCGCCGCACGGGGGCGCTGCCTACTAGCACAGTTACTTGCTACAGTTACAGCTATATTTACAGAATATCATTAAGTTATATAGGTACGTATAAATTAATATATGCTACTAAGTACTTTGCACAAAACGTTACAACGTATCTCGTCGATCATAAAGTGAGGTCAGTATTCAAGTCGGTGTGGCAGTACCGAAGCACCGACGCGTCGCCTCGCCTAATATTCACACAATACTGTGCTTTGATCTTTAAATGCAGTCTTCACAATTACTAAGTTTACCTAAAGATCACAACAATACATTTAGGTATAAAACATAACTAAGTAATCTCATAAATAGCCGTCTAACCTACAGTTACAACTACCTAAATAATTTGTACAATTAATCTGAGATTTTCCACAGATTTTCCTGGTGACAGAATAATTATAGACATACAAATAAATAATATTATAAATTACTAATATTTGACCACAGTCTTTAGAAGTATAAATGTAACAAAGAGTTTGGAGACAAATGGAAATGTCTTTAAAATAGGAACACACAAACAAATGTATAGATATGACGTCTACAAATGATATTTGGTTTTATACAGTAAAAAATTCACTAGCTTTGACACTGGAACACATCTATACTGGACCACAATATAGAAGTACTAGTGCCCCGCTATGGAATGATTTCAGTACCATCCTGTATGCACTACTAATAGTCACACGTAATGTTGACATTAGATACTAGCACTTCCATCATGTACCGAATAACAATATAGCCTCCACTATATTCATATGAAGAGTAAACTTAAAATTACAATTCCCGTAATACTGTCTTAAGGTACTGATTATAAGCGGTATTGCCAACCTTAAAACATGTTTTACGTACGATTGCTCAGCTTATAAGAGATAAACTCCGTAACTTTAGGTAAAGATGTCGAATCGTTCAGATCATTACATACAGTATAATTAGTTGCATTCATGCAAGTATATCTAGTCTTCACAGCGTGTTGACACGGTGAGGATCGTTGTTCCAGTGACATCCAGTTGAGACAGCCTATGTGTCTTCAATGCCGTGAGGAGTCGCTTTCATGGCCGGAATCTCGACCGTTTTCTCTAGGTGAGGCGCGGTGGTCCCTTTCGTCTCTAAACCGGTCCCTTCGATCTCGTTCCCTCGACCTGTCCCTGTCCCGGTCCCGATCTCGATCTCGGTCCCGGTCCCTATCCCTGTCCCGGTCTCTCTCTCGGTCACGATCTCTCTCCCTGTCGTCGTCGCGATCCCTACGTCGATCGTAGTAGTGATACGACCGTCTTGATTTCCTGTCGCTTGGTGTTACTACTTCTACTTTTATATTCGCTGTCGCCGTTACCTGAAAAGATTTGGATAAATTAGACATCGAATTATCAAATAAAGTAAGTGCTTATGTAATTTATTCTTTTGGCTTGCATTCGTGCTACTGGAAAGTTACTTGTCGAAAACTCACCTTAGTTGTGATAGCGCCCGGATGAGGTGTCTTTGAAGTAGGTGTCGACCGACCTGAGGCCGAATCGCTGCCATTATAAGTGGTTGTCTCCACGACCACTTCTGGTTGCACGACGATGGACTGCATCGAGGACTGTACAGAGGGCGCGGAGGAGTGCCAACTTGGTGGCTCTTCGGTAATGGTAGTGAGAGAGGGGGCTGAGGGTCGCGGCGCTGACTTGCCACCCCGTCCTCCCTTGTCGCCACCTCCTGACCCTGAACTCGATTTGCGAGAGTGCACGGGAGAACTCTTCGGTGATGGCGTCGACAGTCTTTCTGGATGTTCTAACGGTCGAACCTGAATAATAATAAAAATTGCTAGAAACAACAGTCAAAAGAAACAGAAAAAAGTTTTTGCCACTTTTAGATACTAACATCGATGGTTGAGTAGTTGATGTTGAGCGTGGTAGTTTTTAATTTTATTTTATGATAGATATGATTTGGATATATCAGGAGTCATAGAAACTTACCTCGGCGTTGGGTCCCAATATGGCAAGTACAACTGGAAAGAACAGCAGTCCGTCTATCAAGCCGAGAAATACCAGTGCCAGCAGGAGTCTTAAGAACAGTCTTGCCACGAATCCAAATTCGCTGGTGGCCAACATTGAGGCTGCAAGTGCGGCTGCCAGCGCTCCATGTACAACCGGAGCTAATACTGACTCGACAGCCAAAGATGCTCGTCGTCGCTTGCATCCGATCGATGTTACGAAAGCCTGGTGGAGAAAAATATCAATTACTAAGGTTTCATTTTTAGGTGATTTAGTTCTCATAAAATAATGATGACAGTGAAAAATTCAAACATAAATAAACAATAAAAAGAGTTTTATCAAATTGAAAAGTTAACTTACCAAACACAAATGCACAGTAAAGTGGACGCCTCTGCCTATGGAAAGGACTAGTAAGACCGCTGGTACTGCAGATAGTTTGACTCCTAGCAGTGCCATCGTACCCAGCAGTTGCAGCACTAATGTAGTCAACGCTAATGTAACCAGTACTGCTGCCCAGAAGTTTAGGAGTAGTACCATTACAGCCTGCAGGAAAAGAAAAAGGTTATTAATATGATTTAGAAGCAAATGGGCAATAAATATCCGCGAGAGATAATGAAAAAGAAAAACCTTGGTGAGAAAACTTACAACAAAAACCGCAGCCAAAGCACAGGCGAGGGCCAGGAGCAATGATGTCCTCAAATATAAGTACTGCTCCCAAAACAGGAAAGGAATACCAGACGGGAAGTTAGACAATCCCTTCGCTTCGAACTTCAAACACAGATCGCGAACTGACATTATCAGGTTCTTAATACACTCCGTGTCACTTAAACCTGATAAGTAGAACGGCAGCTGCGTGTAGATGAGTGGAGATGACTTTGGTATCTTCAACTCAACGTCTCCTGATGAATGCGTCCATCTCTTCGGCTGCGGCTTCAAGTTTCCTTGTGAAGCTCCGTACGCCAGCGCATCATTCGTCGCCCAGGCTGATAAGTAATTGTAGAAAGCTTTCGGATTAATTATACCGTCTTTATCCACCAATCTATGACCATTCTTCGTGTCGGTCGTAATTAGTGACTTGTCGATGGGATTGTCTACGTGTCCTGTCTGCACCATCAGTTTGTATGCCAGAATGCCCTCGTCACTTGCGTTTTTACACCAGTACTCTTGTGTTATACACCCACTCTCCACTTCCTTGTCGTAAGCTGCCTGTAAGTCGAGCAACCAGTCTCGGAAGAGGCTCAACCAGAATTTCGTGAGTCCACCATTATCGTTCTTTATAATATTCGGTATCCTAACAAACTGGTCATGATATTCGTAAAGTAGCTTCTGATTGGTGGGATATTCAAAGTCCCCTTGTGTGACGGCGTACATGCTGTAGAAGCCGAAGTACTTCTCTTGGCGGTATAGGAATTCGTGTTCGTCTGTGTTTTCTGGTACAATGTCTGTAAGATCTAGACCGTCTTTGACTTTCGTAGCTCCCCAAACACTGGCCAGAATGACTGCGATCAACGCTAGCATTGATGTAACCTGAAAAATGAAATATATTTTACTTATAGCTTCTGTGTTTTACATTAAAAGTTGTTAACACATATCGTGGATCTGATTTAAAATATCATACTTTAACGGAAGGTCTCATGATGAACGGCGCGTAGTAGTTCCTCGCCCACTTAGTGAGCGACAGACTGAGGCAGCACGTCACCTTCGACTGGTCTCCCAAATCTTCAGGATCCAATGGTTGTCTTGTCGTGTCTTTCCAATTAGTCTGTAAATATCGTTCACGATTTAGTCCATGCTCTTTTTAATTTGGTGCAGTTAAGAAGTCTTAATAAAGCTATCGAAACTTTATATTTCAAATGAAAAAAAAAGCATATAGTTCTAGTTTCAATAGATAGTGTCTGAACAAACCTTATCAGTCTTTCCACCCCTACCCCGGGAGCGGTCTGCAATCTTCTTATTTCGCTTGGGCATGGGACTCTCTGGAGTCAGGCAGCACAATAGATCAGACCTGGCTGCAGAGCGGCGCCGCAGGTCCAACGAGATCATCGCCGGGAACACCAGCAGCATGGAGCCGAGGTTAAAGAGGAGCAGGATAGCCGCCTGGGGGATTCATGTGTTGCTTATAAATTTGACGATCGTTACTTTTAAGTTTTTGTTTCATCAATATGAAAATCACTTTGAAGAGTTAATTCCAACTACTTAAGAACAAAATTTGCGATTTTAAGTGTGGAGCACATTCGTCTTGAGCTGATCCTCAGAGTGTAAAGAGTATTTATATTCAAAATATTGGAAAACTTGAATAGAATCTTACCTGCAGGCAAAACACGCGCAGCGCAGGAATTGGCAGTAAGGCCGCTGCCAAGAAGGCCAAGACATTGCAGAGTGAGGCCAACAGCACGCTGAGGCCACTCTTCTTGAGAACCAGGCCAGTCCGCTCCTCGCGAGGCACGTCTCCCGCTTGCTCCACATATGTGTGAGTGAGAAGGAACATGTCCTGCACGCCCAACCCTAGCGCTAGGAACGGCACTATCTGTGTACTTGATGCGTTGAATGGTATACCTGTGGATGGAACAAAATAATGTTAGTTAATAGCCATACTTGCTTTAGACCAAAAAAAAATACAATGGTTGGAAAAAAAAAACAATATTCATTTAAAAAAAACTACATGTTGTGTAGGCGGTGCGTGGAAAATAATAAACCAAATAAAATAAGAATCACCTAACAAAGCACAAAAGCCTAATCCGGCTGCGACAGTGATGGAAAGCAGCAGTACTCCTGCTATGCCCACACCGGCTTGCGAGCGGACGGGGTCACGCCACTGCATTAGTGTCACGGCTACATAAATTAACTGAAAGAAACGAAAAAACAAACTTAAAATAACGCCTACAAAACAGGATGCAATAAAAACAAAAATAATGAACTAGAAAGGTGCGAATAAATGGTGAAATTGTGGCTTACCATGAACATGTATCCCAACATGATATTCTTTAACGACAGTTCGGAGAACTTGCCGAGAATGTCGTTTAGTGTTGACGTAGAGAATGGGTAGAAACTATACGAAGGCGACACAGACTCGGTCACTGTCATCTTTCGCACCTCCTGGAAATTAACGCGATATAAATTTATGATTAAATGGAAAAGTCGTAACTTTAGCAATAATAGCTGGTGTGTCAAATAGAAAACGTTTTTATAGAGATTAAATAAATAAGCAAAAATTACTTACAGGCCGATACGACCCGAATATAATATCTTAAGATCGAAGTTGTTTAAGAAAGAACCAGAATAAGGAAAATAAATAGGGAAAATGTTTAGGAACAAGGAGTCTTGATCATCATATTTTTGAAATATCTCATCTCAAAGAATTAAAAGTGAAAACTTACAGCAGCAAACTTCCTCTGCCATGAATCTAAGACGGCAGCGGCTTTCTCTTGCGTCCAGCCGACATGATGCACCTTGTAGTGGTCTGCCCAATACTCGTACATCTCTCGCTCGCCCATTAGCTGCACCACCGTCTGCAACGCCTTCGCACTCCTCAGGGCTGAGGTGGAGTTCCTGGTGGCGCCGCCTACTATAAGCTGTTCTGGCCACTGCATGTATGCTGCCGCGAAACCGTAGCACCCGTGGGATAGTTCTGCAGCTACGTCTGGAATCTGGACAGTAAACGGTTTGTTATAGATAAGATTTTTTTTAAATCTGTAAGTGCCATTGACGATGGTGTGTAATAAATCAGTTTGTTTCTTTTATTACTTGTTTGTAAACAACAAACAACCTATTGAAAAATCGATTGAATGTACAGTTAACAAATTAAACTAATTCCTGGAACGTCATTAATGATGACAATGATAATGAAACAAAGTAAACTTTAACATTTATGAGGATTCCGTGGAAGTGCTCGCCTCCATCGGATGGTGAGCATTATTGATATAATAGTGTCATTGTGACGGCGATAGCTGCGGCAAACGAAGCCCATTGAAGCGTGTACAATGCGCCCGTATAATGCGGCGGTCCGGCTGCGCGGGCGCGCCGAACAATGCGCGCCCGATCTGCGCCCGACCCTTCGCCGAACGTGGGTGGCGACAGACACTCAGCGAACTCACAAAAACCAAACCAATGCAATTGAGTACCCGCCACGAATGTACTATTTGTTAAAGACAATTTGTTCACTTAAAGAACCGTTCACGATTGAAACGTATCTTCTGATTTATGTGGTTATTGAAAAAATGATGTGTCAAAACAAAATTGATGAGTAGCGAGTAAAAGTTCAGTTGCGAAACCTATATTTGGTGATGATGTTATCACGTAGTCGGTAACATAACTTTCACGCAGGGCGGAGCCCCGGCGGCAGGTAGTCGCACATTTGCCCGGCGGCGACCGCTTTCATCCTGCCTTATTACCGTTTCCAAAAATATTTTATTATTATGGAAAGTATTTAAACTTTATGCGTTCGTCTCGATAAAGATATTTTATTTGTCGTGATCCTACATGCTTTATTTATGTGCCAGTAAAACTGTCGTAAATTGAAGTCTTCATAAAAGGACCGGGAGTTGTCGTAATGGTCCCTAATGTGTCTCTCACGGAGCCGTAACAAATGATTCATACACAACAACTATACAAAGGACATTAATACTACCTGAAGTTTTGGGAACTATAAAATGGTGTATTAGCGAATACTTACATTGCCTGTTTTCTTGTTGGGTGCCGTGTCTGGACAGTGGGCGTCGGTGGGGTCGAGGCACGGCTTCTTCATGTAGGCGGAGGTGATGCCAGCCCTCTTCATGTAAGCCTCCATTGTGCTGAACGGGAACTGGAACCTCAGCTTCCTTACTTCTTCTAGAACCTCTTGGGGGTGTAACTGTGTCCATTGTAGTTTGTGCTGAAGACCACTGTCGAGGAAAGTTGCTAATAAATTTCACACCCAAAATTGGAACGGAATAAGCTTGAAAGCAGCCATCAAAAGTAAGGTACTTACGGAACATAAATGGGATAGTCAGGTCCTAATAACTTAGATCCTTCCCAGAAGCAGTCGAGCGGCGTAATGATCGCGCATGGAATGATGTTGTCGATGATCTTCTCGATGTGGTAGGCCTCGAAGTCCGGTATGCTGGGGCTGTAGCACAAGTCTTTAAGCCTCCACTCGATGTCGTACATATGAACTGTGACACGGGTTGCTGCGTGGACCACCTGAAGAAAGACCATGGATTTATGAAACCAATACGCCGGCTATTATGCATTGTTATAATGGTATTCGCCAGAAGACTAATCAAAAAAGTCACTTTTTGGGAACCCTAGGTAGACTAAATACCTCTAAATCTTTGGAGGAACCGCATTAGTATATCGCCCATCTATATACGCGATATACGCGACTGCATCGTAATTTATATGTCTTGTGTGTTAGCACGACTCGAAACTAAAAACTACGTGTAGCTATAACTTGAAAGTTTCTAGCCGCGACGGTTTCACTATGACATTACTTGAAACAACGGTAAATTTTAGATTTATGTGGACAGTTACCTTTAGGTGTTCGAGCAGTGCCCCTGCGTGCAGTAGAGACACGTCAGGGTCCTTGGCAGTCTGTATGATGAGCTGGTGCGTTGAGGAGTCAGCTTCTCCTAGAGCTTTCGCTGTATACTTTAGTTCTGCTTCTAATCGACCGCCCTCTGTTGACAAACAAAAGAAATAACTTAAATAGAGGTAATGCTTACTTTTAGTTAGCTGAATAAGATCTTCTTAGCATGAATAACTATCAAAAAAACATCGAGGAAACTTTAAAAATGTACGTTTAATCGCGATCCAATTAAAACTATAACATATCTCCAATAGCATTCGCTCTGGTGGTCGACTGCACTGCATTAACTTCAATGTCAAATTAGCGAGCAATTTGCGAGTCCAGCAAAAACTTTTATTATGTATCGATAGAAATGTAATTAACTTTGCATTGAATTATATTTTATTTTATCGCGTGCTTGCCATATGTTCATTAAAATAAATTTCATGTTTAACGCGACACTCGTTATGAGCAGAGATCTCTTAATTTACTTAGGTAGGTATTTATATCCCCGTTGGCGACAAAAACAGATAATTTCCTACAAGGTCATTAATTTACATTCCTGAGATGTGTTTTGGTGATGAACAACAAAATATTGTTGTAATTTCTATTTTTAGCGCGTGTCTGATAAAATTGTTTTCATGTTCCTCAGTGTCGAACTAATTAATGTTATTCCGACTAAACAAGATAACGCTCAAGTTTAAACCCAATAGTAATAAGTAATTATTACAAATCGTAATAAGATTTATTATGTGTGAAAACGGCAGAATTTCTCCTCATTAAATAGGGGTTAGGCAAACTCAGTGTGTAAAAACATCCAAATATAGTCTGAACGCCACATCTACGCGGGTTTACAGTGTGTAGTCGACACATTTGTACCGCGGGAGGAGCTGCGCGGCGAAGCGATACTTCACACATACGACCCGTGATTTACCGCGTTCCTATCCGACGCCCCTGTGTTCCGACTGTCACCATAGTCGTCTGACACCCTTTAATTAGAAATAGTGAACATTTCTTTTAATTAAAACAGATGCTGAACGTTTCAACGCCCATTTATTGCGTTTTTGACGTGTTGAAGTCTTTATTTTGGGGTTCATATAAATAAAGCTATAAATAACCAAGTATTTTTTAATCCTTGGTATATTGTCCAATTTTGAATACAAAACTGCTTGCTATGGCTTAACAGAAGTTAAAATAGGTTCGTGATTGTCGCATGTAAAGCCGGAGTCATTTCGCATGTTGTCAGCGAATCGGTGAGAGAATTCATTCCAATTAACACCCGTCCCGCTGATTTATAAGCCGGTTTGTAACATTTTTTGTGCCGAATTAGGTGCACGACGTGTTAGAATAAAAAAAGGTTTGACAGGTTCGCTTAACCTTAAATTATCTTCTGAATTCACACTATATTATTATTATGTGGGTATAAAATGTATAAATAAAGTGTATTTATGTGCTTCAGAGTACACATTTGGAAATTCATCAGAGAATAATGACGAAAACAGCAGGACATTTATGCGTATTTGTGCGCACGCACATTCTGCTTTTAGAGATTACACAACACAAGGCTTGGCTCGTAACATTGTTGTTAAAGCCAAAAATATAAGTGCTGTGTTCAAAAAATAAAAATAATTTTATAGCAGCAGAAACGCTATAGAAAAATGTTTCATAAGTTCTATAAAAGTTCAAGCACGTTCGCTTCAGAAACCTTTCTTCCAAAGTAGTTCTATCGCGACTTTAGACACTTGAAACCCGTCTCCAACTCCCCACATTGGAACTATTTCTCACATGTGTTCCGTGGAACAGTACAACAGTGGCAGTTAACGCCCTCGCTCCTCGCTCGGAATGCTATTTTATTTTCGTCGCTAATTTATAGCGTGACCGGTCAATGTAGTGCATAGAAAGCGCACACAGCACAATGAGCAGGCACCTTACAAATAAACAACGATGTTATTTGCATATTGCCAACACTAATGATTTATTTCCAGTGGTTACTAGTAGGGTCAGTGTACCAATTTCACGGTTGTTACCTTTAATGAGCAGAACACCGCACGATTAACACTTGCTAACTTACATAGCTTTAGAACACATAGCTGCAGTAATTGTAGATGTAGACGTAGTAATTACTTGCGAAGTTTAAAGACCATTACTTATGCATAATTAGCGACAAGTTTCTGGAAAATTTCTGGACAGCCACACACTACGATTTTCTTTCATTTCGAAATTGGCATTATACTCAGTAAGTTATAAAGACCTCACGTAAGCGACATTAATGCAGACTTTCTATAGGTAACTGTTTAGTGTCAGTATAATATTACTACTGAGTATTCTCCTTGCTGGTTCTGGTTACTCGGCAAGTGTTGCAATAGCAATAATGTTAATGTTCCCGGGTACCTGTCAGTCGGCAGTCATTTGTTCACAGCTACAGATATTGTACTAATGCTAATGCCATCAACATTTCGCAGAACACTTTGTATGTAAATGAGCTTAATAAGCATTAAAAATTACAAAACGAGTATGAACAAAAAATCTGATGAAACGTGCCAAGACTTTTTGTGCACCTCGCACCGTTGTGTGTAACTGTGTAGATGAGTACACCAAATGTACGTATATGCTATTACATTCGAATTATATCGTATAATACAGGTAACATGGGTAAGTAAGTAAGTTGCTACCTATACCAATGGTATGAAAAAGCTTTTACGTAACTGTGAAGTTTTTGCAACTAAATGATTTGATCGTACCTCAAATTCTGACTGTACATACAGACGGATTCAAAGGACGTCTCAAAAAATACACCAAGCTTTTCAACTTATAAAATGTTAATAAGATTACTATGTATAGGCCCATAGGCCTTAGGCTATAAAACTAAACCCAAACACACTTTAAAACTACTATTCAACTAATAGTAATACTTTCGGGTTTCAAGAGGGAAGGTAAAGAATAAACTTTTCTGTTCAAAAATAAACTGCGTCAAATGACGTCTCCAGGTACAGGAATTTGAAAAATGTTTTTAGTTCGTGACAGAACGCTAATGGTTGCGTGTTAATGTATACAGTTTGTGTTAGTTAATGTTTATTATTCGTATTTATACAAATTCGACGGAATAACTTAATACTACAATTCAATCTAATGCCTAAGACGTTAGCATATTTGAGCGTGTTGAGATTCACATAAATATACTTGGATTTTATAATCAACCGGCTCGAAACAAAACAAGCACTATTATTTCACGCACAGCCATATTCTGTGATATTCCAAGACTCGTAAAACGCATGTTCGTTTAGCTTAGCCAACAAACCCACATAAAATGTAAGCGTCAGTTAAAACTATCGACGTAGAAAAATCAACATTGGAAGTGTCGTTCCAAGTGAAGGGCGCGGGCGTCGGTTTCGTAATCATTCAGGCTAAACATAGCTCCACTCGTGCCGGATATTAGGGATTATCATAAAGCAAGTGGAATGGATTCGAGCGTGGTGGCGAGGTGGCGGGCCGTTGGGCCAGTGGACCGGTGGGCCGCACAGGGCGCCTCTATTTTAACACCTACCAGGCCGTGGGCGCGATTTACGACGCTGCATCGCGCCACGCTTGTGTTGGATCGCGTTAGCGCGGATTAAGTATCGGTATCCGTATCGATGCCCATAGTCAAGTGCTGCTTACATATTGTCGCAAAATTAATATGAAGTTCCGTACGTCAGCGTTCGTTTTGTCTCGTGCATCTCCTCATCTTTTCCATACAATACAACACAAGTTTAAATGGTTTGCTTTGGAGACAGTAGATTTCCGCTACAAATGGTTCAACGCCATAGGGTTGGCGGTAAGCGCGGAAACATCGCAAGGTCACGCGGGGTTATCTCCGACTGTCTACCAGAGTACAGCTTTCACATTCACCGCATCGTATCGTGCCTTATCGCACGCTGACCAGCGGGGGCGGTGTGTTTTATACAGTTTAGCTGCACTTGCGCTTATCGGCCAACGCACATAGTCGTTGCATAAGTCAACATAACAATCAGCTCTTCTGACAACACAATGCGTAATGACGGCGCGGATGGTACCGAAATCTATCAATGTATACGCTGGAAATAATCAATGCGAATCTTAAACCTTTTAAAGCATTCTTGATGCGTGTGCGTGGAAAATGGCAATATTTCTACTCGATGTGGTAGCGGAGGATCAGCGTGGACAATCGTAATGAATGACGTCGCGGAGGATCCGAGGACGAGGGGAGTGCGGCGGTACGTGCGCTCGCGCATGTGGTTGTGGCCACCCGCGCGCCGCCGTGCCGAGCCCGTGTGGTCCGGCCTCCGCCCCGCGCACCCCCGCCGGCCCTCTATGCAAATTAGCCAGAGCGTAGACAACAGATGGATGGCGGAATAAACAAACCGCGTCCTTTGCGGCCGGCGCGACCGCTTGCGCAGCCATGAGTCCATGACGCGACTTTGTTAGCGCACGCTCTCCGGACCTTTAATTGACACATCAAGTGCGACAGGCGACATCAAGATATTTCAATAGTTCAGAACTGGTTTAATAGCTTTCTATCAAAGCGAAAGTAGCCGAAAAGTTACTTCTGATTACATCAAACGCAAAGTTTGAATAAGAGAAATCTGTAACATTTCGGTCATGGTCGCTAAATCGATCGAGCTTGAGGCCGGTTTTTGGACAAAAACTAGTCGCATTTAGAAGTCCATATCGAGTAACGAGCGAGGATTGAGATAGGCGGCGCGGGCGCAGTGGCGAAGACCACTCCGGGCCGCCGCCGCCGTGTAATCAACCGACAGATTATACCGTGCCGTATTCTGTATCAGTTACAAATAACACGTGTGTGTGGCACATCTCATTTGACATTCGAACCAGGCTGACTTAACTAGGTACGTAACTGCATCTACGAGCTTCCACTGAAAGGATTACTTTAGCCATGGCTATAGAACCTTATATGTCAGTTTATTGGCATGCACTTGAGAGTTTACTTAAGCTTTTGTAGGTCGAGTGTAGTGTACCACATGTTACAAGACGCGTGGACTAACATTATGGTCGTGCTTGGACCACAATGTAACTTGAAATAAAGTTTTTATTCATGCTTACATATGTAAAGGTATTTCCATTTTGTTGAACTACTGACGCGAGTATTCTATGATATCTTTAAAAATATCAAATATTGTTTACATTTTAGAACTTAATTACCAAACAGGTAAACTGATTCTCTATTATCAAGCAGATCGAATAGGTACCGTAAGCCCTTTCAAGTTCCGCAAATAATAGGTACTATGATGATTCTCTACGCTGCACAAGTCAACACCAGTTTACATAGAACTCGACCACATCCCATCCTCAATAAAAAAGAGGGAAAAGCTCAGGTTGGGAGGGGTCGCGGGACAATGGGCAGCGTGGCGCGCAGCAAGACGTCTTCACACAAAAGCGGCCGGACAATCAGATCCCTCGTTTTTTGTGAGTCAATAGAAATGTTATACATTTTTTTAGTTTTATTGGTCGTAATTTTACGTAGGAATATTTACGGGCGGCCGCGGGCCACCTAATTAAGTTGTTAGGCGACTCGGGACCTTCGGCATTGTTTAACTGTGCCGGCTTTGTTCCGCGATAACGTCTGGGAGGCAGTTACCTTTCAATGTGTTTGTATTGTTTGGACAGTAGCCGACGACTTCATATAAATTGACATTTCAATCGTTTTCTTTAGAGGAAAGGTCTTGATTTATAAATTCGATAAAATCCATCGAGACACATGCTTAAATCTTTGGAGCACGAGCGTCGCGAATAAAGTTTCGTTATCTGTGTTGTAGTGTTGTGCCGGTGTTGAAGCAGGTGCTTCAATTAAATCGGTCGCTTCCTTTTTGATACGTCCGCCCTTTTGCGACTTTTTTGAGATCCTCTCCTGCTTGGATAAGTACTTTTAAAGTTTTTATAGTCTTATTGGTTAGAGAAAACTAACCGTAAATAATGAACTTAACAGTCGAAAGTCAACAGTCGCATTCAACAATGGCTAACTTTAAACAAACTGTGAATACTTTTATGCAATTACAGTTTCATAAACATAGCAATTTACAAAATTTATTCGAATTCTCACATAATATAACGATATAATCAGAAAAACTTTTGTTCGAATTGAAATACCTACTCTGAAATTCTGAATTATCTCCGTGATCAAGAGCACCTTCCACGGGATGTTGCAATCACGGAAGTTGCACTTGTGCGCTTCCTTCCATCCTAACTCATGACGTCATTAACCAATTAAAAACGAAATCTCCTAAAAATAAAAATACTAGTCGATTAATGTGTACCATTTCTTACATTCATAAACCGGAGACCACCCAACACTGTAAGGGTCGAAATAAGAAAAAAGGTTCAGTTATTCACTGCCTTGTAACCTTTTTTGTTTCAAGGACGCTTCCTAGAGTTTTGTTTGTTTTAAAATGTATTTTTCATACAGCTTTAGCAGATAACACTTTTGTAATTTCAGTGTAACAGTTATGAGACTGATCATTATGGCTCTTGCGCCCATTCGTACCAATAAACGTCAGCTGTTTATGCTTCTTAATAAAGAGGGAAACATTTTACGACTGTTATCTTAATTTCTTACTTTATTCGCGTTGTATTAATAATATTTTTCCGTAAGTCAATAAAATCGGCTCTGATTTAACTGCTTTTAGATATGATGCCATCAACTGCCATTTATGTAAGGTCGTTTCTTTAATTAGGTCCGCACAATTGTTTTTGTTTATTTTAGTGTAGGTATACGTTTGATTCCACGACGAAAGCATTGGTGGCCCAGTGGTAACAACTGCGACTTACACGTTGTAGGTCGTAGGTTCAAATTCGAACCCAAAAAAGCGCTTTAATTTATGTAAATTATTTCATGCTGAAATGTACTGCTCTCAAAACGTTGAAGGAAAAAATTGTGAGGAAACCGTCATGTCCTAGAACCAAAAATTCGAAGACATGCGCGACATCTACCAACCCGCACTGGGCCCGTGTGGTGGATTACGGCCCACTCCCTTTGAGAGATGGGAGGCCAGTCTCCCAGCAGTGGGAACATTAACGGCTAATTATGCTTAAGAATGACGAAATAATAAAATCATTCACATTACTGGCTATAAATGTGTACATTAAAATAACATAGTCGCGACAGTGCGTAAATGGTGTCCTGTGCAATATCAATTAAAAGAATTTACGAGCTTAACGTTACATCAAAGAAGTTAAAAGCAAACGCTGGTAGATAATAAATAGTAAAGTTTAATGGGGGGATGTGTCCGTAAGAGATACTTGGTGTGGCGGCGCGCATGCGCGGAGCTCATGTCTGTCGCGGTTCCGGGATCATAACTAAACGTACGTGCATCTTTAAATATTTTTATTGGACAGCATTTATCTTGCTCTGTATTTCTGAACGATAGTTTTGATAAAGCTCTCAAATGTTATCAAGATTCCTACTAATGTTTTAATGCGCACGTGTTTTATGTTTGGATGTCTGGATTAATCCATAAGATACTTTTATCCCGGTAGTACGTAATTTTCGACCTCTACGCAGGCGAAGCCGCTGGCAAAACCTAGTTGGAAATCATCATCATCATCATTTCAGCAGATAGATGTCCACAGCTGCACATAGGCCTCCCCCCAAAAATAATCGCCACGCTTGGCAGGCGGGTTGGCGATCGCCTCAGATTATAGGTGGCGATCGCAGTATGGTGGTAAAATGCATAGAGAACGCTGCTGCCCATTCTCTACTAAATCGCCTTCTCCGACCTCCGCGGGAAGAAATAGGATGTTGCTATTCTTTACGTCCGGCACCACACAGAACTAGTTGGATATATATAAATATATTACCAACCAAAAAGTTTTTTTGGAAATAAATGCTGATAAAACAATTTTTATTCCTCATATTTATGTGGGAACTTTCGAGAGCATTTATACGAGAAAATTCTTTATAATTATATACGAGCCTGATAACTAAACAAAACTCCATAAAAATAGACAGATTTACAACAAAATGCACTTCTTATTTAACTTCGACATCAATATGCTGACAAATCTAAAAAACAATATTATCAGAGCGACGCGATATTTTACAGCAATGTGGTAAAACATAGATAAAACCATAAAAACAATTAAGTGGTATAGATCTCAGTATATGACTCAATTCTGTTTATTTTATTGTATAATTAAAGTGAACGCTTTTGAAAACTTTAAACTGCTGATAAGGAATGATGAGACAACTTTTTTGTAAGAATTATGAGCTTGGTTGGTTTTCTTACTCATTGAATACTTACTTACTGCATTTTAGGACAAAAATGCACTAACCGAGTTAAAACAAAGGTTCAAGAAAAATATTTTGAGACTAAGTAAGGTAGCCAAGTGTGCATGTAAGTACAATCTATATCTATGTATACTAATAACAAAGATGAAGTTTGTATAACCCTTCCACACCTACAGCGAGTGAAAGAGGAATTTCCCATATCATCCTTATTAAAAAATTGGCTTTTACCCGCAACTTCATCCGCGTGAAAGGACATGTTTGATTTTGGTATGGAGGCTGGGCTTTTATTCGAAGCTGCTGAGAACAGGGAAGATATTATATTTTTATGAGAGTACATAAATTAAGGAACCTGTACATTTTTTTATGCCTCTTTCTTAGGTTTTATATTTTTAAATACTTATAATTTAAAAAATAAATTGCAACCCACAGTAATTATTGACTTTGGCAGCACTTTTCGGTTGGATTCTCATTGTGAAATGTGAACGTCAATCAAGTGTCAAATTCAATTTCGTTTGCGTCTGGGGTTTGTGTGTGTTGCTCCCCCAAATCACACCATCGCGTCGCATCGCTTCGTCCACCCCCGCTAATACTACGTTTTCGCTTAGCGTGCTCTAACAACTTTTGTTTTTGCTCGGCTATTTAAGGTCCTAGCGTGATTTTAGGTGCCTTCCGCAAGAATTGAGCTATTAAAAATATCAAGTTTTTTCTAATCCAACAGGTAGTTCCATAGATTAGCGAGTTTATATAAGGAATACAACATTGGACCTCTAAAGATGAATAGGAAATTTTAGAGACCCATCGAATCACATTGAATGCTGTGAAATAGACCGCCACCAACGAGTTGGTGATTTCGATCAAACCGTCTCATCAGAGAGTATTTGGTTCCTTGATCATAGCCAATCTTTTTGCCTGCTACACGTCAGATCCTGAAGGCCAATTCTCGTAATCAAAAACTTTCGTAGTCTAGTTGCAGTCTCATCTCGGCGACAATCAAATGTCAAAAAGTTGTCAAAAATGTATAGAAACGAGGTTTTTTATTACAAATTGAAACTGAGATCAGACTATGAACGTTCTTAAAATTAGGGGAATTGCCCTTCTGAGCTAAATGCAACGTGAATGACTATTTCACTTACACCTTATCTTGGAGGAAACTGCATATTATAAACTCCTGCTATGCTAAATATGCGGAAAATTCGAGATCCTAAGGTTAAAAAGGTTAAATAAATTGTTATCCAACCCGGAAAAGTGAATACACTATTACACACGTTGTTGCCCACATCAATAAAAGATTGTGAGGTAAATTAATAATTCACGTCAATGAATATAAATCAAGTGAGGTACGTGCAACGACCGTACGTGGCCCGAGTACGAATGTTGTTACAATGGATAGCATGCGCAATATTCATTACTAACTTCTTTCTTATTGGGAGATGGAATGATCCTGTTCCTTTATCAAAAAAAACTTATCGTTGTACCAACGCATTTGAGACAAAAAAAACTTTTAACGATGGTAATGTTAAAAGTCTACAAAGTGCTATGTAAGTGAGTACTTTTGTACTTGTAATGTAAATTATGCAAGGGATTAAGAAGTCGGTTTCTCATAACAAATCGCCAAAATTATTTTGTATGTGCCAAAAACTATCTTTTAGCGAAGGTTTGTATAAATACAATCTTTTAGTATTGTATTTTGCATAGCATATGTGTGAGCACTATGTTCCTACTATAAAGCTAACATTTACAGAATACGTATTTCATTGAGTTGAATGTGCCCCGGCAGCTAAGAGTATTTGCATGCTCACGTGTAGCGTTTGTGTTGGATCATTAAGTTCCCTTCAAAATGATTGAACTGAATGGTGCTGATCCATACGTCATGTTCGTGAACGGGCGCCGCCAGTAGGGACTGGTCATCTCTTAGCTGCCACGGCTTATTTGAATTTCTGAATTGTTATTTTATTTTTGTTTTAATTACGGACGCTTTTAACGTGCACGTCTTTTTACATCGTTCTCACATTGATAATTTAAACATAATGATGTCACCAACTTTTTGTAACAATATCATGATTTAAAAGAGTATCCATGGTGTTTCTTGCCCTTTCTTCTCCATAGGTAGGTACCTACACTTTGGAATGGGGAACTAGCTTCATCTTTCTAACTCACCGACCTTGACAATTCAAAAGTGCCTGTAATTGGTTTATTTGAAATAAATGCTTTGAATTACATTAAATAATCGGTTTCCTATATCAAAGACCAATCGCATGACGAAACAACAATATATTTGGCTAATAAATATTATGCTATAAAGGTAATAAAAGGTCTACGAAGTTTCGTAGACCCTACAAGACTGACTTGATTACGCTTCTCGCGTCATGTTTTGCAGGAGATTCAATTACAGGGTTGCTATGATACGTCAGACTCAATCATATTAATTACCCACTTATATAAAAAAGTGCTTCAAAATAAAAATAAAATGGTAATTGCAAATGTCTACGAAGTGCTACGAGACTACGCGGCATTATATTTGAATATTTTAAATACGCAAGTGATAATTTAAATAATTAACAACATTCGGTATTAAAGATAAAATATAAGTAGACACATAGACAATGATTTAGCGAAATAATGTGAAATATTTTGCATTCAATTGTGCAAAAACGTTTGCTACGATAGTTTACTACGAATAAATTAAAATCTTCCCGTTTTATCGAGGTCGTAAGGAGGTTCAACAATCTTCTATTGTAAGTATATGGTATAAAATAAGAAAATGTATTAGATTTTGACAAGTAATTATATTGAATACCAGTTTGACATATCTTTAAAGCAGTCGTGGCACCCCATTACTACGAATAATAATAATAATTGTTCAAACCCATTTCTTACAATCTGCGCATACGCAAAGGGACCTACCGTGCTAAATCTATGTGGAAGCAGTCCTGATATGGTAATAATCTTCGGAAAATATTGTAACGCATTCCTAAAATATGAATTTTGTTTGTTTAGCTACGGCGTAGCAACGACGAAAACTCTTTTCATTTGAATAATCTTTAAAAATGTGTTGTAAATATTTTGCCTTAAAGGTGTTTGTTATTGCGCATAAGTAAAATAGTTATTGTGACAAAGTCAATTGAATAATACGACATTTTAATGAGTTTGTTGGAAACGTTTAGCATTCAGAAAAATATGTAAATAGCTATACAATACATAGACATTGAAATACAATTAGACTAAATCGAGTAGCGCACCGGACGCAAATGCCCATTCAGATTGTTGATTGACGAATTTAAATTCAAGTTTACAGAGCTTATAAGGGCGCTTACACACCGCGGCGCGCTGTGTAGTCTCGGCGCGCATGCCGCGCACGTACGCGAGACGGAAGCGGCTCCACAGACGCGCCTGTCACCCTGCATTGGTATTCCACAAGATGCACAATGTGCCACAATGTCTCTATCGTGATGTGCTTCACCCTTCCTACGTACACGGCTAATAAAGATCAAAGATATACTGTTCACTACAATTTAACGTACCTTGAACCCAGAGTTGGTCGACCCTTGAGTGTATTTGCGCGGATTTCAATCCGACGCAAAACGTGGAGAGCACAAGTATTGCGACAAATAGGACTTTGCCCGCGTCGCCCTGTAGAAAACAGCCTAATATGAACAGCTGTTCCTGAAGCCACGCGCGGATCCACAGCGACGTGCGCCCGCCTTCGATGTTGCCCTGCAAAATAACAAACAAACATTGATGTAACATTCAAATAAATCTACTATTCATCATCTGTTTTTTTGGTAAACAAAAGTCGGTAGCAGTGGCAAGAATAGATTGAACGGTAGCTGCTATACATGCTGTGTCACCACAGACATGTTGGTTTATTAATCTTTCGATCTTATATCAATAAACACACAGATTATGAGATCGCTTTGGCGGTAGATATAATAACATCGAACTCTTTAAACGTCGAAATAATTTCTGAGTTGATTGTGATTAATGAGAATGGGCTGGCCGGGGCCCGCAGCGGTGGCGCCGCGCCCCAGCCGACCGCTCGGGCACAGTCGGGGCCCGCGAGACACCCGACGCACTCCGAATCTCGTGAAGCGCTTACTAATTGCATAATAATAACTCAATCGACGTCTCGTGTTGAACGTAGCGATTAATCGATCAAGGATACGTTTGCCCTTTAGTAATGGTCATTTCGATAAGACGACGAAAAGTAATGGGGAAATAATTAGCAGTTTCGGTTTTAATTTACCTACTTTTTTAATATGTTACTAATTTCCTCTTTTACCCGCAAAAAGTTGAAGGTAGGCCGTACTGACCCAAGATCTTGATTCATTTATAATGAACAAGAAACATTATTATTTTATTTTTACCAACCAGTGTTTGTGTGCGAAATGAAAGCCGAACAGCAAGAGTCTCTATCAATAAAATAAAACCACACAAATAAACCAAAACCACATCTGACTTAATAATTTAGAAGCCAAAACACAGCAACTCGCATAAGAGGACTTCGAACCGTGGCGATACAAAATACGTAGCAATCAAAATATCATTAGTGATTTCAGCAAGTTCCAGGCGCTTATGGTCAATCATCCTGATTTACTGTTGGTGGGGTGGGTTCGTTGAACTGTCCGATATTTCCCGCCGAAATCGTATTGTTTAGCTTCCGAGCGTAAATAAATAAATCGTAGCAGCAATAATGGCAGATACAGTGGAGAGTCGTAGAACGGTCCGTGTACGGCGCGGGCGAACGGGCGAGGTGAATGTCGGGCGCGCTGGGTGGGCGTGACGTCACGGCCGGAATGCGCCCGCGCCGCCCGCGCCCCACGCCCCCGCCCGCACTGGCGACCCACGTGGAGCGTACGCAACACGCCACCACGCGGCAACACCACTACCACCAACACTCCTTCATTCATGCACCAAATTTGGCACACACATGCATAACGTGATAAGCTCGAGTACGGCTGCACCGGTGGCCTACAAACCAACAACAAGCAACGATGAGATGGTCGCGCACGTAAACCGCTGACGCAAGTGCTACGGGATTATTTACTATGTATAATCCGCGATGCGCCGGCGCCGGCGACCACGCTTCCTGCAGATAAGAGATTGGCCCACTAGGAGCACGTTCTCACGATCGTGGCTGCCAGCCATGATCACCTTATACTCAACAGTTCACTCGGATGCTTTGTCACTACTTCATGCGCCTCTTCACTGATTTCTAAATAATTTACTAGCTATTAATAAACTATTACATAAACAACTCTTTATCATCTTACAGGAAACAGTTCTGAGATAATTTTAGTAATGAATAGCGAGCGATACGCTGGCAAGTATTCGCCGGCTGACTTTGTTACTTATCTGGGGTCAGGCGCGGTGTATTTATTGTCTCCATTTAATTACTCCATAAAGTGTCTCTAAATAGTATTTTTTTTGTTATTGTCAAAATTATCGCGTAGGCCACACACGAGTAGGCTACGCGTTTGGTAATTAAATATTCACCTATGAAATACACCATAATGTGAAGTGAATGGTGTAGTAATTAGTCACAATAAAATATGCTCTGCAGTTCTCAATCTCCATTCACTAAAATTAATGTAAACTAACTAAAACTACCATGTTTTGCTACGGTCTACGCAATGCTACGCTCGAGGAAAATACGTACTGAAATTATATTAATAAAGCTAAAGGATTTATTTTTGATTTGATTCATTAATTTGCACGTCTCAGTTGTTGATTTGAACTTATCATTAAAAAGTATGTACAGAATGTGTGCCATGCCCTGCTGGTGAGGTCGATGCATCATTCTGTCTTGCCGGAGTTTATCAGTTAAGCTAGCAACAAGAGGAGTGAGTGGTATGATTGGCGCGATCCCTGACTTCCTGTGTGGCGTACCATCGAAGTGCTCCGATCAGACGGCTCCCTATATCTGCATATAATGGGACGTGGGTGTCGCCCTAACATCATCCCATTACAATACATGAGCCTTGTGTTTCAAACTTTCCACCAATATTCAAACGTGTACGCTTTTGAAAGATTTCACAATCCCATGTAGGGAATGACGTAAAAGTAAAATACTAGCAGGCAAGTGTTGTAATTAAACTTTTCTCTAGAAAGTTCGACTATACCATTAAGAAACTTAGTGCTACAAGAGTCCGTATGCCTTACCTATGTATTTTATGAGCGTTAGTAAAACAATCTGTAATGAATCGTTACAGCCAGTCCAAGATTCAATTTAGGACTTACAGGCAAGATGGTTACAGAGGTGTTTATCCGAAAATTACTCACGACAGAAAAATAAAGCAGTATATAGGACGAAAAGAAATTTAATGACATGTTTTATCGCTTCCAGCCTACTTTGTAGTATGCAAGTATGATTAAAGATTCGAATGGCCCTCGTCAAGGACATCACGTTTGGCCAATTGGCCAGTCGGCCACCGGCGTCGGCGGCGCGCCACTTGCCAATGCCACTGAATGTCAATGACATTTTTAAATTCTTTACGTAATTCTACGCACATATTTGATACTAGGACACATCAAAGAAGCCTTTTGCTATACTAGGAAATAAATTTTGCGGTTTGTTCACGTAAATGCGTAATATATGATTAGGTAGTAGGAAATACTCACTCGGTATTTAAAGAAAAAACGGATAAAGGAGTCTGTTTTATTTTTAGCAATCTCCAAAACATTTTATTACCGTACTATCGGCACCAATGACCACCCAACTGATTCTAGACCCAAAAAGATTCAAGGGTCAAATTAATAAAATTTATCATCTGCTCGTTAAAATCTTATGAGTTGCTCCAACCGACATGCGACAGCGGAAAGTATTGAATAAATAATCTGAGCACCAGCTGTGAATGTGGCAATTCTCCCGTCGAATCAAGAGTCAACGTCAAATCTCATTTCCTGTTTCACGACAGCGATCACCTGTATGTGGGGTACCGGCTACAGGGAAACAGTTGCCAATGTTGCAATAGCTGCTTTTTGATCCATTATGCAATCTCGTTTAAATTCTGAAGATCTGGGAGTTTCAAACGTAAAGCTTATTATGACGAGGCAGAGATTTCGAAAACTGGGAATTATCTCACGTAAGTATTAAATTAAATAAGCGATAGATCTCTTGACAAGTTATCATAACTTTATGAGACACTATTAATCAGTAGAGAGATTTGTTCAATGTCAATCCGTAGCGGAAAGCATTAAAAAACATCGAGAAAGTTGCCAAGTTAGGTGGACATCGTAACCGGTTCTAATGGCCATATGATAGCGATCAGATCGATAAAGCACTAGGTTAATAGTTAAGATCCAGAGATAGACAACATCTGGCTGCATCCGTCGAATTTCTGGGTTCATTCCAAAAATAACGAACAGACTACAGCAGACCAAATTCTTACAAACAAGGTCCACAAGGCAGAAGGAATGTATGAGTCACAATCTTGAGTTTCAAAAGCTGCAAACAATTGCCCTCGCCTCTGTTTAGGGAGGAGTCGCACCTCAGAAGACTTCGTTCTGTGTTCATGACGATGCGAGCCGCACAAAAATCGTGGTTTGAATTGAATCGAGACATATGTAGATGCTGGGACTATTGGTGATTCAACTTGTGCCCTATTCTCGGACGTGTATACTCCACAAACGTCCGAGCTTCCCTTCTCATATTGGAACATTATTGAAATGAAGTTGAATGAAGAAATTGTAGGAACTTTTTGAGAGGTTCATGGGTTTGGGATACACGTTGGAAAACCAATATGTATTTGTGAAGTAGGAATCTAAGAATTAAAGACGTGAACTTATTGAAAAATGTTTAGGTCAGTTTTAGTAATAAACGAGAATTAAAAATAAAATACGGGTAGTATTTTTATTATTTATTGTGTTATTGTTTATTGTTTTTTGTGGAAGAGTCGTCATTTTGACAATGTCATGGAATATGATAGGCCATTAAACATAGGTAGGAATTGGTTAAGGATTTATAAAATGAAGTTGCTAAAGATTTAGCAGGCACGGAACTCAGAAAGTTCCATTTACACTTGAGTGGTTAATAAAACACGGAGAAAAACAGCTGGTGTTGTAAAGCTACTGAGACGGAGGCAACGGTCAATGATGGAGAAAATTGCTGAATGTGCAGTGATGTGTGTAGGCCACGTGTTGCGGCACCCCGCACAGTGCATACCGTAATCTGATATCAAAATTGCTGCCACCACATGCATTTCATAGTCTAGCAAACAATTTCTCTGATTTTATTAACTTGCCAGAGTCGACAGAAAACCATTCTACGCGTTTTTGAGATCCAGAAGATCTTGTGTGTAAAAAGCAATATTGCCATGATTTAAGTCCACTTTTAAACCATGTTTTGTTCCAAAATATATAATGAGCAGTCCGTCCCGAAAGATGCACCTTTAAAAATTGTGGATGTACAATCATTTATAGGTCTCCAACGCAGCTGCCGACCGCCGGCGAGCGCAATGTTTGGACGAAGACAGACGATATGTGGGAAAAACTAGTGGAAAAGAGATGCAATGTAAACCTTAAAGAAGAGGAAAGAAACTGCCCTTTTGCTACGAAGGAACGAGATGTAAGATCGGAAACCACAAGATGTCTCAATTCCACGAGGCGAGCTCTGTGCGGTCTTGTCAGACATAAAACTTCGTAGAATAGCATTCTTTTATTTTTATATTGAGGAAGCAGTTATGTAATTTAAATGTTTGTTCATAATTTGAGAGGAGTCTTAATATCTATTTAGTTTTAAATATTGGAAATGGTATTAGCAATTTTATATTTATAATGTTGTTATTCCGTAATTAATTAGTGAAATTCGCTACGATTGAATTATGGGAAGTATTCATGAATGAAAATAATTTGTATTTACATAATATAATTAGTAAACTTTCCGGCTGTTAATTGAATTCATTCTACGAAAACAAAAAAATATTGAATAATAAGATGGCGGCAGGTTACGGGAACAATCTGCGACTCCCACATTCCCCTTAAACTTAAAGGGAAGATATATAAAACCATGGTAAGACCTGCCGTCTTGTATGGATCCGAATGTTGGGCCACAAAAGGGATGAATGAAAAGCAATTGCATGTAGCCGAGATGAGAATGTTAAGAGGGATGTGTGGTGTTACACGGAGGGATAGAATAAGAAATGAGTACATAAGAGGAAGCCTGAAAGTAGCACCGATAACTGAAAAGTTGTGTGGAAATCGTTTATCATGGTATGGGCATGTGCTAAGGAGGAATGAGAAAAACGTCGTGAAGAAAGTTTTGAGTATGAATGTCGATGGCTATAAGAGTAGGGGAAGACCAAAGAAGCGATGGATGGACTGTGTGAATGATGATATGGTTAGAAAGGGTGTGACTACGGAGATGACGACTAATAGAGAAGTGTGGAAGGAAAAGATATGTTGCGCCGACCCCAAATAAATTGGGATAAGGCCAGGAGAATGAAGGCTGTGTGTGTTTTGTAAGTGTGCGCGGGTCGTGGCGTGCGGGCCGCGTTGATGTCTCTATCGGCGCCGATGCGATGCGCGTGCGCAGGCCCCCGCGCGCCTTGCTCCCACTGCGCCTTAATTGCTTCATCTTGCATACGACCGACCAAGTTCCTACATTATAAGTACCTACACATCCACTGGAGGTATGTTACATTAACCTTACCACAGATTACAGCTGTTTTTTACGATTTCCATAGATGTTTCATAAGGAGACGACTACGAATAGATGGATGGGTACCTGTTTTGTAATGTTTTGACCTTTGTATATGTCGATTTTTCGAATGTAACATAAAATCACGCCTGTTTTCACTAAAAGGTTAGGTATCGTACCTTTAGTACATGCAATGTATTAAGTAGAAATTGTTTTGTAAATAAGTGGAGCCCACTGGGTTTGATTGCGCACTCTGTGGAGGCTTTTTTGAGACATTTCAGAGTGGAAGTTTCGCGAATGGCGCTGGTAGGGGTGAGGACCACCGCGGGGCGTGCGTGCGGCCTTCTAGGAAAGCGCTACCTTCCCCGAACCCGTCTGCCACTGGTGTACATACACGACGTTCCTACTCGACTCGATAATTGCAAAGATTTCTATTAGAACTAAACCGTTTTTCATAATGGCTTTCGTTTGAATACATTGTAAATCTCGTTAGGTATTACAATTTCTTTGGAATAATCGAAAAGTAACAGTAAACTACTATAAAAATTTAAAAGTAACTTTCAAACGGGTTCCACCCCTTATTTTAGTTAACAGAATTGTTTATGTGGAGAATAGGGCAAATTGGAACAGTAACTTTTGTATATAATCATTATTATATTTTTTGTCATGTTAAAACCACCACTATGACACACTTCTTAGATGTCATCTCCTTAATAAGTAGGTTGCCTAGATGTTTTTCATTACAAAATACGCGCGGCCTTGATAGTATGCACAGTTACCACTAGTCGGCGCCACCGTTTTGCGCTGCCGCGTTCCTCAACGCGATTGGCATTCGCAGAAAAACAATCACACGTGCAATATGACAATTGAAACTCAACACTGAACTGATGTGTATGTAGTGAACACTGCACCTTTTCAAGTTCGGAGAGCGCGAGGGCCGCGTCCACCCAGCTGGTGCGGATGTACAGGTCGGCGCTGTGGCGCGCCTCGGCGGCGGAGGGGCTCTCGTGCGCGGCGGCCGCTATCCGAGGATTCGCAGGAGCCTCGGAATCGGGAGCCACCATGATCTCGGGGCCAGGCTTGTCACCAGTATCCTCATGAAGACGGCCGGGGTCCGTCTGGCGGCGCACGCTGTCATATCACTCGCCGCCACATAACCACACACTTGTACACCAGGGTTCGTCACTTCTATCTATCACTTTACCGTACGAAACACGGAACGATACCGAATTTCATAACAAAAGTTACGTCGCGTTTGCGTGTCGACAGCGGCGCGACTCGGGCAATACTGACTCGGGCTTCGAGTGCGTACACTGGATGTTTGTTGAGCCGCCATCATGATTCGAACGATTATGTTGCCGTCTTGGGGCCGAGAACGAACGAAGCCCGACGGAAACGGCCGAGCCCCCTCGCCGGAGGACCACACACATGTTGTTGCTGTCTCGCTCACACAATTGAGAGGAAGAGGGAAGCTGAGTGGCAAAATAAAAGCATTGAATGAAATTGCTACGAATGCCACCGGATCACAACGAATACACTATCATTACCGATATCGACGGTATAATTTGATACCGTGGTGGAAATGAGAGCACGGAAAACCAAATAAAAACAACAAGCGGCTTTCGGGATTTGCAAATCACAAACAGTGCAGCTATGGGGAACTTTTATTGACAGACGAAATAGGTGTCTACGAGTTCACGAGGGATCCAGAATTTCCGAGACACGTCAAAGCGTTGTTTATCCGCACTCACAAAAGTTATTACATCCCCACAATTACCACAAAGCGAGTACGTTTGCTAGCCAAACATTCTCTCTGTATACAGATAATAAAGGCGGATCAAACATTCGGACGCACCATATCATTTTGTTTACAGAGTTTTCTGAGTAAAAAGTCAGACGAGCGCGCCCCCGGCAGGGCGGCAGGCTGGCCCTTTGATGTTGCCGACACAAAACGCCGCCGGCGGTGATTTAACTAATGAATTTATTTAGCGGCCGCACTGACTGATTGCCGCCTTGTCCCCATGCACTCGACACTAGACACTGTTGTAACTGATCATTGATTACCAGGAAGTTGCACAATTTTCATCAAAACATGAAGAAATAGGGACAGTTGGAAAATTTTACAAAGGAAATTAAGAAAGATGAACGTGGTTCTCAATACCTAATCAGTTTTCATTTTCAGGCATCTGGCCCATCTCTGCAGGCAGCCCCGGATCTAGGGGAGGGGACAAACCGGGGCACCCTCCCCAGGTGGCAGTTTCAGGGGGCGCCAAAATCATAATATAGTGTGATTAAAAATATAAAAAACCTTGCTCCAGAAAGCGCCTAGCATACGGAAGCCTGGTTGGCTCACCGTCGACTTGTGAGAAAAAGGCGCCACACAGGCCCACACCTAATTTATTTATCTGAAACGCTGGAGAGAGGGGCGCCACCATCAAATTTCTGGCCCGGTTCGAAAAAATCGTAGATCCAGGGCTGTCTGCAGGTCAACTTGGACTCAACGAGAACAACAGCAAAGCTCAGTAATCCTCCATTGCGTAACATCAAAAGGATCTAATTCTTACAAGGTATAGAGGACAAAGCACAAAGATTTTGCATCAGACCTTTCTACGTAAAGTTAAGTCATCCATATGGTCGCAGGCATACAGAGCGACGCGATAATCCATAACTACTGATGTGCCAATTCAGCTTCTATTCAAATGACAAATGTGACAAGTGACTGGTGATGCGCAGAAATGAAGCACAGGCTGAATCCTCAACTAGCGAAGTGTACCGTACCATGTTTTCGAGAGACGCGTCTTGAATATAATCCAGAATCGGTGGATTGCCAAATATAGCCGCCATATTAGTATTCTTAGGCATCACAGATATCGTGTGCTTGAAATTCTAAAGCAGATGTAATACGTAAACGAGCCATAAGCCTCAAGCATTTCATTAGTGAGCACCTATTCTTGTATTACGTCTGCGGTTGGATGTACTGTCTAAAATTCAGTAGTAAAAGCAAAAAAAAATATTCCACTACTTTAGTGTATTCCTGTGGGACAGAAATAAATACACAGAAAACAACTCAAGTAGTCTGATGCGCTGACATTATGTAACAGAAATGACACCACAGAACAGAATCGATCCATCTACCGAAGTAAAAATATAGGTTCTACTGTAATCTCAACAGAAAAGTAATTGGTTTTTACACCACCTGCTCGCTAATGTCAAATTATATGTGATGCAAACCTTACCTTATTGGCTCTAGCCGGGCATTAATATTGTACTGAATTTCATTAAGACTCGCTGGTCCTTAAGGTGATTTGAATTCGGAACTTCAACTGAGAAAATTGTACTTCGGGAATAAAGGTGTCTTCGTCATGGGCGAGCTTCAATCCCTAGCTACACTCATGATTCTAGTCTTAACTCCCTCGCTTCGCTCAGGAGTAAACAGAGAGAGTCAGACCTACGTAGTTGCGCTTGAAAACCCAAATAGCGGCCGTGACTTAGACACTGTTATACCCCTGGCCTTAGTGAATAATCGATTATTAGTTATTACCGACGTGACAGTCTCCAAATATCTCTAAACACACGTTAAATATTAGATTTACAACAACACTTTTGGAAATATTGCAGTGTCCAGAGTCAATGTATAGAAAATGTAGAAAATCAAACACAAAAATAAATGGGATTTTGACAAACTTATTTTCTTTTTGACTTCTAGATAGCACCACTGTTTATTATTGCACTAGTAAGTAAGACTTGAACTTGTGATTTGGCCTACTATTTGTGAGTATCATGGCTTTATAAAAAGCATATCGTGCTTTAAATACCTCTTAATGCCTGCCTAAATACCTCGTAGTCGTGAAACATTGACTGATGTTTTTGGAAAATTGACTCCATCCGCTTTTGAGCTGTCCAGTTAACTTTTCATGGAAATTCTTAATTTTACCAGTAATTCCATTTAAACTCAGCTCAAAAGTATTATGAAAAAGACGATAAGTACATAAAGTCGAACGAAAAATTCGAATAGAAAAATCTGAGTTGTTTGATGTTACCGATACTCCCCTATCTATGCATATTATGGTTTTTATTGATTTTTCATATCTTTAACAATTTTTTAAATTGTAATTATATTAGTACTTAGTACTTGCATCCGCAGCCTCTAGGCCTAGATTTAAATGTGTAAGTAAATTGTCAACTTTCATAAGTTTATTTTAATTTACAAATGAAAATAGCTTTTTGGGTAGCAAGTAATTTAATTCTAATGTTTTAATTTATTTTATTGCACTGTTTAATTTGTGAACAGTGTGAACAGTTTTTTGTTACTACATTTTTATCGTTTATTAAAAGGCAAAAAACTAGATCCGACAAAAAGTTAAGCTTCAATTTGATTTTCATAAACCTATTAAAAGATCACTGTTCTAAGAGATTTATTTTCAACATCTCGAATTTACATAGATATTTTTAACGAGACAACATAAAAGATATCTTACTGATTGATAAGATCCAATAACAACAATAAAACTTTACTGCATTATAGAGATAATATAAAGTCGATCGGATTAACATCTCGAGCCACACCCGACGACAACTCGATTTCACGGGGTGTACAACCTTCCTAGAACCCGTGAAGGTGTAAACGTCCCTATTGAATTCATTCCACCCATAATATGAATGCAACTGATCAATCTCGCGATATTAGGGACCGCAAATATACTACCACCATAATAGGTGTGCCGATTATAACCACACAATATAACGTATTTCATTAAACATAAAGTCGAATATCCCACAGCCGTTCGTTCAAAAGATCTCATATTGTTTGATTTCTTAAGGGTGGCTAAACTTGGACATTTTGACACTTCGGGCGAAGACGCAGCGGGGTGTCGCTCTATACATGTTCTTAGAACCTCGCGTGAGGTTCGGGATTGAGACCATCCTGTGAAATGTTTCAATTATGAGATCAGACTTTGGGAAATAAATAATTTGACAAGAAACTTAAAACTCTCTACAATTGAGTATTTAAATCAAGTTTCGGGATGTACTCCTTTAAAATGGCGTATGCGATATGCATCTAACTCGCATTCGTGATTACCTTTTGGCATTCCAGTCAGCGATCACGATACTTAATAAAAATTAGTAGTAGTCGTGCTATAGACAGGCGTGACATTGACAAATTTATGGCGCCGTGCTGCACCGTGCCTGCCTGAATTTTAGCCAATCGTTGCATACACAGAGTTATACACCGCTGGAAAAGGCGTCGGGCTGCCTTGGGGCTTATTAAATACACATTCCCATTATTTACTTGTAGGACCGTGTAATGAATACTGTGGTTAGATCATCATCGAGCGTTGGGCTCTTCCAGATAGTTTTTGAATGCGCCAACTGGAAGTACTGGCTGCTCATTGACATGTTGTGACTGCGCGCAACTGACGCGCATGTCGCCATACCATTTTATAGTCCTCGTAAACTGAGAAACGTGTCACAAGATGAATTTAGATATAAATACAGTAATTCTGCACACACACTCTATTAGACAGATCAAGGACAGAATGGCACTTCGAGTAAGTTATTTGACAGCGAATGGGCATTTAAATAGTCGGTCTTTAAAAATCTGTATACGTTTTATTCATGCAAGTGTTGGTTCAGTAGGTATAAACTGACACTTCGTGCATCAGGCAACACACAATTTTTAATCATCACGCAATTAAATTATTTCCCCCTTCATCTTGGAGATATTTTCATAAGGAAATAATTTAAAGTAGAGAATTGATTGCTTCCAGATTCTGGATCAGTGATTTATTGCAGCAACAGAACTAGACTCAAGTACTTGTACCAACGTAGAAAGTTAGCTTAAAGCTTCAAGCAGCTGGGAAATAAGGAAATACATAAGGTTTAATGATATCGAATAAAGATCCATTCCAGTTTATGACTTTTTATTAATCTCAGATAGTTGTAGATATTTGACACAGAATCTGTATGTAATATCTGCAACATATTTCGGCTAGAATTTTATGAAATGGCTGAAAATACTCGTACCAAGCAACATACGCTGGGGTGATCCATTAATGAATCAGTCAGTGATACATAGTCGTCGTTTACAAAACCCACGTCCGGGTGAATCGTAAAATGTGTTTACACCATTATGAATGGGTGAACAATAAAACGTGTGTGTTTGCAGTTGATACATACATTTGTTAGTGGGGGGCGGCTCATGTATGCGCGTGCGCGTCGGGCGTAAATCAAGCACTTGGAGTATTTTAATTGCACGCTCTTCGGTTTCGCACCTCGCGCCTCGCACCAACATCTTGATAAAAACATGTCACGCGGCCCCTCGTTAAATGATGTAGTAGTTACCGCTATAAATTGAACTGATTTAATTGAATTGAATTTAGAACTAACTGTCAGTTCATTTACGTGCCTACTAAAAAGCCTCTAAGTAGCGACTGCTATGTGGCGCCACACGATATCTTTTACTCTATAATTAAAAATATTAAAGTTTATGGATTAAATTGATTCCATGCAACAAATTAATTGTGTGTGGTGGTGTATTATATTGCCTCATATAATAAACACATTACTTCACTGGTTGAAATTGAGATTATGTCGTAAAATGTTTGCAGTTCCTGGGAATATTTTGCAATGTTTACATATTTTATGGCTCAATTAAGGCATTATAATTTAGTTCCACGATACACGGAAATGAGTCTACATTATTCCTTCATTTATATACTGGCTATATGCATTTATAATACTCTATCTTATCATACTAAACCCATAAAACCCAACTTAGAATAAACCAAACAAAACTATTTCCTCTCGAATACATTTCATCCACTAGCTTCCTAACCGCAGCAATCAGTGAGGACGGAGAGCCAAAATAAACTTTACCAAATTATTTATAATTTATGTTTAATAGTGGAGCGCGGTGGGTGGTCCGGCGGACGCCTAATTGGATAAATTGCCGAGTTAGGCGCACGATACACTGAATTAAACAATTTGTTATTTTACCTGCACGTCGGCCGTGGAGAATCTATCGCATAACGGACGCGCTACGCCGCTACGGCGTAGCCTGCAATTACACAAATATGCAACTTTTCTAATGTCCTGCGTAGCGGCGTAGAACTCGTTCGTAGGGTAATGACTCGCTGGCCTATAAAAAGAACTGCAATTAATGTTCGTAATAGTGTGCTAATAAGACAGCTTACTTGGTGACAAGTGACAGCGCGGTAGGAACAAACTCCGTCATTGTACATTTGCAAAACATACATGAAAAATACATCTGTATTTTTGTCGTGTTTATATTTCGTTATAATCGCGTAGTTTAACATTTAAATGACAACTTTCATAGTGGTTCCGACAAAATTAGTCACTCGTTTGGCCCGTAACTCGTAAGAGATTATGGGAATTACAGTTAAGAAGTAGGGCAGAGTGGGGTCACTTGATCATGATTTTGTTCAAAGCAGTATAGCTTCGAATTAATGAAGTGATAAACAATGATACCTTTTAAAATAAATAGGTTATTTATTTGGCTATGTAACACCATCAAAAAATTGTAGCAAATACTTAGTTTACTAAACTAATTTATATGAATATCATAAACGTCAGGTGGCTCATTTGACCCTACTAGGTGGGGTCAATTAAGCCACCCCACGGGGCTAGTTGAGCCAGTGGTCTTAAGAGGTTTGTTTCATAAGAGAATTAATATAAACTACAAATAAAATCGACCATAAATCTTTAATAAACATTCTTAGGTAATAATACTTATTGGGAAACAATACAAACGTAAAAACTAGCTTATCCTAATCACTGTCACAGTTGACGCAAATATAAACTGCACCAGCAGCAGAGGTGCACTTAACATCTGCCCATTTGCGGCAATCGGTGCACTGGAGCCACTCTACGCCTGGAAGGCTATCAGAGTAGGCTTCGACGCAAACAAGGCAGAAATATTCTTCTTCTTCGGTGTCACAACAAGGTGTCTTCCCCGTCTGTACTTTTTTTTCTTTTGGAAATTTTTAGCTCTCTTAAGAGGTCTTGCCTCATCGTCAGATTCAGAAGAACTTTTATAAATAGCTTTTCTCACTCTCTGTTTTTTTTTGTCTTGAGTATCTTCTTACTGCCCTTACTCTTCCGCTTACTCTGTTTTTCAGCAACCTGGTCCTTCTCTGGTGTATCAGTCAATACGGCACGATTTCTCTTTTTTCTTCGTATTTTCTGTTGTTTCCGTGGCCCTGCTTTTGGAAATGGTCTCACAAATTCTGGTGAAAAGACAAAATTATCTGTGACGGTAGATGACGTTGCAACATTTGGCCCTCGATTTACTTAGTCATTCCGCGAGTCTTGGGTAGTTGATATAGTGACGGGCGATTGCGATGGTGTTACTGCATAGGCTAGTTCAACTTCAATAGCTAGTGAAGGTACATTAACTTCCAGGTCTAAAGATTGTAATTCTGCCACGCCACGCTACTTTTCGAATACTTTTGCCATTGATAACTTCTTCTGCAGCACGTTCCATCGGATCTTGGGAGACTATAGGTGTTCAGTTTTTCTTTTGTAGTTTCGCAACCTGTAAATGATACCTGTTGTAGAGAGCTTCATAGGCACTTGGGGATGATCTGAACACCGGATTTCAATGCAAATTGATAATAGTGTAGTTATGAAGCACAACACAGCATCAACCTGCAACTGTGGGGTCTAATGAGCCATGCTCACGAGACCCCGTTTGTTTTGGCTCAAATGACCCCTTCCCCATTTTATTACCAATTGCAGCGAGCCACAGAAAGACTATTAATATTACATTATTTTTGATTCTGTCATCGTATGAACACATTTTATGAAATTAAAATACACTTACTTGATTGCCGTAACATAAAAAACATGGGCTGAAGACCAAAAGGTACGAAAAGCCGCTTTTTTTACTTTTGGCACGAAAATAGAGTCAACGTACGCGCACAGTCAAACCGAACGCCGGCCGGCTACTCACGCAACAGCGGACGAGCCACATACCCCTTCCGCTTCTTGTGGCGTCCCTTACTTCTATCTAACCTATACCGTCTGTGTACTACTGTGGGTGGCGCAGGAGACCCCGCGGCTCACAAGACCCCGCTCTGCCCTACGTATC
Organism: Polymixis lichenea; assembly: GCA_949091785.1. Lineage (NCBI taxonomy): Eukaryota > Metazoa > Arthropoda > Insecta > Lepidoptera > Noctuidae > Polymixis > Polymixis lichenea. The sequence goes on along the minus strand of OX420932.1, from coordinate 8,883,065 downwards.
TACAAAGTATTTTGCAGTTTGATATAATTTAGCATGACATGAGTTAAACCAATAACAATTACTTTTAAGTACTTATTTAAGGCTTAAAAAGCAGACCACCTGCTTATCAGGCCGTACAAGTTGTAAAGGTGGACAAAAGGAAAGGGAAGTAGTGTACAAGTAGATAGTGCTGTCAACTGTCATAGATGTGGAGTTATCTTATCAACAGCTGTTGACCAATAAATAAAATTTACGCCACGCGGGGTTCCAGGGAATGACACTAACTGTAACTGTTACTTTAACGGACACGTTAAACTGTGTGTGTTTAAGTAAGCATCTGTAAGTAAATACTTTTTGCATGTACTATCTGTTGGTCGCAGATATTAAGGTTTACTATTTCCGATAGGTAAGCCTAATCATAAAGTCTGTGGTGAAATTTCTTGTAAGTTGTTGTAATTAGTCAAACGAGATGAATGATTTGTAGAACCACTCATATTTTAAGCTGACTTGGCTCGCTAATCATTCTCAAATTGACCGGCTAGCTGGATACGTTATAATAAATGGCTATAACTGCGCGATCGTAATTTGTTTTCGATTGACACAATAAAATAACTCATTGTGATATCTCTTACTGTTTAATTAATCACCTATACATTTATACTGTGCTCTTAGTCACATTAACTTTTTATAAAGGTCAACTTTGATATAGAGTGTATTGACTGAGGCACTGTTCAAGAATGTACCGTAAGTCGTGTAATGCAAGGTGCATAACACCAGGTACTTTTCAAAAGAAAGAAGAACTTAAATTCGACCACTGAAAAATTACGGTCTAAAACGTATGAAACAAGGAAATTTGCCACTTTGCCCTATAGCTTATGATCGCTTACTACTGTTGGAATCTATTGTTCAGGTAGCATACGACCGCGGCTATCATGTGAATATTTTTTGTTTGATACTTTTTAGAGCATCATTTTTCGGTAGGTAGTCGGGTTTTAGTTTTTGAAGTTCCGTAATATTTCAATCATTTTGGGGGTTTTTTTTTGAGGGTGGGAAATCATCAAATACCTTCTCCCGCTCTAGGTGGGGCAGGAGGGCGTGTCAGACTTTTACTGACTAAAACCCACTCGTGTTCCTACAGTTGCCTGTGTTCCAGGGGCCACGGTATCTCTTTTTCTGAACAACCCGCACTCCTGGCAGGCATCGGCCCTTGCGGACCCTACCAGTTGATGCTGACATCTCTTAGAGGCGCGCGTGGAACACAACGCGCCGTCGACCCGGGCTTGGTCCTTAACTCCTTACCGGACAGCGATATACCCATTACTCGCCATCCGCAAGCCCGCGCCTAAGGTGGCCGGGAATTAGCCTGGGATTCCCGACGCCCAGGGCTCCTGCGGTGACTAGGGCCGTGAGGGCGCATTTACTGCCTCTCTCTCATGTGCGCTGCTTCCCTCTTCGTGAGCATTACTGCTTCGCAGAAGCAGGTGACGGCTACCCATGCACTCTCGCTCCGTACTATACCCTGGAGCAAGGCCGGACGCGAGAGATCGCCGCCGCCGATCGCCTCCACAAGGACACGGCGGTGCTCCGCCTAAACCGGGCAGACTTCCACCGTATGCTTAAACACCCAGGCGTTTCCTCCCGGCTTATACGATACAGTACCCTCCCGAAACAATCGTGTCTGGTCAGGCGAAAGGTGAAGACGTCGTGGTGCCTCTCAATCCACGCCCCAAAGAGGGGACTTACCGCTGCAATCGTGGCGTGCCCAGCACTGGGATCATTTCGGGGATAGCTCACAATATATATATTTTTGAAATATGCTAATTATTTAATTAAGCCCTTTCATTTTTGTAACTTCGTCACTTGATGTTCTCTAGAGGGCACTATATTGTATATAATGTGACGTCACATATATGACGTCGCCTATAACCAGCGGCATTCAAGATGCTTCCAACGATACCTCATTTGTCAAATTATGATAATTAGTATAGAAGGTATGAGGGAACAGTGAACATACAATACATATCATGACCCTCCGTCAAAATCATGACCCTCCTTTTTGCTTCGCCGTAATCGGGTAAAAAGATGAATAGCTCAGATAGAAAATATTCATATCAGTCGTCCAATTCAAACAAATCATAACAACGTGTCTTAAGTGTTATTTTATAATAACATCTCTTCTACGATAAGTTTGTTTCTGAGTATCATGGCGAGTAGCAAGGTGCGCGGTGGGTGGTCTTCTGACGTCTCTATGTGCCGGGCCTATGGACATGCATCTAAATGTCCTTATAATTCACTACATCTGCCACTTTGCTCCAATGTAGGAGCACCAACATTCCACATGTATTCAGGACATGCAGACTACTTCTATTGTCACCTGAAACGTAAAATGAATCAGCTGATTTATATTCTGCGTAAGTAAAAGGAAAACGGGCTGTTATAGTATCCGTGAGCATTGGGTTGACAACCGTTCTTAGCTTATCTTTTAATGCGATCTCATTGTAGTGTTTGTTGTAAATTTATAGTGGAGGATTGTCTTACGATGCTACTTTATTGTTTACTATATTTGGATAGTTATCTATTCATCTGTCACACTGCGACATACAATTGAGTAATCGTATATTCATTCATGACCGATTTATTGTATTTGGTTTTCCTCACGACACGTTAATTACAATACTAAATTAATTCAATGATGAGATTTTTATCAGTATTTTCCGTTAGTTATTAATAGTCGTACGCAGCTACAATAACAATTAGGAATATGATTATGTAGATACAAGTTGGAAGAACCTTAATATAATTCTATGGTCTGATGCTAAAAGAGCCAAAGTACGTTTTTGTATGAAATAAGATTGTTATGCGAGTTTATTGAAAAAAATATGATATTTTTTGTGCCGAAAGGGCGTTAGTTTATCAACAATCTTTCAAAAGTTACTATGTAATAAATAATAGGTTACAAAATCTAAAAAACACGCTTTAAAAACGCAACTAAAAAAGCAGAAAATAATTTCAAAAAGCGTGGGGTGCTTTTTTAGGTATTTTTTAAATCAATTAATATTAAGCACCCCACGCTTTTTTGAAATTATTTCTGCTATTTTAGTTGCGTTATTAAAGCGTATAAGGGTTAATCCAATGAAACCACTCGCCAGCCAATGTAAACGTATAGGAATATATTGTTCTCTTTAATATACAGCAGTTTAGTAACTTCACACTATAGCACAATAATAAAACGGAAAGACGACAATACTACTTCGGTACTAAGTAGGGCTACCCGAAATTGGTTCCACGATGGAAGCCAACCGTGTAAGCCCGAGAGCGCTCAACTGCCCGAAACCGTTCCGTAGGAAGCGTGTCCGTGCGAGCCGAACTGAGAAATGGCTGGCGTGCGTGGCCTTATATACTCTCCGGCGGCCGTCGGCGGTGGTTGCAGCGCGACAGAGAGGTACGGTTAGAAGGAGCGCGGACACAATGACGCGCGCGGCACGGCGTCGTGTGGGCTGGCGGTGCTACAGTCTCCCCCTCTGTCTCCGAAGACGTCCCGGTGAGGTAGACAGGAATTACGTAGGCTACTGCTTCTTTGGTGGTCTTCCCCGGGGTCGAGGCTTGGACGTTGTAGCCAGGGCCTCCAGCGGAGTTGGTTTGTCTTTCCGCGGGCGACCTCGCTGGCGTAAGGGCAAGACCGGCTCGGGCAAGGCGGCTGATGCCAACCCTTGATATGGACGCAGGGCTGAGGAATGGTACAGCCCTGCGGTTTGGTGTGGAGTTCTGGGATCAGCAATCTGAAAAGAAGATGGTCCATGAGTGTCTTTGATAATGTATGGGCCATCTCGGCGAGGTGCTAGTTTTGCACTGAAGCCATGTGCTGATTTGCTTAAGGCATGAACATCGACCATAACTTTGTCACCAGGCTGATAATTAGGACACTCTTGTCGTCTTTTATCAGCGTATTCTTTTCGCTTCTCCTCTTTCATCTCTTGTATCTCATGGGCTCTTTTCAATGTAGAGGCCATCATTAATAACTTTGGTGTTATCTCGGGAACAAAATTTTCATTTTGTACTATGTGTCGCAGGTCATGGTTTATGTCGTCGACCGTGCGAAGATCTCGGCCAAAAGTTAAGTAGGCTGGCGTGTACCCAGTAGATGCACACACAGCTGTGTTCATCGCAAAACGTATGCTTGGCAAATGCTCTGACCATCGGTTATGATTATCTCCCACTAGTATTGCCAACTGTGTTTTTAAATCTCTGTTGCGCCTCTCGACGGGGTTAGTTTCAGGATGATAAACTGGGGTAAAACCGTGATCGATGTCTAGGCAGAATGTCAGTTGCTGCATCACGTTACTTACAAATTGAGTTCCGTTATCGCTAATGAACCGTCTTGGTGTGCCATATCGTAGAATGATCTCATCCAATAATACTCTTGCACATTCTTCAGCGGTTGCTTGCTTCAATGCGAATAACTCAACCCATCTACTAGCAAGGTCTTCTACGATGAAGATCCATGTCTCATCTTTAGCCGTTTTAGGTAAAGGTCCGAACAAATCGAAGGATACAACCTCAAATCTTTGGTTAAGAGCCGTAGTTTGGAGCAGGCCCGCTGGTTTGAGATTGCTTGGTTTGTATCGCTGGCATTGGATACAGTTCCGGATATAGTTTTCTATCTGGGTTCTCATCCCCTTCCAAAAGTATCGCCGAGCAATGCGTTCCGTAGTTTTCTCCACTCCATAATGGCCAGCGGAAGCTTCATCATGATACACACCGATAACTTTTGCTTGCTCATGCTTGGGTACAACTAGTTGCGCATTTTCATTATCATTATCTGATTTGTACCTGTAGAGTAGCCCTTGATTCATAAGGTAGCCCTTGGTACTCCAATACCTTCCTTTTTCATTTTGATCTCCTTCTAGTTCGTTAATTATTCTCTCTATGTCTTTGTCTTTTAATTGTTCTTCTCTTATTTCTTTTGATTTCTTCCTTGGCATATCAATTATTATACTGCATACTCCGCAGTCTTGCTCCTTTGTAGGATCGCAACTAGGACGTGACAAGGTGTCCGCGACAACGTTAGTCCTTCCATTAATGTATTTAATCGTCAGATTATAGGGTTGCAGTTGCAGGGCCCATCGTGCTAGTCGACCTGTTGGCGACTTTAATGACATAAGCCACTTTAGGGCTTGATGATCGGTCAGTACTGTGACACTCGTACCCTCGATGAAACCACGAAATTTGTTCACCGCCCAGACTACGGCTAGTGCTTCTCGTTCTGTGGTTGAATAATTTCTTTCAGCTCGAGTGAGGAGGCGACTACTATACTCAACTGGATGCTCATTTTCCCCCTCCCCCTGGACCAGAACGGCACCGATCGCGTAGTTACTTGCGTCTGATTTGATTGTGAAAGGTTTGGTGTGGTCTGCTTGGTTCAGCACCGGCGCCGAAACTAAAAGTGTCCGTAGCTCGTCAAATGCTTTTTTCTGTTCATCGTTCCAGGACCAAACAGAATTCTTCTTCGTCAAACGAGAGAGTGGTTCGGTAATCTTTGCAAAATTAGGGATAAATCGCCTATACCACGAACACATCTGCAAGAATGATATTAAATGCTTCAAGTTTGTTGGTGCAGCCATATCTACTATGGAAGCGACTTTGTCTGGATCCACTTGAAGACCATCAGGCGTTATATAATGTCCGAGATATTTAACCTTAGCGCAGAAGAAAACACATTTGTCCTTGTTCGCTGTGAGATTGTACTCATTTAAGCGGTTGAAGACGTCTTGCAGGTCCCTAAAATGATCATCTAGACTGGCAGACATAACTATTAGGTCATCTAAATATATAAGGAGCTTAATGTGGCTGAGGGATATGCGAAATCTATCCATAAGGCGTTGAAAAGTAGCAGGTGCATTTCGTAGACCAAATGGCATTCTCAAGAATTTGTACATACCGAAAGGAGTGATGAAGGCTGTCTTTACTTGGTCTTCATCCTTAACATGAATCTGCCAGTAGCCGGCGCGAAGGTCTATGGTGCTCATGTAACGCGTAGGCTTAGCACTGTGCAGGAGATCGTCGATACGTGGTAGTGGATACACATCTGCAATCGTGATAGCATTCAACTGGCGGTAATCAACACACACTCTTATACTGCCGTCTTTTTTCGGGACAAGTACGACTGGTGCTGACCACGGTGAGGAACACGGCACAATAACTCCTTGCTCACACATCTTCTGTATTTCTACCTTCAGGGTTTGCATCTTAATGGGTGATAACCTATATGGTGGTACAGATATAGGCTTGTGTGATCCTGTATCAATTATGTGTTCGGTTTCAGTTGTTGGCTTACCGTTGGATACAAATACCGCTTCATTCCTCTCAAGGAAATGTTGTAAGCGCTTGGTCTCTTCCCCCGTCAGCAGGCACTCATGGCTGCACATGGAAACAGAAGAGATCTCGGTTTCTGGGAATAAACCAGCAGAGTCTGGTGACAACTCGACGTCAGCATCATTGATGTTTCTACGAGCATCTTCGTACAGCGCATCAATAATCGGGGAGTATCCATCGAATAATACCGTTCGTGGTCTCTTGGGTGGAGTCGAGAACCCTATGGGTATCAGTGGTCCATAAGGTCGTTCCAAGGCTTGCTCTGTTGCTCCAGGCACAGTAAAGCCACTTCTCTGAGGCGAATGTGGAGGCGTCATCATCTGGATAGACGGTTCATGATGCTGTTGCGCAGTAAATTTTGTTATACCAACAGGCGATATTACTGGGCTGGGTGTGGACATCATTGGTGATTCCATTGCTGGCAAGCACACACTGGATAAAACACCCGCTACATCTTTTGTTCCATCCAGACCCTCTGGATTAAGATCATAAATCTTATGCGGTTCATCCACGAAATGACAAGTTCGTTGGGGTAGGTCTAAGGCCAACATAGCATCTTCTATAAATCCTACTCCAAGCAGTGTCCTATTATCTCGAGCGTCTGGAAAGATTACGAAAGACGTGGTTACGTCTCGGCCGTAAAGATTGACAGTCGTCTCGACCGTAAGGACGTCCTGCTTCCTTGGTATTCCATCGGCGAGTATAACGTACATCATCTCTTTCTCAAAACTTACGCCATTTCGTTCGAGACGTGTATAAAGTTGGTAGGAGGCCACACTCGATTTTGCACACGTATCAATATACGCTATCCCGGTCATTCCTTCGATGGTAACAGGTACAGTGGGACGTGGTCGTACATCAGCAGTCATATTGGCTGAGCAGAAACAAAAATCGACTGCCGTTAGAGAATTCTTGTTTTTACATTTTTGGCAGCGACTGCGTATTACACCTGGCTCACCACAACCATAGCAGGAAAACTTCGGTTTGTCCTCGTTTTGGGTGCTTGAGTGGGTTTCAGCCTTCACAACAATACTTTGCTTATCTGCGTCCTCTCTTGCCTTCTTTCTACATACCTCGGCTGTGTGACCGGGAAGACGACAGTAACCACAGCGTGTCTTATTTTGTTTTTTGTTATTCTTTTGTTGTGCCGTTATATCTTTATCCTGTAAATACTCCGATTCCTGTTTTTGATTATTTTTCTCAACTAGTGTTCTTTCAATATCCCTTGCCTTCTTTAGTAACTCGTCAAAAGTTTTTATTGAATCCCTACAAATCTTCTCCCTCACAGCGAATTTAATCTGGCCAAAAATGAGGCTGATTTCTTGTTGCGCCGTATGTGGTTCTGACATCTCAGCAAGAAGCGCCCGCTTCTTGGCAATGAAAATCTCGGTAGGGGTCTGATTATCCTGCTTAACACCAACTATTTCTTGATAGATTACGTAATCTAATTTCTTTGGGGCAAAGGTATGGCGCAAGTGTTCCTTAAAAAGTTCCCACGTCTTTATATTGCTTTTAACGCCTTGCCACCAAATCGCCGCGTCACCGATCAGAACTAATGGTAGGCCTTCAAGAGCGTTCGCATCGGATATCTTCTCCACTTCCTTGAACACTGTCACTGCTGCTAGGAAAGCTTCAACTTCCGCCTTTGAACCTCCAAACTTAGCGGGGCATTGCGTAAAGGTACTCCTCCCTCGTGTGCCGCTGGTGATTGCGAGGATGAGTTCCTTAAACTGGCTGTCTGACATGTTAATAGCCATTTCTTCAGGTGATCTGCTTCCAAATCGAACTGGTCTGCGAGTGGGCCGGGGCCTTAAATATTTTCTATCTTCGGCCTCCACGTTGTGCGCCACTTATAAGGGTTAATCCAATGAAACCACTCGCCAGCCAATGTAAACGTATAGGAATATATTGTTCTCTTTAATATACAGCAGTTTAGTAACTTCACACTATAGCACAATAATAAAACGGAAAGACGACAATACTACTTCGGTACTAAGTAGGGCTACCCGAAATTGGTTCCACGATGGAAGCCAACCGTGTAAGCCCGAGAGCGCTCAACTGCCCGAAACCGTTCCGTAGGAAGCGTGTCCGTGCGAGCCGAACTGAGAAATGGCTTTTTTTTTTTTTTTTTGTATGGCATCTCGCAGTTGACCTTGAGAGGCCGTGACTGCTTAACCGGGCTTTCCTGCGGTGACTTTTAGTTTTTACGCTAAGAGCCTCCAGCCAGGGCTTACAAACTAATTTCTAAACCTACAGCAACTGCGCACTGAGGGCACCCCCTGCGGGGTACGAGCCTCGGCTCAGGGAGTCACTTTTAAGGGAGGGCAGCAAGTGGGGACAGGCTGGATCAAATAATTTTTTCTTATTATTAGATCATGGGGGTTTTAACTTTACTTGCACAGCTTCGGCGCGGGCTGGCACTTTTGCGGGCAAGGGACGGTTGGGGGGGGTTTCATTTACTCGGGGTCTTCGCGGGACGCGAGGACCTCGGCGGCGAGGTCGGAAGGACGGTTGTTTTTGTTTGCGAGCTGTACTGGTGGCCCTACTGCTTTCTTGGAGAATAGTGATGGGGTCATCAGGGTCGGAGACTGAGAAATGGCTGGCGTGCGTGGCCTTATATACTCTCCGGCGGCCGTCGGCGGTGGTTGCAGCGCGACAGAGAGGTACGGTTAGAAGGAGCGCGCACACAATGACGCGCGCGGCACGGCGTCGTGTGGGCTGGCGGTGCTACAAGCGTGTTTTTTTAGATTTTATTTATCTATTATTCATTTTCTATTTTTTCGTTCTGCTAACTACAAAAGCGAGATTTCTCAGATTTTTTTAAATTATTGAATTGTCACCGGCCCTCGATAAGACTACAAAGTTTAAATGAAATCTGACCGTTTGAAGTGAATCAAAATCAAGTCCAAAGGAGTCGGTTACAAACAAACATACAGGTGAAGCTAATAAAAAGCGTGTAAAAAAGGCAAATGTAGCCTGCGCTTTCATATCGTTTAGTAAAAAAAAATGCCAATAATAACGTTCTTGGCCGTTTTAGTACCAGACCACTGAATTATACTCGTCCACAATATCCTGAGAATATTCCCCAGTCCTGTGGGCACCGTCGCAGGCGCATCCATAATGCAAGCCCGACTGATATTTTCCATTAATGATACAGAATCTATTTTTTGTTACCAACTTAATTAATACTTAATGCATGTTTATAATACCTTAACGTGTACTCACTGATAGTTTAATTATTTTAATCAATGCCCGCACACTGCTGGCGGCGATATTATCCGCACTCAAAGTATAAAATAAATAATGTATACTTTGTATTCCGCTTCTAGTATGATTGTTTACGAACTGGGTAATTAAGATGACAATTAAGAGGCTGTTAGTAGCATTTAATCGTGTTTTTAAGGATTTTTGCGCTAGCATCGTAGACCGGTAAGTTTACAATGTTATAGCAGGAATCTAGAAAAGACTTGATTAATATCCATTAATAGAGGCGCGGAATGTTTTTGTGCCACACATCTTCAAAGCGCTTTCACGCTATATTTTCTCAGAAGTGTTGGTTGGTGCGTTGTCACTTGTATCTACCTGCAAGTGCATTGATATAAGCTAGCACCAATGGACAAGTGCAATATAATGTATTTTCTAACTAAAATCTGTATTTTTGTTTTCGGAGTCAGGATTTGTTTTTTTTTGGCCTCGCCTCCTGTTACAGGGGCTGTACTATAAGTGCACCTTTGCCGAACTCTTCGGAGAAACAAAACTTGATGTAATGTGTTACTTTCTTCTTTACGTAAGTATTTGACTACCTACCATGTATGGATTTTCTTCCTTTTTTGCTTCCCAAGTTCCGGTTAAATTATTGGTCACATTATCACATAGTATCATAGTGCCTATCTAGAATTGATGAAACAGGCCATAGTTCTTGACCATGCAATCTCAGAGTCCTGCATATGACTCATCAATGCGCAAGAGCCGACAAGTAATAGTCATTGACAAGAACAATAACTTAGTACGCAGGAAGCAAGTTAATATTCATAAACACGTGTTCATGTAAGGGCATCAAACTTAACTGCTCGATAAAGTTGGACGAATTCCAGATAGCTGTCGATCATTCATCGGTGACTGACAAACTGACAACCGTCACTCGTGCGCAGGTTTTTGTTAGATGTGGGACTCACTCACTGCTACGCTTGGCTACGAAGTCAATAGATACCCATCGTTCTGAGTATGATATGAAGCTTCGGACATTGTGGATTAGGCTGTCCCAGATATCTATGAAATAAACAAAGACGTACTTACCTTTTATAATAAGCTAGATTCCATCGTGTTGGCTACACTCCCATTCCACAACTCCCATGCAGACTTGAAACCGTTCAAAGATTTTTCTTAAGTAGAACGAACATCCAGTTTTACAATCTTCTTATCATTGGTGTCTCCTAACGAATAAATTCACATCATGTTTTTGCATTCATCAGTAAAATCGTGACCAGCATCCCTTACCTATTTCATTTTGCTGGATGAGTTACATAAAGTTACAGTAAAACCTACTAGAACGTTAAAACCTGGTTTATACTAGTCTACTTGCAGGTGTGCCTAAACGCATACGCCTTTACAATCTAGTAGATTGTAAAGCTTTCCTGAAAATGTAATTCAGTCATTTCTCAGAGAGATAAACCTGAAAAGACCTTATCTCCAAATAAGAGCTGGAGCTACTGCTTCAGAAAGTTATCCCTGCCAAATCGAGTTATCTTTATTGCAACACAACTGAAATTCCACTAGTAACATAACATTAATGAAACTTACATGAAATATTTTCCAGTGAGCAGTTTGCTAAAACATTATCGCATATTCGTCACAGTTTTGTAATCTGTACGGACTGAAGATTTATTACTTGCGTTGAGAAGGGTCATGGTTACAACCGTAGCTACACTACGACTTTAAAACGCAATCACCCACGAAAGATACTAACATCTCTTTCGGTTGTTAACAAAAACCCTTATAAATAAAAACATAAATAGCCATATGGAGCAATAAATTTGTTTATTGTACAATAAAATAATGTAGCGAGTTCGTCTTGGGTGGTCGTCGGCACAAAAAGCCGGGCAAGATGGCGGAACAAGTCAGTCGTTGCCATAGAGACGCGTCCCCGCCTGTAACGCCACACAGTGCTCCATCAACGTGATTTAAAACATAAAAATGTTCAAACTTACGATAATTTAATTATTTTTTTTACTTTGTAGCAAATGACTGACTCGTAGCACGACTGCAATGCCTGCAATGAAGCCAATGTCAAAACTATTAAATGACAACCTATGCAAATATTATAATTAAGAAGCGATCAAGCGTTTGAAATTAATCTAAAATTACCCGTGTAACTATCATCTCAAGTAGGTAAACATAAGGCACATACCTAAATTAAAAATATCTGATTCTACAATTATAATTAATTTGAAGTTATTTTTTTTACATACATTTGGACCCATCGTCATTATGTAACGGTTTGAGTTCATCCGTGTCTAATGTACAATTTTGTCCAACTGCGGTCTGCGCGCCGGCCGGCGCAGTGGGCGCGCGGCGAAGAGTCGCGCTACAGAGCGCTCAGTGGAACAATCGACCCATTGTTTTGTACCAACCACGCATTAATTAAATAATACTTGTCGTTCCGTATAATGACTTAATTTTGTACTTCGACGGAACAACAACGGAGTTTATTAAGTCACTTTGTACTTTCAAAATTTAAATGCGCACGAGTGTCCGCTCTTAACGTTTTTAGTATTATGTCTTATAATTTTACAAGCAATATTTTGTTACAACGGCTATAAAAATACTGAAACTTGTATGTCAAACCTTCATCTTTCCGAGCATAAATGCATAAAAGTTTATTACTAGTAAAAGTTTCTATTGCTAATAATTATAGGCCTGGAGTCGTGCGATTTGTAATTAAGCTTTCCGTCTAGTGTGAATTCATTACATTTGGAATTGCTCTTAATGTCGAATTTGTTGAAAACTTATGAGTTCTATCATTTCAAAATAGTTAGATCACGTTCCTAGCCAGAATACTCCAGAATAAAATTAGACTAAATTTCTTCCAACTTTAAAAACTCACAGTACTAACAAAGATTAAAATGAGATAACATTTATATACACTATAAATGTCATCTCATTTTCAATTTCTTAGTAAAGCGGGAACCCACTTATTAAACATATCAGTTAACGATATCTGGAACGATTTCGCAACATCCCTACAGTCTGGAAGCCACCGTTTATTTATGGGTTGAAAAATTTTGTCCAAAATTATATAAAGAACAAAGCGGGGCGCGGTGAAAAATGTAAAAGAAGATAGGTAAAAAACGAGCGGAAACGGATTCCTGACTAATCGCACAACGAAAATGTCTGTCGAGCTAATGTCTCTATAGGGTGGCGCAGATTGATGGCTCGGCGATTGGGCACGCCCCGGCCGCCGGACGATCGCTTCTCGGTAGCTGGCGGCTACATTAAACGACATACAGCCTTCGATATGTTACATAGATTCAGCTATAAACGCATCACAGATGAAAGCGCCTGTTTCCCGCTATAAAGTCATCTAATATGGTAATTTCATTGCATTTTGTGCAACAGTCTGCAAGCTTCCCGCATTTTGCTCCCATACCTACCATACACTTACGCAAAACTTGGAAAAGCTCGAACTCAGATTCATTTGTTAAGTTATACCGAAGTGATCCCAGTGATCAAAGAGATAGGTAGGTAGATTTATTTGTTTTGTAGTATTTATTGAAGTAGGTAAAATCAACTCTCAACTCTTATTACCTTCTTCGATATACTTGCGTTCTCTCTTGTTTCTTCCAATCTGCATCGATGAAATCAATAATTGTACAATCAAATGTCTCCTCTCCGCCCATATCATGGTCTATGACATAAGTGTCCGCAGTAACAAAATACTCTTTATCTACGGACACGCCGATTACGTGGCGACAGGCCCTATTACCAGCCGAATATTCGATCTACCTGAACTGATGAGCTTACTAAAATATCGCCTAATAACAATGTTAGTATCGCCGGCCCATATGCAACCCGTCAGTAAGGAAGAGACATCATCATCAGCAGTCATCACTTCCTAGAATGGTTAAGGATGTTTGTCTTAGCAATGTTTGGCCACTTATTAATGTGGCTGCATGTCTGCGAGCCATTCTGGGAATAAGAGGAAAACGCAGGCTGTTTGTTGGGAGTTTCGGAGAAGTCTTCAGTATGAAAAATGATTCCTTTTAAAGCAAACTCCTAAAGCTCGTAGAAAAGGGCTTTGAATAAATGAAGATGATAGTTCGTTGACAGGATGACATTAAATAGATTTCCAAACCTATACCCTGCTTAGAACATGATCATGTTTTAACCCAAAAAGCCATAATGACTGTGTTCCATCAAAAGTTAAAGCTCTTTGCACACATGCATGAAATAAGGTATTTAGGTACTCACAAGCAAAAACCTTTAATACAACATCACTACTATCAGCATGATGTATGACGATGTCAGTCTCAAGGTTCAGTTTCCGACATCAATATCTGTTTAACGAAATAGTGCTCCGCGGCTACAAACGTACACTCAAATCAAGGCAATTAAAGGTTAAGGTTAGGTTAGGTTAAATATTGTCTGCGTGAGTCACGACACGATGGTGGTCTCTCACCGTAAGTTTTCGATACATTAAAACTTCAGGAATTAATGAGCAAGTTCTAGGAAGGTGTGAAGCAGAGATCGGCGACGGTAATGATCACAATAAATATTGACTGCTTGACCGCGCGCCGCCAAAGAATCACGCGTTTAGCGAAATTATTTGTAATTTGTCAACTTGTAAATTGGTCTTTGTATTGTGTTAAATAATATTTTAAGGTCTTTCTGGGGTGGGTGTTCCTAATGGTGGTTGCCGATGGTGAAGTTATTTATTTATTTGGGCTTAATATTGGTGTGATGACCAAGATATTCTGTGTCCAAATCGTAAGTTTTACAGGAGAAATATTTAATAAACTCTCTGCTTCTTCTTCTTAGATCATACTTAAATGTGCTTCGTTAGACACGGGACTCATGCTATGGCAATATATTAATATAATAAATATTGGAATAGGAAATGAAAACGAGAATCTTTCAGGCGTTAAGTAGGTAATACTTTCAGGACGATGAAACAAGAATCATGCAGTTACATTTCTTCCAATTTTCTTTTGGACCATACTATGATGTTTTAAAAAGCCGTTTTTTATAAACTCCGAGCAAAGATAGTCGGCAATTACCAGAAAACACAATGTAAAGACATGTAAATCATCCTATTATACTTACTTATTTAAGTTTGTTAAAGTTTTGAGAGCTTTTATTGTTTATTAGCAAAAAACAAATTACAGTTTTGCACCTAATAAATTTTGACAGTGTAAGAAGAAACACGCATCACATTGGTTCAAAAATATCTCGTAAAACGATATTACAGATTATTCACAGTAATTTGGCCGAAACGTAAGGCGCGAACAATATTTCTCGCTAAATTATATAAACATTAGTGTTTTATAGACCATATCTAACGTAATGTGTGTTGTGATGTGGCGTGGCAGGGGTTACTGAATGAGGGCTAGAAGGTGAGGTGCGCGGGCGACGTGACGCTCGCGAAATTCGGCAGCGGCCTGCGCACGCGCTCACTCGTAGCGCGGCAGGTGTTACACATCCGTGGTCGCATTCATAACTGCACCTACACATTTTATTTTTCAGCAATTATATTTTTTCTGAAACATTATATTTTTGTATGTTACAGTACAACTTTGACAGTCTTTTCGTAGCTGCTCTACATTTCATGCCACCAATACTATGTTCATAGTGTTTTTATCGAAATCCATTAATATTTGACATGAATAACAAACATGAGCGTACGTCACTTGACTTTTACATTTGTTTTGACCTTTCGTTCAAACTTCAGTACGCTCGAATATTGGGTTATACATTATAAAACGTTAAAGGAACCTCTTAAATGAAATGATGACTGGAAAGTAAATATATGATTGATGAATTCAGAGAAATAAGGGTGATAAATCATTCATGCTGAGAAGTTGCATGTTTCCTCATGCGTAGCGTAACAGTAGCTCCCACCAATCAAATTTCAATTAGGACGGTTGTATCGGAGACAGTCACATGTCAATCAAAGCCCATATCGATGGTCGTCGTTCGGTAGCTAGCGTGCCGTAAGGGGAGTATGTTAGTGGATGGCTCCGTGCGTGGCCCGGGCCGCGAGTGCGGCGCCCCTGCCACGTGGGTGGGCGCGCTGTGTGGCCGCGCGCTGGGTGGGCCACTACTGCGCGCACGCATCACACACACGCGCGCCGCACCAACACACGTTCCCGACGCGCAAATAAACACAATAATCAACTAGCGATACTTTACTCCGTCACCGGATAGAGCAATCGCTCGGGGAGATTATTGCAGGAATCGCGGCGAGTGACACGCGCCCGCGCCGACCGGCCGCGGCCGCGCGCCCCGCCTGCGTAGGAGGACGCAAACTACCCACTTTACGACGCTCCGAGCTCATCGAGCCACGCTAATTTTCTAATCCGCTTACATTCTATTAATAAATTTCCGATTCAAAGACATAGAAGTGTCACAAGTCGCGTTTAAGGATCGTAAACCTCCTCCAAATCACAAAGTAAACATTCAAGTTTCGTATCACATTTCAAATCGACGATTTGTCTCATTTGTTGTGTAAACTAACAATAAAATCCAGTAGACCACGGACATCAACTGGATTACCAGTACCGATATAAATGGAACTAAACAGAACAAAATGTCCGTAATCCGTAAGATATACCTACTAATGTATGATGGAATCAGCAGAGCTCTATTTATACTGACTTATTCTGTTTTCGAAGTGGAATTGCGGTAAATAAAGCAATCATAAAATAAATATTGGTAAAAGCATATTTCACTGGCATACACTTCAGTGGAAAGTACAAAAACATCGTAAAGTTTCGACTCATCTTTCCGTAATATATAAAGTTAATTGGCACAAAAACTTGACGCCTGTTGGCGCATGCGAGGGCGATTTGATTTATAACTTAATATTCAATCGTAAACGTAATCGAGCTCTAGAATAGGCAGTAAAACCAGCCGATGGCGGCGACTGCGTATATTGTAACTACCCGTGCCTAGTTGTAACTAGAACTCGTTTGCTCGAATGATACCAGTGCCCGTAAAAGGGTGCAATTTAAAGTAAACTGTAATATCGGTCAATCTGTGAAATGTATCGGAGACCAGCTGCTATGATAACTTTTTGTCACCATAATACTATCTTATTGAGATAGAAACCGCCACTGAATGTTAATTGCTATTCCACTTATAAATATTTTAGCGAAACAGTCTCCTTGCGAAGTCTTGACGTATCTATCGGAAACCCGCCAAATATGTGACTCCTGTTTTATTTGATCAGTGGATCACGACTAGATATAGTTTTACGATCATACTCTAGAGTCTTCTCAGCAACGGTTCCTGATATTGAGGTAACGAATAGGTACCTCACTGAATTTGAGTAGAACACCGGCCTTTCAAATCATAATGAATACCTTGGTTATGAATTCTGATAGAACATAATAGGCCTATAACGCAGCCACTGCTAGGACTCAGTGAGAGGTAGTGGGCCATAATCCACCACGCGGTGCAATGCTGTTTGGTAAATGTAACATGTCTTCGAATTTTTGGTTCTAAGACATGACGGTTTCCTCCCGATGTTTTCCTGCACCGTTTCGAGAGCAGTGGCGATATAATAATTTACACAAATGCGTCCGACTGGGGTCGAACCGCGAGTTACGGGTTGTTGTAGGTCGTAACCTACAATTCGTTAGTCGCGGTTTCCTTTGGAGAGCAATGTTGGCCTAATGGTAAGAGTACCATTAGGCCAACACTGCTCTCCAAAGGACGTGTGTGACGAAGTAGTGTCCTTATTTACCTACTACGGTACGGCTACGGTGTTAGAAGTTACTTCTAAATCTTACCAACAGTTCTTTTTCTACTTCCCTAATATGCCTAGTTTCCAGCACAGACCATGTATATCAGGTCTGGAAAGCAAAGTCAGAAAATCTCAAAAAATCCAGGAGGTTAGTGGGAAAAAAGAGAGGTTATTGCCGAACAAGGGGAAAGGAACTCGAGGTTTATGTAGGAGGAACCAGTTTTCTGAATTTACACTTAAATTACTGATGAGTATGAACAGGTACAAGACAAGTTTTACTGCCCAACACTGAACGCGTAAAAATCGTCGCCTACGAATCAGTTCGTCATACTTGTACGTCATTTTGTTCAGTACTCCCAATTTTTATGTGACCATTGTTCGCAACGGTCTGTTTTATTGGCCAGTAGCCTCCCAGGACGACAGCGGAACAAAGGAAATACCGCTACGTGTGGGTTTTAAACTCGTACCAAATCGCACGCTAAATATCGCACGGCCGGTGTTTGAGTTTCGTGCCTCCACTCATATTGGTTCTTTCGTCAAGCTTCATTAAAGGTAATACGCGGCGCACTGTATACATACGTGTTGTAGGTAGATGTCGGTAGTATACTCAATTTATTACAGAATATATGAAGTTCAAATAACTTGTTGTTGAACTTTCACTCTCTGTAAAGTTCGTAGCACGCAGGAGACTATTTCCTTCTAGTATAAACTATGAAGAACTTACAATCATGTAAGTATAAATGAACATACCTACTAGCGAAAATTCTTAGTCGGTGGCACAGATTATAAATATAAGTATAGAGGGGCTTTCTGCAAAATTAATTATCTTTATTTATCATCTGCACGCTAATAAATAATCAACATTATTGCAGAACATAGGCATGCTCCCGATACAAGTCTAGCTTATGCACGGAACTCCCATAAATACAGCGGATAGATTCCGATAAAAATATACTATTCTGGCGAACATTGTAATAAGCGAGACTTGTATAAATTAGCAATAAAATATATGTATGTCATAAAATAGCTATATTTACTCAGTGTCAACATGCTTTTCATAAAAACAGACATTGAAATCGTTTCCAAACAATTAATTAGCGATTAGACTATTAAAATGCTGTAGACGAGCCGTGCCGCGCTAATGACAGACCACCTACGTCCGATTACAAAACTAATAATACAGAGTTAAAAAACAGGCACACATAAAAACAATTATGTTTGACCGCATTGCCATAAAAGAGAGTAACATGACCAATCTGAGAGCAATTAAGGAGCCTAATAGCAGGAAAGGATAGTAGGTGAGGTACGTGAGCGCCCGCGCCCGTCACTGCTTAACCTTCATGTTTATTCTATGATCCTAGAGATCATAAATATTTACATAAGCTTTCCATTTTTGAATATAGGTTTCAATTTGGTAGAGCCATTAGGATTCTCCCATTAGGGGCACAGACTGCGGCTATCAGGTCAAATGACGACCTAGTCTAGATTTGATTAAGGATCAAGAGAACCTTAAATAATTGCTAATTCTTCCAAGGTGTAATGCCTCAGTGCTTACTTATGAGCTGCCTCTGAGCTGGGGATGTTTGCTCCATTCAATAGGAGTGTTTTGAGTTTTCTTTTTTTTTAACATACGAGAGTAAGAGGAACATTGTGCAACGAATTTTCGTAGCATGTGCATATTGTGCATCTTCTTAACGTTTGATTAACAAAAGACTGCGAAAGTACGTAATGTAGTGGGTCGTTGCTTCGGTGACTCTAACCTAACCAGAACTCAGGCTTTTCGTCTTAAATGTCAGGAAGAACATCCCAACCTACGTGCTCATACTTAATAAGCTTATAAACAGAATTATCTTTCAAATGTTCAATGCATGACATTTCAATGGTCGCAAATTGCTGCTAGCTGTGTGCTCACAATGGCTGTAGTCGGTCGCAGCTCACAATGCAGTTGCATCAGCGTCGTGGGTGGTCGGCTGTCACTCAGCGCGCTGTAATCAATTTGTTCGGCGTTCGGCGCGGGCACACACCGCGCGGTACTCCCCGACACTCGCGACGCGCATCATACATACGCTTTTCGTCACGCATCCTGTAGGCATTTGTCTATTAATATGTTTCTAAGACGAGCCGTGAGAGAATGGCACTACAAAAAGTTGCCACATAATTGAGCTTCAAAAGCCCCTATAGAGCCCGATTTTACATAATAGGTGCTGAAGAGCTTTTAGACTATAATTATAAACAATGTGTTTTTAAATTCTTGCTTCAAATTCAGACAATAATAAAGATTGCGTTCTGCGCTGTTCATTATTATACTTCTTGAAAAATCATTTCAGACTAGTTATGGTCTGCCATCTTTATTAAGACAGTTTCTTAATAAAGATGACCGAGATCGGAACTCTTAATTTATATTAAAATCGAATGTTTCATTTACTGTAAGTAAATACAGAATATAATCATAAAATAGGAGCAACATCCGGATCATATTTACAGAAGACCACCCACGCGGAATAGTTTGCGGCCAACTTATGGTCAAGTTTTGCAAACAATGCCATTCCTAGTGTAGAATGACTCAATTAGCAGAACGCACGAGATAAGGCCGGCTACACAATGGGCTGTAAATTGCCGTGGGTCGAGTTGGTGGAGCCACTCGATTATGATCCTAAAAGGAAAAAGATGTTTAAATAGTGATAAAAAGTTGAAACTTTGTACAAACTATCTCACGATAAACCAAACAGTGACATTACAAAAATGGAAAGTAAACAGTATAATCAATCATTAACGGATAATTGTAGCGGCGCAGGTCAGCTCTGAGAAAAACTGAAAGTTAATGAAAGGGCAGGATGTCGTCCGCTGCCAGAATTTTTTAAAATATTTTTTCTGTTCTTTAGTCAAGGTGGTATTCGGCGGCTGAACAAACTTAGCTTGGAGCGCAACATCGATAATTCACTCTTCAATCTACGCTACATCTCATCGACTGTTTCCACTGTCTCAAATTATGAACTTTGTGTAGGAATGTGTGTGAACCTACACAGTTTTGGTCCAATTTGGGACTTGGCACCAATTTTCAGTTCTGTTCTGTAGGAATTATCTCTTCTGTTCCGATGACATTTTCAGTTCTGCAGAAAATCCGATCAGCTCGCATAACACAATGCATGGTTTACAATGCATAAGTTGTTACGGAGACTGACACTCCTAATGATGAGCAGTGCTGATTGTGATCGATGACATACCTACATGAGAGTTACTGGTTGTGGCTGGAAATGGACTTGTACAAGTTAAGCCATCGACAGGGAAAAATGCAGTGTTCGAATGGAAACCCACATTTTGTGACGGCAAGTCTCGAGAATAAGCGTACTTCCTGCGTAAGTCCAGTCAGCGCCGCACAGTGGAACGAATGTATGGGAGCGGTTGGACGTAGACATGTCCGAAAAATAAGAGTAAAATTATGACAAACTAATGATGCCATCTTATTCGATTACTTAATGCCTTCATAAATTGTGGTGATGAATTTCTTCATAACTCCCATATTTCGGGAGTAATTTGAGAAAATGTGAAATTTTACTATGAAAATGAGTGTATCGAGCTCTCTCCCTCCTGATTCCGGGCTTGTTTCAAGTAGCGGTCTCTAATATCGTAATGCTATTACTAAGAGCTATATTTAATACTAAGACACATAGTGCGCCAAATGTGCACTTTCTGGGATAAAAGGAAATGAAAATTTAAAAAAAAAAACGTTTTTTCCCCATTTGTATTTACTTTAAACCGCAGACAGACTTATTAAGAGGTCTATAAATATATTATATATATATACAGAAATATATATTAACAAAAATATTCACAAGAACTGATGAGAGTATGACTTTTAAGTAAGTTGATAATAAATTACCTAGTTTCATTAAAAGTACAATAAATAATTAAGATGTAAGCTCTAATTTACTAAGTTACACATTTTAAAACAATAACATCATTTAATTATCTTCGTCATCATCATCATCATCAATTAATTCAAATTCAGAATCGATGTCCGCTAAATCATTTATGTTAACAAATTCGATATCACTTTTCTCAGAATCCGTAAGCTCATAAAATTCCTTAAAAGAAGATTTTTTTACAAACTTATTTCCTTTTGGACGGATACTTGTAACAAGTGGATCAGAAGACAGTAAAAGATTGTGCATAATATCTTCATTGCATGAGATACTGCTATGCTTTCGAGAATGCCCCTCTCTATATTTTCTAAAATCTTTATTTCTAGCCTCAGATGCCTCTTCGGATAGAAAACCAATGGGCACAATTGACATGTTCTGAACTATGTCTGGCCCATGCATTAAAATTTTATGAAGTGAAGAAGGCATATAATACCATGGGTATAACTCCACGTAAAGCTTAGCAGTATCAAAGCAGAACTCTCGGAATTTAGTTACGTTGATCTTCTCTCCTGATGAAATACACTGCAAGATCACACAGATTTTTCTTAAAAGCATAGCATCTATTCCGGTCAGTTCAGCAGATTTAGTGTAGTTTTCAAAAAATCTCCTTGCCGAGTTGCCATTGTTGGTGGATCCACTGCCTTGTTTCACAACATCGAGAAGTAAGCCCGTTTCTCTTCTTACAGCCTCTTGAACTCTTTTCTTCCTGTCATCAACTTGCCTTTTTGCTATATCACCCCTTACTTGCCATGATTTTATGTCTAATTTGTAGGAAATGTGTAATAAGCATTCCATTGAGCGAATCCAAGCGTGAAGGGTGCTTAAGCTATATTTATACATGTCCTCGTTTGCGTGTTTATCTTTGATTAACTCTAAATTATTCATTTCTTTAGGACAAGCCTTGCATATGTCACACACTGAAGCTGCTGTATTGGATATAATGGAATGAATTTTACCATCAATCATTGTCAACAGCAGTTGGTGTTTGACACTAATTCCATCAGTGATGGTGGATGGAGTTAAGGCTTCAATCTCTGCTTCGATTTCAGCCATCTCTCTCTGCACATTTTCTTTGGTTTCCTTTATAAACTTAAACAATATTGGCCGGCAAAATGAAGTGGAAGATGGTCGCTCGTTTTCCCAAATTGTTACACCTTTTGAGACGAGCCGCAGTGGTACAAGACTAATCATAAAATTACTAGCAAGATCGATTTGCTCATCTTCACTCGTCCTTTGATGATAAATGCTTTGGCTAGATGATCCGTCAAAACCCCATTTGCTGGTCAATACGAGCTGTTGATTGGGATCAACAGGGGTTTCTAACGACCTAATAAGTCTTCTTGAGGTTAAATCCATCAAGGCTTGTAATTTGATTTTTGCAGAGCTCTCTGTAACTGTGAGATCTTCTTTGGCCGGATAGCACTTAATTTTTTCTTTAACCAACATGTAGTAACTCGGGTATTGAAGAGCTCCTTCTTGAGTGTTGAAATCCCGAAGAGTGTTATAGCGCCATTTCGATAAGTTCATCGATACATAAAGAGCCAATGCCTTCAAAGGGGATATTTCCCGTACCTGAATTGATTTACCTTCAATGAAGGCTTTGATTTTTGAGGCCTCTTCTGGATTCTCCGTCAAGTATTTCATAACATAAGCTGTATCGCTTTGTCCTGCCTTTTGAAGCGCCCTTTCGGCCGAAAACATAATTTCAGCGCTGCTACTGCTGCATGAAAGACTATCTTCAGTGCGTCTTCTTTTTTGCCGGTTACTAAGGTCCTCAAAAGATTTACGAGGACTAGGATGTGTACAAGTTGAAGCATCAGATTTAGCAGGAGAAATTATGGGCTCGATGACGTCACTTATATTTTCTGTAGAAGGTTCCATATTTTCATTCTGTAATTCCGGCCATTGAATTGCAGCCTGTAGCCAAATCTCATGTTTCTTCCGAAACTTATCTGTGCTTCTTCCAGACTGTGTCCATTTTGCATAAATGCGGTAGCAAAATCGACGACACCAGTCTTTTAAACTTGTTTCAGCACTTTCACATAACTGAACACAACTGTTATCTTTTAAAACACTGAACAAATAGTTAAAGTCGCGTAAATCTTTATGTGCGCGTGCGCATAAAGCAACGTGAATATCAAGATTTGTATTAAAATTTGGAAAATACATTGCGAGATTAGCTTGGATACAACGAGGTGTAAATCAACACTGATTTTAAAGTTACTAATAGTGACCTATTTATATAAAATCCAGGTATCCCAGGTATCCTTTGTTAAATATTGCAAGGTAATTAGTTATTGTGATAATTAGTAAATGATGCATGCTAAATTAGTGTATTAAGAGCCATTTAGTAATTAAATAATAGCAATGTTCTTATCAGTAATCATTAGTGCATCAGTTTTATATGTAAACCTTAAGTCCCTAATTATATATCCTAATTAGCTTATATCTTCTCTAATTGGCTGCTCAGAAATGTTATTGTAATAAGGTAAACCTTTAGAAAAACGGTTTTAATCAACAAAATAAACAAAAAATAAAAAAATTGTGTTATAAAATAAACATCACTCTTTATCCCAGAAAGTGCACATTTGGCGCACTATGTGTCTTAGTATTAAATATAGCTCTTAGTATTAGCATTATTATATTAGAGACCGCTACTTGAAACAAGCCCGGAATCAGGAGGGAGAGAGCTCGATACACTCATTTTCATAGTAAAATTTCACATTTTCTCAAATTACTCCCGAAATATGGGAGTTATGAAGAAATTCATCACCACAAGTTATGAAGGCATTAAGTAATCGAATAAGATGGCATCATTAGTTTGGCATAATTTTACTCTTTTTTTTCGGACATGTCTACGTCCAACCGCTCCCATACATTCGTTCCACTGTGCGCCGCGGCGAGCGATCACAGCGCGATTATTTACATTAATCCGTCGCGCTGTCATCGCGTGGGGCAGCTGATGATGAGCGGGGCTCGCTACTGAATCCTGATTTCTCAAGGTTTTAATTTATATTTATGTAAATTCCCACCAGGGGAGTTTAAAAGAGCGCACTTTTTTAGTACGCTCTTTCAAACTCTAAAAGTAAATTTGATGTACCTACATCTCACATTGAATCTCGAAATCTTCTAAATGCAGGGTGGACGTAAGCCCTTATTCATTTTTGCCATAGGCACACTAGAGACTATTTTAAGAAGCCTTAACTGATTTTTAACATTTACCATAATATTATTTTCTAATTATAAATTTTACTATTCCGACACAACAGAAATTTACAGAATTCATGGTGAATTCTGTGAATTTCTAGCCAAACGAGTAGAATATAATGGCTACATGACAATCTATTCACCTTCGGGTGCGACACAAAAATTTCGCATCATTTTTTGTGTCGCGTAGCCCGGTGAGTCGTAATCGTTAGTTGTGAGAAATCTGCTCCTGTATCAACAGTGTCTGTAGAACTATTAGCACAGAGCTGCCGGGCGTCGGGCAGAGTGACCGGCGTTGTTTGCGGGCCCGGTTAGCGGCTGGGTGTTACCTCGAAAGCCACCAGATAAACAATAACTGGCGACGGTGTCGAACCAATTGCTCGACACTTTCGCATTGTTACGTGATGTTGTGCCCATAGATAACGACCACAATAGGACTTACTTAGATTCTTGAGTAGACTTGAGTATTAGAGGAAAAACTCTACTTATAGTAAGCGCCATTGTTGAGATTTCTTGAGAAAGGTAATCGAATATTAGGTTTGGATTACTAAGTTCCATTTAATTTTAATAAACCATAAACTGTATGTCGTTAAAGACTTTTACTTAGTTAATTGCCTAAACATTGCCACTAACATTAACAGTTATCTCATTATCATGTAAGTAGTATGTTATTGCCGCACTAACATCGCTAATTAAAATAAATAAACAATCTGTTTAATTACGAACAATATCATTAAGTAAACACAAAGTGTTAAACAAACCATAACATACCTACATCTGCATAATAATCAGTATGAGTGCGACACGCAACTTTGTATTATGTCAAGGGTGGGTGAGCAGTGAGCACGTCTAGTTTTTTCCCCCGTCTCGTTGTTAACCTACCCTGTATGTATTGTGTGAGTAAGCTGTGTAGTTGTGTACTCAGGACGGAGCACAGTAGCTGTTTGTGCTACCTGTGCTACGCTCTACCTGCGCCACACTACACAACGCACACAATCCTTATCATTCTATAAAATACAACAGAATCCAACAGCAAATACTCTAAGAAGGATTTAGAAATCAAACAAACCGAATGCAATAAAAACACCATTTTGAAGATCACGGAACGAACGAGTGGGTAGACTTAGTTCCATTCTATTTTAAGTTAATCCTTGTAAAGTTTTACGTTTACTTGACCACAACTTTATGTCGGAGAGGAACCAAAACATAAATCTTACCGAGAGACGTGTTTAAAGCGAAAAAAGTAACACATGTCCAAACCATGTTTTAGAGGGACTAATTTCCTTTGGGGATTTTTTTTTCTTTTGTTTTTGTGAGGAAACAAGAGCGAGATACCACCCACGACGATTTACGAAAGCTTCGTATGAATGTGAGTGATATAGTCAAATAAAAGCATTACTGTTAACACTGTTGTTTCTGAACGACTCTGAGTGAGACGGATATTACGAGCTACGTCGAGTAAACGCTCGCAGTACAGACAGGTGCGTAGGGTAAACATACCGGTTATCGGCCGTTTAAGCGGCTTGTTGACTTTAGAGTTGATTTCTATCATAATGCTGTACTCCAAGATTTTTCAAAAAATTAATATTTTATCCTACAATAGTGTAGTTTCATAAAACCTAACGATTATAGACGTTACAGTGACACATAATTAATAAAAAATATATATATTCGTAAAAATAGCAAATATACCGGCTATCGGCCTTTTCACTCAGTTATCGTCCACTAGTGCACTAGTTATCGGCCACCTAATTCACGGTAGAAAAACGACTCTTATTCAGTAGCTCATAGGGTTTATAATAGTATGAAAGTAAAACAATGAATAAATTCTCAAAAAGTGGTATATTTTTACTCTTTTGTACGACTTATAGCTACTTTTGGCTTTAGCATCATTAAAAAATCTCTTAACACAATCATATAAAAATAAAATTAAAAAAACTTGAAATTTCATGAAAATTCGCCCACTCAATTATCCAATTAATGATTTTTATTTCTCCATCAAAACCAAATATAGGATCTGGGCCAATTTTTCTCCTTAAATCAGCAACACGACTGGAAAGCCTGTCCTGTATAGTGAACTCCGTCCTACCGGCTCGCTTTCCTGATGCCGCGAATATTGCCGCATATATCTGAAAGAGCGCTTGTCAGTGCTTCTTCACTATAAGCAATCCTTCGGGAAAGCTCTTCATTTTTTTTCTTTCCTTTACTGACAGGTGCCATCTGAAAAAGAAGCACAATTCCAACACCAATATTAAGCTTCTTCGACTCCGCGGTTAAAAAGTAGCCTGTGTATTAATTCAGAGTAAGGCTATGCCAAATTTCATTCAAACCCATGTAGCCGTTTCAGCATAAAGGGGTAACAAACATGAAATCAGAAATAGATTTACTTTTTACTAATTATCGGGCGTTCTTTTTTCGAAAGGCCGGAATCAGGTCTAATTTAAAAAAAATTTCGGCCGTCTTTATTTTAAACGGCCGGAGACAGGGCATATTTTTACCAGTTATCGGCCGCTAAACTTTTGGTATTTTTGAGGGTCATATCTTTGAAAATATGAGGTATACTGGCGGCCGGAATCTAGTTGTAAATTGACAAAATTCTAGCTGTTTACAAATATAATGGAATCTATGTTGGTGAATTTAAGGTTTCTCCAATAAAGACAAAGTGAAATGACATGAATAAACCGGTTATGCGACCACCCGGTCGGAAAGTAGATTTTGAAATTAATCGTTAACGTATTGTCCGACCACCAAAAAAATCACAAATTATGAAAAGTTAGATGAGTTTGGGCACTTGAATATTGAAATTAAACATGCTAAATACACACAAACCAAATCAGTGAAAAATAAACCAACAGTAACACTTAAAAACTTACCTTAGAAAATCAATCCACCTGCTATTTTTTTCGCTAATTTTGACAAGTGTCCACACACCAAATTTTGAAATGGCGACTGAGGGCTCAGTTCGCAAATTTCGCGGTCATGCCGTTGGATTATGAACCGTGAAGTTTGTCCGGATCGAATGGCGCAAAATTTGAAAGGGGCGGCCTATAACGCTGTCTATAAGGCCAAATAACGTGCGAAGTGGCCGAAAAGGGGTAGTGGCCGGTTAACCGGTATGTTTACCCTAAGTGAACACGGAATTGGAGTAAACTTGTTACCAACATGGTTTCACTGAATTTTAATTATTTAGTTTATATCTAAACTAGCTTGCCAGCGGCTTCGCCCGCGTGGAGGTCGGTGTTTTATACATATAAATCATCCTCTTGAGAGTGATTACTCTATCTATTAAAAACCCGCATCGAAATCCGTTGCGTAGTTTTAAAGATTTAAGCATACATAGGGATATAGGGACAGAGAAAGCGACTTTGTTTTATACTATGTAGTGATGTCGAATATGTAGAGCAGCGGTGGCCCAGTGGAAACAGCTGCGACTTACGAGTTGGAGGTTTCAAGTTCGAACCCAGACACGTGCTTTACTTTGCGGAAATTATTTCATCGCCACTGCTCTCACAACGGTGAAAGAAAACGTGAAGAAACCAGCATGTCCTAGAACCAACAAAAAAACCTTTGACATCTACTAACCCGTACTGGCCCCACGTGGTGGATTACGGCCCACTTCCTGTCACAGAGAGGACTAGACGAGGCTTGTTTCCCAGCAGTGCGAATATTATAGACTGAGTAAAGCAATATGTAAAGGATACAGAGGCTGACGCAGGTCATAGCAGCTATGGCCTATGTAGCAGTTTAGATTGATTACCCGTAGAGATATATAAAAACCTAAAAAAATCCCAAAAAATAATTAGAAACTTCCAACAACACCCTTTAACAAAACTTGGATCTATGCTTACTCTCTCATATTAGTCGAGATTATCGAACAAAAGGGTTCAGGTCTGTAAAGCTTTAAGGCCCTAGACAACCTTGTTCCAATGGGCCAGTTAGTGCCGCCACCACTGAAGAAAATGTATAAAAAGAGCTATTCGAAGCAAGTTTTCACGTCGAGTGTACCTACCTACTCAACACGTGACACGCGACTTTACGCTCGCGATAAGGGAAGTGAGGCCAGTTGTGTGTGACAGCTCCGCACCACACCCACTCGGTCTGCCGATGTTCTACCGACTACACACCTTACTTGCACACACCCTTACGACATAAGGAACATACTAATCTCAAATACAAGTCCAATTCCTACAATTATAGTCAGAATGGCCAACGAACCACGCAGATACCTACGAAACTACGTAGCAAACAACGGCTACATGGTCTTCAGAACAATAATTCAAGATCCTCTCTAATTTATCAACGACACCAACAAATTAATAAAATATTTAATCGGCAAATATTTTATTTAAGGTATGATTCGGTTATGCTTTCAATCAAAAATTCCAGAGGTTTGACCGTATAACACGAGACCGCGACCGCGATCCCCTTTGACCAGACATCGTGAAATATGACGGTCGCCACATCACCTCACGAAAAATAAAACAGTTTATAACAACCACATTCAAATTTAAAAAACCTCGCTGTATATAATATAGCCTTTACTTAAATTACCTACCGCAAAAGCACGATTTAAGGCACATACCTCATTTTATTATTCGGGCAAATTAAGTTCTTACGACCTCATGATAATGAATCGTCTTTAGATTTATACAGGTCTTATTTACGATGACACGTTATTTTTATTGATCCCAGAAGTGGATATTATGAAGTGATTATCAGGCTTTATAATCATTTGATACGTCACAGTGAACATGCAAAGAGAATAAAAGTCCTCAATATAATTTCGGACGCCTCAAGAGCTGAAAATACGAATGTATCTACGTACTCGTATACCACGATAATAAAACGAATGAGCTGACATTCATCTCGGATTTCGTTATTCTTGTATCTGTTGGTATCGTTTAGTATAAACAGATAGATAGACAGACGCTATGTTTAGGAGTGGTTGTGAATCGCGTTGGGTGGTCCGCGCCGACGCGGGCGCACGGCCGCAAGCGCTGCCAGGCGGACAGAATAAGGCCGAGATTTGTACGATATCGCGCGCTCCAATGAAATTGAAATAGATAGCGAGTTGGGATTTATCTCGCGTCACATCGAATCTAGTGCACCGGTGCGCCTAGATAATATGTCACCTCGGAACATTTACCGGCCATATCTCCGCCGCCATTACGGACCGGTGCGAACAACAAACAAGCCGTGACGAAATCGTATAAGATTACAATTTAGATTTAATTTTATGTCTAACAGCTACTTTATTGCCGGCAGAATTGCCATTAAAATAAAATTAATGTTTGTCAAGCGTTGGGCAATTTCTCAATAAACGGTATTTAGACCTACTTGAAACTGTATTGCAAAAGGTAAAAGATATGGAATCGATCGTCACTTGGTTTCATTTTATGATCATTACTCCCACACAGAATTGCTTATTTATACCAAAATTAGTTGGTACTAAACAAACGCCGCCGCCATCCAAGCTTTTAATTATTTACCATAAACAGAAACGCCCAGGTGATAATAAAATTAACGTTTTGCTTTACGACATGTTACACATAGCTGGTGGTTAAATACCTGCATATTAAGTTTAATTAGACGCATTTATTTAATACACTGAGATAGCTGCGTGTCAATAAGCAATACAATTGTAGATAAGGTTTCTTTACCTAATATGCGCACATATGCATTCTCTTCGAATCTTTAAGAGGATTTCATACCCATGGAATATAAATTGGGTTTGAAATCCGAAGAGGAAAAGCTCCGAAGTGGTCTAGGAGCATGAAGGTAAACTTCGTGCAGGCTCCTTTTTACAGTTTGATCGCTCACCAGCACCTGGTGCTCCGACTGTAACTTCAAAACCAATTCCCTAGTGGTAACTCAATGGCTGCAGCAACATAATGTGGCATCCCTGGACTAGCCCGCGCAGTCCCCGGATTTAAATCCAATTGAATATGCATGGGATATGCTCCAATAAAGGGCTTCACAAAATTATCCCGAAAATTTGGTGACAGCCTTTCCATACATCTTCGTCGATCCTGGGACCTTATCCCACAAGGAGATATCGATAACCTTATTTTAAGTATGAATAATAGTTGCAGTTTCGATTTCAAATTCCATAAATTTATTGGTTCATTTGATTTGATTGCTTTATTTTATCACCAAAAACAGAAGTACGTAGGTACTATACGTTCTTTTTATGTTTTATTTCTGATAAAAAGCAATTTTTTTTTAAGTTAGGTTAATATTAAATTTCCTATTTGAGTTTAAAATACTGCGCATTTTGATCTAAGAAAGTATGTTAACTATGATTTTCTAAGTAGGTACCTTGGTAGTTCCTTTTCAATACACGAATAACTAAAATATCCCTAGATTGTGTCGATTTGTTATCCAAATAACCTTGGCAATAAATTCAATGCATTTTCAGGAGATATCTTATGACGAAAACATCTAGAAGACCATAATTATTAGGTATTTAGATAGTA
The DNA here is from genome assembly GCA_949091785.1 of Polymixis lichenea. Lineage (NCBI taxonomy): Eukaryota > Metazoa > Arthropoda > Insecta > Lepidoptera > Noctuidae > Polymixis > Polymixis lichenea. Next base: position 8,852,148 of record OX420932.1, on the reverse strand, counting down.
AAGCAACTCGCAACAATGTATAAGCTGTAACTGAAACAAAAACGACTACGAATTTCTGTTAACAATACTCATCAAATTTCATAAATATTTCCCGGAAAGTTCAAAACGATCATTAGGGTTGTCTTTCGAAGTCTTCCTCATATGCAGGCTAAAGAGTTCCGCATACGTAATTATAGGCTCCAGGGGTTTACGAGCTTCTAGTCCCAGTGGCTCGAGCCTCGGAGGAGCTCGGGGCCACTCGGCCTGCGCCTGACCTTCCAAGAACTGTATCAGTTGGCACAGTGTCGCGACCACCCGCGACGTATTGTTGTGCTGTCACCTTTTGTATGACACTTGACGCTATTATTTCACTGAACAACATTCACAATACCATTAAGCCGTCTCATCTTTTTATTTGTTAAGAGATTTGCTGGTGACTGTTTATGGTAAATGGATTTCCTGGTTTCATATTTAATACTCTCAAGCTACTTACGTAGTTATACTTGCCTTATAATTGCCTTTGTTGCGTCCATATTGGCTGTTACATAAGCACTTGTTTCAAGCAGCAGTTTCACACCTGTCTTTCTGCTGCACCCTTCAGCGGTAACAAACGTGACTTAATGCAGAGAGCACTGTAGGAACCTATAGATAGATAGAAATCAAAGCCTTGCTCTACACACATTGTAAAGAGAATTTAATCTGAGATTAAACCTACGCTACAAGTTATCTTTAAATATAAAAGTAGAAACTGCACCCTAATTGCGTAACTCACGATTAATCATAATCTGTTTCGTTTTGAAACAGATTGTTAAACCATTGCTTCATATGTTCGAAAAATGTGTCTGCTCGACAACGTAGATAACGCAATGAATATTGTTGAACTGTCAAAATGAAACGGATTATGATTGATCGTGTGTTACGCAATTAGGGTGCTGACTGACTGACTGACATATCAACGTACAGCCGAAACTACTAGGACTAGGAACGTGAAATTTACCACACAGCTTCCTTTTATAATGTAGAGGAGCACTATTTTTTTTTTCTAAACTACCCCGTAAAGGAAGATTGGGGGATGTCAAAGTTTGTATGGAGGAATTTTAACGCGCGGTCTGATTAACTCGAAACTCAACATTTATACCTAAAACCAAAAATAAAGAATAACGTCTATCAGGGTTTTTCGAAAATCTACCCCCAAGGGGTAAAAAAGGGTAGTTAATTTTACAAGGGATGATTTTACTGCGTGTCTTGATTAACTCGAAAATTGGTATAAATAACCTTTATGTCAAATAATGTAAAAGAAACAAAAGACTTCAAAACAATTAAACCCTTTTAGGGTGAAAAGGGATATAGTTTGTATGAAAGATCTTATTCGTTTGGTTTAGAAAACGTGGCATAAACTTATCTAGGGAAATATTAAATGTGGAATCATACATTTTTCAAAACTGACTTGAAAGTGTACGTTCCCGCGGGATAATTTCCGACTTCCACGCGGGCAAAACCACGAGCGGAAGCTAGTAATCTATAATGACTTTGTACAGTGTGACACTAAATTAGGTATATTCCCAAAGAACAGGTAGCAGGCAACTTACACTAAAAACGTGTTAATTTGCAAGTCAAAAATGTATTGATTTCTTATTCGGCTCCCGAATACCTTCGTAACTTTCCATGGTTGCAGTTTGGTGAACAATGTTGCAAATTAAATGGGCGTCTGACGAATTCGCGCGACAATCGGCACGGACACACTTGACACGCGTGACTTGCTTGCCGAGTGCCGGTGTTGTTCAGCCTTTATGACGGCTATCCATCTTTGAAAGTCGTTGAGGTTAATCCCGAGTGCATCGAACACTAACAATGTAATGCCGTGTTATACCACAACACCAGTTTTGAGAACACATTGTATTGTTGAAGAGTGTTTAACGCAGAGTTACACATACAAATTGGACGTTTCCTTTTATGGTATTGGCAAAAAGTTCCTACACTTGCATAGGAATGCATTCCAGCATTAAACTTCCTCACCTTAATTAATTGCGTCATTAGTAAAGTAGGTACCTACCTATAATTAAGAGATATGATCTATACAAGATTGCATAAGTAGTTGCAAGAAGTATTCCAAGTATTGAGTAATATATGGAGCGGTAATTTAATTCACATTAGGTACGAGTCGGTTGACGGACAGTCGTTTAATCTTTTCATTGGCAGAGAATGAACAGCGCGCGGTGGCTCGAGGTGACTCACGCCACCGACTGTCAGCTCAATCCTTCATCTTCAACAACTGTACGACAAAGACTGATGCAGACATAGACACATTAGGGCTGCTACGAGACGTAGTCCAAGTTTCATGCCAACTAATATTTTATGTGAACCAAAAATTAAGTGCTTGAGGAGTCTTGAGGTTTATAGCGGTTATTTAAACCAAGTTATAGTTTAGGGGATATATTACGTTACGGGAGCAACAAGTAAAAATTCTTCGTTTCTACTTAATTGTGGACCACTTGTCTTCATTCTTCCAATGAAACTCCCAACGCAAAATTAAAAATAAGTAGCAATCCTATTATTTCTCTCCGCAACCTACGCTTTCGATCAAGATTCTTAAAGCTTATAAGGGAGATACTCAGGACTTATACGGCCAAACAGCATGTCTAAATACAGTTTCGAAATCATAACATTAATGTAGTTTATCGTTTTTGTGTGTTGCTACCGCACACGCGCACACGGCTCTCGCTCGCGAACCTCATTCATCAGCTCTGATTGATTGCAACTGTCAAAACCGTAATGGCGGCGAGTACGGCCATATTGGTCTCGATGAATGCACCTAAGCCAATATTAATGCTCGTTATTGATGGGCCGCCGCCAAGTTCACGGTTACTTATTAGATGTGTAATTTATTAAACATTGTGTATACGTGTTTAGAAAGAGGGTAATGAGCTGACTGTAGGATCGTGTTAACGAGAGGGTAGGTACAGATGAATCCTGAGATATGTTGTAACAGTTTATAATATGGGATCTTTCAACTTAAATCACGTAGTATTTCGTGCGTTCTTTCTATAAACGTGTTTGGGATCTAGGCTTTAAGTAACTATATGATTATCTACCTACCTTACCTTTTTTCTCACTGTGAAGCCCATGTTCATATAGTTTTTCTTCTATGATTCCGTAGCATAATTAATAACTATCGATCTGTCGTCGATCCTGCGGTGACACTTTAAGGCATTCGGTACGCATGGGCGTAGTTAGGGATTTTGTCTAGGGGGGAAGCCGGCTAGAGGAAATGGAGATCATAAATGACACCAAGTAATAAATAATCCCACAAAAAATATTTCATGAAAGTACGCTGCCAAGACTTAAATAGGTAACGCTGCACTGTTAAAAAGTTATCAGATCGAATGTAGATCAAAGGCGCCAACTCTACAAACCTTACATCTTGATCAAAATATACGGCTTGGCCGTTCCGCGGCACAGAGACTCCTATGGGCTTCATCATCATCATCATCATCATAATTTCAGCCAAAAGACTTTCACTGCTGGTCATAGGCCTCCATTTTTTTTTTGATCATAGGCCTCCTACCCCAAGCTCCGCCACTTCGACCTGTTCTGTGGTTGTCGTCTCCGGATTTGGATCCGGATGGATTCCTGCGGCCTTCACAAAGTCATCGGTTCACCTTGTGGGAATCATTCCAACTCTACGTCTTCCGGTACGCGGTCACCACTCCAGAACCCTTCGGCCCCATCAGCCATCTGTTCTGCGAGCTATGTGCCCTGCCCACTGCCACTTAAGTTCGGCAAGTCTTAGGGCTACGTCGGTAACATTGGTTCTCATGCGGATCTCTTCATTGTGATTCAATCAGGTAGGGAGACTCCCAGCATAACCCTCTCGATCGTTCTTTTGGTGATTTTCGGACTTCTAATAAAGCTTATTGTGAGCGACCACGTTTTAGTGCCAAATGTCATCACTGGCAACATGCACTGGCCAAAGACTTTCGTCTGTAGGCACTGCGGTATTTGGGACGAAAAGATATTGCGTAGCTTCCCCAACGCTGCGGAGCTGAGTCGGATTTGACGATTGACCTCTTTCTCGAACTTGGACCTACCTAACTGGACAGTTTGTCCTAGGTAAACATACTCGACCATAACTTCGAGTGCAGTGTCTCCGATTTTTATGAGAGTGGTCACCCACTCTCATGAAGATAGGAGACGGAGACCTTTGTCAAGACCCACGACTCTTTCGTAAGCTCCACTAAGGTCACCGAGTATTGTATCGAAGTCCTCCATAGTCTCAACCATGACAACTATATCATCGGCAAACCGAAGGTGAGTGCTACTCGCCATTAATGTTTATTACAACCCCTTTCCAGTCCAGAACATTAAAGACATCCTCCAGTGCAGCGGTGAATAGTTTCGGAGAGATAACATCTCCCTATTTCACATACTACATAGGTACACTATGGTTCGAGGTTTCGAAGTCCAGTCCTGGAGTCGGACTGACATAGTGGCGTTTTCGTAAGTGTCTACTTCAGCACCTCGATATACCGATAGTCGCCCACAAACGCTAAGGAGAGAGGCAGGTTATACTTTTGGCCTTCTGTATAACCTGCCGCAGCATGTGTATGTGTTCTACGGTGCTAAAGCCTTTACGGAATCAGGCTTGTTCGGAGGGAGGACATAAAACCTGCGCGCGACACGGTTCGTGGTGACTCTTGACAACAACTTGTAGACATGACTCAGAAGTGAAATGGGCTTTTAATTCTTAAAAAGGGCATTGTCACTCTTCTTAAAGAAAAGTATCACCACAGTAGGACCACCATGGAACTGAGTTCCACGCCTGTGGCGTTTTGCCCTCCAGTATACCGGAATCAAACAGCTTCTAGAAGGCCTTGAAGGGTTCACGCTAGGCGGATGCGAACCTGCCATCATCGGTCTCCAGTTTCTGCCCAATAAACAAATCCCTAGCAAAGACCTTGGAGCCTTTGTTCTGCTGTATCACATCTCTAATACGTTCTGTATTAAAGCGGTGAAAGTCGCTTTTCAACTCATCGCTGCACACCCTTGCCCCCTCTAGCTACGCCCGTGTCGCTACGTGAAGATTGTACCCAACTTTCCGGATGCACTCAACAAATATGGTCTGCCCAATTCCATTCAAAGGCAATTGAGGCATTTGATTTGTCATACTTTTTTTGAAATTCAATTGAAATTGTTTTCTAATTTTTGCAACCTAAATACTATTCCAAAGACGGCATGCGTATCTGACTAGGTAGTATAAACAGGATTCCGTACAACCACATTTGGGTGTCAGTTGCACTTAAAGAGCTGCGATGTTGGCAGTCACGTAAAACTGATTGCAGCAATCAATCTTTAATTGAATACGTATCGCATGTTCGATCTCCGAGAAATCCTATGTGTTCCCGATACATTCACAAAGTGACGGTACAACATGACGAATTGGAATAACTTCAATAAATATTTTGTATCCAGCGGGCATCAATCTTGCAGGTTTAAAAAGGTGGCATTCAATGTTCCGGTGATATAAATTACGACGATCAATAAAGAGGCGTGCGTCAATCAAGGCATTGTGTGCGCCATAGGTAGCTAAGAGTTGTAAAATTGATATTAGGGGTCCGTGTTGTGTGGTGACGTGTTCGTGGTCGGTGGTCGCGGCACGTCGGCCCGCTAGCACAACGCGCTAGTTATCAAGATTATCTTTCTCTAGCGCTGGGCTATGACACTGATGTTAGTGTCGTGTACGTGCTCTCTGCTACTCGTATACTTTTTGTTTTTCTTATCAGCTATGCCATTACATGGAGATAGATTATGTTACAGTCAGATGGAAGACCGAAACAAAGTTTTAATAAAGGGCAGCAAAAGGCTTGATTAAAAAAAGATGTTTCAAGATTCAGATAACTTTATTCAATAGGTACTAAAATATAAAGTCCCAAATTTGACACGACTGAATAGTTTTGTACAAGACCGGGCACACCGCACAATAGCCGACATAAACATTGCTGTTTACTCATCTATTCGGACATTTACAAAATTCAATAAAATAAAATATTATTACTCTTTTACACAATCCCACGTACCTAATCTAGAACAGCTACAGTGTATAAATTCTTTTTCATTTTATTTTATTTACATGTAACAACATTGCACTAACATTTTTCCTATTGAACCTCAACACGCCCTATGCTCCATAAGTTAAAATATAATACCAATTTAGAAGAAATGAGTCATTGATATAAATAAATAATTTAATGTGAATAAAAGTTGAGTACATTAGAATACATAAGATATGTTTCTCAAACACATTAGAAGTCGAGAAAATAACTACGGGTAACATTTATTTACAGAAACACAACCACTTCGCACAGTTCCAAATACAAAGTATTTTCAGATATTCTATTATCACAAGAAATGCGATTTATAAGTGGTAAATGAACTACTAAAGTAGGAAAATAAACTAACGACATACCTCCAAATATTTAGTAGATAACTACGTAAATATGTGGTGTTTTTTATTGTACCTGAAATTAAAACAATAGTTATAAGTTCATCAAATTATTACGGTAACAGACCTCATCGTTATCTTTTAGCTGAATGTGACCATTGCTTTTGCTGGATAGAGACCATCTGAAGCCTCGCCACAAAAACCGGCCCTGAAATTCCATCCAGTGGATTTCGTCCCTAATATCAGGAAATACCTGATAAATTAGGGCCCGTTTTCACTAACACAATGTGATACCTAAATCAAAGCGCGCTGTTGGATTTTCGACGCTCGACGTAGCAAATTCATTCTTAATTTTTTTTTTTAATCGTCTTACTGCCCATTTTGGGGAATCTTTGGGCAAGTTTCCTATATCTCTAACATGAAATGTTCGTGACCATCTTTAAATACCATGACCCTTCCGTGCCCAAAGGCTTAATGTGCTGTCCGAGGCACGGAAGAATGACAGCCGGGATGTTGGTCCCTGCTGTCAGAGGAGATCAGATAGGCAATCGCTCCATATAAAATACTGGTATCTGGTCAGACAAGAAGCCGACCCCAACATAGGTGCGAAAACGCTAAGCATATGATGATGAAATGGCGACAGGTATAAATTTTGTGGTCTTCTCTACACATAAACGAAGCATACTCACTCTAGCTAAGTTCAAAGCCGGCGCCCGCTTGTATGGCGTACAGTAGCTTCTCAGTAAGCTGTTCGTCCGTATGGAACTCTGGCAGCTTCAGCAGATTCATGCAGGTGGAGGAAGAAGGTAGCCGGTCGGATGCGCCCGCGGACTGGATGCAGAATGGTGGTTGTAGGTCCTGGCACAAATATCATGTTGCCAAGTTTAGACAATGCAAAGACCTACATAAGTAAAGTATACAAAAAATTACTTCTCTGCGGGATAATTGCGTAACACACTAACAGTACGAATGGTTTTCATTTTGGCAGTTGAACCACATTCGTTGCGTTATTTAGGTTGTTGAGCAGAATTTTTTTTGGAACAGATGAAGTAATGAATTAGCAAATTCCTTCAAAATTACTAAGATTGTGGTTAAAAGTGTGTTACGCAATTAGAATTCAGATTTGCCATTATAAGTTTCTAAAGGTAATCAAACTAAACAAAGGAATAGGGTATTTTACTCTCTATGAGAAAATATCTAAAATTAGATTATTGAGATATCTTAGACAAAAAGCATTCGGAAGATGTTTATTTTAGTTCATGAAATAACAATATATTTTTTTAAATTCAATTCAAATATTTCAGTTTTTTATATCTGTTTTCGAAAATCATTAAATAGTGGCCGCCATGTTATTACGTCATACCGCTATATAAACTAATTAACTGAACAAATTTGTACTTTTATTATTTTCGTAACCAATGTAATTTTTTATTGAAATATATCTTACATTCAGGAACAGCAAACCAACGAAATTTTTAAATTATAAACAATTATCATTGAAAATATCAGCGCAATTTGTTTACACAGCAAACTAACGTAATACCCACAGAGCAATATGGCGTCCACTGCGTCCAGAGTTTTCGTCAAATTACGCGCGAAATATGAAAATTTCAAATTTAAATGCATTTTTATGGCACTAATCGATTAAATATAAATGTTGTTTTTTTAGTGGTTTATTAACATTTTAGAATCTAAGACACTTTTCAAAAAGGGTGTAATACCCTATTAAGACTCGGCGCAGCAAGTACTGCCAACATAAGCATAACAACATCAAATTAGCAAGCAACATCAAATACGCTTATAAGGTCCTTGCACGAGCCATTTATCTTCAATGCCTGTTTCTAAGGTCTGTTGAAGGTTCGCATTAAGTTTTTGTACCTAAATAACTAATCATTCCTACAAACGTTAAATTTATACAGAGTGGCATCCACATCGACGCATAACCTGTTACCATGAATTCAGTTCATGATTCTCAACCTTGGGGGAGTTCAGAATCATGACGGTTATTAAAAAAACAAATTCGCTGTTCCACACATTTTGACCGCGTAGGTATTTTTATATGAAACAATAGAATTTATTTTTTGATACCAGACGAAAAATTTCTACGCTACGGGTCTAGTCATGCTGTGTTGACTTCATGGTCAGAGTATGCGCGTCGACATCCCTGTCGCTCTGTATAAAAACATTCTACTATCGGTTTAAAAATAAGGAATGATTCTATCTGTAAACAATTCTAAAACGCAGTAACTGTGACGCCTACCTTGAATCCAAGTAGGGGAGGTCTCGAGCAGCTGGTGACGAACTTGAGCAGCTGTCGGCGCTGGTCGTCTGTGAACGTTAGCAGCACGCGCCAGAAGCACTGCACTGTTGGGTGCTGCGCTGAGAAACCACCTGTTTCATACGTGAATATATGGGTTACAGAGAATAATTAGGGGTCTCACGAGAAATTTGACAAAACGAGTTCTTACGTTAGTCCAAACCCAAACCTTCTTCCTGCTAATTGCAAAAAAAGTAAGGATTTTAAATGTCGCGGGCTAGCCTGATCCTCCCCCCTAAAGATGTCGATACCCATGACGTCTCAGTTTCACTAGCGAATTTAATTTGACCCTTTATAAAAATAGTGGCCCACTAGTATCGGGAGTAGTGTCCAAGCTGCCAGGGTCAGGGGTCTACTCTCCAAACAAAAAATCCGTCTTTCGCCTGAAATAACGGCCGTTTCCTACTCCGTATCACCTTCGGACATAAGATTAGTTCGGGGCCCGAATAAGAATGATTGACAACACGATTTGATCGTTGTCCTCACTCCCGGTGTGTTTTGCCCGACAGAAAAAGTTAATTAATCAGGAGTAGAATACTTTCCTACTTACTTTCTTTTAAGGAACCTCCTAACACTCCGAGCCGTGTCCAGAAGTGTAGCCCTTTCGTAAAACGGTACTTCTGGACACGGCAGACATTCAGCAACTAGAGGCTCATCAAGCGTTGGTCTACTCTTGGCTATTAAACCACTGGCTGTAACGACTATTGGTACAATAGAAACTAGTACTAATTAGTTTATCTTTCACGAAATTCCCCTCATGCGGGACCATAATATCGATGCTCTTATTTATTATTATGATATAATACTAAAGTGCCACTGACCAGCATACTGCGTGTATCTCCTGAGATCGTCGATGTCTATGGGCACTTCAGCGCCTGATATCAACAGCTGCAGCTCGCGACAAGAGAACATTCGCAGCCATTCTGCGCTCACCACGGACACCAGGCCGCGCTTGAACGCGTTGCATTGAGACCTTATTTGTCTGGGGAAAAATAATCAGATATGTAGGTACTACTTGTTTTGTAAAACATCGTTGCGAGTCGTAAGAATTAAAAAATAAAAACGTGTGCAGGCAGTCGGGGGAACCTCGGCAGGAACAAAGTTCCTTAGGCGATACTCGCAAACACACACTCACGTTTATAATAGAAGAAGAAAAGAAAGAGAGAGACAGAGAAAATGTGAATTTAATACGCGTTTTATTACAGAGCTATCTAGTATAAGTTTTTAGAAGCTCTCATAAAGTCGTCGCCATATTGGATTTGTTTTGACGTCGCTATCAGCTTTAACACTCTCAAAAACCCATGAAAACCACACCCATGTCGAAAAATTGTAAAGTTTTCGCAGCCAGTATCTTGGACTTTCATTTTGAGCTCACTATCAAAATTAAAATCAAATCAAAAGTCATTTATTCAAACTAGGCTGAACCTTACGAATGTCAAATTACATAAGACTGTCCCCCAAAACGCTCGCCCTTCACCACTTCGTAGTGCTTTAGCTGGGAAGAAGAAGTAGCGCAACAAACTCCCCAGCAGTACAGCTGTCTATTAAGTTGGAAGAACTTGAGTCTTACAATATATCGCCTTCAGCATTCTCGACGACGATAAAAACTATCCCGCTCTTTTTTTATATAAATGATAGAGAGACATAGAGAAAGTCGCATGGAGGGGGCATAACGTTTTCTCGTTAGGTGATGATTTCTACAGTGAACTCCTACTGCAAGCCGATTTAAGAACTTCGTTCTAAAAATATTTTGGGTCGAAACATAAAAAAATGCGATATAGTTTTCGCCACAAAGGATCGCAGTCACCAAAATGTCTTAAAACATTTGATCAACTTGAAGGTAGATAAAGTTTACTTACTTATTTAATTTATAATCGGCGACTAGATGAATATATTCTATCCTATTTTCTGCAGTCACAGGAATGTTTGCACCACCCGGTTTTAATTCTTCTATCTGTAATACAAAAAAAAATCCTGAGCAAGTCTTCCTTACGTTACACAAAAAATGAAAGATGGAACATGAAATGATAACAATACAGAAAATGTATACTTAGACTAGTCGTAGAATTAATAAGTTTAACACTAACGCGTGGGTGAAAAGAGTACACATTAAGAGTGACATACCCTCTGCTCCCCCAACTCGTCAGTAAGCACAGTGAAGTCCAGTCCTAAGTCCGGCACGTCCCTCCTGGCGTGCGCGCGCAGTAACAGTAGCCCGCGGTGCAGCGCCGGGTCTAAGGACGCGAGCGCGTGCACGTCCGCTTCGCCGCAGCCGCACAGCTTGCCGAGGAAGAACTCGGCCAGAGGTAGCTCTACTAGCAAATTCTCGTACAACGCCTGCAATATAAAGAAGTCGAATTTTAGTGGCATTTGACTGCGATAATGCAGCAGGCTTTGTACTTTTGGGCCAAAACGTCTTGGGCCATGAACAATTGAGACGTAATCTCGAGTTTGCTTGGTATTAAACTTTTCAATTGAATAATATATTTATATGGCTAGTCACAATGCAGAAAAAATCTATAAAAACACTTAGTAAATTGACACCACTTGATAATTATCTTTGTTACTACACCGCGTCTTTACGGATTGAGAAATCGATCCTTGAAATCTAAAGACCAAGACTATTCATAAAGGCGGTTTTTTCATCATTCAATGTTGTTTGTGATGGTCTGAAGTTACTAGAAACTTCAATACAACTCTAGGCCTAACTTGAACAGAACCACAGTTTAAATATGGACAGTATGGAAACTAGGTCTATTTGTTGAAATAATTACCTGCGCTCCATTTGAGCGTTAGGGTTACTCTTAGTGTTCGTACAATTATTGAAGAGTGTTTTATTGGAATGCAGTTCTTTAACGCGGCTTGTGGTAGGATTTGTCGCGGGCGGAGCGCGGCGCAAGAAATAAACAATACCACGCCCACTCGTCTCGACACGGCACCCACGACTGAGAGCACCGCGACTATCACTTCGGGGTGTCGTAGATGTGCGCGTCTGTCTAAGGCTAACCGCGCACTACATATTTTAATCGTTGCGATAAAAAATCGCTAATCTGTGAACAAAACCAATATACTAGAGTGCGCGCACTGCGGTAAAAAATCGCTTGAGAATTACCTTGAAAAATTTTGTGCGCGTGCCATTTTATTTCGCATGAACACGCGATTATTAAAAACGCATTATTTAAGTGTGCCGTTTCGAACGTTAGTTCATCATTTCTGTACTGTCCATATTTATATAGTGAGAGAACTTTCGGGATACGTTACCTTTCCCAGCATCCTGCCCACGAAGTAGTAATGCATGGGGAAGTCGTCATACAACAGATGAACCGCGGGGTTGGGATACAACATGTTGTCTATTGTCAGGCGGAACAAGCCCCTGTTCGGGTCGAACGCGGATCTGGAAGAGAAACCATTTAGTCAATACAGAACAATGAATCTATAAAATATCACCAATTAACTTAATGAATGCCATCATGCTTTATATTTTTACAGTATTGTCATGTAATTGTGTTTAAAGTAAGGCCAAAGAGCCAGAACCAACAAACAGATCAATTTACAGAGTAATGTATTTAACAGGGAAATTCTTATCACCTACTCATATACAGGTTAAGTTCATGAGATCGGATGTAACCCGGAAGCCCCTTCTATTCTTTGTTTCTTATATGTATGACAAATATCTTACTTGAGAAGTTCAGAGATAAACTCTCTAAATAGACCACCGCCATCGACGCCAGCCTCTTCTGCACCCGCCTGGTTGATCAGCTGCACTCGAAGTTTTAGTTTCAAATCAGGTTCTAGAAGAAAAAACCTAGTTTATTTTCGGTAACAAGGTACAGACACATTAAAAATTCAGCTCAACACGAGAGACAATCAAGGGAGATCGAATAAAAATGTATTCACTACAAAACAAGGTACCTATTATCTCGAATCCTCTATTTGTTGCTAAATATAATAATTATTATTACCATTATCTGGACTAAGTTTGTCAAACGCGTCTTCATATAAATGCGTCCGTCGAACACTAATATTTATTGAAGGCCCCTCATTGAAGTTCGTCATTTCGTACCAATGATCGTGTTTCTCTCTAAAATAAAAAAAAATAAAAAATTAATTCAGTAACCAGCATTAAAATAATTTAAAAAACATACAACTATGATTTAAAGTATACCTTGCTAGCAACCCTTGGAATATAAGTACTCGTGTAGAAAAAGGCACGACGAAAGGAATTTCTCTAAGAATTGTGACCGTCCTCAGCTCCTTTATTGTTAAAGGTGGTCCCTCATCTGGAAAAAGAAAGGACACACATTTAAATACACATATTCCAGTTTTCAGATACGTTATAGTTTTTGTATAACCGACGAAAAATTTCTGCGCTGGGGGTCTAGAATGATATCCTGAATTCATGGTTACAGTTTGTGCACTGGATAAAAAATATCCTGTACATATTTGTTGATTCTAGAAAGAAAGAAAATATGTTTATTTCTGCCTATTGCTACCAGTATTATAAATGTAAAAGTTTGTATGTTACTTAAGCACGCAAAAACGGCCGAACGGATTTGGATGAAATTTGGTAGTACGTTCCCGTGGGATACTTTCCGACTTTCGAAGCCGTTGGCAAAAGCTAGTATAACATACAAAAGTAAAAATAAAGCAAACAAAAACATACACATTTTCTATTTTGTTTGTTGTTTTTGCCCGAGTATGAGTAACAAACTTATTTGAACCACTGGTTTCTGACGAAGACGTGTTGTCTGACACTAGGTTAGGTCTGCCATTCATTGATCGAAAACAACGACAGTATCATCAGGACAGATAAGTTTGTAGGGCTTTAGCTACGTCAAAGCTAAGTCAGTTATAACTTTTACAATGAATGTTAATTAAAGAGAGATGTTAGCAACACAACTATCTGTTGCCTAGGACCTATTAATACGTACCATGCGAGAGTGCCAAAGCAGCCGAGAGGTTGGGCGGTCGGCGCAGGTGGCGCGTGTTGTGGCGCGCGCGCTCGCCCGCCACCAGCAGCACGGCCGCGCCGCCCTCGGGCACGCAGCCGGCGCACGGCCAGGCGTGCGCGCCCGCGAACTGCAGGCGCCCGTCCCGCGCGTACAGCGCGCGCAGCAGCGCCGTGCACACCTGCGTGCAGGGACAAGCGACCTTATTGCATTACGAGTTACAGGGAAAATTTAGCGTTACAAAATTCTTTGTCATGTCCATAAAAATTTATAATAAGTTACCCGAAATAATAAAGAATTTAAATAAATATAACATCTTTATCAATAAATTGAAGCTGTTCCTTGTAAGCAAATGCTACTATAGTATAAGCGAATACCTAAATGATAAATTATAAGTAACTTCTTATCTATTTGTATCTCACAAAAACTCACTATACAAGATACCCTACTTACTCATAATACGAGGAATACCTTTTAAATAAATATGAAACATCCAATAAACAACTTACATTAGAGATACGTAATAAATAAAAATAATAAGTAAAAAAATAACAAATAAATGTGTATAATTTATAAAATAATAAAAATGATTCATAAATTTAATTCTGTGATAATAAAACAACTTACTAACAACACCTTACTAACAACAACAACTTACTAACAACTTAACTTGTAATATTTATCAAATTAAACACGCAGTGTTCTTCCTCCTCTCTCCTACTTGATCTATGCTGTGCCCGACAGGGTCCATAATTGTGACTAATATAATTCCCTACCAACTTTATACATCATGGTACGCAATAAAGAATTGAGAATTATTGAAAAATTGTTGGCCCTATACGTCCCTGGGTTAAAAGCAAACAAAAGCATGGTAAACAAAAGTTTTATAACAGTGTAACTGCAACATGATTTTGTGTTGCTAGAAACAACCACTGTCAGCTCCTTTATGGCGCAACTTTTATCACCGTAAAAATGAGGCTTTAGAGGCATAATCTGTACCATCGCTGACACTGGCGGTCGACAACTTTTCAACCTTTTTCCTTAAAGTATAAGTGTGAAAAATGATCCACCGTTATTTTTTATGTACCTTGAAGAGATGCGACCACGCAGGCGTTTGGTTCTTCCCGGAAATCTGGATATGGTCGGCGTGGACTGCGTCCCGGTAGTGTCCAGTCACAGCAGGTCTTGACTCGGGGTAGGCCAGCTCGACGAGGCCCAGGCAGACGGTCCGTAGTGTCCGGCAGAGGGCGCCTAATTCGCTGAACTCGAAGGCATGTACGCGCCCGCCCGTGCCTTGAGCTGGATTGACCAGTATGTTCGCGTTTTGTACGCCCACTTTGAATGAAACATAATTAATAAATACAGGGTGGTTTATGAGATGGGGCAAAAAGGGCAAGTCACTCCCTCCACTCCACGCCACCTCTTGACGACTTCAGGTGACTAAATCATCACCCCGAATTACCACATCGTTGTGTTTGGAATCAAAAGCATTGGATTTCATTAAATTCTGAAAAGTTGCCACATTGCTACGTCGCTTTGCTACGGGAAACTCACTTAGACCATTTTTTTTTTATTGCGGAAAGCTTTCAACCGCACATCCGGTAACAGTTTGACCTTTATATTCGACGGTACCTGCAAGTCATCTAATGAAAATATAACCTACCTTTGTACTCAAAAGTTATGTATATTTTTTTTTAATGTATTTATTAAACTAATATAATAAAGCTGAAGAGTTTGTTTGTTTTTTGTTTGAACGCGGTTACCGCGCTCTGACTAGTACGAAAAATATTTTTTGCACGTTTCGACCCGTAGAGCCCAGCGGAATGAAACGGCAAGTGAAACCGTAGTAAGTGTTAAAATAAAATGACACTCACAAGTAATCGTTTTTTCATCATCAGGATCCCTGCAGAACTCAGTATCGTGCAGCGTCCCGATGAGAAGCGAGAACAGTGCACAGAACACGGCCAGCGGCGCCAGCAGGCGCTGCACGTTGAGCGCGTGCGCGTCGGCGCCCAGCCCGCGCGACAGCGCCGACAGTAGCGGCGTGGCCGGCCCGCCGAACGACGACAGGTGCGACATGGACGACACCCACGCCCACACGCCGCGCAGGAACATGGGCTTGAAGGCTAACGTGTACAGGAGTCTGTGGGAACATAAATACACGTAACAACAATGTTTTTCAACAACAAAATACACGTTACGTATTAGTAGTTAAGCAGTCCACAAGGTTGTCAGTCAACAAGGCTGATTAAATTAGATTCGCCCATTTAAATACCGCAGTTTATTCAGATGTCATTTAATAATACGAACTACGAAAGTATGTGGTCAGATGTCATTTAATAATACGAAGTATGTGGAATGTAAGAAAATTTTGGAATACGGAAAGACGTGGTCATTAAGAGCAAGCGCAAGCACTTATAAAGTATCGACTAACCTGTACTTATGCAACGCCATCCTATGACTCAGCAACAAATTGTGACATATCTCAGACACACAGTCAAGGAACTGTTCACTCAGGTCAGCCTCAGTGATTTGCGAGCAAGTCGTCATCACGCACCGGTCAGGTTCGTTCAACAGTTCTATACACCGCGTCAACAACGTCTGTTCCCGCACTGACGTAGGATTCGGCTCCTGCTCACTATCACTGTCGTCATCCTTATTAGCCACAGTCTCCTGACTATACAACGAATCTTCATATTCGTAAGTAATTTGCTTATTACAAACATTAACAGTTAACTTAGCAATAATTTTAAAGTAGTCTAAAACGATAGGATTGTTCGGCAGTCTTGAGTTGTCCATATTTCGTACGATGTTCACTGTAACAAATGTTATGTGATTAGTATTTGCTTCTTCGTCGTGTGATCAGCAACTTTTTCATACGAATTACCGTTATGTCCTGTCCCAGCATTTCTGAACATCTTCGCACCGCATTGAAATTCTATGTAGGAATCAAACTTATTACATTAACATTTTTAACAATGTTTTTTGTAACTACTACTCATGCAGCAATTAGCTAATAACAATGCCGAACGTGATACGTGACTGACAGTCGCGACTAGTACAATCTGCTGCACTCTCACGTCAGACTATAATATGTTGTTTGTATTTGTGCGTTGTTGTTTGTAAATTTTCGTCCTAAGTCGGACCACTCAAGGTGATGTCCGTGACTTATTACGTATAGTTTCCAACAGATACAGCATCAGGCCCTACCTGTGGTCGCGATTGGAAGTCGCATCTGATAGTTGTTGATTGCGATACCTCATACACAAAACGCGAAGCTGCAGTCACGAAATAAGTCAAAGCGATCCAAATCTCACCAAAATCCGGTGGTTCCAATGACAGCACGGAGTGTAACAACCACGAGTCGTTGGTCAGTACGTGTGTGGTGAACTTGGAGTCGTCTCGGAGAGCCTGTATTAGCGCCAGGAACGGGAACTTCCTGTGAGGGTCGTGAGAGAGCGCCGGGATGATGTACATCTCCACCGGCTCGGGGTACGGGTTGCAGAGGAAGGCGGACGCGAACTCGGTCATTATATGGTTGCTGGAAGTCAAAATAAAATACATTAATAAAACTGCTGGTCGAAACGATACAACTGGCGTTGGCAGGGCGATAGGCATAGATTTTAAAACTGGAAAGCCTTGATCGCAAGAAGTAAAATAAATAGGGCCTGCCGCCGGCCCCTTTTATTTTATCTATATATTTTACTTCTCACAATCAATGTGTTACCCAAAATTATTTAGCCAAATTTATCAAATGATACGATTACTAATGTTATTACATTAGAAAGTAAGAAACTGCTCATGTATAGAAATGATTAAATAGCTAAATTCTTTAAAACACTTATTATTTTTCGGCAACAACTTGTCGTCTTCATGTTGTTGGCTAACATGCACTTATTCGTCGCTCTCGTGTTAAAATTATAGGTACACATAATTAGCAGTGGTAAAGCTTACTCGTAATGTGGAATATTGACCCGCGAGGTGAGAGTGAGAGGTCGTTGTATGAGATCTAGCAGGGCTCCACTGAGCGGCGTCGGAGGGTTGGGCGAAGGCCCGTACAAAGGCGGCGTCTTCTGGCACATTAGCTTACACAGATCTTGAAAGTAACCTGCAAAATAGTAAAAATAAGAGCATAAATCTTAGGTTATATGTACGTATATTTTCAAACCAAAAAAATACAAGTCAAGTTATGCCATAGCTATTGATATGTAATGTAAACATTTTCTTACCTCTTTTGACAAGATATAAAAATGTGTTCCCCACAATACTGAGAGCTTCATCACAGTTGATGGAAGCCTCCGCAGTGTTTGTAGATGTGAACACTTCAAACATTCTAAGTGGCACAGCCAGGGGTACCTATGGAACAAAAAAGAATGAAATTAATAAAGAATTATATTTTTAAGCAAGAATGGTTTACCTTCGCCGGCAAGTTAGGTTACCCCGCTTAATTCAAATTTACTTAGGTTTTTTTGCAATTTGCAGGTCAGAGTCAGGCTATATTTTGAACTTAATATTATTCTAAAACAAAATCAAAAGTCATTTATTCAAATTAATAAAATCATCAATACAACCTTCTAGCATAATCAGCCTAGAAAGTTCCCACTGCTGGCACCAGGCGCGGTCGCAGCCCAAGACTTTGGGGGGTGTCACAGACAAAGACTACCTACATATTAATAAGAAAATTTATAATATTTTCGACAAAATACTTTTTTAAGCTTTACGTTTACGGCTTTGGGGGGGGGGGGGTCATGACCACTAGGACCCCCCTCTCGGACTGCGCCTGGCTGGGACACAGGCCTCCTCTCGGTGAGAGGGAATAGGCCGTAATCCACCACGCGAGCCCAGTGCGGTTTGGTAGAGTGCGGTTTGGTAGATGTCACATGTCTTCGATTTTTTGGTTCCAGGACATGCCGGTTTCCTCGTGTTTTCCTTCACTGTTTTGAGAGCAGTGGCGAAATGAAATAATTTACACAAAGTAAAACACCTGTCTGAGTTCGAACCTACGACCTAGAACTCGTAAGTCGGGGCCGTTACCACTGCTCCCTTTATTTAAGTTCACATAATCCCATTGAATGACTATTTCATGAAAAAGTCATTTCCGGGCCGGCGCGAGGAAGCGACTAGCTATCTACGATTTTCTTGCCCAAACGTAAACTACAACGTAACGTACGACTGTAGGTCCCGTGTAAGTAAAAGAGATACATACTTATGTAATAGTTGATCACTGACTGTTAACCACGTCGGCGAGTATTCATTTGTCATAGCTAAATTAACTTTCGCGAGTAATCGCACGCTGCTTGCAACTAGTTTTTAGTTGCTAGTTCTAATCGCTTCTCCTTAATTGCCGGTGGAGGCACAGTTGCCTTGTACTTATAAATCTATACGAATAATATTATAAAAAGGTAAAGTTTCTGAGGTTGTAGGGGGTAATCTTTGGATTTAATGAACCGATTTTGAAAATTCTTTTACCAATAGAAAGCCACGTTATTGGTGAGTGTCATGGCTTATATATTAACCCAAAAAAATGAAAAGACTTTTTCGTGGTAGGCGGATTTGCAACGTAAGTCGGAGAAAAAATGGTCGAACGAAAACGTTTCTTACGAACGCTGCCTTATGTTTACCACCCAACGTGGGCACGGGTCAGCTAGTAAATAAATAAAAATCTTTATTGCAGACCACATGATCCATAAAAACAGTTATATTATTCAAAAATAAATTTAATAAAAAAAAAACAATTAAATAGCATACATACACACTCACATAAACTCATGCCTTTCTTCTCTAGCACATTAGCAGGAACAAACATTTCTACCACATTTGCGCTTCATGCTGGATAGAACATTATAAGCTAATTGTTGACACTTACCTCTTTATTTTCTCCCAACAAACGTAGGTGTAATGCTAGCAACCTTCTGATCTGTATACAGGCGCCACAGATTTGATATACCTTCTTCCATTGTTTAAGGAGCAATTGTGAAATGGCAACCTAAACCCAAACATTAAATAAAAAATTGATAGAATAGTTATTAACATATAAAGATTGTAGCGTCAGTCAATAACACACGTAAATATGGAGAGCAGGATACTAAAAATAACAGTGTAAAGATGGCAATACTCAACATTGATTTGTTATGGGTTAAGTAATTATATTTGCAGTATTAATTTACTCTCTCCTTCCAAAACCAAAGACTGTGTGGCAAATTATTAATATGTTCTAACGTTTCATTCTCAACAAACCAAACAAACAATACAATTTATAGTTTAAACAAATATGCAGCACCGTACATGAGATAGAAGTGAAACTTCTGAAGATGGGAAAGACCAACCAAACTCACAACAAGGAACCAGAACAAGAGCTAGAGCATTCTTTTATTGATATTCTTGACATTTTAGTAGGGGGCAACCAACTATGGAGTGTTCAGTCCCTGTTTACACAAAAGGAATTTCGTAGAGTGGGGATAGACTGTGCATTCATTTGTTTGGTCTTAATTTACCTTTATGAAAGAAAGAAGAGATTTAGTGTAGATATGAATGACAGACAGAGTTACATCTTTATTTTCTCTCATGTAACAAAATGTGGCAAATCCATGAAATTATATCTCGATTCTTATTGAATTATCAAATCTCTGCCTAAGAACTTTCGCTTCAAAAATCTAAATAAACAAGAACAGTCAGACTCATTGTTTATAACTGTGGTTTGTTTGGTTTTACTGATAAAAAATCCCCCGTTGCATTTATTTTGCTCAAACTGATAACATTCAGCTACAGCATTCAAATAAAAAAACAGGAAAATGTTATTCCTGGGTTTTTTAACAATGAGGTACTGATTGATGCCTATAAAAAGTATTCTATGTCTTCTGTCTCCCTAAATAGGAAACAAATGATAGTTTTGTGTTTGAGATTAATGTGTTTACTCAATATTTTCCAGTCACATTTATGTTTATAAATAAAGTGTCATCATACCAGTCTAGAATAATCCTGTTCGTCATCATAGAAGAATAGTATTTTAGCGACAAGTGCACACATCATCTGCTGGTCATCAGGGTTGACTCTTGGGAATATGCTGTCAAACTGTTCCCTCTCATGTTGTTTAAAATGTTTTCTAGTTAAATAACTCCTTACATAAGCTTGAATTTTTATTGTACTATTCAAACGTTTTCTGTGTTCCTAAAATATAATATTAGATGGTAACATTTAATATCCATAAAAAATTGGCAAAGAATCATGTTAGTCAAAAAGTTAAATAATATGAAGATACGTTCATACAGCAGCACCAAAAAATACTTATAATAAGTAATATTACTATTCATGGTGAAACATAGCAATATGAAATCTGCAAAGTCATTGTATTGATCATTGGATGATTTGTAACATTTTTCACATTTAGTTATGGTTTCACTATTAAAATAATTGTTAAAATACTCCATGTTATCAACAATGTCAAGTTAAGTTGACAAATAGTGTATATCATCATATATCATACACTCAACTTTATTTAAATAGGATTATATTATTTTCTTAGTGTTAAATAGAAAGTGGTGGAGAAGATTCATTCATGAGACTTTAATTTATTTTTAATGCATTGCTTTGTCTTCTAGTTACACTGTTGATGGTTAACGAGTAAATAAAGTGAAAGTCACAGAAATATAGTAAAAGTTAACCTCTCTTTTCTGTCTTTGTTGTTGTGACTGCAGTATCAAAGCGTCTCTGTCGGTCTTGTGCTGTGCGCTCGCGCCAGCCAAGTTCTGCTGGGGCTTGCGCCTGAAGTCCCCCTCGAACGAATACATCGCTAAAACAGAATACGCGACCTTTAAACATATAAACTAAAAACATTTTGTAAACAACAATCAGCTGAACTTTTCCTTGTTACAGATTGACATTCATACCTACCTTAAATGAACTCAATAATCTTTTGATATTTCATAAATAAACAAGGTCATAATCGGATTCTATGAATTTAATACCATCTACATGAAAATACACCAAATTGATGAAATACAAGTTTTTATTTATTGGGTTTCTTCCGCAATGAGTAAAGACAGCTATTTCAGCGTTGACAGCAAACAATTTGAGTGTTACTAGCCCATCGGAGTTAAATTAGAACCGATTTTTTGCCCATCATTTTACAGGCTTTGTCTATCAAGCTCTTCTAGAATTTATTGATCTACATATTGATAATTAAACAGATGATAATTATAGTCTTAAAAAACAATTATTTGGTACAATATTTTCCTGCTTTTCGGGAACGGATTATTATTTTTTGCAGCCCGAATTTTCCAATCCACAGATAAAATAAATTGATCCATCACTCATTAGTTCATAACAGTTAAAGTTCTAGCACGGAGAAAAGAAATAAGTTCTAGTTCTAGGCACTAGGCACAAGTACTAAAAGTCCAGACATAAAACAAGCAATCATAATGTTTAGTAGAAAGACTGAAACTCGAGAATAAAATTAACATTATTAAAATATGATTCCTGTGGCCTTTGACCAACAGTGGGACGGTATGGACTAGCAAAATAATAATTTAAAAAAATACCGAAAAATCATCACCATTCTCCTGCCTTTATCACGATTTATTTGGGGTCGATGCAACATGTCTTTTTCTTCCATACAGTTAGTCGTCATTTCGGTAGAGTATACATATCGTAAACAGTACAGTTTATAAAATACCAAAGAAAAACTCTTGCACTTTTATCTGTTCCGACTCCTGTCACCTCCTGTCACTCACTCAATGTCAAATGTCAAACTTCCAATCTGATTTGACAATCCCTAACCTGGAAATGGAAAACATTGAGCTGTGAAAACCAGTGGATATAGCGCTAAGATTTTGGTCAAAATAAAAATATTTGAGTGAAACCGTATACAAAATATATAAGCTTCTTCGCAGAATTTTAGAAAATATTTGTAGAAATGTCTGATAGTTTATTAGATGACACAGATAATGGAGAAGGCACTGTTCGGGTGGGTACCATTTAACACTTGTTTTGTTTTACTTTGTTTATATTTTTGCTATTTTACAATGACCCAATAAAACCATACCTATAATAATGGCACTTATATGGGAACATAAAAAGAACCTACAGGCACCTGGAATACTACTATATAATACTACTTTCTATAGAATACTACTTACACTAATCGACGAATGTTTCAGGCATTGATGCTACCACCAGATGGAATGTTTACCTAGTCCCAGTCATAGTTATAGCTATGACTGGGACTAGGTA
The DNA here is from genome assembly GCA_949091785.1 of Polymixis lichenea. Classification (NCBI taxonomy): domain Eukaryota; kingdom Metazoa; phylum Arthropoda; class Insecta; order Lepidoptera; family Noctuidae; genus Polymixis; species Polymixis lichenea. The sequence goes on along the minus strand of OX420932.1, from coordinate 8,829,236 downwards.
AAGCTTATAGCTCCATATTCTATTCCTTATAAATAAAATAAATAAAAGTTCTGACTGACTGACTCATAAACGCCCAGCCCAAACCCTTCCATTATCATACTGTAATTATAGGCACCACATTACTTTATATGATAATAATACTGCATTCTTTACTTTTTAGAATATGAGACCATCACTGGCCCAAGTTAGGGCAGTGATATCATTTATGGAAAAACATCCAGACCTGGCACATAGGAAGCTTCGATTTGGTATGGGCCATGCCAAGTTTAAGAAACTGTGGATAGAACTTTCAAACATTGCCAACTCATTGCCTGGAGCCATGAAATCCACAAAAGGATGGATCAAGGTAGCACTTTATTGAATGTGTTTTTTTTATAGTTTTAAAGTTTTGAACCATTTATTCTATTATCATATTCTAGCTGGCAAAGAGTAATCAGTTCCAAACCTGCTATTTGCTAAGCAAATCAATTTGAGAAAAAGATAAAACATTTTTTGTATTTTGATCTCAATAATAAAGTAGTACCTATGTAGCTATAGGTATACTGCTACTTTGGTGAAACAAATTTGTATGCTTACTTTGTACATTTTCAGTTTTGGTCAGACAAAAGGAGAAGTATACTAATCAAACAAAAGCAGATAGAGCAACAAAAACTGCAGGGCAGGCTGACACCATTAGAAATAAAGATTCTAGACCTTTGTGATGATAAATCCACTGCACCTAGTTAGTAACTTTTAGCAACTCCTAATATACCTACCTAATAGTAGTAAAATAAAAATTCTAAATGCATATATATACACAGGATGGCAGGGACATTGATGTACATCTTGTTACTGTAGATTCAGTACTTACATGATGCTTAACAAAACCAAAAAAAATAGCTGTTCTATACATTCTGACCGTGTAGGTATTGCACTTTTTTATGAAACAGCTGTTTTTTATACTGCAGGGTCCAGAATCTTGTGCTGAATTCTGGGTACAATTTGCAGGTTGATGTCCCTGCCACCTGTCTTACTAAACTATATTTTTCACTTTAAAGTAATATTTAACTAGCCTTTCAAAAAAAATCAAAAGTCATTTATTCAAATTAGGCTGAGAATCAGCACTTTTCGAATGTCACAATTACATAAGACAGTCCCCCAAAACGCCCGCCCTTCACCACTTTCTAGTGCTTTAGCTGGGAAGAAGAAGTGGCGCAACAAACTCCCAAACAGTTCTTCTCAGTATACAAATTCAAAGTAAATAAATGAAATTACAAAAAGCACTATTGCAGTTCTTTCAGTAAATAAAGCAACACAATTTAATAAAGTTAAAAAAAAATTGTCTAGGAAAAAAGAGAGCTGTGAAGCAAGAACCACGTTATGTTGATTCTGAAGACTCATTGGATGAAACATTCTCAAAGAATGATGATTACAGCCCTGCAGACAAGAGTCCACTCTACCCAACGGAATCTGAAGAACGACAATTGAATATGATAGATAAGTTGGTAGGTACTTTATATCCAATACACTCTCAAGAATTGTTATCGTCTTAATCCTATTTGGTTTTGAACCTACTCTGCCTTCAGGACAAATAATATAATAATAACCTTTTGCCCAGTCAATATAAGCTGATCTAAGAAAGCATAATCACTTGTTTATTTTTTGTATGCTTCTGGTAATTTAATCCTTTGCTGAATAAAGTAAATGTTTCATACTAATAATGTTCACATTTGTATCACGGAACGTGAATATTATTTGCATAAATGTTTTGACGATATGAATGTTTAAACAAATAATGTTCTGTGTGCGTATGCTTACTTTGCTTAGCAAAGTCAAAGTGTATTTTATGAATCTTGCCCTAAATATGAGAAGAGTCTATAGTTATTTAAACTTTCCCGTTCTTGATTGACTTTTTCTCGATTCTTAGGTGGAAGTAATGGATCAGCAAGCAGCGGCCATGACGCAAATGGCTCAAGCATCTCTTAGTAACGCTAAAGCCTTAGAACGTGTAGCAGAATCATCACGTATACAAGTAAATTTACTTAGTTTACATAACATATCCTGTCATAACATTAGGGAATGCAATCTCGATCTCGGGAGATCTAGAGCCTTTTTTTGAGATTCAATCTCGTGGCAAGACTATTTCTTTCTTGAAATTCGAGACTGAGCGGAAGCGACCTATGTAGGTACGCTATGCTTCTTGAGAAGCCATTTTCAATAAAATAATTATTGCGTAAAATAAACATTTCATTCCGTGTTTTTTTTTGTTTCGAGATCAACAAACAAGGTATAGTTTAAATTAAGTTAAAGAGTGTTTGATTAAAAAAAAACTCATTATTTCACGAAGTACCTCGATCTCAAAATCTCGAAAACGAAATCCCGCCTGATTGCGCGGGTGAGTTCTCGAATGGCCAATCTCGGCACCGACTTAGCATGCTAGATCTCGAGTTGCCAATCTGGACTCGAGATTGCATTCTTATATTACATACCACGAACAAACGTTCGTTTGTAATAGACGATAGGTACCTATACTTAATATAAATTCAAGATTTCAAACTTGGTCTTCATTTTCATTAGTTTTTAGACTTTTAACATACTGTAATATTTTGGTTTCTCGGTCCTTATTTTTTGCGAATGAACGTTGTTGGCGGTATCCGTTTCAATGGCGCGGCCACTGCGTAATTAAAAATAAATATTCTACCAAGATTTTGTAAAAATTTGTAAAAAGTTGATTCCCAAAACCATAAATTTGTCAAAGTTATGGTTGAAAAGATAGAAGGGTTTGAACGTGGCCGCGCCATTGAAACGCGGAGAACCGCGCGGCCACGGAGATCTTTAAAACTAAGCCTTGCAGAGACCTGAAATTTAGGTAAATGATAGATTGAATTTGTAAAAATATAGAAAAAAATCCTAGTTTTATATTTTAGGAGCTGCAAGACTATAAACCCCATGGCCGCGCCATTGAAACGGTGAAAATCATGATATCCCCGATATCTCGCTGAAAAAACATCGCAGACGTCTGAAGTTTTTTGTAAAACCTAGATTTGAATTTGTCGAAATTAGTAAAATTACAACAAAAAATCCTAGGTTTATATTTCAGCAGCTGTAGTACGGTATTGCGTTGAAATAAGTCGTGATTATCTATCGAAGAAAGTAAGTAGTAGCGAGGTTTTTTTTGTAAACACCAACAATTAATATGTAGAACTACCGATAATAGGTAACAAAACAATTATTTTGTTTTATAAAGCCTTAAAATACGTTTTGAATTTTTCGTTAGGGTAACCATGGTTTATTGTTTACAGAAAACTTTCACCTGTTGTGTTAGAAATTATATCTCGAGGATTCGAAATGAAACCATGAATTCAGTATATCATTCTAAACGTCCCGTCGGTTATACAATAAGAAAATCAGCTGTTTCATTGAAAAGTGCAATACCTACGCGGTCAAAATGTATGGAACAGCTGATTTTTTTTGTATAACCGACGAAAAATTTCTTCGCTGGGGGTCTAGAATGATACGCTGAATTCATTATAATATTTGAGATATAAGTTCTAACACAATAGGTGGACAGTTTTCTGTAAAAAATAAAACATGGTCACCCTAACGAAAAATTCAAAACGTATTTTTAGGCTTTAAAAAACGAAATGATTGTTTTTTTTTACCTATCATCGGTAGTTCTACAGTAGAACTACCGATGATAGGTAAAAAAAAACAATCATGATAGGTAGAACTTCTACATATTAATTGTTGTTGTTTACAAAATAATCACGACTTATTTCAGCGTGTACAATACCGTATTACAGCTCCTGAAATATAAACCTAGGATTTTTTGTTGTATTTTTACTAATTTCGACAAATTCTAATCTAGGTTTTACAAAAAACTTCAGGCGTCTGCGATGTTTTTTAGCGAGATATCGGCGATATCGTGATTTTCACCATTTCAATGGTGCGGCCATGGGGTTTAGTTTTGCAGCTCCTAAAATATAAACCTAGGATTTTTTTTCTAAATTTTTTTTACAATTTTTTTACAAATTCAATCTATCATTTACCTAAATTTCAGGTCTCTGCAACGCATAGTTTTAAAGTTCTCCGTGGCCGTGCGGTTCTCCGCGTTTCAATGGCGCGGCCACGTTCAAATCCATATAACTTTTTAACCATAACTTTGACAAATTTATGATTTTGGGAATCAACTTTTACAAATTTTTACAAAATCTCGGTAGAATTATTTTTTTGAAATTACGCCGTGGCCGCGCCATGGAAACGGACACTCCGTTTGCCGTCGCGGTGGCTTTCTTTGATGTATGACGGCACGCACTTTACGTTCGTTTTCAAAGGGCGCCACTATTTAAGAAGTTAGACTATTCTGATACCATAAATGGGCGATACCTACAGTGATACATCTAGATCCTACGACAACGACGAAACGACTGTTGCGTTCTCCTGTGCTTCTCCCCTAAATACCACTTGTGTTTAACTCAAGCGGTAAACATAAGTGGTATTTAGGGGAATTAACACGGTATTTAACAAAGAAAATATATTTTCGCGAACCCCATGGCCACCTGGGTAAAGTACGAAACAATACACAGGTGGCCATAAGTGCCTACCTACATAGAAAATGTTTTCCACAGGCACTAGCAGTCGACAGACTAGCCGGGACGTTTGAGACCATCAGCGCATCAGTTCATGACGTCAGAAACGCGATCTTAGGAATCGATTACACAATGAAACGGTGCTATCCCGCAACAGCAACGCAGCAGCGGCAAAACTCAAATATATTCAGCTAAAATATTTCCATTGATCTCAAAATTTATTGATAGTGCATTTCAAATTTATTTATATGCCATTATGAACCTTAGGTTATTGGCATTAAGTATTATTATCAAACAGACTGATTTCTGTAATATGACCTGTACATGCCGTATTGTGTGTAACCTTTATGCATATTAATGACAACAGCTGTATTTTATGAATAAGATATTATATTTAGTGATTTCGGCATTTTATTTTCCTCGTAGACTGTATTCAAACTGTTTTATTTATAAGAACAGCAGTGTTTATGTAGCGAAAGATTGTGTTCTACGTACTTATCTTATCTCCACTGATAGTGATTGTTTTATCAAATCGTGTATCATTGCTCCATTTTTCATGTGAAACCGAACTGTACCACCTCTTAGTACATCGTGTTATTTGATAATAAATAGTACAATAATGCGAAAGCTTTCACACGGCGGATTAAAAGAAACATTGAAAGATGGAGTGGAAGTGTTTTTTAATGTTAGTGTTATTTAGTGCGGGCGTGTGGAGTGAAAAATGCCCGAAGCAATGTGACTGTGATATGGACAATGGGTTGAACAGAGCTATGTGTGTCGATCAAACCATTATTAACATTGAAGTAGGAGTGCCCAAAGCGGTTCAAGTGTATAGTCTGAGTCATAATGTTATTAGCGAACTGGACAACTTTTGTTTTAAGGTAAACTTCTTTGTTATTCTATTTATTTTTATGAGTAAGTACTTAAACTTGTTGAGGGGTTATTTAACCATTGCAATATTGAACACAATAATTCATAAGCAGGTAAGTACCTACCTACTCAAGTAGGGTGTTGCAATAAACTATGCAAAAGGAAAATGGCTAAACATAAAACAACTCCTACATATTAATTTAAAGAATAAAGTTGCTCATACTCTCCCTGAATGTTTGTTTGCTTGCTTGGTGACTCAGCTGGACTGATTATGGCGGGCAGTTTGTCCAACTTTGGAAAGGAGGTTTTCAGAACTTTAGGTATTTACCTACATGGACTAGATTTCTGGCTTATAAAGCTTTAATTGGCATACATATAGGTATGGTTATCAAGTGTAAACACGATGTGTAGGTTACAGGGTATCTTATCATTTTCTCGGAAGAAAATTCAACGTAGCATAAGTAGGTACTCAAATTGTCGAAGTTAGGTACCTACAGTTTGCAAAAAAGAATCTGAAATAATTTCTGCCGTACCCATCTCTATTTAAAAATGCTTTCTGTTATAAAATAAATACATTCTACGTATGTAATCATTTGTAGATTATAATTAAGTATTTCATAGTAATTCAGTAATAGCTACTAGCTACCACTTGAGTTGAACGAAAACTTAGTTGCAATCGAAGATGTACCTATTTTATCATTTGGTTATCGTTTCGAAACCATTGCCTGATATACCTACATCGTCATTGATTGACGTGTCTGTTATTGATTAAAAACAATGAAAGAGGATATAAGTCATTGCAAATATTTTCAAAACCTACTGCCCACACATGTTTAATTTCATATCTGTGTTGTTTTTAGGAAATTGGCTACACATCATTAGAAGTACTGGATCTCTCATATAACTTGATATTTTGGATTGGCCTGCACGCTTTCTCGGGATTAGACAAACTAGTCCACTTGGATTTGAGCAGCAATCGACTGAGGTTCATCCCTTCAGATCTCTTCTGGGACACGCCAGAACTCGACACATTGGACTTGTCATCGAACGTCTTTGAAAGCCTCAAGAATGAACCTTTTTTAATGCATTCCAAACTTAAGGTAAGAAAATACTTATTCGATAAATAATTGGTCCTCTTCAACCTCTCCGCATAGGTTTGAAGTACGTTTTAATTAAATAAGCATTAAGCATTCTATTCATTTATTTCTAAGAACTAAGTTTATTTTTTCAGGTGTTGAACTTAAACAACTGCCGAATTAAAGCGTTACCGACTCGTCTGTTCAACCGTCTGCCGAATTTAAGAAAACTCGATTTAAGCGAAAACTACGTAGTCACTTTGAAAACTGAACTTTTGCTGCCTTTACGTAAACTAGAACGAATAGAACTACGCAATGAATATTGGCAATGCAATACAGACTTCATAGCGGTTGAAAATTGGATCTCATCTCGAGGTATCACTTATGAGAAGCAATGCCGGAAGAGACAACCGCAAATGTCTGAGAAGATTATATCCATAATTCCGGTTGTGGAGAAAAAAGAAGTTGACGTGAGCGACATCTGGAATATAACTACAGACAAAAACGATTCCGTGCCAGCAGAACGACCTCCTACACCCCTCACTCCATATGAGAAGTTTGACCAAGAATTCTCGTCAGTAAAAGCCTTCGTTATTGGTATTGAAATAGGCTTAGCAATGGGAATAGTGGGCACTTATATTTGGTTGAACAAGTTTTGTACATGTGGTGCACTACGCTGCGGCCGGCCACAGACGACGAGACAAAGAAGGCGAAGAATGCAGAGGTTCGATGGGGACATGAGGACTAATTTACTGTGGAGTACTATAGTAAACCCGGACTTAGAGACTCCCCCTTCATACCGCAGGCAGCTCTCCCTGCCCGATAGAAGTGCACCGTTCCCGACATACGGCCTGCCGGGCTTCGCTGAAGCTCCCTTACAAATAGACGCGATTCGTTTGCCGGACCGTGCGGAAACGCCGCCACCGCCGTATAACGACTGCCGCATTAATATATGAGCGACAGAGTGAGCTGTTCTAGTGTTCATTATCTCTCTTGTGATATTTGGAATTAAGTCGTCGAAAGTAGCAAAATTGTGATTTTATGACGTTTTTAAGATAAGGTAGTCAGCCTCTTGCGTTATATTTTTAATCACCTTCATGGATCTGCAGGGTAATTGTAACACATAAAATGTCAATCGATTGCAAAAAATTAGTGTATACTAAAACGTAAATAAATCTGGCTGAACTGTCAAAAGGAAAGGCATTGCGATCGATTACCATTTTAAAATTACCCCGCTGTTCAGTAAGTCGAAGTGGAGTGTTTAGATTGTAACTAGAGTTAAGATTAAGTTAGTCTGTAAACAAAATAGTAAGACTTTTTTTTTATAAAATCGTTATTTATTGTATAAATACCATTATCACATTTGATTCATTAACATAATTATATGATCTGTCATAATATAAAAGTTAATATAATATGCTAAGTCAGACTCATAGAATTTAATATAAATTCTCTAAAATTAAAAATAGATATAATTTGGGTAACTCTACAGAATTTTGTACATTATATAACACAACCTTGTGGCAATTTCATATTCATAAACTATGGCATTCCCATGGCATATAATATAGATCCCAAACACTGGTAAAATTATATTGAACTATTACAGGCGCCCAAATTGTTGTTAAATAGTGAACATAAAATTAATTGGAAATCAAAAGTAAATCAGATAATCAAGCGTCACATAGTCAACATCTATTGATTTATAAATAAAATAGGTAAGTATATTTTTAAGAAAATGGAATGTGTTTTAAATGTTCATTTAAATAGCGTTAAAAAGACAATAAAAATAATATCATCACAAGTTTAATATACATTAATTTTGGCTATAAAAGGAACATGAACTAGATATGCATGATTAGTCAAGTGAACCAAAAACAATACTAAAACAGAGAATACAATTTAACCTAAACAAATGCTATTCCAATATACTACCTGACCTAACCTTACGAATAAAATAAGTTTATAATAATCAACATACATACGACCCTATTTACATATTTAACGGCTATTTATATAATACAATACGTAATCCAGGCACATCATGGCATGTCATTTCTGATTATCACGAGGATATTTCCACTACCCGAATTGAAACTAATTTTATTTCGTTGTACACATTATTGTGCATGCCTATGATTATGGAAAGTGTAGGCACATACACTAATAGAGAATTATAAACAAACATACTGTCAGAGGCACGTCGACGTACTTATCAGTAATCCTTTCTGTATTTGATTAATATAGAGGTAACAAAAGTTGATACAATTGTTTCTATTGTAAAGGTGATGGCAATAATACACACCTCAACCGATTGATCTGTTTACATTTACGCGATTTAATTTGTTGGATTCACCCAAATTTAAAAACATGACAACGTAAGCAAGGACGTAAAAATATCGTGGCAGCGTTTTTTGCGCACTGGATTTTCAACTCTCGGTGTTGAACTTAGCACTGAGAATCCAACAGAGTGCATCCAAGCGTGTCGTAAAAACACACTGTTCGATATTCAATTCTCGGCGCTAAGTAGTACAGTGAAGGTCGGGGTTTATTTAAAAACGTTGATTAAAGTTAAGAGACGTTCAAACGTCAAAAATGTATGGTTATACAGTCGTTAATCATTATTTAACTTTAAATAATGCTCATAAAGAAAGGGGCTACTGACCAAAAAATTCCGCCGCCGCGATATTTTTACTTTTGTGCGAAGTTGGATTAAGTGACTCGTTTATTATTGCTATAATCAATATGCAGTTAGGGTACATCTAATTAAAATCTGCACGCCCCGCCACTAAAATATCTATACAATTATTTGAAATGTGTAAGCATAAGTAGTGGAGGGGCGTGCAGTTTTAAATCAGCAGTTATTTACCAGGATTCTCGAAGGAGACATCGATGCATTGTTCGAAAACTACAAATACATTAAACCTACATTATAAATACATTTTGTTCCTTATTGCTTACACGTTAGCGTCTTCGTTCTCCAGCGCCAGTTGGCTGATGTTCACGTAATCCGGGTGTTGGGAGAACACGTCTACTAGTTGGCTGAAGGTCGGTCTGGCGTCAGGAGTGTAAGCCCAGCAGTCCATCATCACTTGGAAGATCTCGTCGGGACAGTTCTCTGGACTTTCTAGGCGTTTGCCGCTTTCTACTATTTGTATAGCCTGTAAGAAGTATTGCAGATTTAGTGAAGTGTCATTGAAATAATAATATTGTAGGATCATCCTAGCGAAATGATTTTGATGCTTTTAAGAGACTAGCTGGAGACGAAAACACAATATAAGGCATTGAACGCTGCGATGAGAGATTTAATCAGCGGTATTCGACTAACAAGGAGAAAAAATAACCTTATAACATGTCTAATTCTCATATTAAAGTCTGTAGGTATTGGTATAATTATCCATGTGACAGTTAGGTAGTTTCTTAATCAAGTTTCAAATGACTGGGTTGGTTGTCAAAAAGCAATTACAAGGTTGACTTTAAGCATATCATTCTGAGCTCAAGTTTGATAAATGATTTTAAGTTTTTCTGTAAGTAGGTTAATACAAACATTTACTTTTTTGCTGTCTATTAAATAGGCGTACGAATAGTTAACAAACCTCAATCCCCCTCATGTCTCCATAGGGCTGCTGCCCGTACGAGAACATCTCCCACAGCGTGATGCCGTAGCTCCACACGTCGCTGGCGTGGCTGAACGTGCCGTAGTTGTACGACTCGGGCGCGTACCACTTGATGGGCCACTTGCCGCCGCGGCTGGCCTTGTAGTAAGAACTGTCTGTTGATAGAGCTCGGGAGAGACCAAAGTCACTTATTTTGGCTTGATGTCTGGAAACAATGATTCAAATGTGTTGTTTGTTATTGCTATTACTTATTGTGGCATGTTCTAAACACTCTTATTCGATTGACATCTATTTATACATAGCTATTTTTAGATCGTTTTAATCCTTTAAAAGGGACATTGTACTCATAATTATGAACAACAATTACTATGTGATCAACCCTGAAATCGTGAAATAAAAATGCTGATCCATACATTGCGTCGAGATATGCGAACACAAATAAAAAATAGACATGTATATTAATACATGAAGCAAAAACTGTGTCCCCCTTTTCACGAAAATTACGCGGACAGAGGAATTTGAAACGACAATGGGCAAATTTGTATGGAGCTTGTCCCATCGGCGGCCATATCTGTACTATGTATTTCCTAATAGAAAATTATTTATACCATAAAACACAAAAGATTGTTTCTGTAACTGTCCTTGGATAAAAAATTATCATAGGTGGATTATTTAAAAAAATTAATAACGAATTAAATTATTTAAAGGAATTATTATAGTTTGTATCTTAACTACAATATACAACTCAAACTATGGCAGTCCACTGCTGGACATAGGCCTCTCCCAGGCTGCGCCACAACTCTCTGTCCTCTGCCTTCCGTATCCAATCTGTCCCAGTCACTTTCTTTGGGGCGTAGGTCTATCTAACTGAGCGGCGTCTCACGCTAGAGAATTGCCGATACGCAGTTTCAGACATGGCCAGCCCACTGCCACTTCAGTTTGCTTATTCTGCAAGCTAAGTCGGTTACTCCGGTTCTTTTCCGGATAATTTCATTTCTGAACTTCGGACTCGGCAAGACGTCCGAATTGTACACGACTTTCGTCTTGTCCAAATTAATTCCGATGGAACCCGCCGAGAGGCTCCATTCAGGCTATGCAGCATCTCGTCTGTGCCATTAATTACGATGTAATCGGTAAGGCGAAGGTGTGAGATGTACTCGCCGTTCACGTTAATACCCTGTCCAGTCCAGTCCAGAGTCTTGAAAACGTCCCCCAGCACAACAGTTCCGGGGATATCACATCCCCCTGTCTCACTCCTCTGAGCAGTTGGATGGGACTGGTTTTCTGATCTGGACAGTCATCGTGGAAGCGTGTTACAAGCATCTCAATTCTCAACACTTCGATGTAGTGCCAGTCAATTCGACATTTTTACAGAGAGCGCAAAACTGCCCATATATATAATCCGGTTTTAACAATGGTGTAATTGAAAACAACATGATAACAATGTTATTGAATATTATGACAATGAATTTACATTTACGCCCAATATTTTGTTTACATTGTTCATTTATGCATACGTCAGTAAAATAAACAAAATGCAATGATTTTTCATATGTTTTATCACCAAAACAAAAATTGCAGCATGTAAGAATATATGGGTCAGAACGCCCAATTGTCCTTTGGCACATTTAAAGTTTATTTATTTAATGTATAAACATACAAGAAGATTAGAACAGAAAAATAGGTACAGAGGTGATGCTCATTTCTAAAGAAATCTTTTCCAGCGTACCTGCGACAGGAGAGAAGATAAAATGTAGACAGCGTGTGTAAGGGTAACAGAGAAAATAAACTACATTTACTATCAAAAACAATTATTCACTAAATAAATTAAACAAATAATATGGGAATTTACTAATTACAGACATTCATACTTCTAAAATAATGAATTATGGTCGAATTTCGACCACTGGGTGACCACCAGTTAGAATACAAAATATGAGTAGTGGTTACATGTTCGTATTTTGCCAATATCCCTTTCAAGAGTGTATCGAGCTTAAACGATACCGTAAAGGCTAGTTCAATGGCCTCTAATTAATAGATAACAGCAGAAAATGAAATAAGCTCTACTGATTATAATAATACTATCAGATAATTACCTGCTAGCCAGCAGAATATTCCTCGCAGCCAAATCGCGATGTACGAAACGACGCCGCTCCAAGTACCGCATACCGGCCGCGACTTGACACGCCCACAGTCTTAGCTCGTACCCAGGTGATGCCTTGTCTGGATGACGCACTAAGAACTCTAGTAATGATCCCAAAGGCACTAACTCTTGAATCATCGCTAACGGCGGGCCCTAAATAAAAAGAAAATAATTTTATCATCATCTTGCCCTTGTACTAATTAGATTGAGGTCGGCGCACTATATCTTTTTCTTTCATACTTTTATCAGCCGTCACCAGAGTTACAATTTTTATGTTTCCCACAATCAATGCATTGTTTTTTAGTCTTTCATTGTTGCCATCCATTCCTACTCAAAACATTCACAAAATTATTGTTTGTATAACATGGAGAAACATATTCAGCCTATAATGTGTGTGGAAGGAAGAATCGTGGAAGTACTCAAATAAAAATTCTGTATTTTACTATTATAGGTAGCGAGTACTGAAGTCTAGTCAGCGTACTGTTCCGATTCACTGCTGGGGCATAGGTCTCTGTGAGAGGCAGTTGGTCGTCGCGAGGGCCCAGTGCGTGTTAGTGGATGTCACTTGTCTGTGATTTTTTTTTTATCATGACGTGACTTGCACCAAATATTTATGTAGCACAGTAGCTGACACAATTAGAAACAAGTTTATCTGATACATACATGTCAGTAGCACAGGTCAATCACTGATAATCACTGACAAAAAACGATGTTCCTTTATCGTTATCAACGACACACAACGGTCACAGCGGTACGCAAGTACGCAGGGGTAGCGCAAAATGTGTGCGCAATCACAGACACACTCAGGCAGGCGCTTTATTTTGTGCAAATAACTTCATCACCAATGCTCTCAAAACAGTGAAGGAAAACATCGTGATGGCGACCGGCATGTCCTAGACCCAAAAATTCGAAGACTAGTGACATCTACCAATGCACACGGGGCTCTCGCGGTAGATTACAGCCCACTACCTCTCGAAGAGAGGCCTGTGTCCCAGCAGTGGGAACATTATAGGTTGAATATGAGGATGCTTAATTGCTTATGCTTGCTTGTAGTTTTGTAATTACACCAGCACCCATACCCCACTTACCAAAGACACGCCGATAAGTCGGACGATGCATCGGTGTCGGACGGACATCATGACCTTGGCTTCGGACAGGAACTCCTTCTTGTTGGTGTCTGTATGTTGCATGTGTAGCGTCTTGACGGCGACTTGTTGCGCCGGCTGGTCGGGAGGGTTGTAGGTGGCGCGCAGGACTGAACCGAACTCGCCCTCACCTAACACAGCGCCTAGCGTTAGCTCCGTCATCGGGATGAATTCTGGAGGATAATGTTGCATGTAAATCAAACGAAGAAAGGGGTGTTTGTTTGTATGTACTATTAACTATCGTAGCTTTCATAAAACTCGACCCAAAAGCATTATAGATTATCTATTAACCTTTTGACCGCCACTGTCGGGTATAGCCAATAAATGAAAACGTGCCCAACACGCCACCGTCGGCTAATGCCAAGACAAGAAAACAACATTTTAGAGTCAAGTTAAATTTAAAAAATAGGGGACGAAAAGCAATGATTAATTGGTTATCGATAAAATTTTGGAATCCCTATGTTGTTTGTAGGTATTTGCGCCGAATTTGTGGCTTAGCTTGGGAGGGACGCTGATGCGTTTACGCTCTTGCGGTCAAAAGGTTAAATGAGACGGCATCACGAAAAGAAACGAGGATTTTTTTTAAGCAGAAGTCCACGTTCGCATGGACGTAAATGCATATATTACGGCAGGATTTTTTCGTGCACTGGATCTTCAACGCACTGCTTAGCGCCGAGAGTTGAAAATAGAACAGTGTTTTTTTCGAAGCGCTGGAATGAACTCCGTTGGATTTTCAATGCTCAGTTCAACACCGAGAGTTGTAAATCCAGAGCGCGATAAAATCCCGCCGCGTGGCCTGTTAAGCCTATTTCCAACTATACCAACTTTCTAATTTCATAACTATTCAATTTGAGAACTTTACCGAATATGACAAAAAATTACTGTATTTTACACAACAATTTAAAAGGAAACTTACCTTGCAGTGTGGTTAGCTGGCCATCAGAATCAATAGATATTTCATTATAATTCTCAGCTAACGTCACCACCGCACTATTATTCCCAGGAACCTTATACGTTTCATTATCTTCAGCGGGTTCTTCGTTGTTATTAATACTATCGTTGTTGAAGTCTGACGAGAATGATAGGTTCCTTGTGAGTAATTCGAACATATTGTTGTTGGATTGTATGGAGGAGGGCGGCGACGTCTGCGCAGACATTTGTTTGTCGCTCAGTATGTCATGTTTTACTAGAGAGAGCGACTGGTTCATGGCGGCACGACTTGATGCCAGCTTTTTGGTTCGTGGCATTGTTGAGAACTGAAACAATGAGGTGAAATAATAATTATAGTGCCGACCTACTCAATCTTAAGAAACGTTACAAGGTGGTGTCGGAGCAACTGGCGGCGGCTGTCCGGCGAATGTGGCAGTCTTTCAAGTCACATTTTATATGCAAATGGAGATCCAGTTTTTACAATTCTTTTTTTATACAAGCTGTAAGAGAATAACCGCAAGTCCAGAAAGTATTGTTCTTAATTGACTACTGAATCAATATCAGTAACTTTACTTTATTTAAAAAAAAATTGTAATGTGCCATACCTATCGCCGAATGAGCCACTGAAAATTAAATCTTATTTCTAATACGACACGACAGCCGCATGCACACTGACCACTGGGCAAGTCTCCACACAGTGGGTGCCTTAGGATGGACGGCACCGCCGAGGTCGGCCCAAGAAGAGGTGGCGAGACGACCTCGCAACGTGTATTGCTTTTAAATACGTTTTAATTATCTTTGGCTCAAACGGCGGTCAGTGTGGCAAAATACATAATATTTAAAAAAAAAACCTATATTTAAAATTACTGAAATTGATTGAGTAGTCAAATCTGAACAAACTACTTTCAGGTCTCGCGTCTTACAGAAGTAAGAGTATGGTTCGAATCTGTCGAAATACATAAATATTTGAGGATAACACAAAACAATTAGGACTGTGAAGTGTGATCCTCAACAATGAGGGACCAAGAGAAGCGTGGAAAAAAGTAGTTATGTATAAGTAGTAGTTATGTTTAAACTAAATATAACTGTTCTTACTTCAGGTAGAGGCGGTTTGGGTTTAGGCGGCACAGCGGTAGTGAGGCGGGTAGGCAGACCGTCCGGCACTGTACTGTAGTGCTCGATCAGCCTCTCCAGAGATTCTAAATAAGGTCCGTCGTCTATAAATAACCAGTTTGCCTGAAAAAAAGAAGTTTTATGAAGTACTAGCTTTTGCTAGCGGCTTCGCCCGCGTGGAGGTCGAAAATTATACCATGGGAACGTACTATCGGAATAAAAAGTATCCTATGTGTTATTCCAGGTTACAAACTATGTGTGCCAAATTTCATCCACATCCGTTTAGCCGTTTTAGCGTGATTGAGTAACAAAGATCCAAACATACAAACTTTCACATTTATAATTTTATATAAATATAATATTATATAGTAGGAAGTAAGAAATAGTAGGAAAGTAGGATAAGAAAAGTAAAACCACTGCAAAAATGGTATAAACCTTTCAGTCACTCAATTTGTTAGCTTTGTTGCAATAAAAAGTATTCAAGTACCTAGTTCAACCATGACCATAGGTACTAATAGTAATATAACGAAAATTGTTTTTTTTTTCAAGTGTCCTAGAATTAAACTTGAGAATTAAGTAGAAAAAAACTCACCTCTTTCCTAATAATAAAGTTATAAGGCGTGTTTTCGCTTAGCATCGTCAACACATACGCGCCAGTATGCCTCTCACTATACCGCACAAGGAACACGCCGTCAGAAACTTTGCCTTCCACTTTGTGGTGCTTGCAGTACTCCTCCAACGTCTTTACTGCTTCCTCGCGGTTCAAAGTGCCGTGGTACCAATACTTTTTGGACGTTTTTGGGATATCTGGTTGGTGGTTTTCTGTAAAGAATATTTGGATTGATACATGGAAGATTTTAATAAATAAAAATTAACTTTGACGTTTTATCGGTACAAAAGCTTTTGTATCTTCCAATTCCAATACTCCGCGACAGTATCAAGCAGGAAGCTTATTATTTTCGACTTTATTTCAAAGTAAACAACGGTGATATTTGTTTAGTAATAAAAACCTAATAAAACCAGACTCCAACAATAACTGTTGATTCTACCACAAAGCAAAACAAAATGACGAACAATGTAAGGTAATTACTCAGTATCTGGTAGCATTCTGTGTGTCCGTAATGTTTCGCCAGGTCAGCAGGGGTGTCATGTGCCAGTGTCCTTGCGTGGGCTGGAGCTTTCAGCTTTAGTAAAACCTACGAAAAATAAAATAATGACTATGTGAATACTGATAGCTAAAATCTGGTAGGTACTTAAGTATGTTTAAACACAGAACTACTTAATTTGAAGTAGTCAACATTTGCATCTTCGACAGCGATGTAGGTTTGTGTACGCCCCTTTAGTCGCGCATCCCACAAAGCGCGTTCTCAGGTCGGGCAGTGTTATGGGGTTTTTCGATAAGGTAAGAGGCCTCGGAAAGTAGGGCAAGCTGTGAAGCGCAGTATTGTGTTTTGATCACAATTCGACAATTTAACGCCTAGTATATTGCGCTCGGTGGCCGATTGGTAACGGCCGCGACTAACGAGTTGTAAGTTCGAACCCAGCCAGGCGGTTTACTTAGTGTATTTAATTTCATTACCACTGCTCTTAAAATGGTAAAGAAAACATCGTGAGGAAACAGGCATTTCCTATAAACAAAAATTCGGAGACTTGTGACATGTATCACCCGCACTGGGCTGGTGGTGGATTACGGCCCACGCCCTCTCACAGATAGGAGGCCTGTGTACCAGCTGATTATGACTTTAGTACATTTTCTATGAACCATCGCACACTACAGGCGGGCTCACCGCTCTTTATTGTATGAAAACGCGATGCGGTGGCCATCGCAGCTATAATGTGCTGTTGATGTAATAGGGAAAGATAATCCGTATTCATACTGCACACTCACGTACTTCAGGAGACCATGACAGCTGCGTGAGTCTTCCGCGTTCACGCGCATTGTACTTCAATGTCTTAGCTATTGCGCAGGTTCAACGAGAAGTTATATTAGTTAACTTGGTGAAGTTCGCGATTTTATTTGCATACAAACTTCATCCTCTCAAACCACGTTCGCGCTGACGTAAAAATCGCGGCGGGATTTTATCGTGCATTGGAACTGAGCGCAGTGTTGAACTGAGCATCGAGAATCCAACAGAGCGCATCCCAGCGCGTCGAAAAAACCCGCCGCGATATTGTTACCTTGTGAACGTTGACTCAGAGGATGAGTTTGTAATCCGTTTCTCAGTGCAATTTTAAGCTGTGTTCATATGAATAGATTTTCTATCGGTCGGACTACAAACCTTGATACAGTCAATGTGTCCCCTTTGCGCGGCATCGTGTAGAGGCACCTTGCCTGTAGGCGCATGTCGCATCTGGTAGTTAGCGTTGCCCTTCGTTATCAGCAGTTCTGTCGTACTCGGCAAGTTGTTCTGGCATGTATACTGTGAAGAAAGACAATTTAATTATTGTATTTTATGAAAAATTTAAGAAATGATTGGTAGGTACAAATTAATTGAATGATGGATGAGTTGGCGCAGTGGATGACCATATTGTGCTAAACATTTTGGGAACTCCCATGTATGGACGAATTATTATATAGATCAAGAGTGGTAAAAATAATAACCAATGAACAAAGAGACAACTGGTCTATTCATTTTAGGAATCTTGACTTGTGGAGGCACTTTTAATGTACCTCAATGCAATCCTGCACGCCGACGAGTCTCTGCTCTGCCATTCATATTGTCATGATGTCCCCAACTCAATGCTTATCATCATCATCATTTCAGTCGAAAAATCCACCGCACCTGGTTCTGGCCAGTAGGTGTCTATCTTACGAAAGTACAAATACACAACTCACATGTAAAGGTGTATACCCAAAGGAGTCTCTAACATTGACAGTGGCTCCGCTCTCAATCAGCTTGGCAAGTATGTTGTCTTTCCCAGCCCTTGCAGCAATGTGCACGGCTGTCTGACCGTCCTGGTTCTTAGCGTCACGACTACGGTAGCCGCATGCTAGCATTTGAGACACTATGTTGAAGTCACCGGCTTCTGTCGCCCTGGAAATGGAATATGACGTTTCTTATATTGAAGCTTAACTCTCCCTTAAGTAGCAAACACAACTTTAGATGGAGTCGCGACAGAGAGAGATAGCTGGGTGAGCATGCAAGCAGGACTGGGCACAGAATTTTTAAAGTAGAGTGGAAGGATTGTTTGGTAGTCTGGTAATAATCATTAAGGCGGTGGATCTGCCTTTAGATGTTAATTTACAAAATAACTAGCAAAAATATTCCCTGTAAAACATTTTCCTTCAAACATTTAGCAATGTTTTAATGCATACTCCCATTAAATCAATCAATGTAGCACATTAACATAGCTAATGACAACATAATTTAGACAATGAAATTGATAATAGCTCATAAGAAATATTTAAATACCAATAAGGAACAATGTGTGCGCCAATGAATCATTAGCATACACAATGATTCACACTTGCCAAATACAGATGTCTCTAAGCTAATAGTTGTCATTATATCAGACACCATCAAACATTCCCAGGGTATGAGTCATGTCAGCTTCCATGGTACTTAGAGCTCACTTGAACTAATATTGATCTGATTAGTTAAATACAACATTACTATAGATATTTCATTAATGCTACTATGCCGACTTTTTGACAAAAATAAGAACATTGAGCTGAGTCACTACTGTCTATTTAAATATTATTTTGTTACAATTTGGGGCAATGACATGCCTCATAAACTTAATTAAGTTAATCAGCATTAATCATTTAAAAAAAAACAGCAACATGTCAAATTCAAAATGAATATTAAAAGTCAATTAAGTTTAGTACTTGATAATATCAATAAAGTTTTGGCAAAATAGTTTGCACGAGATTCAAGAATGTGATTACAAAACGAGGCAAGGCATGTGACTTCTGACTCAATTATTTCGGACCACATTTGGTATTCCAATCAGTGGGCATTGCAAACACATCTTGTCATAAAACATGCAAAGAATTTTGATGTTCTACCTACACATAGCATCATGTTGTAGACATTATCACGCTGCCAGTATATGGCCATACCTACTGGCCTTCTCTTGATATTTATTGGATAAATATATTGAACAACGCACTCAACAGGAAATTGTCAATAAGCTTGTCAGCACTTGTATTAAATTACAAGCCCTATAAAGTGCAGTGCCTGTTAAAATCAGTGCAATAACCCCTTTTATGGGTGATCTGACTTACGTTTAAACTTTAAAATATAAGTTTTGAACAAGGTGGGTGATTAAAAGTTGATAAGAAATTAATTTTACTCATGGTCATTGTACTTTAAATGGATTCGAATTTATTTATAGAATGAAGACAACAGTACATTCAATGTGAGGTCCTGGGTTTAACACACAAGGAATACCTGTACTAGAGTAAGTTGAGTTTTAGTAGCTACATAGCATCCTGGGGTGTAAAAGAACATGAAGTTCAAGAATTAATTGCTACAGTAATTATAACCGTTGCTGTGACTGAAAGGGGTCACCTTTACGGAAAAAATCAATTTATGATGAAGACAATAGCATTGATATTGAATGCTTATCAAAGCTTTTACAGACACTCAGGAAATTATTTTCATAATAATTCCATTGAGTTTCAGTTTTTAATTCCAAAGGAAGTGAATAGAAAAATAATCCATTGGCGTTAAAAAATAATATTACTACACGCCATTCAGCTTGGTAATAAAACAGGAGTGATAAATTAAGGGCAATTTAGGTGGCTCTCATCTTAATAGAACTTCCTTCTTCAACTAGATGTTCTATCTCTAATTGACATTGCATGTTTCTATCAATTATTTTGTTTTTGACCAATTTACTGTTTACAAGTGTGGGAAACTGTACCCACTGAACTGAATGTAACTTTGAAAGAATGAAGATATAATTTTTATAAGAAACAAAGATGACTTTTTCTTTACTATATGATCTTTTGTTTGTAAATGAATTATAAAATATAGGTAAATAGTTAACAGGTTTCTTTAATGCTCCTGCAAACAGGCGCGACACGACTCACATAGAACAATTCCTATGAAAACTTCATGGATTTTTTTCTACACGTGTATACTTTGAAATAAGTAAAATACTGGCAAGTTTCTAATTTACAAATAATCGCACAAGCACAATAGACACATTATATTTTGGCTATTAATTATTATGAAGAACCTCAATGAATGGTGTCATTTTGAAAAGAATCAGTCAATTATACCTTAGAAGCATACCAATATTATTCAATACAATAATTTACCAGCCAAACATACAATATTATTAATTTAAATACATCAGCATTGTCCCACTTTAGTCCAAACTGTTATCAATATTATGACACCACACTTTACACCTGATAGTATAGAAATAGAATTTGTGAGTGTTTGATTAATACAGGTACTGTATGAGTGGTTATTAAGTCCTAAGATGAAGAGCCAGACTTTCATATTATGTTTGTAATATATCTTAGTTTATTATATGTTTAACGAACATGCCTGGTCACTCAATGAATAAACTTACTGACAGAAATAAACAAATAACAAATAATTGGCAAAATTTCCTCATACAATCAATTATATTTGTTTGTTATGAAAAACATTCAATAGTCATAATCGTTTGAAAAAGGTGTTAATTTAATTGTTAATATTGTGTTTAGCATTGTATTTTAATTCAAAGCTTTTAGATTTATTAATGATCTAGAAATTCGGGAAGAATAAGTTATTGCATAAAATAAATTGTAGAATAACAAAGATGAAACCAAGGTAGATTATAAAAATATTTACCGATGTAACAGGTTGGTCGTGCCCTGGGTACGAGATTCATGGGGTGGTGGCTGTCCCTTGCACACAACCGATAGCCTGGTGACGAGGCCATTAGAATCGCCTCGGTAATGCTGTATGAGTGTGTCCAATCCATGTACTGTAGTGTGCTCCTCAATTGAGAAGAACGCATCCTCACCATGTCTCCGAATTTGATAGTGCACTACTTCTCCCTATAAAAAGGTATTAAAAGACTTATTAGAAGAAAACATTTTTGAGAGGTGCGTACAATAGGTACAAAGTGCAGATGTATAGGCAATCTTCAAACCTTGGGGTCATGAATTTAAAATGTCAGCAATTTGTTTCGGTTTTAAGTACAGATAAACATGGATGATAACACTGACAGTATTAAAAATAAGAAAACAAAGTTCTGCTTTGAGGTTAGAAAAACTTTAAAAACTGACCTGGTGCAAAACTGAAAGCACATAATCTCCAGGGGAAGTGTTACTCTCACGTACTAAAAACACACCATCCTCTCCTTCTGCAAGTTTCAACAAAATTCAACTTATTCAATAATCCAAAACATTAGTACAACAATAACAACATACAATAATAATGACAACCGACCTTCCTTCAACAGCTTCTCAGCCGTGTCTCGAGATATTTTCCCATGAAACCAGTTGACATTATCTTCTCTGTTCATTCTCAACAAAAAAGAGTTTGTCTGAAAAGTTAACTTAAAACTTGTTCAACAAGTATTTTCACAGACGACACAAAAGTTTTCTTGAACATTTCTTGTGCAAGTCAGGATTTTGCTTACACGATATCTTTATTCATTTAATATCACAAAAATATCATATTAATATTCAGAACAGTTGTTATATTTTTTGTTTATTTATATAACTACACGAGACTTCTTTACGTTTCATTCAACATAAACTTTTATGAACTGTTCGCCATGTTTCTCCCTATTTCTTTCTCACACATTACAAATCGCACTCGAACAAGCGAATAAATTAAAATGCCCGTACATTAAATTTTATTCTCTTTCTAAAACCATGTCATTTCACTATGTGAAACAGAGATCGCTATATCTGTAACACTTGTTTTTAATTTGTCCGCATAATATTGTAAACGTCAGACAAACTACAATGGTCAAATAAGAAACTGATAAGAGTTTTTTGGATGATTCATCCACATCATAAACCTAATTTAATTTTATAGAATTTATCACGAATTCTTGTATTAATATTAGTTAGCTTCTAAACATTACTTACCTTCAACAGTATGAATGACGTCATGGTTGTTATCATGATATCCAACTTCGGAAACACAAAAATATTTACAAATATTCGAAAGAAGAATTTTTAATTAAATCTTCTTCGTTTCTTGTAAGCACACATATTTATCACGAATAAAACTGATTATTATGGTAACACAAAGTATTCCGTATAAAGCGCAGCACGGTGAGCGGAGTGCGTCTAGCAAGCTGCCGGCAGACAGGCGCGGTATCCCCGACTCTGCCTTCCAACGAATGACTCATAGCAAGGTCAATTCCGAGAAATGAATCACCAACGTACTCAGTTCTACAATGCTGTATGTAGTACGCATTCCCCCACAACACTGCTTCATTATTGTAATTTGTAAATAAAGACATAAATTACTTTTAGATACTTATGTAGGTATGTAGTAGAAGTATATTTCTTTATGTAATGGATACATGACTCTACCTACGTAAATTCGTCTAACATCCTCTGGTTTTAAAAGATTTTTAGTCCTTTGAACAGTATTTTAACCAGGTAACGAACCTAGTTAAACCTAAAACATGTTATATCTACCTATTTATCTATATATTACCTTACTATATTTTTGTAACATCATTTTGATACCTATCTAATCTAAAATCATATTTTTATAGAGTTCATTCATTCGACGTTACGTAAATAACTCTGCTAGTTTCCGTTCTAATAACAAAATTGGTGGAAACCGGAAATATGTAGTAAAAAATTACACTGATTGGTGAGATGATACTTTATGCATAGTGCGTAGTATAAAACCTTATAAAACATACGTGTAGCTAAAACATCGACATCTCAACAATACAACATGTCAGTTCTTTTATTTCCTAGTGGCCTGCAGCACTACTACACAAGTACCTATTGCTTACTTTAAATTAACCGTGGTAGGACTGATTGTCAAAAACTATGCCTAGGTACTACATATCATAAAATGCTGGACACAAATGAGGCTAGGTAGGTACTCTTTTCCACATAGATTTACCTACTCTTTTGATTTACCCACAGATAACGTAGCTATGAAAAACAATCGTTACGTATTCCATTTTTATTGACTGAGTGATTAAACGTGGGTACGATGCTTACGTATGTTTTAACAAGTGGCGGAGACAACCCTGCGCACTGCTCACTAACTTCGCAATAAGACTGATGACTCACACTCATAAGATCTGCAAATATTGTCAGATACCTAAATATCTGTGAAGCTAATCAAAGTAACAACATTATTTTTCCAGAAGGGGCTATTACACATAGCATTACGCTTTTACCTACTCACAGAAGTCGTAGACATAGATGTGTACAATATCCACACATTTCACCTGTACCGTAGTTATGTTTGAATTCGATGTCAGTAGGTGAAAGGGTGAGAAACTAATTTCGCCATAAACCGGTCACAAATCAAAGGGTAAGGAACTAATACGATATTGTTATAATTGATACAAATGCATAGTGAGATATACTATCCATATCAATACTATATTTTAATATTATAAATCCGAACGTAACTCTGTCTGTTTTTTACAAATTCATGCCACCACTGAACAGATTTCAATAAAATTTGGCAACTAAGTAGATTGCATACTGGGGATGGACTTAGGGCCAGCGCCCACTGGTGGCACGGCACGGCAAGGAATTTTGAAGGCACGACTAGAAATAAAACTTAATAGTATCAGGTAAAATTGCAATTTCAACGGCAACGATGCCGCGGGATTCTTAGGCATGCCACGAAGACCTTAGGTATCATCATTTAAATTTGAATTTTATTGTCTTACATTAAAGTTATATTCCTATTCGTCGCATAAAAATCCCTTGCCGTGCAGTGCCGTTGGTGGGCGCAGGCCCTACTTTTTATGCTGTTCCCGTGGGATAATTTCCACATCTGAAAATGGGATATTTTTACATCCACGAAGGCGAAGCCGTCGGCTACGGTAGTTTTTCATAATCAGGGTTTATTTTTGTTGTAACGGTTAGAAAACTATGAGAAAAATGAACATTCAAATACCGATACCTCTCTACTCATTAAGATTTTAGTCTAAGTTTTCCCCTTTAAAACTTGGTGTGGGAACTTCTTTTAGGTAAAGATCTTGGACTACATCTTCGCAAATGTTTTGTAGGCTACTTACTCTTCCTCGTAATTTAGTAGAATTCGTTATCCTAGTCCATTTTTTGTATCATCTTTTCCACGGACTACTGAATAGCTAAATGTGGTTGCCAAGTTAACTAACTAAGTAAAATTGGATTTCTATCTATCTTCATGAGGAAAAGTTTATTTATCTGCCAAAACAGGATGGTTTTCTGGGACGGGGCAGTAAGGGCTGCCCAACCGCTGTCGTTGCAGGAGAACAGTCTGAGGAGACTGTCTTTAGTTTAGTTTAGTTCTTGGAGAGATCTGCCATCAAGATTAAAAAAAAAAATGTAAGTACAGTCAGCAAGAAAACGGGCAATTTTCCAAAAATGTATACCTACGTTGGTACTTATAATATATGGAATATCCTTTTTTATAACTATTTCAAATCAGAAGGGCAGAGTAAATCAAACAAAAAATGTTTTGCAAACTTCATCTTCATGTTTTGTTCAATAAGCGTAGTGTATGTAATAAATATAGGTATCTACGTAGTTTGGTAGTAGGTAAGCTGAGTCAGTTGATTGTACAAGGGCCCAAGTACGAATCTTAGATTAAGAAACACTTGTCTAGTCGCTGGGCCTTTCGCATACCGATACATTGCTACACTTGTACGACTTTATCACTTTCACGACGAAAAAACGTGGACCTTATTGCATTCAACCTCGTTTTTTTATATGAAGGTAAAGGAAGAGTAGAGTTCTCAGTGGCGCTAAGACGGTCAAGTTTAGTTTAAGGTTTTCTAATCTTAACTTTATCGTCAACATTATCATACCTATAATTCAAAGAGGGAGCCGGCGCACGTGAGGGAGAAGCAATACATGCGCCCTCACGGCCGTAGCCTCCGCAGGAGACGCCCTGGGCGTCGGGAATCCCAGGCTGATTCCCGGCCACCGTAGGTGCGGGCTTGCGGACGATGAGTAATGGGTAGATCGCTGTCCGGTAAGGACCAAGCCCGGGTCCACGACGCGTTGTGTTCCACGCGCGCCTCAAAGAGATGTCAGCACCGGAAGGGCCGATGTCTGCCAGGGGTACGGGTTGTTCGAAAGAAATACCGCGGCCCCTGGCACACAGGCAACTGAGGTAACACGGGTGGGTTTTAGTCAGTAACAGTCTGACACGACTTCCTGCTCCACCCAGAGCGGGAGAAGTTATTTGATGATTTCCCACCCAAAAACAAAAAAATCGTACCTATACTTATGAATAGATAATACCATCAGCCCCAACATAAGTATATTGCTGAAAATATTTATTTATTGGTTCAATATCCTATAGTAAATACCTTTTACCTTCTTGGTAAAAGTACCTAATTGTTAGGTGACCAGTTACATTACTATGGTAAACGTTTCACTTACAGGAAAATAACTGACTTATTAGTCGGCGTTGGTTTTCTTTATTTTATTAACACAGTAATGTCTAATGATACATAATAGGTAATAAGGTAGGTATGTATTATTTACCGTCAAACTATTATTTCATTGACTTTATGGTTAACTAGTCCCTAATATGTTCCCATTGTAAAGAGTTTTTATATGGAGAATGAAAACCAACATAAAAGCGCATAAAGGTCTTCTTTTCTGTGTAGGTAGGTCTGTGTGTACCTTTAAAATGGTTTAATTCAGAGTCATTTATAAACCTGCCTAGATAAACAAAAGGGCTGTGCAATAATTCAGTCTGATGACAATTTATGTGTGCACTCCGCCACTGATTAGATAAACGTTCGACCTAACTATTTAGAAAGCATTCGCTATACCTAGTGCACCGAGTGGACAAACCAGTCTCAAAGTTTGTTTACCTCACGAATGCAATGTTTATTTACTTTCATTCGTCTCCCAGCAACCTGTCTACATTCTGCATAGAATGCCCGGCTAGCCATTGTATTCACGAGAATGTATTTCTTTGTATCTTTCCTGACTGAGCCATAAGAAAATTCTGTCCCATTCAGGTTGTGTTAATGTTCGTGTGGTATAATTCTCGTCTTGCAACATTTTACTTTGTAATGCAGTTTCGTTTTTTAATGACAAAAGCGCCATTGGTTTTCGTTATAGGATCGTCTCAATAGGTAGCACGAATTTATTTGTTAACATTAATGATAGAAAGTCAAATCATAGCCTCTTGAATTGATATTACCCAGATTTTTTATTACATTATCAGAGTTTATTGCACCAGTACCTAAGGCATTCAACCTGCGTAGTCCGATCTTAGTCACAAACTACCGGTACTGGCCATTTTTCCCGAAAAACTTCTTATGATGCCATTAGAATTTAAAAAAATGAAGAAAAAAATCTATAATGGCTTTCGGAGGATTTTTTTCAGCGTATATGCCAGCTGTCTATCTGTTTTTTGTACAGTTAAACCTTCTTTGTGAGCTTTCGTTTTTAAATGGTAACTTACACAACATATTTAAATATACATACTAATGTCCAAGATATAAATAAGTAACTGTTTGGATAGCATGAAATCGTTTTCGAATCGGTGAAATTACTGTAGGACTCGTGTCCTACAGTAATTTCTCCTTGCAATATAAAGGTCCTTGATACATAAGTACATACAGTATATCCGTTTCGTCAAGGCAACCTGGAGTGGCTACACGTTGGGCCACGGGTGAGTCACTGCGCTTTCTACCAGCTTGCCGACTGAGCCGGTGGGTAGCGGTCGATGACACCAGGCCTGTTTATTCCCCATTCGTACTAGACCTATTGTGCTAAAATTGTAATGTCGTAAACAAGTGACTAAGGAATATTTTATAGGTATTCGGTGGGTGGGACATAGGGTTTGGATAGGACTGCTTTTTAGACTAGTGAAGGGAGGTTAATCCGGTTAAATGTCACCTACGTAGGCGTTATTCTATGATAATCATTCTGACACTAGATTTAGGGGCATAATGTTAATGAATAACTACTTATTTGTGCAAACAAAGTGGTAACTAATGACTATATAATTTAACAGCACTCAATGAATTTTTGACATGAAATAACAGAGGATTATTTCCTGGCAAATTGTGCTGTTATCATGTTTTTCTATTCATGTTATTGATTACTACGAAAAAAGAATTCCTTATTATTTTCCTGTTGGATTTCATTCAGTTTAGTTGAGGGTAACCCTACAGTGGATAAGGAAACGCTACGAAGCCGGCCGACCTCAAAAACAAGTGCGAAATGACTAAAGCAAAACGAATACGAGGGCCGAAACCGAACGGTAGCGCCGCCGATGAGGTAATCACACTATGAATGAAGAAATATATAAAAAATCTAAAATAAGCTAACTGTAAGGTCGATGACGAACCACCGAAAAATAAATCTTATATCTACAGAGGTAAAAGTAGTTTTTGATCGTGAAGCAGCGCGTGGATATTTTGAGACACCGCGCCATTGAATAGATGTAGCAGATACAGAATATGACTCATCTGTGACTAGGAGATCACTGAGCGTGAACTTTAGGTATTCAAGTTGTGTTAAGTTCTCAGTATAAGATTTCAGACTATATTTAGAATGTTCACGAACTAAAAGGCTATCAGGAACTAAAGTTTATACGCTAGGGTCTTGCGAAACCCCTCAAGGGTCGAGAGAGCCTTCTGCTGGGGTACCTACTTATCTAGCAGGGAATTTGAAAAACCACGGTAGTCACTAGGTCGACGGTTGAAATAGGTAACCGGTGGACAGAGTAGCTGCAGTTGGGTCAACCAAGATAAGGAGAGTGACTCTTACTCTAATGGGTATTTTTTACTTCTGATGACGAAAATAAAAAAAAATGTTTTGATCAACTTTACGTGAAATAGCTGTAAATATCCATCATTTAGGTCATAATCTAATATAAAAAAATATGTACCGAGCTTACAACTCTTTACTTTTACTAGAAATGTCCCATAGAATTTCGAAAGTCCATGGTAGTGACACTCAATCCAGGGAAGTGACTTTCCATACAGTTTTTTTAACCATGGAAATGAATTCAAATCATGGACGTGACATTCTATATATTTTACATAAAAGATGAAGTCACAAATTTTATCCTAAGATAAAACATGTTATCAACAATATTTTGTAATAAAATATGAAACTATTATATATTTTTTAAAGTAACTGCTAAAGAGATCAAAAACATTGTACTTATGGCACTTTATAATTTCGGTCTCAGTAAAATCTTAATATTATAATATAAAAACGTTCAAGTTATTTTATAACTTTAGAAATATTTCTTAATTAAAATATTTCGAGGTCCTCATCGCTCTCACTGTCAAAGATCCTCATCCTCCTCTTTTCAGGCTTACTATCGCGTTCCTTATCATCCTGTTCTTCAGTCTCACTATCAAGCTCGTTATCTTCTTGTTCTTCAGTCTGATCATCAAGTTCTCTATCCTCCAGTTCTTCAATCTCACTATCTAGTTCCATATCCTCTCATTCTTCAGTCTCACTATCAAGCTCATTATCTTCCTGTTCTTCAGTCTCATCATCAAGTTCTCTATCCTCCAGTTCTTCAATCTCACTATCGAGTACCTCGTCTTCCTGTCCTTTCGTCTCACTGTCAAGTACCACATTCTCATGTTCTTCGGTTTCACTTTTCGATTCCTTATTCTCCTGTTCTTCGCTATCTCTGTCATATATTTCTTCCTGCAGCAATGGGTTGGATAATTCCACAAAATTTTTGGGCAACGAGTAGTGTAGACACCGTTCTCCAGGGGCGCATGTGAGGCATGTTAACATTCTTAAAAATGTTTTTTGCGTGATGCGCGAGTCCCATGTCATTTGATGGACTTTTGTGATTCCAGGAACACTATCGATTTTTCGGTGCAATAGCTTATTCATTTCTATAATTTGTATTGTGGTAACAGTTGAAATTATGACATTCGTAGTGTTCTCTTTAATGCACTTCATAAGTGTATTAAAATCAGGTATATCTGACCCTTGAGCAACAATACAATCAGCAGTACGCTTGATTACTGCGCCCACCATCCATGGGCCCTTTGCCATGGCCTGCTTCACAGAAGTTCCACGTCGCAGTTTTTAAACTGTATCTCTTTGGCAAGTATTGAGTATATAGATCAAAACTGTATCTGTTTCTGTACTCAATTTCAAGTCTTCTAAGAACGATTCTACTAGCTCTTTTTTCGTAACTGTTTTCTGTCCTTTTACTGTTCTTCTTATTTCCTTTTCTTGCCCTTTAATCCATCGCTTTTCTTTTGTGAAGCGCCAAGTTTTATATGTAGTAGTTTCCGAACCATCAAAAAGTTGTACTTCAGGTGATTTATGTAAGCAAAAACGACATTTACGCAACATGCAAGCCTCCTTATTAATATCACAAACCATTGCTGTCAAAATATCGAACTTAAGTTGCATATTTTCTATTTTCATGTGTAACACATAAACATGTATCCCTTTCAGCAACTTGACGAGAAACGATCCAAAAAGGACGCATCCGGCAAAACGTTGCAAGACTTAGTTTTCCATCTAAAAAAAGTAGTACATGTATTTGAATGTAAAAGCGTTTTGTGTATGTATATGGCAGTAATTAAACAAACAAAATAATTGGAATGATCCAAGTTAAAGTTCACATCCCTGGACCTGTGGTCACTTCCATGGAGGAAAAATATCCACGTAATCAATGGAAGTGACATCCATGGAAAGGACATTTTTGGTTCAAATACAGAAAACTAACCTGAAAAATCTCGTCTTTGCGACCTATTTCGGCAATCGTAATTTGACCATGAAACCTACAAAACAGCAAAACAAATGTAAATTTAACATTATATACTTACTTGGCAAAACAACCACAGTAGTGACCACGTATGCTTGACGAGTTTTAATTAGGTAATGTTATTGTTTTATCACAACAAACGTATTGCAGCCAGTAAGAAATTGACATCTCACTATGGTTATGATAGGTGACGGCTTCTCAATGCTCACATAAATTCGTATACATGCAGCTTTTTTTCTCAGTTAAAAGTTATTGTGACCTTCGTCCATGGAAGTGACCAAAATTTAAGTCACATATTTTAATTAGGTTTTTAGTTCTCTTTTCCATCAATTGGATATTAAGTTATACGCTGATATGGGTCAGTATTTATTAAAGTTTAACATAATATCCTTATATTTTAGAAATATTATGCTAAAGACTGAGAAAAAATTATTATATCTTTAAATTTGCTTCAGTCACATCCACGGAAAAGACATTTTCACGAATATTTTTTAATATTTAAAATTATGTGATCATTAAATTTAGTAAATTTTCTTATAGTCTTGTCCAGACATGGTAGCACTACCTTGATAAATATATTTCAAGTCCATATGCCCATTGTTATTAAAGAAAAAATCTCTGTCACAGATAATTTGACTGAAAATGAGAAATACCCTAATACCGAATTAATTATATAAAACCCGAATAACTTCCACTACTTAAAAGATCACTCACATAAAAATCTAATTGTACTACTATAACTGTCCCTAATGAAAGCTGGTCCCAAATAACTCCAGCTGGGAACCTGCATGAACATGGCTGGGGTAAGTCTAGTCATCATCTGCCTAGCCTTTTCCCAACTATGTTGGGGTCGGCTTCCAGTCTAACCGGATGCAGCTGAATACCAGTATTTTACATGGAGCGACTGCCTATCTGACCTCCACAACCCAGTAACTGGGTAATACGATAACCCCTTGGTAAGACTGGTTGTCAGACTTTCGGGCTTCTGACGACCCGTAACGACTGTCAAAGATCCACAAATGACAGCCGGGACCAACGGCAAGTCTAGTATTGTAGATAAATAATAGAATATTTTATGTTTCACTAGCCGCTACGCAGCGTGGTACTGCTACGCTGTATAGTACTACTACGTGGCGTAGTACTGTTACCTGGCGTAGTACTGCTATGCGACGTAGTACTGCTACGCAGCGTAGTACTGCTACGCAGCGTCATACTGCTTAGCAGTATAGTACTACTTTGTGGCATAGGACTGCTACGCAGCATATAGTCCTTCTACGCGAAGTAGTACGTAATACTGCTACTCGACGTACGTGGGACACTCAGAAAGTTTTGCGAAAATAAAAAAATGTTCTATAGGTAAATATTTTTTATTCAATCTTTTCAAAGTACTCTCCACTAGCCTCTATACAAAGTTTCATGCATCTGAACCAGTTTTCGAAACACTTTTTCCAGTCCGCCGCAGACACCTCGTTTACAGCCTGTTCGAACCCAGACAGCTCATCTTTCGGCGGTGAAAATTGCATCCCTTTGAGCTGATTTTTGTTTTCGGGAATAAATAGAAGTCACACGGTGCTAGGTCAGGGCTGTAAGGAGGGTTACCCAGGAGTTTGACCAGCGTGCTGTCCAGAAGTCCCTCGTTTTGAGCGCGGTGTGCGAAGGCGCGTTGTCGTGGAGGTATCCTGCGGAGCCTTGTGTTTGGTCGCTTCTTGCTCACATCAGAGAAAACTTCTGCCAAGCACTTGGTAGTATACCATTCAGCGTTAATGCTTCTTTGGCTCCATAAAGTAATTTACACCAAGTAGCCAGTCAAATTGAAAAAGCTCGCGATCAAAATCTTCCCCCCGCTTCTAGATCGCTTCACTTTGGTAAGCCTTGATTCGTTTTGAAACACCCAAACCGTCGACTGGCTCTTCGTTTCTGGATCGTCATGATAAATCCAAGACTCATCAACTATAATGATGTCGCAAACACGCCGAGACGAGCCTGCTTCAAATTTGATTATCATATCACGGCACTATTCCACCCGAGCCTGCTTCTGAGCATCGGTGTGGTTGTGCGGCACCCAGCGTGAAACTATCCTCCTCACGTGAAGATGCACGTGTAGAATTTCATGAAGGCTTCGCGATCCAACCTGCAGTATATGCTGAATCTCTTGATACGTAACTCGCCTATTGTCATAAATTAAATTTTTAACTGCTAGCATGTTTTCTTCCGTAACAGCCGGCAAAGGCGACCACTTCTTTCTTCATCCCCCAAAGTTAGTCGACCGCGCTTGAATTCGTTATACCTACGATACACGGCTGCCTTAGAAGGGCTTTCATCCATGAATGTTATTTGAAGTCTATCGTACGATTCGTCCGGTTTCAGGCGACACTTGAAATCGTATAAAATCTTTACGCATAAATTTTCCCGTCACAGATCCTTTTTTTAATGAGACACGATAATTTAAATTAGCTCGCAAACAATGTGGAGGGAAATTTTGAAATTGGTTCGTACCTATTTTTACTTACAAATAATCATATTTTCGAAATAGATTAAAGAATAGAGTATTGAGTAACTGGCCAGTCTCTCACATCTATATGCATTTAAAAAAATCGCAATACTTTCTGACTGGCCTGGTATTACTGCTACGCGGCGTTATACTGCTTCGCGGCAAAGGACTGCTATGCGGCGCGTTGACGCAACGTAGCACTGCGTTGACGCCGCGCAGGCACTGTATATGCTGCACTAATATCTACTGGATTCAGATGACAAAACTACTATAAGGCTTCGCCGAAGAGAAGAATAAATA
This sequence comes from Polymixis lichenea, assembly GCA_949091785.1. NCBI lineage: Eukaryota > Metazoa > Arthropoda > Insecta > Lepidoptera > Noctuidae > Polymixis > Polymixis lichenea. The sequence continues at coordinate 8,796,107 of OX420932.1, read as the reverse complement.
AATAACTATGGAATAAAAGAAATGTAGATTTTTCGGTTACTCGACTAAAATTTGAATAAAAATTTAATAACCCATAACTGACTGGTTTTTGTATTATTAGGCGGAAGTAAGACAGCTTGTTCCATTTTCATGCCACACTTATACAGTTCTAACTATTTTATTGACCGGAACCCGTTGCCGATCTTCCCCAACTAGACCATAAATCTAAAATGAAGTATCAGACTTCACACTACAATATGTGGGAAATTTTGCCGCCATTCTACTGTTGCGAAAATTAATATCACAGTGTCTAACACTTACCAATTACCTACGAGTCTACGCAATCTTAGTTTTTATATTCAACTGTAATTACCAGACTAGTTCATAATGAGTGCTTGTGTTCTAAGGCGCAGACAGCCTGGTTGTTAACAAGGAATAAAATAGCCCGTACAACTAGCAATACTAACAAGTTACAGCTTTTTATCTACATACCTCACTTAACCCAGTAACGTTTCATACCGGTATTTTTTTTTGCGTGGGAAATCATCAAATAACTTCTCCCTCTCTGGGTGGAGCAGGAGGGCGCGTCAGACTTTTACTGACTAAAACCCACCCACACAGGCAATTGAAGGTACACCCTTCAGTTGCCTCTGTGCCTGGGGCCATGGTATCTCTACCCGCACCCCTCACAGGCATCGGCCCTTGCGGACCCCATCAATTGATGCTGACATCTCTTTGAGGCGCGCGTGGTAAATGGATTTCAAACCGCGTGTTGTAGGGGAGAATAAAACGACTACCGGCCCCGTTGGTCTAGTGATCACAGACGCTACCGCTAAGTACGAGGTCTTTGGTTTTTGGCAATAGGCTCACCCCTATTACATGGAATTTAAACATAAATGACGAAATGTGTGTGGACTATACGATCGTTGAGCTCCTCAAGTGCTACACGATTATTGACAAACGCAAGCACTGATGGAACTGTCCCACTTAAATGTGTGTGGTTCTCTCATCAAAAGACCATTTCAAGCAGTAATCTACATTGTCTTCACGTTATCTGACCAAGATTATATCTGGACTTTAAAAGAGACTTTTGCCCTTGAGTTTGATTCGCCATTTATTGTCAGGGGTACTCAGATAGGAAATGACGACTCCATCTAGCTTATTTTTAACCGACTTCCAAAAGGAGGTGGATCTCAATTCGTCGGAACCTTTTTTTTTATGTATATTCCCCGATTACTCGAAGATGGCTGGACCGATTTGGATTTTTTTTTTTGTTTTAAAGGGTATATTTCCCAGTTGGTCCTATGATCATCAAATCAGGATCTGATGATGGGATCCTGGAGAAATAGAGAGAGCTCTTCAAATTTTATAGGCACACTTGAAGCGATTTGGGTAGTTTTTGGAAGAGTACTTTCTTGGAGTAGTCCCATTTCAATTTGGTGAAGATCTGATGAAGAACTTCGGAGATAGGCAAAGGAACTCCTCAATAAATGATAGCAAATGGACTGGAATTGCAGAAATCTCATGTAGAATAGAATAGATTAGAATATAATAGAAAGCATTTATTCGACACAGACACAACACAACAGCCACAAACACATATTAAAAAAGAGCTATAAACATGAAAATAAAATTGCAGAAAAAATATGTGCTGAGCGTGCCCATACCGAAAGGGTTACCATCTCAGCATTTGCTGGGCGTCAGACACCCAGCGCTGGTTTTCAGCAAATAGGACAACTCGGTTGGCAATTTGGTTTTCAGGTGGTTTTCATGGGTGTTACACCAGTTCATAACATAACATCACGCCGGGACGCTGTGAAGGGGAAAGCACATGTTAACCACTAAAAAGTGAAAAATAAAAACTATTTAAAAAAACAACAACCGACTTCCAAATAAAACACTAAAATGTGAAAAATAACTTTAATTTCGGAAGGCGGTGACAAAAAATTAAAATACATATCCAAAGTCACCGCCTTCCGAAATTAAAGTTATTTTTCACATTTTAGTGTTTTTGTTGGAAGTCGGTTGTTTATAATATGATAATGGTGCCGATTCTGTTGTACACCGGACTAAACTAACTAAACTATCACTAAAATTCCTTACTTTTGGCTATGAGAATCTTAAAGCTATTCTGCAAAAAAAGATCTCTAAATTTAAAAATAATTTTGACACAACTAAAATCGAATTTGACAAACGCGACTCCACGTTTGCCCTACCCCGTGATTTTTTTTAGAGCCGGAATCGCGCAGGGGGCAGCCTCAACGTGTTTTAAATGGATTTTTTTACTTTTTGTATCGAAAATATGAAAAATGATTACCTACATGTTGAGTTTTAGAGGTGTATGGCGTTTTTTAAAGGGGGTCGAAATTTTCATTATTTTTACGATAGGACACACCAATTTCGAGATATAAGCAAAAGAAAAGAAAAAAAGATACAGTACTGTATTTGCGCCCGAAGTCGAGGTGTCAGTGTGAATTTTAGTTCTTGACAACTAATTTTATTCCACACCTTTTTAATCGCGATTAAAAATAGTCAGATTTAGTTAGACAATCAAAATTTTATATTGAATAGAATAATGAATTTGACAACAACAGAATAGCAAAATTACCATTTTCACTAAATTAAAAACTCAGTACAATCTTAGTGCTGTCAAACTAAAATATAGATAAGTTGTGTCACTTTAGTCAATTTCAGAATGGGATATCGTCGTTTGACAGGAATAAACTAAATTTTAGTGATTTTTAGTTTAGTTTAGAGAATTTTGTGACAAGAGAATCGGCACCATTATATGTAAAAGTGATTCCAATATCCTATTTGTAGAACAAACAATGTCATTTCATTTCATAGGTAGGTAAACCTGTGGCTAACCCTTCGGCGAAATACAGGCGTCTGTTATATAATAAAACAAATGAAGTATAACATGGCATACTATTTATTATCATAAAAATGATAACTAACATCATAGTAATTTTAATACAGTAGAAACAATAGAAAACTTAATTACGTTACAATTAATCCTTAGAACATAATATAAATGAAATTAAGTACAGATTGGAGAAAAACCGAATAACTGCGTCGGTGTTATTTCGATAGTAAAGTTTTATTATGACATTACTTTGGACAATATGAAGCAATAAACTATATTAACCTACATTATTAAATAATGGACGGATCACTTACCACTAATATTACATGTATTAAATTCTATAATTTCTCTCATTATGCTCCATAGGTACTTTATATCGAAATTTTCGTGGTCTTTGCGGACGTTTTCAGTAGAACCTATACAACAAAAATGTTCCTAACAAAACCGACTACTATTAATTACAACTTGTTTTTTAGTTAGTTGGTTATTTCATTCAAATTATAACATAGTGCAGATTAATGGTATTATGTACCTACGTAAACTGCGTAGCTGATACTTCATGTAGGGATCGTTTCATTAATAACTTTCTTTCGAATAAACCTACATCCGGTATGGTTAAATTAATTAGTTAATAGTTTCAGTCACTTAAGAAATTCTTATACAGTTTTCTCTCTTCATAGTTGCACTTACTAAACACCTCCCTATTCCTAAATCTGTAGGGCCAACCCATTTTTTTTTTAATTCGTAATTGAGGGTTCTACGTCAACATAGACAACACAGAGTTGAAATAATCATAGAAGAGCTATCTATCTCTATTCTGTATTGGCATCAGTAAAACGTACATACCTAAATCTTGATAATTTAGTCGCAAAGACAAGTAATTCCCAAACTTTACACCAAAGTTAATTAAAATTACCATGCATTCAATTTTATTTAAATTCTAATCAATACACTCTACCTTCACATAAATACTTATCGATATAAATAATTCATCGGTAGCCCTATTTACAAATGCGCACCTCTATTCGTTACATGAAATAAGCAAATGACGATGAACGTGATGAAAAAATACTCTTTAAGAATATTTTAAATGATTCCAGTATAATATGTATGACATTATTACCATGGTATATCTAAGTAGTTATCTAGATGAAAAATATTTACAATAAAGTAATGTTCATTAGGCTTAAACATTAACAAGAAAAACGTAAAATTACTCAATTAATGATTACCTACCTAATTAATTGGAGAAAATAATTTGTGTTATTTTTCTATCAATTATCCTTATTTTCAATTACATGTGCTTATAAAATGTTACATTATCGTTTCAATACGTACATAAAATCTAGTTATAAATACACTACGTCTTGCTCCCCAGGTACTTAATCAGATCTATATTTAACGGACGGCAATTCGAGTGAAACTACCTAGCTGGGTGAATACTAATCCACCATTATCGTGCATTGCTTTATCACAGCGTATACTATTATAAAACATAACTAAAGGACCTCGGCAAACGAGGGTCATGTATACTCCGTATTTACCCAGTGCTGTTTGCCCTGGACAGTATCAATAAATCTATGACAACCCTATCAACGGTATATTTGGACAATCTCTGCATGGGTATGTAGTTCTTGTGACAACTGCTTAAAATTTTATTATTACTGATTGATTATGATGCATTACTGATTGATAATGTCTAATGTACTCAGCCAAATACTCTGTTATGACAATTAAAATGATTTAAGTAAAAATCGGAGTAAAATCGATCTTTCAGTAATGATTGCACTTACTCACGCGATCTGCTTTTTAATTTATAGATTAAGTTACCAATTTATCAAAGCGCACTCGAATTGCATAACATTTTGCAAATGTTTTAAACTTTTATGTCGTAACTAGTCATCGGTTACTGGTCAGTCACTGGTATAATAACGACTTCCCTCGAGTGAGGTGCACTCACTGCCTCTTACCACTAGTGTGTTGCAATGCATCACGTGTAGCAATTGTCCTCGTCGGCGTGGTCGCTGCAGTCGATGGTGCCGTCGCAGAGCTGCGCCAGCGTGATGCAGCGCCCGTCCACGCAGCGCAGCTCTCCGCTGGGGCAAGGCGACGCATGCGCGCGTGTAAAGCCCCTGCCGTTACCATTCGTCATCGGGCTGCCATAGTTCTGAGATGGCGCAGTTGACATAGGTTGGTTGACACTGCTGCTTTTAGTTATGGTGACTAAGGGCCTGTTAGCTGTGTCATGATCATCAGCCGCGGCAGGAGGGTCCGGTGTCTCGTCCGCTACCTTTGTGTATTCAGACGTATCGTTCATAGCTTGGTCTTCAGCAACTTCAGCTGCGTGCTCCGCCGCTGCTTTCTGAAAATAGATTTTTTAAAATTTGATTATTTGAAAGATAATTAATCTTTTGGCCATATAAAAAGTAGTACTTACATAAATAATAATAATACACATAATACACATAAATTATATATTCAATATTTAAATGAATAAAATTGAGCTCGAGTAACCGTCTCACCTAATTAGAATTAAACACCGGCCAAGCGTGAGTTGTACTATGAGAATATTGGTTTTTATTTATAGTTTTCTTGTCATAACACGTATTCTGTAAAATCTTTAAGTTGCTTGCTATAACGGGTTCCAAACATATAATCTTGGAACAAACAAATGATGGAAGCTTACTAATATAATCTTTGCATCCTTTGGGTACGAACAGTACGAAAGGCTGGATTTAACAGGTGTGCGCCAGACACATCACTTGATAGATTGACAAAGATACGACACGCCAGAGGGAGGACCTCGATCTCGAAGTCGAACGCAGTGACGATGGCGTGAAGACCTGGCCGATTCATGAGGTGAACATAAAATAGGCTAGCAAAAAAAGGTTTGTGTGTTACCCTCAGCAGGGCGGCGCCATCGATGACTCTGTCAAACTTGCCGGCAGTTTTATCAATTCGAGTGGTTTGAGTTGATCGAGTTGCTGCAGGCGGCATTGGTGTCATATTGGGCTCAGGCACTCCGAATTTCATCCTCTTCTCGGATTGCCCCGACTTTTGATCAGTAGACTCTTGTTCTTTTGCCTCTTTATCAAACTCGTCAAAAAACCCGAGATCTCCCATGTTGACATCTTCGACAGATTCCTTTACTGAAATTGGTTTTTGAGCAACTTTTTCTTCCTCGGGCATCTTCGGAATTGGTTTTTCCAGCATGGCCTCGGTGATGAGAGGCTGGACGTAATGCTTGCCTGGTTTGGTTGGTTGGGGGTGATAGTACGGAGACAATCGGGGTGGTAACGGACGGCGTGTGAAATTTCTCTTCAGAGAATTATTACTGTCGCTCGTAATGAGTAGCTCCTTGCTACTGTCGTTTTCTCCTAAAACAAATGTCAAAATGTCAGAGATATTAAGAAACGCTTAGAACTCATAGAAGACATAGTGCAGTGCTTAACATACCAGCACGCTGATTGGTGGCCTTGTGTCCGATAGGAACTCTGTTCGGTTTCCTGATGGCCGGAGCAGGTGCGGAACCGGCTGACTCCTCGCCGGGCTCGTGCGTGTCGATGGCGGCGTGCACGGCACCGGACCTGTGCGCGTCCGTTATGGCCGTGTGCAACGTGCGCGTGCCGCACGTCTCCACGTGCTCGTCCTCGCCGTCCGGACAATCCGAGTACCCATCGCAGAGCCAACGATTCAAGATGCACCCGCCAGAACTACAGCTGTGGAGCCAATTATTACTGTTTAATATTCAAAATGGGCAGAGTAAATATGAAATTAGATTCTATAACAATACAATAGACACATGGCCAGGTGAAGAAATATATTGAGAGAAAACATACAGACGAATTGAGAACCTCCTCCTTTTTGAAGTCGGTAAAAAAATTGAATTTATATATTACCGGTATTCAGACTCATCGCACTTGATGCACGAAGCCGCCTCGTCCTCCCCGGCAGGGCAGTCCTTGGTGCCGTCGCACATCCAGTCTCTGGGCACACACGATCCGTCGCTGCACGGGAACTCACGCTGGTAGCACGGGGTCTTGGCTCCCACGCAGTTGGCACGCGCGTACCGCTTGCAATTGAACGCCGGAGTCAGCTCGGTAGGAATCTGACCGTCGCATGAGTCCACGACCGCTGGAATTAAAAATAATTGATAATAGGTTGATATTGACATCTAATCAAATCAGCGGAATGAATGATTCATTATCAAGTTATAACTGTAGACTGATATTAAATTTAATTACCTTTACATAAACCGTAGCATGGCATCTTTGAAGGGTACGGTGGCGGATGGCACTCAGGCTCTAGCAAAGCACACATGAAATGCCTGACACGTTCACTGCAATTAGTTGCCACCAAGTAGTCGATCTGGGATAGCAGAGATGTCACCTCGACATTTCCGATCTTCGCTGGTGCTCCGGCTAAGTCGTATGGTAGGATGCCTCGGCACAGAGACATGCGGGTTGAACGACATTGAACTGAAATAATTTACGAAGAAATTGGTACTACACCTAAAAAATAACTAATTTGGTCTAAAGAAACAAATAGTTAGTTACATACACCCACCTACTGCACTACAATTGTGTTCCGCATATTTATTACAATATGAAACTGAATGAGTGAGTAATATGTTGATCCGCATCATTTACCTTGAACGTTAGATGACGGAACCGCATGCTCCCCGATACGAAAGTTAAAGACTTACCCTCGATATTGGATGGATACTTTTTAGTGGTGGTGTCATCTCCGTCACGCCAGGTTGGAAGCGTGGGGGAAACTCTTGTGTTATACAAAGAGCTTTGAGTAGTTGACTTCATTTTTTCCGCATCCTCTATAGAAATACCAAAGAGCTTTGAATGACCTGAGGTAAAGCTGATATCGTCATTGGGGCGGCGACCGTAAAATTCTTGTACTTCAAGCGGCACATGTCTGTCTGCTACGTGGTCGTGCGGCGCCGGATATTCGAGGTGTCCTGTGTGGCTCTGACTCTTATCCTTCGTTACGTATTCCAAGTTTTTATTGGTAACTTGTTTATGATCATAGGTTGTGAAATCATTTATTGTTTCTGCTCTCGTTATGACCTCTGTGGTCACTGCACTGCCATTTTTGAAGTAAATTGCTAGCGGCTTCTCGGGCTTTTGAGTAATATGCGGTTTCAATGTCGAATCGACGGTGTCGGCGTCTTCCAATACCTTGGCTGTTCTTAAGCTGTCTGTATCAGCTTTTTCGTTACCGTATTGTACTTCGGGTGTTAGATGAGTTGGGAAGACTGGAGGTATGGGCAATTTTCTTTTGGGAATTGTATTTACCATCGTATCGACAGCAGGGTGTGAATCGGTGATTTTATCGATTTCAGCGTCGTAGAAATCTATTTCCGATGTTTTCGTACCTGCAATTATGTGTTGGCAACAATATTCGTACGAACAGTGATTTTGTTGGTAACTCCATGGTTATTTGTCTCTTATAATATTAAGCACGCAATGATGTCGTGTGGTGCATTGTGTAACATAAAACATTCAATTGTGATATAACAAAACTTATATTTCCAAATTGTGCTCCTCATACCTACGAACAGTGTGTTTGGTGATATTATGTGAAGCCTACAGCTCATAGTTAGAATAATTTGAAAAATCGTAATATTACTTACTTCAAACTATTTAGTGAACAATGAAATAAGTTCTTTATAAGAACCTATACCTATAAAGAACTCATTTCACTGTTCACTAAATAGTTTTAAGTAGCTGGATGAATAATCAACAAGTATAACGTTAACATCAGTTGAATACACACACATGAACACATTGATTCGTGCATCACATAGGAATATAGATTATTAATGACAAATTGACAACATACGTCTTTTATTTTGGGAATGTGACAAGTTGGTAACCTACTTAAATCCTCATGAGACAAAAGAGTTATTTGTAACTCTTTTGTCTCACAACTGAACTGTTTGTTACAGAACCAGTTGTAGGTTCCTTTGATGCACGGCGATCAAACAGAGATTTGTGGTAAATAAACCATCTTAGGTTTAAGACCTAAGAAAACATTACGTAAGGAACACTGATCCAGTGGCGATAACTAAGCTGCACTATGTAAATTCCAAAAAAAGAACCTTAAAATAATAGTATTGATTGTAAGTGTTCATAATGTGAATTAGCTTCAGAAACCATACCATGTTCGTTTTTCTCTGGTTTCTTGTGATGGTGTTCCCGTGTCCGTTCGCGGTGCAGCCGTTGTCCGGCGATGACTGGTTCCCAGTACGTGCTGTTCTCGCCCGTCCGCGACTCCAAGTTGTCTGGAAATACAAGGTTAACGATCGATTAAGTGTGGTTCGTTGCTATATTCAGTTGCGAAGGGAAGTTAGAAAAACCATTTCCCATCCTATTTTTACTGATTTGCTGCTAGTTTTTGCTCGCACGGCTAGCTTGACAGATGAAGCAAATATACCTATATATGAAAGTAATAACAGTTCGTTAAGTTAAAATTTTTAAATATTTTAGAAGGTAGTAAAGTAAATTAGAGGCATGAGAGTAACGTACTCTCGTCACATTGTTTGTATTGCTCGGGTGTTGTGACAGGCGCTCATATAGAACAGCAATAATGTCGATTGTATCAAGAGACAATCGAAATTAGTTTAAATTGGTGTCCCAATTTTAAATCGTCACTACACAAGTGTTATGCAAATGACGCCGACTTAATAAACAACGTAGCTACTATAACTATTGATACAAATAGAACTCCAAAATTACGTCTGTTACTTATTCCAAATGTAAATTGAATTCCGGATCATAAACAAAATCAAATCTCATAAAATCGTTGAATAAATTCTTTTTAAACATTTTGGATTACTGTTAATTGGATAATTAAGGAGAGAACGTGCTAACTGCCTTTGCCCACTCGTTAGTGAATGATATTCAGGATATATAGTTATAAATCAATAACTTTATCTTCGACTGATTAAACGCACAGATAAATTCTGACGCGTTCCAAAAACCTACAAATGTGAACGTGAATGTATGAAATGTAATTTATATGGTATCTATAATTTATGTTATAATGCTCAAAGTTTCATACAAAATCATTGATTCTAATGGATTTCTTGTCAATTATGTTGCAGTTGAATACAATATACAATATAACACAGTCTTTTTTCTAAATTATTGTTCGATTATTCTCCTACTTCAGTAAGTACCTCTCGAACCAAATTACTAATACAGATACTGCGATTGCTGGAAAGGTAATGACACTATCTTTATTACGTCTAGTCTTTGGTAACCGGTAGCCAGACTAACCGAAAGAAGATTACTCTGTAACATTACGTCGTCGTGCCGTTCATACCGGTAAATGTAGTAGGAAGCCATAGTATCTGTTGAGAGCGAAGACCGGGCCGGTGAAAGCTTGGTTCAAGATGTCACGGCACTCCTCTGGCCGTGTCAGCCTAGTATCGCCATTAATCCTTATCGCGGTTGCACAACATACATACATAAGTAATGTGACGACTGACGATAGTAGGTAAACACGCTCCCGTTCCGCCGTGTCAGTGTCATAGGTGAGCGCTGGGACTTCCTATGTCGACTCATGTTTTGTTATGCATGCAGTTTGTTGCATTTGAATACGGGTTTGGTTATGCAGGTTATGCTAGTGTATATCTATCGACTGTTGTTACTATGCGGTTTATTTTTATACGGAGTTGAATTAAATTAGCTAGTTAAACTTCACACACGTGATGGGTATCGATACTAACGGTAAAAGTAAAAGATTGCTATCAGCGACTCGAAATTAGTTAGAATCGTTACATGATTCTGAATTTCTACATTTAATTTTTTCGTAGGTTATTAAAAAAATAGCTGTTCCATACATTTTGTCTTCGCACTTTTCTATGAAACAGCAGATACATTGTATAACAACCGACGAAATTTTTTTTCGAAAATTTTCGTCAGTTCTGTGGATGATGAGCTGAATTCATAGTAATAGTTTGCGAGTCGGTGTCCCTGTCGGGTGGCATGTAAAAATATAAGTAACTATTGATAGACGTATATGCAACTGTTCAATTCTATATTACCATGACGCTCCAACGTTTTCGTAAGCAATAGGAATTCAGTAGCCTCGCGAGCGGCTTAGTTTCTCCACCCCACTGCGCACCGAACAGTTTCGCAGAAGTGTGAGCTAACCGATGTACGGGATGTAGTTTAGGCTCCCTGTAACACGTATCCTACTTTGTAAGTAATTAAAATGATTATATATTACATAACGCTGTAAGGCGTGCGCCAAATGAAATGCAATTTATGAACTAGTGCTGTAGTCGCTGCGGGAGGCTATTAGCGTAGGTACCTACGTATGTACTGAGGAATCATTAGGTAATTTAGTAGATAACTGTGCACATGAGATAAACGTTCAAGCGACAGTACCTAGAGTACAGCCTACAGGCGGCCAGGCGGCCACACCTCGCCGAAACATATCAGCTGTCGCTATTAGTCCTACCTTCTAGTTATATACGTCCTTACCTTAATTACAACCATTTATTATTAATCCCACCAAGATAAATTGTTTTGCAAATCGAATGTTACATGCTTAAATACTTTATTTTATATTTGTTAAAACTACTGCTTCGATGTGGTCGAAATTCGACCATAATTCATTTAATTTTTAAGTTTGAATTATATAAAATATTGGCTTTCTGCACTACTTCCACATATAAACTGTAACTGTGCCAAACATACTCTTCCGTCGGCGTAATTTTCGTAAAAAGGGGTACTTACAACATTTTTGCTTCAAGTATAAATTAAAAATAATAATAATAATAATAATAAATATTACTTAAAAAGGAATAGTGCCCTTAGGTATATTAATTTAAATTAGATAATAGCGAGGGTTTTTGTTTTTTGGGTGGGAAATCACCAAATAACTTCTCCCGCTCTGGGTGGAGCGGGAGGGCGTGTCAGCCTTTTACTGATTAAAACCCACCCGTGTTCCTTCAGTTGCCTGTGTGCGAGGGGCGACGGCATCTCTTTCGAACAACCCGCACCCCTGGCAGGCATCAGTCCTTGCGGATTCCACCAGTTGGTGCTGACATCTCTTTGAGGCGCGCGTAGAACACAATGCGCCGTCGACCGGGCTTGGTCCTTACAGGACAGCGAGCTACCCATTACTCACCGTCCGCAAGCCCGCGTCTACGGTGGCCGGGAATCAGGCTGGAATTCCCTATTCCCTGAAAATACTAAGGCCGTGAGGGCGCATTTACTGCCTCTCCCTCACGTGCACCGCCTCCCGCTTTGCGAGCATTACTGCTTCGCAGAAGGAGGTGACGGCTACCCATGCACTCTCGCTCTGTACCATGGCCTGGACCAGAGCCGGACGCAAGAGATCGCCGCAGTCGATGGCCTCCACGAGGGCACGGCGGTGCTCCGCCCAAGCCGGAAAGACCTCCACCGTATGCTCCACCGTGTCTTCAGGACGATCTTCGTATTGAAAACACTCGGGCGTTTCCTCCCGCCTTATGCGAAACGGGAAGCTCCCGAAACGCCCTGCGTCAGGCAGAAGGTGAGGACGCCGTGCCGCCTCTCAATCCACTCCTCAAAGAGGGGACATACCGCCGCAATCGTGGCGTGACCAGCACTGGGTTGCGACAGTCACACCCTCCATGTCGCCATGAGATCCCGCCAGAGCTCTGTCCGCTGTTACGCGATTTTTCGCGGCAGCGGTGTTACGCCCCGGCGCGCGGCGGCGCGCGGCGTTTGGCCTCCTCGCGCCACTCCTAAGTGTGCGCCAGGACCTTTGCTTCCAGATCCCATGGCGATACTTCGTGGGTGACGTCTAATAATTAAAAGTTTATTAAGTAGGTATTTACAAAAAAATACTTCGTGGGTGTCGTCTAATTTTGAAATACCTACTTAATAATAGACTTTTAATTAAGACATATAGATGATTAGCAAACTCTGAAAAAGTTATAACCATCTATAACTTCTTAAATTTTTGTCGTTTTGTTGTTTACAAACCAATCTTTTAACAATTTACATTGTAAAGAATCGTTATTAATTCGAAATGCAGCGAAGCAGTCATTAGCATCAACAGATAGCAACAATAACCTTCAATTTATTTCATAATTGATTTCACGTGTATTCGTATGATTATACACATGCATCTCCACGTTTTGCATACTGCAATTAATTTACCGACTGTGCCAACCAAAACGGTATTATTTAGCACAATAAACACTTCGGTGACTGTAATTGTAGTTTCAATATAAAAAGAAAGCGACGTCGTGGGGTGAGCACGTGTCATGTTTTCTCTTCTATATTTTTATTAGCACCTATTGTCATTCATTAGACCTAATGACGAATATTAACAATATATACCTACAATCATCAACAATGACAAATGAAATGCGCCGGAAGCGACACTATTAATAAAAGATAATATAATTCGTTTGTCAGTTTAAGTGATCTTATTTATGTGTTGACTTCGTATACGTACTTTCATTGTGTTGCAAAATCTGCATGTTACATAAAAACCACGGCATAACGATAAGCATTCATCTTATCTATCTAAAAAGGAAAAGAAATGCGAAAAAGCGGAGCAAGTATAAAAATAAAGCCGCCTACATCCTTTATGTACACAGAAGTATTCGCGAGGTCAACTTTCGTTTTTACGGATCCTTTGCAAATAAAAAGACAATATGAGAGCAACAAAGAAGACTGGTGCGCATCCGGTACATGCGGCGCGGGCGCACGGATACGGCGCGGTGGCAGCGCGGCGCGGCGAGACGGTGGACACCCCACGCAATCAAATTATTGCTCACCACGATTTTACTTAACCATTTAAAATCTGTTATTAAAAAATCCCTTCGCGTGTGAGATGTGAAAGTGGCTGAATATTTATGAAGAGATCAAAAGTTTCGAGAGCCTCGTACTCTTATCAAAGTACAATTTGCACATGAAAAGGACTATAATCGCTTTGAAAGTTATTTTACGATGTATTTCAGCTTCCGCTTCGAGGGCAATTACTGATTTTAATGCAAAAATTAACAGACTTTCTATATGCAAATTCTCTTTTATTTTAGATCAGGTCATATCGATGAAGGAATCAGAAATAGCGATTGAATTAAGTTATGACTGATTTGTCAATAAAAAAGTCTAGTCAACTAGAATCCAATTACGTTTATTAGGTGACAACAGTAATAAAAATCTATTACACGTCGGTAAATCTGAGTCAGATTGTCGATAAAAATTTAGTGTCTGTATAGTTTATGTCCATCACGTCGTAGTGACGCGTAGATATAACAAAGCTATTTATTACACTATTCGGTGCTGTTGGAGCTTTTCTACAAGTGTCTGTTACGTGCAGACTTAACCTCTGACACCGCTCGTGCCGACCGTCTCCGGCGCATCTCCGCCCAAACGTGGACAAACTCTATCACATTATAATAACCACTTTCGATCAAGAATGTTGAATAGCCTCTGATATAATCGACATTATGTCAAAAATAAACTTACGAGATGTTAGTTATGTTCACTTGACGTTTAATCTTCAAAATAACCTTATCTTACTATCACTGGCTCGGTCAATATCGTAATCAAATCGAATACTTTTTTTAAGTTAATTGAGAATATTAACTTAATTGAATACTAAAAGCTTTTAATTAAGAGCTGATAATTATGCATCGTGTTAACATTCTTATGTGGGTTCCCACGGGCTTCCCAATACACCTAATATCCGTATTGATTAAATGTCCCATAAGGAGATAAGCAAAAGAGATAACAACATACAACTTTCGGTCCCTCAACGGAAATCATAACAATCATTGACATAATAAAACCGTTGTAAAATATAAATTGTTTTAGAATGGTCCGCAGGCCGTTCGGAAGTGTCCCTCGTCCATAAACATTACTGATTTAGCTGTGAGAACTTGTCACATCCAGTTGTTACTGGCATAACCAACAATGGTGTCAATAACAGCTTTCGAGCGATACCCACGATACAAATATGCCCGGTATGATGCAAAGCTGCAGATATTGGGGCATTATGTTTGGGAAATTGAAAGTTCCGACGTGACCAATCCAACAAAGCCTTGTGCAAACCTTATACGAACACACTCATGGAATAACTATGGCTAATCGGCATTCAGCTCCTTTTATAGCCGTGAACAATTTTGATAACTACGGATTATGATTGTCTTAAAACTGTTGAATAAAAAATGTTTTGCCATTTGAACTATTAATCGGTTTAAACCTTTTGCGTAGCGTGTAAACTTGAGCTTTATACAGAGTGGCAGAGACCTCGACGCGCAACCGGTGTCTACTTCTTTCGCAGACAGAATTTCGTTTCCCAGAAAATGTTTCTTAATATTTGGTCCTTGTATTTTTATTTCGAATATTATTGTATCAAAGAATATTTACTTGAATGAATCATATTTCACAGAAACACAATTCAATGAAATTTTTTATCACATTTTTTTGTTCAACAAACTTATTAAACAGTAGAATTATTTTTTTAACGAATGTTGTTTGTTCAGTGTACTTTTCCATTGTATTTTATTATGTTAGTGACAGAAACGAATCGCTGCAAAAATGACTCCACGTAGTCTTGTCTGCCTACCCCTAGAGTGTTATTTAAATCCACGTAGCCGCGGAGGGGCGAAGCGGCCCGCAAAGCTGAAGAGCAGATGGTGAGAGTGAATACCATCTGCGACGATAAGCTCGCGTGGGACCGCCGGAGCCCCGCAGCGCCGGAGCCGTGACAGAAACCATCTGCCGCATGTTGTATGCATGCTCGCTTGCATGCTGCATGCTCGCTTGAATTGAAACGTTTAGAAACTGTCACTTGATAAAATGTTATTCTTGGTAATAAGTTTTATATTAAATAAATAATAAAAGGATAAAGAATATTTGATTTGTTGTTCTATACTATATACTTCACGTGAAACAAAAATCAATCTTTTAAAAATCTTCAAAGTAAGTATTCTGCGTACTGATTTATTTCGTTTCATAGAATATATAATATATATTCTATGAAACGAAAAAATTAGAAAAAATGTATTTGAAACGAAATTCTTAACTATTAGCTATAAAACAACGTACAGCCCGCGCAAACTGATACGATGGATGCAGTACATGATTCTGAATCCCTGGCGTAGAAATTATTCATCGGTTTTTTTTAAAGAAACCTTTGCGGTCAAGGAGTTTGGAACTGCTACTTTTTTATAAATAACTAGGTTTTGCCCACGGCTCCGCCCGCGTGGATGTCGATTATGGCGTGAAAAGTAGCCTATATCCTTTTCCATATCCCAGGTTATATTTCTGCCAAATTTCATGACGATCGGTTATCCGGTTTAGGCGTTAAAGCGTAACAGACAGACAGAGTTACTTTCACATTTATTATATAGTAATTTATTATATATAATAGGGATGTACGTAGGTAGTAGGGTTAACAGACGATACATTTCTACTCTAGAATCATGTGCTGAATTCATGATTACAGTTCAACGTCAACCCTACCGCCCTGTATGTGTCGACGGAGCAAAAACTTACTTAGAGCGAATAAATCACACAGATAGTATCAAACAAGAAAGGTAAAAGGAGAATTACTCGAGATTGTAAATAGGTAAACGGGTGAAAGGTATAGAAAGGCGGCAATTTACAAAAAAGTTGTATTTATTTGTAACAAAAAGATAGAACTTTGTGATAACAGCTTTAAGAGTCGTTAATAAAAAATGTCAACACTATAATGTAATGTAGTTCAAGATAAGTTATGCTTTCTTTGTTTTTAAGTATAACTTTCCCTGCAAATGTTAAGTAGGTACTCTTAAGGTAGACCTACAAACTAAATTGCATTAGAAACACTGAACTTTCCACTAGAGTCCATTTATGGTAATCTTACAGCTTATAATGTTTCCCATTGCTGGGACACCGGGGTCCTGTCTTCGCAAGGATGTGAGCTTTTATCCACCACAGTACTGGTTGACAGATGTCACATGTCTTCGAATTTTTGGTTCTAGGACGTTCCGGTTTCGTCACGATGTTTTCCTTTACCATTTTTAGAACAGTGGTGATAAAATTATTTACACAAAGTAAAGCGCCTGCCTGCAATCGAACCTACGAGTAACAACTCGTAAGTCAGGGTGGTTGTCACTGGGCCACCATTGTTCTCAAATCTTGATGATGTTCGGTAAATTATGACCACAGTAGACGAATCTGAAACTTATGTATGTATGTACGTTTGAGCCTACATAGTGTAGCGTAAATCCGCTACGGTAAAAAACCTTTTTGATTTCTAGTCCAACCTTTTCAATAAAAAATATTTTTTCTTCATAGCTTTTGATCAAATTTAAAATTCGAATCGAAAAAAATTGTCGCATGTTTTCTCTTGACAAAACCCTCACTACAGATTTGGGAGCCATTGACGGCGGCATGAATTCCGTTTAAGAAAATTTTCATTTTAATGTGACAAGATTTAAAAAGCAACGTTATTGTGTTGTGTGGTTAAACCAACCAGTTTAAGCTGTTGCCAAGTGCAAATAAGTGTTTCCTTCTGCATTTATTGGGTATGTATTCCGTCACCTTTCCTCTTTTCTGATCTATTTTTGTTGATTCCCCCCTTTCATCAAGGATTCTTGTGCCTGTGGTCTGAAGGCTCTTTTTCTTTGTCTTTAGACAAGCTACAGGCCGAGATTCGGTCTTCCCCACGGGCCTAATATCGGCGTGGTTACCCTTTGACCTACATTGGCGCGCACCAGCCCTGAAAACCTGAGGCAGCTCGGCACGTGACGCGCTTCAAGAGTTGAAGCGTCGCTCCACTGCAGCCACGTAACCCCCGAAAGACCTTTCTATCTACCCGTCCGCGCGCTCCACCACCGGTCTGGTTTCTCGGACTTCAAAAGCGTATCGAAAATCATTACTTCATATTGTTTTTTTTGTATTAGATTACTGTTTGTTTTTTTAAAAAAAGGATTAACATAGTCAATATTTCAGGTAATCTTATAAAGACGCCCAGTTTCCCTTAAAGTTATAGCGTATAACAAACGTACTTTTGCGTACATAGGCCTTGCCATAACCGATTGCAATCGCTTGATAGGTCGTGTACCAAATAATTTACGTTTCCTTTTTTTCCTCTCTTTTAAATTCTGTTTTACAAGTCTCTCCGCATCAACCTCCCAAATCTAATTTTATTCTACAATTTTCACCCTTTTTTATATTTTTGTTTGTTTGTTTTTTTGTACATTTTGTAATTTTTATTTTTCTCACCAAATTAAACGTGTTAGTAGCAGTGTGTGTTTTTCACTCCAATTTTTTATGCTACAATAGGTATTATAAGGTATATTTCAGTGGCCATAAGGTTTATTATTCCTTAGTGGAATTGGTACTCCGAAGTCTTTCCCACTTTGATTGTAAGTAGTTATTTTTTTCTAGTCTGTAGTCTATAATACTCATTATTGAATAATTTTTGTGTTTAGGGGATGTTTGGTTATTACAATTTGTCTGATTGATTAAATATATCTTTGTAATAGTTGTCTTAGTAACATATTTAATGATCGGACATGCAAAAATCAGTAAAGTTAATTTATTTTTTGTACAGCTTTAAAGCGTCTGACAAAAGTTCCGGTCCTTGGAAAGCATCTGATACTTCTGATATTTCTTCAAAGTAATATTCTACAAAATATATATAAAAATCAGCCATGTAAAAATAAGTAAAGTAACACTTATTTTTAGTTACCTTTCGCACCTGGTACCTGCCCAGGTGTCACTGAGCGAACTCCACAAACATGCAGGTATTAAAAGTACATGAGGCCACTACTCAGAACCTAAGGCTTCATCTTTGTGAAAATAGTTATGTCATAAAGCTCTGGGATCTTGGACTATTATTTTTAACCTCAACATGAGAACTATTATGGTCACTCTCCTAGTTACTGCAAAGTTATTGTAATTGACGGTTGGCATCCCTAATAATGGTTAATTTCAACATCTATGGATACAAAAGGATCCAGAGACTTATTATGCTAAATCATTTTCCTCAGCTGCAGTAGGATATGAGTTTGATGAGTGACAATTCTCAGTACCTACCAGGTAAAAGGAAGTAGACGAAGACAGCGAGGGCGACGCACACGAGGATGAGCGCGGCCGGCCATCGTAGCACTCGCAGCAGCCGCGACATCTTGCCTGCGCCCGCGCCCCTGTCCGTCGACACGCGATACAGACTGTCGGGGTGGGAGCCCTGAGGACAAATTACAAATACCATCAATCAATAATTTATCAAAATAAGATAACTATAAATTAAGTCCATTAAAATACGACCAGCCAATTGCTATAATATTTTTGGCGTGAAAAGTGTTCTTTTTTAACCATTTTACAGAAATACATTATCATTTATCATCAACCGGATACATATATCCGTGATTCAGTGTTTGTATTAAGTTAAGGTTTAAAAAATAAAAGACTATCAAAATCTTGTTGGTAAAGAAAGCCTTTTCGTTTTAAGTACTTTACAGAGTTACACTCGTGTATTTATGTACTGGTATTTCCAGGCTGGACTCTTGTATACGGCTCCCAGACATTCAATATTAAAACAAAAAAAGTAAAATACAAACATGTCAATGTTAAATGAAAAGCAGTATGTTAAATATGATTTGTGACGGACAAAAATGTACAGATATTAGAAACGAAACCAAAATTATAGACATTCTATATCACTCCCAACGTTATAACGAGTAACTATATAGCCAGGACTGACCAGCCATAGAAGCAGAGGGTGCCTTCGAGAGTGACGGGTCGATGATGTACGCAAAATCGCTGAAAATAACTGGAAAAGGAAATCAGAGGGTAGAAAAGCATGAAGACACCTGGAGCAAGCCTATACTCAGAAAAAGAACTTTAGCTCAGAACCTATTTATCAATATTGTATTTTGTTATTTGTTAAGTTACGGAAATGAAGGCTTATTATTATCACTAGTGGTCGCCTAGTGGTCGAAATTCGACCACAATTGAAAAGTACGAAATTCAACCATCCTTTAAAAAAAATGCTTTTTGCAGTCCATATAAACTTTTACTGTGCTAAATTTTATACTCCTCCGTCCGCGTAATTTTCGTAAAAAGGAGCACAACATTTTTGCTTCACGTATTAAAATGATCATCATCATTCTCCTGCCCTTATCACAATTTATTTGTGGTCGGCGCAACATGTCTTATTCTTCCACACTTCTCTATTAGTCGTCATCTCCGCAGTCACACCCTTTCTAACCATATCATGGTTCACACAGTCCATCCATCGTTTCTTTGGTCTCCCCCTACTGTTATAGACATCGACATTCATACTCAACTTTCCTCCCGACATTTTCCTCATTCCTCCGTATTACATGCCCATACCATAACAACCGATTTTAACGAAACTTTTCAGTTATCGATGCCACTATCAGGCTTCCTCTTATGTACTCATTTCTTAATCTATCCATTCACGTAACTTCTTAACATTCTCATCTCAGCTACATGCAATTGCCCAATTATCACTCATCTCTTTTTTTGCCCAACAAATCTGACCCATACAAGACGGCTTCGCGTATTAATATATACAAGATATTATATATTTTCGGGCTCTTTACTTCTATATTGATCAAATGCTTCCGAAGTTCTAAATACACATCATAATACGTAATCGGGAACTATAGTTCTGATATAGGTTTCTTTATGAACTTTTAAGAGATTGAAGATACGAAAACACCATTTACTTTCGTTTGCTTTCTTCTGGTAAAACATTGGATAAAAGAAGTTGATCCAAATGTGTTATTCTAAAGAACTTCCTAAACTAAAGTGAAACATGCTTTCTAGAAATTCCTCAACAATTCTATTCCTAATACAGAAATGTTGTTAATACTCTGACGATGTTGAACTGCATAAAGAATTCGCTCAATCGTTATATTATACATTCGCACTTTTATTAATATTAATAGCTTAATAGCTGTATATCCGAATTCCAAGAGAAAGATTAGTAATAATATTGAACAGTTTTATGTATAAGCATATAAGTCGATACGCCCACGTTTCAGGCAGATTCACTCTATTTATTCAGATAAAACACAAATTGTGTTCATCTCAGTTACGTGATGGTCGAATATTTTTTTTATTATGTCATTTATTTTGAAGAAAGCTGCTGCCCTTGTGGCGCATAGAACTCTTGTTAAGTACCATGTAAAGCTTGGTATAATTTATGGTGGCCAAGTGGTAGCGGCCGCGACTCACGAGTTGTAGGTCGTAGGTTCGAACTCAGACAGGTGTTTTACTTTGTGTGAATTATTTAATTAACAATTCTCTGAAAACGGTGAAGGACAACATCGTGAGGAAACCGGCACGTCCTGGAACCAAAAATTCGACGACATGTGGCATTTACCAAACCGTATTGGGTCCACGTGGTGGTTTACAGCTCACTCCCTCTCACCGAGAGGAGGCCTGTGTCTCAGCAGTGAAAACGTTATAGGCTAATAATTATGAACGATACCTCTGTAAATTTGTGACACAACTCTGTGTCACAATATGACAAAAATAAACTCAGATGACACGTGATCGATGACACTTAGACTGAACTTATATTAAATAAGTATATTACTTATTATTCTAATATTCCTCTTCATATTTTATGAAAGTTACATAATCCACATATAAATATGTGGAAAATGTAGAACTATCGGAAGTGTCAGTAAATATTACCCTTAGGTACATCATTAATAGGGCCAGTTATGGGCCACGGGCCAAACCACCTCACATTATTATCATCATAAAGAACTCACAGGAATGTGGGCGGTATCGGTATTTAAATTTCTCTAATCGATTGTAATTCGATTGTGATTTATCGATGCTGTTTAAATATTTAATTTATGACAGTAAATTGTAACAGAAGGCATTTTTAAAACTGTTTTTTTTTGCTAACAGAAGAAAGTTGCATTTTGATTGAGTTAAATCTGAATAAGTTTCAATAAAAAAGATGCAAAATGTTTTAGGAAATATTATACCAAATATAGAATTTATCTGAATGGGCTATAAATAACATTAATATTGGTAACCATTATAATCTTGAGTAGAATCTCCTTGTAACATCAGGGCTCCCGCGGTGCCGCATCGTCTTAATCCATACAAATTGCATATTAATGTCTGAAGCCCAAACAGTTTCATTATTGATGGTCCATCGTAACGAACAATCAAAATGTATGCAACACTGCTACCGGGCTTCGTTTTAAATGAATAAAACCAAATTAATACTAAAACATTGTATTAGAATTTAATGTGAAGCAAAAGAGCAAATAAAGCGTTTAAGTTTACGGCTTGAGGAATATGCCATTTACATATTAATTATGTATACCTAATGGTTTGCCATTAGCGATTTCAAACAGACCTATTAGATTTTGATCTCAAAGAAAAATAAATGTTATAGATGTTCTTGGGACTAGCGACATAAAAGTCCATTTCTCTATTTCTAAATCTTCATAGACTTGTAGGTATTTTTTATTACAAATCCGCTGTCCACGAATCGGACTACACAATAGTTAACAGTCGTCTACTCACTAAATGTTTACTACGCATAGACTAACACAATGAATGTCCTGCGAGAACAATAAGCAAATATCTAAACAAATATACAATACAATCATTAGTCTTTATTTTCAATGACATAATCCATTATACCATTTTCCTTGACAATAAATTAATGCCTCATAGTGATCTCGATTGCCTGATGGCTGTACAAACGGCATGGCAACTTTTTTGAAACATCGTTAAATGTCTTTAATTGCTTATTGTTGCGATACTTTATTCGGAGAACTTATTAACAAATCGGCAACGTTGTAAGGTGTTAAATAACAAAGATATTACAGCGATGAATCATTTGATTCGGTTTTATGATTTTTATCGCGATTTCATTGGTAATGTGGTTGCATTCACCCGTAAGCTTGAGATGGATATTGCTACACATTACGCAGAAAAAATACTTAATTTCTCCTCATTTTATAAAACCCTACATTAAGCTATAAGTAGTTAAACTGAAACCGCATAAAACATTTAATACTAATAAATCAAGACATCGTTAACTGAGAATTATGTTAATACTTTCGGAGCTATCGCAAATCATGCATACGTAAAAGTAGCTTCATTTTCGCATCAATGTAATTTATATTTTTAATAGCCTACGCTGCCACACTCCTGAGGATAGGCTTCCCAACAAACTACTCTCAACTACTTCCGTCTTTCGAGAGCCTACGCGTCCTTGTTCCAGTTTTGACGGAACCTATCCAGCCCGTCCCGCCATCTCCTACGTGGTCAGCTGCGACCCCGCCGTACTGTCTCAGGACACCAATTCTGTGCTATTTAAGCCCACAGTTTGTCCGGATGGACGCGGCAGACGTGTCCTGTCCAGCCCCATTTAAATTGGCTCTTCAGCCAAGTCAGCTATCTTTGTTTTGGAGCGCAGTATTGTGTTTTGATCACTCCACGAATGTACGAGAAGGGCTGCAGTACAGGAGGAATGGCGACGGATTGTGAAGTTTGCCACCACACTAGATGTGGCGACCACGACCATTCTAGAGCGTAACGACGAAGAAGAAGAAGATTCTGTTTTGATCACAATCCGTTAATTTAACGCCTAGTATACTGCGCTCCATTGCTCGTTCGCAAACCTTGAGTTTGGATTTCTGGATGTTAGTCAAAGTCCGAGTCTGTGCACCATAAGTTAAGACGGGAAAAATACAAATCAATATCATACATCAAAATATTCACAAGTAGCAGTGAGTAGCAGTATTTAATTCAGCAAGAGGAGTACAGAAGTGACCGCCCCGATGCGGAAGCATTTAGTCCCAGCCCTAGCATTACGTTGTCACTTTTCAACGTACCTACTACACATGTTCCAATTTCAGCCAGACTAGACACTACTATCATTATTACTTTATTGCCAATCCTCCTATTAAATGTCGTATTTGGTACTTAAACAACATTAAAACCAGGTATATGAGATAGTTTAATTAACCGGCTGAGTTGTTACTACATCGTAAGTATACGTTTTTGCATGTATAATTATTGCGGATGTGAAAAGCTGGCGTTTGAATATTTTGTTTTTAATCAGAAATAACGCATGATATTTTTGCTGCGAGTGCTGAGTGCATAGACAAAGTGGCATTCTACCAGTGGTAACGATTAAGTATGAAAAAGTCAAAAAGGAGCTTATGCGAAGCCTGCTGTTCTCGTTGTAGAAATACAAAACGCTTAGAAAGCGATTGCCACTTGTGCAGCCTCTCTGGGCTTGCGGTTTCTGATCCAACATTATTTTCAAATATTTGTGGCTGTTTTTGAGAGAATAAAGCAAAAGAAAAAAGTGTTGTTGGTGAAAATCACACTTTTTTCTTTCAGAGAGACTCAGATAATATACTCACAGTTTTTCAGAAAATATACGAACATATTATCAGGAAATGTGTGCGTATATTTCTGATTCTCTACGGGCACCTTAGATAAGCGAGAATTTAATCTCCAGCCTAATCAAACATTTTTTACATAACCTCAAACATCCAATTAAAAATAATCAAGTAATCAAGATAAAGACATAAATCTGGATTAAGAATTTAATCAAAAATATTCTGTTTTCCAGATAATCTCATGAGATTATTCAGTATTCGCTGATCAGCCGATATTAGAGACATTTCACATAACGTCTTGTATTTTATAAAGTCATGCTTAGAAGAATGTAATACACGGATGTAAATATTAATGTCCTAGAGATTAATATCGAATCTTTTATTATTAGTTCGTGATCAGCACAAGACACGAACTGAAAATATAAGTTACCTACAACAAACGAGGCAGAACACATTTACATAATGATTCTATTAGATAACTACGCATTCCATATCATTATCCGTTGACAAAAAATAAATTTATTATTTGCATTAATATAAATGGAATGAAAGAATTTCACAGTACATAAATTAACTTTTACATAATTAATACATATTGGTTTCTTTCGATTGATATATTATTTTGTGAAATGAGCAAGAGTTTTATTAATGTGTTAATCACTTTAAAAACAAATCAACATTGAGCAATTTATTGTGGATTTAGAAGTTTTTTCAATGAACACTTTTTTTAAACACTAGACTTACGTTGTAGCCTACCTTGGCAGAGAATGGCTTGACATCTCTGGGTTTGGAGAAGTATTTGTCCAGCTTGGTGTCGTAGCCAGGGATGAGATCGTTGACGTTCGGGTTGGGCATGGAGGGCATGGGTGGCACGGAGGGCACGGTGGGCATGGCGCGCACCCGGTACGTGCCGTACCGTTCGCCGTGCTCGGAGATGGTCGGCAGGTTGCCGTTCGGCGAGCTGCAACTGCTGCTCGAGCGTGAGTAAGCGTAATTGACGGACCCGTCCGCGGGATTCTTCGGCTTCTTCATAAACGCGTATCGTCTCGGACGTTCCTCTGTCGGTTTCAGGTCGTAGGTTTCAAATTTTTCAGTCACAAAATTTTCTTTCACTTCTGAAGTGGGCACGTAACGCAGTAACCTTGGCTCCTTTATTTTCTTTTCATATTTAACTGAATCTGTCTCGTTGTCCAGTTGAGCCAAGTTCAAAGAATGCTGTAGTTCATTCGCTGTCCTATTTATTTTGCGTTTGTTTTTACGATCGTGGGATCGTGAATGAACATGGTCGTCGACTATCTCTGACTCTGAGGACGGTCGGTCCCCGTAGATCACGTAATTCCCATTTACCATTTTCAACAATAGTTCAAATCACTGTTGGTTCAACTTATTTTGAGTGTTTCTCACTTCGTATAATCATTGTCCAATTCTACACTTCACTTGAAAATATTTTATTGTAAAATATGATAAATAACTCAACTACATATCACAGACGACTCTAGACTCTAGACTCTAGACGTATCTAGTGTTCACAATAAAATGATGTTAAACTGACGACGGCACTCAAATCACTGAGCTTGAATGAAGGCGCTTATTACTAATGCTGATTGTTTGTTTGTTATGTTTGGCGAAACAGTGGAATTCTTTAGCTGTAAAATATGTATCAATTAAACAGAATTTCAGATAATGGCCGGACGAAGTGTATTCTGTCACTAATTGTTTGTCAACTCAAACAAGTGAATCAATATCGTCTTTTCATCGATAAACATTTTGGTCATGATCTTTGTGATTGACTTCTTCCATGAGCCTGTGCCTACTGATAGCTGAAAGTATCACCAAATTCATTGCGAGAGCTGTATTTTATAAACTGTTCATTTAGCGCACACTTAAGTTACGTACGTAATGAGCTACTGCATTGAAACAAGCAATGAGAACATTCGCTATGTTGTAAACGGCAAGTAAGTACCAACAGATAACATTCGTAGCGTTATGTCGGCCATTATTGTTTGGGCGCAGTTCCCGCGCTTTTTGCCCCCTTTACGCGGGAACGTTCTCAGTAAAGCGCGTGCGCGACAATGGCGGCCGCGGGACACGCAACGAGAGTGAATTGCTGCGATTGTGCAACGAACGCCAGTACTTTATGCAACTGATGTGCCGTTAATGGTACAGATGCACTGATAACTCAGTTCATCTATTACTAGACTAGTATTTCCTGATGCATACCAGCGAAATAGTTGCTTCTCTTCTAATGAAGACGTTATGTAAAGTGAAATGGAGGCTAACTGCATTCGTGAACTTGTGAGGCATGTTGCTATAATCTACTGCGCAATCTACCTTCTTCGGGTTAGTCTGACCAACTGACGAGTATATGACATATGGCGGGATTCAAAACCTAACACAAATTTTTTTTTTGAATTTACGGTATGTAAGATAAGTATCATATCCTCTAGTCACATATACCTTCAGTTGACTGTACTAACTGTTTGCAAACCATGTAAAGTATACAAAAAAAATCCAACACACTATGATACAGCTCCCACACTCGAGTTACCAATTGCAATGGCGCAAAAAGATTAATTATACGCGAAAATATTTCTAGCGTTTGTGTACTTGTTGCTTGTTTATCCAACTTGGGAAGGAAAACGGAACGAAAGCGGATGACAGACTCAAAGATTACTAAACTACACAAACGATCCTTCGAAGCACGTTTCAATAAGTACCTGCAAATTGATTAAAGATTATGTCTAGATTGATATCCCAGTTAAACTATCCATCAGCAGTGAGAGGATACATATGCGTCTGCGCAATGATCAAGTAAATAAAATATTTATTGAAATGCAAATTCCATTACCACTTATATAATTATGGAAGACAAGACCCTACAATTCATATAATCGTTCGCATTGTAACATCAGTAATGACGAGCCTAGTCCTTGATCTATGTGTAGGCAGGCACTGGCAGGCGTTTCGTAAGGTATTATTACTATAATACAAACCCAACTTGAAGTTCGTCGGATCGTCTCATGATATTTTATCATTGTATCTGTGACCTAACCCTACAACAGTACACACCATTGAGAATTCCAATATCATAAAGTTCATTCCTTTGTTCGCATCTGAATGTTACTTTGAACTATAATTTGGTAACACGAGTTTGTGAAAAAAACTATGATTGGAATTTAGTTCGGGTACGAATTTTCCTAAATGTCGAGGTGAAGATCTTACTTATCTGATGAACTGTGAGGAATGGTGCATGGAAAAGAACAATTTGAATCTTTTGTAACAACAATCACAACAGCATAATATTAATAATTCATGCCCATGAATGTAAAAATAAAAAACAATAGAATTCCATTGAGTCTCAATGCCGCAGCGTTTTATTTTCTAAACGTACTGTTTAGGATTAACTCATCGAGGTGGCTGCGTTGAATCAGACGCAAGAGGCTTAGTAAGACGCGCCGCATTCATCATTCGATTCACCAACGATTTTTTTCTCAATTAACATTGTGATTGAATATAAAACAGCATCTCTGTATGAGTAGTAGAATGTTGAGCAACGTAGGCTCGGCTTTTGTAGTTTAAAGGCTTTTTAAATATTTATACGTTGCTTTAATACAGCAAAATAACTTTATACCTACCAATGCAAATCTTCAATTAAGGGGTACGTTTTATTGCACTGATAAAAAACATCTAATCTTTCACTTAAAAAACTAATGAGTGAGGTCTCATATCGAAAAATCAATAGCCTTTTTTCCCAACCTTATTAGGGTCGGCTTCTAGTCTAAGCTGAAGCAAATAAATACATGTTTTTTACATAGAACGACTGACTATCTGACCCCCCACAACCTAGTTACTGGGTGACACGATATCCCTTAATAAGACTGGTTGTCAGACTTTTGCGCGTCTGACTACCCCTAACGACTATCAAAGATCTACGAATGACAGCCGGCAACAATGATTTAACCGTAACGTGCTTTCCGAGGTACGGAGGGGCCTCAATACGTAATGGATGGAACCATCGCGAACCAACCCCTTAAATTTTAGTCACAAGTCCCTCAAATCAGTCAAGAAACAACTAAATGCGTTTAGATTCAAGCTGTTTCAATTTTGGGACTAGTTCTGCAGATTCAGAAACTGGTGCAAGACATTTCGTTTACGTGTCGCATTAGTGAGATTATAGTGGTCAACCACAACAGCGGACTAGATCTAATATGGGACCCATTTAGCTAGTCTCTGATGTAGTCATTTTCAAAGACGTGGTCATGTATTTTCCGAGTTTCTGTAGCGTACAATTTACCAAGTAAAATTGGTATAAACTAAGAAATCAATTTTACTAATTTTACTTACTATATTTGTGGTTTGGTCGTTTTTAGTGTTTCACTTTAGTTTGCTTATTTATTATCTGGGTTTTATGTGTCAAATATACTAGCGATTTACTCAACATTAAGTTAAGTAGTAAAAAGCTAAGGTTGTTAAGTGTGATAGCGCAATCTTTCAAACCTGTTATGTTTTGCACTTTGGCACACAATAAACCTTTTCAATCTAAGTAATCTGCAAATAAAAAAGTTAATCTTCGTTGAACTTTAATTTCAATTATTTTCGAGTGCATTCATTTCGAAATTATTTCGGAGTGGATCCACTACTTGCATCACTTGATAGTATTTTTCATTGGCAATTTTACATTATTTGGCATTATTACATTTTCCGTATCTACGAATGATTCTTAATTCATAGCACTACATTTATCTCATGTTTGATGAGAGAGTGCCGTATCTAGCAAAGGAAAACAAAAAGAAAATGTGCCAAAAACGACATACTACGAGTACATATTACAAAGCTTATTGCAAAACAAATACTAAATTGCGTAGTAAGTGACAGTAACGATAGGTTTATTGTCTTTTACGGGCTGATACGAAGAGTACGCTAGGCGTCAAATAGCCCATAATGCGTAGCGGTATTCGTACTGTAAAGTCGTCACAAGCGAGCGCGCACCGCGGCCGTGTGTGCTACGTCTAACAAAGCATAATCACTGTGAACACTGCGCCTAATTAGAAATTAAACCAGTGTGTCTTTACCGGAATTTATAGACATGTTAATTGACTTGGATGAATTTATAAACACCCGATTTCAATGCTACTTATACGTGGGTAATGTGGGTATATACATACATATGGCGCACGTGGTTCTGTAAATTAGCTGCGTCAGTCTAAATAAATAGTTCAATTTCAATATTTAATCGATCTTCCTCGCCCCAGTTAACATGAAAATGTTTCAGTAGATTTTAGTCCTACAAGGCCGTTACTACAAAACATAATTTTCTACGTAATAACATAAGTAAAGTCACAATCAAATTAAAGTAACTAAGGTCAATATAAGTTTGGTGTAAAAACCAATATCAATATAACCAATTAAGTATTGTCAATGAAGAACCGTCATGGGTATGGCACACTATACCATACTTACGTCACGCAATGTTGGTGCCAATGTTTGTCACACAAGGGGTTGGTGTATCATTAGCGTGCACAGATTGATATTCACAGAGTTATTAGAGCATTGAACTGTGACACGTTCAATTAGCATTCTGCTTGACCGTTAGCGATAATACGTACTTATAGTACGTACTGGCTGTAGCGTTTCAGGAGAAATCGACGCCCGGTCAACGACTCTAAGCAAATATTAATAGTTCGACGTAAACTAGGGAAATCGAATGCGGTTTGATTTATAGAGCTGTTGTTTATAAACAGTAGGAATGCTTATTTATAAACAAGTATTCTATTACTGTTATGTTTTATTGAGAGTTATCTATTGCAAATGTATAAAATGTACATGAAATTATGACATACATGTAATAATATGTGTGTCATCTCATACAACGAAACGATGACATTCCAGACGCCCGCCCTAAACGCGCCCGCCCATCGTAGTTGCAAGAAGGCTGTCATAATGAAAGCTAACATATAGCTATATGTCTGACAATCAATCTTACCAAGGGGTATCGTACCCAGTAACTGGGTTGTGGAGGTCAGATAGGCAGTCGCTCCTTGTAAAATAACTGTTGTAAATACTGGTATTCAGCTGCATCCAGTTAGTCTGGAAGCCAACCCCAACATAAATGATGATATAGGTATATGTCACACAGTAATCACATTTATTCGATTGAAGTACATATTCTACAGCAAAGGTCATTAAGTACGTAAACCCAATCGAAAATTCCACTGATGCTCAGCATTCAAGCACATAAGAATGTAAAAACAAACAACCAGCATTCTATAATATCTGGTTACCCAACACAGTGATAACCACAACACTTGGAAAACAAAACAACATACACTTTTTTGTTTGTTATGAAACGCGCTGCAAGTACACTTGGTACCTAGGTACTACTGTTGAACCGATTGCTCGCCGTATTCGTGAGTAAAGCGTGAAGTATTGGCATGTGCAGTTGACAGTGCAAGGCTGCGCGTGCGACTGAGCCGCTCCACCAGATGAGCCTCACCACCGTTGCACCACCTCGCATTGTCAACACAACCGTGGAAACCCGCTAACTACACTTTTACGCAATGTATTATACACAGAAGATACTAGATAATTTTGTACGTGATTATTATTGCTCAGTGCATGAATTAATTGGTAACACAACAATAGTTTTGGTCTGAATGCTTGAGTATGAAGAAAATAAGGTGGGAACTGGAGGCGGTTAGAGTAGATGTGTCTGGTGAGCACTGCACTAACTGAGAACTCTTGTGCAATACTTTGAGTGATGTTAAGGGTTCATTTCGCCATTTGCTCGTAATGAGCAGCCAGTATGGGGACCTTACAAGTTATAAACTCCGACATTTCCGAGACAAAGGCGTGGAAACTTAAAACCTGACAGCAGTGGTGGCCTTCCGAATCAGCCGCGACTTACGAGTTGTAAGTCGTAGGTTCAAACCCAGACAGACGCTTTATTTGGTGTATATTATTTCATTACCACTGCTCTCAAAACGGTGAAGGGTACCATCGTGAGGAAACCGGCATGTCCTAAAACCAAAAAAAATTAAGACATGTGACATCTACCAACCCGCACTGGGCCCGCCCCGCCCACCCGGATAGTGACCCACTCCCTCTCTCAGAGAAGAGGAGTGTGTTCCAGCAGTGGAAAATTTATAGGCTAATTATATAAGTATGTTATGTCATAAGTAGCCCTATAAAGGAAATGTGATACGCAGTTCTCAGTAGAGACTGAGGGTTGAATTTTCAATCTTGAAGTAACGCCATTAAGGCCACTTTCCGAATTAGAAAAATAGCGCTGTGAGCGCTCACATCAATAATTTGGTCATTTTTGTCATCAATACGGAACGCTCGTGAACGCACTAACAGTGCTCACTCAATGTTAAAACCTATTTACACCATATAAAACTTGTATAGACCACAAATTTCATCTTCTTATTTGATTAGGTGGCGATTCTAGCCAGAAGCACTATTTATAAGTTAGCTAAAACTATGATACGAATCAGAACATAACAGCACAAGTGTCATTTTTGACAGCGCTCACGGTGATATTAGAATAACGCATGGTCGGCGTTATAGCAAGATGGCGCATGTCATGACGTCATCTATGACGATTCACGGGACATCGTTATCGCGCTCACGCCAATTCGGAACGGGTGTGAGCACGCTCAAATCGATATTATCGTATCTCGGAACGTAGCCTAACATTAACTGGAAAACTGATCTAGTCAATCAGATAAGTAATCAATCATTATTTTCCTAACTAATCTCAAGCCAGCTGTTATGAATGGTTTGCCAAAGTAACAACACACTCACATAAACTCAGGCTTACAGGGTCAGAAAAATAATCCAGCAAAATGACATTCAGTTAACTATTCATAATAATTAATATTTTCAGAAATACAGAACATAACGCTACATTATGTTACAACAATAATTACAAGCAAAAACTGTTCTAAACAATTCAAAAGACGCCAATTCTCAGAAGATATGTGCCAGTTCCCATGCAGGGGAGCGAGCGAGTGTCCATTGCACACCGGCTTCCGCTCGAACAATCCATGAAAGAGCATTTCATTCGGCAAAAACATGGCGTTTATTCACAAAGGAGAATTTATACCACATCGCTTTATATATTACTGCCACTTTGCATTGTTTTTGTGTTCTGGTAACATTGTTGAATACCAAGTAATAAGCTTCGTTACGCAGTTCCCGCGGACGTTCTCAAATTGGCAAACAATAACAAAAACAAATGACATATATCATCACATGTTAACAAGATGAGATTTACAGTTTTCCATTCATCTATACATAGCTTTTTTAAATCGTTTTAATACTTTAAAAGGGTCATTGTACTCATCATTATAAACAACGTTTACTATGAGATCAATACTGAAATCGTGAAATAAAAATGAGCTGATCCATACATTTATGTTCGCACATCTCAACGCAATGTATGGATCAGCTCATTTTTATTTCACGATTTCAGGGTTCATCCCATAGTAAAAGGACTAAAACAATAAAAAATAGACATGTATAAAATACATGCTTGGTTTGCTAGTGCAGTGAATATCACAGAAGTCGCCACTGGGACTGACGGGTGGCGGTATAATGGTTAAAATTATCTTTCAATTCAATGCAATCTCAGCTCATCACTCATTATCAACATTCTCTTGACTTTACCCAAATGTATTTAGGGTCGGCGCAACATGTTTTTTCTTCCAAACAATATCTGAAAGAAAGAAAGAAGAAAGAAAAGAAAGAAAAATGAATTTATTTGTCACAGAAACACGTGCATATAAAAAACAATTACATAACATTAAAAAAAAAAACATGATAACAACATAGATATTTATACATCGGCTTAGAGAACATAAATAGTCGGCAACTGCACGCCGTGACTGTGACAAGAAGGCTTCCACTCAGCATGATGCTGTGCTATGGGACCCACAGCACAGCGCTGATTTTCAGTGGTTACCCGAAACCGACGTACGAAAATCAAGCCAGGTTTTTCCATCTGGTATTACCACGGTTTTATTTGATGATATCAAACGATATTGGAAGGGTTTTTTAAAACCCTCTCTACATGTTCGGAAGTTATGAGAATTTTCAGTACATTGATAACAGAAACCGAAGTTTTCAAATTGAAATAAACACATCACTTGGAAGAGATTTATCGTGATATTGGCTAGTAACGTGGAAAGTAATTGACCTACGTAGTGCGGTGACACGTTTGTAATGATTTGAATTAAGGAACATATGAAACCGAAAATTTGTTATCAATTCTTAGAGTATTTTATTTTGAGCTGAAACTATGTATAGTGAACATAGAACATAGAACACCGTGAAATTTTATTGATTGTTTTCCCGAGACAAAACAACTTGCCATAAGGAGTACTTTCGAAGCATAGAGTAAAAGTAAAAAATAAAAATATTTTTGGTTTTAAAATAAGTAAAAAAAATTCATCAACTCGATAAAACTAGTGTTTTATCGAGTTGTTACTCGATAGTTACACTAGAGGTAACTTGTAGGTACTACTCGAATCGCACGCACCTCCGACAAAGGAAACATTTATGCATCGCTTCGTCGTGGTGATTTTTCACAATGGTTAATCTGCCATTTTTTGTTTCTAATATTTTATTTGTTTATAAAACGATTGTATTACCAAGACAAAACCATTTCGCTGCGGGTAAACAACCATTAAAATATCACGGTGTATAAATACATGAATTGCTCGTTTAAAGGTATTAGATATAGTCGTCATCTCAGTAGTACCCTTTCTAGGAATATCATCTCTCACACTCCATACAAAGTTTCCTTCTATTTGAAATACCTTTTATAATTATAATGTTGTAATGTTGTGAAGTGGAAACGCGTATACGTTAATAGTCGCACGCGCAGACGCGGCGCGCGCGCTCTATAACAGATGAATAAAACAATACTTGTGCAACCATACACACAGACAAAAAGCAAAAAAATCTCAATAATGTATCAATTTAGTTTCTTTTTTATATGTACATTTAAATAATTAAACATAAAATATGCGTTCTTTATATTTATTTGACGGGAGTTTTCTGTTTTAAATGTTACTTGCTTCATCCCAAATTTAGCAGGTAAAATTAAATTAATAAACCACAAATTCATAAGTTACATCTTAATAAGTAAGCGTACATATTATGTATTTTATTGCAAATCCTTTTCAAAATATATAAATAGAAAAAAAACACAATGCTTAATTAAACTCAATGGTATAACATTTAACAGCCAAAAACTATTCAGAAAACGTAAGGCGCAGGCGCAGCACAGGTTTTCATAATTGTTAGCAAATGGCACATAATTTCCAATACATACGGACATACATCAATCACTACAGTACATACTACAATACTGTGTTATTTGACGCGTGCTTTCAACAAGCATTTAAGTTGCACGCATGCGCTATGGAGTGTTCTTTTGGAAGTTACTGCACTCGTCGTGTGGCCGAACAAAAGACATCAACGCGTTGCGTCATCTTCTGGGTTTACGTACTTAGTACGGTTTTAGTACGGTTGCTACGACAAGTATTTTACTTTTATAGTTTGTAACCTATTTTGTTATTCAGTTAAGAATATTGTTATTTTGTGGTCGGTATGTAGACTTATCCAACCTAATTTAGTATCTTCTGCGGCTGTCGTTGAAAACTAGCGCTGTGGCTCTGTCTCGCATTGAGTCGCAGCAGGTAGCGGCATTATGCTGAACGATGGCCATTTTGCGTAGATGTAACGCAAAACCCCATCAATATTTTTTCTTTGCGCCATGTTTTTACCGCAAATATACGGATTTTGTTTATTTTTCTTTGGTAATACTGCAACGAGCTATTGGCCACCGAATGAAGGGAACACAACAACGGAAAATACGCGACTGAATGTTTCGCGTGCTTGTGCCGAACCTATTATTTGCATTGAAAACATAAATTACATAGCGTATGCCGTAATATCGGCTAGTGTGTCGCTCTAATGAAATTGGAGGATTTGACTGGAATCTAGGATCTACTCCAAAGTTAAGAAAAGTGCTTCTGTTAGGAATTATTGCCCAATAATAGGCAATAAATAGGCTTAGCCCTTCTACACAGTACTTTAAACCGTAGGCAGTAAACTCTATACTTTGTGCAATACAATATGACCTGTATTTATTTCATACCTAAGTTTATAATCCTTACAAAACGTAATGCAATCAGTTTGAAAGAAAATATACTTCTTACTGCTAAAACTATTGTCTATATGTCTCACACAAAACCGTGAATAATGCTATCTGATCTGAAGCAATTAATTGCTATTTTAATTGTGTTTTACAGTTTTGACATGTCTAGGTATTTTCTAAATGAAGAAGTATTTTTGTATGTAACTATGGTTGCAATAAAAGTTGAATAAATTATCTGAAGATTAATTAATGGTTATGTTATATCTGAATATCCATGTCATTTTAAATTAAGGTTGAGTTGATATTGGTTGCAGTAATAAATATTCGTGAATAATAGAACGAATTACAACTTCTTGTTGAGTAGTATTATTCATGACTATTTTTAAAATTGATTTACTAATTTCACGCTTTAGTTTGATTAATACGATAAGAAAAAGAATTCTTAGTATCTATTTTTGTCAATTTTACTATTAGTTTTTAATGTAATTTACTTAATAATAGTAACAAAAACAAGAAATACTAGGTGATGTTGTTATTTAACCAATTTACCAGAATTTATTAATGCTCAGTAATTTAATATCCACGCAACAGTAGCGCTTACTGTACGCCACGTATTCTACCGGTTCCTACAGAAAAACCAGCTTCAATACATCACCGCGTATGTTGATGAACTGTACGGAAACCGAACAGAACTATCCACCATCCTTTGGTAAAATAACGCGATGTATATGACATTCACTATTAACCACTTTCCACCCGCGCCTTCGTACTCATACATCCCAGTCTGTTACTGTTATATTTCGGTAGGGGATCAGATTCAAAGGAACAGATAGTATGTCGACATAATTATTCATACATTTCAGCTCAATCGGAAACCGGGAAGTGGGCCAAATTTAACTTGTAAGATTTGATTACAGCGGACACCGGGACAGACGAAGCTAAAAATAAAAGCTTGTAAAATCTGCAAAGAGTTTGACAGACTAGCGACTCAGGAGTGGAGAATCTAAAAACAAAAACTTGTATCCTCAAAAAAAAAATATTCCTAATGTTTAAACCCAGAGGCTTAGGTCGTGCATTATGTTTTAGTTACCCGTTGTTTAGTAATAAAATGTAGGTAAACCCTCGATTAGATGGGGTTTTGGGAAATCCCGTTTTAGTGCAAATGCAGAGGTCTGCAGCACCCTTTTTAATCTTTGTTTTTACAAATATATGCAATCCTTTTCATATGTCACCAAACGAGAAACCTACGAAACTTTGTTTGGCAATTTAGGTAAGTACAGTTTTGCATGAAAGACCCTCATTACTTAATGGATAATAGTGCTCCCCAAATGTGTTTGCTGCTGGTCAATCAGTTAAAACTTTCAAAATATAAATAAAAGAAGATAGATACACCATCCAATAAATACATATACCAATATTATGACATCGAACCACCAAATCACAAAATAATTTGTTTTCCTATTTAATTATAATGAAAACAGATAAATAAGCGGAACAGTCGGCGGTCGTTACGTAAACTAAAATAAAAATAATTGATTGGAAGATTCTAATGATGAGGTATAAATGTGTGAATTAACTTAGTATTACGTTCGGGGGCTATTAATCTTGTCTCCTTCATATATCACTGGCTAGAGACAAGAGACAAGGGACCGGTTACACCCGCGCGTTGCTTAAGATAAAAAGCTGGTTCACATGAACTGTGGCTTGTCTTGATTCAGTGGTTGGTAGCTTGATTTGACTAACCAGTGACGAAGTTCGACAAAATTGGAGAAGGAGAGAGGAAATGGCAACCATGCTATCGCCATTTATTAAACGGTTTTATTACGCTTGCCCCGTTTGTTGTTGTTGTTTTTTGTTTGGGTCAAATTTAGTACTTCAAAATTTACCCCCTTCCTGTTGATAGATTGATCTAATATTTGGTACACACCTTTAGTCTTGATAACAATACAATTTCTTTTTAAAAATATATAGAATGAAAAATATTAAGTGACGAAATGGACGAAATAAAAACTAAAAGCTAAAAAATTAAATCGTGGAGCGTAGCCTAACCTGAATAAATATGTTTCACGGGCCCCATGATTTTATTTTACCGAATTCTTTTTTAGCTTTTAGTTAAAACCGTTAAACTTAAAAAGATTTTTTTTACTTGTTTTAGTTTTTATTTCGTCTATTTCGTCACTTAATATTTTTAAAGACGTTCACTGCTGGACATACGACTCCCCCAAAAGGGGGTTTTGCCATAATCGCCACGCTTGGCAGATGGGTTGGCGATCGTAGTATGGTGGTAAAATGCATAGAGAACGATATATAAATCTGGATGTAGTTAATTAGCCTTGTGTTCTTGTTCTAGGTGTGTTATAGGGTTAAATACACACATACATAAACTCACGCCTTTTTCTCATGGGGTAGGCAAAAACTATAGAACGCCACCCCTACGATCCTTGCCGACTCCTTTTGCCTAGATAACGTTCTATACACACACGCCATTAGCGAGTATTACGCACGTGACCTTTTTGAAGAACATCATAAATATGAAATTGGCCCTGTATATGGAACACGGGACGGCTATCAACTTTATTTTGGATGATCTGATTTTGATTCTAGACCCCCCCAGCGTAGAAATTTTTCGTCGGTTATACAAAAATAAATTCAGCTGTATCATATATTTTGACCGCGTAGGTAATGCACTTTTCTATGAAGCGGCAGTTTTTTTTTGTATAACCGACGAAAAGTTTCTACGCTAGGGGGTCTAGAATGATGTACTGAATACATGGTTACAGTTTGCGCACTGGATATAAACTTATTCTTTAGAACTGATAGCTAGACATAAAGTACTCGTCATCTGTATGAATTTTACTTGTGTATTACACAACAAACCAAAGGTATAATTTTAGATTTGAGGAAAATTGCAACTCGCTTGCTCTGTGAGTTGGCCTTTATCTTCAAAGTTGGCGCCAACTTTCAGTCGGTCATTATGATCAACTTCCACTAGCACTTAGCACTATCACACGCGATCATATCTTTTACCAAAACGTTTAAAAATAAACTCTCCATCGTAAACGCTGTCTGTGTTCACACTTCGATGTATAATTTCATGATTATTGATCTTAAATGGCGTCGCGAAAAGTATCAAACCAGAGCACTTAAAATAATGATGTGATTTTAATTGTTATGATATTTAAAGCAGCTTTTACTTTGAGTTTTATTTTCGTGCCAAACAAATATGGCTCTATCTGTAGAAGCAAGAATTTTGTATTATAAACTTAGAACTCTTAACTAAAATGTGACTTCTATCATAAATATTTACCAAGAGAATAAAATTAATGATCGAGATAATACCTATCATCATCTCGGTAAATTGAATGCAAATATGACATTTTAACATTAAAGTTCAAATTATTGTCTACTTATACCTGTGGGTATATTAGTTCATATGTCATTATGTGGCAACGTTTTATGTATCGCAATCAAACGATGACACGGAATAGAAAATCTAGAGAGCATAAAATAGGCGACAATGTCAAAAGTCAAATATTCATTACCGTACCGGACTAGAATGTTGTTGTTACGAAATTTATGTAATCGGAAGCTGCGCGGGAGTTCGCCGGAGGTTTTCACTACAAACACGCGATTATTAAATTACTACGACTCAAAATGTCATGTTAATCATTTTGTTTTTTTTTTAGTCATCACCTGTGATTATGATTGCGTGGTACTTATGCCTATTTAGGTATATGCTTAGCGAGCGGAAGCATTGTTGTTTTGTTTATCAAATTAAGTATGTATTAAATTAAGTATGTATATCAAATTATTATTTAACCTTTTATTTACCTTTGACTAGAGACAGGCGTAGGCGTTGTCTGCAATTCGGCTCTAAAACTACCTTATTATGAAGCTAAATGCCTTAGACATTTGTCATAAGGTGTGAACTATGGTTCCTGTATACAAACATGTCAATATCGTGGTAAATAATTATAGCATATAATAATATGCTATAATTAATAAGAGACATTCTTTAATGCGGAAAACCATGAATAACTATTGTCACGATGTCATAACCATAAACGATGCACGGATAAATACAATATATTCTATAAAAATTAAGAATAATTTTTAAATAACTGGTCAACCATGAAGAGTTATGTTCTTTTACAATAGTTAAGTGTCAGATGCATAGTTTATTTTATAAAATAAAAATGACGTAAACAGTTTTTATTCTTGTTACAGTTCTAGGTATCAAAGAGTTAAGACAGATTTTAATTATTTCTATGAAAAGCTGTCTTATCTCTATTTTCTCTTTTCGTTTTTGTGCAAACAACACCGAAGACCACCAACGTATAGATCCACGTAATGAGAAAAACAACGCACTTAATACGTAAACAAAATACTTTTGTACTTTGAACAATTTGTTATCAGAGCAACCGAGATCACACGTCACCAGCGCAAATAAATAACAAAATATTACCTAAGGTCACTTACTTCGCAGTGAGGACGACGTAACCATAAAATTTTTGATGAATGACTTACAACTTTTACATCATGACTTTGACTTTGAAACCTAATTTATTTAAGCTGCGCCCGCGCCGAACCGCTTTAGAGACATCAGACATCAATTACGATTATCGATAACTGAATAAATGGGGGTTTAATCGCTCAATCTCGATTGTTCGTCGACAGTCACGAGTTCTAATAACCTGTATCATGGTAAGTAGGTACCTTACGACAATAGCACCCGATCATCCTGTGACCTTTGTCTGGCATTTGTGCTACACACGAATTCTTTAGTTAAGCTTGAACTTTGTGTACCTGACGAAAATACGAACGCTGTCCGCATTGTTGGCAAGTCAATTCCTGACATACGATATCGATGAATATCTAAATTATCGGGTTTATATTACCTACGTTAATGGCATGAAATAAGTCAGTCCTCAAGTGTTTAAATCTTTGCAACATTTACGTACACAAAACGGTTTAATGCAAGCTGGTTCGTGAAGTAATACAAAGTATTTTCATAATTAAAACTTTTACCATAATAACTTCCTGTAACCTGAAAGTGAAATTGAAATTAAAGTCACTCCAAGTCTCATCGGCAGAAACTATTTGATTCGACCACGACTTACCGCAATGATGAAGTTAAGTAATTACTACAAAGTAAGTATAGACTTCAATACATCGAGGTTTTTTGTAATTACCTAACAGAAGAATACAGTGACTTAAAACTATTTTTTAGTGTCCTTTATTCAAGGTGTTTCGCGGTTATTTAATAGTTGATTTTAAAATTATATGCCTGATTGATCTTGTGGCATGAAGTTGATAGGAGCGAGTCATGAGGTCATAGGCAGTTCCTTTAGAACTTTAGACAGTCATCGCAGTTTGCTGTTATTATTGGAAACAGGATGATGCATCCAAACTCTTCCATCTAGCACAAGTAGGATTATAGGTAGGATAATAGACTTCAGGGTCCACGAGACGACATTACCTACATAATACAAATGATAAATCTTCCCACTAATTATCTCGAAACTGCTACTTTGTCGCAATCATTATTATTCATACCACAACATTGCTATCAGTTTTACCATTCCGTTGGCGGTTAATGTCAATTACAAAATCCTACATTGACATTAAATTAAGTATTGCATCCATTCAAACGTGAGGCGAACAAAAAGATGATACGAAATCCTCGAAGACGTTGCAAACCAATTCGAAAAAAGCATCAAAGCGTTCGTGTTCTTTTTATTTACTTTTTGTTAACAATTGAAATCAAACGTTTGATTTCTACACAGTCACGCTACGGTCGCTGCACTAACTAAACTTATTTCTTGGTCAATTTATCTTTAACAGGCAGGAACGAGAATTTTCCTCGATTTATAACGTTGACTGATAAATATTTTTCGTTTTATTTTGCAGGTTTTTAGGATTTTGTTTTAGCAAATTCTGCTGTAAGTTTTGTAGATCGATGCAATTTCCTTTCGCGAGTGTTTGATACTTTTCGTGGTTTTCTGTTTTATGAAAAATCACTGCGCAATTAAAAGCTTACCATTATAAGCATACGGCAGCTGCTAATAACGGGTGCTCCAACCTAGCACTCTGTTTTTTATCTTCGGTCACGACATATAGATCCCATTTGCATGAATGGAATGGACAAAGAGTCGTGATTTACAAGATAAACGAGAGCAAAGCATCATAGCACGGGAGGTCAACTTGTTATAACATCCGGCTAGCACCGACACAGGCAATATTACCAGGGCGATATGCATTAATAACAGGCATTTATGAACCCTATATTAACAGCCGGTATTAATTCTGACAACTGCAAGGCTTACGTCACCGTCACAAAATCACCGAGACTTATTTGACCTACGAAGAAGGCTAAACTGACATATTTCACGAAAGCATTGATTTTATTATCTGTCTTATATAAAAGCGTTTAATGTATACACTCATGCGACCTCAAATAATTCCTCGACGAGGTAATAGTCGGATTAATACAAACATCGTTAGCATACAAGATAGAAATCCTTTACCCACTTACAGTAAACTTTAATTGCTGACAATAGACGTAAAGTAATATAAGTTATCCGTAATAATATGCAATGTCAATATCCTTCAAGTATAATATATAACTCTTTCATATTCCTACATAATAGCTTATACAATTATTTCAAGGTGCGTTGATTGTGGGATGCACAAAAAGAGGCGACACGGATCATAACATTATCTCATACAATTTTTGCAACTACACAGTACATCGTATTATTGACGCTGGCATTCGAGGGTCCGACAATCAGAGGATCAACCTTCACATGCCCATAACTGCCAATATTTTAGATGACAGTATAATAGTTGGCACTGGCTGCTATATGCATGATGCCACGCGACAGCTATTGTTGCAATCTCCATAATATAAATAATACTTACATAAATATTACAAAACAATCCTTAGACACATAACAAGGAATTGTCTTGTCTTGATATAAAATAAGGACTGATTGTTGTCGAAAAGGAGCTTCGGTAATTTGAAGTTAATTGTTTAAAAGTATGGAATTACATAGAATTGCAAAATCTAATAAAATAATCATCGTCAAAACAAATGAGTAATTATAATTACGCTGTGTGTAGTCTTGCTATTAAATAATAATAGGACACTTATAATATTATAGTAATTGGCAGATACTAATGAACGGTTTATTTAACGGCCTGGCTTACATGGGAATCTCCTTGAAGCAGTCACTTAAAACATCTCTGAGGTAGGTTTGTACTGTAGAGGATATTTACTTCCTGTAAAACCTCACGCACATACTGGCAGCCGATGTTTAGGCTGTGTCTATGTTTGAGCAGTTAGGATATTCCAAAACAAGAACGTCAAAAAAAGTCAAAGTCAAAGCATTTATTTCAAATAGGCACATATAAGGCACTTTTGAACGTCAACATTTACATTAAAATAGAATTGATTCTAGTCGCCCCTTCCAAAATGTAGTTTCGTATGGAGAAGAATGGGCAAGTAACTCCACCGTTACTCTTTTAAAATGATATAACTACAATATTTAACATACATTCATTGTATAATTATGTGTGAAAACGATGCATCCAGAACAAAATTACTGTACCAAAATAGGTAAAAATAATGAAATTGAAGCAATTACAGATACATTAATTTTATAATAGATACATGGTGCCCACACATTTACTAACATTTTAAAAGTAAATATACAATTTTCCTAGAATATTAACAAGTATGTAATCAGCCAGTGTGTGAGTTAAAGTAATCACTGAGTGTAATCAATGTCATAGATATAATTAATTACATAATTCAATTAGCAACCAGTTTGATTTTGTCTAGACTCTAGATTGTCCTATGGAGCAGGACCAGCATGTTTCCAAGCATTCTTATCTTGGATATAATCCTCTAATTTGTAATATGCTTGTTGTCAAATAATTTTAGATAGGTGGTGTCCGGTGAGCTTTCATTCTATTGACAGGCGCGTCTTTGTAAGCATCTGATTTTCTTCAGAACTCTTGAAATAAACGTGGAGTCCCACAGTTTAAGCGCCCCGTAATCTTTTAATTTATACCCTTACACACCCGGTACCTGGAGGCTCGTCTGAGCCTCCACAGTACAAACGGCTACACATCAAGCTATACATTTCCAGTTTACGCTGATCTCGCACTGTACGGAAATCCTACACAATGCGAGATCAGCTTACACTGGAAATGTATAGCTTGATATGTAACCGTGTGTACTAGCCAATCCTTCTCACATAACATTTTGCTTACGATGCTAAAGATTGTGTTAGCAGACCTCTTAGTTCTACTTAGTACCCAAGAATATTTGAGCATCCCTGAAAAATACACATAGTAACATTGAATAAAAAAACGCGCTGAAAAAAAATCTGAAATCATCTTCATCAGCCTAGCCTTTTCCCAACTATGTTGGGTCGGCTTCCAGACTTACCGGATACGGCTTAATACCAGTTTTTTACATGGAGTGACTGCCTATTTGACCTCCAAAACCCAGTTACTGGGTAATACGATACCTCTTAGTAAGACTGGTTGTCAGACTTTTGAGCTTCTGTCGACCCGTAACGACTATCAAGGATCCACGCATGACATTCGGGACCAATAGCGTAACGGGCTTTCTGAGGCACGGAGGGGTAAAGATGAGGGGATGGGGGGATGTAAAAATGGTCACTCATCTACGGACCAACCGCGGCAAGTATGACCTAACCTGATCGACCGATCCGTTTGGCTGTTATTACTTACCCACAAATCCCAAAAAAAAAAACTCTCCATAAAATGTGCTCTCCCAAAAGACGCGCCAAAGCAAATAAAACCTTAATATAACGCGTGAAGCACAAACAGTAGTAAGAAACGTACTTTATCAGTAACGTAAGATCAAACCGAACAACTTAAGTTAAACGTTTATACATGTATTTTATTCCCTTACACCGTGTTACACAATCAATTAAAATAACTTCGTTGACGTTTTCACGTGCCTGCGCTGTTTGCGGCATCTCTGTGACGTTGCGCAAATGTTCAGGCCATGACACAGGTGATCCACCACGCGACTATATCAACAACCAAAAAAGATGTTGTTTAAACATGACATTTGCAACAGCAATTGTCAATAAGTCGCATAAACAACAGCATAAAAGCTTCTGGACATAACTTATTTTACTTAATATTCAT
Organism: Polymixis lichenea; assembly: GCA_949091785.1. Taxonomy (NCBI): domain Eukaryota; kingdom Metazoa; phylum Arthropoda; class Insecta; order Lepidoptera; family Noctuidae; genus Polymixis; species Polymixis lichenea. Next base: position 8,751,530 of record OX420932.1, on the reverse strand, counting down.
GGCATTGGTTTTAATTGTTGACAGCCGCGCCCGTTTCGATATTTCGATAACCTTAATGTGAATAAACCAATAAGTTCCTACATTTCATATAGCTGAAGGTAGTTCGACAACCTCTCAGTCAGTTGCATATAGGGTTGAAGAAGTCGCGACAGTTTCAAAGTGTCGTGGCACGAGACTTTTCAGAATAAAATTAGAATCGAGATGTATAAATAAATTAATTGGTGTCTTTTGTTATAATACCATTCATTTCTTTTTACTGACACATTTGATTGTACTACAGAGGTTAAATTTCACTGCATTCTACAAATAAAACTTTAGACGCAATTGTGTAAACTTGTAAAACAAAATAACAAACTATTCGCACTGATCGAAGTGTGTTGTTTCTTCAGATATTGTGAAACCACAACAATACGCATTCACATGTAAATTGCCAGTAACGCAGCGTGAGTTATGTGCACTGTGACACCTCTAGAATGCTTGCAGTGGGTAACATACTAGAAATTCTGCATCATTAATAACTAACTATGAGACACAAGACATCTCGTACACGAAGACATTAATCCATGCGCGTGGTCACGCATGAATACCGTCGTTATTAATTTATCGTGTGTGCATATTCCATAAAATACAGTATATTCTACGAACACTCAACAATTATCGTCCACCGCACACGAGCCGACGTGACCCACAGGTCAGAGGGTGCACCTTATTAGAATCCCTATTCAATGCCCATTGAAACAGTTCAATTGGATGAATGTTAAAAGCTTAATTTTATTTGTGTTGATTCTTTTGTCTGCTATTATACAATCCAAACAAGTCGAAATCCTTGAGTATGTGCCATGTCACCGGCTTGTTACGAGTAGCTTCATGTTCTGTCTGATGTTGAGTACTGCAGGCAGTTAGATGTTTGGATAGCTCTTTATGAACGCTGTAAAAGCACTTGGCCCAGATTTGAACGTAGCATTTGAATAATATATCAGTGAGCTTAACAAAAATACTTAGGAACTAAATATCTGTATCCTAATTGTGGTATTGCATGCAGTCATGCAATATCGTAATTTGGCTACTCTGAGTTCCTCTCTATTAACGATGCCCAGTTACTAAACATAATAAAGTATGTAATAGTCATTACATAATGCAACACAACAAACAGTTCGACCTACTTTAAACAACGCATCTTTGTTCATCGAGAAACTTTCGCTGCAATGGATAAGACACAAATAGATCAAAAGGAACAGTGCAGGTTAAATAATATTGACACACTTTACAAACCACCTGAGTAAATTATTCTGGTAATGATAAATGTAAGTAATAAGTTAATAACACGCATGTTAATCTTTGCGACACAGATTTGGGGTACTAGATTGGATTGAATTAAATTACACGGTAACTTTGGAACGGAAACGGAAAACTTAATGTAGGCATAGGTATAACTCCTAGAGTCCAAGACCAAACCCTATTCCGTATAAACTCGAGTTATCTATTTTAACCATCAAATATGACGGCTTAATTTTGATTGTGAACACATTTAACTTACTGCTGGTCTATGTAGACCAAACTGTAGTTCAATTGAGCAATGTAGTTCATAGTTATGAATTATTGTGTAGCTCAATGAAGTAGCTATAGTTCGACTTTTAATTGTTTTCAATAACTTGACAGTTCAAAGAAAAAAAATGATACCATACTAAAACAACAAAACAATAATCCTCTACATCGCTGTCATCCGGAAACGTACGTACATCTTGGAGAAATATTCTGTTACTAGCTTTAGCTCGCGGCTTCGCCAGCATGCAGGTGGAAAATAGTCCCAAGGCAACGTACTATCGGGATAAAAATTTGATTCAATTCCGTTCGGCGATGCGTGATTGAATAACAAACATCCAAACATACTAACTTTCACATGTATAACATTAGGATAGGAAGTAGGATAATTTTATAACCTGTAAAATTTTAAACATCTCAAAATTAAGAAAACCGTACCTTTGCTTTTTGTTTTTCGCATATTTCTCTTAACGAAGCATCCATTATAGTTGGTAGGAAGTTAAATTAACGCGGTAATTGCGTAGTTAGTCGTGCAGGTATGCTAGTACTCTTAATAGTTGATATTCTTAATGGCCCAGTGGTGTCTCGTCGTGCAATTGCTAATGCGTGAGTTCTTCGATTGAACACGTTTACGAACGTATCGTAGTGAACTTTTTGCCAATTTGCGTCGCTAACATGAGTTCAGAGGTCAACAGTTCACTGACAGATGTGTAATTAGGTACATCGCTCGTTTAAAACGTGTGCAGGACTTAGAAATACTTCAATATTTTATACACCTGAGATCAGACGATAGATAAACCTAGTACATCAGACATTAGCATAGATCGAAATAGAAGAACTGGTCGTGCTCTTGATTATTTATGTAGTTAACTGGTTATGCAAAGCTGGGTAGGCCAGCAACTTCAGGGTAAATAAGAAAGATTAATAGAATCTACATATAATTATAGAGAATGAGTTACTTAATCACAGTCTTCGGGTGTTGAAAAGGACACTGGAATATAATAGTATCATATGAAGGGTTTTATATAAGACAACATTGGGATATGTAAATTATTTTACAATGGGTCAGCGTCTGTTTACGGAGAGTCGGGGACACATGGCGCCGGCGCGAGCGCAACTGTTTATAAAATTATAAAGAAAGGTCGAATTATTATTAACATATTTTATAAGCGGTCAAGCGCCCCATGCCGTCACCGATTTAGAGCCTATTTTCTAACAAACGCCTACTGTTATGGCAAATTAAAAAATAACTGTATGTAGCTGACATTATAAGGAATCAAAATATGTGAAAACTAAATTATAACTCTTATCGTATAAAACAGAGTTGAAATATATACAAAAACTTAGCGAAAAACCGGCACACCTCGGCAAAATTTTTGCTTGTCGACTTTAACTCATTTAAAAACATCGTAACAGACTTTGGATGCTTAGAATTTGTAGATATTCTGAAAGAATGAATCTTCAGGATTATTTCAAGTCGCCCTAACGTTTAACGCTAAAAATTTTTGGGCGGCCATAGTCGCCCGGACGTTCCAGTGGATACGAACTTGATTCGAAACACTTCTCATATATAACAATAATTTTCGCGATGGAAAAGCCTTAAAGCACGAGCATGTTATCCCAAAGCTATTACCTACATGTAAGGGCCATGTTTCATAACCGAGTGTCAAATTAAAGACTAAGTTAGAACTATTGTACTAATTCATATTATACAACACTTGCCCTCATCTTCAACGATAGGTACTTAATAACTTATAAACGGCTCCGAGTAGCAAGTTCTGACTTAAATTATTGTTATCTAACTGCAGCTGAAAAAGCAGAAGACTCATTATCGTCTGCCTGGCCTTTATCCAACTATGTTGAGGGGGTTCCAGTCTAAACGAATGCAGCTGAATGTCCGTATTTTACTTGGAGCGACTCCTTATCTGATCTCCGCAACCCAGTTACTGATACGATAGCGTGGTCACTTTCGGACGACCAGTCAAAGATCTACAGATAACTGGACATACGAAGTGTTTATTGATAATTCTGTGCAATTACCATTTACCTACATTGTTTGCCACGATAACTATTACCATGTTGTATTTCAAGTAATGTACACAAAGTTGTTATCACCATTTCCACAACTGAGTGGTGTGACATCTCAGCGGCATCTAAGCGATGCATGCTCCGAGGTCGCTAGATCCTCAAACATTGCGATAAGTGATACACCAGTGGGATCGTCGTGCCGCAGGCGCAGGGGTCGCCCGACCCTAGATAACTTTACACAAAATATAAACATTGGAATGTGCCCTTGAATGTGCGCAGATGGCTTAGAATTGAGTACCTAAAGTTGCGTTGAATCGGAAGACGGTTGGTTCATGGATGAATAAATGTAGTTATAGAAATAGGTGTAAATGTATTGTTATACACCTACATATTACTATTGAAAGTGTTGAGTTCCGTGTGGGCGACCCTAATGTCATCCACCAGATGTAAAAGCACCACCCAAACTCACATTAGTTCTGACAATGTCCTGATCAGAAAATCATCAAAAGGAAATAAATTCTGAGCGTAGGCTCTGAATGCGTAACAAACAAGCTGAAAAATGCTTTACACCTATTTGCGTTCGCCAAACTATTAAGCTAATGAATCATGCAAAGAAATCAAACGAATCCGTGAAAAACAATCTCATTAACCGCAGCCGACATTTGTCTCTGATGTGAAAATGTCGTTAATGGCTGACATTTCCACACATAGTAAAATTCATGGCGTGCATTGTGGCGTAACAAATATTTTATGTCTCTCACAAAAAAAAAATCAAAGAATGTATTGTCTGCATAGGTATTTGTTGTTCAGTATTTCATCAATGTTTCTGTTTACGTGTACTTAATCCTATCCATTTTAAAAATAATATTCTTAAAATAGTACCACACACCATATGTTATGTTTGTGAACATTTTCGGCACATGTTTCGCCATTGCTACATATGTGGAGAATATAATCTTGTAGGTGGATAAGGATAATGAAGTGCACCTGCCAAAATGATCAGACAATAGGTGTTGTTGTGGAGCCCACGTCGCGGGATGAGTCAGTGCGTCGGCGCAACCGCAGCGCGATGGCAACTCGGCCGAGCGAGATCAATGCTCTCACCTTGGCACACTCCCCTAGTCGCGACCAACTAATTACCGATACTACTTAATAAACAATAATTAGTGGTATTAGTAGGGTGCTCCTTTTAAACGTGTGAATGAATATTTTGCCGTCGCATTAATTTATTTCGTTCAACTCTATGTAGGAACTGTTTTTAAAGACGAGCGATATCATAAGTTCATCAGTTCAGGGTTGTGATTTATTTATATTAGACTTTAGGTATCTCGTTAAATAAAACAATGCTTTAAAAAAGATCCTATAAATTCTTTACCGAATACAAATATTCGGTAAAGAATTTAGACAAAAGTACCTACTACTAGGGAAAGTAAAACGGAGTCTAATCGGCGCAGAAGGTTGATCTAATGGAATACCAGAAGTTTGAATGCCAGCCGTGCCTTCTAAACATTTAACATTCATGTTTCTATTTAGCAACGTGCAAGGTAGCTATAAACTTAATCAAGTAGCAATCATCGACACATTAGCAGACGCTATGTTCCGGTTTATTCAATTTAGGTATTCGGAATGCGTTCTTCTCGGTCCTATATTAATAGATTATTTGTAGTGATCACTACCATATTGTATCAATAGAACAATAATCTAGAAGCTTCGAAATCATACCAATTATAAGATAAGTAAATGTTATAAAATCACACGAGTAGGTATTTGCAACAAGATTAACAACACATTACGGAAAATTTTGAACACAAATTATCAGTGGGTGTGTGGCATGTTTAACAAATTATGGATTCAAAATAAAACAAGCTGATGAACTTGTTCACAATTTTTGATAATTATAGGTATATTATGTTCACTAGCTTCTGCCCGCGACTTTGTTCGCGTGACATTTTGGCCCCCGAACCTGTCGCCTCGTATCGCATCGTCCGCCCACGCTGTTACTTCACTTACACTTACGCGTTATTTCCGACTACTTTTCATTTTGCTCTGCTCCACGTATCGTGATGTTAGCCTATACAGGATACATTTTTAACTAGTGCGCAAACTGTTACCATGAATTCAGCATATCATTCTAGACGCCCAGCACAGAAATTTTTCGTCGGTTATACAAAAAACAATCAGCTGTTCCATACATTTTTACCGCGTAGGTTTTGCACTTTTCTATGAAAAAGCAGATTTTTTTTTTGTATAACCGACGAAAAATTTCTGCTGGGGTCTAGAATTATATGGGACATGGGACTTTATTCTGTGCTTATTAGTAGAAGGGATATTACATTACATTTTATAATATATACCTAGATATAGTGTAGTATAGATTACTTTTTTTTTAATAAAGGGAATCGAGATTTTCAGTTACAGGACCTTGTGGTGGTATGAAATCGCCAATCCGAAACGGCCTAAACGGTATTAATAGAAGTACCTACTTGGGCTATTATTACAGACAGATAAAACTTCTTCAGTTTAGAAAAGAATTGATTATTTCGAGTTGCAAGTACAAAACTATTTGCAATAACATAGGTACATACATACATGACACGGTTGCGATATCTCACGGAGTTCATTTCGCTGCGCGTAAGCATCAATGAACGATTGCCTTTAGCTATCCTTTGACATTTACACGTAAGAAATAAATTGGAAATATTTGTTACAATCGTAAGTGTTGATATTTTGTTTTAAATTACCACTAATGGATGATTCCTAAAACTATTTGATAAAAGGGATTTTATGTGACATTGGACAAATATACTTTGTCTCCATAATATTATGTAAGATTGTTTATACTTTATATTATTATAGGTAGGTATATGATTAAAGAAAATCAACATCATCATCTGCTTAGCCTTTTCCCAACTACGTTAGGGTGGGTTGGCTTCCAGTCTAACCGGATGCAGCTGAATACTAGTATTTTACATGAAGCAACTACCTATCTAACCTCCACAACCCATTTACTGAGTAACACAATATCCTTTGGTCAGACTACTTGTCAGACTTTCGGGCTTTTGACGACCCGTAAGAGGATCGAATGGAGGGTCGAATGAAAAACATATCAGCGAGCTAGACACGCGCGCCCCCACTGTTGTGCATCTAGTATTCTAGCTGTCAGTTGCATAAATAGTTTTATCAATTTACGCGCTAGTTCCATTGCAGCACATGAGTAGTTTGTCTACTCATATGTGGTTGCAGTTTGTTATCTTAAATATCGAATGCAAATAGTGCAATTGTGCGTTGTGTGATATTGTTTACCTCATAATGCCTCGTAATAAAAGTTGTGTTTGGGATCATTATCAATTAACAACAAGAAATATAAAAAATGAAGAAAAAGAAGCTTTCAAATTCGAGCTCGAGGCTGGTGAAGCTGACGAATCTTCGGACAGTGAAATTGGGATTGTGCCGGAGGATAACTAGATGGATCTATTATTTTTTACCTATTTGTATTCACCTCCCGTATGTTTTATTTTGTATTATATTTTGTATTTCACCTAATTTGTATTTAAATAAAACTTGTGTTTTTCTACTTTTCAAAACATCAAGCGAAACATTCGAAAGAATCCTGCTTCTTTCCAAAGGACTCCTTCTGTAAATTTTTCTATGTAACATGCGAAAAAAATGGGAAAAATCCACAATTTGAGTTTTTCGTGAAAAAAACAAATTGTTATTTTCGGCATTTTCAACGCTACCCGTAACGACTGTCAAAGATACACGAATGACAGCCGGGACCAATGGCTTAATGTGCATTCCCTGGAACGGAGGGGTCTTGGTATGTAAAAATGGTCACCCATCTACGGAACAAACAGTACAGTACAGCTGTTATTACTTAGCCAATTATGAATAAAGAAATTAACTAATAATTTAAGTTACTGAAAATGTAAAACTCTCCATTAATAGTTAGGTATAACAATTTACACACCAGTTAACGTGTATGTAGAAGTTTTCACTCATTTCTTTCCAATCACTATGTCACTTCGCGATAACCTTTATAAATATTGTACTCTCAGTGCTAATTCCGGTTCCGATAATTTGCTTCTTAATACCTAAACATTGTTGCTAAAGGCGAAGAATAAAAAAACATCGAAACCTTTGACTTCTCATTTATCAGTTTTTGTTTTATTCCGAGCAAAATATGTTCACAAAAAGACAAGTTCGACTCGCAAGCTCACCGCGTGATGAGCTTATGAAACTGGGATCCTTTTGACTCAGTGACTTTTCGGGCAATCCCGAACCAAAACGTAAGTCAACTAGTACTAGTTACAAAAAATTTACGTCGGTACACATATGTACATATGTGGATGTGATACGTAACATACGTTGAAACGAACATCAGTCCAATTTTGCAATGCAACATGAACATGATGAATCAAGGTATTTACAAGGCAGAGGTGAGTGGAACTGCTGGAGGGGCACCCGAGTAGGACGTATCGTATAGTGAACTTATTGGTGATGTTTATTTATTTATAAGGCACACCAACGACTTATTCACTAAAAACATGAACATAATAAAAATCTCATTCAGAGTTACGGTGAATTTGTCACTTACAGGCGTACACAGCACTTACTTAAAAAATAGCTTCTTAAATATACGTTTTAACAAGATTTTAAAGAAATTAATTAGAAACAAAAAGACAAAAGATTTAGCAAAAAACAAAATCATAATCGAAATAAGAATTGAAAAAATAAAAGTTATTACTAGAATGAAAATTAAACATAAAAAAACCATAATCGAAATGAGAATAAAAAATTAAACAATCAAAAAACAAAATCATAATCGAAGTAACTTATGTTGGCCTGCAGGCTTAGCACCAGCACCGATTTGTGGACGGAAGAATAGACATGACTATTAACTAAATGATGTATAATAGGAGAAGACATCTATGTTTTTCTATTAATTATCACAGTTATGCGTTCTAAACGAATCATGATTTTGTAGATAATCGTATAAACTTTGTGGCCGTCGAGTTGAAAGTTTGTTAACAGTGTGATTTTGACAGTTTGGGAAGAAATATTCTTCTGAAATAGTCTACATATAAAAGGACCTAGACAGAGATCGTTAGAAACGAAAGCCAAAATGACAGATTGTAGAAGGATATCTACGGTGCGATGTCACAAATGAAGAAACGAAATGTCACTTTGTATTGAAAAAGCACTGTCTATTCTTCGTAGAAATAGAAAGCGTCATGCTAAGCCTGCAGGTGTATGAACACAAACGGGGCAAAAGAAGTATGTAAGGATCATAGCACTTGGAGTTTTGTAGTTTCTGCCTACCCCCATGGAAAGATGGCGTGAGTTTATGTATGTAGGTATCTATATGTGTAATAAGGTACCTACTTTGATTCTCGATAATGAAAATTAATTTGGTGAACTGTCGTTATCCGTAAAAATAGGCAGTTAATATAATTAGGAATCCATTTTACTATAATTCGTTTGTTTTTATCGAAAAAATATAATTTTATGAGCGACCATGTTGTCATTGTTTACTCTTATAAACTAAATTATTGACAATAATTATAATTAACTTCAAACTTTAACAAGAGTGCTGGAAAATTCCAAGTGTTGATAAGAAATGTTGAAGTAAACAATAAGAGGTGGGTCAATTCAATGATAAAGCTCAGTGCCCGAAATACCTAATAATTTCAAATTAATTTGGGTTTATAACTAAGAATTTCAGAGAAATTCTACCGTTTCTTTCCAGTTTCATGTAAGTTTTCGAAACATGAATATTTCGTGAAGAAAATAAAATAATGTATTATGCAGCACACCCAATAAACTGTATGTCTGTAATTATACAACTATTTAGTAGTGTTAATATCGCACACATCTCAAGACTTCAGAAATCGAGAGAATTTCAAGTATTTTGCTGATTTCTTTTACTAGCTTTCTATAGGTAGTGACGTTTGATGTAGGGTGATATAAATATTTATTTATTTTACAATTAAAAAAACTCATTATCTGTTATCCAATAAAGACCCCCAAGTCAAAGAATAAAGTGTCAACAACAGACTTTATCTTAAAACAATAAAAATTGTGTACCCATAACTTATTTCGTCCGCGGTACTTAAATCAGTATCCATATTTATTGAACCACTCAAAGACGTAAATATTTGTGCGAGTGCATATGCATTTATCAAACACGAACTGTGATAACTTGTATTATGTGTTTTCTATTTTTATTCGACAGATACGGGCCGTAACCCGTGTGTCGTAGACTCGTAGCGGATCGTATCGTATCACACAATTAAAAAGTGTTATTAACACGCTATGTAGGGCTGAACTTTTAATAAAATTCGTTGTCAAGTCGCATTGAGTCATGTTCTGTATTGAGCTTATCTTTTCGGGTGATTGCACATTCTTGCATGACGCTATCGATCGAAAATTATATGGAACAGTTTTGATTAAATACTTACAGCAAGGTCAGCTTTTCATCATTACTCTGCAGATTTGAATTTTAGTGCCTAATACTTATGCCTAATAATGATGACTTGACACGTATTGTGCCGGCGAGGCCCTTTTGAACAAAGCGTTTCTGAGCGAAACAATAGATACTTCTGGTAAATTTCATACGGAAAACACAGAATAGTGTCAATACAATTCCTGTCTATAATTTAATGTACCGTAACATCACATCTGTCTACATCCAAAGTGTTCACGTAACATGTGTGTTTTCGCTTTTACTATATTGCTGCATGCTTTTTCATCAAATCTTCATCTCTAGCCATAAAATCTTCGTTCGTCACACTGTCGTGCGGCCACATCCACCGTGACGACTATATTATCATCTAAGTACCATTTTATTCGGCTTTTATCGTAACATCATCAAGAAGAAATGAAATAGTCATAAATATAAACTGTAATCATGTTGTTACGTGTGCTCATGTTCAGTCTTCTTTGCACTGGTGCACTTGATAACCTAACTAATTTAGTAACTTGATAATTTATTCTACAATAGCCCTTAATTTAACACACCAAAGTACTAAAGTACTCAGCATTCATATTATACATATTCTCACAAGCATTTAAATATGCTTTGAACAAGAATGACCTAAATCAACTTCATTTTGCGGTTTACAACCGTTGCATACGAATTTGGCATACAATTTATCGAAACGAATCTACAAAATGACTCAGATGCTGAGAATGCATGTACTGCACAACTATCATATACTTTTTTTGACAAGCACATACATTGGCATGTGACAATAACATAATTCATCGTTGAATGATGGACACATCAAGGTGTTCGTATTTCAAATAGGCTGATAGTGGTTGAGGGGCGGGGCAGTGCTGACGTATGCCAGGTGGCGCCTGCGCACAATAGATCATTTCGCAACGACATACACCCTGTTCGCTCGACATCGGCATGTAAGAACATATCATGCTTCGTAGATATTCAAATGGCAAATGTTTTAACACGTATTGTACTCAAGTATGTACAATAATACTTGTTGCTTTTGAATGGAAACAAATGTCATGCTTTGTTTTATGTTAATGTTGTTCAAAGTAATCGGATTAAGGTAGGTCATCCGAAGTGTTCCAGATAGATAGGATCGAGAAAAAGTGTATCGGTTTGCGTAATGTTAAACCGGATTTTGAAACGGAATCAAAAAAAGATTTCATACCTTTGTACCTGTATTAGATACAACATAGTAGCTACTACAATACATGTTTAAAAATTTACTGACTCAGAGCCATTTGATGCTTTTTTTAATAACTGGAAATCCCAAAGGAAATTACCAGTTCTAGATACCCAGTAACTCGGGACCACTATCTGATCTAACTTGTATTGTTTTCTAGAAGTATTGTCAAGGTCGCGAGGAAAATTGATAGTCGTAGATTGCAAAGCGCTGAGAATCACGCACTCGCGTAATGAACGGATCCAAAATTAATCGGTACTTTGTCATTTATATCTAGATTGTGAAGTTCAATGGTCTTTGGGTCCGGGTGCACGGACATCGGCGGCAATGACGACGTGCAATCGCCATGTCTTGTGATAAAAACGTCCACCGCCGACGGCCGCCGTCCCTGAGCCCTCAGATGATTGACAGATAACGGACACGTCATAATACAACTGCATCGTTACGTCAGCAAACCTAGACGATGAGATAAGATTAATTCGATTTGATAATGTTTAATGGGTTTTTTGGCATGCAAATCAGTGTCTTACAAGATAAGGGTCTTTAATACAGATTTTTACCTGCAAAGCCATAATGCACCAACGACTTTAAATCATAAACAGGGTCAACGTCCACACTAAAAGCTTAAATGACAACTCTATAAAGAGCATAATTAAGACGTTCCGAATTTAACGCGAAAATATCACCATAGCATAAACCGAGTAATGGATGGTGCCTTGACAAGATCATTAAGCACGTAACTATACCATTTAATTACTAAAGTTTCACACAGTGCGCGTACACAGGTGTGAAATAAAGCGGGTCGCATCTCCGGCAAGTGACGCGGTCGTCCTCGACATAGGCTCGTCTTAGATAATATTGTGTTTATTAAATAAATTAATAACCTTGACATACCACCTACATGCTCCGTGCACACAGTTAATTGATTATCTGCTTAATTATTGGAGTTGTAAATGGAAAACATTAGTCAACCTCCCTACCTAACATTCCGTGAATATTTACATCCAAAGTCACACATTGTGTGAGAATAACAATTGATTTTCAGACCTTCCAAAAGTTAATGTTTTTTGTTGTGTCATACAATTATTCAATTTCATTGAAAGTAATAAATCGCTTCATAAAATCGTACAAAGAGTTATATCAACAAAGATAGTCTTCAAAACGACTATAAAGTTTCGTCTTCCGTATTATTAGTATGCGATTATTAACATCGTAATGACAAGGTTACGACCGAAATTGCAAAGTTCATTCGATACGTTCATAGTGTGCACAATGAAGTTCTTTGGGAACTAATATTTAACAACAGATAGAATCTTCGAAAGTATTAAAACCGGAGCAATGGGGCTCAAGATTGGAGATAGATAGCCGCGTTTGGGGCTCTTGAGTCAAGTGTAAAGCTTAATGATGAAGAGTATTCGGCTGCATCGTGGGAATTTTAGGACCTTTACCGACCTGCTGGTAGCCGCAGCCGATAACCAGCGTCATGATGCAAGAGTCGCGGTCACGGGCACCTAATGCGTTGTTTTAGGCGTAACATGCCATAAAGTAATGATCGTTAGCACAATCACCGGATTTGCTAAGCAGATGTGGAAGCTGTGGTTAGCTTGCGCTTTGTTGATTATAGAGATTACCTATAGCTATCTATAAATATAATAAAGTCTATACTTTACTCAATGACAACCTGTATTTTTTCTTTACAGCTAATTTGGTTCTCACGGTTCTGTCTTGTTAGCTTCGTCAGATTGACCTGATTAAAAGTGACAGGCATCACTGTTCCCTCAAGTGTGAAGTCACCCAAATATCTTAGATCTACTGGTTTTCAGAAGCTACCATGAACCTAATATGCCGTAAAGTCATAGTTATTTGCATCATGCCCTATACTTTAAAAACGAAACCACGGTGATTAGTTCCGGTACCATTATTTTATAGTTACAATACACAAATAAAATTGCATAACTCACATACATTCTATAAATCTTCCTCGAAAATGATCACTCGCTGATGGCATTAGCGTAGTAAACAAAGTTTATTGCCACCATAAACTGTGCTAATAACAAGGTTGGTAGTGAATAAAATTCAATAAGAACTGACATTAGAATAATGTTATGTGATCTGTGGCACACTGCACCACAGGTTAACGATACACACAAGCGTATGGTGCAACAACTTACATAATAGTAATTCAAATGATCCATATCGGCATAATGCATGTCATAGCATCTTCATCTCTTGCCACAATTCCTCATGTATAACCCCGAGCATGTAGGTACACATTGGGGTTAATAAACATTATGATTTATGTTGCTCTGAATTCAACTTTGTGTCTAGAAGAATTGAGTTTGAATTACTTTGTAAGTTTTTTCTAAATAAAGTAAGCTTAGGTGAAGCTGAAACAGTTGCATCATCGTATACAGAATCAAAACTTAGGTCGTATGGCGAATTTTGATTGGTTGATGTTAGGAAATATTTCTACGTGTTATTATACGAGTTATTCCAAATACATATGAGTTGCACACTTATTCTTTTTATTTCTTTCAAAAAAACTTTATTGCAGTCGAAACGTCTGCATGAAATCGAATGCTTTCATGAAAATAATTGAAGTATTTCTTGTCTTCTGCCAATTGAGTTATTGTTCAAGTTATAATAGTTTGATTAAAATATATTGTTATGACTGACTCGTGGCTGTCGTAACTTCGTAGCTGACCAAAATAATGCAGTCCTGCAATCGATTCTCGGGATGGGCAAATCGTTCTTGGACCTCGTAAAAACTATGGTCAAATATCAATGCCTGCGCGTTGACGATTTCTGATGTAGGTACCTATAGGTCATGAATATGATAAGAACTTGGTACAAAAATATAACAACAAAAGAAAGAGAGTTTGTTTTTTCCTCACATTTCGATTTATTACTGCATAGGTATTATTAATGCTATGAGTAAAATTGATTTATAATAATGTTTACACTAGCTATTTATTGCCTGCAACTTCGGATTCAAACCCCGTGACCCGTTCAGGAGTGAAGTTACCATGTGGTACATAATCACCAATTTAGTTCTCCATTGTCTTGCATCCATGCTCAATCCCCAGTGGTGTAGGCTGTGCTATGTCAGTCAGTCAGTTAACTTCTCTGGCTTCATATAGGTACATACATCATGAATACCAAGAAGTCGCAGGATGACGCAAATATGCAATGATAAATGAAAAATTATTTTATTTCTGTAAGTATATTTTTTGTAAGGCCGAAACAAACTCAGTGGTCACAGTCTCTTTTAAAGTCCAGACATAATCTTGGTCAGATCATATGTAGACCATGTGGATTGGTGTATGAAATGGTCTTTTGAGGAAAGAACCACATAGATTACGTGGGCCTGTCCATTCAGTGTAAGCATTTATCAGTAATCAGCTCAACTCAGAACTTGAGGAGCTCAACGATTTGACGAACAATACCAAAAGAAAAGACATTTGGGTAGGCCGTATAAAGTACTCAAACTGCCAGATTAACATTAAAACAAACTGAGAAAGAGATGAAAACAAAACAAAAAGTCCTCACATTCACAATAATAAAAACAATATTAATATTTATACTTCTCAAAGTAAATATGCGTGTCAAAGAGCATATAATAATTATCAAATGTCAAAGAACATAAGTTTGAAAAAACAAAAAAAAACAACATTCAGTATGCAAAAATTGTAGCAGGGCAATCCAAAGCTTTTTGTCCTCAATATTATCTTTAACGGTATAAAAAAGGCTTTCAGGCACAACTTACGTTTAATGAATGATTTAAATTTATTGAGACTTAGATCTTGACCATGGCTTTGAAGTTTATCATAAAAGCGTATACATTGACATCTGTGAATGACCCACCCATTTTTTTGAGCCTTGTTGATGGTACAATTTATGTTAGTTCCTAGTGATTTATACTATGGATATCACTGTATTTTTTAAACAATTTAATGTTTTTATGGGCATATAAAAGATTTTAAAAAAAATACAGTGAAGGCACAGTCATTACATTAATCTCCTTAAATTTCTCTCTGAGAGAGTGTCTCAGACTTCATTTATAAATTGATCGAACAGCTCTGTTCTGCAAGACAAAGGTAATCTGAATGTCGGCGGCATTTCCCCACAACAGAATACCATACGACATTACACTATGAAAATAGCTAAAATACACTAAACGGGCTGTCTCGTATCAGTTAAATTACGAATTTTTCTAACAACGTATGCTGCAGAGCTTAGCTTTTTCGACAATTTATCTATATGTCTACTGAAGCTTGGCATCCAAAGTTAAGCCCAAGAATACAGTGCTATCTTCAGGATTCAATTCTTCGCCCTTTATCAACACATTAGTCTTCACCTGCCTAACGTGAGGTAGCGTAAACTTAATGCATTTGGTTTCTTTTTTCATCAAGAAGTAAATTACTAACATTGAACCAGAGAACTACTTTTGAGATTATGCTATTTACATCGTCATCAACCATCTACTGACGTTTAAGTTTAACCAAAAGTCAAGTGTCATCCGCAAACAACACTATATCATGATTATCCTTTATGAGGTAAGGCAAGTCATTAATATAAATAAGAAACAAGAAAGGACCAAGAATTAAACCCTGTGGGACTCCCATTGATACTATGGATCTAGGAGATCTTTCCAATTTACATCAACACACTATTCCTATTACACAAGTATGAAATAAGGAGATCCAGAGCGGTCTTCCGGATCCCGTAGTGGCGGAGTTTCCTGATTAAAGTTTCATGAAGCACGCAATCGAATGCTTTAGATAAGTCACAAAAGAAGCCTAAGGCATCGTATTTATTTTCCCATGCATTGTGAATATGCCCTAAGAGTTCAACACCGGTATTGGTAGTTGAACGACCCCTAGCAAAACCGAACCATTTACTATGTAATAAATTATGTTTATAAAAATATTTTGCAATTGGTCTAAAATTAATTTCTCAAAAATTTTACTAAAGGTAGGTAGTACTGAAATAGGTCTTTAATTAGAGGGGTCTGATGCACTACCAACAAACAAAGGTATTATTTTACTATTCTTCATTAGGTCAGGAAACTCCCCACAGTCGATACAATGATTAAATATAAGAGCTAAAGTAGGAGCTACAATGTCAATAATAGACTTAGCGACTTCTACAGAATTACCCCACAGATCTGCAGTCTTTTTTACATTCAAAGTGTGAAATTCTGAATCACAAACATTAACATTTTCCTTAAGCAAAGACTCATCAACAGAAGGTGATGAGTTGAGAGATTTTGAATATCTGTAAATAATTATTCAAAAGCCGCGGCGACTTGCGAGTCTGATGTTATTATGTTGTCGTTGATAGACAGCCTGTAGTTAGTATTTCGGTTATTAGACCTTCCCGTTTCACTATTAATAATATTCCAAGTCGTTTTAATTACATCTACGGTTTTTAATCTTTCAACTTAAACAACTCGACTTGGCCATCCAACAAACTTTATAAAATAATTTAGAATCATTTCTAACATATAAGTGAAATTCAGCAGTGTTTACATATAAGTCCTTTCCTTGCATACCTACAGCTCATAAAGTCGTGTTCTACTTTTATGAATACCAATGTTACCCCAATCACTGAAGTAGCCCAATCAAGAGACGTTACTATTAATCAAGATAGTCTTGGAAATAAAAGTGGAATTAAATTGTTTACAATATATCTTAAAAACTCATCATATAGATGATTTGGATCAGCATTTGTAGACAAAACTGGTAAATTATTAACGAGTTTGACTTTAAAGGCTTCTAAGCGAAATGCAGTTTTGGGGTTAACAATGATATCCTTTTTACCCATTTTGTTATTTTGATTTTGAATGGTTATCCGCTGCCCGCAATGATCTGAATCCAGTTAATTTACATAATTTCTTTGTGGCTCGGTATATCATCTATATAAATATTATCTAGGCATGTGGGACTACTAGGGGTTATTCTTGTGGGCTCCATAAATAGGTTTACAAGATATTAGGACTGAAATAAACTTATTATTTTACTACAATAACCTGAGTTATCTAATAAATCAACATTAAAATCACAGCAAACAATTGTTGACTTGTTTGAGTTACAAATCTTGTGTAATACTTCATCCATTACCTTTTCAAAGTAGTCATACAATCCTGAAAGTGGTCTGTACACACTTAATACAACAAACTGCTCCAAATCTATATAGACTATTTCAACTGTCCGCTAAACAGAGAGCCTAACAATATCCTTACGTTCTTTAAATTTTAGCAGGTTACTACTAAAATTAATGAGCCACCGTGTATAGCATTTACTCTGCTGAACGAACTACCTGGTGATTATTAAAATTAAACATGAACTGGTGGCTTTTAGCCAATGTTCTGTCATACTAAGAATATATATTGTTACAGTTAAGGAATAAATCTACGTCTAAATCTTTGTTCAAAAACCCTTGAATGTTTTGATGCACAAGGTTTGATGCAATAGTTTTCAATAGTAGGTACCCAGAGCAAAGTTGCGCACACGCAACACCCGCGTGCGCTCCAAATGATTAATACAAATTAAGATAACACCTATAATTAATATTTATCACTATCTATATCTCTGTAGCTTTCCATTCTTAACCCCCTTTGACTAATAACATAAACAAACGTCAATTAACACATTCTGCAAACGTGTTCCAATGTTTAGATAAGATTTAATATTTACGTAGTGTGGTGTGATGCTATACAAAGGCTTATCTCTTACATACACTAGCTCCTCTAATTCAATGGATATCCGTAATCCAATCGCTAGTACATTCCTGACATTTCACGGAGGTAATTGCACGTAATACTATAATTATAGTTATATGTACAAGCGCACCCATTCATCCGTAATTCCGAATATATGTTGAAATGACTACAAAATTCAAGTAGACAAGGATCAAGGACCCTGTACGTCAATGAGTCTACATTATGAGCTGGTTAAGTTATCAATAGATACGTTTAAAGTTGTTCTTCATACCTACGACTCCCTGCAATTCAATGCTCTACGACTACGAAGGAGGTTGAAATCCGCGCAAGCGCAGGTTGGGCCACGTTCTGGTATGAACACAAATGTCATGGCATTCATGACACAAGGGCGAGACTGCTTGATTTATCCTTACATTTTGTAATTGTTACTAAACATAGAGAATATACCTACAGATCTGTTTGTTAACAGCGAAATACCGGGATAGAATAATAGCAGGGAATTGATTGATGAAGTGCAAAACGAATCTCTTTTCACAGGTGACTCGAACAAAATTGATGATAAAACCATAGCATTAACGGATAATTGCGATCTATCGAGGCATACTAATAGAATTAAACAATCGAAGTGCCTTGAACAAAACCAGCCGAATACAATCAATTGGAGACGCTCCCGCGAATGAAATGATTAATTGCATACTTGAGTAATAGTTCTATCGTAAATGCGTTCTGGTTACTGATTATTGCACCTGCTGAATGCAGGCGCGACTGGGCAGCTATACCTGGAAACACAAATGTCCCAATAGATAAGTAATTTAGCAACAATGTAACCAATTTTATGCTACATAGGCCTACTTTTCCGGGCAAAGAATGTATGCAAAATTCTTGTGAAAACGCTGTTAGAAGTTACTAATGAACAAGCTAAAGAAAATATGCACTGCAATTAAAAAGTAGGTACTTATTTATATGAGCCACAAATTCTTATGTAACAGAAACCAGAAGGTTTAATAATTAATTGCGTACAGTACTGGTGTAAATCGATGCCTACAATCCATCATTGTGATCTATATCATACATATTCGTTTAGACAGATGGGCGACGATTAATTTCTCGACCAGTGGCTGATTCCATTGTTCTGCATTCACTTTCACGTGTGATACAGATATTTGCTAAGATAGCTAGTGCCCCGGAACTTAAGAGAACAATGAAATTTCCAATGGAATACTTGCCTATAGTCATTCACGTCCAAGCAGAAGATCGATCTAGTTATGTAATGATACCAAATAAACGTGCCCCCATTTCGTTTACTATTTAAACTGTAATGTCAGCCGACTGTGTACTTTGTATGAAATTAAATTGTTACGTATATGTTTAAGTACACCTACAATACGTACTTTTATTTGGGTATTAGCAATTTCATATTGCTTTAAAAGGGCATATGCGATTGGGAGATCACATAAGGATGCCTTCCTTATTAAACTATCAGTAGCCAGTAGCATGTTAGTACACACCTACCTACATCTTATAAATAAACGTTTATTCTCAACGTCAAAACCTTTATAATGATCATTAATTTAATGAAAAGCGGATCAGTAGAATGTCTACGTACGAAGAATAATCTTTCAGCTCACGTGAGTAATGTTATATACGTATGAGTTCTGGTGCAACAGACCGTAGTAACAACGCAACTATCCGTTTCCTAGCAAAAGGCAAATGCGCGGAAAATTCTAAAGGTCAATAAGTTTACCGATAGCCCTAACAATAAACCATGGAGACAAATGACGGGCGTCCTTATCGATATTGGGTGACGTCATGAAACCATCATGGCGGATCGCCTGAAATGTCAAATTGCACGTTGTGAGAAGACTGCCTAAGACTGCCTGACTAGGGATACCAACTTTCTAAATTGGTTTAGAGACCCAATTTTAAACTTTTAATAACCTATAAATTGTCGAATTAAGAACTGCACATAATTCACAAAACCATTCTAATTTAACTTAGATCTATGCAAGCAAAATGATTAAGTTCTCACGATTTATATCTGTATGTAGATTTAACGTTTACGCAATTTGGAAGACTGGGGCTGAGTGGATATCTTAAGAGCCAAAAAATATATGTATAGCGTACAGTTTTAATACTGGTTTATGGTTGGCTACTTATCATTGATCATCTGACGTTTTATTTAAGATGATATTTTCAAGGATGCATATCTTACGATTACCGTACGTTATAGTTATGTGTTCAACGAGAGTATGTGATTTATGTAGGCTTACATTTATCCTCATAACTTGTTGAACAGCTTTCAACCATTGAATAATCGCAATTATAATACTAGACGATATTTATGTAAACATAATTGACATGTTCAGTAACTACTTCCTAATCGTGAACGCGTGTTACGAGAAGGATATAATGACGGTAATATGTATTTGTTACTTGTAAATCGTTCAGTAAATATATCCTACATAGTATTAATCATTATTTTAAACACGTAGCGAACTTTCCTTGTCTTTCAAAAAGTTTCCATCATACGAACCAAGTCACAAAGTGTCAACTATTATAAAAAAGATAGCTCCATACTTCAATTGATGCTACCGGTCAAGAGGTGTGAACATAAACGCCATTCTATTGACATTTACGTTCGGAAGACAATAATTTATAATTGAACGGTAGTTAAAAGACCAGTAATTAAAGCTAGGCAACATTTGGGAGTTTCGCAAACGGTGGCAGGCCTCGTGACATATGACACTGGTGTTTAATCCGCGTGGCGAATCGCGGCATCAGCCGTTACAAAGGGTGCTATACGGGTCACGCTTGTGGCGCAACACGACCTCATTAATAACTATAAAAACAACTTACCATTACATCGTAAAATTCAGTATATGCAAATCAGAAATGGTATCGAAAGAAGCTCCCTGAAGGTCTCACAACGCGCTAGATGCGTAACATGTCAAGGTTCTGAGACCTTGTCAACACTAACGCGAGTTCACCTCTGTTATATTTATGTGAATATTTTCTATTGCATCTGCATTTGAATTGTATCATATGCGTGATATAAGTGATATACAATCAGGCAGATATCCGCACCTCTATGGGAAAATTCTCTGAAAATTATCTGCATCTGAATTTCGAGTACCATGAACTATTGTAAAATTAACAAAAGCTACTTACATTACGAAAGGGTGACAATAAAATACACCGTGATATTATATCACACGCCACGACTGCTCTAATTACAACTACTATTACATTGTACCCTAATTACGAAGCCCTCGTTCTTACAATTATATATCGCGTGCAGTAAATAAGCTAATTGAGTGTTACAAAGATCTAGCCGAAGAGCAAACTAGTAACTAGAGGTCAGGTAAAGTTCAATGCGCCTGCGCAGATGCCTGCCACGCCCAGCAGATAGATCTCCTACATCTTACAACATGCATCAAGAATGTCGTAAATATTAAAGAATTATTAAACAAACATAGACTCTTATTCACGTTTGTTAAAGCAATTTTCAAAAAAGTAAGCGGTAATTAATTCCTTTTAAACGTGTTGTCTGATATTCCAAGGCTGACTACCATACGATGGCGTCTCTTGTCATCCTGTCGATTATTACTACGCACCTACAAGCTCTACAATTTATAGTTTAAATAAAATAACACTGAATGTTTTTTCTGGAAATTCCATTTACACCGCAATAACGTGAATGTTCAGCCAAACAGACAGTTGATAAGCTTAAAATACTTCGCACTATTTTTCATTTCGATCAACTTTGACCCGTATTAAAAGGCATATCACAGTGGGCGATATTTTTATCTAGTAAAAATAAACCAGCTCGTGACTCTCATCATCATCATTTCAGCCGAAAGACGTCCACTGCTGGACATAGGCCTCCCCAAAAGGGGGGTTTTGCCATAATCGCCACGCCTGGCAGGCGGGTTTGCGATCGCAGTATGGTGGTGAAATGCATAGAGAACACTGCTGCCCATAGTAAGTCCCTTTAGTCGCCTTCTGCGACACCCATGGGAAGAAATGGGATAGTGCTATTCTTTTACGTCCGGCACCACGCGGAACGTCGGCTCGTGACTGTAGAAGTAGATAATTGTACAAAAACATGACTTTTTGATTACCGCATAGTAACTGTTGATAACATTGATACAAAAAGGATTTTTACGATTCGTACAGCCGTCGCGAAGGTCATATTTTCCAGATGTAATTCTGGTTTTTATCGCTTTTGCACAAATGTTTATACTTTTATAGATAGACATCTAAATGATTATCATATAAGCAATGATTTGGTATATCTGAAGGTTCTTTTCCTTGTAATTGAAGCTGTATGAGGTGTAGCACGTTCAATTCCTGATTAAATGAATTGCAAGAGTACAGTCACCCTGCAGAGCTACGTGATATACTACGTGTAAGCTGGGGCGTAGCCAATTAGGACAAACGAGTCAATGTGTCTTTCACATTAGGAAAAGTTTTTTTAAACATTAATTTGATTACTAGGACTATAACCATTGCCTACTATAGAAACGGGTGCTTTCTGATGTATATTTTGAATAATATGTTTTGATAAATTAAAATATATATCCAAAGACACCGACTTCCGAAAGTAAAGTTATTTTTCTCTTGGTGGTGTTTTTTCGGAACACCTGTTTTTTTTTCGGATGAAGTTTTTAATGTGTAAATAAAGCAGCAAAACCCGAAAAACAGTGAACTATATATCCATTAACAGCCATCTACGTTCGATATTTGCTAAGTAGGTACAGTCCGTCTGGAGATAAAGAATCAACATGAAATATAAATATATCTATTGTTTTCGCATTGTAAATAATGAACCTATTTGCACGCAACGAGATAGTGAGAGATATCAAGTAAGGTAGGTCGATTGTACTAATCTGGTTGCGATTTCGTCTAGAAATTATGATTGTTTCAAACTTCCTTTTGTAATTATCATTTTGATTGCTATCTTATTCATGGCTTTTTATTATAGTTATTAAGTATAATCGCAAGATTCAAAAGATGTACCTACTAATAAGAGAGCTAGCTGTGGCTATATGCTCGTCAACCTGGGACAGCCAAGAAAGTGACTTTTACAAAATAGGACCGGAATAGGCCTGGGTAGACACTGAACATTGATAGGCAAGGTATAGAGCTTCATATACGTTAAGTATTTACTTCTTAATGTTACCAGAATGTAATAAGCAAACAATGCTTTACTAGATTTTCCGTGGGTTAAGACAACAGCCGAATAATTTCATCTATTTTCTTCGTCATGGCATGCAACAATAAACTGCTCTTGTCAAACCATTCAACAACCAATTCTTTTCAGCAAAGCGAATCCTCACCAGATCGACGTTAGGACACCTTTTAGATGAAGAGATATGCAGTTCCTTTTGTGAAGTACTTGCACGTCATGACATTTCGCTAGCGGGTTTGGTGATTACTGGTCAATGCATGCTATGGTAACCACTATCGTTGTGCAAGTCGCTCGTTTGGCAAGCGAACGTTACGTGACCCGGCCCATTGCTCATCAATTACTTTTTGCTTCCCAAATCATTTGCACCAATAGAATCATTGTTAATATTAAATCTAATTATACGTTGCTGTTAAGTCTAATAAGAGGTCTATTTCGAAATCATTGCTATTAATTGCATCAGTTTTATCATTGCTTAGTTACAGTCGTGAAATGCATGGATCGTTGAATGATACAAAAAAACCCCAAAATAATCTTTTCCTTACGTCACTTTATATATGGAGTGCCTATCGGAAACTACCTATAATCCAATACCACCTTATCGGACCCCTTTATAAAACATTGGTACCTAATTAATCAATTGTCTTTTAATAATCGCTAATGATTCCCTTTATACGTACTCGTGTAGAAATACCTTCGAGAACAAAATTATATTATTACTGTAGATAGTGGTATCTTTCAACAGTACACAATGTTTTGGTCGCTGTTGACATGTAAATTTTGTGAGTGATGACCCGTTCTTGTTGCCTAATGAAGATTATATGGCTTTACAACTCTGCCCGGGGGCTCTGTCTCAATCTGACATGAATCTAACATTCTAACTGGTGATTTATAAACCCCAATTATCAATTATAACAAGACGAACATTCCGACGCAATATATTAACAAAAAAAAACAATAAAGTGTGTCGTCCCACGAAAAGCCAGACATTGCTACAAGACGTTACATAAATGTTAGTGTTATCTGTATGCCGATTATTCGATAACATTAGACATGTCGGTTCTGCATGACCAAGTGACAAGTGTCACGGAACTTTTAGGTAAAAGGATGGAAGTGGAAGTGTTTTCATCTCTCAGGTTAGTCATGGGAACTTCAAAGGTATGCCATGAAATCTATGATTACTTGTATTTTCTCGATTTGGTAGGTAAAGATATCATTTGTTCAATAAATACTCGCAATTACAGTGTATCAATCCTAACGCGACAGCTAAGTCCCTCTATTCTACGTAAGGTCACTTTGAAATAAAAAAATATCTTTCGAACTTCCCACATTGTATGTAAACATCATGGATCTACAACCGAGATGCTTAATTCAGACGGTAATTTGTTCTTAAAATAACTATAGGTAGTATCTGATATTATAATAAGGTACCTACATAGTTATGTAGGACGGGTGTCGCGACCACCGATTGGCGCACATCGGGGGCACTGTTATCAAGTCCGATAACCCTGGTCGGGAGGCCGGGTCTTGACTTCAATATCTGTTAATACGAGACGGATACATATGGCTGTTTGAACTACTTCGAATCTCTCTATTACACGGTTTATCCGTTTCTAAGTCTTTTGATGATAAAATACAGCTTAGTTGCGGAACAATTCT
This sequence comes from Polymixis lichenea, assembly GCA_949091785.1. Lineage (NCBI taxonomy): Eukaryota > Metazoa > Arthropoda > Insecta > Lepidoptera > Noctuidae > Polymixis > Polymixis lichenea. The sequence continues at coordinate 8,726,704 of OX420932.1, read as the reverse complement.
CTACAATAAGTGCTGACTATCTTAATTTACAGTTTTCCACAACTGTATTGTAACAGCTTATAATCTGACTGTTCTATCCTTTGACCTAAGGAAATTACGTGCTGCAAATAAAGCTGAACGAAGATTTCATTTTAACAAAATTGCCAAAAGAAAGTCTGGGAACGGAAGACAATAATAAAATCGCCTGTTTACCGAAATGAAACGCCAGGAAGAGAAAGACGTTTTTTACATAAAGAATCTGGAATATTGTCGCCACTTCCCGCTCTCTTGAATAATGTTTTTTAATTGATAAATGATTTTATTTCTATAAGTAGGTTTGTACAACCACTTTTACATGTCAATCGTATTTTAAAAACTAGATGAGGTCGGCGTTTCCTATCTGACTACTCTGAGAAGAAAGGCGGAAACAAACTCAGAGAGGTCACAGTCTCTTTTACAGTTCAGATATAATCTTGGTCAGATCTTGTGAAGACGATGTAGATTGATGTCTGAAATGGTCTTTTGAGGCAAGAACCACACCGATTGAGTAGACCTGTCCAGTCTTCATTGCATTTGTTTCATTAGTTATCATCAACTTGACAACAGAATTTGGGCTTCTTTTAGTTGAAGCCAGAGACAATGCTGCCATGTTCATCACATTGTATTAACTGCAAAATAGTTAGCCAGTTATTTTTTTTGAACAAAAACAAATTAACATCAATTACAACAGAAATTAGATAGCTAGAAAAGTTAAAGACTGTGTCGCTGCTATGAACGCCCGTCTAAACTTAAGAAACATATTGTTCCAGACTTAACTATGACTAGGTAAAATAAAGATCTTAAAAAGTAAGTGTATGTTCGGGTGTGGTACAGTGTGGAGTGGTAGTGTGAGTGAGGGTGTGTGTGAGTGAGGGTGGTGTGTGAGTTAGTGTGTTTGTGAGTGAGGGTGTGTGTGATTGAGTCAGCTTGGACTAGTTAAGTTTTAAGTTCCCAATATTTTTTTCAGTTGCCTCTTATTATAGAGCCAGACCAACCAACGCAGGGGCCTACACTAGTGGCGATCGCTTTTAAAACTTTTCGTATTTCTACAACGACTTTCAACAGGATGGACAAAATCTTTTCAATAGCTTAAATCAGTCTTTTATACATTTTTGACTTTTCCATCATGTTGTCGCTATAGAATGGCACACCAAACGTTATCATATGCTAGTTTAATTAAAACCAAATGCCTTCAACAGATCTATAGTAGCGTGTGTAATTAACATAGATAAGAAGTTAAATAAAATATAATGCGCAAAAGCAACATGATAAAATCAACACATCCACGGAACTGTTTATTATTACTTGTAGGTAAGCATATACTTAATAATACAAACAAAAGTGTGAAACTTGTTTGGTTTTAAATTAGTTGATTGTGTTCTTGTTGCATTCATGCTACGAGAGATGCATATACCTAAGTAATAGGTATTAGTAAGTAATCTCAATTTTATGTAGATGATCAAGGCATAATTGTAACTTTTGATACTAGATATTTCGTGAGTATGTAATTTGTTACATCTATATAAATAAATTAAATTGAAGTGTCTGTTTGTAATGTCAAAATAACGAGTTTTTACTGAATGCATATGTAAGTATATACCTACGGCAATTTTACCAAAATATTAATTTTAATTTTTTGTCTGTCTGTCTGTTTGTTTGTTCCGGTTAATCTCCGAAATGCCCGGACTGATTTTGACGGGGTTTTCACTGGCAGATAGCTGATATTATAAGGAGTAACATAGGCTATTTCCTTTTTGTCCCGACAGCATGTTCCTATGGGATAATTTCTGACATCCACGCGGGCTAAGCCGTCTTATACATAAAATTTTAGTTCACATGAAAGTTGTTTTAGTTTGGTTTCGGTTCTTTTACAAACTTTTAGTCATAAAACTGTATGTTTAAGTATGGAACGATTATAAATTGTCTTAAGGTCATTCCATGCAAAAAAAATGCCTTCATGATGAAGAAAATCGCATCGCCCAATTGTGAGGGATGTGGAGTTGTCGAGGACCTACAACATTTATTAACGGAATGTGCCCAATATGAGTCTACTAGAAATATTTTAGTAAGGTCCCTGAATTTGAACAGAACTGATGTAGGTATGTTCCATACAATTCTATCCCAACCAAATGGCTTCAAATTCATGGCCCACGTGTTGTAAAAGTACAATTGTTTAGTATACGATGGGACTGACATACGCTATGCGTAAAAGCCCCTAAAAGCAAATAATAAAAAAAAGGTCCACATAACCGAACTCGTAAAAAAACCGTCATAATTCAATCATCGTTTTCAGAGAAAACCTTTGCTCTTTAATTAGCAATAATAACAAGGTTCAATAAAAAGATACTAAAGCCTGCTATATTATAACTTAACTTTACCGACCGTACTTACTTCATTAAGTTTATTGGGCCAGAACAGCGTGTTTAAAACGAAATTTCAATTTCCGATAACATTTTAAAAGCCAATTAGGGATCGACTGCAGTATTTATGTAAGACATTCTAGAATTATTTATCATAAAAAATATGTAAGTAATTTCTTTTAAAAGTGCCAACGACATCCGCAAAGGAACTTGTATGCACCAAATGGGTAGAAGTAGGTAGCTGTATCAAGTAATTCATAGATATGATTAGTGGTTACCGATGACAGATGTAATAGAGACATTATTAAATTCCTATATACATGTTGTGGTGTAGAAAAAGTGGCCGGACAGCCGACTAGACAGTAGCCAGTAGCCACTAGTCAGTAGACTTGTCAATCAAGCGTGTGGTAAGATCTTGAAGAAAGTTTACCAATCACAGACGAGTTCTGTGGCTTCTCATGTGTCACACGCCTGGATAGAGTTAGGTAACCTATGGATGCACCTGAATCACGTGGTGTTCATAATAAGGGATGCAGTTTCTTTATTACTTTAAAGCAGCTTTTTTCCGTGACTTTGTCCGCATATGTACATAATTCAAATAGGGGAAGGTGAAGTTTGTTTGACAATCTACCGATTTCTTGGTGTGGCTACAGGCTCTAAGGAGTAAATATCAGTGGGTTTACCTTCTGTATTTTTTTTGGCAGTCAGTCACAGAACTGATGGCCAATTCTTGTTTAAAAACGTCCATTTAGTTGTTGAACATTTACTAGTCGCAGTCTCATCTCGGCGACAATCAAATGTCAAAAATGTATGGAAACTTGAGGTATTTTTGACAGATTGGGACTGAGATCTTCTTAATATTACGAGAATCGCCCCGCTGTTATTACGACGGGGTATTTTCTCTTTATGAGGCTTTCGTTTTTTCCGCTGAGTTAGTTGTATAGGTACGTGCATTTGAAAGTGCTAAAACGCCCTTCGAAAATATTAACTGTACATGATTAAATTCCCATTACACGAAGGACTGTCATTAAATCAAATGTTATTGGGTTGAATATGTTGTCAACTGCTTAATATAAGTGATCTGTCACAGTACTAATGGGCAGTTAACAAACAGGAACATTTTTCAATCGGTCCATTGTACAATATTGTCCAATGTTGTCCCTGAGAGTGCCACTATAAATTGTAGCGAGACTTGGCCAGGTGGCTGACTCACACATGTGAATTTAACACACGGTTTAATGACGAAATTCGATCCGAAAATGAACATTAAAGTTGGAAAATTGGAAGAATACCATATAACAATAGAACCAGAAGACATATTTTACTTTTTAATGTAATGCAAATGAAGAGGCGTCATTTTATGGCAATCATAAATTTTACTAACAAGATTCAATTAGTTTAGAGTGTGAAAGTTTTCTTGTTGCCTGTTTAGCTGAAGAATTTTATGCTAAACGATTACAATAGATGAGTTCTACGTGACCAAAACAAAACATTCCAACAATAGGTAGGTTAAATCAACGATACATTATCTGGGAAATAAAAGGAAGAACAATATCAGACTGATAATTATAATCATTTTATCTCGTTCTGCGACACCGAATCTAAAATCAACTACGATAAATCATTTAGGTTAATTAAAAGAGTATATATACCCATGTATAAATAATCGATTTATATAACGTAGTGTCTGTAAAAGCCGTTGATATGTTGGCACTCGGTACCTACATACAACAGCTCGTATCAGATAAGGCCGTCTCCTGCAAGTAGGCCGGACTGATACCGGACATGTAATTAAACGAGCAGAGAAATGAACAAGTTAGAGACATTGAGCCCTAAGACTTTCCATTCATATTTTATGATGACAGCTCTTATCTTTAAGGACTATTGGGACTGTTATAGTTAGGTGACTGTGCCTTGAGACATGTCTGCTTAGTGCTTATATGCACGTCACCGGGTAAAGTAGACGTTTCTAGACTTTATTTTTTTATTTATAAATTTTTTAACCGTTCTGATTTTTTAACGTTATGCAATGCATCATAAAACCGACATCCAAGAAAACCCTACAAAGAGCATAATTACTTTTAAACCGATTTCTGTAACTAAATTTCATTTACTTTTTTTAGGAATGTCTCAAAGTATGTAACAGAAGGCACTTGTTTTGATTTAAATACTAATTACCACAACAAAATTCTGGATCATTAAATATATCAAAACTGGCCACATAAATAGGGGTTTCGCAGAAAATATTTTCCACTCTTACAAAGATAACAGCGAAGACTTTAGAATCAAACGTGTATAATTTAAATACAATAACAAGTTTTTGCTCTACATTAAATAACGAATAAAAATAACTAACAAACAAAGATAAAAGACGAGATGATTTGCAAATACCAAGCAATTATGTAGGTACCTACTATTATGTACCTGTCAACATATTGGTCGGAGATCAGTTCCTGCTACAAGTACCCAACTAATAAATACGTATGGGCGTGTTCGATGTATAATGTATGAAGGCTATATGCCCTGATAGATGTAGGAAATCGTCAGCAACGAATACACTATCCAATAATTACACAAGCGTCACTAGCTAATTAAATACGTCCGTAGTTTGCAAGTATACACAACAAAGAAACGGAAAATACTGATCTCCCAAGAGATATATCACTAGGTTATTGTGAAGATGTAGGCAATTTATGAAAGCTATCAACTTGTTCTACGGGCTTTGTGCCAAAAGGAAATGTGACTGCGGAATGTAACAGAAAATTAAATAACACGCCGTTCGGGCAAATAACTACTTTGATTTCAAAGCACCCATACTGCCCAGCCTATTTCCAACTATGTAGGGGTCGGCTTCTAGTCTAACCGGATGCAGCTTGAATCTTAGTATTTAACATCGAGTGACTGCCTATCTGACGTCCACAACCCAGTTACTGGGTAACAGGATACCCCTGGTAGGAATGGTTGTCAGAATTTTTGGGCTTCGGACTACCCGTCACTGCTTGATTTCAAAGTATACAACTGCGTTTCGTAAAGCTGTCTCGTAAACTTCGATCTGTAAACTGTAAGAAGGGATTTCCTACAATCACAATTGGACGTAGTTAAACGAACAGGATCCAATCCCCATGAGACTTTGTGTGGATTGGATCCTTTTCGTTTAACTACGTCCAATTATATCATGCAACTCTATAAAAAGGGCAAGTAGGTAATTCTCAGTGATCACTGAACTGAAAAAATACATACCAAATGTCAGGGTCACAAATAAAGATTCCATTGTGAAGTCGCAAGGAGTCCGTTATTAAATATGAACTGAATTCACTGATCTATTATGTTCTGAGGTTCTGACATTGAAACACATAATAGCAGAAACGTGACTTGTCCCAAATCGTAAACAGATTTGACAGACAATCGGCTAAATCAAGTCTTCATTTGTACTTATAACTATATTTTATTAATCAACAATCGTTGTGAAGGATTCTGAAAATTCCAAATAATCTGTTGGTTAAAATATCTATTTAATCTTGTTCATCGAGCAAGGGATACACACGTGTATTTAAGACTAATTTAGATCGTGGTTAGACTACTAAAAGTGAAAGGATTTTCTAGTATCGAGTAGCATCAACTCAAGATATAAATGTCACTAATACAACTCGAACGGACAGGAAGAAAAACATCCGCTACAATAATATTATCTATCTATTTACATAACTCACCCAGCCAACCAACATCATAATTCAGATTTGCAGCTCCACTAGCCTTAATAAGACACTAAAGTACGTAATAAAAGAACAGTTTTGTAATTTGTCTAATTAGGTAAGTAACGTGATAGGTAATCATTGGCGGAAGCAATTATTAGCAGTATTAACACCTAATAGATGATTGAATAATATGAGTTGCGGATGTCTGATACATCCATCATTTAGTGCATGTATGAATTAGTAGCTGATCCAAGTTTATCTTGCTTTGTCACCGGGACACAGTCGTGACGAGATCAGCCTTGGTATCACGAACGGGCTAGATAAATTAGAATACAATAGATCTGCACACCTTACAAGTAATTAATATGCGAATGTATTGGAACCTATACATGATTGTGCCGAAACCCGTCGAAGAGACTGGTACAGCAATTATATTTGACTAATATTAGTCACGCAGTGTTCTACCACCGCGCCACTTGGCTCCGATTAAAAGATTACGTCAATTTCATAATGAAAAGAAATTCTATGTAAGATTTGCGTTCAGATTTTGCTTTATGATCGATTGCATTCAGGTCATGGCATCAATTAAGCAACATTAAGTAGGTAACTATCAAACTAAGTTTAACTTACTTGACAGCTCTTCAGAAGACCATAATACCAGCCTTAGAAGCTCCGATTACCATGTCATGTCATCTTCAATGTGTCAAAGTTGTGTCAGTGGTTGAGCGCCGGCGCCAGCTCGGTTACATTAGGTAGGTACATCGTGGGCCACGAAACAGTCGTGATCAATCCACCCGCTGCCGGATAACGTGTTGCCGACGATCACGCCCTGCTTGCCCAACCACAGGTTATAATACCACCTTACAACTAACAAAGACCTCATAAAAACGTCCTGTCGGAACTAAGCGATCTAGTCAATCATACGCTCTTGTATATTTTAACATTCCGCCCGCTTTTTGCGCGATCACTGATTTAATGTACGTGATTAAATGATTACATGCATTGCTAAATTACGTTATATGCTAAGACAATGTGGCTGGTCAAAAAAACTACCAGTAATGTCGACAGCTTATAAAGAAATCATAGCCTAATGTTAGACTTCATACATATTAAAGACGTGATGATTTATTCATATATTCGAAAGATCACAATGCACAGTGTAGGTGTTGAACAAATCTTTGATATAAAGTTATAACAGCAATTTTCTCCATTGAGCACGTGACCTTCTTTCCTCCAAACTTGTATTCGGGATCGGCGCCTGATTACGGACACCTTGACCCACGACGACAGCCGTGACGTCGAACCTGTTTCGATCTCTCCACATGTCGAGTCGATCATCAAGGCGACGTCACTAGCAGCTGCGGAACAACCAGCTACAACCTAACACACTCACGTGACGTTTGGTTCGACGCGAACAAAAACGAATGGGGACAAATACCTTTCCCACAATCATCTTGGCGTATCTAGTTTATGAAACAATAAAAATGTGAGAAACAAATTCATTCGCTTGCCGCTCGACGACACGACACTTGTATTGCTGATCGCAGGTTAAACGCTGACGATGATTGCACTCTAACACAGTACAGATTACATAAATAATGGCCGCGCTGCCAAACGAAATCTGCTTTAATTCGCGAAGGTTAATAACATTAGGGTAAATACGCATGAAGGCGAGCACAGGACCTGCTAGGAACGACAATAGTGAACGGGAAGCCTTGGTGGAGACTAATGATTTGGTATGGCATGAGTGGAATGTCACAGGTGCACGACATGCCCTACTATGACAACTATGACACACCACGGTGGGTTGAGGAATTCTACGGAAGCTGTTGCTGGTGTGCTGAATATTCACCATAACTATCCTTAAGGAAGTAGAATACTAGAATTTTCCGATTGGTCGAAAGTGTGAATCTATGTATAGAAACTGTCGAAAGATTTTCATCATTGGTCGCTAATAGAATCGGCCTCCGAAGCCCGTCGCGTCGGTACACGCAGGTATGGAGTACAGACGGTCTATTATTGCAACATAGTCTGTGATTGTTGACCACAGGTGTACGTGAATTTACACAATTCCATAAATAAACTTAACAAATAGGTACGAGATAAAAATTGCGATCACGAAAACGCATGCCTACGCGGTTGAATTACCTTAGAAATAATGTGCGCAATCTAATTTGCATTCAAACTGCTCTATTGTCTATGAAGTTCATACAAGTGCCTTTTAAGTGGTTTTGATATGATAAATGACACTGCTATTAGTGTTGCTTTTAATAACATTATATTAGCCCTTATTTATGGAACGCGCCTTCAAGTAGTCCGAGGTACAACCAAGGCTCGTTGACAATGTATTTTACAAGAATTGCAATATTCATATTTTCAGTTGCACTTCCAATATCGTTTAAAAGTGCCTTCGTATACGGATGTGGTATATTCGTGACTGAAATAATACGGAAGCGGATCACTCGATAGTTACCTTACACTTTGTCTTTCCAAATATTTCTTGTCAGACCTAACATCAATACCAAACCGCATACAAAAACAGTAGTGTGGTCAGCTCGTCGGCTCGTCCCAGTAAATAATCCGTGCCACTGGCTGACTGGTTCAATGTGACTCGAACAAAAACGACAAAAACCTCCCGACACGGATGTTTACCGGTTCCACGCGTTTTCTTGACGACGATGACAATAAAAACAAAGTGTAATAGTTTCGTGAAATTAGAACAAAAAGTGTACCTAACTTTTTTAAATGGCTTAAATAAACTTACCTTAAACACAATTTTGTCCTTCTCCATTTCCATTTTGTTTTCTTAGGCTAGTTCTGCAGTTCTGTAACAAAACAAAATATAAAATATAGCTAATATAAGAACGAAAAAGTATCAATATTTAACTATTGAAATCTGTACCTGGACCCACGTGTATATTTTGATTATTTTGCCTAGAGGCCAACTAATTCAGAAATTATAATTTTTGTAGGTGACATTATCCGAACCACGCGACAATGTTGGCTGGAACTTGATTAATTATTCCTAATTTATTATTTCATACAAAAAATGTTTAATATTAATATCACCTTATGTATTTTAATAATTATATTTTTCACGACAAACCACAAAAAACTGCATGATTACTCATTAAAAACCGATAGATATAAATCAACGGATGCATAATTTAATTGGGTTCGATATATCAAAAATCTTGACTATTAATTAATCGTATGCAGACTATGTAATTATCTTAATTTTGTAAATTATAGCAACTTCAAAACCGCATCGTGAAATTATGAAACGCGGATATCCCGTCAGAAAAAATTGACATGGCAAAGGTAAACAGAATATATGAGGTTTCTTTATAAACGTTGCTGAAAGTTGAAAGACGTTTAAACGTCAAAAAATATGGTTACAACAGCCGCTTAAGGTAACTTAAATTTAAGCTCTATTCATAAATAAAGGGGTTTATTGTTTACTGAATAAATAACAGTAACTCAGTTTAAAGGTTGTCATCATATCTAATCATCCTTATATCCCAACTGAAATTAGATATCTACAGCCTATCATCTTCTGAGTACATACAGGTAGGTCTATTATGAAACTTTAATGGAAGCATGTAAAATATTAGTTTGCAATTTATCTATTTGACATGACGAAATTACAGCAATACAATTTGCAGAAATACAAGGCTACCTGAAAAAGTACTGCAATTACTGAATAACACTCAATAAAAGAGACAAAGAACTCGGAAGAACATTATTACTAACAGCTGATCATAATCTACATACCGAGAACCATTTAATATCCAAGCGGTCCATAAAAGCTTTTCACTCACAAATTAAAGCCATAAGCTCACGTAATGGCTAATCACTAGTAATCACTTAATAACGTTTCACGGCTTTTAATGTCCATCGATATACCTCTATAAAAATGTATATGATTGCTCACGTCCATAGTTACTTACGGATGGCCGTAACGTCACGACTGGATTAACAAGACTCGTTTAGCTCATACAGATTGATTCGAATGTGAGTAACATTGAACTTTGACCGAAGCTTCGTTAAAAATCTAACATTTTATCATACTGGATAGTGGATGCTATTTAAATAATATGAGCGTTAACGAATAGCTAATATTAGAAAACAAATACTTATTGACAATTTTATTACTTTTGATTTTGACACAACTGCATAGTAATTTTATGTTTCTACATATCTGAGGTATCTACTAGTACTACATGATACCAGTTGATTTAATATAAAATCAGTTCAAAAGAGGCGATTTCTTATGAAAGGACATACATACAAATGTTACATTAAAATGCTTAATAAAAATTTGTTATTTTGCTCTACAATAAAACAAGATCTACACTACCCACAGTATTAAGTATAATGCATTGTCATCATAGATGAAGGAATCTCGTAGACGTCTTAAGCATCTCGTAGACATCTCGTAGCAGTCTCGTAGGCGTCTAGTAGCCGTCTCCTAGACGTCTCGTAGCGTCCCATTGACGTCACGCATCATAAATGCACAGGCGCGCACTCGAAGCGTCTGCGCTTCACAGACGTTCGACAAAGACCTATGCTATACGACTGCCCAATACGAAGGCAAATATCCACCGGCCTAGACAGTTTCAGGACCAAGAAATCGCTTCCCACGGCATTACAACCAGCGCTGTAAAAAGTAATTAATCCGAGCAGAGCTTATATAAAATGGTAACGATGCAACTAATATTTACGGGGCGATTTCTTAACTATTAATTAATATCTCATACTTATGCGTACAGACGTAGCCTACGCGTGACTGGACCAAAACCATTGCGCACTTACTTGAAACAGTTACTATGATTGAAGAGCGAAGTGATGTCTTGTTATTTTTTTCTGTGAACTACATTAACGTATTCGGTACTTGAGTTAAGACATCGCTAGCGAGATCAGGCAAGTGGTGACCTAATTCAATCAGGCTTTGAATAGATAAAACATACATATTTTAGACAATTTCTGGACTAAGTAACATAATTTTAAAACGATTGCACAAAACACAGCAAAGATGAATACAGAATAAGTAGCCGACATACTTAATAAGTTAAAAGGAAAATAGATACTGTAACGAGACATTTACATCCAGTATGAAGATGTTGCACGGTGAAAGTCGATTGTGCACGCTGCACGTTCTTCCTGCAAGTTTCTAACGACTTCAATTATTGTCCGATGTGCACGTACCTTCTATAGAATGTACGTACTTTAAAGTTTAAATTCCAAGGTAGAGCTGAAGGTAGAAATAAATAAAAACATTGTTAAAACTTGTTTTAAGTTCAATAGAATAGCATAATAACGGGGTATTAGTCATCACGGGGCAGACTGTTCAAAATGATGTAAACACCCTGCCTTTCAATTATTATTTCTACATAGGTACCTAAATACATAACATGTATACCCAACAGTCACAACATCAGGTATTCTGACAAACTGCCAATATTGAATTTCTACAGCCCCAATCAACAAAATAGACATGCTTATGTGTCTATCTGCGTCAACTAAAGCTTTAGCACGTACCTATCTTTGCCCAACCTAAAGTCCGTCCAACAGGATTAGATCCTGATAAGCGCAAACAGTTTATTTTATGCTGTGAGGCGAGCGACTGCATGCTATTGAAACATTATTTAAGATGCGTGTTTGAATTCAATATTTTTTAATCATAACATGTTACCTAAACCTACATTACAGCAAAAAAACGTAATCTTTCAATCAATAGGACAATAAATTCAGCATTAAATAGGATCATTTTTTATATAACCATAAATCACTATAATGAGATTGAGTCTATTGTTTCCAAAATGTCCACAGTAGCCGTTGCCTAAGTACTTAGACACATCTGCAGCCATTCGCTCGAAGAATCCGCCATGTCCAGCCTTACGTAACGCGATGTTACCGACAATAATTGTGCAACGCATACCAATGTACCCATGTTTGTTGCTAACTGTCAGCTAATCTTGCGACCTATATAAAAATATGTAATGCTCGAATACGTACTTAACGAGGTAACTAATACGCCTACGTTAAATAGAATATACTTTGTTACTGTCTAATATGGTTACATGTTTTTTTTTTTAATAGAAGTGTTCAATGACTTTTAGGTCCGTCGAAAAATTGGCTTGCATTTCTTCAAGAGCACATTGGCCAAAACCAAGATAGACCCAGTGGTTCTTGAAAGTGAATGCTCATTGTCTAAGTCTAAATGATAATGATAAACGATGTTTTATTTATGTAAATTGATTGTTTAAAACACTTTTACAGGTCAAAAAGAAAAGACTACAAGAGCTTGATCAAAAACTCTTAAACAGGCCAACTGCCAAATTAGTGACCCTCCGTCTCGGTCATTTTAGAAAAATTCCCTAATTTAATATTACCGGAAAATTCTAATTCTTCAGTAGGTAGGTCTGTACGTACTATTGGCGATTATTTAGTAGGAAACTTTTAAACGGTTAACATGTGTAATTGCAATCTAATTAACGAGTTTCAAATGCTTTAAAGGTTTAGAACTAATATGAAATTAATAGCGATGCGCTGTTTTGCAATCCCTTTGAAATTGTTTTTTCATTCTGCGTGATAACGATTCGCCGGAATGAAAAGGATGCCCGTTTTCTAAGCGGAAAACTAGCTAATTCATCATAGTCAAGGACATTAGACACAACGGCACTGACCGCTAGCTTAATCATTATTACTTATAATCAATTCTTTCTGCTTACGGTTTTATGTGAAGGGAACGCCATTTACCTTTACATTTAAATGTCTCATTAGGTTTTTTGCAAATATGATGTTACTTATTGTCAGAAGAGCTATTACTACGAGATTTATTCCTACAATCTATCTAGTATATCTATACAAAGTGGCAGGGACATCGACGAGCAACCTGTTACGTTGGATTCAGCACGAAGCCCAGGAGCGTTGAAATTTTTCAACAGTTATTAAAAAACTAGACTCTGCCCGCGACTTCGTTCGCGTCAAATTTCTTGCTACCCCGACCCACCCCGTCGCGTCGCTTCGAATCACCTGCCCGTGCGAGTATTTCGTATTCGTGACTTTTTTCTCTTTGCTCGACCCCAGAGGGTCTTAGTGTGATGTTATATATAGCCTATAGCCTTCGTCGATAAATGGGCTATCCAACACTAAAAGAATATTTTAATTCGAGCCAGTAGTTCCTGAGATTAGTGCGTTCAACCAAACAAACAAACTCTTCAGCATTGTAATATTAATATATTATAAATTTGTAATATACTAGCTTTTGCCAGCGGCTTCGCCCGCGTGGAGGTCGGTGTATTATACATATAAACCTTCCTCTTGAATCACTCTATCTATTAAAAAAACCCGCATCAAATCCGTTGCGTAGTTTTAAAGATTTAAGCATACATAGGGATATAGGGACAGAGAAAGCCACTTTGTTTTATACTATGTAGTGATATATTAGTTTAGATAAATTACTTGTTAGATACATACCTTTTGATCGCGTAGGTATTGCACGATAGCTAAATGAAACAGCAGTTTTTTTTAAACCTACGAAAAATTTCTACACTGGGGTGTACAATCTTATGCTGAATTCATGGTTACAGTTTGTGCGTCGATGTACCACCCAGTATCTGCAGGTACACACGCCTACAGATCAAGGTATAAATTTCCAGTAAAAGCTGATCTCGAATCCTATACAATAGGATTTCCGTACAGTGCGAGATCAGCATAAACTGGAAATGTAGAGCTTGATGTGTAGCCGTGTGTACATATTATAAATTAAAGTCGCTTGTGTCACCGCGATGTTCTTCTAAACTAAGCAGCGATCTTTACTGCGGTTTTATCATAATTTAGAGAATTTATTCCAGAACTAGCTGTGCCAGCGACTTCGTCCGCGCAGAATAGTTATTTTTTATTATTTGTTTATATTATTTAAATTTATTAATAAAATTAAATAAAATTTCTAAAATAAAAGTAGCCTAAGTTACTCCTTATTACATCAGCTATCTGCCAGTGAACCCGTCAAAATCGGTCCAGCCGTTTCAGAGGTTAGCCGGAACAAACAGACAGACAGACAGAGAAAAAATATTTTGGTATATATACCGTGTATACATCCATATACGTTTAGTAAAAAGGGGTTATTTTAATATCACAAACAGACACCACAATTTTATTTATCTGTATGTATAGATATATAGATGTATAGATGTTTATGTGTAAAATTAATTAGGTATTATAAAAATTACATACAGTCGTAAAAACCTTACGAAGTTGGCATTAACTCAACTCCACAGGGCTCAAACTACCATAGCTCATGAGAAGGAAAGACTTTTCCATATGCAGTCATTTCAGATATCATCTTTTAGTCCATGATTCCTTTAAGAGATTTGATATAACCATCGCATGCGCGTCGCTGTTATTGTGCACGGAAGTCAAGGGTTCGATGCCCGGTTAAGAGCTTCTTGATATCGTCACTATAGCCACTACTCACAAATCTACCTACATTACCTAACTACGTAGTAAGATTATAGATTCAAAAACATTTGGGTGCAAATTAAAAGTTAAATAAATAAGTAGATAGGCAAATGGCTGAGTTAGTAAGTGTCTCAACTTTACAAAGGTCTGAGATAATTATATTTTTTTAAATTATACATATTACCAAATTAAAGGAACAATGAACGTAGCCAGGTTTTTTAACTTCTGCCAGAAGCTAGAGAAAATATGATAAGTTCAAACATGAATAAACTTTCAACCTTCGCCTCAAATTAAATATCTACCTGAATGATGTGGATTAAATAAAAATATACCTTTGTTTATTCATTTTATTTTTTCTTCTAAGGTACACATATTCTCGAGATTATTAGGTACCTGTATCTATGTAGGTACCTAAATAAATGAATAAGAGCTTTTGGAATTAGTGATATTGTGGCAAGGTACAAAACGTACCGACTTATTGCCTTGTCTTTGGTCCCGGAACATCTTACAAAGCGACTTATAACTTCTTTCGACAATTAAGTTTAAGCAATGAGAAATGTTTATAGAACATTTAGAACATTTTTATCTAGGATTTTTTTACTACATAATTATTCTCCGCTAAATAGTCATCATTGAACACGAGATACCTACCTACCTGTTAAATGTTAACGTAGGGGAAAAAGAAATAAATAAGTTTTATACTTACTTTTATTCGTTAAAAAACTACCTACAGGTAAACCCTGTTATCATACAGTAGCTGGCTCACAAACACTTTCAGTCTGACAGTACAACAGATAAGTAAACTAAACTTTACCGGTAAAGTTCAATCAAAACTTATGTACGAGTACGTGTTTACGCGGTCGTCATGGTAACGTATGTAAATACAATATGGCGGCGAATGCGCGCGCGGCTCTGTGAACGAACGCAGACTGGCTACGCCTGCGCGGACGCCGACCACCACCGCGGTTCTTCAGAAAGCGAGAGGAAGAGCCCAGGCTCCAAGCGAGTTTTAGTTGCGCGAGGACAAGTGCACGTTTCCATTAGTACGTATAGCATTGATTTGTATGCATAGTGCGCCTACACCGGCGATCTTCTATAGGTTGTTACCGCGACGTTTCTCATTTATTTCAAGCCAATTAGAATAACTTAAATTATTGATTAATGTTGGATAAAATCTATTATGCTGATTCAAATTGAAGACACTTGTTATGCAACTTCCGCGACAAATCCATCGCTTTGATTATGGTTTGGACAGTTCTGATTGCAGCGAGATTTCTTTGAATAGGTATCTAAAACGCCTTGGCGTGTTTTTAAGCGACTTCAAAAAAAAGGAGGTTCTCAGTTTGACCTGTATGTTTGTATGTCTGTTTGTCCGCGATTATCTCGCGTTTGGCGAAACCGATTTTGATGAGGTTTTTCTGAAAACTATTTGTTACTACCTACATTTAGGAGGTTTTGTTATTTTAACCGACTTCAAAAAAAGGAGGTTCTCAGTTTAACCCGTATGTATGTGTTTGTCCGCGAAATAAATAAAAAAACGAATTAACCGAAAACCTAAAGTAAATGCAGTAATAACACTAAAAATATGAAAAAAAAATATACTTAATTCAATTTCTTTTTTTTTTTTTAATTATAACAATTTAAGTTCTTTCTTTTTTTTAAAAAAGGGAACCGTCTTCAAACACTGACCCACTGAAAACCACAAAACAATTTTTATATACACCACCCCTATTCCTATTAGTTTTTGAAGTCGGTTTCATTTATTGTTGAATGTTAAATAGATGCTATTATCGTATAGAATCAAGTTCTTCCAACATAACAGACAGCTGTGCTGCTGGCGGAGTTTGTTGCGCCACTTCTTCTTCCCAGCTAAAGCACTAGGAAGTGGTGAAGGGCGGGCGTTTTGGGGGACTGTCTTATGTAATTTTGACGTTCAAAAAGTGCTGACTCTTAGCCTAGTTTGAATAAATTACTTTTGATTTTGATTTTTTTTTACTTTGGTGCCAAATCAAATTTTTAGAACAACGAAGAACGCTGCGCTTACTTGCATAAAAAAGACATAGTTTATTAATTAAATTATTATTTTTTCGGGGGGTTTATTATACATTCGTCGTATTATTTTCTGTCTGGCAACATTCTTTTTTTGTTTTTGTTGGTTTGGCACCGACTTCAAAAACTAAGTAAATACCTACCCCGATAATTATAAATTTTCATATCTTATTATTAGTTTTTGGCAGAAATTTGATTTACGGGGTAGGAATAGTGACGGGATAGGGACTGGATAAGGATAGGGGTGGCGTATATAAAAATTATTTTGTGGTTTTCAGTGGGTCGGTTTTTGAAAGGCGGTTCCTTTTTTTTAAAGAGAAAGAAATTAAATTGTTTTCATTTTTGTTTTGGTTTAAAAAAAAAGAAATTGAATTATTTGTCTTGAGAGGTCCATCAAACGATGAGTCGAGTATATTTTGTTAGCGCCACCTGTCTAGTTAATATTGTTTAACACCTAACTTGGTATTCCGTACTTTAACCATTTTACACTGAGATCGAAAGCAAGTGTTTTAGCTACCAAGGAACGGGTGTTTAAACAAAAACTGTAGGTTTTATCATACTTTTTATTTCAATGAGTTAACTTTCAAATCCAATCTCCCATTAATAATAATAATAACATAAATCTGTGTCCAATTTCTTAAGCCATTATTTTATAACTAAATAATTCCGATGAGTCTCGAAACTCAAAACTTGGCGCATTAAACTAGGTATGTTGTTATTATTACAAAGCAACCTGTTGGACATCATTAAACAAAACTAAAATAGTACTACATAAATTAAAACTAAAATTATATTTAATTATTCTAAGGCCATTTCATACAAAAAAGTCCCCGTTTCGGAGTGGTGTTACGAAAACAAGGTTGCGTGGATTATGAAATGGGTAAATTAGTCAAAAGAAGTCTACACAATGATTACAATACAGTAAGTAATACATGCTACACAAAATGTTTGATAAGTAACATTACGTGGGTACGTTAATTCTGTAACAAAATTATAATTTAATTAATTAAAACAAATGATATGATGCATTCTTGTAGCGTTCGGCACTAGGGTGCGACTCGCGTGAATAAACTCTAGCCCGATAGCGTAATATTGTAGTCAACATAGGCAGGCTTTTAATTACTGTGGTAGGAGATTCACAATCCTTCAAAATACACCGACAATATTACGCTAAGAATCTAGATATTTATAAATATAATACTAAACTAAAAAAAAAACACGTAAGCAATGTAATAAAGCCGACTGGAAGTTAATAACGAAGAAAATATTATGTTAACAAGCATTGAGGAGTTATTAGAAGAGAAGGGAAGCTAACAAGTATATCGTTAGTTACGTTAACACATCCAATTATTAAAAAAAAAAACATTACAATGTACAGACTATTTACATTATTACAATTCTTTCATGTTGACAATCCAAGATATACTATACATTCAAATCAACACGAAAATATTAAACAATGCCTACTTTATAGACCACAATATTTTCTTTAATGATACTTAATCTAACATACAGTACTCATAGCACCTATAACATTAAATGTACAGAATCTGAGACAGTGAGACTTACACTGTGTTGACCACTTGGTCGAAGCACTTGGCGACGAACTGTTCTTTTTCGTCCAACTTTCTGACGTCACTACTCAAGTGACGCGTCAGCATGGCGTCTTGCAACGCGGAGAGAGCTTCCGAAGTGAACCTCTTTCCTTTAAGGTGAGTGATGACAGACGCTTCTCCGTGGAATCCAGACTCAACTAGACCTGGTGGGATGTTGAGGGTGACGTCGTCGATAAGACCTTTCTCAACCGACATGGTGATGACCAGCTCTTGTGTCGCAGAGTACACCTTGGACGGAGCCAGCAGCTCCGCCGGCACGGGGAAGGAGCGACTAACTGTGAACATGGGTGTTCTGCCGTAGGACCAGTCCCAAGACTGAAGCTCGTTTCTTAAGTCCGCAAGACCTGGGAAAACGTTATAATTAACTAATTGCCGAAATTATCTCAAGATAAGAAGCGAAAATTGGGCGAATAATTTTATACAACAGGAAAAAAAAATATTCATGGGAACTGTTTGTTGAATACTCATTAACGTACCTGGGAACCAGTCATTAGTAGGGTTGACGAATTGGAAGCCTCGTTGCTTTGAGATCTGGTTGGTGCCCCCATCTTCCAGGCTCAGGGCTGCCGTGCGCAGGTACTCGTAGCCCACGGCCGTCTGCAGACCGTCCACGGTGACGCGGTTGTCCACCTCCGACAGATTGGCCACCTCAGAGCGCGTCGACGCAGTCGCCTGAGTCTGTATGCCATGCTAAATAGAATTAAAAGGTCCTTAACTTATAAACTGGAGGGGGCTATCAAGTCAAGGTCAGTTACAAAGAGTTAGTGAAAGAACAAGCAACTAAAAGGTTAATAAAAATAACAATGAATTTCATGAATACAATTGTTTTGGTAAAAAAAATTGTGTAATCTAGAATATTTCTGGTCGTGTGCAATTCAGTATTGACGCTTTTGTTTCTCCCTCCCTCCACATTAAGTGATGAATCACACGTAAACAATGAAATGCAACAAGTACGACCTGTGACATTACTGAATATGCAAAAAAGCATACTGGGTTTCTGCTTGGTACCAGCATACTGAATACATACTCATAGCTATCATTTGACTATGCTTGCATTTTAAATTATATAGAACATTAAAAAAAAAAGTTAAAGTCTTAAGGTGGAAAATCGTAGTGATGTTCATTTAAAGTTGAGTGGAAATAAAAATACATTATAAACTGTTATACATAAATACAAAATGCCTGATAAATTAAATTACATGTGACTAAAAACTACAAATAGCAAAAATAGGTCAACAACTAAACAATGTTAATCAAACTACATAAGCAATAATGGTTATTTTAAAGATATATAGTTCAAAGATGTCAAAGAGCAATAGAGATAGAATATTGTGACAAGAACTGAGCATGGGAGCCTTATTGTTGGTTTTGCACACATTCCAATAAGAATCATGCTAGATAACAGAAGTATCAAAAGTACGCCTTAGTAGTCTTTATGTTGCATAATTTAATAAATAAAATTGTCAAAAAGGTCCAGAGTCATAAGTCCTTCACCCAGAAATTGTCACATATTGAATAAAGGTATGTTCCGGTCTTATTTGGCGGTCATAGTTGTACTCACCTCACGTTTCGCAAGGGCTCGGCTGAGATCTACCTTGTTGGCATTGACTAGAAGTGTGCAGTGGTGGTATGCTGTCAGACGGCCTATTTTTGCCGCTGTTCCAGATACCTGATAGAATTGTTGCTAAGGAAACTAAATTGTGTATATTATTGTTAACACAAATTATGACAACTTCAGATATTAAACTGTATGTAACACCCATACTGGTTCATATTTTTATATCTAAGCCTTGAATCCCATTCAATTATTTTAGCAACTGGAGCAAGGAGCTTGGAACAAGGTGTGATAATACTGATAATGCAATGTCCAAACCATTGCGTGGATTTAAGGCAAGTACTAAAATTAAAAATCATGAATCATCTCTAAAAGCTTACAGAAATTCCATAATGCATTACATCAAACAAAAAAAAAATTTGGTTAACATAACAGGTACTATTTGGTATTTATAAACTGATTCCAATTTAAAAAGGATACTTTGTATTTATCTCGAACAATCATATCTTGGCGTTCATTGATGACGGACTTGACCCCAAATCCTCTGAAGAGTGCTCTCTTGATCAGCTCCAAGTTGTATTGCCTGTCATATCTCTCACGAGGAGTGAAGAATGTGATGTTAAGATTTCCACGATCATGGTACACAGTACCACCACCACTGTTGCGTCTTGCTAGAGCTATCTCCCTCTCAGTCAGGAGTGGGACATTAGCTTCCAGCCATGGATTCTGGTGTCTTCCAATCACAACACATGGCTCATTGCGCCAAACCATCATCACGTGGTGATTCGTGAAGTCCATGTTACGGTACATCCAGTCTTCAAGAGCCAGGTTAGTATAGATGTCAGTTGATTGAGACATGAAGACAGATTTGGTGATCTCCCCCTCAGATGGTAGTTCGCGTTCTTTCTTCGCATTTAGGTTCTTGCTTGCAGTTACCAAGCTACGAGAGCTGGTTCTTCTTGTTAAACCCACCACAAGACAGGCACTGCTTGCGACTATCTTCTTCATCATTGTCTGAGCCATCTTTAAATGTTATATTATCGAAATTAATTGTCAAACGGATACTTTTCTGTATGAACTTTTATAACCACAGTTTGTTAAACGTTAATTATTTTATTGTTATTGTTACCTAAATAAATTGACTAATAACAGTTCAAATAGTCTCTATAATATTATAACCTAGTGCATAGAACAGCTGCAGGCGTCAGTATCAGCCGAAGAGAGGGAGATCAGATATTCGTGAAGGGCAATTGTTTGATGCAGCCACTTCCACGTTTGGTGCAGGGTATTAATTCGATAACGAATTCCCAAACAGTCTCGACAGTCACTTGGCATTCCTCTTCTTGAATGCAGGATTAACAAAAAAACCACTACACTATTACACACGAATACGAAACCCGAAAGGATTCAATATTATTGCAGAGTTATACGCGTACTATACAACGACAATTTTTACAAAAACGATTGTCGAGGAAGAACCGAGAACAGTATGTGATCGCGCCACGATATGTGATGAATTAAATGAAATACCTCCCGCCGTCTCATTTTATTCGTGCTGATAATGATAAGCGGACTGGAACTAGGAGGTCGAGCGAGGTCATTCGAAGTTCACTACAAGACAAGAAAACAAACAACTTGATAAGAAGCACGAAGTAGCCACGCGCACGCAACCTTATCATACTTGTCTTGGACATTTCATGTTACAACAGATAAGTCGTGTGTAACTTCTAACCACACTAATAATTGTAAAGTATTTTATCGTACATACCATTTCATTTTACAATTATTTTTTCCAATTATATAGACGAGTATTGAGTGTCAACTAACTCATTACGGTGATTTTTAAGCCATTCTACAAGTCAGAAATGGCTTTTCGAAAATTACTAATTTTCATTGTTTGGACATTTTTTACAATCATGACAATCGTTGACATTCTGTCATTAGTGATAAAACAATTTGACATCTTCGAATGTCAGCTGTCAGTACACTTGAGGCGGCCGCCCACAGAGTAAAATATTATAGACTCGGCCGCCAAAAACGTCTGTGAACCAGAACCCATTATTCCAAACAGTCCAAAAATCCTGAAAAATAAAAAAAGATGCCTTAGATTTTTCAAGAAAAAAAATATATTTTAGAGTACTTATAGTAGACTTATTACAATATTTGAAGTTATAGTAGAAACCTAAAATGAAAGTAACAATGTTCTCCTTTGGTTTCTATCACTTAAAACCATCTTAGGTGAAAAACCCAATATAGTATTAGTTTCGTGTAACATTTCGTGAACATTCCACTTGTGATTCCATAGAAGTAAACTCTACCCAGCGCGTGAGCTTTCTCACGCGCTAGCTAAAGCTTTCAAGCCATTATGCGCAAAAAGCTAACTTTTTGCTGCATCGTCTTCGAAGCAACAGCATCCTATTACTGCTCTTTTTGACTGTCCTGTCCAAAACCAGTAGATAATATATCTTACTGCAGTGTCCACCCATAGAATCGAATAGAATAGAAAATATTTATTCGACACAGACAACACTACAGCAACAAACATATTAAAAAAGAGAACAATAAACATAACAATAAAATTGCAGTGCAGTGCCTATACCGAAAGGGTTACCATCTCAGCATTTGCTAGGCGTCAGACAGTAAATGACATACGCACTAACATTTTATGGTTTTCTGAATTAATAAATAAGTAACGTATACGGAGATTCTCCGATAACAAATTAAAAAGAAACTTGGGAAGTTGAAAAATGATCTTGTAAAGACATGTGGCAGCAGTTAACAATGTGAAGTCAACCCACTAGTGATGGATTGCCGTGAGTGCCATGATTGACGTTACAGGCTGATGGGGTTGCGTGCCGTCGCAATTGTACGAAGACTTCACAAATAAGTGATAAAATCAGCGTGATTTAAAGAGAATACGTACGGTCTCCATAGTGGCGGCGCACAGTGGAACGAATGTATGGGAGCGGTTGGACGTAGACATGTCCGAAAAATAAGAGTAAAATTATGACAAACTAATGATGCCATCTTATTCGATTACTTAATGCCTTCATAAATTGTGGTGATGAATTTCTTCATAACTCCCATATTTCGGGAGTAATTTGAGAAAATGTGAAATTTTACTATGAAAATGAGTGTATCGAGCTCTCTCCCTCCTGATTCCGGGCTTGTTTCAAGTAGCGGTCTCTAATATCGTAATGCTATTACTAAGAGCTATATTTAATACTAAGACACATAGTGCGCCAAATGTGCACTTTCTGGGATAAAAGGAAATGAAAATTTAAAAAAAAAAACGTTTTTTCCCCATTTGTATTTACTTTAAACCGCAGACAGACTTATTAAGAGGTCTATAAATATATTATATATATATACAGAAATATATATTAACAAAAATATTCACAAGAACTGATGAGAGTATGACTTTTAAGTAAGTTGATAATAAATTACCTAGTTTCATTAAAAGTACAATAAATAATTAAGATGTAAGCTCTAATTTACTAAGTTACACATTTTAAAACAATAACATCATTTAATTATCTTCGTCATCATCATCATCATCAATTAATTCAAATTCAGAATCGATGTCCGCTAAATCATTTATGTTAACAAATTCGATAACACTTTTCTCAGAATCCGTAAGCTCATAAAATTCCTTAAAAGAAGATTTTTTTACAAACTTATTTCCTTTTGGACGGATACTTGTAACAAGTGGATCAGAAGACAGTAAAAGATTGTGCATAATATCTTCATTGCATGAGATACTGCTATGCTTTCGAGAATGCCCCTCTCTATATTTTCTAAAATCTTTATTTCTAGCCTCAGATGCCTCTTCGGATAGAAAACCAATGGGCACAATTGACATGTTCTGAACTATGTCTGGCCCATGCATTAAAATTTTATGAAGTGAAGAAGGCATATAATACCATGGGTATAACTCCACGTAAAGCTTAGCAGTATCAAAGCAGAACTCTCGGAATTTAGTTACGTTGATCTTCTCTCCTGATGAAATACACTGCAAGATCACACAGATTTTTCTTAAAAGCATAGCATCTATTCCGGTCAGTTCAGCAGATTTAGTGTAGTTTTCAAAAAATCTCCTTGCCGAGTTGCCATTGTTGGTGGATCCACTGCCTTGTTTCACAACATCGAGAAGTAAGCCCGTTTCTCTTCTTACAGCCTCTTGAACTCTTTTCTTCCTGTCATCAACTTGCCTTTTTGCTATATCACCCCTTACTTGCCATGATTTTATGTCTAATTTGTAGGAAATGTGTAATAAGCATTCCATTGAGCGAATCCAAGCGTGAAGGGTGCTTAAGCTATATTTATACATGTCCTCGTTTGCGTGTTTATCTTTGATTAACTCTAAATTATTCATTTCTTTAGGACAAGCCTTGCATATGTCACACACTGAAGCTGCTGTATTGGATATAATGGAATGAATTTTACCATCAATCATTGTCAACAGCAGTTGGTGTTTGACACTAATTCCATCAGTGATGGTGGATGGAGTTAAGGCTTCAATCTCTGCTTCGATTTCAGCCATCTCTCTCTGCACATTTTCTTTGGTTTCCTTTATAAACTTAAACAATATTGGCCGGCAAAATGAAGTGGAAGATGGTCGCTCGTTTTCCCAAATTGTTACACCTTTTGAGACGAGCCGCAGTGGTACAAGACTAATCATAAAATTACTAGCAAGATCGATTTGCTCATCTTCACTCGTCCTTTGATGATAAATGCTTTGGCTAGATGATCCGTCAAAACCCCATTTGCTGGTCAATACGAGCTGTTGATTGGGATCAACAGGGGTTTCTAACGACCTAATAAGTCTTCTTGAGGTTAAATCCATCAAGGCTTGTAATTTGATTTTTGCAGAGCTCTCTGTAACTGTGAGATCTTCTTTGGCCGGATAGCACTTAATTTTTTCTTTAACCAACATGTAGTAACTCGGGTATTGAAGAGCTCCTTCTTGAGTGTTGAAATCCCGAAGAGTGTTATAGCGCCATTTCGATAAGTTCATCGATACATAAAGAGCCAATGCCTTCAAAGGGGATATTTCCCGTACCTGAATTGATTTACCTTCAATGAAGGCTTTGATTTTTGAGGCCTCTTCTGGATTCTCCGTCAAGTATTTCATAACATAAGCTGTATCGCTTTGTCCTGCCTTTTGAAGCGCCCTTTCGGCCGAAAACATAATTTCAGCGCTGCTACTGCTGCATGAAAGACTATCTTCAGTGCGTCTTCTTTTTTGCCGGTTACTAAGGTCCTCAAAAGATTTACGAGGACTAGGATGTGTACAAGTTGAAGCATCAGATTTAGCAGGAGAAATTATGGGCTCGATGACGTCACTTATATTTTCTGTAGAAGGTTCCATATTTTCATTCTGTAATTCCGGCCATTGAATTGCAGCCTGTAGCCAAATCTCATGTTTCTTCCGAAACTTATCTGTGCTTCTTCCAGACTGTGTCCATTTTGCATAAATGCGGTAGCAAAATCGACGACACCAGTCTTTTAAACTTGTTTCAGCACTTTCACATAACTGAACACAACTGTTATCTTTTAAAACACTGAACAAATAGTTAAAGTCGCGTAAATCTTTATGTGCGCGTGCGCATAAAGCAACGTGAATATCAAGATTTGTATTAAAATTTGGAAAATACATTGCGAGATTAGCTTGGATACAACGAGGTGTAAATCAACACTGATTTTAAAGTTACTAATAGTGACCTATTTATATAAAATCCAGGTATCCCAGGTATCCTTTGTTAAATATTGCAAGGTAATTAGTTATTGTGATAATTAGTAAATGATGCATGCTAAATTAGTGTATTAAGAGCCATTTAGTAATTAAATAATAGCAATGTTCTTATCAGTAATCATTAGTGCATCAGTTTTATATGTAAACCTTAAGTCCCTAATTATATATCCTAATTAGCTTATATCTTCTCTAATTGGCTGCTCAGAAATGTTATTGTAATAAGGTAAACCTTTAGAAAAACGGTTTTAATCAACAAAATAAACAAAAAATAAAAAAATTGTGTTATAAAATAAACATCACTCTTTATCCCAGAAAGTGCACATTTGGCGCACTATGTGTCTTAGTATTAAATATAGCTCTTAGTATTAGCATTATGATATTAGAGACCGCTACTTGAAACAAGCCCGGAATCAGGAGGGAGAGAGCTCGATACACTCATTTTCATAGTAAAATTTCACATTTTCTCAAATTACTCCCGAAATATGGGAGTTATGAAGAAATTCATCACCACAAGTTATGAAGGCATTAAGTAATCGAATAAGATGGCATCATTAGTTTGGCATAATTTTACTCTTTTTTTTCGGACATGTCTACGTCCAACCGCTCCCATACATTCGTTCCACTGTGCGGCGAGCCTCAAGGCTAGATCACCACCCTAGGATTGACGCTAAAATCCCTAAAATCCTCGCATCTTGGAAAGGGGCGAGCATCTGATTCCTAGGACGTCATTCGTCAACCTCTATCCGTATCAGCAGTCAGCACCAGCACCTGGCGCCTCTGGTATGATTTTCAACGATCGTCGGCAGGCTTAACATAGGGCGCGTGCCTGTCAAATGCAACTGTGGTCGTAGGATGATGAGGGTCCGACTAGGTCCACTTCATTTTTTGAGCCGTATTATGTAGGCAGAAAATTTAAATTTTCTGGGTGTGTATATTTATTGCCGATATAACAACAAATAATAAAATTAAATAAAAAATTAATGGAGGTCCCCATACAAGAATTGTAGTTTTCTTTTCAAATGGGCATTAACTTATGAACTGTAATAAATGTAGACGGTTGGAATTTTCATAGAGTGAGTAATCTTTGTAATTACGCAACCTGGTGCGCACAGATCGTCATACAATACCACTAATGAACTGCAATTGCTCATAGAGATGGTGGTAGAATTGTGGTAAATAGGACTGGGCAACACTAATAATATCGCTAGAGCCAAGAAGCTTATTGATAAAAGTGGAGACCACACTCCAAATAAAAAAGTGAAGACAACCTCTCTTTCTGAATACATACATAAGAGAGAGAAAACACGTATCACTGTCTCGTTCTTATGTATATATTTAGAAAGAGAGCGTCAGCCCACAGTCGTCTTCACTTAGGTATTTTGAGTGTTGCCTCCACTTTTATCTATAAGCTTCTTGGCTAGAGCATGGAATGAGTATGTACGCACGGCTACACATCAAGCTATACATTTCCAGTTTACGCTGATCTTGCACTGTACGGAAATATTATACAATGCGAAATCAGCTTATACTGGAAATGTATAGCCTGATGTGTAGCCATGTACAATGCCAGCACATCAAGCTACCCTAAGCTGTAAGATTTTCCCAATTGAACATAAACCCTATTCTTAAGAATTTAAGTTGAAAATCTATCAAAGAAATTTAACAGATTGGGGTAGTTTAATGCGCTGGCGTCTGTACAATAACACTACTGTCACTTTCTGAGAAATTAATGGGGGTGCCAATGCCGCGAACAGGGCGCCAGATTACGAATATTTCAGAGAACGGATGTTGTTTTAATGATTTTGATTCTGTAAATACATATTTGTTTCAGTCGCGAATCATGTTTTGATCAACATTTTGTATGTTGACACTGGCCAAGCAAAGAATATTGCCAAAATCTAAGAACATTTCAATTTCGCGGGCTATCTTATTGGATTCCTATCATTCTGTTTCGGTTGGTTACAAAGTAAATACATCGGTTGAAGTGAAAGTGCCAGGGTAGTCCGTGAAATTCAATATAATCCTCTAAGTTAATTTTATCCCACTGACTGAATGACTTTGTGACGAATACTCTGGCGCTTCCACTTTTTTACATTTTAATAATTATAATTCTGTTATCACATCAATTTTACGGTCTCTTATCATATTTTGTTCAAAATACAGCCTGACACTGACCTACAAATTGCAAAAAACCTTAGAAGTCATGTGTTGTGGTCACTATTTTTTTTTAATTGGTTTTAATAAATAATATCACATTGGTATGTTACCAATGTCACACCACCAGTTTTTGTTAATTTCATTTCAATCGAAGATACCGAAATCTTCTTTTGTAGTAGTCTTTTTTTATGGCATATTTTATGATAAGATTTTTTTTTTTCCTCTTGGCAATTGAGCCATGTCGACTATTCTGCCAGTGTCGCGTTTAGACAGCAGCGATATGCTATGTACATCATCTAGCATCTAGCAACCCAAACCCCTGTGTCAATGTCATCTTTCATGTCATGTCATATGTCATTTTATTGACGGAATTTGCACGCAAAAAGCACGGCCGATCGTCCCTCGATCGAATTGTGATAGTTTATACAACTAAGAGGTCACAGCATTGAAAAAATGGCTTTTAGGACCACCGCGGTTGCCCTCAGTGAGTATAACAAATAAGTTACTGCTAGAATATGTTCAACAACCTTACCTACACACTACTACCATTACAGTACTCACAATATTGTTATGTAACTTATTAATTTTCAGACAACATGAAGAGATGGGCCTACAACATGTCTGGATTTAACCGATACGGTACGTTTAGCCATACCCTTAATAGTTTAGATAGATATGATCTGCTCACTTAACTCTGATGATTATTGTACAGGTTAAAAATATGTGGCATTCCAGCATTATCCACAAAGATTACCCAAAGGCTTCGGAAGAAGTCGCAAAGATACCTAAAAAATAAATGTAAACAATATGACTAGTGCTGTATATCCACACGACTGAATGGATGAATGGAATGATATCCTTATGTATTGAGACTGAGAGTTATAAAACCAATATTAGGCACGTAGCAAAGGACAACCTGAATGTCAAAAAACTTGAGACATTATGACATTGTGTTGCTGTTGGATAGTGGTATATGAATAACTGATATGTAGTTAAAATTCCCAGAGGTTTAAAAAATGCAAAATGGAAAAAAAAGAACATCATGAACTCCTGTCATCCAAGAGCTCCCATCATGAGCTCCCATATTATTTTCTTTTGTTGCTGTTTCAGCAGCCTACTTCTCATCCTAATCACCTACAATAATGAAACTTAAGTTACATAGGAAAGTATACAAATTGTGATATTGATACATAATATATAGTCATACATATACTATTATTTCCCTATGTTAGTTCAGTTATGTATGATTTGGTAGCAAAAGCAGTGATTTTATTCTCAACACAATTTAATAACCTGTTACAGGTCTCCTTCGTGACGACTGCCTCTATGAGACGGAAGATGTCACAGAAGCACTTCGCCGTGTCCCTGAACATGTGGTTGATGAGCGTAACTTCCGCATTGTTCGTGCCATGCAACTATCCCTTACCAAGACCATCCTTCCCAAGGAAGAGTGGACCAAGTGGGAGGAAGACCAGCTCTACCTGTCCCCTGTTGTAGACCAAGTGAAGAAGGAGAGAGAAGAGCGTGAGAACTGGGACAAGAATTATTAAATAGTTACTGTTATGTAATGTCTGGCGTATTATTATTTAAATAAACTTAGCAATGTTCAAATTGTAAATAATGTTTCCCTAAATGATTTTAAAAATTTTATTTTTATTAAATTATTATATTTAGTTTTTTCAAGATTAACTTTTGCTTTACAATACTGATGCTTATAAATTAATTGTATAACCACTTTTAAAACGACTGTGTATATTAAGGTCAGGGTAGACCTGGCTAAGCGCAATTCATACTGCTAAACTAATATAGACCTTGCTTTAGTTGAAAATATACAAACTTCTGGTTTCGACAGGGATGCCAGTAACCAATACAAAAACCAAAAGTACCAATAAATTGTTACCATATGATATGAAACGCAATCTTGATAATTGTTTGGCAGGGACAACCGCGCCGCGATGCGTTTTGCCAGGTTTATGCCACTGGTCCTAAAGATTGTCATTTGGAAACTGGTTTGCAATTAACTTATCTTCCTTTAAACCTCTCCAATCCAGCTGAGCTTATTGTGTTTGTGTGCTAGGAGTAGGTTCCCGAAACATTTCTATGATATTCTCCTCCACATTTATTATGCACACAGCCAGTGTGGAACACTCTCTGCCTGCGTCTGTGTTCCGTGTCCTTCACCACACAATCCTCATTTTAACCTCCCTTCCACATTTAACCCGTCTAACTTCAAAACAAGAGTGAACGCATCTTCTGGGCACGCTCGATCCATCATAGTCTTCATCAATCGCTTTTCATCAGGCGTGATCGAGGTCAAGAGCAGGCACTTTTAGTAGGTAATAAAATAAAATGTGCAACAAAGGTGAGGGGGCGAGGAGGTCACCCTCACGAGTCACGACTACTGGCTCGAGTCTCGATTCGAGACTCGACAGCCCGCGCAATCGTTGTGCTCACAGTTGTGCTATTGTACTTAACGAGTTGTTATACTTACGTTTTGGTGACATAAATCGATGTTTGCGAGAACATGTTTTTAAATTTAAACAACAATAAGTATTAAGTTTGTCTTAAGGATAAATTATCCCAATTGCAACTACGGAACCCTTTATTGTGCGTGGTCTGACACATGCTTGGCTGGATAAGGGCTGGATCATTTTTTGTCCAATAACATAATAAAACTCCTGAATTAATAAACGATTTTATTGAATTTACAAATTACAAAAAAAAAAAAAAAATACAGAATTCGAAGAATGTAATAATAGGAGAAACATAAAAACAAAGTATGGCAACAATATATTATGGCCACTAAGAAAGATTGATTTTTGTATTTCATAAATAAGTGGTCCCTTTAAAAATAACACGAATTTTATAACAACAATTAAATTCCACGTTTTCAAGTCAACAATTGGCATTTATGGTATAATAAATAACTTTAGGATGATAATGATATTTTTTAATAATTCTAGTGAACTTCTTGTTTTTCAATCCTTGAGCAAAGTATGTAAAAAGAATGCTCATAAAAAAAAGTTTATATCAATTCATTGCTAAAATGTGCATAGATAGGTATTTGTTAACAGTACATACTAGCTATTGACCAGAATGAGACTATATTCCAGTTTGTTCCATGTCAAGGACTAATCTTTTTATTAAGAAACACGAAGGTTTTGATGAGGCGTTACATAGTTATAGTTGAATTCTTATAAAAATTATCATAATTCCTTTGGAGATGCGTATCCAAAACTTGTTAAAACAAAACCAAGATGCATCGATTAGTACCTACTTATTTATCTTAAAAGAATAATAAACTAAAATATACGTGTAGATAAAGTGAACATCAAGTGGAAGTCAGAAAGAAACGTGTCTTTATATAAAATACGCAGGAGCTACCTCGCTTTAAAATTCAAGACTAAGGCTACACAAAAAAAAAGGCAAATCTAAAGTTCTATCTACTGTTACTGTCCATGTTAGGACCTTTTGTAGTACGGTGCGGACTCTGTAAGAACATTCTCTGCCCCGTATGCAGTGTGAGAACATCCTCATATTTCCATCTTGTCCGTTGTTTTCCATAGGAACCTATTACTTGACAATTCAAATTTGCCTGTAATTGGTATATTTCAAATAAATGCTGTTAATTTGAGTTTGTAAATACAAATTGCGTGCCAAGTCTTTCCTGTTCCAGGGGTTCTGGCTACTCTCTAACGCAGTCGACGAAAATACGGGCCCGTCGGAAAATAGTTCGAAACTTCGAAGCGACTCTTATAGCTGATTAATTAACTTTTTTGGACGGGTAAAACCATATCGAGAGTAGGAGCGATTACGGATTTCGTGCTTAGAGTGTAGGCCCTCCTGACACTTAAGCCCGGAGGAAGCGAGCCTTGGTCTTAGTATGTGTGAATACAACCCTAATACAAGTACGTATGCGTATCTAATTTACGGAAGACTTATTCTGTACACAAAAAATCGTCCAATATCTTATTAAGCATACATGAATTTTACTTATTTAAAACTTGAGGAAAAGTACCAAAACTACCGACAAATTTTTCTTGTGTGTTTGACAACGATTATATGTTATGACCGCCAGTGACGACCTAAATCTAGTGAAAAGTACAAAATAAACATGGCCTCTATAATGTACCAACCTTGTATTGTAATTATTGTCAAACACTCAGTTGATGCTAATATTATTGAATGTTTTTGCTCTTTTGTTGGTAAGATTATTCTGAAATTAGCTATTACATTTGATACCTTCATTACTTATGTAGGTATGTACAGACGCCAGCATATCAAGCTACCCCAAACTGTAAAAAATTCCCAATTGAACATGAACCTTATGCTTACGAAATAAAGTTAAAAAGCTATCAAAGAAATTTGACAGATTGGGATAGCTTGATGTGCTGGCGTCTGTACCACTATAACGTCTTATCTAAGGATTATGCACAGAGCACGGACTCCGCGCTGGCAGCGTCTAGAGACGGCAGTACTAATAAAATTCGTTGCGCCGAAAGTGTGTACAGCGCCTACCTTTTGTCATGGACCGCCTTCAGAGCTGTCATAGGTCATTTATGATAGAGTGTGAGTAAACGGTGACAGGCTTGGTTTGAATGGAAAGTGTTGACAATGCCGACTCTCTCTAGCAGCGGCCGGCCGCTGCTAGTCGGCCGCGGCCTTCGAGGCATCTCTGTGCTCTGTGGTACTATGCTATATGTTTTAATAATAGAAAATTAGTTCAGATCAGTTAAGTATTTGTAAAAAAAATATACAAAATTAGGCGAGATCTACTAAGTATAGTCCAACTCATAATTACTTTACCACTTTTGACAAAAGCTCCCAGTGAATTGAAACTTCACTAAGGTTGGTAACTTGGAAACTATCTTGCTGTCACATTGGTCATAAAGCAAAAAATAAATCTTGAATTTTGTGCGAGTATGTGGCATTCAACCATAGGGTGGTAAAGCAATTACGAGCTCACCTTTACATGCATTCGTAGTCAACCGCAACTCCATAGTAACAATTTCACTTTGATAGCGCTTTTATTGCCTGGCAGTAAGGGCGATTTTCGTAGTTTAAGTGTACTGCTGAAGTGCGTTGGAAAAAGTAATTTACCCATTACATGCATTATGTCAGGATACCGCCAGATAGGAAAATTGAATGTATTTTTCTGACAAGTACACATATATTGTAAACAGGATTCTAAAACAGTATGTACACTAAAATAGGGTAACAGTTACACTATAGGTTAATGTCTAACTTGTTCGAACCTTAGGCAAGATAATATGGAGAAGATACTACAAAACTTTAGGCGAATATTAAAGGCATTGAGAATTTAATAACGAAGGAATAAGAAATATTTTTATTATATAATTCATTTAAATTCTGTATGATTAATTTTTATGGTTTCATACTTTCTGTAGGTCACCTGGGTGGGACGGACTGCCATTTTTCCGGTCGGTTTCAATTTCATTATTTATCGTAACTTCGGTATTTGCCAAAATATACTCAACTCCGTAATAAAATCCCAAAACCGATACAATCTATTTAACAATGGCGAACCAATAAACGATCTTTACTTATAAAAATAATACAATGATTATCATCAAAATAATTCATGAGCAAATATAAGAAATATGTTACTTAGTAACTAGAACATACACATACATAATATGGCAAGTAGGCTGTTCAATAATAATGATATGACGTACAATTTGATATAAACAGTATTCAATTATTCTTAGCCGATTACTTATAATATAATAGTAGGTAAAATGTATAATAAACTACTATAAAGATAATTAGATAAAAAAATATTCTGTACAAATACGAAATATGTATACAATTTTTACATTTTTTTCACATTATTGGCAACTTTGTTTCCGAGTGTTAATTTTTCTTTGGAAAACATTATTGTAGTTAAATTCGAGTGAAGAGGAAGCCCTTATAGTTCTTCATCCCCTATGGCTTCGAATGCGTTGTTCTCCACGCATTCTCTGCCGGGCTTGAAGGAGACAGTCGCGAACTTTTCTGTCAACTTCCGAACAGAAAAGATTTCTCTCGAGCTAACGGATGAATCACCGTTCTGAAAATATCGTAAGTTTTGTTTAACAGAATTATACATACAAATCTTCCAGAATAAGTTCTACAAATAATGGTGGAACCGCATCAAAATCCGATGCGTGGTTTGAAAAGACAACGCGGTCACACAGACAGACATGAAAAGCGAATTCCATTTATAATACAGGATAAAAAAATCATCAGTGTGCAAATGTGACCATTCATTCAGCATTTGAATACCGAGGTAATATTTTTTCATCGGTTATAAAAAAAATCCTGTTCCATACATTTTGACCGCGAAGGTGTTGCACTTTTCTGATAAACAGCAGATTTAATTTTTCGATAACAGCCGAAATATTTCTCCGCTACATTTCTAGTCTAGAATCAAATTCTGCTGAATGGTAAATTAATTAATGTTCTGGCTAAATTTCATGGTTACAGTTTACGCACTGGTTTTTTTTTTAAATCTGTTAATTATGGAAACTCACAGTGGAGCTAAGGGTATCGCTGGAGGAAGATGGTGTGATGACCTGGCTGGAGCCGTCGCGTCGCAAGTACGTCAGACTGCCGCGCTTGCTGCACCGCGGAGATACAGGTCCCCCGCCACCCTTTTGACGCATCAACTCATCCACTATCGACTGGCATACAGATTGACAAGATTAGTAAAGGAAAACAATACTACAGAACGAACATTCAGAGTTTCAAATCGCTTGAATCCAAGGTAGGTAATAGAAAACGTCGGGTAGAGGCGGTAGAGGCGTCTAGATGATTTTTTAGATCGACCATGGAATCCATTAAAAAAAGGAATGAAGTATATAAAGTTCAAAATGAACTCATACAATCTTGAACTTTCAGTTTTTAATAATAGCTTAATTAATTAAATTACCTGCAAACAAACACTAATAAATGTTGCATGCTCCGTCCTCAAGGTTATCCATTTTAAGTTGTCTTTACTGATGAGATATTCAAATGACAGCTCAAAGTTTTTGTTAGGATCTTCTAAAAGGGAATCATGACCATTAGTTGATTGTGAATTTTCAATCTGCAACAATATAAAGTTGTGTTAATATATATATATAAAAAAGAATACCTATTTCCCTTGGTCACGGCTAGAGTTGCTGGAA
This sequence comes from Polymixis lichenea, assembly GCA_949091785.1. NCBI lineage: Eukaryota > Metazoa > Arthropoda > Insecta > Lepidoptera > Noctuidae > Polymixis > Polymixis lichenea. Next base: position 8,691,864 of record OX420932.1, on the reverse strand, counting down.
GGAAATATTCAGAATTATTCCCGTCGTAATATTCGCGAATCATTCGGGATGTTTGAGTAAAATTCGGTAATATTCCCCGAGAATAATTATTATTACAAGGAAAATATACCTAGAGTTCGACTATTGACCGCTAGTTGGCGACGCAACAACGCGTTATTAAACAAGACAAGTAAAAGTTGACTTTATCCTACTCATTTTAAAGTCTACTTTCTTTTAAACTCAAACATATTGTTCTCGAAAATTCCAACAGTGCATATGTTCAGTCAGCTACTCAATTAGAGATTACCGTTATCGATATTTTTTACCTTACAGTGTTCTCTTTGTTCTATGCTATATCGGGAAAAATTTAAACCTGTGTGCGGTTTTAGTTTACCCGTAGTAATTAATCCCGTAGTTTAATATCTATCGCATAAGAAAGAACGAAACTCCACAACTGTATCTTTTTATGAATAGAATAGTTTTCAAAATCGGATCATTAGTTTAACATAACAAATCTTAATTATACTTTCTATAAATCGTAAGTATGTATTAGAATATATTTATATAAACACTTGATTTCAAACATAGTAATATTTATTGACTCTAGCTGTTGCTGTATTTTGCTTAAAAATAAAACGGAATGTCGATAAATAAGTATTCGATAGTAGTCATCCCTATAGGAATAGTAATGACCTCGTTACGCAAATATAAATCTTAAGCGTAACGAAATACAGCTTTGTTTTTTATAGTGACATCTAGCGGCGGGTAGCGTAACTTGCTCATTAAACTATTCCGTGTGCGCTTTAAACGGAAAAAGTAATAAATACGTATAAAGAGTACACACTAAACAACTCTATAGTAATTCTACTGTGGTTTATTTTCAATTATGCGACGATGGACATATTTCTTGTTTTTATGTTCTGACGCGTTCATTCATTATTTAAGACGATTAGTAAACTTCCGAATGTTTCTTGCATCTACTTAGATATGTACTTACGTAATAAGTTTTTGTATGCGGTTTAGTTGTACAAATGTTATTTTGTGAGAATAATATGTACATATAAAGATAAATACGTTGGTAGGTACTAAGATGAGTTTATATTAGATACATATTTAATATTATGTATCGAGGTACATAGTAAAACGGTAACTATTATATTATTTCAATTGGTTCTATTTTTTTGTTCTAGTTGAATACTGCATATTCTATAAAGGAAATAAACTTTTTGCTAAAAAATCGTCGTAAAAAATTACGCAAGTAACCCTACCTACTTATTTATTTAAAAAATACATTAGTTGCGTACATCGTAAAGCAAAAACACTTTTACGAAGTTAACTAAACTTGTACATAACACATACATAACATCAGCCCGAAATCGGGCCCATTCCAAATTAAACCATACGAAAATAATAAGTATTCACAAGTAGATAACTACTTAAAGGGAAATATTCATCGAATACTTCGTTGATTTTATGAATGAACGGCCGCGGGGCTCGGCGGTTCACAAAGTTGTTCATTGCCTGCTAGATGGCGTTAATTCAAAAACGGCACGCCACAATATCTGATATACCTATGGGGAGTCTCCTCAAGCTACCTACGCATAAATATATTCGTAATTACTGGGAATCATTTAATTCTTATTTCGTAATAAAATGTAGGTTACCTACTTCATCCTTCCAATATTTATTTTACTCTGCATTCTTGCTGCGGTAGTATTCCTTCCAATCGAAATATACTTTGGAATGTTTCCGAATGATTGCGAATTATTCCGAAGTTTTGCAACGCTAGTCACGGCATCACACGTGAACGGCTAGACCAATTTTGCTAATTCTTATTTTGTTGTGTTTGTTATTGTCAGGATAAGGTTCTTATGAAAGAAAAAATTAAGAAAGTTGTGCGTAACATTATTTTTTTTTAAACTTAACGACCATATAAAATTTTCTAATATTATACCAATTCGAATTCAATATTCATGTTAAGACAGGACAACGCCTGTCGAGTCAGCTAGTGACACATAAAAAAACGACTAGTTAATGTTTCAACAAAAAACAACTACGCATTGTTACTAAGAAAATAAAATAAAACAAATGTTGATCTTTCAGCCAAGTGAAGGGCATATGACTTAAGTCAATGTTAAATTAAGTTTTTGTTTCAATATACCTGAACCATAGACAACAGTAACTGAGTTGAGTCTTATCTTGGTTGATGTAAACAGATTGAATAATAAATGTCGCTATTTATGGTTTCATGTGTAGTTGTTATATTAATACTATAGTAATACATGTGGATTTAATAATCAACAGACGTTTACCTAGGTTATCAGTGTTACGTGATAGCTGTGTAACAAAGGACCATAATTCACTCATTTTTGCTTACGAGCGAGCAGATTAACATAACATCATGCCTTGAAGGGGTAGGGAGAGGCACATTTCGTACATAACTAGCGAAATGTGCCATTTGTTCATTAGGTCATTTACAGTAGCTGCTTGAGCTGCTACTGAAAATTACCTAATCAGCAAACCGGTAAGCAATTCTGCGACCCAGGGAAATCCCCGCTCAAACAAACCTATACTTATTTCTATTATCTGTTCGCAAATTATTTATTTTTCAAGTGTCGTTAACTCCTCGACCGTCCCCGACACAATTCTTAAAAAAAAGGAGTCATTATAATGTATGATGCATCGGACTTTCCAATTTATTAAAAAATCAAAATGCCTGCTGTGCTAATACACAGTGATTAAAAGTGTTAGAAAACCCTATTTAACCAGGAAAATGCTTTAGTATTAGGTAGGACATTAGGTACATTTGCTATCGACATAATGAAATCAATATGATGTCACATCACTAAATAAAACGGATTATTTTATCCTGTAACGCGGTTCTGAGAACACATGCGTGACGAATAAACATCTAGGTGATCTAGGAGTTAATTTAAAAACTTTGATTAAAGTTAATTATTGATTAGCTACTGATTAACCAAACGAAATACTAAACTTTTTTTTCTTTACTTTAAGTTTATAAACAAAACACCACCCCTTGTTTTTCCGAAGGACCCTTCGGAGAAACAAGGGGTGGTGTTATGTTATAAATGTGGAAATGAATAATGTGGGGTGTACCCATATTTCGCCAGTTATATTTAAGTCCCATGTTAAAGGGAGCGTGCCTATTGCCATTAACCGAGCACAAATCCAGACTCCGAGCTGCTACTTAGAAATTCCAGATAGAAAAACCTAATAATACTTTGCCCGACTTGGGAATTGTGAACCCAAGACCTCATGCACAGTAGTACCGCTTGCGACCACTAGACCAACGAGGCAGTTTATAAATAAAGGGGCAAAAATACAGGCAATACTCACAGCATGTATGGTAGTGATTCTCCAGCATCGCATCCTGGTGACCTTGTACCGCTGCTCCTGTACAGGTGGCGCTAGGGTCAACAGCGTGAGTTCCTTGCACGCAAGGGACACATGCACGCGACACGTGCCTTCGGGAGCGCCGTCTGTCACGTTGCTTGTCTCCGTCACCGCCTCCCCTGCCGGTATCCTCCCATAATACGGCAACGATTTTGCTAGTTCTATGTACTGTAATATTTCATTGTGTTATGTCAGTGTGAAGATTTGTGATGCTTATAGACTGTTTTAAATACCTTCGGGGCATTTAGGACTAGGGAATGCAATCTGGATCTCGCGACATGTCGAGCACTTTTTGAGATTCAATCTTGTTCGAGCACTCAACCGCTCGAGATTGTGTATCTGAGCGCGCGCGACTTATCAGACTGCTTGTTCAGAATATATTTTCAAAATCTTCCTATAAATAAATAGAATTGAAGTGTATGTTTGCAATGACAAATTAACAGCTTTTTATTAAATGCATATGAATATTTTACGGGACTGTTTGTCCGGGTAATCTCCGAAACAGCTGAACCGATTTAGTTTTCTTTGTCATGAAGCATAAGCATTTTTTATTTTAAAATACCGCATTATTTGAAAATCTCAACTTCGATACCTCATCAGATTACCGGGCTAGAACTTGAATAGCCAAACCCGATTCCAGACTTAGCACTCGAATGGCTAATTTCGCACCAGACTTAGCATACGACATCTCGGGTTGCATATCACGGCTCGAGAATGCATTCCCTTCTTGGGACCCCACAAGTTACCATTATCGTCTTACTTGCTAAATATTACCCATCATCCTCGCCCATTGAGTAGATAGCACTTTAGTCTCCTTTTACTACATCCATAAATGTGTGGTGGATCTAGTATACAGCACGTATCAGGAAGGTGTGATCATATTTTAGGGTGTGTTACAGCCAGACAAACTGAACCACTTTCTTCATTGGACCAACATGGTAATCGCGAAACAATTATCAGCCGTCTCATACGTATGGGTCGAGTAGGTATTGAAGTTTTGTATGGGACAGTTAAAAAAAAATAAAAGAGAAACTGCAGCCGCATGTGGAGTACGTTAGAGTAATTCAGAGTTATCCTTGAAAATAATGACGATATTTTTCTGGTGTACAATAGGAAATACGATCATTGATTGAACACGGTTCACGGTTTTAAATATAATTTGTTCTGATTCTAAGATATAAGTTGCTCACAGTTCGTCCATTAGGAATACAACTTGTGGTGTACCCCAAGGGAATGTCCTCGGGCCCTTACTGTTTCTCATATTTGCCGAAATGTACCGACTATCGAACTGTCCTGTTTGCTGATGACATTACACTTATAATACCGTGTAAAAACTTAGAATCGTATGAAACTGATATAAATAATTCCATCCATTGCATAATAAACTGGTTACATAAGAATAAACTAAAAATAAACTTGACAAAACACAGTTATGACGTTTCAACAAAAACACTAAATTTAAATATATCATACGCAGACCAAAAAAATCCTGAAACCAACAGTGCGAGATTTCTAGGACTTTACTTAGATAGTCATCTTAACTGGAAGTTATAGAAACTGTCTATAAAAACTAAACCAGAATTCTTATACGCTTTATAATCTTGCAAAAATACCTAATGAGTCCGTAGTATTGATAGCATATAACGCGTATGTCTCTTCAACGTTACGTTTTGGAATAATGTATTGGGGAAATTCCACTGATACACAAATTGCTTTCAAAGCTCAAAATAAATGTGTACGTGCTGTGTTTAAACTGAAAAAGACTGATAGTTGTAGTCAATTTTTTTAATATTAACTTTGCCCTGTTTATAACACATATACGAGACGGCAGTGTTTGTAAAATCAAACTTGTATTTGTTTAAATCATTGAGATCAAGACGACGCAACAAAGACATATGTGCTATTCCACACAAAACTACGCTATATTCGGAAAGCTTTTTAGGCCATTCCTAAAAAGCTTTCCGAATATAGCGCAGTTTAACCAAGATATATAACAAAATACCCAATTCAATGAAAGATCTTGACATACACAATTTCTAAAAGGCTGTTCTTAATTTATTAAATATAAAAGCATATTACACAAATAATGAGTACCTTGACAGCGAATTGTAATCTATTGTTTTATTAATTTATTCTCTCGTTTATTCATTTTACTACTTATTATAATAAATTTTTAAATGTTTTTATAAGACAAACATTTAAAAACATATAAAATAGTGATCCGCCGGTATCGGGAGCAGGGTCCAAGCTACCGGTCGTTAAGGCTCCAGAGACAGGAAACCTCCTCGCGATGTGAGCAGTATCGAGGAGTACTGCCTTCTGAATCAGGCCCTTTGATCCAACCGCCTAACGAGAGCCTCGAGAGAAGTTGATCGAGGCTTTCGGCCATCAGTTCATTGGCTGATACGACAATCGGCACAATGACAGCAGAGTTCACATTCCACATGTCAACAACCTCGTGTGCTAAGTCGAGATATTTAATTTGTTTCTCTTTCTCAGCTTTCACGAGGTTCCCGTCATGCGGAATGGTAACATCGACTATCATTGTGGGCGCGCTAACCAATCTAGCACCACTATATCAGGCTGACCGGTGCGACCGAGACCGGTGCCAGTACAACGTGACATGGTTATTTTCGGGAACTGGGTCGTACCTCAGAAGTCACAAGTTTATATTGCAAAGCAAGTTGCTGGTGAATAATCCTGGCTACTTGGTCAAGCCTGTGCAAGTACTCGCCGTTAGCCAGACGAGAACAACCAGAGATAATATGTCTGATGGACTCACCTGGACAGTGACATGCCCGACACGTCACACGGTCAACCGACTTATGAAGCAGGTGGGTAACGCCTGTTGTTAGAAAGCATGGTAGCGACCCAGACTATAAGGATGACTGAAATTGAGATGCCAGGCGACTGTTTGAACTAGTTAGCCATTTTAACCAAAAGTTATGCAGTTCCTTCGGTCCCGGTGATTTCCAATTCGCCAATAGACGTAGCCACAGCAGTCCGTCGGACTGCTGTGGCTACGTCTATTGGCGTAATTAGCACGGGTTCCATTTTTGATATTGGTTCACACACTCGCTCGACATCTTTCAACCAGCCTGCCTCAACAGACGGGCACCGATCAAATGCTCCACCAAAATGCACTCGTGGCGGCATCATCCGGGCGGTTCACGTCACATCTCTCATCGCTCTGGAACATGCGATTCTGCGTGTACCGGTCAACCCGCCCCTTATACCGCCGAATACGGTTCGCCCATGCACAGACTTTCTGCTTCAAGAAGTCGATGCGCTCTGTGACACAGGACATGTCTTCTGGAGGACTGATTTCAGTCCCCGAGAAAACCCGCTTCACAAAGCGCATCAGTCGTGGTCGTCTATTGCCCTCCCTGAAGCAGTATAGTTTGCCGATAAGTACCCTGGCCCCATCGATACGACGCTCGATTTTGCACTGCCAGGCTGCTGCGGCTGGTTTCGGTCGAGAAGCTCCGTCACAGCTTTGAAAGTTGACGTTAGCTAAACGACATGTCGCAACAGCCGTGCAATACAGAATCGAGTGTGTATCAACGAGATCCTCGCTGCTTTCGAAGAAATACTTGAGCTGCGAGTCCACGGCACACACCAGCGCCCTATTTGTCTCGTGCTTAGGTAACCGTGGTAATCGGGGTCTTAGTTCGGTCGGAGTGGACCGATACTCGCAAAACGCATCCTACAGTGCACTAATCAGTCGGGCCTTGCACTGGCTACTTGCTGTGGCAACCCTATCTTCTTCTTCAACATGATTGGACCGCGGCGAGATTGCATCAATAGTTGACGCATGTCCCGCGGTCTGTGTCGGATTAGAGACGATATGGTTGCTCAGCACTTCTGAGCGAAGCCTATCAGGTGCGGTATCGTCCAACCTGTGATTGCGTTGGATGACCCGCACCTGATCCGACAGTCGTTGGGCCGAAACGTTGACGGTTGGTTCCAGTAGCTGGAACAGAGACAGCATCCTTTCGCGGTACGCAGTGAGGTTAGTTCCCCCCTCTGTAGACCCGTAATATGCGCGCATGACGTTCTCGTTCATGGACTGAGTCCATCTCATGCGCTGCCCACAACCACCGGCAGCGAGGACCCGGCTCGGGGCCAGATGGCCCCAAGTCTCAAGTTTCTCGGTGGCCGGCCTCTCCCCTGCTGACGTACAAGTGTTGGGGACGTCGGCGGGGAAAGTTACTAGTTTTATTATGATTTCCTGTTATTTATTTATTTTGTTGTAATGTTAAGTGAATGTTTTGTCCTATTTATTACTAACTAGCTTCCGCCAGCGGCTTCGCCCGCGTGGAGTTCGGAAATTATCCCTCGGGAACGTAGCACCGGGATAAAAAGCATCCTATGTGTTAATCCAGGATAAACTACCTGTGCACCAAATTTCATTCAAATCCGTTCAGCCGTTTTAACAAAAGAGTAACAAACATCCATCCATCCATCCATACTCACAAACTTTCACATTTATAATATTAGTAAGGATTAATTAAATTATAATCAAAATATTTGTGCGCCGTTGACACAAGATCATTTAAAAATATTGACACCTGTACTTTACCTGTTCTACAAGTAAAACTATTTGAATTTGAATTGAATGACAGTCAATTCTGTCCATTCAATTGGTTCTACGTAAAACTTGGTGATACAATCATATTGATGAGCTATGATTCATTTATATTAACTTTCCATGATATCAGTTATTGATGACATAATCTACACTATTATTATACTGACTAATCTGTAGCTTGTATAAATTAAATATGTGATAGAGTAGGTAAAATAATAGCGCAAAATACTATGACTATAACTACAAGTCACAATTAATGTGTTATATAAAATAGTGAACCGGAAAATTATATTTTCTTAATTAACTTACATATTTTGTTTTCTACATAATCATTTGATAGGTACTCTAATACTCCATGTCAAAATTAATCAAAGCGGAATAATATCAAATTCGGTTAGGTACATTAGAACTAGCTTAAGATTGCGGCTTCGCCCGTCTCGAAGTTGTAAATCAAGTCCTAACCTTGATCAAGACTTGGGTCTATCCGTGTGCCAAATTTCATCTAAATCCGTGCAGCCGTTAAGGTGTGAAAGGTACACAGAGTTACTTTAGCATTTTTAATATTAGTATCCAGGATTAATTTCATGGAAATTATTTACTACGATGCTATACGTTAAAAACTTATATTTTAATCCGAAAAAAGAACGTTGTATTTATCTATACATTAATATATATAAAAGAAACGGTTATATACGGTCGTGCTCCCGACTCTCTACGCACAGCCCAAACCGCTAAAGATAGAAACATGAATTTTGATCAGTAGTTGTAGGTAGTATAAACGAAAAAAAGAATTTGTACGAAAATCTACCCCTAAGGGGGAATGAAATGATATATGAAAATTCTAATTCCTTGGGTTTGGACACTTGCAACTTGGCACTGTATCTAGGTTTAGTGTGTGTTAAAGTTTGTGTGGAAGAATCTACCGCGCGGTCCAATTAATTTGAAACAAAGCATCTTCATTACCTTCAAAAATAAGGGGCAACCGTTAATTACGTGAGACAATTTTGGCGATTTTGCGACCCCCACCCCCGCTCTGGTGAGGAGTCGTGAGATTTGGCGAGTGATGGATTTGACGTGAGATATTTCAAAGTACGTTTTTTAGTGCAAACACGTTAATCTGTGCTTATTTTTGTTGGATTTATGCGTTGCATTTGGTTGGCCGGTGGCGGTTTAACCATCGAGGAGCTACTGTGCTACTTAGTGACGTTCACATAACCGGGAAAAATATTATTTTGTAGGATTTAGCCATATTGGCGGAAAAACATGTTTTACATAATTTAACCCGGTTTTCTCGCAATGTTACATTGTTTCTTTGCGGAAAAAAATATAAATTATGTGATATTTGCCGAGACCCTTTCTTCCCCACGTGAGATTCGACTCGACCCCCTCCCCCCCTAAACGCCTACCGTAATTAATGGACGCCTCGAAAGACTCACGGTAACTCAAAAAATTGGCAGGTACACCAAACATTCGTATTCGGTCGATTATTCGGCAAAAATGTCGAATTGAAAAACCGTGTTTAGAAAAACGCTATAAGCATAAGTGAAGAAGCACAATAAAATTATAAGCACAAGTGGGCCCTTTTACCATATCCAAAAATAAATTATTGCTAACACAAGGGCAAGATGCATATTTAACTAGACTAGATAATGCCACAATGATAAGCCCACGTTCAGACGGACGTAATAAAATCGTGGCGACTTTTTTCGCGCATGCAGTTTCAATTCTTGATGTTAAACTGAGCATTGAGAATGCAACAGAGTGCGTCTCAGCGCGTCAAAAATCAAGTAGTGGGTTTTACTGTTCGATTTTCTACTCTCAGCGCTAAGCAGTGCGTTGAAGATTCATGTCGCGAAAAAATCCCGCAGCGGTTTATTACGTCCGTGGGAACCTAACCTAACCTAACTTAACAGTCCGGGCCGTCCGGGGTAGCGGTGTCAGCGGGTGGAAGGGAAGTGCGCTTCCACGCCCTTGACTGAGATTCGGCCGAATGTTCGGTTAAAACTTTCCAAACCGAACATTCGGCCGAATATTCGGCAGAATTTGGCGAGTTTTATCGTTCATCTCATAATTTCAAGTCTTTGCTTGTATTCGGCCCCTCGCTAATGAATAATCTTAGTAAAAAAATGGAAACACACCTGACGATTTTTCAAAATCAACCTCCGTCAGGGCGAAAATGCGGTAAACACTTCGTACGAATTTCATGACTTCGGTTAACGACTTTGAAACCTGGCACAATTACTTCTTTAGGTACCTTTAAATATAATAAACATCGTATTTATAAATTTTCCGAAAGAGCAGTTTAAGCAGTGGATAGGGTATCAAAGCTCGCAGGGAAAGTATAAAATCCGCCTGACAAAGCCGCGGGCGAAGTGGTAGTTAATCGATAAACCTATCTGCTTTATGCATGTTTGTAAAACGGAATGCTCTCAATTGACCCAACATTCTTTGCAGATAAAGATGTTTATAATATCTTCACATTGTAGCATGCTTGTGACAGTTGTCACAGTATGAACATAAACCATAATCTTTCAAGTACCTACCTAGTTATTGTTTACTGATAAACTTAGGTTTGAAAAGAATTAATGCAGGGCAATGTAGAGAAGAGAAAAAGACAAAATCTTTTGTTTATCATCTTATCTTTGCTTGTAAGTATGTCTTTCAAAATACACAATTCATGGCCTGGTTAATCTTAATGACAACAACATAAGTGGGTATAACATAAAAGACAATAAATAATGTAATGTCCAATGGATTGGATCCATAGGGTGGTCCCTTTATCAGATTGCATTACACACATACATACATAAACTCACACCTATTTCCATGGGGTGGGCAGAAACGACAGAATGCCACGATCATGCCATACTCCTTTTGCCTTTTTTATGTTCATACATCTGGTCATACATAATGCATTATTGCATCTGATTATTGCTAGAAAGCTGATTGCAGATAAAATAAGAAAAATATAAAGGGAGACTATGCCAGCTCACTTACCTCTTTCTTTTGTTTCTTAGATTCATGCGCAGAAAGCATTTCTTTAATTTCTGGCTCAGCGGTTAGCCATCCCAAATCCAAGTCTTCTATTGTTTGTAAATACAATAGGTCCAGAGACACCCTGTCTACCATTAAATTAACATCATAACTTGGGTCCCAATAGCTGTAACAAACAATATTATTATAAAAAAGTGCTAACACATATTTTGAAAACAGGTATTTGTTGACAATAACTATAATTACCTCTTCCTCAATACAATTTTATCCTCTGGCCTAACATACTTTTGAGATATATATGGAGATTCATATTCTTCCAACTTTTTCATTGATGGTTGTCCATCTTTCGCGCAGCTCCAATTAAAAAGATATAAGGAAAAATACTTCACCAACTCCTTGGGAAGGTTAATGTAGGTGCATGCAATATCTAATATTGTGTTTGATGAATCAGTAGATGACACAGATAATGGTATTCTATAACCGTTCATGAGTGATATTTCAATTTCTACCTCGTGCATTTTAACACAATGCGTTTCTTGTTGAGCCGAAAACAGGAATGTTATCAAAAGGTCAGACGTCGTAAACAAGGGATTCTGGCCAACTGAAACAGAGGTTACATGATTTAATGTGCAATATTTTTCCTCAATATATCTCTAGCATTATCTTTATGTCCTTTATTTGTTGTATTGTTATTGAAAACAATAGGCAGGGTTTAGGGGAATAGGGAAAGAACTTCAGCACAATCAGCCACATACACACCATCAAGCAGCTAATACAACAAAAATACAACGATTACAACAAATCCATCTACCTAGGCTTCATAAACTACTCAAAAGCCTTCTGTGTTCCCTTCCAGTTCCCTTCCAATTTAACCCATCCACCTTCAAAACAAGAGTGAACAGGCATTTTCTGGGCATGCTCAATCCATCAGAGACCTCATCAATAGCTTTCCATTACGCGTGATGGAGGTCAAGAGTAGGCCCATTTAGTAATAATAAAAAAAGTCTTCAACAGCCTCAAACATGAATTTGTATGGCAGTCTTATGGAGCAGGGTGTCCAAAATCCTTATGTAAACAACATCAAAAACATTTATAGTGTGAGTAAACCTAGCATGAAGTTGGAATCTCTGGGGGATACTCTTCCAATCGACAGGGGAGTCAGGCAAGGTAATCCACTCTCACCAAAGCTATTCTCGGCAGTATTAGAGCAAATGTTCAGAAAATTAGAATGGGATCATTTAGGACTAAACATAAACGGATCACGCCTGAACCATCTTAGATTCGCTGATGACCTGATCATTTTAGAAGAGAACCCAAGGGTATTGGAATCCATGATACAGTCCCTAGCCGGCAGAAGCCGAGAAATGGGTCTGGAAATAAACTCGAGCAAGACTAAAATGATGACAAACTCAGTAGCTGCAGACATAATCATCAAAAGACAAAAACTCGAGTATGTACAGGAATATGTGTAATGTAAGGTCAGATTATATCACCAAATGATCAAATGTCCAAAGAAATTGATTAAAGAATTGCTACTGGGTGGAAAAAATAATTAAAAGTAAGGAACTCGGCATTAAGATCAAGAAAAAGACTTTCAATACCTGTATTCTCCCCTGCGTCATATATGGCTGTGAAACCTGGTCCTGGACGAAAAGCCACAGGGACAAACTCGCAAATGTCAGAGAGCCATAGAGTATACTAGGACTAAAGCTAAGGAACAAAGTCAGGAATATAGACATCAGGTACAAAACCAAACTAATACACATCCTATCATGTATCAACCAACTAAAATGGAAATGGACTGGGCAGCTGCTTTCGTTGTAAGCAACAAAAATGGAGTAAACAAGTGACAGTCTGGTACCCCAGAGATGGGTTTAGAAGCCGACGTTGCAAAGTGAGGAGATGGGAGGAGGAACTGAAAATTACTTTGGGTCCCCTTTGGCTAAGAGTGGCGGCATAGGAATCGGTGTTGGAGGAGGCCTATGCCGTAAGGCACACCAAACGAAGAGACATTTTGTGAATGTAATTTTAGTATTTAAGTCGAACTATGTAAAAGTTTGGAATTAATGGCTTCATTATTATTGAAAACATTGTGTAATATTGCAATCTACTAGTAGTAGTCCATATTCATTTCTTGACAAGGATTTTATTAAAGAAATTTAGTTTTTGATGGACAAAAGTATGCCTAGAACATATTGAGTATTTGGCCCTCAAGGGTTGCACAATAATAGATGATTGTTTCTCATTAGTGAAGGCTTAATAGGTTGATCGCATTTTATATCAATAAAAATATTCACCTACCTAATTGCATGTATTTTTCCAATAAGCTTCTCCTTTCTTCCAATTGAGAGCTAGTGAGGAACAACTTTTTCGGTGGGAACTGTGGTAATTTAACATATGGGTTTTGTGCCTGTAGCTGCTCATGGAGACTGAGCAGTTGTTTATACCGAGCCGTGCAATGGAAGACATCGTCGATGTGTATGTTGTAGCCCTATAAACAGAAAATAAATCATCATTGAAAATGTATCATATTTTGCACAAATACCAAACAATAACATATTCACCAATAAGCTAGAAATAAAATAATTATACGATTCATATTTATTATAAATAATAAAGCTTTTTAAAATTACTTGAAAGTTACTAAAAAACAAACTTGTATTTTGTAAAAACGTACCTAACATTAGTCACATTACAACGAGAAATAATGACAACTTTGGTCTCATTTTTCATACTTAATTGCTAATATATTTGATTACAAACAAACAATCTATTCGTTTTAATATAATTACCGTGTAAGAGATCCCATTGTCATCATGAAATTGTTGCGAATCAGGAATAGAAAAATGCATTTTGATTATTGCAAAGAATGCATAATATTTCTAAACAAATAACTGATAGTTATCTAGTCGAGATTATTCAATAATTTCTTCCAAATATTGTACGAACATAAAGAAATCGCCCACTTTTTATTTTGTTTCTTCTACCCAAAACACAGACTTTCCCATTCCACATCAATTAGAGACTGGCAATTTCTGTCTGAATTTTGACAAGTATCGATTTTGCTTTAATCGATTCTCGATACTGAGTTATGGCTTAGTTATAGGACACCACTGACTGACACTAACCCTCACTAACCACACTTCACAGGAATGTATTTCACGAGTGTCCTCAATTATTGGCTGCAACCAGTTTCTTGATTCAAGGTCGACAATTCAATTACATAATGGACCGACTATACAATGGCCGATGATGAATCAATGGTATGGTCATCAACTCAGTAAGGTCAGGAGAAGATTGAGAAGCAAGTCATACAGAAAGGACGCACAGAATTATGTGGAAGATTCATCAGATACATATGCGATGATATCGGAAGACTACTGTTGTAATGGTTTATGACTCAGTTCGAACGAGTTCTTTTCACCAGTAATTATAAGGTAACCTTTTTTTAAATTTGACATGCAAACGTAGTACATGCTAATCATTTGAGATGATTTTGTGTACTGGATGTTGAGTTTTTATCAAACCGGAGCAATGTCGCATTCGACTTTTCTCTTTACCTTTATTTTGTTTTTAATTTTATCAAGCAATGTGTAAGGGCCCATATTTCAATAATCACTCGTCAGATAGCTTTTAACTTTAGAAACATGACGATTCGCATATTTTCTATACAAAGTGTAATTTTTAAGCCTTCTAGCAATAAATCATTTATTATTACTTCAGCCCTAACGGCGCGGCGCGGTGGAAGTAAAATAAAAGCTTGAGGGCTGATTTTCCTATCAGTTATAAAATAAACCGATTTATTGATATGAAAAATCGACAAACGATCAAAGTTATTCGTCGGATAAAGATAACTGGAATTGGAAATATTAGCCATCCTGCTGATTTTGATGGCAACGGCAAGAGAACAATCAACCGTATTATTCTATCAGGAGTATTTATCCAGCCAGTAAGACCAGATAGCACTCTACCATATTTTAGTAGTCTGTGGAAAACTCGAGCTACCTTATTCACCTACTGGCAACACAACACTACTTGTCAATTATTGTCATCGCCTCATCGGTCAGCTGTCATAGTTTTATTTTGATTTGTAATTTTCGCAACTCATTATTTTGCGAATCCAGAATACTTAATTTTGATGAGTGTAGATATTCAGCTAGGTTGTGGTAGAGAAACAACTTATCCTTTGGTGGAATCCAGAACAAAAAGTCGTGGTCGTCGTAGTATATTTACAAGAATTAAACGGTAAAATGTCGAATCTTTTGCCGGTTATCACAATCCAATGTGACTGGAACGATGTTGTAAGGTAAATTCACCGCAAATACCTACTTTATTTCTAATATGAAATATGAAAACAATTAGGTATGTAACCTATCGTTGGATTGTTTTATATAATCAAGATTGTTGACAATGTTTACGGTCTCCAGCAAACCCAAATAACAGACAGGATGTCATTTACTTTTTTCAATAGCTACTAAGTAAGTAAGTACCATACTTATCAAGTTAAAGACATGTTGCGCCGACCCCAAATAAATTGGGATAAGGGCAGACGCATAATGCTGACCTTACCAACCCATTTGCAACATTCTTCAACTTTGCCGGCATTTACTTAAATTATGTTCATAGAGCTTCCTAAAATGATGTTTTGTGTTATTGTATTATTTAAACGGTTACAGATTGCCCAAAGGCAGTGCTTGGATATCCTCGAAAAAACTGAATCAAATCAGTGTCCATGACAGGCTTACAACAACTTTAAGTGATGGAAAAGTGAAAATTAATTTCTCAGATAATTATGAGTACATTTCTCATGGACCGCTGAGTTTGGTAGTGAAGCATGTGCCCTCTGGCCTAAAAGTTGCATTTGTAGCACCAACAAAAGCTCATAAAATACATAGTAAAGCAGTTTTGTCTGTAGCAGTAGCAGACAATGCAATGGCTGTGTCATCTTGTGAGGAAGATAAACTGTTGGTTTGGGACAGCAGGACAAGTAAGTTGCAGATTCTTTAGTTCACACACTCATAGACACCGGCATGCTTTGAATTTTATGTCACAACAGATGACAACATTCAAATCAATCTAAAACCCTAAACTGTCTGGAAAGTCAATAAATAAAATCTCTGGATGTCAAGTTTTTAATTCTTGAATCAACCTTCTTTAACAATTGTATTCAAATGGATTCTCAGATTTTGCAGTTTTCATCTTGTATTCCCACCCCAAATACATTCTTTTTATCCTGAAACTCTTCAAGACCTTTAGATGAGTTTACCATGTAATAAGACTGGGCAAGCCTAGGTTTCTCCAGATTTGTTGTCCGCCTGCGGCCCACATAAATTTCAGTGCAGCAAGCCAATATAGATTTTTTAATTTTTACTGGCAGGCCATGCGGGCTGCTGCGTACCACAACTAGCGCTCCAAATTCTATGACAATTTATAGTACCTACCTGTTGTAACTTGTAAATATTTGTATGGGCAGACCATACGCGTTATTAGGTCAGTTGCTCGCGCGCCGCCCACATGGCCTGCTGTAAACTATTTCGCTCCAATCTCGTACAGACTTCGCGCGCGTTTAGAAAATGTTGAATTCTAGTGACTCTTATTATCAACCACCGTCATTTTACGATCGATCCCGGTCTGAATCGACTAGCAGTGAATCTAAAAAAATTCTATGAATATATTTTCATATAATTTCTCTTGTTTTGTTTTGTGATAATGTTCTTTGTGACAAGATATTTAATAAAAATTACTTAATAACTAGTCTTACTTACCTACTAGTCTTACTTTAAACCTTATAAATCTATACCTAAATATAGTCCGATTAAGTATCATCGATTTCTTTTTCATTAGTAGCTCTTTCACTCAACAATTTAAAGAAACGACATCGAATCCTTATCTAGCAAGCTAAGCTCTACAAAATAAATGAATTTGTGGGATCACAGCGGACCCACGGCTTGCTGGTAAACTTAACGACGTGTCCCGCCAGCCGCCCACATGGCGTACTACAAAAGTTACACGAAATCTAGCGTGGCGTGGTGTAAAAGCCATTGCATGGACCGCGCGCCGCCCACACGGCCTGTTGGTCTAGAAAAACCTTACATGTGTATAGCGGTGGAAAAATCTCGCTACTAATTACTTTCTTCGAAATATAATCACGACTTATTTCAACGCAATACCGTACTACAGCTCCTGAAATATAAATCTAGGATTTTTTGTTCTATTTTTACTAATTTCGACAAATTCAAATCTAGGTTTTACAAAAAACCTCCAGACCTCTGCGATGCTTTTTCAGCGAGATATCGGCGATAACGTGATTTTCACCGTTTCGATGGCGCGGCCATGTGGTTTTAGTCTTACAGCTCCTGAATTATAAACCTAGGATTTTTGTTGTATTTTACTAATTTTGACAAATTCAAATCTAGGTTTTACAAAAAACTTCAGACGTCTGCGATGTTTTTTCCGCGAGATATCGGCGATATCGTATTTTCCAACGTTTCAATGGCGCGGCCATGGGGTTATAGTCTTGCAGCTCCTAAAATATAAACCTAGGATTTTTATCTATATTTTTATAAATTCAATCTATCATTTACCTAAATTTCAGGTTTCTGCAATGCTTAGTTTTAAAGATCTCCGTGGCCCCGCGGTTCTCCGCGTGTCAATGGCGCTGCCACGTTCAAACCCTTATAACTTTTTAACAATAAGTTTGACAAATTTATGGTTTTGGGAATCAACTTGTATTTTTTTTTACAAAATCTTGGTAGATTTATTTTTTGAAATTACGCCGTGGCCGCGCCATTATATATACAATTCATTACTGCGTAGTACGTACGAACATAGACGTATCGGTGTTACGCAAAGATGAAGCATACTCTAAAGTATGCGTACTTTGTGGACTAGGTGGAACAAGTATTTGGATCGAGTTTTTGTACGGAATTGGACTAGGTGCACCTAGTACAAAATTAACCTAGTACGACTCATCACTAGGTGAGAGTGTTAAGCACACCTTCTTACGCACATAAACACACGCCTTCTTCCCATGGGAGAGGCAGAAATTACAGAATACCAACTGCTACTATCGACACTTTTGTTTTGTTTATTTTCATAAAACTGGAGGCCTACTCTCTAAGCACGAAATTCATAATCTCGGTCGAATTATCATTTACGGAACTATTATTAGTTTGGGGCTCAAAGTAAGAATGAATTACTACACGATTTGTCAGTAGTTGCTACTCCCTTTAAGGTTTTATCCGTCCAAAAAAGTTAAATCAGCTGTAGGAGTCACTTTGAAGTTTCAAACTATTTTCGGACGGGCCCGTATTTTCGTTGACGGAGTTAGTGAGTTCATTTTTTAATCAAACAAATAAATGATTGTTTTTTTTTTTTCAGATGAAGTATGCCTGGAACTGAAAGGTCACGGTGGCCCAGTATACAGGTGCAGATTTTTTCCATCCGGCATTGTGGTCTTGTCTGCCGGAGCAGATGGTTCCTGTAGAATATGGTCTGCCGAGTCTGGAATAAATCCAGTCATTTTGAAGGGACACACTATGGCCATAACGGATATCTGTATAATTGAAAAAGGAAGAAATGTTGTTTCTGTTAGCAAGTAAGGCATATTTTGACAGTTCGTTTTTTAAAGTTTCTACATTTTTATTAAATATAATTGATGATTATCATCCTCCTGTTCTACTCCCAATTTACTGGGGATTGGCGCAGTATGTTTGCCTCTACATATGTATGATCTGCGCCATTAAATAAAAGAATTGAAAATGGTGGTCTAGCAAATGAGCTTCTCATGCCTTTCACTTGCACAGTAATATATAATGTGCAAGAGGGTATTGTAGCTATCAGCCATAGCAGCCATTATCTCAGTCCTAATCCGCTTTTTAGCCAAATCATCTTACAAATGTGACCCTGCCTACACAACTAAAAATATTCTATGAATTCAATTGTCTTGTTCTCGATTCATAGGGATGGTTCAGCAAAACTATGGGATGTTGGTGAATCCAAGTGCCTGAACAATGTTGTTGAAGGGCATGGGCAGATCAACTGCTGTGCTGTCGCCACAACTAGTGAGGAAGTCGAAGTAGAAAATGAGCGAGAGGTGAATATTATTGCATTTGCTCCTCTAACAATAACATCAATAATTTGCCTCCATCTTGCTGTCTGGGAAATATTTATACCATAGGATGATTTATTCTTTTGTGGTTTGCGACGGAAGATGAAGCGCAATTTGTGACGGCGTTTCAAGTAACTTTTGGCTTAGTTAACGATGGCACTTACAGTTAACCTTTAGTTTAATTACAATGGCGTTTTAATAACCCTTAGCTTAATTAAATGTGGAGCTTAAAAAAAAAAAAATTCATAAGCCAAATACAATAAGGAGAGAAAAAGGGGTTTACAAATGCATTTGTTAAATAACTATATATTAATAGGCTTAGTACATGCATGTTATGTGAAACTCCTGACACTCAAACTAGGACATGTCCTGTATCTCAGGTGTCAGCGTGCCTCCATGGCAGACACATTTGTGAAGCCTAGCTTTCAATTGCGTGCATCATGTCTCAATGATGATGAAGAGCTCACAAATAGAAAAATAAAATAAAATTACAAACTAGGTTTAAGTTTAACAAAACAATATAGAAGTAGTAAGAAACCTATTTTATCTCTGCTATAATATATGCGCGTGGAGAAGTGAAAGTCTTGTATGGGTACGTGTAATGTAAAGGTGAGTGTAGTATGAGGGTAAGTGTGGTGTAAGAGTGTGTGTGTGAATTATTTTTTTTTTTATTAAAATCTCCCTTACAACTATAATTATAGGTGTATACCTAATGCGATAGCGCGGTATTAAAGTTAACTTACTTACAATTTAAAACTATGAGAAACTTAACAAACCCAATATTAAAAATATAAAAAATATGAAAAAACAACAACATAAAGTCTAATTTACACTATAACATAAAATAAACAACAGTATTTGTGCGAATTCACTCAAATGGCATGTAAATACATCGATCTTCAAGTGGCCCGGGTGAGTGGTGTTTTGGCGAGCGAGAAGGTTGGTCCTGGCAACCGGTACGGCCAGCAGCGGCGGGCGGCCCCGCATCCACACGTAGCGGTCTGGATAGGTTAGGGTCGTATTTTTAGGTGCATGCGGTGTGAATGCAATGACTTAGCCAGCAACTCTTCAGTTTCCTGATACGTTAGAGAAGTAAACCGTTCCTTCACCTTCATTTTACAGTTTATTCGATTTTTATGAAAGATATCTAATAGTTTGTTTGTGTTATTAAGTTATTATACAATCTTAAGCTAAGGATAAAGTCGTGCTAGTAAGCTTAAAGTACTGTTAAGGTACTCTTCGCACAAATTAAGATGACGCTTGAATCACTTTTAGCGCAATTTACGATAGCGCATATTAAGTAAACTTTAGGGCAACTTACGAGAGTGCATAGATCTTTACTTGTAATATAGCGGTAAACTCTTTTTTTTTTTTTTTTTTTTTTTTTTCCTGGGTGGGAAATCATCAAATAACTTCTCCCGCTCTGGGTGGAGCGGGAGGGCGTGTCAGACTTTTACTGACTAAAACCCACCCGTGTTCCCTCAGTTGCCTGTGTGCCAGGGGCGGCGGTATCTCTTTCGAACAACCCGCACCCCCGGCAGGCATCGGCCCTTGCGGGCCCCTCTGTTGCTGCTGACATCTCTTTGAGGCGCGCGTGGAACACAACGCGCCGTCGACCCGGGCTTGGTCCTTACCGGACAGCGAGCTACCCATTACTCGCCGTCCGCAAGCCCGTGCCTACGGTGGCCGGGAATCAGCCTGGGATTCCCGACGCCCAGGGCGTCTCCTGCGAAGGCCACGGCTGTGAGGGCGCATGTACTGCATCTCCCTCACGTGCGCCGCCTCCCTCTTTGCAAGCATTACTGCTTCGCTGAAGGAGGCGACTGCCAGCCATGCCCTCTCGCTCCGTACCATGGCCTGGACCAGGGTCGGACGCGAGAGATCGCCGCCGCCGATCACCTCCACGAGGACACGGCGTTGCTCCGCCCAAGCTGGGCAGACCTCCACCGTATGCTCCACCGTGTCCTCTGGGCGATCTTCGCAATGGAAACACCCGGGCGTTTCCTCCCGCCCTATCCGAAACAGGAACCTCCCGAAACAGCCATGTCCGGTGAGGACCTGTGTCAGGCGGAAGGTGAGGACGCCATGCCGCCTCTCAAGCCACTCCTCAAAGAGGGGACTTACCGCCGCAATCGCGGCGTGCCCAAGCGGTAAACTCTTTCGATTTGAATTGTAAAACTGCTATATCAGTTGTCTTCCAGTTTTAATATACCAGCTTTTGCCAGCGGCTTCGCCCGCGTCATTGGCGGAAATTATCCCACGGGAACGTACTATCGGGATAAATCCTATGTGTTATTCCAGGTTACAAACTATCTGTATGCCAAATTCCATCCAAATCCGTTCAGCCATTTTTGCGTGTGATTAGTTACAAACACCCAAACTTTCACATTTATAATATTAGTAGGATTTACTTATTTATTCACACAAATAAATACACCATCTTACAGTTTCCTAAGACGATGTTATACACACCTAATAAACTATCTATATCTATAAATACAATTTAACATAAAGTGGAACAATAACATACAACAAAAAATAAAATTAAAATTACTTTTTTTTTTCAATTTTGCCTGCTTTCATCAATGCACCTTTGTGCTCCTGATACAAATTTCGGCAGGGCATCGAAAACATCTTCCGTCGGCATCTTATTAATAATACGTTCGGCCCCAGACAAAGGGGCAAATTTTAATAAATTCGTCCCGATCCTGTTTTATTTTATTTCTCATAAAATAAAACAAAAATGTGCTTCAGAGCATGTTTATCGAGGATCGTCTTTATTTTCTACTAAAATATCATCCAATAACTGTGCAGGTGTCGCCTCAACCTTGTTGAATCAATGCTGTAATTTGCACATCTTAATAGAGTGCTGGTAGTTGGAGTAGCCGACGATGAAGTTGAAGGTGTTGAAAAATGTTTAGCAGCGCGACAGCCCTTTGCCAGCAAGAATGGCAAATATACTCTGATTCACGAATCTGAAAATAATAAACCATTTTATACAAATATTTACTAAAATACAATTGGTGAAGTGGTCGAGTGCATACCTCTTGCTGTGCATACCTCTTGCTATACTAGTTGCAAGTTTCATGCCTGCATAGTATAAATATGTGTATGGCCTACAGATATTTGTACCAGACTGGATGCTTGTATGATTATCTGTACGAAACTGAACCCACGAGCTACCACACAGATCACTGAAAAAAAAAAGAATGTAAATTAGTTACCTGCAATAGCATAAGTCTTTGCAGATGAGGGCCATTCAAGTATTACGTAAGCAGATTTTTTGCAATTATTAATCCCCCTCCCCTCTTCAGCAAAAGTAAGCAAAGTTCTTACCAAATGCTCACGTAAACATTGGTACATGCATTTTTCAATGTGTTCTGGTTTATTTATTGATTCATGAGCAGCAGTTATAAGTCTAGAAATAAGGAATTGGTGTACAATAGAGGACTTTAATGCATATAATATAAATATGTGTAGGAAAGTGTAGATTTCAAAAAAATGATCAGCGAACTCCTGCCCCCTGCCTTGCGCACCACCTATGGGCTCGACGTCGTGTCCAGTCGTCCTAAATCCAGCTAAACTTCACTGCACATTTATTTACACAGGTGTTGGTTAATGTTATTGTTCGTGTCTTGATGGGGTTGTAGCACAAAATAACAGAAGGACCATTTCGTATTAGAAAAAAGGTTTTAGCACGCGGTAGTCTTGTGTAGTTAGTGAACGATTAGTTTAAATGAAAAAACACGCGAAAGCGCGTCGCCTCTGTCGCCATTTGTATACAAATGGGATTGCTTAGCCAATAGGCGGAAAGCAAGCCGGCAACTTAATCAAATCGTAATCAAACCGTTTCTACTACACACAAAGGCTTGAGTACTAGTTGTGGGTTGAAAAACTATCAACAAACAAACTAAATACAAAATTCTTAAGATTAAATGCGGTAGGTAATACCTATCTTAAAGAGAACGTTACGTAACAATGTTTATTTAAGCAAATGTTATTGAGATGGTATTCAGTGATTATAATCATATATCAACGAACAAAACAAACTTCTATTAAAATTTTGGTATATTCCTTCAAATTAACAGTCTTCAGTCCATGGCACACGAATCCATGACTCTGTCTTCAATGACATTGGATGTTTGCTGCTCAATTTAATGTGTCTGCTCACTTTTGTGTGATTTTGGATTATTGTCATCGTTTTCTTCGAGCCATTCATATTCAAGTAGGGTTGCCATATGTGTTCAAACCAAAATCGACTAAATTTTGGAGAATATCCAAAAAAGTAAAAAAATATACTGCTGATGTAATCACCATCCAGAGCCCCATACCCCATGTCATCAATTATAAGCAAAGCAATGACCCCCGCCCCCCTGTAGTGCTTACGTAATACTTAAATGGCCCCTGACGGCTAGTGTCTGGTGCGGGTTGTTCGAAAGAGATACCGCCGCCCCTAGCACACAGGCAACTGAGGAAACACGGGTGGGTTTTAGTCAGTAAAAGTCTGACACGCCCTCCCGCTCCACCCAGAGCGGGAGAAGTTATTTGATGGTTTCCCACCCAGAAAAAAAAAAAAAACGGCTAGTGTCTGTTCTCAGTGCAATAATTTGATGAAAACGTGCACGATGTGGCAATATAACTTGACAGAGAGCACATTGTTTACCAATGAGACGTACATTTTGAGTCTTTGCTATAGCCCTGGCTTCCGTCCAACGTACTGTACAAATATGATTGTGTGCTTCAACCTGAAAAATGATTGGAATTACTAAATAAGCACCACTAACCACCAACAACAGTACTCATTATCATCAACCTACTAATGCTCTCACTGCTGGGACACAGGCTTACTTTCCGAGTGAGTGATTGGGCCTTAACTCACTGCTCTGGGCCAGTGCTGGATGGTTCAATATGTTTTAAAACAGTCAGCATCTTTGTTTTAGAAAATAAGAATCAGTCGAGAAAACGATAGGTTTTACTTACCAACAAGGAGCAGTCTATTGCTGTATACAATAATTAATTTGCTCATCTTCCAATACTATGGAACTAGAAGCTGATCTGCAGTTAACAAAAATTATAGACACTTTCCAGTTCCATGTTAACTTCGTAAAGTCCGTATGATCAAATGCCAAGTCGTCGTTCGTAGTAGGTCCATAGCAGTTCATAATAAATTCTTTATTATTTCTCCAATAAATACATTTACAGTACTTAGATTTAAAAATGGCTTAAATTAGTGTTCCAGAGAGAAAAACCCTGACTTCTAAACTAGGTTTATGTACCTGTATCTTAGAAGCCAGTGACCCTTAAAAGTGATGTGCATATAGGTAATAGGACAGTACACGTTATACAAAAAAAAATCCATTCGGACAAGTCCAAGAGAAACAAAAAAAGAAAATAAAATGAGAAAGGATGAAACTAAAACAAAAACAAAAAAAAAATATATATACAAGAATAAAGAAAAAAAAAAATCATAGTTTCATGTATGTCTCTAGTGTGTTTGTCTGGAGTTATGTGTGTGTGTGTGTGTGTGTGTGTCTGTGTGTGTTTGCGGGAGTGTGTGGTGTGTGACTGTGAGTGAAGTATGAGTGAGTGTGCGGGCGTATGCGAGTATAACAACTTTCACAATATTTAACAATTTTCCTTTATAAAAATCATCATCTATTTACTTATATTTCCAAAATTTCCCAACAGAAGATCCTCCGTATTGCGATAAGTAAGTTTTAAAAGATAGTCCTGTAGCTTAGATTTTAATTGATTTTTAGTATCATGAAAAGTTTTTAGCACTTTATTTAGCTGGTTATAAAGTTTCGTGCTAGTGACGTAATAGTGTCTCATGGCAAACGAGGTTCTATGGGACTCTTGAGGAAAAACCGTGTGTTTAATTCTGCCTGTTGGCTCTGAATACGGACGAGTAGGGTGTTTACGGAGCATTGACTGAAGGACATACAGCTGCCTGACAGTTAACACTTTAGATTCTGCATATAGCTGTACTGTGGAATATCTTAGTGGCCGAGAGAGCAGAACCTTCAGAACAGCTCTTTGTGCCCGTTCAAGTCGGATGAAATGGCTCCCACTAGCACCACCCCAGATTGGAATACAATAAGCTAAAATCGATTGGCACAAAGCAAAGTAAACCACCCTCAAAGTATCCCTATCTGCAGACTTACGTAATTTTTTAAAAACGCAAATAAGTTTGCGAGTTCTACCAGAAAGTGTGTCTAGGTGTTTATGCCAATTGAGATGTTGGTCGATATGAACGCCTAGATATTTGACACTAGTGGACTTAGATATTGCAAGACAGTCACAATTGGTGGAAGGCGTACATGTATGGGCTATAAGAGTAAGGGAAGGTGATGGGCATAAATTAGACCTAATAGCAAATGGCACATAAACCGTTTTACTAACGTTTAGAGTGAGAAGGTTGTTATTCAACCATTCCATTACACATGTAAGCGCCTTCTCGGCATGCCGATAGCACTGTGCCCGTCTACTCCATCTAAAAGCAGGGAAGTGTCATCAGCGTATGTAATGACTTTACAGTTTTGAATGGGCAGTTTGCAGAGTTCATTTATATAGATAAGGAATAGAGTAGGACCCAGTATGCTACCTTGAGGCACACCGTAGGTAATAAGAAGCTCTTCACTTACATTTAGCCCAATTTTAACCACCTGAGTGCGATTCCTCAGGTAGTCCCTAAAAATATCCAGCACCAATCCACGGACTCCAATGCCCTCCATCTTATTCAGTAACCAGAAGCATAGGTCGATATTCAAGGGGAACACAGGCCTTTTTTTACGCCTTAATTAGATACAATCGGAACAGAATACTACAAAAGTGCAATGATCTGACTAGGGTTTCTTTTTCAAATAAATAAGTACACACAACCAACGCAGACCAAGCACAGACATGAGTGAAAAAATAACGGGACTGCCATTACCATTACATGTCAAAATGTCATCTGTCAATTCATCGACTCTCGATGTTGCTTGTTTCACACAGCGCTTTCAATCGCTTTATTCTGTTCGTAACTAAAAAAAACCTTATTCATACTTAAGCGCTGAGAGTGCTGAGTTTTGTTATTATGGTGCACACTATACCTGCGCCACAAAAACTTGGCTGTATGAGCTTGCGTCTTTGCCTATCCAAAATGTCAGATTGATTTAAAAAATAATGGCGCCGCCGAATTAAACCAAGAAGCCCAAACGTGACATTGGCTAAATGCACAAACCGTGCGACGCCAAAACCCAAAAAAAAAACCAAGAAGCAAGCTTATAGATAAAAGTGGAGGCAAAACTCTAAATACCTAAAGTGTACACGAATATGGGCTAACGCTCCCTTTCTAAATACATACATACAAGAACGAGACAGTGATACGTGTTTTCTCTCTCTTATGTATGTATTCAGAAAGAAAGCGCTAGCCCACAGGTCTTCACTTTTTTATTTGGAGTGTGGCCTCCACTTTTATCTGTAAGCTTCTTGACTTAGACCGAGGTCAATTACTTTTTTAAATTGTTTCGTAATTAAAGAGTGCCCATTCTATTAGGATAATTGTAACGTAAATTTAAAAAAAAAAAGTAGTAATTATGGTAAAGATTTCATACGTGTTGATTAATAGACCATTTTTTACATTTTCCTTTCAAACTCAAAGAAACTCATCTGTCGTTAAAAATTGGACTTTATTACAGTAAATTGTGATATAAAATTCCAGGTTGGCACACATAACAAGCTGTTAATCGTTGGGTGTGAGAGTGGACTGGTAGTCTGTGCCCATGTGGCCAAGAGAGCACAGCTATACACTAAGCAGATGGACTCTGCTTGTAACGCCGTCATTGTTCTGGACCAGGCAGTC
Organism: Polymixis lichenea; assembly: GCA_949091785.1. Taxonomy (NCBI): domain Eukaryota; kingdom Metazoa; phylum Arthropoda; class Insecta; order Lepidoptera; family Noctuidae; genus Polymixis; species Polymixis lichenea. The sequence continues at coordinate 8,664,930 of OX420932.1, read as the reverse complement.
ATTGTAGGCTGTAGCAATGGAAAGGTAATTATTATTTGGTTTATTTATAGGACTTGGTCTTCAAATATTTTATGAACCACGTATTCCATATATAATAGCGAAACCGTATATCACAGGACGACTCTTCGATGTGCGGTTTCCCTAATACTAAGGGTATAACAAAAAAGAATGAAATCGGCCTTCTATAGCTTTAAGCTTAAAGGCCATAATGAAAAAAAATGTATTCTGCCTCCCTTTGTATTTTGTGGCAGAACATTCCAAAACGACATTATTATTACAGATCACAAAATTAGATCTTCAAGATGGCTCACTACTAAAAGAATGGCATGAATCTGCCAACCCTATACTCAGCATGGCAACACTGACGAATCATATGTTCGTTGTCGGCCGGCAAGACGGCACTTGTACGGTCTTGTCACTGGATGAAGGAAGCTCCAAACTTCGCGTACAGCTAACTGGCTCAGACTGCGATGGCATCAGAGACCTCGCGTTTAATGGCAAGTGGGTATTCGCCGGCTGTCGAGATTCTAACGTTCGGAAATATGATTTTAATCAAATCAATGTCCACTTTAGGTGAACGCCTCATGCAACCGTATGTAATAAGAATATTTATGTATAAGATTTAATATACCTGTCTGTTGGGACACTTATGTTAGTTTTATTAATATCCGTTATGCTAATATAGTAGAGCTTTATAACGAATGTCTTTCTATTTAGTTCTGTAACCTAGGTATTACTTATTCGAATGATGTCTAGATTTTGTTTTAGCACAAGCGCACAATGCAAAGTATTCAGCTGCCACAATCTGAAAAGAAAAAGATATATATTCCAGTTAAAAGAATATTTAGGCATTGGGTAGGTACAATGTTACGTAGAAGAATATCTGGCATACCTACCATTTTATGTAACTTCGCACTGAGCTCCTCAAACTCGCGCATCTTTTTGAGAATGGTTCTATTTAAAACCGACGGCACTTTAATTGATGAAAACTAAAAAAAAGAAAAAAAAACAATATCCTTCCTTTTTGTTTTCATTAAGTACCTACATCGTATTGTGCTGCTCACCTCAATGTTATTATATTTCTTTTTCAAACTTTTGAAATTTTTATCCGTACGTTGGTACAATTTTGTCCAAAGAAGCGCATCTTTATGAACATTTTTCTTAAGTTTAATCCAATTAATTGCACCTTTGTGAGCCAAAGCCGGACAATTCAGTTCTGAAATTGTAAAAAATTTACGCAGGTCTTTGCTAATGCATTGTTAGCAATATTATCCAAGAAAATATTACCTTTTTGTTGCAATACAAAGAGAGTCTCATTGCAAGTGGCGCTTATCCAATTACTCCACATTTCTAAATTTGTAAAAGCTTTTTCCAATTCCTTGCACCACTTACGCAGTTCAATTTCTGACACCTTAGCAGGCCTTACTGAAAACAAACTCGAATCAGTTCCTGCGCTTAATGCGCTACTTTCACGTAGGACACAAAATTAATCACTAAATCACTAATTACAGTTTTTCACAAAGAAATTTATGGTGATAAGTAGTGATGTTCCAGATATCAAAGATCCGTATCCGTATCCTTATCAGTTAGATACATTTTTGACGGATCTATTACCTTATTAATAATTACAAATTGCACTACTCAATTTCTTTGTAGACGTTTTTTTTACTCGTGCAACAAACACAAACGTTAACTATGCTTCCCAGTGTCCCAAAAGAAAAGAAAGACCCGCACACAGTGATGCCAGATTGGGAGGAATCAATTTTTTTAAGTTATGGGGAGAGAATTGTGGGTAAAATATTTTTGGGGGATATTTGGAGAGAGAAAAATGGCAGTGGAGGGAATTAGGAGATTTTTATCAACACAACAGTACGGTACGGCACTAGGAATTTTGTCGTTGCCTTTTTCTTACGCAGTTGTGGAAAGAGCCTTCTCTCAATTAGCTATTATTAAAGACAAACTTCGAAACAGATTGACCATTCACCCTGCCGAATCTATCTTGCGAATAAGATATACATTGCTAGAAGGATGTGTTCATTTTAAACCCAGTTCAAAGATGTTAAACAGATTTAACGCAGAAAATGTATGGAACTGCGAACTTACGTCAATTTAATTTGACCCTGTGTATATTTATTATGAAGTACATACTTTCAATTGGTATAGAATCCTCACTGGGTTCACCGCGACCTTGGCCACAAGAAATGACCCACGAAGGTGCTGTCTTGGGCTGGACTTCTGGTGAATGACAAATGAAACATTTTAAAACAGAATGTAGTGTAGGTACCTAACTTACATGGAAAGCTGCTGTGCGGGCTTATAAACGAGACAACTGTGGCAGCAGACGCAGTTTTCAACCCACGCAAAATATGAGGTGAAAACATAACTCATGAAACTCGTAAAAATCGAACCTCTGATAGTGTCACATAACCTGTTGCAACTCTTTTTACCGCGTAATTTCACCTACTCGCTAGCTGTTGCATGTGCCCCCAGTAATAGAGGCTCCCGATGAAAGGCGCGATGCGACATAATTTCTATGAAAACTTCATGGAAATTGTTCTACCAGGACCGTGTCGCACCGTCGCATTGTGGGACGATGCCATACAACAGGTGGGACATACGGTCTCAGTGTAAAATTTGTACAGTATCAATAAATCGTTTATATTCTGAAAGTACAATACAGTCCATTTGTTTCGACCTATATATTTTTTTGACGTTTGTGTTTGAAATATTTAACTTAAAAACTGCGCTTTGCGAATTACGCTTGAAACACTCGTTATATTATCGAGTTTACGATTTTTAGCAGCTGTTTGGATGCTATTATTTTTTCCTAGTTATATGAATATATCCTTTTAAATATACTTCAATTACCTTATTATAAATCTGCCAATTAACGAACATATATATTTTTAGCGGAAAAGGCCTTTTTCGAATGAACTATTTGATCTACAAAAAAATGGGCAGGTTTGAGCAGGCTGCGAAAAGTATGAATGTGTAGTCCTAATTAAGCATGACCAATGACGTGAAAATGGTGATTTACTTTTGATCACTTTCGTCTAAGTCTAGAAAATAAAGTTCAGCGCCTGGCAGTAAACAGCAATCGCACACAAAGTTCTGCAATTCTCATCTGTATAGAGTAGAATATTAGGAATAAATTAATTAAAATTTAAATAAAATGCGTTTTTTTAAGTTATTGAAATATTAATGTTTTATATATTTTTATTTCTAATAATTCCGAAGATGATGTAGATCCGTCTTGACCATAATATTGGTTGTAGTCAAACAATACAGCACCCTAATTGCGTAACGCACGATCAATCATAATCTGAATAATTTTGAAACATTCGAAAAATGTGTCTGCTCAGCAACGTAAATAACGCAATGAATATTGTTGAACTGTCAAAATGAAACAGATTATGATAGATGTCGGGGCTAACATACACTTTAATCATTTATATAAAAGCGTTGCTCCATTTATTTTGCTTGTATGGATTTAATTCAGGCATTGACACTCTCATCAGATCCTCTGCCATCGAGTCGTTTACGACACAATAGAATACCTACCACACTTAATAGTGTGTGTTAGATGCTAATAAACCTCTCCGATGAAGAAAATGTTCCTGTAAGGTTTATGAGCGATGTAACAGACTCAGAAATCAGAAAAAAGAAAAGAAATAAATTTAAATGACACAATTAGTTAAAGTCTGAAACAATATTTTGTATTAGTATTTTTACTAAAAAGATTATATAATAAATAATAGAGATATATAGATACAGACTAAAGGTATAATTATACAAAATTTCATTTACACACTTAGTCTAATTTTTAAGTTACAAACAAAAGACCCGCAAGTCCGACCTGTTGTATGGCGTCGTTCCACAGTGCGTCGCGTCGTGCCTGTCTGGGAAAGCCTTGAAGTCGTTTTTATTACAAAATGGGGCAAAGTTAAATACTCACTCCAACCATAATCCACTTGTGATAGACTTTTGTGACTTGTAGATATTTTATCATCCTCTGTTCTACTGGTTGTACTTCCTGTTCGTATGAGCTCATTCTTCCCGCTTTCTTGCTTAGACGATTCATCAAAAGCTTTATCATTACTTGTTTTTGGAATGGATTTAGTTTCGCTAACATCATCTAGGATTTTTGAATCGACTTGGGTCTCACCGGGTTCCGTTTTAATAGTTTCTATGCAGACGTTGATCAGTGGACGATTTGGCTGGCTTGTGGTATCATGTTTTTCGATAGGAAGTATGTTGTTCAATATTTCCATAATATCATTTACTTGTAATATTGTGTCACCCATTCCTTTGTCGGTCATACTATCTTCATCTTCTGGTGACGACATTTGTTTCTCATCATTTTCAGTGATTCTTCCAAGAGATGACACTGATTTGCTTGCACTTTCGCTGACTTTTAACATTGGTTTATCGCCTAAATCAGCAGGCCATGACTCATCTGCATCACCTGCGTTTACACTCAGATCGGAAAAAATACGAATGGGAAAGGACATCGACACGGAGTCGAAAGGCTAAGGTTTTGAGTAAAATATTGTATTTCTACTACTTGTGAAAGCTGGTTCGACCGGTATTGTGCTTCTCGCATTCAAAGATATAATGGATATATGATGTATTTTATTTTAAGGAAAGCCTTTAATTGTAGTTTATAATAACATTGGCGCCATGTGTGCCACTACTAATGACTACAATCTCCTTCTACCTAGCTTTTTCCCGACTACGTTAGGGTCGGCTACCAGTCTCATCAGCTGAGTACCAGTATTTTACATGGTATTCAGCTACTACATTATAAGTCCTAAATTCATAATAACATGTGTACTTACTAAGGAGATTTTGATTGGGTTCAGCAAACATAATGTTAGACTTATTATTTTGAGGATTCCATTGGGTTTGTTTATGTTTAACGGGTTTCGGTGTCGCTTCCTCCGCATTGCTTATATAAACGAGTCAAGAATTAATTTAATTTGTGAAAGTCTACTGTGGGTTTCATTCAAGTTATTACAATAAATTTCAAATAGTTTCCATTACTTAGGGACGTGCTAAAGCCGTGTATAGACGCGTGTAATGTGTAATGTAATCTAACGTGTAAAGTAACGCGCATTCAGCATAGCGACAAGACTACGAGCTTATGGTACATGTAACGCTCGCGCTGATCCATCGGCTGGTTTTTAGCGCGAATACAAAGGCTCTCGCAGTTGAACACATACCAGAGTCGCGTTGAGTTGGCATGCCGTCCATACTAGTCACATTTATATTACACGGTACGTCTGTACACGCCTTAACGCAGCCCGCGAAATTCAAATTTTCATGACAATTGGTGCCACTAAGAGGGGAGTTGTTGTATTGATGATTTTTAATTATTATAATTCTTTATCTATATATTTGTTATTGTTGCGAATCATATTTCGACAATCTGTAAAATAATAAAAACATAAGAAAAATTTAATTTCGCGGGTTGCCTTGTCAATATTTTGTGATTTTAATATGAATACCTGGTTTTTATTTGTTCGGCAGAGATATCTGGTTTCACTGAAATATAATTAGCAATTTATGTATTTCATTCATAATTGATAAATCTAAAACACAATCAAAACTATAATAATAGCACATTCCTGTAGCTTCATTTTCATATGGAAAGCTTATTAAGTATTAATAACAAAATAAAATTAAGTATAGAAACAAAAAATAAAATTACCCAAGTCTTTTTTAGGAAACATTACTTTTATGCTGTTCTTGTCATCATCAGAATCATCGGTAAATATTTCGAAACGTTCACTCACGTTTGAATGAGTTTCTGCATCGTAATGGGTAGCTTCGTCATTTTGGTCTACATTTGGAGTATTTTCAACGATTTCATCAAAGTTCTCGTCATTTGTGTCGTGCTCTATTTCTGACTCGGTTGAAATTGCCACATTATCCTCGTCTTTTATATCTTGTTTCTTTTCTGCCTCGGGTAAAATTTCGTCATTATTCTCGTCATTTACATCCTTTTCTAATCCTGTTTCGGACAAAATTTCTTCATTTATAGCATGTTCTATTTCTGCCTCGGGTGCGATTCCCTCATTTTCTATATCATCTCTTGAACCATTTTCTATGTCATCCCCTGAACCATTACTCATATTATCATCCCCAGATTCTTTGATATTAACATAATCTATTATATTACTAATTTCGTTTCGGAAATATTCTGAATCCGTCAAAATTTCGTTAGTATCTATAAGTCCATGATCAGTTTTTTCTTGTGTGGATGTTTCTGATATTTCTTCTAATTCCGACATTTTATTATCCGAAGACTCAATCGGCTTGACCAATTTTTCCGATTCTTCTCCCGATAATACGTCTTTCGTAGAGCCGATTCGTAAATCGGAATCTGAGTCAATGTACAGTTGTGGCGGTACGCAAATATTCTGTTGGTAATTCATAAAATATTTAATATTGTTTATTTTTCGATCTACGTGACCATATTACGTCTCTTTAAATCCATCTGGTCAGCACCCTAATTGTGTAACTCACGCAATTTCCCCGCAGTTTAAATTTGTACTTGTCTTCCTCCGCCCTACCATTCCCCCTCCCGCCCCCAAAAGTCTCACTTGAAACTATTCTTTACATAGCTACTTGTTTTCCCCGCGAGATGATAGGAATTCTCATATGTTCTGATATTTTCACTCACCATAACATTGTCAACTACGTCATCAATAAAGTCCAATACCGGGCCTTCTTCGTCTTCCAAATCTGTGAAGGTTTGGAAATTAATTGCAAGGTATTTACCTCATTTTACTCGAAAAAAAAACTATGCTAGTAGGTAGGTACATACATAATTATGTATTATTCTAAAAGCAGTCAAGTAGTCTTGAAAATACATTTAAAAAGTCGGTAAAGTTAATTAAACAAAATAAAAACCTTTCGATTTCAAATAATTTTGTTGCTCTAGAATTGTTTTAATAATCGTAACAACCCGTTCAGAAAATTCGAGTATTGTTTTTATTTGAGCTTCAATTTCCATTTTGACTAAAATAAAGAAAATAAGTAGGTAATTAAAAAATGGGAAAAAAATTGAAGTGTTCCGTAATGAGTTCTCAGAATTTCGGTATAATTATTTCGGTTGGCACAATTTCGTATCATTGTGATAAAAGTTTATTGAAATGATAAAAACCACTCGCTCATGGTGATCTGGCCTGCTGAAAGATGACCACAATCCATAAATTACGAGGTCAATAGAATGTGACATTGTGTGACAAGGGGGAGTCATACACATCGTGACGTCACATGTATCAATCTGTCAATCTAAAGTATTAAAACTTGTAACTTCAACTGTAACGAAAATCTTTAAAATATTACCAACTCTATCGATATTAATACATCATCATTTCAGCCGAAAGACGTCCACTGCTGGACATAGGCCTTCCCCAAGCTCCGCCACTTTGACCGGTTCTGTGCTTCCCGCACCCAGCGGATGAATACACACTTATAAGATTTGAATTAAAATTGTCATTGGGGGTGCGGAGCATGCGTGGGGTTTATTACCTAACCGGCATCTATAATATACGTTGTCTAAGGTGAAAATAACCGAATAAAATCGTTCTAGAAACAGTTCAATTAATAATTACCTCTCAAATCTTCTTCAAGTAGCTTACAAGATAAATCATCGAGAATACCTGTTATCCAAACTGTAATCTAAAAATGAGCCAGTTAATTTTAAATCTTTGACATGCCTGCAAAGTAGGTAAGTACTTACTTCTAGGGAAACATTTTTGAGGTAGGTACTATCTAAACAGCTAGTAGGTACCTACCTACTCATAATGGTGAAAATGTTTCTTTAGAAGTAAGACAAATATTAATGGTGTCTTATCTAAGTACTACTTACTTTATTCGATACGTCTGTTTGAATCGCGTTATACTGCCGTCCCTTTCTAGTGGTACACTGGCATTTTGACATTATATTTGTAATGTCACTGGATACTATGGTGGACAACCTTTCCAAACTAAAAGAGACGAAAGTTGTAGGTTTCATGATCTCTACGAAATAATTTTACTTCAATTAGGTCTACAGTGATCTCGTCACGCAAAAACGGCCCAACGAATTTGGATGATATTTTTTCGGTATTCTGGTTTGCTATAGATACCTGTGTAGGTACTAAATACCTGCCTTCTTTCTGTGTGTTATGGGATTAGGGTACGAGGACTTACTCCGCGTTTAAAGTTATATTTATCGGCCTGGCTAATCTTTCGGCAACTTTATGTGCAAATAATATGCATAACATCCTCGCGTCCATCTGGTGACTGGACTTCCTGGTTTCATTGAGTTGTTGTTTACTTGAAAGCCATCTGAAAGAGCAACTGCAGACAGAGATAAGTAACAAGTCGTAGGTACATATGTTCTGCGGCTTTTAGGGTTCTTCAGACAGGCGTGACGCGACAACGCGACGCGACTTATAGAATAATTTCCATGAAATTTACGTAGAAGTTGTACTCGCGTCGCGTCGCGCCTTTTTGGGGAAAACTAAGTTAAAATGACGCACCCCTCACTCTGGCACCGGCTACTAACAAATTCGCGTGAAAAATCAGTCCCTGTACACATACAGTCAGTCTGCATTTGGACTAAAACTAAAAGCTAGCTGTAACATTGCGTTAGGCACAGTCGATTGAAGTTTCGATACAGACTATGAATTCTATACAAAGCGCAGTCCAAATGCCAACCCTGTGCAAGTACCTTATGTAAGGTGCATACAGATAAGTAAGACGCGGGCACCCGTCGTCGTGGCGAATAGATTAGGTTAAGTAGGTAGGTTAGGTACACTACAATATTTATGCATAGATGATGCATACTTTTGGTATTCATAAAACCAGTTGACTGTCGAGGGCATGGAATAAAGTCTCTGTTCTGTGGTCGAGGGGCGCGCCATAGAAGCTAGAAGGTAAGGCGTAGAGAGGTTTATTTGTCTGTAGAAAGGTCAAACTCGGTATTACTTTTTTGATGACACTCGTCTTCCATTTCGGAAACAATATATTGCTTCTGGTATTTTAACAATTGGTCTCTGGTCCATAACATGCTGTTTCAATCTTTCTACCTGGAATATCAGAATAAAATTCAAGCTATGCGTGAATGGCCTCCTCCGTCTAGCCTAACTACCAGAGGCGTAACTGGGGCGGGGCAGGCCGGGCACGAGCCCTGGGTGCCTGTCGAAGGGGGGCGCCATAAGTCGCGAATTATTAAATTTAAACATAAAAAAAATATGTCAATTTACCATTTCATACTGTTCTATTTAAGAAATCTGAAGAGCTACTTGAATTTATTGTGCAGTATGGGGATGAAAGCGTATTTCCATATACGCCCATTTCTATTCTTTGCTTAAAATTTCAAGTTGTGAGCGATTTTTTTGCAAGTTGAAATGAATACCTTCGTTATTGAAGGCTATAATTGGTCAAGAAAGTTTATGCGACCTAGCTTTGCTTAGTGTAGACCGAGAAGATAATTTACGAAGGGGCGCAAATGTGATACGTGCCCAAGGCGCCGTTTTCGCGAGACGTAAGCTTAACTACTCACACTTATTCAGCTTTGATCAGCTTTTCTCCATAGAAAACAACGATTTTGTATTGAGTCCGTTCAGTGTTCCGCGGCTGAACGGATGCGCGCGCATCTCATACAAAATCGTTGTTTTCTAAGGACAAAAGCTGAACAGAGCTAAATAAGTGAGAGTAGTTCTTTAGGCACTGCACAACACGACCAGCGACCCGTCGTCCCTTGCTGCCCTCTACCAGCGACCCCCTAAGCTGAGGTCCGTACCCTGCAAGGGGTGCCCTTAGTGAGCAGTCGCTGTAGTTTTAAGTTTGTAAGCCCTGGCTGGAACCCTTAATTTATTAAGGTGTTACCACGGGCAAGTCCTTTTAAGCAGCCGACAACCTCATAAGTTGACATGCGAGATGTCATTCCCAAAAAAAAAAAGAATAGTGTTGTGCGTTACCTAAAGCTACACGTTACTCTGCATCGTAAACACAGACTGAGATATAGGTAGGTACATATACTAACCATAAATTCAGGTAATACATCAGATTTATTCCTCCACGTTTCAATACATTGTCGTTTTGACGGTACGGCTAGTTCGGCTATCCTGATGGGACATCTTTTACCTTTCTTGGCCTTCGTTTGTTTAATATTTTCTGTTGAATTTCTGTTGATCACCAAGTAACTACTTGCAACGGAGTTTGTTTTTGTACAAGGACATCTTGATCTAGGAGTAATTTGGCTTGCATTGTTTTTTAAGGTTTCTAGGTGGCCTTTCCTGCGATGGAAAATAATAATCTAGTTAAGAACCTATAGTAGATACCTACCTACTTTGAATTGGGTTGACCCTAGACTAGGCTATCCTAAATTCGGTAAGTATCTTTATAGTCCTTCAGACCGTATTTCGGCCATGGCGGCCAATCTCAACGGAGACTAGCCATCGGCGCGGAAGATATTATAGTGCACAAGTGTGTGTGCAGACACAAGTGCACTTTCTCTTCCCTCACTCTCATAGTCCAACACGACACGACCTGAGAGAGATCAGGCGTAGGACCAACCGCTTAACGTGCTTTCCGAGGCACGGGGGTATCAAATCAAATCAAAATATTTTATTTCAATTAAACCTGCAAGGGCACCTATGAAACGTCAGAAGCTAGGTGCACGGTTCCAATTTGTCGCTTCCTATGGAGAAAAGCAGACAAGAAACTCCACGGTTACTCTTTTAAAAATAATTGGATTTTATAATGTTTTCAAATTACAGTGATATTAGGTATGAGAGGACAGTGCAGGCCTGTCAATAAGTACCAGGTACTTAGAGGAATGAAAATAAAGAATAGAAACTGTAGGCCTACAACGTTCTCTCATTCACAATATGTAAAAGAATCTACATAAGTAAAATCAACCTATTTAAACCAAGTGATATGATTTCCATGAGAATCACTAATAAATACTCGATATTACAAGTGTTGTATAATGTCAAATAATGCCGAGAATATGTCAGAAAGTGTAAAAAATAAAATTAATAAAATTAACATTGTAATTTGGAAGCAGTTAATAGACGCTCACATAGTTATGGTGCTAATGAGTTACCAGGGAAGCCACATGTGCAGAAGGAATTAATGCAAAACTTCCTTGTCTTCAACGTAGTCTTTTATCTTATAATATGCTTTTTTGATAAGGACACGTTTGATGTGAGTTTTAAACTTTCCATCGCTAAGTTCTGTAACCGATTTTGGCAACTTGTTATAGAAGCGGATACTGTTTATTAGAAATGACTTACTAGTTTTAGTTAATCTAAATTTTGGAATCACAATTTCATCTTTACTACGTGTATTTAGATTATGGAAGTCGCATCTTTTTTTGAAAAGACCTAAGTTTTTGCGAACATACAAGATATTTTCTAGGATATAAAGAGAAGGCAGAGTTAGTATGTCAACTTCGTTGGATTTGTTTCTAAGAGACTCGCGAGGCCCCATTTTATAGATTGCGCGGATTGCCCTCTTTTGTAGAATGAAAACTGAATCTACGTCAGCTGCCGACCCCCACAGCAGAACGCCATAAGACATAATACTGTGAAAATAAGCAAAGTATTCTAACCTAGCTGTGGCTACATCAGTCAACTGCCTTATTTTTCTTACTGCGTAAGCAGCTGAGCTTATCTACTTGAAAGAGCTCTAATGTGCACCCCATTGCAATTTTGAATCTAAAGTATCACACCGGCAACTTTCCAATCTCCGGGCTAAATATAATAAGTAGATGTAGCCTACATCATGTAGGTACATGCTCAGTTATATTGTTAGTATTCATAGTGAACCATCATGATTTAGGTAAACAAACATGACAGTCCTAAAAAATATATATTTTTAATGTTTATGTTAGATCTAGGTAGGTAAGTATGCTAGGGACTAATCTAAATATTAAAACGAGGAGGTCACAGTACCTTATACAAGGTTGTTTTACAAAAGATTCAAAAAGATTGATATTGGGTACGATGCATTCATTTTTCGTTCCTTCTGGTTTTGTTTTTTTCTCACGAAGCTTTTTACCACGCCAAATTGCATTTTGAATGTTTACTTCCACGTTACGCCAGTCATCAACGTAATCGAGATTTTTATTATCATTCGATTCATCTTCAATTTCTGTTTGTGCTAGGAAAACTTCGCTATCTGGAATATGAGTATACAGGATAAGTTTTTATCCAATGCGCAAACTGCAACCATGAATTCAGCATATCATTCTAGACCCCCTAGCACAGAAATTTTACGTCGGTTTTACAAAAAAGAAATCAGCTGTTTCATAGAAAAGTCCAATACCATCAAAATGTATGGAACAACAGATTTTTTTTTGTATTACTGACGAAAAAGTTTTGCTCTGGGGGGTCTAGAAGGATATTAGAAGGATATGCTGAATTCATGGTTACAGTTTGCGCACTGGATAAAAACTTATCCTGTATTAAACTGATAGAATTCTATTAAAATGGTAGAAGAACTCTTTACCTAACATAGGTATCTACTGAGTGTATGTCTTGCGAAATGTATAGGTATCAAATATAAAGGCTCTCCCACATAGGCGGGTTATTATCGATTGATAATACCGGATGCGTTATTCCGATAATGCGTCCCGATTCCTTGCACACAACTGTGTTTTTATCGTCCGATGATTCTATTAAGTCTTAGACCCCGACAAATTCAGATTGGAATATGCTATTCGCAATTGTTGATTTCGATAAGTACCAAGACTTTCGTACTACCTTACTATTCAAACAGTTTTTCGAAATAGGGTGGGTCGCAATAACGTCACTCGAATCTTCATAACACTCCCATTTTTAGAACATTCGTAACTGTAACACCGGTAAAACCAAATTTCGTCCTTGATGTACACTAACAATCTCGTAGCTGTGTGTGGGATCGTATGCGTCCCAATACAAAATGTTCTAAGAACTCATATCGGAATATCGCAGGACGCAGAAACGTAAGCGTCCTACTTCTATTGCGTCGTTATTATCGCAGCAGTGTGTAACTTCGTAGCCGTCTTAATACATAATGTACTAAAACAGATATCGTAATAATGCATCCGGTATTAGAGACCGATAATAACGCGCCTATGTGGGAGAGCCTTGAGTCTCGAATGAATATGTTATACTAGGCAACTGTCGACATCTGCTATCAAAGATCGCATCATCTCGTCGCTTACCTACCTTAGCATGAGAGGAGATACTAGTTGGTCAAAAGGTTTTACAGACCGTTTGATCAACTTGAATTTTTAGTGTTGGTCTTGGTATGTTCATAGGAATATAGCAACACTAAGATAAGTAGTCCAAAGTACATAATCAGCCTATAATGTTCCCACTGCTGGGACACAGGCCTCCTCTCTGTGAGAGGGACTAGGCCGTAATCCATCACGCGGGCCCAGTACGGGTTTCTTAACAACAACAGGAAATTAATTACTCGGCTTATAATATCAATTTCATAGGAGTTTCGGACTCAGAAGATGTTGGTATCTAGGTACACTGCTGGTGAAAATATAGGTAGGTAGGTTAGATAATTATTTTTTTCTTTTCTGAGACTAACGAGCCGGGGCGGGTCGTTCGCACGGGTAGTAGAACTTGTTATGCCTACATGTTTGTCTTGTCATGCCATCGGTGTGTATCCGTCTAAATATATTTCCAATTACCAAATTGGACGTGACCATTTTTTTGAAGTTGTAGTGGGTCGGTATAGTAAACTATCCTTAGAAGATAGTTAAATACCATTGCAGCCTTTTTTTATAAAAGAGGAATATCTCACCATAAATTATTATATTGTTTTGTTATATCTGAAAAGGATTAGGCAGCATTTTCGAAGAAAGCTCCCAGGCAGTTAAACTTTTTCCGACATTTTCAAAATTTATCGTCATACTTCAACCAATTTACACAAAACCTTAGCAAATTATACACCTATCTAAACCTTCCTCATAAATCACTCTGTCTATTGGTGATAACTGCATGAAGATCCGTCCAGTAGGTACCTACTTTTTGAGTTTATCGCGGACAGACTGACAGGTGCGGTCGCCGCCAAAGACTTTGCCCCCCCCCCCCAAGTCTTTGGGGGGGCCCACAGACGATGGGGACAACCTTGACCTTCACAAACAAAGACTACCTATTATTAATAAGAAAATGTATTATACTTTCGAATAATTACTATTTTAAGCTTTACGTTTACTGCTTTGGGGGTCATGACCCCTAGGACACCCCCCCCCCCGGACCGCACCTGCAGAAAGACAGACAGACGCGGCGAGGGACTTTGTTTTAAAATAAGTAGGGATGATGAAAGACAATCATCTCAGGTTTTATTTATGACTTTGACTAAGTCTTTTACAGGTACCTAGGTCATCTTCGGGAAGTTATGGATCATATCCAGTTAAGCCTGCTACCTTCCTTTTAGAGTCGATGATTCGTTACGTTTAAAGTTATAGATATGATTTTTTGGTCAGTGGGTCGTCTTAGGGGCAACAACAATCTGTTCAGCGCTATTATAAAAAAAAAACAGTAGGCTATTGCATTTCTTTTTTGCTGCTTACTGCTTACCTGAATTCTGAAGTGAACCATTATAAGCCATTGCAGTATTCAGTGTGAGATTTGTTTCCTACTAAGTACTGTTTGGAAACTCTTCAATTTAGTCGCTTATCATAAAGATCACCGCAAGTTCATATTGCAATAAATAAATATTCACTGACAGACAATTTTGCAAGAAACTATGGAATGTTAAATGTCACCGTTCTAAAGTGTTTCTGTGCAGATCTATACAGCCACGAAAATGGTCTATTACCTTGAAACTAAATTGTTGACTAAATGACCGAAAGTTACCTACGAAGGCTGCATAAGGTCTTGCTAGTAGTTGCTAGTAGTAGTGGTCTTGCTAAAAGCTATTATCGGACGACTGTGTGCAGAAATTGGATCTTAACCGCACTCGTATAGTTCAGAGGCCTACTCGTATAGTTCCTAATGTGTTTCATATAACCATCTACACCAAACGCAGTGAGCGCGTTTGGCGCTCCGATTGGTCCGTCACCAATCCAGGGTAAATCGGAACGCCGAACGCGCTCACTGCATTTGGTATATAAGGTTAAATGAAACTTACACTAGGGCCTCTGGTATAATGGCATCGTTAGCTAAGCAGGCACTACATAAAAGCCTAATAGTGCCTACATAGCTATCTAAAGATGTCTAAAGAAGGAAGCAGTGTGGTTAAAATCTAACGATAATTCTCTAAAGACATCGCCCACGGCCAGGGGTGTTTTACGCTTACTAGTAAAAATATAACCGCGAACGCGAGAAGTTATTTATGTTTTTTTTTTTTACCAAATCTTAATGACAACAGGTGAAACTACACGCTGACTCACGTCACCCAATTCACAACAACATCTAAGTGCCCTACAGGCTAGAGCCAAAAAAGGATTATTAGGGTGCATGGGTCCGGCTAGTCCAGCCTATAGTAACGCTTCCACAGCGAGATGCAACCTCTAGCGGGATCTGAGAGCCAGAGCCTGGGCCCGCGTTACCGTGTGGCCACAGAGTACTTTGTACTATACTGCGTGTGGCCGACTTATAAATAACTCGAACTCAAATTAGCCGGAGCATAGACAATCTCCACAGATAGGGGTTCATGGACGGCTCAGTCAGATCACAAGTACTTATGCGGTACTTATGCGGTACCTTCCCACAGACAGTGGATTACCTTCTATCTTGCTAGTGCGCCGTGTACTCTGTAACGTGCTCAGACTAAGGTAACGTGCATTTATGATCTTATGACTTGCGTCAGTGAATGAAGTTCACGCAGCTGAATTTTGGGCCAATGATGTTTAAATATTTTGCCATCGATACGGTAAGACGAAGAAGAATGTCAAACATGCAAGCATGCTATGAACCGAGATAAAGATTAATAACGTTTGCAAAAGCTAACGTTATTAGTTCGCTATTTATTATAGCGCGCCGACATGCCATCGCTATCAACTGCTCAGAAAGTATAATATACAGGGCAGTCTGTACATACATTTTATTACGTACTGAACATACTAATTCCATGGTACTGAACGAGTAACTGGCTGTCCTACTGACATGACAGCGACTACTATAAATAATGGCCACTTTCCGAATTAGAAAAATAGCGCTGTGAGCGCTCATATCGATAATTTGCGTCCCGAGTTAGATATCACGATTATGACAGCTAAGAACTGTCATTTTTGTCATCAATACGGAACGCTCGTGAACGCGCTAACAGTGCTCACTCAATGTTAAAACCTATTAAATTAGCTAAAACTATGATACAAATCAGAATATAAGAGCACAGGTGTCATTTTTGACAGCGCTCACGGTGATATTAGTATAACGCATGGTCGGCGTTATCTCAAGATGGCGCATGTCATGACGTCATCTATGACGATTCACGGGACCTCGTTATCGCGCTCACGCCAATTCGGAACGGGTGTGAGCACGCTCAAATCGATATTATTGTAACTCGGAACGTAGCCAATGTCTAATGTCACTAGTCACTACTGTTAAGTGTCAGTGCCAAGTCAACATTGAATCTGGAGTAGACGCGTATTTCGTTGTGCTTAGACAAAATTATCGTAATCATAACTAGATTCTAAATAAATCAACATTAAAGTTTAACTGAAACTTCAAAACTAAATGTATTTGCATTGTAAGTTTGCTTTACTTACGTCCTATGCCATCTAATTTGAATAATTTACCTTTTATTTGTGCTTATTTTGATTTGAAAGATTGTAAACAAAGAATCTATTTAACAAAAACAATGTGGTCGCATTTACAACGTGGAAGTTCACCGGTAGATTGGTGTGAATCAAACTATTCTATTTCACCAGTAATAGCCGAATTTGTTAACACAGTAAGTATTTTTCACATTTTATAATTTTAGTTTTTGAGCACAGACAAAGGATTCCACATTTATTATTTTGCACATTTTTTATTATACTCGTTATTTGGCCTTGGAATATTATAAATAAGTATTGATGTGGGGTTTTGGTGAGGGTCGTCTTAGGTGCAGATTTTATGTATCTGTAAATATTTCTGACATGGCTTAGTCATGCATGCTTGCCCAAAATGGTCAATGAACCTGGCCCTCTAGTTTATTCAACCTATCGAAACGTGTGCAATGTCTTACTTATACCTTTTTTTAAATCCTTTTAGATTAGTAATGTGCTGTTCTTCCTGTTGCCACCTGTGCTGATTCACCTGTTCCAAGAGTATTCGAAGCTGTTCAACCCAGCAATCAATGTCCTTTGGATTCTGTTGATGGTGGTTGGTATCAGCTCTGCCTATTTCCATGCCACCTTGAGTTTAGTAGGTAAGATCACAAGCTATTTCTTCTATTTATTATTATTGTGTTGCCTAGTTGTGAAAAACAATAGAAATTGCTGAATTCATCTGAGGAATTTGTGATCAGTATTTTTTAATACCTACTTTATAAAAGTTAGCAAGTTGTATTATGGTAGTAAGGTAAACAACCTTACTACCATAATACAACTTGTAATACATATATGTACACCATAGTACAACGGTTTTATAATGCTTTGTTACTATAAATTATAACAAAGACAAAATGCTTTCATGTCAAACATCTGGATTGTACCTAGTTTAATTAAATATCATTGTGATAATCTAAAAACAATAGCAGATATTCGTGTATATTTCACAAATTATCATAATTAATAACAATCAATTTCTTATTTTTCAAATGGATGCTCAGTTTAAATGACTCACACAGATAAACAAGGTAGGCCACCTACCTACCTTGTTCATCTGTGACAAAAGGTTGAGAATGCAGATTATAACAAAGAGGTTTTTTAAGAAATAGGAATGTTAAAACAATGCGATTTAATTTTTCAGGGCAGCTCTTGGATGAGTTGGCTATACTATGGGTGTGTATGGCAGCATTCGCAATGTTCTTGCCAAAGAGACATTTTCCAAAATTCTTAGATGGTAACCGGTGAGTTGAGTACATGAGTATCTAATACATAATAACCTATTAAGTACATTATTATTAAATAATTGGCTAATTAAATTTAATTATTTGTACTGTAAACTATTTCCACATCCCATTGCAGCATTTGCAATCTTTATTTAAATGTCGTATTGTATATTGTATTGTAGGTACCTACTTCACATACCTCTTTAAAAATGTTTAAAGTAAAAACCTACTTAAAGAAATAACGTTAGTAAGAGGCCCTCCATTCTTGTTGTTGTTTACTACATCATTGTTCTTAGAAAAACAAGTTGGTACTTATCTATACTTAGCATGAATTATCGCAAATTCACACATTTTGTTATAAAGAGAATGTGAATCTGGTAATTAGAGCTGTAAAACATTCATAATGTACTTACATATTATGCTCTAGTTTAGCGTTTATTGCATCATTTTTACGCTGCGTCATGGAAATTGGACATTGCATTTTCATAAATAAAATATAAATAGGTAAGTACTTAGGGAGGTACATAGCTAACTTAGCTATGGCTTAGCTTTGGTTATTTACGAAATAAATTGGTTAATTGGTTTGGTTATTTTCGTAAATGTTTAAAACTGCGATGCAATAAAAATTCAGTAAGTTCCTAAAATCTTATATTCTCGCGTCATAAAAATCCTACTTTACCATATAAAAGTGCAATGAATGTTATACGTCGTTATACCTACTATCGTAGATTATTTCCATAGCAAGGCTCGATTCTTTAAAGTTTAAAAAGACGTAAGTAACTGGACCAGCAGGAAGGGGGCTTCGCAGACATTATGCTTCTTTTAGCATCAGCCATTTTGCTACTTCATCGTTATGGCGACTCGCTTTTGAGCTTCGCGTAACAAAATTGCTCATGTTCTGGTGATGCCAAAGCCCCACTAGGTCCCCGCTACTGAGACGCGGGACCTATTCATCTGATGACACGATGGCGGATTTAGCATCTAGTATAATCATCTAATATATCTAGCGGTATCTACTCCGCTTCTGTAAAATCTTTGATCGCTGAATGCCAGTTAGATGCTACTGCTACTCGTCTATGTTCCGGCCATAAGGTGAAAATAGCGTGATCAATCCAACTCATTCAAGCCTCAAATAAACCTTGTTACCTTGACTTTCAACTGCGTCACTGCACGACCCCTACGGTTGCAACTCTAATATATAACACTCGTTTCTAAAAATATTTTGTTGCGTCATCAGTGCAAATGGAAAACAAAGGAAATCGCGAATGTACCTACCTAAGTAGTTAGGTAGGCTCTCTTTAGCTAGAGAATCATAATCATCCTGACAGCGACAGTCTCTGCGTTGAAGCGGCTCTTGCCCAATCTAGCGGGGCCAAACGCCTTCTGCCGGAGGCTCTACGCGGGGGTCGTGCGGTCCATAGCCCTATAAGGGGCCACGGACCGCACGACCGGGGGCACCTGTGTGGGCGCCTTCATTGTGGCGCCAACCAGCCCACCGGTTGGAGGCGTCCCATAGGGTCATGGCCATCCGGATGGTCCGGGGATACCGCACGATCTCTGGTGAGGCGGTGGGCCTCCTTGCCGGATTGCCGCCATGGAATCTGGAGGCAAAGGTCCTCGCGCACACTTGGAAGTGGCGAGAGGAGGCCAAACGCTGGGGCGTAACTCCGCTGCCGCGGGAAATCGCGGCACTGCGGACAGAGCTCCGGCGGGATCTCATGGTGACGCGGAGAGTGCAATTGTCGCAACCCAGTGCTGGGCACGCCACGATTGTGGCAGGTAAGTCCCCTCTTTGAGGAGTGGCTTGAGAGGCGGCATGGCGTCCTCACCTTCCGCCTGAAGCAGGTCCTCACCGGACACGGTTGTTTCGGGAGGTTCCTGTTTCAGATAAGGCAGGAGGAAACGCCCGGGTGTTTCCACTGCGAAGATCGCCCTGAGGACACGGTAGAGCATACGGTGGAGGTCTGCCCGGCTCGGGCGGAGCACGCCGTGTCCTCGTGGAGGTAATCGGCGGCGGCGATCTCTCGCGTTCGGCCCTGGGCCACGCCTTGGTACGGAGCGAGAGTGCATGGGTAGCCGTCACCTCCTTCTGCGAAGCATAATGCTGGCAAAGAGGAAGGCGGCGCACGTGAGGGAGAGGCAGTATATGCGCCCTCACGGCCCTAGCCTCTGCAGGAGACGCCCTGGGCGTCGGGAATCTCAGGCTCATTCCCGGCCACCGTAGGCGCGGGCTTGCGGACGGCGAGTAATGGGTAGCTCGCCGTCCGGTAAGGACCAAGCCCGGGTTGACGGCGCGCTGTGTTCTACGTGCGCCTCAAAGAGATGTCAGCACCAATTGATGGGGCCCGCAAGGGCCGATGCCTGGCGGGGGTGCGGGTTGTTCGGAAGAGATACCGTCGCCTCTGGCACACAGGCAACTGAGGCAACACGGGTAGGTTTTAGTCAGTAAAAGTCTGACACGCCCACCTGCTCAAACCAGAGCGGGAGACGTTATTTGATGATTTCCCACCCAAAAAAAAACAACAGTTACGGTTTGACCTCATTTGTGATGTCCAATTCCTGTTTGCCACTGTCACGAGATTCACCAAAAGATCAAATAAATGTATAGGTAATTACAGTAGTTATAGTAGAGCTCTTTTTCTCCAGAATATTCTCTAGTTGAAAATTTGCTTTCAAATAATAGATACCTAGATTTATGTATGCACCTATGTAAATATAGGTACGGTTACCAAAAGAAATAAGTAACCAGGGTCGTCGGATATTGTTGAAGTTAAGTAAGAATCCAATGGATGTTTTGGAATTAAATTGAATGAATAGAAAACAAACAATTCATTAATTGATCAAATTAAGTTTTATTCGGTGTATGCATCGCATCGGTTTCTTACAAAACTTCAACGATATCCGACGACCCTGGTTACTTATCTCTTTTGCTGACTGTACACAAATTAACAATTGACAAGTTTTTAGGTCATTCAAGTTGATCATAAACATCGTTGTTAATTAGTTCGCGTGGCCCATTAAACAAAAGCATTCTATACTGTTGCGAGTTTTACAGTTATTATTATAGTTCCGAGCTATGCCACAATAATTATAAAGTTGTTTACCTACATACTTCATCATCATCATCATATCAGCCGAAAGACGTCCACTGCTGGACATAAGCCTCCCCCAAAAGGGGTGATTTGCCATAATCGCCACGCTTGCCAGGCGGGTTGGCGATCGCAGTATGCTGGTCAAATGCATGGAGAACGCTGCTGCCCATTCTCTAGTAAGTCCCTTAGTCGCCTTCTACGACACCCATGGGAAGAAATGGGATGGTGCTATTCTTTTACGCCCGGCACCACACGGAACACTTACACTTACATACTTCACATAAAGTGTCAATAAGAGGTGCAGCATATTATAAATTTATATGACTATTTACGTAGTCTCGAATAATTGATAAAAACTGAGCTCATTAGTAGGTCATTCGTTTCGTAGGGCGTTATCTATAAAAAATATTTTTGTGTGCGTGGGTAATAATAATTATCTACTAGTGGTCATTCAGTGGTCGAAATTCGACCATAATGAATTTAAAACGTAATGTAATTATGTCTAATGCATTACTCATTTAAAAAAATAGCTTTCTTCTGTACTCTTTCTCCATAATATAAACTACTAACTGACCCGTGCCCACTTCATTGGGCGGTAAACATTTTTATATCACTCAATAGATTACGACACGGTCGCGGTTTCATACCTACGTCGTATTATCTCTTTAACCATTAGTCCAAATTATACGCAGTAAAAGGAAAAAGACTTTTGTTTTAAACACTTTAAACGATAAATGTACTTATTTTGGTAAGAATTCATAATTGTTGATAATATGACCTATAAACATGACCTAACGATTTAAATTATTTTTTAATATAAAAAACTACTTTTTGTGACTTAAATATAAAAATTAGACCTATGCTGTCGCTGATTTTTTTAAATTTATTTATTTATTTTATTTTATTCATTTTAGGAAAGCTTACAGCTAATTAATTTCGATATCTAGTACAATATGTAAACGATGGCCAATTACTGACGATTAATGTGAGTAATAAACAAACACTAAAACAATTTTAGGCGTTAACAAGCTCTACACTACTTTTCTTTAGAACTCATCTCTCATCGTTAAGGTCGATGCCTAGATAGGCCTTGCCATACATTTTTCAGGGGTTGTAATCTCCGTAAATAAACGGTTTCTGCAGAATAAAAGCAAGTATAATGAGACTTTATAATGTATTATGTTCGCCAAACGCCAAAATTTTATAAAAAAAACAGTATTTCTAGGAGAATTAGACCCAATAAAAAACGAAAAATCTTTACATGTGTGAGTGACCTGAATCGCGCCATCTAACAGAAATTTAAAGAACCACCGAGAAAGAGCTATTTGCTGTTGTGTTACGAGTTTACGTTCGGTAAACATTTATAATAGATGGCGCTGTTCGAAAATTCGAACGATTCGATGCAACGCTCCAGTCAGTCCATGCGTGATTGTCTTGACAACTTGCGAATCGTTTCCAAAATTGTGTTTCTAGAAAGTTAGCGCCGGCGCGCGGGTTTGCCCGCGGGTTTTACATTTTATGATTGTTAAAATGTTTTTTATTAGGGAATGAGAAAGAATGCTAGAAAGTGAAAAAAAATATCTGCGATCTGCATTTGGTTCACACAGATACAATACTAATGTACCTAATTATTGTAATATCTACTTTAAATATAAAGTACCTAAAGATTTAAAAATCTTTCTACTGTATGTAAGTAGGTACTGATAATACATTTTCTGACACGGTTAGGTACTAATTCATTGGTTTGGGTTGAATAAAATCAGACAATAGAAGTTCATGTAAACTTAGGGTATACCTAAATCAGGCGATCAGCGTAGGCAAATTTACCTATTTTTTTTCTAATTACCTACCTACGCAATGGTGACACGTAGGTACTACTTACATCTATTGATTGAATCATATTTAATTTATGTGAAACCAGCAAGATAAGTGAATACACAGACAAACCACATTGATTTTTCATAACAATTGCACATTTTAGTATTATTAGCACACGTCAAAGTGCGTCGAAATAAATTGGTCTTGCCATCTAAGAAGTTTACCAAGAAAAAGGGGAAATAAAACATAGGGCAGTATTTTAGTAGTAAGTTGTAGGATGTTCTGATATTTAAAACGATGAATGATATAGGTACAGCAGTGGTGGCTCTGACTTACAAGTCAGAGCCACCACTGCTGTACATCATTCATTTAAGGTTTCAGGGTTTTTAACTGTCAGCGAAATGACGTTCTCAAAATGGTAGCTGTAGTTCCAATTTCGCTCGTCTGAAC
Source organism: Polymixis lichenea (assembly GCA_949091785.1). NCBI lineage: Eukaryota > Metazoa > Arthropoda > Insecta > Lepidoptera > Noctuidae > Polymixis > Polymixis lichenea. Next base: position 8,641,585 of record OX420932.1, on the reverse strand, counting down.
AGCTAAGTAAGTAGTAAGCACCATTCAGGTTTAGAATTGGTGACTGAGGCTACTACTGAGAACCATTCATACGAGTGCCATCCGTGAAAGAGTTTTTATTTAAAAGTGAAGTGTTTTTGTGTTTTATTGACGGTAAGTGTTATTTTTATGTACAAAGGATGCTTTTCTGCTTGAAGGTGATACAGAGTTATATTATAATAGTAATTACCCTTAAAACTTTAAAAAGTGTAAGATTTAGAAGAGGAAATACAAAATCAAACGTTAGCAACACTCGTTGATTGTCATCACATCACATACCTACCTACTCTAAATTTCAAATATTTCCCCCTAATAGGGACGTCAATTCTCTCTAAAAACTCACTTTGCCTGTCCCAGAGGGAGGGACGAAAGGAACCAAAAAAAACTCTCTGAAAAAGATCCGTTACTGAATTGATTCGAAAGGAAATATGAAAAATCGATTCACAAATAAAGAAATGATTTTCCAAAAATCAATCATTCGTTTTCGATGAAATTCGCAATGTAGGGGTTTACGGGGTGTACGTTACCCTAGCAAGAAAGTGTCTCCTATAGTTATATGAGTGGAACGTATAGTTGGTGCCTAATCTGCTGTAAATGTGCCCCTACATAAAAAATTGGTGCCCCTTGTCGTTTTGAAAAAAAAAACCGAAAAAACGATTCCTGGTCTCATATCTGGAAAAAATCCGTATTTTTACGCAAAAGGATTTGCACTGGATATGCTTCGTAATTTTCCCGCAACCACAATTCTTAACAATTCAAACAAACAAAAACTGATGTTCTAGGGTGAAATATCGATTCCCTGTATCGATTCAGTACTAGATATCGATTTGAAAAAACGTTTTTATTTGTTCCAAAAAATCGATTCTTTGCTCAATCGATCTCAGATTGACATCTCTATTTGGTCTGTTTTCATGTTCTGTCAGTTGTTACTTGTTTTGCAAATTTTCACACACAGCTTGACAGCATGACAGCTTGATTGATGGTGACAAATGGTGGTGTTATTTCTGACTAATACAAATTTCTTGAAGCATTTCATAATTACGATACTTTTGCTGTTGTGTTTAATTATTCTTTTTGATTACAGATTGAATTGCATCTCTGCCTAAGATGAATCCGACTAATAAACTTGCCTATATACGACATATGTATTCAGGGCCGCGAAAATCACGGAAAAAAGTGCAAGCAACATTGAAAAGACATCATGGAAATTCTTCTAATGATTTTTAGTGAGTAAATCAGATTCCCATAAGATTTCGAATCAGATTTACGTGAATGTACCTATGAGTGTATTTGATACTCGTTGGCCCGTGATGTAATGTCTTCGTTTGCCGTTGGTTTGCCGCCATTTCTTCTGTAGACCCTTGTCTGTTACGATACCTCCAGGAGATTTATGACAATTGTTTATCTATTGTGTCTCGTCGATAACAGTAGGAAAAAAAGAAACGGCTAGCTCGATAAGGTTAGTTTCAAGTAGTGTATTGAGCAAGTTTTATCAAATTGCAGCCGGCTGGAAGCATGGCGTAACAAGAAAAAAAAAGTAGTGGAAGAAACCGCGGACTGCCCTGTTGTGTTTAGGTAGGTACAGACATATCAATATTTTTCTGTCTCTCAACATTGTTTTTAATAACTGTACCTATTTCATTTATTTATTTTTTATTTCAGTCCAAATACAACTCAAGATCATGATCAGCTATCCAACCCTTCCACAGCTCAAGATACGCCCAAAACGTATTCACGTGGTATACCACAAATTCGTTACGAAGCCATAGCCTGCAGCTCTAGCTCTAATAGAGTTGAATCTGTTACAGAGCAAGTAGAGACTGCTGATTTTAATTGGCCGCAACCCGATCCACAGACTGAAGCTTATCAACTAACTGTGGAAAGAACATCAATTAGTTATGAACAAAAAGCATAATTATTATTATCAAGTAAGTAACAAAGATCATTATTTCTTGGTTCATGTATGTATAAATATAATGTATTTCTTGGATTGTTTCTCAGCTATTATTATTTTGATTCTAGGTCCAGGGTCAATTGCGAATTACCAAAATGAGTAAATGTTACTTCATTTGCTTTATATCTGTCACCCAACCATTGACTGTCATAGAAGTTAACCGGGATGAGGAATTTATCAACGCTATGATGCCGAAGTTGGTAACATTTTTCAAAACATGTGTACTGCCGGAAATTATTTTGAGACGAGTTGAGAAAAATGCTAAATGTCTAGACATCAAGGAATTAAAAGGTATGAAAAATATAAGTCTTACTCATTTCCTAACTTATTCCTCAGGTTTCTGAGGTGTGGGTTCAGCAAGAATAGTCTAACAAAACTGTAAATTCATTTGTTGCAGCGAAAACTGTGTCTCCCAGCAATTGATTCAGATCGCACGGAAATGATATAAATGGAAGTAAAAAGTGACAAGCAGAAGATTGATACTGCGCGGCGACGGCGGCGCAGCAAAAAGTAGCATGTAGAAGAGAAGATATTTTATTATAGTATTTTTTATGTATCTTTGTATGGTGGTCGATGGTTCGAATCCAAGCCGACACTTTGCTTTGTGTAAATTATTTCATCACCACTGTTCAGAGGAGGCCCGAGTCTCAGCAGTGGGAACATTATAGACTAATTATTATGCTATTTTTGTACGTAGCGATGTATAGTTTATGTTATTTGTTAGTTTATAAGATTTTTCTGTGTACATATGTTTCACTCATGTATTTAGGTACCAGCCAAACAATTCAATTGTAAAAGAATATTTATTGTTCAAAGTTGTATAATAAGTGGGTATTCTTGAAACATAAATGTTATGGTTAGCTAGCAACCACTTGTGTGTTGTTGTGTAAGATACTTACACTTACGTGTGATGTTACATAAATTGTAATCTACGTACATAATTCTTTCTAATACTAAATTCAGAATCATAATTGTAAATATCATAATATTGAAAAAAGTATGTTATCTTTGTGTGGTGGTACGAGTCGATGGTTTGAATCCAACCAGAAAATATTTAGGTAAATGCAGTGAGAGTAAATAAAACGATATTTGTATGAAAATATTAACCATAGATAAATATTATTGATTTATAGTAAGATACAATAAAACGCTTTACAATTGAATACATAATCTTTTATTTATTTAGTATAGGTCACAATTTATTTACACGTTAGGTACTATTTAGGTTCAGTCACATTACAACAACCTATATAGGTACAATATACCTTTATTACCCAAAATAATTTGTTATGGTGAAAAGGTATCTGATAACGAGCCTAGAAACAAAAGTATGCATATCCCAATAATTATATTATTAAGAAGTAGATTGGAACATAACAATCCTCTAGTAATTTAAAGTATGCTCAATTAGTAAATTAATATTTGTTTTCGGTTTTTGCTATAATGTAAGGATATTCATCTTAAAAATAATTTGGTCCTCTTTCTTTATATTAACGCCATCTGGACATTTTAATTTCCAACCATGTTTGAATAAAACGACATCTAGTGGAGTCGGAAGTTACTACTATTTATTTTGCATGTGTGTGTAAAGAGTAAATTCATGCGGCTAAATCATTATTATGTTCTAATCTTTGTATGATACCAGTTAACAAGCACAGTGATGATCTAAAAAAATCAAGTTAATGCCCTAGGTTCCGCTAAGAATAAAGTTGTTTATTAAAAATTTCTATGATAGGTGTAAAAATTGAAAATGTTCGAAATTGTGGATGTGTCGCCATCTAGCGACAAAATGGCAGTGAGAGCAATTAGGGTTTCACCTTAAGGCAGCGTTCGTAAGAAACGTTTTCGTTCGACCGTTTTTTCTCCGACTTACTTTGTATTTTCATTTTTCGGGTTACTAAATAGCCTATTTCACTCACAAATAACGTGGCTTTGTATTGGTAAAAGAATTTTCAAAATCGGTTCAGTAGATCCAGAAATTATCCCCAACAACCTCACAAACTTTACCTCTTTATAATATTAATAAAGAGATAACTGTGCCAAGTTTCATATTCCCCGTCCGCGCAATTTTCGTAAAAAGGGGTAGGCACCTAGATATAAATTTTTACTTCACGTACCTATTATTATATTGATATCACCAGCTGCCATTCAATCTGTTGTGTAGTATAAAACCCTATTTGCAACACAACGGGTAAACGGGTTGGCATGATGAGATAGTGTCTGATTCATGTGTTCTGATTGCGCAAAAGATGGGTAATCGTTATTGAATAGCATTATAAATTGAATAATCCTTTGTTTGTTTCCAGACGACGCCTGGCTATCTACTCGGTCGTGGCATCCGTGCTGTCCACTGGCTTCCTAGTGATGCACCCGGCTGCTAACGCTTTTGCGTTGATGACCCTCGCTCTGCCTGCTCTTGGCTTTTTGTATGGAGAGCTGACCAGGTACCTACTTTTGTACATGCATCTCCTCTTCTTTATGAAGTCATTCACATCTCACATCAAACATAACATCACGCTTATAGTAAGTACCCCAAGAGAAAGGGCAGGTACCCAGGTTTGGGGAGCTAGCCGAGCTAGGAGTACACCCACTTTTCACCCGTTATCAATAGAACTGCTGGAACTGGGAATCGAACCAAAGACCTCACGTTCAGCAGTCGCCCTTGCGTCAACTAAACCAACGAGATATTACAGGCAATTTATTTTTTCATCATTAAACCTACATGTAAGTAATAGTGACATTAATTGATGACTAATGTTCTTTGTTCCAGAGTGAAATGTGCTCGCGTCTATCGCCTTGGTCTGCGTTGCGCCGCCGTCACTCTCCTGGCAATATTCTGTTGGATCATTGATCGCATGTTCTGCGACGCGTGGCTGTCCATCGACTTCCCCTACATGCACGGCGTGTGGCACGTACTCATCTTCATTGCCGGCTACACTGCTCTGGTACTCTTCGCTTACTTCAACGTCAATGAAGAGAGCCCTGAACAGAAACCGCAACTCAAGTACTGGCCAGTCAACGAATTCGAACTCGGTATCCCATACATAACCATGAAACATCCTTACAAAACAGACAAAAATCTAGCCATCTAGTAATTTCATTTGAGTTTCAGGGTCTGAACCATACATACCGCAGTTCTTAGAAGGCAGATTAACTTGTCAACTTTGATTTGACCTTAGTGAAATGTTAGTTTATAATGCACAGATGTAGCAATTGAAGAGATTGGCATATTGGGAACAAGGAAGACATGTACATAGATCGCAATACATGTTCATTTTAATAACGGCAGAATAAATATATAATTTTTTAACGCTTTTATGACAATTAGTAAGTTGTAATTTTTAATAACAATTCGAAATTGTTACGATGGTTGTACGACTGAACTTATGGCCTGAAATTAACAGTTTATATAAGCAGGCCAAACGGCAAAAAAACAATGTATATTTTGCCGCCCGGGTGTGCCGAATCATGCCGACCCAAATAAGTGTGTAGCTCGACTAGCATATGTGTGTACCTACCGGTTCACATGAAGATTTTAGTAATTTTTTGAAGTCTGTATTTGGTATCTAAGAAGATTGACCTTCTACAGCTGTTGACTGTGATTGTATTGTAGGTACTTTTTTACAAAATGTTTCTTTTTTTATATGATATTTAATTTTTTTTATTTATTTTTTACTTTTTAACCGTTGTTTAGATTTACATATTTAATATTCTAATTTTATTTTGTATGTGCAATATATTTTATTTCATTTATAACATAATTACAAAAAAAATATTCAAAAAACTCGCCCAAAAAATCAGTGCCAGTTCAGTAAGCTGAATAAACCAGAAAATGTTTAGAAAGAAACAGCTTTCAAAGCAGTATATGTAAAATATTTACATAGAAATATGTGATGTCAAATATATCTGAGATATTAATGTAGGATAGTATAAGAGCTACTTATTTTGTGTACTGTTAGATTGTAAATTTGAAACAATGGGTAGTACAAAATAACAGTGATATTATGATGGAATGTATTAAGATTATTTTGTTTGAAACACTAAAGACTTAACAATTTATTGCATAACATGAAAATAAATAGTAGGTAAGTATGAGTTTTTAAACAAATAAAAACTGTCTGTTTAACGTCATGGTGCCAGCAAGGTGTCAGATTAGGTTTACTGAGTGCCTGACATACTTACCAAGAGATGAGCTATGAAGCGTACATATGTAGCGTAAAATTAAATTAATTGACATGACACAAATGTTTTCAGTATTTCCACGGGAAATACAATGACTCATCTAGAAAATTAGTTATGTGGAGTTTAAAATTACTCATGTGAAAAGGATATTTGATTCTGGAGGTAGATTATCAAAAAATAAAAAATGTATTTATAGTTAGTTTCCGATATTGATGTGTTATTTTTTATAGTACCTATTCCGTATTTGTTGTAAAACTTTAATAATAAAACTTAAATAATATTGGGCATCCATCTTTAACCTACATTAATCATAGGATTTTTAACTATCTGCCAAAATGGTAAAGGTGTTTTGGTTTTTTATTTTGTATGAAAGCGAAAGTATTTATGTTTATACTATTATGTATGACTTGACTATGAATTTCAAGTTTATTGCTATTACTATATTATTTAGTTATACATATAACAGCATACCAATAACTCTTAAATTACGTGATTTTTGTTAGTCTGAATTTTAAACCATGTGACCAAACAGTCATTAGTATTTGATTCCAGCTTTAGCTGAATGTGTAATGTCTATCTATGACATAGCAAAAGCTAAATAATATAATTAAGATCTTTTCTAGTTCTAGTTGGTGATTTATATTATTTTAATCTATTTAGTTTCAATATAAATTATAAAGATTGAATGCCTACTTAATAAATATTTTGGTGACTTTAATACAAAGTTTTTTTTTACATATTCGTCCTGTGCCTAAAATTAAAATAAGTAATGTAGTCATATGGCTGGAATGTTTAATTTCAACATTATAGTATAATCAGATCCATATACATAGTCATTAACATTTGCAATATTTTTATAAAATACATTTTTTTATTATAGGTAAGTAAACTTTATTGTATTAGTCAGAGTCAGATGATACATTGTGGTGTTGGTTGGGATGTAGGGCAGATGAGTCAAACTTCTTCCTTGGATAAGTGCTACCGCCACGGTACACCACATGGTTCTTCTCAGTCTCTAATATCTTCACTTCATGGAGCAACTGTGGTTTCTCCATCACATTCAGGAGTTGTTCCCAAATGAATATTGCCACATTCTCTGTTGTGCTTACCTGAAAATAAAAATAAATTCACATGTCTATGGAAACAGGAAATCAACCTTAACCAATTGTGAAGTTCAAAGGTTGTAATAAAAAATTGCTCAATAATCACTTTAGGTAAACAACTGTTTAGACACTCAAGATAAGTATTGACCTTATTGCCCTCATGGTATTACACAACTTTACACAATGTAATTAAAAATAGATTAATTGTTGCTATTAATTTCTGGTTACACAATTTCTGGAATTAATTTCTAATGTTGCTTACCTGAGCCTTGAAGTATGGTACATCATGGTCCAAGTTTTTATGGTCAAGTGGGTCCATGATAGCAACCTGCATGTACTGTTTAAGCTCGTGTACATTCATAACCATGCCAGTGGTAGGGTCCACAGGGCCTTTAACTGTCACCAAAACTGTAATTAAAAAATAGGCTTATTTAATATCATTGATAAAAAGCAAGATGTTTTAACTATGGCCCAATAACATGTAAATTATTCAAGTCACATGTAGACTCACCAACATAATTGTGTCCATGTCCATTCGGGTTGTTGCACTTTCCATATAATTTTTTGTTTTCCTCATCAGACAGAAATGGACTGAAACAAATTAATTTAATAAGTTTTAAACCCTATGGCTACTGAAAATATATTATATCATAAAGTTTCTGAATGAGATCGAAATGAAGGAATTGATAACCTTAGGGATCAGGGACCGGGAGTTCTTGCTTTTAAGTTACTATGTGTCGCCAATAATATAGGTAGTCACCATACGGAATATATACAAAGTAATATTGTTGCATGTATAACCATCTCAAGTTACTTTCACTAAATAACTATATCGAATACTATATTACTACAATTATGCACTTTGTAAAATTATGCTCACCTGTGCAATCTATGGCAGGAACTAAAAGTTTCACGCCTGGTTATAGAAACTATTGGTAGCGGTGTTGGAGTCATTATTTCTTAGTAAAATAATTTAATTTATATTAAAGCAAAGTCGACAACCACTTGAAGGAACAGCTCATAGAATACTGGCAAGGCAAAGTGGCAAATAGCAATGGTATGGTACAGTTTACTTGGCACAATTTGGACGAAATTTTTACGAAAGAAACACGAGCACCACAACAAGTGTTGGTTTAAAAAAAGTTTACGTTTGATTGAGTTGTCACTTTTAGGGTTGCTATAATTGAGAAACATTTTTTTTGTATTTTTTTTACATCATGCTAAATTGGACATTTGAAAATTCAAAAGTAAAATTTTATTTTCACTTTTTATTTAATCCAGTATTTTACGGGCTTATACTGCCCGTGGTTAAAACTCTAGACAAAATAGGTGCTATAGTAGGTGTACGGAGTCGACATAATTAAAAAAGTCAAACATTGAGTAGGTTTGAAAACTTAAAAGTTGGAAGAATAAGAGCGATGTTCTATTCTATTTTTTATTGAATATGGCAAGCAATGCCGATATCGGAGACCGATATATTGACTACGTTCCGAGATACGATAATATCAATTTGAGCGTGCTCACACCCGTTCCGAATTGGCGTGAGCGCGATAACGATGTCCCGTGAATCGTCATAGATGACTTCATGACATGCGCCATCTTGCGATAACGCCGACCATGCGCTATACTAATATCACCGTGAGCGCTGTCAAAAATGACACTTGTGCTGTTATGTTCTGATTCATATCATAGTTTTAGCTAACTTAAAATAGTGCTTCTAGCTGGAATCGCCACCTAATCAAATAAGAAGATGAAATTTGTGGTGTATACAAGTTTTACATGCTGTAAATAGGTTTTAACATTGAGTGAGCACTATTAGCGCGTTCACGAGCGTTCCATATTGATGACAAAAATGACAGTTCTTAGCTGTCATAATCGCGATATCTAACTCGGAACGCAAATTATTGATGTGAGCGCTCACAGCGCTATTTTTCTAATTCGGAAAGTGGCCTTGTTTGGCCACCTGTGTCACCAATGTCAATGTCAAACGCGTTGACAAGTAAATTTTGAATTTTAGGTCCATTCCACAGACATTTAGAGATCGACTAGAATATTATCTGTGATATAGGATGCCGATTCTTTCCGAATAATATCGATTTTTAAATCGATTTGAATCGTAAGCTGATGTATTGATTCACAAAAAAATCGAGGTCTAAAAGATTGTCTTCTAAAAATCGTTTTTTTTTTTCAAGTTTGCATTTATAATGTTAATATAATAGAAATATTGAGAGCACTCAATTCTTTAGACTCTACAAAGGGTCCAGGCCCCGATGGTCTTCCAATCACGTTTCTCAAAGCTACCGCTAAAAATGTTATAATTCCTATAATTAATTTATTTAATATGTCACTGGCACAAGGCATTTTCCCAGAGGTATGGAAGAGTGCGAACATAACACCAATATATAAATCAGGCTCTAAGCAGGATGTTGAGAACTATCGTCCTATATCCATTATGTCAGCCCTGCCGAAGCTTTTGAAAGATTAGTCCACGATAAAGTCGCATCAAAGAGATGTCAGCAGCAACTGATGGGGCCCGCAAGGGCCGATGGCTGCCAGGGGTGCGGGTTGTTCGAAAGAGATACCGCGGCCCGTGTGCACACAGGCAACTGAGGGAACACGGGTGGGTTTTAGTCAGTAAAAGTCTGACACGCCCTCCCGCTCCACCCAGAGCGGGAGAAGTTATTTGATGATTTCCCACACAAAAAAAAAAAACAATAATAATTTATATCCTGTTCTTCATCACAGTATAATTCAACAACAACACGGATTTGTAAAGAAAAGATCAACTAAGTACCACAAATTTGGTGGCGTTTATGGATTGTTTGTTCAATAATATGGATTCTCGCGTTCAAGTGGATGCTATTTACACTGACTTTCGCAAAGCATTCGACAAGGTTGATCATGAGTTGCTACTTGATAAAATTTCATTTAACGGTATACGTGGTGATTTACTCCGATGGTTGTCTTCATATGTTACGAATAGAACTCAAAGGGTCGTAGTTAATGGTTTCAGATCTGCTACAACTATTAATGTAACTTCTGGTGTAGTACATCAGGGTTCGATTCTGGGACCCCTTTTATTTATCTTGTTCATAAACGACATTGACACTTGTTTCCGAAATTGCAAAGTCCTACTCTATGCAGACGATCTCAAAATTTTTAGGCCCATCAAAAATTTGCACGACAGCAGGTTATTACAGGAATATTTGGATCGTTTCAGTGAATATTGCAAGTACAATCAATTACAACTGAGTCTGTCTAAATGTTGCTGTATCAGTTTTACGAAGAATAAGAGTGTTCTGAAGCATCCTTATGCTTTGGACAATACAACGCTATCAAGGGTGTGCCTTCTTCGTGATCTTGGTATTCTCCTCGATGATAAACTTCACCTTGATGCCCACCTTAACAAAGTTGTAAATAATGCCTATCGGATGTACGGTTTTGTAATGAGATCTGCGAAAGAGTTTGTGCGCCCTTCTACCTATTTATATTTGTTTAAGTCTCTTATCAGATCACAGCTCGAATACGCAGTGCCAGTGTGGAATCCCATTTACATTAAGTATTCAGAACGTATTGAAAGAGTGCAAAGAAAATACTTAAAAGCCATGCATTACCGTTGCTTCGCCACGGATGTATCTTATGATAATTTGCTTAAAAAGCTTAAATTACTTGGTCTGAAATCAAGACGCATTCTCCTATAGACGGTATTTTTGTTTGATTTGTGTAGCAATGTATGTATATGACTGTTAGGATATCCGTAACAAAATAAGTTACATCGTTCCTAGAACGACAATATGCCGCGGGGTGCGTGTACGGCCGCTGTTTGCAGTTACGTCTTGTCGCAATAACGCGGGTATGCGGGCACCTCTGGGTCGACTAACTAATAGTTAGAATAAGCTATTTCATCATATTGATATGTTTGCTCTGTCTGCTAGTAGATTCAAAAATATGGTACTCAAAACGCTTAATCACAGTCAACAGTAATTTGAATTTCGTGCCTTCACGAGTTTTTAAATTTTTGTTAATTTTTTTTTCTGTTATTTTACTCAAAAATGTTGTCTTATCTTAAATTATTGTAGTTTAAATAGCATGGTTAGATTAAAAAATATTTTTAGGTGTATTTTGTGGAAAATGTTGTTGGTTACACATTTGGTCATATTTTTTTGTACTTTTTTCCTATAAAATGTAATGTGTTACTGTTTGTTTTCCCTAATAAATAAATAAAATAAAATAAAATAAAATATGTATATCCATTTTATGAAAAACAAGAAAAATACTGTAATAAATGATCTCTTATCTTGTAAAACCTGTTTTTTTTTAGTTTAGGGAATTCGATAATAACAATTATTTTTGTTACCATATCAAGATCTGCAGGCTTAGCACGAGACTCGTAGAGAAGCGTTTTATCGACAGAAGAGTAGACAAAAATGACGTTTCCGTGTAGACAGTTGACAGTTTTGTACCGAGAAATGTAGACAAGCGATTTCTATTCTACGGTAGAGTAGAAATAGAAAGCGTCATGCTAAGCCTGCAGGTATGAAAGAAGACTTTTATTTTCAAAATGTATTTATTACATGAAAAAGTTAAAGTTCCCAATACTTCATCTAAACTTAAACAACAAACAGTCAGTCAAGTCTACTGGGATCCAAGCGGTTCCGCTCATCACCAAGAAGGTCGTGATAAATTGTGTTTTTTTGTTCTTGCCAGTACAGTATAGGATCATACTTCAGGAGCACAACTGCCTGCGTAATATTACGGGTACAGACGCCAGCACATCAAGCTACAGATTTTCAACTTTATTACCTAATCATAAGATTCATGTTCAATTGGGAAAATTTGACAGTTTGGGGTAGCTTGATGTGCTGGCGTCTGTACATTCAACTAATTATAAATAATATTATGGTTTTTACCAAAACAAAAAAAATCGAATGGCAATTTTCTAGGGTGAAATATCGATTCACTGAATCGATTCAGTACTGCATGTCGATTTTAAAAATCGATCTTTTGGGCCTGAACAATCGATTCTTCGATTAATTGATCTTGATCTCAGATCGTCATCCCTTGATAGATATAGTTAGGCCACTTTCCGAATTACAAAAATAGCGCTGTCAGCGCTCATATCAATAATTTGCGTTCCAAGTTAGATATCACGATTATGGCACTGCTAAGGCTAAGAACCGTCATTTTTGTCATCAATACGGAACGCTCGTGAACGCGCTCACAGTGTTCACTCAAAGTTATATCCTATTTACACCATAAATCTTGTATACACCACAAATATCATCTTCTTATTTGGTTAGGTGGCGACTCTAGCCAAAAGCACTATAAAATAATATCTAAGTTACCTAAAACTATGGTACGATTCACGGACATCGTTATACGGAACGGGTGTGAACACGCTCAAATCGATATTATCTTAACTCGGAACGTAGCCTTAGTAGTCTATGGATATAGTAGTAAAGTACAGTGAGTTGGACTTTGTAGCCTTTTTGAAAAATAATATTGTAAATAGTGTTAATTTAAGTTAGTGTACATATTACAGCATATTATATCATACAATATGTTCTCTCCGTGCAGCAGACACTTGCTCTATTCAACGCAGGTTAGTTCGTTTTAAACTTGACCCTTCATGTCTTCCCATCCACTGAGTAATTTTCCCATGATTCCCATGTTTGCCTAAAGGTTACCTAATATTGTTCATAATTTGGTAAAAAAAACTACGAACATCAGGTTACAAACTATAAATGGGTAACCAGGTTTAATTGGTATGCCAGAAACAAAATGTTAAAAAACAGTCTTTAAAGATTGGTTGTTATCAAGCCATTTAGTTGACATAATATTCCTCATGTAGTAACAACTATTCATTAATTTATTGGATTTCTGAGTTATCTCAAACTATATACAAAAGCTGCTTCAGTAATTTTCAAGGTTGTCAATTCTGTGTTGTTGGGCACTTATTATCTGTAAGCCAGGTTGTTCTTGATCATTGCTCTGAAACTGCACTTAATCAAAAAGCAATAATAAATAGACAGGCCCTATGATGATCCACCGACTGAATATTGCACCTCTTTGGTATCTTTTAAGGCAGGAATAACCTGAAAGTCGAATAATCACAGCTCAACTACACTAAGATTCACTTTTACTGTGTATGAAGTTTTTCCAAATACTGTTATTTTCAGTTGAGGCGATTGCAGAGCACTTTGGTGATAGCAGAGCATAATAATGAAGTCCTCTCGCCGGCGACACAAAACACTTTGAGTGCTGCCAAGAAGATTGGAGGAGATGTGGCTGTGCTGGTAGCTGGCACCAAGTGTGGCCCTGTAAGTTGGTCATGTTTTAGTACATTTAGGAATAATTCAAGATTAAATAACTTTTAAACACAGAAATTATTGTATTTATGGCGTTCTTATTTGTATGGTAAAATATTGCCAAAAATAAGTCATACTATTAAATAAGGCATGAGATGTGCATGAAAATAATTTGGAACTGATCAGTCTGTTTTAACCATCAATAATTTTCCATTTCAGGCTGCTCAAGCTGTAGCTAAAGCGAATGGCATTTCCAAAGTTTTGGTGGCTGAAAGTGATGCATTCAAGGGTTTTACAGCTGAGTCTCTAACACCCCTTATCATCGCCAGTCAGAAGCAGTTCAAGTTCACCCACATTTTGGCCCCAGCCACTGCCTTCGGCAAGGCGGTCCTGCCCAGAGTAGCGGCCAAGCTTGACGTCTCACCAATCACTGATATCATTGGTATTAAGGACGCGAATACCTTCATTAGAACTATATATGCAGGTAAACGAAATTTCATATTGCACTTTGATATCTATAAAGATTTTAAATGGTATATTGCAATACTAACATAGTGTTTTAAGACCTCTGTTACTAACATTATATGGGCAATTTTAATCATGTCTGAAATAAATGTATATTTTTTATTATTTTTTATAATTCATCGCAAACTCATCATCGTCTGCATAACCTTTTCTCAACTATTTTGAGATTGGCTTCCAGTTTAACCGGATGCAGCTGAATACCGGTATTTTACATGCAGCAACTGATTATCTGACCTCCACAACCTAGTAATTGCAAAGTGACATTTGTTTTATGTAAAACTCATGTTAATCCGAATGTAGGAATTTAAATGAACACAATTAAAGACGAATTACTGAATACTGATGATTCTTTTGTATTTTTTGTATTCTGTGATATACAGTTCAAAATCTATATGGTCAAATAATAATAAATTCATAGGTATCTGAAAGTAAAGAATATAATTTTTTATCTATGTTTGACTCGCAACACACATGCTCAAAATCATTTTTGGCTTTCAGGTAATGCAGTCCTTACTTTGGAAGCTAAAGATGCTATCAAGGTGATCACAGTCCGAAGCACAGCATTCCCCCCTGAGCCTCTGGAGGGTGGTTCCGCGGCGGTGGACAAGGCGCCTGAGGGCGACTACAAATCTGACCTCGTCCAGTTCGTCTCGCAGGAGCTTGCTAAGTCTGATCGGCCTGAACTTACTAGTGCTAAGAATATTGTTGCTGGGGGTAAGGAAATGCATTTAAAATTCTTAAAAGAAAATGATTTAATAATTCATATAAGAACTTTAAGGAATCCTATAAGAACTGTATGTCAAAAGTTCCGATAGAAAATCTTGTTAGTAGTTAAAGTAAATTTCAAACAGAATTGAGTATTTTAGATGACAAAGTGATGTGGGACACCTCAATTTAAGTCTATCTTTAATGGCACAATCTATCCTATTGTGACATTAGAGTTAGATTTTAAATGACTCTTGACATACAGTTTTAGGAGCCAGAATTAAAGCAGTGTTTTTTTTGGTCATTGTAGCAATAATATTATAATAAACAAGAACATTTACCAATAGGTCGCGGTCTGAAGTCAGGTGACAACTTCAAGCTGCTGTATGACCTAGCTGACAAGCTCAACGCCGCGGTGGGTGCCTCCAGAGCTGCCGTCGACGCTGGCTTCGTAGCCAATGACCTGCAGATTGGTCAGACCGGCAAGATTGTTGCTCCTGTAAGTTTTATCGAATTTATTACATAGTAACATTAGTAAGTAAAACAACCACCCTTAGTGTTACGAAATAAAGGCGTTATCAATGTTACATTGTATAGTTAACATTCCAAGTTCACTATGTAATATTTCCTTGCAGGATCTATATATTGCAGTAGGCATCAGTGGTGCTATCCAGCATCTGGCTGGTATGAAAGACTCCAAGACCATTGTCGCCATCAATAAGGACCCTGAAGCACCTATCTTCCAGGTAACTATCAGGTTATTTGTAAAAAATCCGTAAAGAGTTGACACAATAGAGTATGCTTTGTCCAATACTTTCCGTCTGATTTTTAAACGAATTTCGACTACATTATCGATTAAATAAATCGATTATTTAGATTTGAAATAATTCAATCATACATGCATTTGATATTCATACAAAATTAAACATTCTTATGTAGCCAATAATATGTGATGTTTGTTATTCATATGTCAACAAGTCAAGGATAAATAGTTTTTATCAGTACCTTATCTTCTTCGTTACAAACAACTGCTGATTGATATTGATTAAAGTCTAATTAAATACGAATAAATTGGTTGAGCAGTGTTGGCCCAGTGGTAACGGCCGAGTTCCCGTGATCCCCGGTGCAAGTGAGAGACGGAACACCGGGTTGGTTTTAGTCAGTAAGAGTCTGACAGACCCCTCCGCCCTCCCCGGGGCGGAGGACATGAGGATTTCCCCCAGTAATAATAAAAAAAAAAAAAGTGGTAACGGCCGCGACTTACCGAGTTGTAAAACGTAGCTTCGAACCCGGGCGACAGGCGCTTTGTGTAAATTATTATCACCAATGCTCTCAAAACGGTGAATGAAAACAGTGTGAGGAAACCGGCATGTCCTAGAAAATTCGCAGACGTGACATCTACCAACTCGCACTGAGCTCGCTTGGTTAATTACGGCCCACTTTCTCTCCACAGGGAGGTCTATACCCCAGCAGTCGTGAACATTGTAGGCTAGTTATGCTAAATTGGTTTGGGAAGTAAATCGGTAGTTAGGTATTGAAATTTTCATTGAAAATATGGAATGGTAGGAAAGTAAATCTATGGGGTTGTTAGCAAAAGGGTATTTTCCAATTTATTAAAAACTATTTGAAATTGAAGATTGGGACGAGAGATTTAACAGAAAAATACAAATAAAAATACAAAACAACGAAAAGTATGTTTGATTTAAATCGTTTTTAATTGAGAAAATTTATAATAAATCAATTTATTTTTATATTTTCTGTTACATATTTCGTCCCAATCTTCAAATTAAAATAATTTTGAATAAATTGGAAAACACCCTATTTGAACCCTACAATGAAAATGTAATAGAGTGGCCAAGACCAACAAACAATTAATTTTTTTTTCAGGTAAGTGACCACGGCCTTGTCGCCGACCTGTTCAAGGCTGTTCCTGAGCTCACATCTAAGTTGTGAATAAATTGAAGAGAGAAACATAGAGAGAATGAAGTACATAGTCTAACCTTTTTAGATTAAACTTTTTATTCTTATATACGACTTTTTTACCCCTTCCCCGAGATTTGTGATCTTTTATTGTTGATCAGTGTAATTTATCATGTGTAAGCGAATTATGTATGTAAAATAAAGATTGTTACAATATTGTTTGTTTCTTTTTGAGATAAAGATTTTTTTTTAAATTTTGGTCATCTTCACTGTATAAAAAAAAACGATGAAAAGTGGTTAATTATTATTTATTGTACTCTGGTATAGAATAAGTACTTAATCGAATACATATTGCATGTCTCTACAAAATTCGGGTTAGCGTTAAACTACGTGCGAGTATACCCCTATACTCGCACGTAGTTTAACGCTAACCCGAATTTTGTAGAGAAGATATAAGACAATTGTGGGAACGACGCTTTATGGTACTCGTGGGCAAGGTGCCAGATATTTACTGTATCAGGAATTCAGGATTAAGAGGCTATATACTCTTTGATTTGAGGGGATAAATAGCCCGGCTTTGATGGTCGAAAAGTATTGACGTAATTCTTTATCCAGTGACGATGTAGGTACCTAAGCTACTATTATCTTATGAATACCACAAGTCAACGCCGTTGTTTTGTGACATTCGAAAAGGAATTGTCACAGAGTACATTATTATTGGAATTGTAGCTGAGGCAATACAACAAGAATTTCTATATAAACGATTTAACTATGTTATTGTAATATAAAAACGACCTTTGAAAAGAAAAGTTATGATTTCGTTAGCAATTTAAACGCGGTACGGTGTTCATTTAGCAATTCTTTCGAAATTACGAGCTACGTATATTTTGTGGTTGAAACATATTTAAATGAAAATAATTAAATGATGTTCTTATTTTTGTTATATTGAATTACTCAAAAATGTCTTGCTGTTTAAATTATTTATAAATTTCTTACGCGTTTAGTTTTGCTACTCGATAACAGATGGCGCTGTCGCATCGTATTGCATTGCTTGTGGAAAATATTTTTCTAATTATGAGCAAAATCTTTACTGCAATAAATTAGAAGTGACTTATTATACCTACACTGTCCAGATAAAAGTAGAATGGGTATCTGTTATTTAGTAGATCAATGTTTAAAAGTTAGATTCTTACATAAGTACCTATTCCGATGAAGTTCTTTTTATAACGCAAAAAGATTAAGTAGGGAACAAGTTTTTATTCTCAACTCAAGTTAAGCTCGTAGACTACCTAGTCTAAGTATTTAGATTAGTAGTTAGTCTAAATACTTACACTAGGTAGGAGTTACTTAGAATAAGTAGATACTTATTCTATCTAACTACTTACGTTTTATTGATAGGTGGGTATTTAAGTTGAAGGCTACGCGTAGAAAACGTCTACTTAGCGTTATGCAGCTTTAAACCAACAGGAGGTAAGTGCACAGTCAATCATGTCAGTAATGATAGTCCCAGGGGGAGATGTGGTTTGCTCGGCGAGTGGCATTCTCGTTATCATATCTGACGGCGAGAGCGGGCGGGGGCGGAGCCTCGCGCGCCCCGCCCCGTGGGCCACGCCCGGCCCACGCCGCCCCGACACATATCATTAGCATTTAGCACTGTCGAACATGCCGCGGCCCTCGCGTGAATCTTACGGCGACCAGAAGCCTCCGTACTCGTACATCTCGCTGACGGCGATGGCGATCTGGAGTTCCCCGGAGCGCATGCTGCCGCTGTCGGAGATCTACCGGTTCATCACGGACCGCTTCCCGTACTACCGACGGAACACGCAGCGCTGGCAGAACTCGCTGCGGCACAACCTCTCCTTCAACGACTGCTTCGTGAAGGTGCCGCGCCGCCCGGACCGGCCCGGCAAGGGCGCCTACTGGACGCTGCACCCGCAGGCCTTCGACATGTTCGAGAACGGCTCGCTGCTCCGGAGGCGCAAGAGGTTCAAGCTGCACTCAGATCAGAAGGACAGCTTCAAGGCAGAGCTGACAGCGTTGGCAAACTTCAATCAGCAGTTCCTTGCTGGTCAGTTAAATATGCGTGTTCCACCTCTGCAACAAGTGTTTAAAGCGCCAGTGAATCCTAATTCTCATACAGTGACTGATACAAAGGACAGTTGGAGGAAGTCGTTTTCCATAGACAGTTTGTTGAGCAGTGGAGTGGACAAGGCTAGTGATGTGCCCGCGAGTGTTGCGCGTGCGCCGCTGGTGCCGTACCGGCCAGACTTGATGGCGCTGGGGGCGGCCATGTGGCCCTCCTTCATACCGCCATCACCATTCGAACACCTTCAGTTAAGACTTAACTTTCAGAACATTGTTGATAATCTGCATTTTTATCTACAGCAACCTTTGCATTCATTATAATTTAGAGTTTTTACGTTGTGTTATTGTAAAAATAAATACCTAGGTAAGGTTTGTTGGCGCGCAATTTTGACAATTGTTCCGCGACCGACAAATTGCTAAAACTAGCTACTTTTTTAATATCATGCATGGTCGTCATAAAGTGCCAAGTAAAAGGAAAACATTGAAAATACTTAAATAAAATAAGAACACCTTGTCGCTTATAAAGTTATTAATTATTCAGGTTCAAAATAATTTCTACACATTTTCAATTTCATTGTAATTAGTAGGTACATTATATTAGGTATTCTGTTCATAATGTTAGCATGTCGCTCAGGCAATTAGTGCTTTAGAGTGAGCTTCCGTTAATGAAATAACGTTAGGGACAATCAATTAAACTTTAGTGTTCTAACTGCGTTTGTAGGTGGGAAATTAATTAATAGTCTGTAATCCCAATGTTGATTAACACTAGTTACCGTTTACAGAGGGCTTTTCTTTTAAAGAAAGTTTGCATTCTAATCTCAGTTGCAATTTGTGAAACATAGGTATCTCTAATCTACCTAAATATTAATCCGTGAAGCAAAAACTTTGTCCCCTTTTTACCAAAATTACACGTACCTACTCCTTGTATGAAATTTGGCACAGTTATTTATATGGAGATGGAGTACATAAAACTAATATTTTAATATAATAGTGTATTACAAATACATTAAAAAAAACATGGTCAAATTTCGAGCACTCGGTGACCACTTATAGTTTTCATAAACTGACGTCGTCAATCGTCAATTTTGATTTTTGACCGTTCCGTTCTGAAATACGGAAATTGGCCTTCAGTGTTCAGCCATGTGTTCCTTATATTGTGCAAAGTGCAGCATAGCTCCTATTTTATAATTTAAACTCCATAAATTACGTCAAACGTTAAGGGGGGGAGGGGGTCAACGAAATATGACATTGTGTGACAGGGGGGTGTCAGAAGCTTTGTGACGTCACATGTTAAAATCACCATTATCTAAAATATTTAAAAGAAAGAAAGAAAGAAAAAGTATTTATTGTGACTCGCACAGGAAGATCACATACTAAAATAAACACACAATGGTACAAAAATGATAAAAAACAAATTTCTTGGAATTAAAAAATAACTAAAAAAATAATAAAACAGAAGGTCCTGCGCGAGGCCAAAAGGCCCCTACCTCAGCATGATGCTACGACATTTAAAAGAAAAATGTCGCAGCGCTGGTATTCTGGTATTTGACTTTATGTTAACTTTATTAAAGATTGTTTTTAATTTAATTAAAAAAGTAATTGGAAAACTGATGTTTTAGTTTAATAATTGAATTAAAACATCAGTTTTTCCATTTTTTAATTTTATATATGTGACGTCACACAAGGGACCTGTGACAAGAAGGGGATGTCAAAAAACCATAAAATATGTGTGACGTAATGTATAGATGGCCCCTAATATACTTTTCAACCTGTTTTGCCCCCCTACTGGGCAAAATCTCCCCCACAGCATTCCACATGTCCCTCTGTGTTGCCTTTTATTTTATTTGTAGTATAATAATATTCGAGACTAGATCAATATAAATAAAGAGAAAACAAAGGTGCAATGAGTGATGACCAGGTGCGTGGAGTGAAGTCAAGGTGTTCCATCAAACTATGTTGAAGGAAGGAAGCGTATTCCGGTTTATTTCGCTCAAGTATTTTTATTTGCATTGTAGGTACTTAATATAAGTCGATATAGTAGGTAAATCAAGTAGGTAGAAGCAATAAATATAACTTAAAATTAACTTAAGTAGTCGTCGCATTAGTTCATGTATATATTTAATTGTCTAGGTATAAAGGGTGGCAGTGAGATCGACGCACAACCTGTTAGCCCGTTACCATGGATTCAGTACCTACACGATTATGAAATCCCCGGCGTCGAAATTTTCGTCAGTTATTAAAAAAAAAAATGCTGTTCCATAAATTTTGACTGCATTAGTCAAGGTATCTATTGCACCTTTCTATGAAACATTTTTTTGTAAACTGATAAAATATTCTACGTTGGGGGTCCTCAGCACTATGAGCTGAATTCATGGTTACAGTTTGCGCGTGGACACCTATGCCAAGCCTATATAGGCACTGTATGTTAGAAGAATATAAATAAATGTTTTCAAAATGTTCCACTTAATTTCTTCTTTTATTCTATCTAAGATATTTTATTGTTGATTTTTCACTTCAGCTTTATTGTGTTACAATGTTTTGTTAACAGTGTCAAATGATTAAATATAATAAATCTATATTTCAAATTGAATTGCCGAGATTATTTCGAAATCCTTCAACTAAAATAAACACATTTTCTAAAAGAGATTCGATCGCTTATGAAAAGGAACGGTTCATAAAAATTCATGAAGTCTTTATAAAAGGACATACATGCATGGCTACATGCTTATTTATTCTCATGCTCTATTTGCATGTAAGACCAAGGAAAAACGAAGACCAAAAGGACAGGTGTTGTCTATGCACCACTTTTATGGATTTTATACAATTTATACGCGAGGTTACGTTTTAAACGTGATAAATCGCCTCCCTTAAACTCGTTTAGGCTTGAGAAGGGGGATGCTAATGTAATCGGTGGAGTCGGCCGGCGTGACGTATACGTCATTTTTTGTTATTTATGCTCGGCGCAACGGCCGGGGGCTGTTTTGGTAATTAATATAGAGAAATGGTTAAATTGAGTGCCGTTTACCCCCGGGCGTTCCCTTAGCCCGCCGCCGAACACCTTTTGTGTGCATCGCTGAGGAATTAACATCGATGTCACCGTTACATAACCCTAACTTATGGTGGAGCTGGCTTATATAGGTACACACTGATTGATTGCAGCGTTATTTACGGTCTTTTTTAGATATAAATGCTATCTTGTATAACAACGTTATCTGTTAAAGTAGTAATGTCACCATTGTTAACTGGTACGTACCTATATAGGTATTTAGCATAAAAACAAAGTCTACTGAAGGTATGTTACCATTTCGAATTAGGTACCTAGGTTTTATAGGTTAGTCACAAATTAAGTAGGTAGCAGATGGCTATCTTGGTAGATTTCCTCAATATTAGTAGGTAATTAAAAGAGCGATATTTTTATTTGAATCCTTTTTAACACTGCTACACGGGACCTTGCCAGAGACAAAACATCAAATTCCACAATAATAACATCAAGTAGCTTCTAGCTTACAAAGAGTACTTGCGGTAGGTACCTACAACTTTGTGGCCAGGATTATCCACCAGCACAGATCGAATAGAGTGAGGCGTCAAATGATTGTTGACATAACGGTCCTGCATGACGGGAATCTTGTGAAATTCGAGAAATATAAACAAATCAAGTAAGTATCTTGACTTGGCTCGCGAGGTTATCGACATGTGGGATGGGGACTCAGTGATAATTACGCTGATAGTCGTGACAGCCAATGGCTTAATAGCAAAAAGGCTCGACCAACAACTGAAAAGGCTCTCGTTGGGCAGCTGGATCAAGAGCTTGATTCAGAAAGCGGTACTCCTGGACACGGCTCGCATTGTTAGGAGGTTCCTCTCTCTGGAGCCCTGACCGGCGGTAGCTTGGACCCTGTTCCCGATACCGGTGGGCTACTATTTTTTTATATTTTAATTTAAAAAAAAACTAAATACTTTCTCAATCAATACAAAATAGTCTAATAAATACTTTTTCTTTCTTTCTTTAAAATATTAGTATTTTTATAAAAATCTTAAAATGTAATTTATAAGTATTTAAACGAAATCAAGGAAAAACTTAAATAACTTATAGCATTCGACGTCTTCCTGCTGTAGCTAATTTGAAATGTTTCCTTTACTTCAGCAGCTTTATCCTAATTAAGGTTAATATTAATTATTTTACCAATTATTCTAAAGGGGAAACTGACACATTTTCCTTTAAATATTGTAATTCTTAATTACCCAATTAAAACTGCGTTATCTAGGGGCACTCCAAAAAACCGTTGTGACGTCACATTACTATTATACAAATTATTTTTAGATTTCCGTAGGTTTGGTGTAAATGTTTTACATATATTATCCTCAAAATAATGCCATTGTAATTTTTTCGGGAAGCTTGGTTTAGCAAGATATTTTACTACCTACTTTTAGCCAGTAAAATATCACGCGCATCGAGAAATTTCTTGAACTACAGCTAGGGTTTCCTAACCTAAGACTGCAATGATCATCACATAGCGGCCGCAATTTACCGTTCAATTAGTTACTTAAACGTTATATGAAATAGTAAACCGGTGTTTCCCTATCGAGCAATTTTGACACCGTAAAGTCACCTATTCATATACAAGGAGTAAGTTTGTCGACTTATTCAGAAAGCTTATAACAATAAAGAGAATGTAGGATGAAGGGCGAGAAAAGGTAGCTCGATCATTTTTACATCTCGCCTCGAATGGGATAGGTTTTATTCTGGATGGATGGGGATCCATGATCTCTCACGATAATCCCATAATATCTCACGATAATCCCATGATATCTCACGACAATCATATTATTTCATACAAAGTAGGTAAGTAAGGTTTGCGACATATTCGCGGGTTGGAGGCTTGTGGAACGAATGAGCGTATTATTATTACCAACTAGTAACTAGGTAGTAACCTCACACATGTCTCATGCTCGCTCGACAGATCGTGGCCAACTCGGATATGAGAGTAGTTGTACTTGTTACGTTAGATACCCATGCAACATACAGCAAGTTATTTTTTCGAATTAAACACAAAAAAATCTTATCTTAATTTTCCGAATAGGTAGCTACCTATATAAATATACTAAAAAAACACACTCTATTTTAATGAATCCAAATGATCATCTGTAAAAGCTCGTTAGATTGTAAACTTAAAGTCTTAACAGTTTACCGGAATTGAGCTAGAATGTTATTTAGATTCTGAGACTCGTAAATGGACAAACAGAACACGCTTAATTATAGGTTCTAATGGTCAATCTTTTGACAAAGAACAAAATAAATATTAAAAATACCTCACCATTGTATTATTTACAAAAGTCTATTGCGACAGGCTTAGTTGGTATACATACACAAGTCAAATGGTTAAATTTACTACCAATAAACCATTTTCATTTTATCCTTCTTTTTTTCTCAACCAGTAAGATACTATTCCTTTCAAAGAGTTTGTTTTTACTGATAGTAGTCATCTAGAATCTACAAGTCTCAATCCTAAGATAAAGACTAGTGTAGAGTTCACTAAACATCACTTCAAAATCCAAACGGTATAAACATTTAAATCTGATGATTTTATTTATAAACAAGTGAAATCGTAGTGGTTCCCTTTACTGTGGATCAAACTGGCCTAGCCACTAAAATTCGCATAGCAACCCACGTTCCTACTGACGTAGTAGGTACTTAATCAATGTAAATATATAGATTAAGCATTTCAATGACGTCAGTACCTTATCGGAAATTATACTACGTCAAGCCTTTTTGATAATCATTAGGTAAATAAATATACTTTTTTTTTTGGGTGGGTATCATCAAATGACTTCTCCCGCTCTGGGTGGAGTAGGAGGGCGTATCAGTTTACTGACTAAAACCCACCCGTGTTCCCTCAGTTGCCTGTGTGCCAGGGGCCGCGGTATCTCTTTCGAACAACCCGCAACCCTGGCAGGCATCGGCCCTTGCGGACCCCACCAGTTGTTGCTGACATCTCTGACGGCGCGCCTGGAACACAACGCGCCGTCGACCCAGGCATTTTTTTTTAACGTGGAGAAATGCCTACTGCGCTACCACGGGGAGATAGCGCAGTTATGTGGGACTGTAACCCCTAAAACTCCACGGTGTTCTCCAGTGCCGCTTGAGGCGGGATCACGGAATAGCGCAAGCCATTCGCGAACCCGCCGCTGCTGTCCGTCACCGGACCCTCCTCGGGGGAATAACCCCTATCACCGGCGGACCAGGACACATGGCACGCCGTAACCACCCCAGGAACCAAATAGCATACGGGCCCCAGACGACCCCGTGTCTGGCACCCTTGGTCCCCCTGCGACGGGTCAGCACAGTTGCCACGCCGTCTACCACTTTTCGGCCGCAGGGGATAGGGAGAGCGGCCAACGCTATACCGACTCTCCTCCTCTGCGGCCCCACCGCGTCCGCCATCAAACGGTGGCGGCCCCGTCCAGGCCGCGGAAGAGAAGAGCGCTACTCAGAAGTACTGGCACTGACAATGCAGGAACCCACTGGGGTTTAAATAAATATATACATAAATAAATATACTAAAAGGCCATATTGGTTTTGGATATCCCATGAGGAAGTACATATGTTTAAACTCCATAAAATATATATACATTAAAATTAAAATGATAGTAAAAAAAAATAGTAATATAGTCATAAATATATATACTTAGTCACTTATATGTTTTTGGAGTACAATGTTTTTTTTATCACGTAATATTTTTGAAGGAAGGCGTTCTAAGCTATATCTACTACAATTATGATGACAGGTTGTCATTCGATGGATGGACTATGTGAAAGAGACTGACGACTGTAGTCGAAGCATGGGAGAAAAAGTCGTTGCGCCGACCCCAAATAAAGTGGGATAAGGACAGAAACATGATGTCATCAAAAAGATTGTCCTAAAGTTTTACTCCTTGTTTATGTATTACTGCTGATTACTCTCATTAGATCTTTTATTATTTGTTTGCAAGCAATGACGTTCTCATGTAACAACTACATTTTATAGCACCGTAGCCATATAGACGATATCCCATTGATATCCCGAACAGCCCTTTCCCCCACATGTATTATGCGCTCAGCCAAAGTATGGAACTCTGCCAGCGTCTGTATTCCCTGCCACATTGAACCCGTGTGTCTTCAAAGCAAGAGTAAACACTGAACAGGCATCTTCTAGGCACGCTCGTTCAATCATAGACCTCATCCATCGCTTTCCCTCAGGCGTGATCGAGGTCAGGAGCAGGCCGATACAGCAATAAAAATAATTCTGAATTTTTTTCATTATATTATTGACCATGGGTACATTTTCATAAGTTAAATTCGCAAGATCTGTTTTTACTGAATGAATAATTCAGTAAAAACCATCCTGTAGGTAAAAATCGGGGGCTGCAAGTATAACGAGTGGGTGCTCAGTGCTCGGTACATATTGCCGCACAATGGGCACTTGCGGCTGCGCAGCCTATAACAAATATTGGACGACAGGCTGCTGATTGAACTCCTTTACAACGCACACTTTACTGCCTGCTTTACTGGTCCACGGGTATTGAAACCACTTTTAAATTAGTGTTTGGTATTTGTGAGCTGTGAGAGAGACTTGTAAACCAGGTATGCTCTAGAGAACAGGTGATTGTCACTAAGAAGACCTGATGGGGCTTTATTTTATGTTAGCTTGTTTTTTTTATATTTTATATTTTATTTATTTATATTTTAAAAGGAGTATGTAAGGATTGTGATATGTGGCGTTCAGTAGTTTCTGCCTCCCCTATGAGATGAAGGCGTTTGAGAAGTTTAGTATGTATGTATTCATATATTTCTAAAGAAATGGGTAGGTGATAGCCCTAACATAATAATATAATCATATTTGTGTACTTTTCCACTGAACGGTGAACAACATCAATTAGACATCAAGGAAACATGGTGTTAAAAATGTCCTTACAGACACTTGCATTCACATAAACAACATTTTTAGAACGTTGTTTTGTAAATACTTAAAATTGTTTTCTTCCGTTTTCCACAATGGCTTGGCCGTTGACAGCCGCCAAACGCAATACCAACAGGCTGTCACAACAACATGGTATAACTTAACAAAACCACGCCGATACTCAAAACTGCAAACGGATTTTCACGGTTGGTTTGACCTACGTGAGTTAGACGAGTTTTTATTCGGTATTGGTGCTTTCACAGTGGGTTCTTTTACAGCGACGGGTCTCTCGGATACCGTTAGTTGGTGCTGAAAACAGCGGTGGAAATCGGTTCTCACGCGCACGCACGGTGTCGCCGATGTAAAAAACTTTCCGTAGAAGACGGTAGCGACTCGTATTAATCAGCTGCGACCACCGGACTGGAGGCTCTGTCTCGCGCGGATGCCTATGTACTGTCAACGATAAATGTGATACAACGCCAAGAAAAGCTGTTTGAAGCAAAACTATGAAGACTTCATAACTATGAAGCCTCCGTATCTAGTGTCTACTAATCCTAAGGTGTAGTTATGTGTGTGTTAGTCACATCTGTTTGTACCTGTACTTTGGGTGGTTTTAAGGTTATTCGTTTTTAATATAGCATATTTAACAATGTATTTTTGTTAGAGGTAGACTACCAACAGGCTCCACAGATCCTTCTATTAATAATTTACTAGATATTGCATTATAGGCGACTTATAGTTTTTAAAATATTTATCATATTTCATGCCCGAAATATGCTGCAAAGTCGTCAAAGTCCGGTCTCTACTAATGATAAGTATCAAGTTCAATTTTGGAAAATCCCCGATGTGAGTAGGTACACATTTTACTTTTTAATTATAATTACCGAACATGGGCCTGCTAAACGAATCAAATAAAAAAAATATTATCCTCATAAGAAGGATGTGCTCGCCTGTACTCGTGAGGCGGAGGCAGCGCGGGCGCAGTGTCCGTGCGTGACCGATCCACTCAGCGTCAAATTCACGCCAAGTCAAATGTTTAATTTGCTCTATAAATCACGCTATTAAAAACATTTCAAGGGTGTCATCGCGGCACCGATCTCATTGGAAACGTGACGACGAGTTGTGTGGTCGCTGGTCGCTCTTAGCCCCGGTAGCTGCTATTGGTATTCGGCCTTTCATTGTTGGTATACTCATTGTACGAACAAGAATGTACGCTCACACCGTAGAACAAATTCAATTTGTTGAGATGAAATTGAATTAGCCATTGATGTGTCTTATTATTGTTGAGGTACTGTTAAGTTATAATGAAGCGCAAAATGATGGTGTACGCGGTGTAGTAGAGCGATCTAATTTGTTTTGAGAGTAATTTGTTTGGTAGCATGTATCTAAATAGCGGCCGAATTTATTGATTCATGTGGGAACGTATTGTGAGGTGTGTTGATTGTGCTACTGTTTAAAAAGTTTTTTGTGTGTGTGGGTCATGATCTCATCAACGTGACTTGCTTCAAATCTTTATAGCAGTAGCCTGTAAACGTCCGATATTTGCTGATCGGAATAAGAGATATAGATTTAAAAGTGGTTTTTCATCCTGTATTGTTATTATGTTAGCCTTTTTAGCGTCTAGGATATTGGTGTTACGAGCTTTGACCTACGGCGGTGGCTACGGCTATCAAGAAAATAAAAAAATACTATGTAGTTGGTAAATGTGTATAATAATGTTCAATAGGAGATAAATAACGAATTAATTCCTGTCTGCTAGCTTTTGTTATAATTAAATGACCTTGAATGGAACTTTCGTATGTTCTAGAGGTTCTTTAGCTTGATAGATTGTTAAGACGTGATCTGACCCCAAGCCTTTGTTTGGATAAATACATTC
Organism: Polymixis lichenea; assembly: GCA_949091785.1. Classification (NCBI taxonomy): domain Eukaryota; kingdom Metazoa; phylum Arthropoda; class Insecta; order Lepidoptera; family Noctuidae; genus Polymixis; species Polymixis lichenea. The sequence goes on along the minus strand of OX420932.1, from coordinate 8,612,972 downwards.
TATTTTCGTAACCGATTGTTATTTCGAAGTAACTAACTAACTATCTTGAAATCTAACCGAACATATTGTAGGCACGAGTATGACAATGCGCTTTAGCAAGTTATTTTGCGATTACAAACTTAAAAAAAAAAATAGTGCTACGACGTGCTACGAAGTCTGACGCGTCGCTACGGATTTCAATTGATAGAGTAAAATGAAGTTACGTTATTTATGTAAACAAGTAGTCGCCCAGACGTCGTTTTTTTAATTCCTATAATGTATTTCTAATGCATTATTATATATAAAAATATTAGCTATTTGCACTCCGTCCCCATATAATCTTTAACTGTGCGAAATTTAATACTCCTCCGTCCGTGTAATTTTCGTAAAAAGGGGTACTTACAAAGTTTTTGCTTCACGTATTAATATAAGTATAGATAATCAGCTTGATGTCGCAGGCTAGATTTGTTGTTATCAAGATTTTATTTTAGGCCATCGATAGATTGTAATATGACTTAATACTGCAATGTCTGTTGCCTGAAACCGATAGCAAGAAAAAACTTATAAAGGTTGCGTGACTGTTCGAACACCGTCGGTTCGTCCGACTGGAGGAAGCCTGGCTCAAATTAAATTAGATTAAATTGATTTATTGGTGGAGGAGCGTGAGCCGAGTCCTCCTCACCGCTTCGTTCCGCCGCACTCCCGCGCAGCATTAATTAATGCTATTAGATTCGGAAACACACCGGAAAAATTAACTGACGGACGCTGCGGCCGAAAGATGAGATGCTTCGTGATTTGATTAAAGAGCAATGAAGCAATCGTGTTTTTAGTTTCTCGAGGTATCTTGTGGAGCTTTTTTTTCTTTGCAACAATACATGTCTTTGCCCTCAACTCTAGATGCAGTACTGTATGGTTTCGGGTGTTTTGAACTCTATTAAGAAGATGTATTAAACAAAAAGTAAGGCGTTAGCATTTCATAACTGTAGTTAAATAACAGTACTCATAATTATTAAATAGTAATGAACGAAAACAAAGTCTTTGATATAACCCAAAGTAAAGCCACCAAGCACAGTTACCCACACACACACACACACACACATACCTACTTACACTACACAAACACAAAATAAAATACAGTCACACATACACACAGTACACTGACAAACACATACCATACTACACAAGAGCATACATGCTTCAAATTCTATTAATGTAATTTAAATTTTATTTCATTAATTGTTCATATTTCACAGCCGGGTGAAGACACTGACTCCGGTAACACAGATACCACCTAGCTCAGGAGTCTGGGCGTTAATTGATAATGTAACACCTTCTTTACGTCAATAAAGCATTATTATAATTTAATAACTCCTCTCAAATTATAGTTTCTACTCATATCAAGCAGGAGACGATAAGAGCTATTCACACAAATTGTCCTTAAGTAGGTTTTGGTAGCTTTTAGTGAGTAAGTCAGTGAGTTTTAGTGTGTGTCAGTGGGATTTAGAAACCTCCTCGCTGCATTGTGATTCTGTAGACAAAAGGGCGTGGGCATAACGAGTGAAAGGAGAAGCTATTCCTGCTTTTAGATACCACCAATACTCTGTCAGAAAACCACACCCGACCAGACTTACACTACATTCGTAATGTTCAATAGTCATATCATATCAAAAATAAATATGGAATAGTTTATACGTTTTTGTTCGGCTAACTATAAAAGCGTGATTTTTTATGTATATTTTATTTTCTGGACTGGATGATGGCACAAAATGAAATTATTGAATTGTCCGATGACAATTCCATAATTTCATTAATTTCTGCCATGATAATAAGTGTGCAAAGTTTCAATTTAATTCGACGATTTGAAGTGGATCAAAATGACGTTCAAAAATTTCGTTACATTGATACATACCAAGCTAATAAAAGCATGTTAAAAAGAATAGAAATTGTTTCGTTTCACGTGTAACGAAATGGTCAGTTTTCTTTCTATTTATAAGGGTTGAGTAGTTTTTGCGCTTGCCCTACGGTCCTATTTATATCGTATGACCGAACAGCTGTAGGTACACGAATGTTAGCAGTTTCCTCATATATTATAGGTACGAAAGCTGGGTGATACCTATTTAAGAACAATGTTGGGATTAAAATGATAAATTAAAATTTTGATGACTATTGTTTACTGAGAACAGTTAATTATGTATTGTTTGAATTAATAGGCTCATAAAGTTAATTAGTTATGTATTCTAATGGTTCTAATTAATTTCCATGTTATTATACGATAGTATTGTGATGCAATTTGGGAACTGTGGTTTCTATTTAGGTAGCCGTTTTTACGTAAGCTTAGCTTACACAAGATACATATATGAGGTTGTTCAAAGCATTGGACATAATGGTTCGACAGGTACCACATTACTTAAACACAACAAGCCCGATAGGAGTTCCTTCCTTAGCACTAACTTTCGCTATACAGAGTTATTTTAAATTGTAATAAATAATTGTAATATTTGTTGTGTTTGTTGTTGTTAATAATTTCATCACCACTGCTCTCAATACGGTGATGGAAAACCATCGTGAGGAAACTAACATGTCCTAAAACCAAAAATTCGAAGACATGTTACCAGTAGCGGATTTAGGTTTGATGGCGCCCTACATCCAAGACGATATGGCGCCCTTTTTCTTTTGCAACTTCAAGGCTAAAAATTAAAATACTTAAAAAAAAAGTTTTTTGTTAGTTATTTCGGATTTTAGTACTTTCCTGATTAATTATTTTAACAAAGAAATTCTACCATCAAAATGTACTACGTTTAGTTTTTAACAGCGCAAGAATAAAACTTTAAAGTTTGGTTTTACAGTTTACAGAAAACCCAATCGATTTTTTATTTTAGTCGTCTTAAAAGTTTTGGCGCCACTCAAAATTTGCTGCCCTAGGCCCGGGCTTCACGGGCCTAAGCCTAAATTCGCTACTGCATGTGACATGTACCAACTCGCACTGGGCTCGCGTGGTGGTTTACGGCCCACTCCTTCTCACAGAAGGAGGCCTCTGTCCCAGCAGTTGTAACATTTTTTTTTTCATTATAGGCTGATTATGCCAATCTCTGCAGACGCGATGATTATCGATATCTAGAATTAACAAAACTTTTTGTATTAATTCGATGAGTTTTTTGTGGGTTCATCGACCGTAGTTATTGTAGTCACTTGAAAAATAAGTTTAAACAATCTGTTTTTTTTTTAAACTTCACGGCCGGGATTGGTCTCGATATATAAGCACTATCAAACATAAGAACACAGTTTTCCTCAACTTATACCTCAAGTAACAACACTGATATCAGTCGTTGACCTCACAAAAACATCTTTTTTTAATTTATCGTGTTTATATCGCCTATAGCGTGTGGAGCTTAGCTAGATAATTTAAGATAATTCTGTATCAGGAACTCTTGTCATTTTTAAAAGAGGAATCTGTTCAAGATATATATGACATTAGCAGGAGGATCATCCCATGCCACATTGAGGACCCAAAACCGCTCTACTAAAACCTTGACAACGAAAGTCAAATGTGAGACAAAAGTCGAATTTATCAATAAGGACCTGGACCCTAATTTCATCAGAATCTGAATCATCTTGAAGGATATTGCCAATCCATTGCTTCATACGTTCGAAAGGTTTGTTTGCTCACCAACATAAATAACACAATGAAGTCCGCCTTTGTACCTTTTTATGTGCGAGAAGTTTAAATAAATAAATAAATAAATAAATGTTGTTGAACTGTCAAAATGAAAGCCATTGCTACTGTTAGTGTGTTAAGCAATTACCCCTCTGCTAAAGTCGTTCAATTTAAGGGACTAGTCACACTTATTCAGCTCTGTTCAGCTTTTGTCCATAGAAATCAACGATTTTGTATGAGATGCGCACGCACCCGTTCAGCCGCGGAAAGCTGAATGGACTCTACAAAATTGTTGTTTGCTATATAAAAAAGCTGCACAGGGCTGAATAAGTGTGAGTATTCCCTAATAAGTGGAGGTATTACGCTTTACTTAGTAACAAGCTTTTCCAAAGCTTACCTATGTTAATTTTAACCATATCATCTAGTCTGTGTCTTAATTGCCTACAATTATATATATTCAATTATTTAAATAATTCAATCTATATAAATTCAATTCTGAGAACTGTTAATGAACCACTACGCGGATTAACCTGAATACGATAACGTAACCACGAATCAAACATTAACAAGGAAGTGTAGCGTCATATACAAGCGATTTATACGCGATAATTCCAATACATAAAACATTTCATTATAGGCAGCGAGGCCCCCATTATTCAAAGATATTTATTCATGTCGAATGATTGCCTTTCTTTTGTGGATCGACAATGGCGTCGCCGGGCGTATTCCATTTGCCCGGCATCGTTCTTGTTCACTCGTTCATTGTGCACGCGAGTCAGTTTTGTTTCGTCGCCGGAGCTTTTCACGCCGCAGCTCGCATTCGCACTCACACACTCGCACTCTCGCACACTCACACACTCACTTTCATGTTCTATTCCAACATTAAATGGAGCCAAGATTGATGAGTTTCTACACGACCTGTGACACGTAACTACCGAATGTACCATCTACCCGTTTGTTTGGTATGCGCTTTATTTCACCCTTTATAATAAACGGTAATTATTGGTAGCGGCCCATATGTATTTATGTAGCCGATGTCGGCTTTTTGTCTAATGTTTGGACGAACTCGGCCGGCTAATAGGATTTTTTGTATGGATACAGCGCCTGTATGGGAGTAGGTATTAAAATGACGTTAATTTATCTTTTAGTTTAGGCCGCTTCGTGAACATTAATCATGGGTATCGGTGTACGAACTAAATGAATGTAAATTAAACAGAATAATATTACGTTGAGATCTACGTGTGTCTCTGATTTTTTTTGAAACATCTATTCGTTCGATTACTCAGAGTCGAGCTAAGTTTACAAATCTCAATACTTCTTGACAACAATAACCACAATAACCGTATTTTTTCTTGTAACGATATCATATTACTCGGACAAGTGAAAGTCACTGGCACACAAAGGGGTCTAACTCTAAACCACTAGGTGCATGGGAGTCATTACAGCTAATTCGATTGTTTGGGCAGCGTAGATTCGGGCCAGGCGCGGTGTGCGCCCCTGTAATTTGAACTCGCCGCGCCGCGCCGTCAACAGGCCTTCTCGGAAACTAACTATTCGAAACTATGATACGCTTCATGTTACCAACTACTTATAAGCTTTGATACGTAAACAAAACATGAATTAATGTGATTGTTTGACAACAAATGTCTGTAAAGTCAGATATACTTAGATACTTACCTATTGGTAAGTTTCAGATTCATTTTTACAAATTAGTAGGAATTTGAACGGTGATTTGACCAATTTAGCATTAAAGCATTAAAGCATTAAGCATAAAGAAAATTAAAAACGATGGCCCCCATCGTTTTCAATTTTCCGAGAGACCTTGACCCACAAGTGAGACAATATTGGTTACTAAAAAAAACTGTGATCACCCAATCTCATGTCATTATTTATATCTTTTTCTCATGGGCTTATCAATTTTCGCGCTAATTAGGAGTGTCAACACACTCGTCATTTAAGTCTTCGCCACACTGAATGCTATTTTAGAAAGCGGACTCAATTGTCAAGTTCCACAGAACAGCTTTTAATATTGCGCAAATTTTATTTCCTTATTACTGTGTTTATTTTTAAATTTGTCAGTGTTTCCATGTTTTATGTTTCAGGCCATTTATTTAATGCGATTTTTTATGTTATTTTAAACTTATTATCTCCGGTTAGTTTTAACTTGTTTCTTTCTCTAGTTAGTTCTTAATTGTATAGTACATGTAGTGCTTGTGGCACATTCATTACGTTGATACGGTGCTAACCTTTAAGAAATTGAATAACCTTAGATTGTAGTAAAATTAAAAATAAAATTGTAACGGTATACACAATATTTTTGGTTGGCCATTAAAGAAAATGAAATAAAGCGAACTATTATTGAATTGAACATGGCATATCAACGTCGACTTTGGTATACCTAGCTGAAACTGAAAACACCATTATACAGTTTGTCAACTTTCACTTTGGTGAACAGAGGCCCTAGTGTGAGTTTCATTTAACCATCTACACCAAACGCAGTGAGCGCGTTCGGCGCTTCGATTGGTCCATCACCAATCCAGGGCCAATCGGAACGCCGAACGCGCTCACTGCGTTTGGTGTAGATGGTTAAATAAAACTCACACTAGGGCCTCAGGCCTTACAATACACGGGTGATACAATAGGTAATCAATTTGACATTTTGACGTCATTCAGGTGGTTCCCTGCACATAGGTCGTTATCGTATAAACATTTGCGTAGTGATTGCTTAGCATTTTCCGCTAAAACACTAGGTATTTTTATATTGGCTCAAGGAAAAGCGTCATTCTGTATTAATTAAAATTATAACATTGAGCAATCGATTATTTTGATTAATCAATTCTGGGAATTAAATGAATTGGGTACTGTTATTATTTCTGTCACAGGTTTGACGTCATAATCGTGGTACGACTGTGACGTCAATCATGATTGATAAGGTGCTTCCGTTTAGCTTACATGTACAAGTTTGCCCAGTTACACAGATAACAATAGTAACTTAGCTAGAGGTACCACCGTACGTACATATTGCTTACGCATCTGCTTACGTCACTGTACTTTTAACTCATACTGGATATCTCAGCCACGCGTCATCGACAAGCGTAGACTGACAGCATAGAAGTAGAAGCACAAAATATATAAACAAATATCGCGTTTCGCGCCCGGTATCGCAGCGGTTAGCGTCGGCGTTGGTGTGAAGACAGCTTAGGTTTGGATTTAGATCATAGAATGCCTGTTCACGCCAGAAACCTCTCGTTTTCGCTTTTTAAATCATCTTCTGTGTGTTCTTCTTCCTAGCCCGCATTTCCCAATAGGTATCTACATAAGGTTATTATAAGATACTTATAAGCCACTAGCAATAAATCTAGGTCAAATTATAATTACATGTCATAGAAACGATAAAATCGAAGCATAAGTATGAAAGAAAGAAGACCGCAACAGTAGAGTGTTCTCGTCAGCGTTTTCCGAGTGGCGAGTGCGTAAACATTAGTAGAGGTAACACAATAATATCGTATGTATCAGTGTAAAACAAAACGCTTGCTTGATCATAACAAAATAAATGTTTATGTTGTTTGTACGAAAGGCCGCAATTACCGAGGGCGGCGGCGGTAGGATCGGAGCCGCGCGGCACACACTGGCCCACTACGATTTTTATCTCAAACGGTGAGCCGACGTTTCCATCCGCGTAATTACAGAGTTTAGGCCATAGAGTGAATTATTAGACGCGGCGCGGTGCGGTAATCAACACAATAATTGTTATTCACGGCGCTAGTGTTTGGCGTTGTGGTGCGGCGGCGGTGCGGTCCGGCTACACAAATTGAATTTCATACAATTGCCGTGTAACGGTCCGCTTTGTTACCTTTTTATGTACCCATCACGTGAGTCACTTTTTGTTTAGCTTAATAAAGAGCAATTTAATACGTTTTGTTTAACGCGCAAATTAAATTTATAACGTTATAAAAAGACTAAGTCTTAATCCACGATAATATAAATCAGATATCTGTAACAAAAAAATATGAATACCTACTTAAATTGCAGAATTATAACAGTTAACGGTTATGAGATTCATTCAGAAGTTAATACATTTTTGATTATCCTAGTTTTGATTGCACAATGCTTCGGCACAATGTGATATGAAACCTGTGTTATTGTGCAAAACTAAATTTATCAGCGATTTAACTGTAAAAAGATTCTATTTCAAATAATAATGAGTTTGCGATTGCAATCGAAAGTTCACAATACGCTTTTGAGAACACACACGAGTCCGTTCCACGTTCAAGTCAGCTGGAGGTTTTAAAACAAATCAAGGAAACTATGCGGCAATTTATTTTCGTAGGGCGGCGCCCGCCCGCGCAAATTCATTACCAGTACAACCTGGCGCTTCCGTTTCCGCTCCCCTGTATTACTAAATACGGGTTGGGCAACGATAGTACTCCCTTTGATATCCATTACTGCTTTACTGTGAAAGATAGTTATCTATTCATGTTTTAGCATCGCAATGTACAGTAAATGTGTGACTAAAGTGTCGTGAGTTAGCATTTTCTTGCTGGTATGTGGTACTGTGTGTGGCTCGCGATAACATCGACTTGACGTGCCTGCGACTTCGTTTGCTCAGCCGGTGCTTTGAGCAAAACTAACATAAACTTCTACTGTTTTGTTTTTTTTTTCATGTTTTTTAGTATTATACGTAGCTACAGTAAGCTACTGTGTTTTTTATGTTTTCATTAGTTAATGGTATAATAAGGCTCTTGGTTGAATAAGTGGAAGATGATTTATCTTGCACTAAAGAGATTTCTTATCATTACTTCTTCCCAGTCCGGTTGCGTCATTCGTTTCATTTAGGATTTTGCCATCCTTTTTTGGTAGCTATTTTCGTTAGAATTCACTGAATTTGAGTAGGTATCTTCACAGAATAAATATTTCCCTCACCATCAGATAATGTACTTACACCTATAATCGATGGCATATTCAGTCATTGACAAATTAGATAGTGGTCACAAAAAGTACATAAGCCCCAAGGGGGTCGTCATTGTTGGTACCTTATCATCATGAACACGTTCTACTTATAAGGACCAACCACGAAATTGCGAAAAAAAAAACAGCTGTTCTTACGTAACTACAAAATTTTATTAATAAACATAATTTTCAGGATTATTTTGATCATCATCATTCATCACCTACTATCCTTTTTTATAGTGGGAAGCTCACCAAATATATTTCTGTGAACGTCTTCGTGAATATTTTTCCAATTAAAGCCTTTTATTATTTATGTCTTTCTTATTCTGAACATCTGAGCTGAAAACAGGTGCGCTACACAACATCTACTTTTAGAACATAGTTCCTCATGTGTTACGTAATTATTGACGAGGCTTCATAACAGATATCATTCGAAGGGCTCCTAAAGGTCGCCATACATAAATGACGCCTGTCTGTCGGGACACTAGCGTAGCAGGTGGAACGTTAACACGAGCCTCGTCTACCTACGCTCTAATGCAACAGTGGAGAAACAAACAGTGGATCAATTCAATTCGTGTTTGAAGCTATTCCGAAGTGTAACTTAAATTGGATATTTCCAAAAATACAAGATGCCTACCAGTGGTGAAAGCACCATATAACACAATTCCTACCGGATTCCTTTTGGGGATTCGCATCGGCAATTCTATTAAAAAATGGGACATCAATAGTGACTACCATTGTCAAAAAATATAGTTACACAACGGGTATTTAATTCAAATTCACCATAACATTCAAACAACAAAAACGGTTATTTTTAGCTTTGTATTACAGCAAATAAAAATGTTCTAAATCAACCCGGCGCCAAACGTCATAATCGGAAACTAAAAATGCATTAAACGGTGATCCCGTGATGATGTCACTTTAAGTCACATGACCACTTGATATGGATGAAGCAAGCCGCTGTACATCGGGTTATGACAGAGAAAGATATAGACATGTAATGAACATCTTAACTTTTTTCAATTGATTGTGTAATTTTTATCAAAATCAAGAATATTGTCCAAGTCATGCTGAAAAAAAAAAACAACAATCATTTTATTGAATTCGCTTGTTAGTATATAATACAAAATTAACCTTCACTATTCATACAAAATAAATATAAAGTTAAAACAGCCTTTCAAATGGTGTGTAGGTAAATTAAATTAGTTTAGATAAGTGCACAATAATTTCGCTAATTTATAAAGTAAATTCTAAATTACTTGAGGCACTTACAAATTGTCTAAACAGATAATGAGCATCATTAGGATCCATTACAAAATTACATATCCCACGCTTGCGAGGCGTTGCATGATGCTCGTGCAGCTCAGCTAAACAGACCGGTCGGCGCGGGCGCAGACCGAGCCGATGAATTAGCATTCCGCTACTACTTACGCAACTTTGGTATTATTTAAATGATGCCTTTTTAGCACGATGTAGGTAATAATATCAAAACACCTTAAAGAAGCATAAATAGAATAACCTGTGAAAAACAGGAAACGGAAGGACATTCTGAAAAGCTAATGAAAAGTACGTACATTTTTATGTAAGGTCCGTTTATTCAGGGGAAATAAAGTTCTACGTAAATACCTTAGCTACTTACATTTATATCGAGATAACATAGATAATGTAGAATTCGGAGGTGATTACTGTCTCGTATTTGGAGGCAATTATATCGCCTCCAAAATAACTGTAAAGCATTTAACGAAGTTGCCAAATAGGGACACTAATACAGTTCATTTTAATAATACGTTTAGAAACACAATTGGACAGCAAGCGACAATAAATCATATTACTAATTTGATAACCTATTAATTACTCGTAGAGTTGAGTAATTGAACTTTTATACTGTGTCCCGGTACATGCAATCTCTTGATATATAATTCAATAACAATAATCCGATTCTCTTTAACGCATGCGGCGTATGCCTTACAGTGAAAATTATTAACTCAGTTTAGAAACATACGATTTCCACCTTCATTTTGAGAAGGGAAAGGGTCATTTTCTCTTGAAAGCTCCTTGGGGTTTATGGTGAACTGATGAGTGATCTATTCGGTTATAGGATGGTTTGGTCGAGCTTACGAATTCTGAGTCGTTACGTGAGTTACTCCGTACTTTGTGCTCTCGGTTCCATTGTCTTACTGTACTGTTTATGTAATTCTAGACTTCGAGAGTTAGAATGGACCGTCGATGTGTTTTTGTTACCAATGTCGTTAACCAAAGTCTTTGATTAATACCTAAATCGAACAAAGCCGGGTAACAATGATAAATCGAATTTAAATTACTAAGTTCGTACCCACATGGTAGGTACCTTTATAACATTTATATTGTATTTAAGTGTCCAATTAGAATAGAATAGAATTTTAGTTTGCAAATATAATACACAATAGTTGTTAAGATACATCAAAGTTCAGTCACATTTTACCACTCGGCATGCAAACATTTACATTATTAATGTAACTTGTACTTACATATTGAAAACCACAGCAATTTAAAAATAATATCATTATCATTACAATTATCATCGAATATATCAATTTATTAACTATCATTACAATTATCATTATAATTAGAATTACCATTCAATAGATCAATTATTCAACAAATACGTTTTATCTATCAAAAATTTACGTAGTCTACTCTTAAACAGTACTGTATTTAAATCTTTCCAACCACTTGGTAATTTAACCCCAACCGTCCCTTGCCCGCAGAAGTGCCAGCCCGCGCCGAAGCTGAGCAAGTAGAGTTAAAATCCCCATGATCTAATAATAATGAAATTGTTTCATCCAGCCTGTCCCCACTTGCTGTCCTCCCTAAATAGTGACGCCCTGACCTGAGGCCCGAACCCCGCAGGGGGTGCCCTCAGCGAGCGGTTGCTGTACTTTTTAAGCGTAGTTTTGTAAGCCCTGGCTGGAGGCTCTTAGTTTAAAAGCTAATCTTCCCACAGGAAAGCCCGGTTAAGCAGTCACGGCCTCTCAAGGTCAACTGCGAGATGCCATACCAAAAAAAAAACAAAAATTGTAAATAATTGGGGCCATGCAATAAGCACTGTTGCGCATCAAAGCGGTTTGACATCATACTTGACTTTTTGCTATTGTCTCGCCTATTCCTTGGGAATACATCAGCTAGGTGTTCAAGACGACTTGGATTTTGCTTTAAAAACAAAGCTACTACGAAAATATAAATTCAAGGAAGTGTCAAGATATTGTATTGTTTGAAATATGACTTGCAACTGTCTGTAATTTTAAGTTTAAACAATGATCGGAGACATCTTTATTGGGCATTAAATGCTGTGTCTATATCAGTTGAATTCCCCCAGAAAGTGATGCCATAGCGTAAGTGAGATTCAACTATGCCGTAATAAGCCGTAAGACGTGTTTTGGATAATCTATATTAGACATACGCAGATGGGCTCAGTTTTTTACACATAATATCTATATGCCCTTTCCAATTTATGCTGTAATCTATTTGTAATCCTAAAAATTTGGTATCTCCTGTTTCTTTAATATTGTCATTTTGTTGTAATGTGTGTGTGTGTTTTGTTGTATGTGTGTGTACTTAAATTAATGTTTAAATTATATTTGTCTAGCCATTTAATTAGTGAGTCAAGAGAACTATTAATGCCATTTTCGTATGTAATTGCGTTTTTATAAGGGATCGTTACTGTGCTATCGTCTGCAAACATAATTATATGTTGTTCAAAGGACATGGGCATGTCATTGACATAATTATAATATTAACAAAAAGGAGCCCATAACGGTTCCTTGTGGAGATTTAACGTTCTCGTGATCTTGTTACCTCTTCACGTTTAATAACTACATTAATGCGGCTAACTTCGGTTATTTGTGTTCTATTTTCTAAATAAGATTGAATAAGCTCGAGCACGTTACCTCTAATGCCGTATGCTGCTAATTTATGAAGTAGTGTATTATAATTGACATAATCAAACGCCTGAGTCTAAATAAATATATTTTTAAATAATTAATAAATACGGGGGATCGTTTATCCATGTTTCTATTAATAGTACACAAAATGTAATTAATTGCCATATTGATGGTTTTGTGCTGTCTGAATCTTTTTTGTTCTTCACAAAGAATATGATTTTTTTCCATGAAATGATACAGTTCTTTGTAGATGTATTTCTCAAATATCTAGGAAACAACTGGTATGAGTGGAATTGGTCCATAATATATGGTATATTATGGACCAATTCCACTCATTATCTTCTTTCTTAAATAAAGGTTTAATAATAGATGTTTTTAAGGCATCTGGATATTGACCCGCACAAATAATGACGTTGCGTATGTGACTTAGATGCCCGCTTAGCTCGGCTGACACTGCCTTCAGTACCATAGTGGCGATTCCAGCAAAACCTACACTGCTAGTGTGTTTTAGGGAAATTATTAAGCTAGGTGCAATGAACATTGAATTATGTTTCATGGATTACATGCATGTTTTCGGCTTACATTCAGCATCTATTTTTGGATGTGTTTTGTCAACGAAAAGGTCATTAAAAGCCTCAGCGATATCCAAAGGTTTGTATAAAATTTGATTACTAACTTTTAAGTTTCTCAATTCGTTGTTTGGGTATATTGTACTTTGTCTGATTAATTACTTGCCATGTAGACTTTGATTTATTTTTGGATTGTTGATTTTTGTATTAATAATTTTAGTATAAAAGGTGTAATTTTAATCACCGTTAACCTCATAAGGGGTCATTGTACTCATCATTATGAACAACTTTTACTACAGGACCAAACCTGAAATCGCAAAAAAAAAATCAGCTGTTCCCTACATTTATTTTCGCATAACTCGTCAAAATGTAAGGAACAGCTGATTTTATTTTCGCGTTTTCAGGTTTTTTATGGGCCCAACTTTTGTTATGGGCCCAACCCATAACAAAAGTTGTTCATAATTGTGAGTACTAACGGTGATTGAAATTACACCCTGTATAGAATAAGTGGTGAATTTCTTTTTGTTTTCGTGGTTAGGTTTCAACCTGGATTGCCACAAAAGTTCCCTTTTTTTCTACTGCATAATTTAACGCCATGTAATAGCCATTTTGGTTTATTTATTATGTTGATTTTTATTTATTTATACGGACGTAAGTCGTAAAATAATTTAAATGTGTTGATAAATTCATTGTAAGCTACGTTTGGTCCATGAGTAAGATAGATCTCGGAAAATTGAAGACTGCTTATACTGTTTTTAAATTATACTATATTCTCTTTATTGAAATCCCTTCTAGTTATATACCAGGATATTATACTGCATTGGGAACTGGGCATTGAATCACTGTTTAATTTTACATTACAAATGAAATACAATACTTATTATGTAGGTATAGATATTGCTCAATATAAAACCGCAAGCGGTGCCCAGGGGGAGTATCCTCGGATTGGGTTCCGCAGCGAGCGCGGTGTAGGCGGACCCCATCGATACTTGCATCACGTTATGCATACAAATTGTGATCTCGTCGACTTGCAGATGCAAGATAAGAAGCAATTAAGTGTCCATTAATATACGACCCCGCATCGCATCCCCCACATACATACATAATTTTCCAAGACCTGTTAATAAATAAAATCTCATATTTGCGCCCGCTCTGCCAATGATATATAACGTTTGTTAATTAGGTTATCTCCCCGTCGGCATCTACAAAGGGCCAAGGCTTAAAAGGCTCGTTGATATTAAAAGTGCCGCTTATAACTTTTATCATAAATCACCCTGTGGCTAAATCGCGAGGGCGCGCGAAAAAATTCGATCTACTTGGAACAAAAAATATGCAAGTAATGACGAAAGCACCCTGAGAGCTTTTTTGAGTAGCTGCGGACTTGCTTAGAATTAATTGTGTAGAGTCCGCTCAATAGCCGACGTCACTATAATATATTTGCCGTGTGCCAACACTTGTTCATTGTTTAGGATTTTTTGATCCAAAAATAACTTAAACATGTGATGATGTCGCTAACTATGCGAATTTGATCGGTATTAACTGTTCTGAGCTGAAACTAAGGAAAATCAAATAATTGCACGCGATACTGTGTAATTGCTTCAATTATTTAGTTTTCCTTGAGGCAGCAAATGCTTGTGGTTTAACTGTTACATTGTCAAAATTAATGATTAGAAACGTTAGGTGTTAAAGGAAAATTAATGTGCACAAAAATAGCATTTATTTCAGCCTAGAATTGTTCCAGCTAGGTATGATACAGGCTCAATAATAATATATCAGTATTTTACATGAAGCAACTGACCTGTACGGGGCAATACCGATGTTCTATATTTAGACTTAGTCTTTCAGGTTTTAGATACTCTTGTCACAAGCAGGAACTGCTGTTCAGTGTGGCTCTCCGTGGCACGAAGGAAACCATGTGAAAATGGTCATCCAGCCACGTAACGCTCGGCTATTATTCAGCCACGAGCCCCTCAGCCATCAAAAGTATGAATATTAGGTATTAATCGTCATTCGATACTTTTTTATCGATTACCAACGAATTCGAAGAACATTAACGTAGCTAAACCTATATTTCGAGAACGTTTCTGATGTATAAGCGCCGGCGAACAGTTTAATGAGTCCCACGAGGTCTCATCGAAAGCAGAGCGTGGGCTCGTGATTACCACGGACCCCTGTAATAATAAAACATCGACAGGCCGCCTTTATCGACTGCCTTCTCGATAAGCATCCGTGACGAATTCGCACCATTCGAGCGACGAGCCCTCGGACCTACGATACTCGCATGGCCGCGTAAAGATGTTATTAAAACGACTAATAATACACCGCCAACAACCAGAAATAAATCTTACAATTCAAGTGTCAAGATTCATTTTCGAGGTCAGGGCGTCATGCATAAGTCGGTTAATTCCCATTTAAGGGAAAATGTCCGAGATATTCGTATCGATACTTTAATTCCAATTATAATATTACCTCAAAGGCTTATCGGCTTTGGAATTTCGTGGAAGTTTTTGTTCACGTAGATTTCTGTAGGTTTTTAATGAAACGTCACGGTTTTACTATTTTACAGTTGAAGAAATTCTAATAATTGCAATTTCGATACCAAAAAAGCCGAATTATGATTTAATAAAATCGATTTGAAATTATATGAAAGGAACTAGAGCACCTCTGCTCTTCAGACCATAACTAATCCGATATGATTATACATGAAAGCAGAGTTACAATTTCTTATAAAGAAAAAAATCGGAGACTTCGGAAACCATTTACCAACATCATTATGTCATCAGTATACCTACCATGTTTTATGCAAATAAATTATTTATTACTAGCTTTTGTCAGCGGCAAAACGACCGCGTGGAGGTCGGAAATTATCTTACAAGAACTACTGGGATAAAAGTATCCTATGTGTTAATCCAAGTTATAAACGATCTGTGTGTCAGATTTCATCCAAATCCGTTAAATCGTTTCTACGTGATTGAGTAACAAACATCCAAACATCTTAATATCCGAAGGGCCGAAGCCAACTTGCAGAGGCTCGTTTCAAATGAGGCATCAACCGACGATTGCACCTTGTTGCACTATGCAAGAGCACCCAAGGCCACCCCCGGTTGGTGTAGGGTGTGTATTGCACCCGAGATGGCGGCGCGTAGTGTTCCACGCGCGCCTCTCTATGACGTAAGGGGGGAGTTTCACTCCCCCCCTATCGTGAGGTGGCCCGCAGAGGCGGGCCGGCACTAGCCGGGGATCGTGGAAGTCACACTAGTTCCCGTGATCCCCGGTGCAAGTGAGAGACGGAACACCGGGGTGGTTTTAGTCAGTAAGAGTCTGACAGACCCCTCCGCCCTCCCCGGGGCGGAGGACATCCATGAAGATTTCCCCTCGTAATCAAAAAAAAAAAAAAAAGGGTGTGTATTGCAGGATATGGAAAATAAGATATTGGATTAACTGGTGTTGGGTAGCTAAATTGAACTGGTAACCTAGAACTATGGAAAGACCTGATTAATGTTTTATAATAAGAAACGGATGAAACGACAGGGGGTGACCTGCACACTCATTAATGGGCCCCCGGGAAATCGTCGCTAGTACATAGTGATGTTGTAAAAAGGTTGAAACGTATCCTGAAGTGCTTGAGAAGTGAAGAGGTATTTCACAGCTATTAGGACAACCCCAGAACCAGGAAGTTGGTCAAGATCCCTACCAGCGTCTTACTGGAATACTTCCTTCCTCCAAGCACGTTTGCCCTTGCGAATCTCCACTCAAGCCGGCCAATAACGGCAAGAAAAAGATGGGAGCTCCGTTCCTCAAAGACAAGCCAGAGATGAAGAACAAGACTTTCTCCGGGAGTTAGGGTCCGTTGGGTCACCACTGCCCTACAGCCCGCGGCATGCTGCCCTGCGGGTTTCTTTATCTCGTTTGGTCTGGTGCAAATGCACAGAAGGACTCCCCTAGTTGATGTAGGACTTTTGTAGGATGTATGAACAAGAATAATGATTAAACTATAGGTTTGAGTGGCTAAGATGGACTCTTTACCAAGAACAATGGAAGGGCTATCTGCCCTGCTAATTGTATCTGCAGTAATCGACACTTATGGGTTTTCACTTTTTTGAAGATATTGCATCCTTAGGGGCAAACTTATATGGGCTAAATAAAAATATTTGGGTTCTGGAAGTATGTTTTTTTGATAACGAGATTCACAGTACTTGCATGAAAATTTTACTTATAGATTTCCGCGTTTTTCTCGAAACCGCTTTTTGCAAGTACTGCATTTACAATTAGCAGGCAGCTATGGCCTCTGCCTGACCAATGTTTTATGTATATGTCACCATATGATTGTGAACACTGTTAGTTCATAATCTATCTCGCGAGATTATAAACTGTCGATAAATTGTGAACTGCACCATACTGCTTACCGACCGAATAGGTTAGGTTAGAATTGCGACCAACGGCGCGCGAGCCGAGCGAGCGAAGAGAGCGGTGCCGCGGCAGCGGCCGGCGAGCGCTACTTCCAAGTTAGTGGCAGTTACTTGACTATTTAGTAATAGCGCAAGAAATATAGTATTCGTCTTGATACCAGTTCACAATTTGACCGTTTCATTTCGATAGATTATAATCGACCGAAAAATAAGGCGTTAAATTGTTAGCAGTATGTTACGGTTCACGATCTTTCCATAGTTTACAATCTCGTGAGATAGATTATAATCTAACGGTATTTACAATTTTACGGTGACATATACAATAAACATATTATTAATAGATCTGCACTACTTGCAATCATGGCTTGTGGTGAATGATGGAAGACGGAACGGAAGGCATTCACTTGCTTATAGTATTTTTGGTGACCCAGATACTACGGTATTGTTTGAGGACACTTTTTATTCAAATACTTATTTTTTTAAGTGATTTGAAAAGGCATGCAGGTATATTTGGCCACTAAGTTATATATAGTTTCATCTCTTTCTTATCATGCTTCTGCAAGAATGATAGCTTAGCTACTATTTAGTCCTTAGTTATCATAAAAATATGTAAGTATGGCCGAGTTGCGGTTGCGCGGGCAGACGGATGTCACCACCATGTTTTTGTAGCAGATCGTTCACCTTCCAACCATTCACGAATTTAGGAAACGGTATAATAATAAAAAATAATATAAAAACGATACTTCGTGATCGATGCGTCTATTAACGTTTTTGCTTTCTAAAAGTCAATACTGAGTCCAATCGTTGGATTGGACAATTTAGGTTGGCTTAGCATGCCAAGTAACACCAACCACGCAACCAATTAGAATATCTATTCAATAAAAAATTCAATTAGCACTTTGTGGTTGCTTAGCTGGTTAACTAAAGTGCGATTATGGTAATTTTTTTATGACGCTGAGAAAGGGAAACTGTATCGTCGCTAGAAACGACCGGATTATGCCAATATTTGGAGATTAAGAGTAACGATATTAGACAAGAAGCTCATCTTCTCCTTTTGATTCTTAATATAAAATTTTCTATTACGATTTCTGTGATTCTGTGAGTAATAAATACCTAACACTTCTAATATTTTCAAGGGACTCGTGGCTAGAACAGCTGCACGGGTCTGTCAAAGGTTAGGCTGGCCAAGATCAGCCCGTGGATGGGTCCATCCATTACATGTCGAGATCGCACGTGAAACTGTTGGTCCTGGCTGTCATTTGTAGATCTGACAGTCGTTACGTGTGGTCAGAATCCCAAAAATTAACAAGTCTGACAACCAGTCGTACGAAGGAGTTTCGTACCACTAACTGGGTTGTGGAGATGAGATAGATGGCCACTGCATATAACATCTAGTAATCAGCTGCATTTGAAGCTAACCTGAACATACTTAGCTGGAAAAAGGCTTGGCGCTTGATGACTTCTGATATATTCGAAGCGGTTGCATGGGTCCATCCAAATGAGCTTGTAGTCAGAGATACATACGTTTCTTTTTGATTCCAGAACAGAAATAGATGTACAAAACCTAAAGGGAGAGAAAGAAAGAGAGGGAGAGGGAATGAGTCTGAGTAGCCTTTCTCGTATTTATGGTATGGTATATACGGTAAAAGTTAAAGTTTCAATTATACGGGAAAAGGCTGTATTTAATACAAGAAATGGTATAATATGTCTCCAATGAGATCTCAACGCGAATTGTCCCACATTTTGGTGAACGAGCGAATATGCATACCTACTTACGTTCGAAGTAATTATGCAATTTCCCTGAGTGTTCGATTAAAACCCGTATAAAATCGATCATATGAGGGTCAATAACGAGCAGGTGATGGGCAGTTGGGCAGCAGCATATATAGCTGAAACATAATAGCGCAACTACTAAAAACAAAGATTTAGTGTCTTTATAACAAATATTTTTTTTTAACAAGGCTGGACTCTACACAGACCTATTATCTCAGTCTAAAGTGGTAATGTAGCTGCTGTCTGAAATAATCCAATAAACACATGAATACTAAACTAATGAGCTACTAAATTAATGAGCACAATGTTCCGTTGTTTTTAACAAGGCATTATTAAAAATGTTACAAAGCTTTCAGTAATCACTGTATTATATTTTATATCTTCATAAAGAAATATAACAACAGTTACCGGCTAAATAATAAGAAACCTAGTTTTACGAATCTCAAGGTAAGAATTTGATGTTAATATACATCATAATGTAGGCTAGTTGGAGTTGTTAAACTATTTGGTATTATGAATACTAAAAGCAGGCTGTAAATGTAACACTGGATTCATAACAATATCGTTATTTTATTGTCCCCGTGACTAGGAGACCGTTACACGATTCAGTCCTTGGCCGCTTATGTTATTAGGGGTCGGGGTCGGTATCGATTTGAAAACTCATGCTCTAGTATTCTTCTATCGTGAATATAAGTCAACTATTGACGTTATGAGTAATGTACCGTTCTTAGGTTTTCATTATCTTTTCGTTTTCCTGGATTAGTAAATACTGTAAAGTAGTGTTCACGCAATCGGATAGTGTTTTTTTGAGTTATGATGAGACGGCAGAAACTAATTCAAGTCTACTAACTGAACATAAATGATGCACTTATAGACAAAAGGTCACTCATATCATCTTATTACTGTACTGTCTAATCTTGCTTATAAAATTAAAATGCAAAGGATTTTAATAACACTCATTCATTATTAAATCTGTGTATAATTCAAATCTCTTTTTCTGTATCATCGTAATTTACATATGCTAAATAAAAAGCGGTGTCATCACAAAAGATTTTGGAGGCAATATAAACATAATATCAATTTAAATTCCTTGTTAGTGGAGCGAAAGCCGACATCATACCTGAAAGTGGCGGGGCCCGATTGGATGACGTGCGCGCCAATCGGGTGCGCGCTCCGCGGCCGCCGCGTTCGGCTGGCAGCGGGCGGGCGGGCCGAGCGTGGCGAGCGCCGCGCCTCAGTTCCTCTCCACACCTCGCATCGGACTGACGTGCTCGTACATCCGTGTGTTGTTGCTCTTGACTTTAATAACATTGACTTTTCCTCTCGGGACTTCGGGGGAAGTGACAATGCCGCGACCCTCGCGTGAATCTTACGGTGACCAGAAGCCTCCGTACTCGTACATCTCGCTGACGGCGATGGCGATCTGGAGTTCCCCGGAGCGCATGCTGCCGCTGTCGGAGATCTACCGATTCATCACGGACCGCTTCCCGTACTACCGGCGCAACACGCAGCGCTGGCAGAACTCGCTGCGGCACAACCTCTCCTTCAACGACTGCTTCGTGAAGGTGCCGCGCCGTCCGGACAGGCCCGGCAAGGGCGCTTATTGGACGCTGCACCCGCAGGCCTTTGATATGTTCGAGAACGGCTCACTGCTCCGGAGGCGCAAGAGGTTCAAGCTGTTGAAAGATGACAAAGAGAGCCTGCACGCAGAATTAGCTGCGCTGGCCACTTTTAATAGAGCATTTTTGGCGAGACAAGCGAGTGCACCGCCTCCGCCTATGCCAAGTGCCAGTCTATACAGTCCACCACTGGGCCCACAACTAAGCCCAGAGCCGGTGGAACTGCCTGAAACGGCGACCATGACTATGCTGCCGCGCGAGAGGCCACGAAGAGCCTTCACGATCGAGGCGCTGCTGCAGCCGGATGAGCCGCGGGCGTCGCCGTCGCCCCCGCAGCCGGTGCTGGTGCCGGTGCCTTCGTACGTGGCGCGATACCACGCCGAGCTGCTGGCGGCGGCGCACGCGCTGCGCCCCTGCTACCTGCCGCCGCCGCTGATGCCCGTCGCGTGACATCCGCCGCGCGCGCACACAAGCTGCGACAATGTTTCGTGCAATGTTAGATTGTAAGTACACCACTAGTATTCATGATTTTGTACAGTGTTTAAATTTTTATGTGGAACAACATTCGTTTTGTAGTATTTAATTGTTAAAGTTTTAAATTCAACACCTGTAAACACGGCTGTTTAATTCCAGCTCATGGGTCTCTACTTTGAGCTGGTGTTCTGGTTTCTAAATAAATCACTAGGTAGGCAATAGTGATTACATACCGACAACGCATTTAGTATTATAACTATTTATTATCTTAAAGCGAGTAACATTTAGGCCAAATGAGATTGGCCTACTGTTGAACATTCCGCAGATGATTCATCTCACGTAGAGCGGATCATCGTCGTGCTTTAAGTGATCTCTTTAAGGCTTATGTAAACTATCAATGATAAGATAAACGAAAGATGTGAAAAACTGTTAAATACAATTGCACCATTGTGGAAAAATCGTGTAAATATAAAGTAACGAATCCAGAGAGCAAGTAAATGACTATGACGGCTGACAATGTTACAAATATTTGGTAAAATGCAAACTATGTCGCGTTCTATAATTAGACACAGATTCACTCTTTCATTTCTAATATGAATAAATAATATAATCAGTAGCTGTAAATGTAAAAAGTACATTGCTTTATGAAAAGTAGTTGATGTAGAATAAGATTGTTATTTATTTAGTGATGAGAACTGAATCTTTTCCTGTTCATAGTGTAGATCAAATTATTTGTGTAAATATTGGTTAAATTGTTATAAATACTGAGTAGGAATATTAAATGGAGTTAATTATATGTCCTGGTTTTATTTAATACACTCTTTTGTTTCCAAATTTCTCAATTTAAACGTACTAATTTGCCACTTCAGGTCACCTTAATCAATGCAGTTTTTAAATGACATTTACCATTTGAAATATATAGATTAACTGAGAGCTTATATATAATTTGGTAGGTTAGATATACGTCGTGTGGGGTAAAAAAAAAGTGGTAGAAAATTGTAAAAAGGGGTATTCCTGGTGGTCTGTTTCACGGTGTAACGCGGCGCGTCGGGCCACGCTCGTCGACTAATAGTTCCCGATATCGGCCTGTTGTGCTGACTCACCCGCCGGCTCGTTACACACCATAATGCGCATTACAGGCTTGTTCAACATTTTGACCCTCTTTCACAGTGAAAAACCTTTAATCTAATGATGGAGGACACAATAGAGCGGTTCCATTCTTCAGTTCCTTTTTGTGGGATCAATTTATAAAATTAGGAATGGGGAAAAACAGGGCAATAAAACGCAGAGTTCTTTTGAATATCCTATTGGTTCGGGTATGGTAAAATAACTACTGGTTCTAATCGTTCGGTTCATATAAAGTAAAGGAACTGGTTTGGTTACTGCACTTACTGCGTTGCACCTTACATTTGAAATATGGAAATAAAAAAACCTGTTGATGAGGAGATCTGTGGTTTTTCATCACGCTACGTGTTACAAGGAAACAAACAATCCAAATAAAACTATATTTTCATTGTTTTAGTATCTCAGGCCACAAAAAATACTGTTACCTATATAATTAAAAAAAGTTGTTGTACCTAACTGACCTGACTTTACCGTCAGTCATAATAAATATACTTTTGTGAAATGTTCTATTGATAGATTGAGTCCTGAAACAACCTGGTATTTTTGTTATTCATACTATTTTAGAGCAAATAACGGCTATTTCAATACATTTCTACTGACTACATTACATAAACTCTGGAGATGCATTCTCATGTTCTGCCTGCTTTTATCCGATGTTACTAAGATCATCATAATCTCCCTAGCCTTTTCCCAACTAAGTTGGGGTCGGCTTCCAGTCTAACCGGATGCAGCTGAATACCAGTATTTTAAATGGAGCGACTGCCTATCTTACCTTCACAACCCAGTTACTGGGTAACACGAAACCCCTTGGTAAGAATGTTTGTCAGAATTTCGGGCTTCTGACGACCCGTAACGACTGTCCCCGCATGACAACCGGGACTAACGTGCTTTGCGAGGCACGGAGGGGTCCAGATATGTAAAGATGGTCACCCATCCACGGATCCACCGCGGCAAGCGTAGTTTAACCAGATCGATAGCTGCTTCGGCTGTTATTACTTAGCCACAAGCCTCCCGATGTTACTAAGATGTCGAAACAAAGTGTAATCCTCTTCCATTCTTGCTTGTTAGCCGTCATCAATAATTTAACACTTACAGTTTGTTCCTGATGTATCAGAAAAAGTGCCATTTCAATTAAGCAACCTTATCATAATCATAATCAGATTATAACGTTCCCAGTTCCCACTGCTGGGCCACAGGCCTCCTCTCTGTGAGAGGGAGTGGGCCGTAATCCACCACGCGAGTCCAGTGCGGGTTGGTAGATGTCACATATCTTCGAATTTTTGGTTCTAGGACATGCAGGTTTCCTGACGATGTTTTCCTTCACCGTTTTGAGAACAGTAGTGATGAAATATTTTACACAAAGTAACCTACAACCTAGATCTCGTAAGTCGCGTCAGGTACTATTGGGCCACCACTGTTCTTAAATTAGGCAACCTGCGTCATTTTATTTTGCAAATAAGGAAGGAAGTATTATTGCAAAAAATTACGAAGTAGGTATTTAAGTGTATCGGATTATTCGGCTATGCTTACGTCATAACACCTATGTTCGTTATTTTCTAACTAGCTTTTACAGCGCGCGTGCAGCTCGGAGATAACCCACGGGGACGAAAACCCGGGTTAAAACCTATGTGATTATAAACGATCTGTTTGCCAATTTTAATCTAAGTTCGTTCAGCCAAACATACAAACTTTTAAATTTACAAAGCAGGATGAAAAGTTTTTGGAAATATTCATTTCTCAAAGATTGGCTATCCTGTAGCCTAAGAAAGAGTATGATATAATGATGCTTCTTACCTGGGAGCTCAGGTTACGGTTTTTGACCCATTTGGTATATTTGGATGAAACAGAAAAAGAGGAGGACGGCAAAAATTACTTGTCTGGACCAACTCAAAGATATAGCAAATGTAGAGACAGATGAACTGAAAAAAATGCTACAACGACAAGTGCCAAATTTAAATTTTATTTCAAGTGCACTTAAATTATGTGTCATTTCAGTTTATTTCGGAAATATAAGTTTTTCCCGTTTATTTTACAAGGAAGTAGCTGCCTGTCATGGCTTCAATCTGAAGAAATTGAATCTGTATGATAAAAGTAACCGCCTCAAAATTCATCGAGAAGTTTCAAAGCCAACAATACTTAAATAAGTGAAGTCGGAAATTGATCAACCGCGCCTCTCTGAGTAAAGTCAGTGAATTTAATTGTTTAGCAACTCACTATGTCTGCTT
Organism: Polymixis lichenea; assembly: GCA_949091785.1. Taxonomy (NCBI): domain Eukaryota; kingdom Metazoa; phylum Arthropoda; class Insecta; order Lepidoptera; family Noctuidae; genus Polymixis; species Polymixis lichenea. The sequence goes on along the minus strand of OX420932.1, from coordinate 8,588,274 downwards.
ATTTTCCATTTCCTGCATATTCCCACAGTCAAAGAATGACAGTTGTGATTTGAACATTTGGACAATTAAGGTTGGTAGCCAATTTGATAAACAATTAATTTTACTGAATTTACACAGACATGTGCGGACGATCAATTTCCGACTAATTCTATTTAAGTACTTATCTCTTTGCGCAAAACCGTGTTTTACGCGGTAAGCATTTGGCTACCATATACCTATTATTAGAAATAAATGTGAACTTATAGTATAGCTTGAAGTACTTAAATAAACTTAGAGAAACAGCCTGAAAAACTAAAGGATAACAAATTTTAAATTCAACTAGGTATAATTTAATTAAACTCGTTGTTGACTTAAGGATAAGGCTTATGTAGTTAGGTATGGGTCAGGTATGTAGTTTATTATTACATAAGTAGCAAATAAGTTATGTTAATTATCGCATTTGACTACGAGTGCATAATACGACTTAAATGTTACAGCTTCTGAAGGGGTGAGACCTGGTGTCGGAAAATTACAGGCCTTACTAGCTTAGGCACTAGTCTCCCACAATACAATTTTAACGAGTTTGTATTGTTTTTGATTATGTATTGTCACTTATAGGTATATTGTGAAGAGAAATAAATCATTATATTATACTATTTCACGTTTTATATTCACAAAAAAAAAATGTTGGTACAAGACAGAATTTTTTTTTGCATCATAATTAAAAATAATTAAATAAGGAATGCGTCGCCGATAAATGAATGTTACATAATTTTAAGTACTAAACCATATAAAAGAAGTAATTTTTTGTGATGACGTTTAAATTATTATGTTTTATAGACAAAGTCTGTTAACATTTAAAATAATGTCTAGATATACACATACACACATGTTTGTTGGCAACTGTAGGCATGAAATGAAATGAAATGAAATGTTTATTTATGTAAGTAGATCTTAAAAGACACTTTTACACGTCAATATTTTGTTGGTCAATATTTTTTAAAACTAGATGCTGAGGCTTTTATGGCACACGCTTTATAATTAGATAGGTCAAGTTTTAATAAATTCGTTTGTTTGTCAGGATATGTTAGTTGTTTGGTAATTTAACATACATTAAATGGTGTGTATTGTATTAATTTAATAAGAAGAAAAACAAGTAAGTAAAATATTGAGTAACATTTTTCATACAAAATGTGTCAGTTTTATATTGTTATGACAGGCGGTCGTACTTAGAAACCAACTTAAAAAGTCAAAACGTACTGTTTAATAGACATTAAAGTAGTCCTTATTTTGGTTAAAAACTAAGAGAAACTCAAAAACTAAGAGAAACTCTAGTTGTATTGAATGTCAGCTAACCTTGGCAGGCTGTCGAGCAAGAATATTGAAAGCCTAACTTATCCTAACTAAACCCATGTCTAGATACGATTATTTGAGAAACTTTCCTTAATATTTCATCTTTACCATCACATTCACAACTTATGTTTAAAATCAAAGTGTTCCATGTTTTTATATCAGGCTGTAGCGACTTCACAAAACATCTCTTTAATATCAAGACAGGTTACCACGAGTCTTGAGATAGGCACGCTGTTTGCTTAGAAAATACATGAAACATACACAGGTGATAAGGGTAATTAATAAATATTTAAGTACCTAACGATGGGTACGCATTATTAATCTAAGTAAATTGAGCAGACATGACCAGATATAACCTGTTCTTAGAACTGGTGGGGTTCAATTGTACTGAATCACTGAGTTTGAGCCTAAGCATTCATATTTTTGTTTTAATTGGGTAACTACCTCTACTAGCCCTCGGTTACGCTTGAGGAGTTCCCGAAGTAAGTACCTGGTTACTTCGTACAATTACATTTAGTTGCCAAGTTAATGAGGTACCAGGGAAGCCACACGTGCAGAATGCCAAACTTCCCTGTCTTCAACGTAGTCTTTTATCTTATAATATGCTTTTTTGATAAGGACACGTTTGATGTGAGTTTTAAACTTTCTATCGCTAAGTTCTGTAACCGACTTTGGCAAATTGTTATAGAAGCGGATACTGTTTTTTAGAAATGACTTGCTAGTTTTAGTTAATCTAAATTTTGGAATCACAATTTCATCTTTACTACGTGTATTTAGATTATGGAAGTCGCATCTTTTTTTGAAAAGACCTAAGTTTTTGCGAACATACAAGATATTTTCTAGGATATAAAGAGAAGGCAGACTTAGTATATACATTTTACTTCATACCTTATTATTATAAGGTATGAAGTAAAATGTATTATTACAGTCACCAATATTGTACTCATTTTGGCATGCCAAATGGTAGGATGTATCGCTTTTGTAACAATTTCACAATTGCACATTTTATGCGAATAAACTTTTCTATTTCAAGTCTATAGTGTATATAAGTCTGAATCCAAACGCCAAGCGCGCCAAGCGCGTTTTCGGCTTCCTATATGTGCCAAAAATCCAAACGCTTTCTGCCATGACTGAGTAACAAACAAAACAATTCATATGAATAATATTAGCAGGTATAGGTATAGTTTACCTACAAATTAGGATGTCAAAATAATACTAAACCCAACTGTTTGCGGAAAAGGATTTCATAATTTAATATTTTAACACAAAATAGCCCACCTCTATGCCGAGTAAATAGCTGTAACATTTTATTTATAGACATGAGCAAGTTTGGTTGGGTTTTGTTGACGGAAAAAACGAAAGTAAATAACTGGCTAATACCAATTAAGATATGCTCATAAATTGGTACCTACGGCAGTACATACGTGTATGTAAATTCGACTAGCCACAAAACCAACTAGGGTATCATGAAATCGTCCAGAAAAGAAGCTGGCCTTCATGTGGGACACATGGAAAAATAAAATGAAGAAACTTAAGGAGCTGTTAATCAATCTGAATCAGAAATGCCACAAGTGACAAGAACGAAAATTAAGCAACAAAAGGTACTTCTAGGCGACGTTACCGATACATTTTGATACTAAGAAATTAATTGAAATCTAACTTTGGAGTTTAACTATAAAGTCTTGTCATAAATAAAGGATTTACTCGTGAAGACGAAAAAGCAAGAAATTATAACCAACGCAAAACATTAATTATACGCTCGACAACAATACAGTATTTGCCAATTTGTTTAAGTAAGATGGGTTAAACAGTTTTTTCCTCGTCTGAGTGTGAGGTGTTTACTTACGAAGTTTTTACAAACAATCTAAATCACATATCAAACAATAAATATTTGTAGAGGCAGCTGTTCGGGACGGACTATTATACGAACCTAAAATAATAATCGTCCTCTCTTAGCACTTCTGTTGATGTTTTTGCTCCGAACACCTTTGCATGCAACGCTAGCCTATAATTTCAAAATTAATATCTAACACATTGTGCCTATCCGTCCGTCCCTCGATTTGCCGTTTTTATAGCTTTCCCGACACCGTAACTGCTAATTATATCTGCCGCGGCATCGCCTCGAGCCTTTCCCGAATTTATCAGCGAATCAATCTGAACTTTAATACTTTGATGTAGGGTTCAAGTTCAGCCCCCAAAAAGGTTTTAATCAGCAATCTGGGTTAAATGTGAATTCGCTACGGAATTTTTGGCCCTATACCTAACGATATCCGCTTCGAATTTGTCCAATAAGCACGTTTGCTGAATTCTAAGTAGGTGCAGCTTCTTTTTCCATTTACTCGTGTAGTTTATAAGTTGACAATGTAGCTGTAGCCGTGTCGTGTTGCATGATAATTTATTAGTTAGTTACAAACTTTTGTTTTAATGAAATCTTCGCAATTTATGTTATTGATTTCTTTTATATAATTGCTAATTTACTTTATTTAAATGTATGAGCTATTAATTTCAATAGTTTAATATACATCCTGATCTTCGTATCCCCTATTCTTGACTCCTTTAATTTATGTTTTTTAAGTTATGTTTTTGCTTTAATCACTACTTTAATAATCTTTAACTTTTGAATAACCTGGCATCTGTTGATTGCTTAGTAATATGTGTTTGAGAGTGTTGTGAGGACAAAATATGTGATTCATGTAAGATGTTTATGCCCAAATATTTTGTACGATTTTCAATAAAGGTGTTTCTGAAACGTGTCAAGAGGCTTCTTACATAATTGCGACGTGGTTACAGCGTGTTTAATCTTTAGATTAGAAAACGTGGAGATTGAAAGTGGATAGAAAGAAGAAATACTGTAATTATAATTTTCAAATAAACCATTGAAACAAACTTAAAACGTCGTCAAATAAGTTTAAATGGATACCTACACACTCCTAATGCTTTTGTTCATATTTATCCGGCTATCAAAATAATATCAACAGATGTATGTCACATCTCTCCGTATCAATCGTCTAATAGAGGAAGAACAATGTCGTCATGGTGATCAAGGTGTCGGAGTATTGTCACCGGTGTCGGTGTGTGTCGGTGAATGGGCGAGTGTCGGCAAATGTCGGTGAATGTCGGCGTCATGGCGCGGCGGCGTCCCGCCGTGTGGTTCCGGCGATTGTATCGAAGGCACGCCCCCAACCCTACAACTCTTGGCCGAAACCTGATTTATACGAATCTATTTATAATTTGTCCTTGTTTTGATTATAATGTTGTCTTAGTTACTCTTTCTTATCCCGTTTTTTTGTTATATCTGCTCTTTAGTAGGTTTGGTGGTAGGTGACTTAGCTGCTGAGCTAGTTACGTAGTCATTATCTGGATAATGACCCCCCTCACCTGAGGAGTGTCGGTCGACATTAAGACCGGGACCATATGGCGCTTGCTCTAGTTCAGCTGAAACATAACAATGGTTCCTTGAAAATGGGTGACGGCCGGAGCCAAACCATAACCCTTAAATCCGAGTGAAGCCTTGAATTTGTCAGTGCTGATCTCATTATAACTATATATAAGTAAGGATATCTTGATGAAAAATGAAGATGATCTGCATTTAATACTTGATGAAGTTTACTTATCGAAATCATCTGGAACTCCATTCTTCATTCTTCACATTATTTTGTAAAATACGTGCATTGCACATCTTATTAGACAACAAACTCTGTCTTTTCTACAATCTTAGACCGGTAGGTATAGGTATCTAATAGCTTTAAACGAGCAGTTCTTGTATATATATATAATCTGCATCTCGGTAACGGCTCCAACAATTTTTTTGAAATTTAGTATGCAGGGGGTTTTGGGGGCGATAAATTGATCTAGCTAGGTTTCATTTTTAGAAAACGTCAAACAAAAAAAAAAAAAATTGGTCATCCAGATATTATACCTTATATGTTATTCTAAATCTACAAAGATGTTGAAACTCTGCCTTGCCTCTGGGACAGCGAAAAGAGACATCACAGCAGAGTGTTAGTAGTGAATCAGTGATTATTTTCAGTGGCAATTATATCAAAGAGGCATAAACTACTGTGCGGCAAGGCAAGAATACGATATGACACTTTGGGCGAATTTTCCAATGAAAATGAACGCGACCAACATAGCTAAACCGCGTTCAAGAGCTCTGTGTCAATATTGCATAACATTAATGACACTGACAGCTGTTGAACTCAGTTTAGTTGGGCTGAGCGGGTTAAGGTTTAGTAACAAATTTTGCCCCACATGATTGATTCGATTTTGTTTTTACTTAATTATATGTTAAATTTATTATTACATTTTATATATACCTTTATTGTTAGATGTTTAAAGGTCAGTGAGACCGAGCTTATGGTGAATCAAACGGTGTTTGTAAACATACTGACACACGTGTAAAAACCCTGAAATTTGACATAAGCAAACAATTCGCATTAGCAAATACTTGCCCCAACGATAAACAATGCGCAATGTTAACAGGAAAATTAACAAGAAAAACTGTTGAAAACTAAAAAGAAAAATAGCTATACTATTGGCACACAAATAAATATAATTGCAAACACCTTGTTTAGCAGCCTTTAAGATTTCTAATTAATTAGTTACAATAAACATTTAACTTGGTGAAATTCGGTAAGCTTGTCGTGTTAAAAGGCTGGTTGTGACGAAACCACAATGGCGCCGCTCAGTCATGCGTTATTCCTCATCGCTCGTTTCCGTCAATATCAACACTGTTACTGACGTCTCACGCTGTATTCAACTTTACCGTACATAATACATAATTTAATATCTAATTATCTATTAAGAAGTTGGTACTTTGTAATAACTTCCTACGAAAAATCAATTTCTTTTGGAAGCCCTTCGAACACGTCCGGTGTTCGTTTTAGAAGGAAACGTAGGTACCTGCTTTATTAAGCACTAGCTTTTGCTAGCGGCTTCGCCCGCGTGGGGTTCGGAAATTATCCCACGGGAACGTACAACCGGGGTAGAAAATATCCTATGTGATTATCCAGGTTATAATCTATCTGTATGGCAAATTTCATCAAAATCCGTTCAGCCGTTTTTGCGTGATTGAGTAACAAACATCTAAACTTTCACATTTATAATATTATATAGCAGGAGGACAACGTGTAACGGAAAGGGTATATACATACCAAGGGCACGGCTTCTTTGGATGATATCAAACGATATTGGAAGGGTTTTTTAATCCCATCTCTACATGTTCGGAAGTTACGAGAATTTTTAATACATTGATACCAGAAACCAAATCATCAAATTGAAATAAACACATTACTTGGAAGAGATTTATCGTGATATTGGCAAGTAACGTGGAAAGTAATTGACCTACGCAGTGCGGTGACACGTTTGTTATGATTTTAATTTAAGAAACATGAAACCGAAAATTTGGTATCAATTCTTAGAGTATTTTGAGCTGAAACTATGTAAAGTGATTCTATACCAGCTGTTATCTTAAGTGCTTAAGGATAGCAATAGGGTTTCTGTTACACCCTGTATTATATAGTAGGCTCTAGTTACTAAATAAATCTGCCGCAAAGATTTGAATTTTCATAAAATTTGAGATGTCGCCATCATAGTCAATTTTAAGTTATGTACCTATCTATTTTAAACTGTATATGCGGCATTTTCTTTCAGGAAAATCAGACGTAAAAAATCACTCATTAGCAGCAGTATTTTCCCACAGTGCTATGAAAGGGATCAAATAATAATTGCCTATATGCTGAACTAACTAAGAACTTACGTTTTGTTTACAACTATAACTCATCAACTGATTGTAAAAATTGTGTTTTCGTACTCATAGTTTAAAGTGTTAATGGGTAATTTTGAAGGAAAAAATCGTGGTTTTATGCGGTAATAAGTGTTGACATGTTTACTTACATCACTTTTACGGAATCCTAAAATACAGCTGACGAAACCACTGAGTAATCGTGGTTCTGGATAGACTGTCCTTAAACCATTAACTGCTAATTGTTTGCTAAAAACACTTTTTGCACAAATCTGGCATTTTGTCTACTCCGTTATCGGGAAAACTGTACAGCACGGCGTAACTGTAAGTTATTGGGGTGGCACTTACGTCTTTGTGCCCTTATGTATAGAGTCTATATTGGTGTGAGCGATGAGCGTCGTTTGCGTGGTCTATCGTGGTCAAGTTGTCATTAGGTCATGTATGGCAGGGTAGAAGATGGCTTGCCGGCGGCCGGCTGATGGTGTGAAATGAGTGGTCGCCGGTGCGTTTGAACTCGCCGCCCGATACCGTTTTGTACGTCGTAGTTTTTGTGGCGTGCGTTTAGGATGCGACCTCTTTTTTGTAGCATGTTTGTAATGCCGAGTGTGTGGGACTTGACACGTAGGTAACTATTGTTAATTCATTCCTGTTTGTTATTGTTGCATTCCTACCTTGTAATAAGCCATTTTGTGACGCAAAGACGCCGCGCTGGCCCGTGTAGTCTCATCTTGTTTGGTTTCCTTTGAATGAGTAGCTAATATAAGCTTTCGTTTGTTGTATCTAGTCTTTATTTTATCACGATATACAGTTAAATTCAGTAACTTATGAGTTTGATATTTTAATTACTTGATGTAGACATGATACATGCACTATATTGTGTAGTTTCACTTGTGGTGATATTTTTTGTTCCGTCATTGTTTTTCAGCAATTGTTTATAATTGTTTCGTGATTAAAGTTCTCAGAACGGTAATGGCTGCATGTTAGGAAGTGGGTATCGATATCCATTAGACAAATGGTTGGTAACTTTATGTTAGTCATTGGTCAGCGATTTATTTAATGTTTGCACGCGAACTAATAAATGGTGTCTATCAATTAGTTGAAAGAAACATTTGCATAAATTTAAGTGCTTGTCATTACTAAATTGCGTGTAATTGTGTAAGTTATTTTTCGTTGCTACAACAGTGATAAAGTGTAGATTTTATTAGTTTTTATTGCAATTAATTAACGGATCTATAAACGTTTAATAACTAAATATCTTAACTACCGTTTCTGCTTTTTATAATTAGCGAACTCGGAGATGTTGATTGCTTTTTTATTTTGATAACTACTGGATTAATAGAAGGATCGATTAGTCCAACATCACTATTGGTATCATTTAGGTGTTTTTCGTGCACACATACAACTGTTTTTTTCTTGTTATAAAAATAGAGTTGTTAGCTATTATTTTCTCGCGTAAGCTGCAATCTCCTGATGGAGGCGGCTTGCTTAGATGTGCTCACGACTGATGCCATAATGACGTGTTTCCAAACTGACACCAGTTTTGCATTACGAGTTTTGTTAATTTAGTGTGAAAATAACCTCATAGGTACCGCTTAGCTTTGAACCAACAAAAAAGGTGGTAAAAAGCGAAAGGATGCGGTCCTAAACATATGAGCTCGTCTACTTATGGCACTTTGATTATACGTCTGAGGACAACAGATGACGATTTGTTTAAAGTAGAATATAATTCAACTATTATCTCACATATTCTTATGTTAAAGATAGAGTTAAATGACAAAAAGTTTCTTGGCATACAGGATGTGTAAAATCTTAAAAAAAACTCGTTGATGTCTTTTGTACGAAGTAATTATATTTATCAGTGTTCGTGCCTATTTTGATGGACGTTTTTTGCATAAATGAAAGAAAGAAAGAAAAATGGATTTATTTGTCACAGAAACACGTGCATATAAAAAACAATTACATAACATTTAAAAAAAAACATGATAGGTAACAACACAGATATTAGATCTATACACAGATATTAAATCTATAGATAATGTAGTATTGTAACTTCTAAGACCCAGATAGGAAGTGTTATTATCGTTTTTCCAAAGATCATTAAGCTGTAATATAGTAATAGTCAGCTATTATATTTATATTTCCTTTCGATGCATAGAGCGCCAAGTTTAACCGTAGGAATTAAGTGAGGCAATCAATACAATAAGGTAGCCCGTACTTACTACTTACTGCAAGTACCTATCGTTAAACTAATCTCCTTCGCTTAACTGCTACATGCACAGATTTATAACTAACTGGTACGGTATGTGTTATAACTTATAATATAACATGTAGATTTTCACCTTCTGCATCACTTCAAACGTATAACTTATCCCCAACTTAAAACATAAAGTAAAAAAACTGTAAAAAAATTGCTAGGATGGCCAATTTACTCAGGGGCTAAGATATTCAAGTGGTAACAAGTAATGAACTTAGGTCTGAAGACCAATTTATTGAGGTATAAAGTTATGTTTACGTTTTTATTATTTATTTCTCCTTGAGTATAGTTTTCAATGTTCTGTTGGTATATTGGCTTGTGCTAGCTGAAATATTGCAATTAATTAATTTAATGTCTCGTGATTCGTTATGTTAATTAAGTACCTACTTACTATACTGCAAAGAATCAAGTTCATCTAATTGAACATAAAGCTGTGCTAGTGGGGAGGTTGTTGTGCTACTTTTTCTCCCCAGTTGAAGCACTAGGAAGTTATATAGTGAAGGGCGGACGTTTTGGGGGATTGTTTTATGTAATTTTGACGTTCAAAAAGTGTTGACTCTCAGCCTAGTTTCCAATAAATGACTTTTGATTTTGACTAAAGGCTTCTACAAACATGAACACTTCATGGAAATTGTTCTACAAGTCTTGCGTGGAGCCTGCTTGAAGAAGCCTTAATTCTCATAATTAAACACGTTCAAAATTTAGTCGAAATCTCATCAGAGCGACGATCAATGTCAAAAGTTTGTGTTGTCAAATGCTTTTTTTTTTGGCAAATTGAAACTGAGAGTAGAATGCGAACGTTCTTAAAATTACGGGATTTGCCCCCTTAGCAGGTTACAACTTAGTACAAACTTAGTTTATGTATTAGGGGATAAGTAAGAGGCAAACAAAGTCAAGAGGCAAGTATTACAGTAAAGCCAACAAACTGAGTACACATTGACACAAACCACCTAATTCCCCTGTATACACAGGGTACCTCTAACAAATATTGACAACGGACTAGAAGCCGGTTGGTTGACAAACGGCGCGCGTCGCAGACGGCTCATACCCTGTCTTTATTTGCAGATTACGCCTTCAGCGGCGCCCGCGCACCTCGCGCTGCCTCCACAAATTAGTTTCTAAGTAATCACTGATGATTGCGAGCATTACCGCAGGGACCCGCCACACATTTAGAGTTTCTATTACCATGTACTTTTAATTTTATGGTTATTTTCTACGGACATGTACCTACCGTGTTTATTTTGAGCCAAGGGCCAAATATGACATATAATTATGTGATATAGGCTCACTCTTAGGTTGCCTGGTTAATCATGTAGTCCATTTGGCTTTGACATCCTCGTATCTCAACGGGCCAGGACGGAACATTCTAGGCAGATTTTGTTTAAACTAATTAGGTATTAAAAAAGGCAAAAGAATAGATGTTTTGCATGTTTTTTTATTACGTTTTCTCGATAAATCAGCTCAACGGATTTGAATGAAATTTGGCTCCTGGGTAGACTATCACCTGGACTAGAACTTTTAATTCCGATATTCTCACGGGATCACAACTTATGCAGGTAACCGCGGGGTGCAGTTAGTGATCTGAAAACCTACGATGTGGCCAATCTTTGACTTCAGATCAGATTAATCAACTTATTTAAATTAGTTAGTGGGTCTAACAGACTTAGGCTTTATTTGGTTTTGTGAAAAACAACTGATTTCTATTAAATCGTCTCGTCTCTGCATCGTTGATGTATTTCTTCGTTTATCAATTACGTTTTCTATTCCATGGTCCTTCCTTCATAGCAGAAAGCTTTAAGGTATCTTCGAAAGAAGATGATTCAAGATTAATTAAAGAGTCGTATTTGTGTGCAATTTTTGTATCCTAGCAATACGTTGAATGCGTAATATTAAGAACTTAGTCAGTCCTTGATGCAGTATTCTCAATCCTTTAATGAACCTTCAAGAAGACCCCGTTAATAAATCAAGAAAATGCAAACCTGTCAAAGATGTATTAATAATAGCGTCTAAATCTGATATATTATAGTAAATATGACTCCATAACAATTATCTGAGCACTCGGTATTATTTGCATCTTGTATAGTGATTACTTCGATTAAGTACTTTTCGTTGAGGTAATACATTTTAATAAGAGATGCCTCCGATCATTGATCATGTTATTATTGAGATTATCCTCTCATTGCTGAGACCATGGGAACGTTATCAATTATTGCTGTGCAGAATAATTAATGTGAACAAGTCAAAGCACTGAACATCAACTTGTTCGTAAAATACCGACGGTTCACTATATAATTTTGTGCTTTTAATAGTAATCAAAGGCATTATGCATGTTTAACTTGAAGTAAAATTGTATAGAACACCGTAAAATTTTATTCAATAAGTAACTCCGTGGGTAAAAAAAACGAATAAACAACGTTAGCGGCAGCTTCTTTCTTTGTCATTCAGTGGAACCGATTTTGCATCATTATAAGCGACGTAAGATTGATTCCCACACAAAGGCGCTGTCAAGCTCGGCGGATGAATAAAACGCAAAACGCGGGCTTTCATTGTTGTTATAACAAAATGAAGTCGTAATGAGTAGGAGTGCGACCGCGGAGCCGCCTCAATGCGAACAGAATGTCGCACGATTGAATTAAAATTGCTTCAATATTGTGGCTTTAAAATGTTGACATTTGACAAGCGTTGCTGACGCCTGTCGCGTTGACGGGCGGCGCGGTGGCGCGGGCGCAGAGGCCTCAGGCTCTGACGACGCACCTAAATGCATAATGATTGTTGATTGAAATTAGAATGTGCATTTATTACGTACCATACGAGATTAGAACGAGATTTATCAAATTTGATATAACGTTTCACTATTCTAATAGTAGATATTTTAAAATTTTAATAACAAAACTGTCGCAGAGCTGTTACTTTTTTTCGGAATGTTCTTTCAAATTTTGTTTATAAATTATAGACGTAATCACTAACATCTCAAGCTTTTATTTGTTTATCCTAGTTTCTTGCTTACATTAATTAAGTGTTTTGTGTAAAGTTCCCGTTATGTCGATGTCAGCGTACTTATTTATTACGCCAATATATAATAACATAGCTCTTGATTCATTCTGTTTATTCATGTTTTACATAAATTGTGTCTGACATTAAACAAAATTAAATTAAGAGATCGCGCTTGGGACAGGAGAACAACATCTAATTGTATAAATTCGCGGTAAATTTTGCACAACAAAAACTGGTATTCAAATTAACAGAGATAATGTTTAGTTAGATTAAAATACAGCTATTATTATGGATGGGAATCAAGTTTTTGTCTGTTCTATGTAAATTAGTGGTAGCTCCGGTAGCACAATTTAACTTTGAAGTATTAGCTTAGTCTCCTCGTAAAGAAAACAATCGTTATGTAAACTTACAATGTAATCCGATGTTTGTTAGTTGCAGACTACAATGATGTGTTTTTATAAGCTACGTTGCGATGATAGTCACGTACTTTGACACTTATAGGTATGTTTACGTCATACGTTATAATATTTACATAGATAATACATATTATTGTATATTTGTTTACGTGTTCATTCAATAAGTATTCATAACGCAAGTGACCGTGTCCATGCAATTTTAACAATTACTTATTAGTAAAGTAGCTCTGCCCGCGGCTTCGCCCGCGCGTATGGCGGTAATTATCCCACAGGAACGTGCCACTGAGACAAAAATAGCCTACGTAACTCCTTGTAATATCACTATCGGCCCGTGAAAGTCCCGTCAAAATCGGTCCAGTCTTTTCGGAGATTAGTCTGGACAAACAGACGAACAGACAGACAATAATACAAAAATTGTTTTTTGTTACAGTAAGAACCGTACATACTTTCATATGCATTTAGTAAAGGTCTGTTATTTTGACATTACAAACAGACACCTCAATTTAATCTATTTGTAGTACTCGTATGTATATGTATGTTTAGAATATGTAAGACGTATTCCTACATCCTATAGGACTGGGATACTTGCAGAGATTTTCGTTTTTGAACTAGAGTTGGGTAAAATGCATTTATTTGTTAGATCACTCTAGTACCCCAACTAGTAACAACTACGTGTCGATAATACGTTAAAACACGAAAGTCTACTGAAATCTGAAAAACGATATTATGTTTTACTTAATGGCTTTACGATCATTAGGTACTTGTTTCAAAATGGACCTTTACAAAATATTATTTGCTAAGGAATTCTGTGAAATTGCAGGTGCTTATGTGTGCGTTACTTACGAGCATTATAAATATTATAAACATGGTTATCGAACAACGTAGATCGACAATCGATGCACGATTTTGACATATGATATAGGTTACCTCTGCAACAACGTTAACCGATAAGTTCAAGTATCATTTCATCAGAATATCGAATTAAATGTCAATCTATTTACGTCTAGCTCGATTTAAAATTAATGTGGTTTATAATTTAGAGGCGGCAATAAATATTAATTTAGGGGTTATGTAAATAGGTAGCTGATATACATAATTATACAGACTTCGGTGAAGGCTTGTGTAATAAAACAAATATACCTTTAATCCCAACAGGTTGTCTGTGAAGGGCATCAAGTTTACTGATTCTGAAGATCTTTTAGTGCTAAGTGTTCACCAGTTATATCTACAATGCTTCTATAGTACCTACCGAACTTATTAGCCAAAACAAGATAATCGACACTTGCTAAAATATATTGTTTTCTAGGCGTTTTGCACGTAAATTATTTATTTGTAGGCTAATGCTAAAAAAAGTGGAGTACTAGATCAATCAATCGATCTAGTAGTCCACTTTTTTTGTTAACTAGATATCTAATCTAATACGTTTAAACGAGCAATTCTTGTATATATATGGTAATTTTTTAACCAGTTCACACCCCAACCGTCCCTTGCCCGCAGAAGTGCCAGCCCGCGCCGAAGCTGAGCAAGTAGAGTTAAAATCCCCATGATTTAATAATAAGAAAATTGTTTTATCCAGCCTGTCCCCACTTGCTGCCCCCCCAACAGTGACTCCCTGAGCCGAGGCTCGTACCCCGCAGGGGGTGCCCTCAGTGAGCAGTCGCTATAGGTATAAGTGTAGTTTTGTAAGCCTTGGCTGGAGGCTCTTAGTCTAAAAACTAAAAGTCACCGCAGGAAAGCCCGGTTACGCAGTCACGGCCTCTCAAGGTCAACTGCGAGATGCCATACCCAAAAAAAAAAAAACCAGTTCACAAACTATAACCATGAATTCAGATATCATTCTGGATCTAGCGTAGAAATTTTTCGTCGGTTATACAAAACAAATCAACTGCTTCATAGAAAAGTGCAATACCTACACGGTCAAAATGTATGGAATAGGTTCCTTATTTCTGGAGTTTAAATTTCGCCCACAAATAAATTAACTTCGTGCAAATCGCCTACAGAAAATAACATATATCTATATCTATTATATATTAGTAGTAGATAAATAAAATTGGAGTGTCTGTTTGTAATATTAAAATAACCACTTTTTATTAAATGCATATGGATGTATACACGGTACATGTACTAAAATATTTTTTTTTTCAATTTTGGTCTGTCTGTCTGTCTGTTTGTTCCGGCTAATCTCTGAAACGGCTAGACCAATTTTGACGGGACTTTCAGTGGTAGATAGCTGATGTATTATGGAGTAACTTAGGCTACGTTTATTTTAGAAATTTTATTTGCTGTGCCCGCTATTTATTTATATTATATACACCGTGACATTTCAGTCGTCTTACAAAGGTGGTCCACTCAGTGTATCCGACATAAAATACCACTAGGCGCGATTAAAACATAATTACGAACACACTTAAACAAAAATAAAATAATGCCTTAGAATTAATAACACCCTCCCTGTCAATAATGTTTACGTATAAAACGGTAGAAGATGCCTACCATTACATTCCATTATTAATTCCATCTCCATAACAGGGTGTTTCAAACTACGTCAAACGTCTTAGTGAATGATATATTTTTTTTTTTAATTATGCAAATGTTCATTTTTTTTATTTATTTAAATGATTAGTAGTCATTGGATACATGAAGTGGGCACCCGTTGTAAGACGACTAAAATGACACGGTGTATATAAAAAATAAAAAATAAAACAAGTACTATTCCGCGCGAACGAAGCGGACGAAGTCGCGGGCACAGCTAGTATTATATAAAAGTGTCTATTCGCCCTTTACGGGCGAGTAAATTTGTGCAAATCGACGGATAAACCAAGTTTGAGGTGTGCCTGTATATACTTCCGTCACACAATTTTATTATTCTTCAGATCTTCACAAAGAGCCGTAGCCGTAGGCCCCGCGTAGACCCCCGTAGCACTACTTTAAATTACGTTTGTCGGCACGTGAAACAACCTCATTACAGACAACCTCTTTCTCTCACTTTTATACTTTACGATAGCACGATGAACGCTATACATTCCAAATTATCTCCCACACCCACAACAAATATGCGACTTCCATACAAAAGTAACAAAAGGGCAAGTTTACAAAGGCATAAACAAGTTCGATAGGCAGTTTGAAACTGTTTAAGCAATCTTCGTGTCTGGTCGTAAGGGACAAGGCACATCATATTTCCCTGCGTTATCGAGACGCGCCGGTAAAAACGCGCGATGTGGAGAAACGTGTGCAGTTAGCGGCGGACTTTTGTCTTGTTTGTTATTAACAACAATGAGCTGGACGGACGTGCATGGCTGGGAGAAAGTACGTTAACGTTTTTGTGAAGTAGGAGTGTTTGTAGGATTTGAGTGGGTGTCCAGAGCGGGGGCACTTCTTAATTCTGTAATATCAGAGAATAGAAGAACAAACACAAACTAATGTGTCAGATTTACTTGTAGATTTTATGTTACAACAGTGATTCGAGAGACAAATCCTGAACATGTATTTTTTTTTTTAACTTCTCAACTATACAAAGATTGGTAAACTTTTGTAAGCCATACCAGGTCTCCTATCGTTCGGGCCGTGTTGCTGGAGTGATTAGTTGCGCACAGCCCTGTAATCACGCCTCTGCTGCCCGTGCGTCTGCGCCGACCGGGCCCCCCGCCCTGCTCGCCTCGCGCACCCCCGCTCGCCTTGCTCACACCCCGCACCGCCCCGGGGCGAATATCTCCAGAGCAAACAGAAAAAAACAGAAACACAAGGTTCGGTTCAGCGTGCGTACACTGTTAACGACCCGACCTGTTTTCGATGCCGTGTGGGAAGATTTAGCGAATTTGAATTTCGATTGCCCGAGTCGGGTCCAATGGTCCATCCATCACGAGAATTGATGGATTCGGGGCCAAAAAGACGCGAAAAACCTTATGAGATGAAAGCGGGCTATTTCGTGATCGATATTTGTAAGCGAAGCTATTACGATCAGCTATTGCTTTTCCTTGGGCTTGTTTATTTTTGTTTCGTCAAGTTAATGAGAACGGAACAGTAAGGTGTTAAGTGAGTTTTCTAATTTGCTCACATCGGCTTTGCTTACGTTTGCAGGGCCGCAGTTGCAGGAATGGGTCAATGCAATGTATGACTGTTTGGTTGCTATATGTTTACTACTATAATAGGATAGCAACACAATCTGTTCCAATGGATGCCATAAAAGACAACTAAAAAAAAAGAAGAAAAAAAGAGGAGGAAACAAAAATTAAGAGGATCGATTATAAGTCTGTTGTCAACAACATTACCCAGCTAGGTAAGGAAACATACAGATAGAGAAATACTAGGTGACAATGATAGTTAGTTTTTTTCACTTTGCATAAAAGTACCGTACCGGAGATACTTTTAATTCAAGCTTTATTACAAATGATTTTTCTTAAATCTCCGTAGATATGTAATTTATTGAATTTATACAGTGACACACCTGAGTCGGTGCCTCCCCGTCTGGTCTCCTCCGCCGCCATGTCTGCCGACCCTGCGCACTTTTTATTACCTCTCGCCGCGCAAGCGCAGATATCAAATAATTCGCCATGAAACTACACAACGAAGCCGGCTGTATTGTTTTATTGAAAGCTCATGCAATGCCGAGTACCATCTGTCTATTGAATTTAAAGTATTTTTATAAATTCTTTATAGTGTTTTTCAACTTTCGATTGAAAAAGTTTCGTAGTTTTCAATTAACAATAAAATATTTTCGGAATTGAGAAGAACTTAACATGACGTTGATACAACTGTCTTTCAAGAGGACTTTGTTCTCATAGTAGAAAAACCGGGCAAGTGAGTGTCGGACTCACAAACGAAGGGTTCCGCGAAAAAAAAAAAATGTCTCCATACAAGAAACTTGTTTTTTTCGTCGTTTTTAAATTTTGAACTTTGTTATAATTTTTTGTTGTTATAGTGGCAACAGAATGCATTTTGTGAAAATTTCAATTGTCTACCTATTACGGATCATGAGATACAGGTCGCTGACAGACAGACGAATGGACGGACGGACAGTGGAGGCTTAGTAATAGGGTCCCGTTACGGTTAGGTTTCCGTACCTTAAGGGTGCCCCCTTAAGGTACGGAAACCTAAAAACTAACCGTTAGTAGGTAGTTGAAATCAGTTTATTTAATTTTACGAACGGACACTTTTGAAAGTTTTTAACTTCGCATAATATTTTTATTGAAAGAAAATGACTGGTAGATCGTTATTACGATGTATGATAGTAGGTGATGAATAGACCTAATAAATTAATAATACCTTATAGATTCTATGAAGCTTTAATAAGGCCTATAAAGCTTTACAACAATATTTTGTATACTTACCAAATTATTTCATTTTGTGTCGTCCATTTATGATCACCGCCGACATGATGACGTAACAGTCTTTGTAAGATTGGGGATGGCGTCAAAAAGGCCGTACAGGGTATCACACGTAATGTTGGTTACCTGACTGATTTCTGTTGATGATCATAACACAAGGGATTGTGCTAATGTAAGGAAAACGGTTTGTAATTTTTGTTGTTTAATTGCTAAATATGCTTCAAATAGACTTACATACAGGGTAACAAAGGGACATCGAAACGGGAAATGTAACCATGAATACAGTGGTAGTAGAAATTTTACGTCTACAAATAAAATATAAATAACCGCCGAAAAAACGTCTTGGGTGCTTATTCATCAGCGTTGATCCAGCATAGATGTTACTAAAACACGGCGTACTTGCGGTATCATCACGTCTCCACGGCGCTAGCGCAGCGTACGTAATCTGTAGCGTATACGCTACGTCCACTCGAAGTCGATGCGCACGCTGGATATTAGCACACGATAAAAATATTCATCAATACCATTCAATTATTCGTTACCTAAATAGTTCAAATGTTCTTTTCTTTCAATACTGACTATTTTTTTCTGGGATTCCCCGAAACGTATTTTCAGTCTTCGTAGAATAATTCAAATAATTATGTCTTCAGTCCCGAACAATCTTGTCTAACCAAAAGGTATGACGTACGAGGTATCAGGTATGACTAAATAAAGAGTTTACTAATGATTCATAATATTACCACTACTTACCTACTTACGTACTTCTACCTACTGGTACTTACTTACTATTAAACACGTTATTTACGAAGTAAGCCATATTATGGCAAAGTAAACACACTGATTGCACACCTATCACTAAAATGACATATCTACCTACTGAGTAGAAAACAAAAGTGTTTATAGGCTACAAGGAACATATTTAGACTGCATATTTCTATCACATGTGGCTGTGTCTGGCAGTCAATGTCTGCATAGAAAATCTGTCCATACTTCAGAATAATGTACATACTCGTAAGATATCATAGAATATCAGTTTATTGTCATTATCATAATATTCAAAATACTTGTCAATCTCAGTAGGAAGCCGGTTTATTAGCTTTGTATGATATTTATTTTATTCAACAGACCTTGTACCTGTGTGTATCAGTGGTCTAATATCCACTTAATTAAGCAATTCCAAAGAGACGTCTGATATATTTATTATGATGGAGACTCTCCTTATAAAATATTGCTCTTTATATCAAATGTAGGTTATGTTGCAGACTGGTCCCATAATCTGGCAAACTTGGATATGTTTGTGTTCGTAACTATGAAGATGGGAATGAAGTACAGACGGCATGATGCGGTATAATGTTCCCACGGCTGGGACACAGACCTCCACTTTGTGAGAGGGAGTGAGCCGTAATCCACCAAGCGGGCCTGGTGCGGTTTGGTAGATGTCACATGTCTTTGAATTTTTGGTTCTAGACATGCCGGTTTCCTCAAGGTATTTTCCTTCACCGTTTTGAGAGCAGTGGTGATGGTGATAATATACACAAAGTAAAGACAACTCGTAAGTCAGCCCCATAACCACTGAGCCACCACTCCTCTGCTCAATAGAGATGGACAGAAACAAAAAACAATAAAAGTTTTGATCACGTATTTAAGTAGAGTGGTTGTCATTTTCCTGTCTTATTTAATGATCTTGACGCTATAAACGATAATAACGACTAATGAAAATAATAAAAGGTTGTCGTGTTGAGAGCCGCTGCTACTAAACCATACCGGACTCGTCTCAGACAGATTTTTAATAATGACTGCGACTGCGCTTCGGCAGAACATAAATCATAATTATTATATGTCGAAGTATTTTTATTACTTCTTAGGTGTTATCAAATCTAATATATTAACGAGGAGGTGATATAACGGACCTAAATACCGCGTTGCGCAATTTTAACGTGGACTCGTAATGGCAATTTTAATTAATATCCGGGTGATAAAACCAATGCAAATGAAGGGTAATCGTATTAGAATTTGAATATATAAAAGCTACTGTATTTATATATTAAATTATAAGTGTCTGTCTACTATAAGCCTCTGTTGTAATTACAGGTATAATTATGTTTATTTACCATGTTTTCACAGCAGGCAGTCCAGCATAGGCTCGCGCTATAGTTTGAGTGTAGTAGAGATACGTGTGAGTACCGCGTGCCCATTTTATGACGACACATCTGCCACATTTCACGCTCACCTTTCCAATTTTCCATCGGTTCTTTCTTACGCCCCTATAAAATTTTATGTTTTCGAAAAGAGCGCTATTCACCACTGAATCCATATACTCTGACATTGGTCATGCCGTCTGTCCATGTTTACGTATCTGCACGTGCAAAACTGCATTCAAAATCGGTACTTGGGCGTGTGTGCTTTGGGGCGACAACTGCTTGCGGAGCGGGTGTCACCGTAGTGAGGGCACGCAGGTGGCGTACGCGCCGCTACGCGACACGCAACGGCCCTGTGTGTCACGCATGTACTCGTAACGAAGCGTTCAACAATTCTTTAGAGCTGGTTATTAAAATATTTGTTGTTCCGATGTTATTTATTTGTATATGTGGAGAGGCTTTGTGGCTCGCCGATCGACGTTCTCTGTGATGTAGGTGGTTCGTCGGAGCCCTGTATGGCTGCCATTGTTGACGACTGTGACCAATTCTTGTGTGTGAGATAATAACATCGCAAAATTCCCTTTATTTTTTATTTAAAGAATGTAAGAAGTTATAGCAGCGACTTTAGAATTACAAATAAGACTATTTAACCTACGTCGACCTCGCAGTCTACTGACACCTTGCTCTCTTAGCAGCTTAGATGTCAGTAGAGGTGTTTATAATTTAAAACTAATACCTTATTGATCAATCGTGAAATGTATTAACCTTCGAACAAAGTTAATGGTCATGGAGATTGGTTCTCATTTATAAATACTTGAATAGAAATGTACTCGTTTCTACCAGATGTGAGAGTCGAAATAATCAATTAAAAGGAATCGATTACGTGGGCCTGAAGCAGACGCGTCGGCTTCTGCGCTAACTCCTCGCCACATAGAACGAATCGACTCAATTATTACTAACCCGAGGATGAAAATTAAATTGGACCTCGGCTTGATGCGCTCAAACGATGAGACTGTTAAAACATTATGAGCCATACAATTTTTATCTCCCTCTCGGATCTTTAAACAGAGAGGTGCGCGGAGCCCGCAGACGATCCGGCGCAGCGCGAGCGGGACGCAGTGCCGCGTGCGACGGAGACGCAACGTCGACCGGCCGGCAGAGGTCGAATATAAATGTGGAATGTTTATGGTTCTACCGTTTTATTTTATTCCTGGGCCGGCAAAGCATTAAATATTGTTTCAATTGAAAGCGGGCAGATCAGACGGTAGTGTCTAATGAAGAATAGATTAATAAAACCCGACAGTTGATTGAGTTCGATTCGCAATCGCGCCGATGCTGCATCAACAGATCGTATCTCGGGCGCATATATACTACTTGTGTTACGAATGTTGATACAAATCTAACTAAGTGATGCGACGTAGGCCGCCTATCTGCGTATCCGCACTAGCTCGTCGGGTCAGCACTGGAGAGGTTAGGTAGATTATGTTGGTGGTGGTGGACCGCCCGCGCACAAAGGCTTTGTCGCCACCGCTGGTCTTTGATCGCTCGGTGCGGCATAGCGGGCCAGCGCGGCGTATTGTCGCGCGATTAGTCGCGGCGCCGCGGTCGCCACATTTGTGTGTCGCGAGTGTTGTGACATCGGCACAGAGCATCATAAGCGCCGACACAGACGCCGACTGTTTGCATTGTACTACGTGCCGTGACATATCGTTTGTCGGACGGCCGCCGACGATGCTGAGCCATGACTTACGATGTTTTATGGAGCTGAGCTTTGTTGTCATTGAATGAGTTGGATGTTAAGGAGGGTCGCGTTAACAATTACACAACACCTAGGCATTACCTACGACTATTGTTCATGCGGTTTATGTAAGGATGGGCTGAAATGACACTTCTAAGTAGACGCGTGATGTTGCAATACTTACGGAAAGCTAAACTCATTAAGTTGAGACTTTAAAAATGGTTTTAATGGTTCCTGCTGAACTAAGCTATATCACTAAAATAAAGTCACAGATAACAATTTTTCAATTACTGAACAGCTCGGTCTTTGTGAAGGACCTAAGACTTGGTTTAATCATCATTGATGTCGTATTTTTTAAGAATATTCCGTAAGCAGAAAAATATATAATCCTATATTTATATTATATTTAAGTCTTTCCAAGAAATAACATAAAAGAAAAATCAAATACGCATCATCTTCATGCAAAGTTTAACGACAGTACTCTGCGTAGTGTTAGTGCTACGCCGCTCGTAGACAATTGCTACGGACGCATAATCGCTACGACTTTTTATTTTTACTGCTACGAGATCTAATTACATCATGCGTAGTTTGCTACGTAGCTTTTGACATTGTTGTAGTGATTTTCCAAACCAGTGTTCTTCTTTTCTTCCTACCAGGAATAAGTTGGTAATTGTAAAGGGTTGGTAGAGTGACAGTGAGAAGGAGCTTCTTAATATCTCATTACCATTGTCCTGTGGATGCATATTTCTTGAAATAACTATGGGCTCTCATGGAGTTATTTTCTGGCGACGGCGCTATCTTTACATGGACAAAAGTGGGCATTTTCCATGCTGAATCGAGCTTGTGCCGCGGTATGGAAACATGTTCTAAAGTAGTTCGTAAAGAAATTGGTGGAGGATTTTCGCCACTTAAAGATGTAAAAACAGGTTACTAATCTATAATCCTTTACGATTTATGGATAAATATAGCCAACTACTCATAACCTTATCCAGGAAGTGACTCATACAAAGTGATCATCAATTAACAGGCGTTTACGACGGCAACACCGGATATGTTCCAGAACACTTTCCCACACGAATTAACTAATGTTGCTCAGCTTTGATATTTAATTAATGATTCTTATTTAGTGGGTTAACTTGAGTTTCTTAATTAGATTAATTAAGACTCTTTACTGCCTCATTGGCTGTGGAGTTGCAGAGTGAGAGGTTGTGGGTTCAATTGCTAAATAGAAATAACTTATAACACAACATCACGCCTGTATTTCTCGAAGTGTTACGCAGAGGTGTACATACCCATAGTACAGTCGAACAAGTTATTTAGTACACAGGCAGCTAACTTAATGTTGAAACTGAAACAACTTTTAAACAATGCTGTATTCATACATTGTCGTGCTCTTGTTGAACAGTCAATTATTTGCTTTTTTTTAAAGTAAGCGTGTAAAAATGAATACTGCCAGTGCAGTGGAAAGCTGGAAGACCTGTCAATTTTTGCCTGTATACCATTTAGCTTGTTTGATTGTACACCCACATTTCGCCAACTATTATTTAAGTTCCATATAACAGTGGGCGAGCATATTGTTATCAACCGGGCAAACATCTAGACTCCGGGCTGGTACTGAAAAATTCCCGAAACACTGTTACCCAATAACAGTTTGCCCGACCCGGGAATTAAACCCAGGACGTCATGCTTAGCCGTAACGATTGGGATCACTAGAGACTAGACCAACGACGCAGTTAGCATGGAACAGATACTTACTTTACTCCCCTGCGTGCTAGACTTGTATTTATTTGCCAGTTCATTGAATGAAGTCAAAAATACATACTCAGAAAATGACGGGACTTTTTTGCTGTTCTTCCAGTGCATGAAAGAGAGCGAATGTAAAGAGCGGGAATGCAAAGTAAATGGCGTGCGTTTTCAGTAAATAGCATTATCAACCTAGAGCCAGTGTAATAAGAGCCAGATTTTTTTTTTTAGCCTATTTTTTTTTTTTTTTTAAACGTTGTCCCACACTAGGAATTTCTCCTGTATTGTGGGTGCGTTTACAAACAACTACTACTATTACTACTTCTACTATTTCGAGAAATAGTGTTATTATGAACCATTTTACTTTTACCTTATTATCAACACCATAATATAATTTAATTTTAAATAAATACATTTAATTTTATTTGTAATTCTATTTTATACCATTATTTTTGTTTTCCAGTTTTTTTTTAATTTTTTTTTAATTGTGGAAAAGATGTGGTGAAGGTGTGATGTGTGGATATGGTGTGTGTGGTGTGGTGGTGTGGTGAGGTGTGTGTGTGTGTGGTGTGTGTGGTGAGGTGGTGGTGTGTGTGGTGAGGTGGTGGTGTTTTTTTTTAAGTGATGTGGTGTGAGGTGTGGTGTGGAATTACAGGATAACGTATATATTGTACAACTTGTACATTTAATTTGTATCTCGTTGGTAATCCTTAATATAAATAAACACTATTATTTCAGAGTGGAGAGTGGATAGCCGCCGTCCTTTTGCTGCAAAAACGCCTCTCTCAAATACCGACTGTTCCAGTGCTTTCCTCGTCCAGCCACGTCACGCGACCTCAATCGGGTTACCTTGTGCATTAATTAGTTCTTATCTTTACAAGGAATTTAATCGTTACCGTATTTATTTACGAACTTCCATATTTCAGCACGGGTACCGTTAGCGGTGGGGGAATTACATGGAAAAACCAAGGCTCTGCTCCTTTTACGGTAAGAGAATAAGGATGACATTATTATTATGTTCATTTTGTTATTAACACAAGTTACGCCCGTAAAGGTAATGAAACTACCTAAGTATATAAGGATACATAAATGTTAATTTTTAATCAAATCCATTATTAAATAAACAAATGAGGTAGGTTATATTTATTTCATAAAATCACGTGAGGACCCGTATATTGTTATTGCACTTTTCTATTTTGGAACGAAGTTCCTTATCGCGCGTTACGAAAGGGGGCTAGACGGAAAAAAATAAGACCAAAAGTTGTAACGACACTTTTTGCTACATTGTTGTAAGCCGTGCGGCGTGCGCGTGTTTCTCTGCAGACAGAGACAAATACAGAGTGCATATATATATATGTGTGTGTGTGTGTGTATGTATATGTACAATTTTAAATTTTTTATTACAATTCCTACTACGCACCTAATTCGCACTAATTAATCGAAAGGAACTTCGTTCCATCCGGGTGTCCCTTGACACCTCTCAAGTTTTTTACTATTTATTTATTTCCCTCAAAAAGGTACGCGGTACCATGTACCAAAACACGGTATCTAGGTTACAAGCAGATTCAAGCCTTTGTGAGAGCTGGACCCATACTGGGTTCGGGACCTGTATTACAGATCTCAAGGCTCACCACCTTAAAATTACAATATTAAGTTGCACTCACCTACTACAACATTTGAAAAGATTTTTGTTTTGTTTTTGGTGGAGGCCTTTGTCTAGCAGCGGACGTCTATCGGCAAAAATTGACAGGTCTTCCAGCTTTCCACTGCACTGGCAGTATTCATTTTTACACGCTTACTTTAAAAAAAAGCAAATAATTGACTGTTCAACACGAGCACGACAATGTATGAATACAGCATTGTTTAAAAGTTGTTTCAGTTTCAACATTAAGTTAGCTGCCTGTGTACTAAATAACTTGTTCGACTGTACTATGGGTATGTACACCTCTGCGTAACCCTTCGAGAAATACAGGTGTGATGAACCGGTGAAAAAAAAAATTACTCCACTAGGGCCTAGGGGTTAAAATCTTATCCTGCAAAAGGATTTTAAACAATACTTTTATTTTTGTAAATACCATCGTTTTAATCATTTTCACGTAATTTTTATACAATGCATTTAATGATTTGAATTTATCCCTCATGTCAAAAACGTAGTCGTAGGTAGGTAATAGAGCTCTTTGTCAAGTAGCTCGTTCGAGGAAGACTAGCAACTTACGCTCACCATATCTATTCCTACCGCCGGCTCTGTTCCGGTTGGAAAGGGTATGTGGGTCATGCAAATGGGACATTCCATTTTTTGTCTCTGGGAATGCAACGCATCTGCGATACCTCTGAACATGATAAACTATCAAGTGAGGCAAACAGACCTATCACTGGTCCTGCCAGAGGTGCGGGTTGTTCGAAAGAGATACCGCGGCCTCTGGCACACAGGCAACTGAGGGAACATGGGTGGGTTTTAGTCAGTAAAAGTCTGGCACGCCCTCCCGCTCCACCCAGAGCGGGAGAAGTTATTTATATTATTTATGATTTCCCACCCAAAAAGAAAAAACCTATCACTAGTCTGTTTGCCTCACTTGATAGTTCGCGGAGTCTTGCAGATGACCATAGGCAGCAACGACTTTCAACAGGTCTATCTAGTTGAAAGTCGTTGCTGCCTATGGTCAATGTTTCAGCAGGTCAATCCTGTCGAAATATTGCGCAAGCTCTTCGGTAGCTTATATCATTGTCATCGCTGAATGTCACGGAACCCGCAGGACCCACTAAACAAAAAGAACTATCCCAGTACTTAGTATTGTACACTGTAAAATATGTAGAACCTACTTTCCCTAATCACATACCTATACTAGGAGGTAAATACAATCGGTACAAAATGCATAACTTGCTAAATGTGAAGCCACATTTAATCCTGAATACGGATACGACGGATTAAAAAAAAAATTAAGTGTGGTAATAAAATCGATTAATTTTGATGAATGGAATAATGTAAAACAGTGGAGAGATTAAATTAGTTGATTTTATTATATTATCAGCTGAATCCAAGGTTTATGTAAAATTATCTGTAGCTCATGGGTCTGCATGGGTTTGATGAATAACTGGCGTTTAATTAAATGAGTTGTCTTCAACTTATCATATTTATTTGATGCTTTTCCCTGTTTTTATGCCACTTTATTATAAATATTTTTTGAAAGCATAACGTACCTACAGCCAGGCACATATATGTAGTTCGGTACTAAGTACTTAAATACTTAAATTAGCGACCATGACGGTCTATCGAAAATAAAGGCCCCATGTTTTAAATACTTATAATTAATAATAAAAAAGTCACCATTCCTGAAGGTAAAATAACAATACGACTAGGTTTGATCGTAATTAGTGGTTTTTTACTTAAATGGGCAGATGACGTAAAATTAATATTTCCGTTTTGCAATAATAAATAACACATTGTTATTTTCCGTACTTTTCAATTTCAGAAATAAGTTTTAATCTGCTAAAAGGAAAGTAAGTTATATATAGGCACGAGAGTATGTATATCATATATGTCACCATAAAATTGTAAATATCGTTAGATTATAATCTAACTCGCGAGATTGTAAACTATTGACAGATTGTGAACCGTAACATACTGCTTACAATTTAACGCATTATTTTTCGGTAGATTATAATTTAACGAAGTGAAACCGTCAAATTGTGAACTGGTTTCAATACGGATAGTACTTTGCGCTATTACTGAATAGTCAAGTAACTACCACTGTCTTGGAAGTAGCGCTCGCTCGGCTCGCGCGCGCTTTCTCGCAATTCTAACCTATCCTAACCTACTCGGTCGGTAAGCAGTACGGTGCACAATTTATAGACAGCTTATAATCTCGCGATACAGATTATAAACTAACGGTGTTCACAGTCAAACGGTGACATATACATAACATGTTAGTGGTCGGATTAGAAAGTTTTCACCACTGTTTTGAAAATGCTCGCACAAACGCCTGCACTCTGCCAATCTGGTCTCAACTACTGCAGTATAACATGGAATGTAGCACATAAGCATCATCTAATAAGAGTGGACAGACTTCACAAGGTAACTTGCAATTACATGAAACCAATGCGCTTCTGACACGCTGTACCATGGTACGGTTTGGTTGGCAATTGGCACACACGCAGAACTCCAGTCTCGTGAGACTGGAGTTCTGCGTGTGTGCCAATTGCACATTATAGCAGTGGTGGTGAGGTACTATAAAATTGCACATAGCGCGTTAACATACGCCAAAGTGCGTGTTTTCACTACCCTTCCGACCGAAGGTTTCATTATGCTGTGCTGCCAATGTACGCTCTAAACAGAAAACATCTAAACGCTAAGTGAAAAGTTAATCGCAGCTTCAGAAATGTTAATCCAGCCCAAATGACCTCAACCTAATTGTAGACTCTTTTTGGCAACAGATGGTTTATTTATATGAGGAGCATTTATTTACAGTAAACATAATAGTAAAATGGGTATATGATGACGACGTGTGTAAGTCTGCCACATGGCCCTTATGCGACGTATGTAAATAAATGCTCAGAAGAATATTTACTCAATAATCTTAGCCAACAATCTTTTGATCAGTTATAGATATCTTATTGTTAATTATAATTATGGTCTTAGCGTGTCAATGACAATCTAAATGCACTCGGCTCAGAATTCGGCTTCATATTTGGCGCAGCCGCCGTCACTAGTGTCCTTCAGTTCCTGTAAAGTGCAGCTAACAGGACACGCAGCACATGATATTAAGTGTATGCACACTCCAATGCGGAGTCGTCTTGAACCTCCACCTGAGGTTTTCCTTACTTCGGTCACCCTGGGTCCGGAGTCAGTTTAAAGATTTCCTGGTTACCCAAGCCTAGGCAGGCAGGCAAGGGCAGGTTAGGCATATCCAGATGGGAGATCTTCAGCAGGTGAATGGTAAGGGTAGGTCATAGGCACGTATATATACTTAAAAAAAAAAGTAAGTGTATTGTTTAATATTCATTCCTCAGGCAGGAAAGTAAATAATATTTGTCAATCTGTCTTCGAAGTGTTGACCAGCCACATAAAAGGCACACATTTGTATGGCCGTATGGACTAAGTACAAAGTACTTAGTCCAGCTTCTTCACTACCAGAAGCTTCTCTTAGTATTAATTGCAAACATTGCGTGATTTCTGCCTGACTTGCAAACGTAGTCATCTTCCAAAATCTAAAAACAAAAATAATTATACTCATAATACATTAAAATGATGATTTAATATTTCGTGGCCAATATTATAGACATACTTATATGTACCTAATTGAAACTTGTAAATTTTAATTCTTGATATTTATGATAGAAGCGCAATATTTTGCTCGTTTAAAAAGTACATTTCTTTGACCTATTTATTACAAGGCTTTAAATGGCTACATTTTCAGTTAACAATAGGTACTTCTTAAGCAGTTTTATGCAATGAAGGTAATCACTATCTTGTAATTTGACTTGTCGCCAGAAATACTCACAATTTGACGATTGACCCAGTTGACCCCCTTGCAGATTAAACCAGTGACTCTCGAGTCAAGTATAGACGCATGTTATTGACACACATGGTGCGTGTATTTCTTACACGGCGTCTCATCATAATAAACAAATCGATGCACGCACAGCAAAATCCAAGGTATAAAGCAGAATCGTGATCCAGAGTCACAGAAAAATGTCGTTAATGAGAACTATTAGGCAATCACTTATCACATAGAGAACAGTAAATATCAGAGCCCATGAGCATAAGCAGTCAATAAAGTAGAAAATCACGACAAATCCATGGCAAATATAAATAAAGAAAAAAACCAAATAAAAAAAATATATAATTCAATTTCTTTTTTTTAACGAAAACAAATGTGATAACAATTTTATTTCTTTCTTTTTTATAAATAAGGGAACCGGCATCAAAAACCGACCCACTGAAAAGCACAAAATATTTTTTATAAACGCAACCCCTATCCTTATTTAGTCCCTAAAGTCCCTATCCGTCTCTATTCCTACCCCGTAAACCAAATTTCTGCCAAAACTAATTTATACCTAATAATAAGAAAGGAAAACTTATAATTATCTGGGTAGGTATTTACTTAGTTTTTGAAGTCGGTGCCAAACCAAATATTTAGGACGACAAAGAACGCTGCGCTTTCTTGCATAAAAAAGACATCGTTAATTCATTAAATTATTTTTTTTTCGAGGCATTAATGGTTTGATACATTAGTCGTATTATTTTCTTTGTTTGGCAGCATTCTTTTATGTTTTTGTGAGTTTTCCTTTTTTTTGAAGTCGGTTAATAACGAGACACACACGCAAGCTACGAACGACAATTTGTCGGGTTGTTCGCAGAGGTCTACGAGTCTTTTGTTGGGTTCACGACATTTTAAGTAACACAATATTTTCTTTCCCTACTGGTCCATGAGAATGTTTGGTACAGTCAGCAATAAAAGCTTGGCTAGGGATCATTAATTCAATTTATATCCGACCCGAATTGCAGAATAATTATTTAAAATGGAAAAAATCATCATCAATCATTTGTTCATACATTTTGTGTGTCAGCTTTTTAAAGCTTTATGCCTCCGAAGAACCAGGTTGTCATAACTCACTTGGAGCACACCTAATACAGTTGTGTCAGCTAGAAAGCGCTTTATACCTTCGAAGAACCAGGTTGTTACAACTACGGGTGCATGGTAGGTGCTTTGGTTGAGAGGAACAATGATAAAAGAAAACTATAAAAATACAAAAATATCTGATTGAGTGATTCTCTTTCTTACAAAAATTTGGATAAATCCCGTGGACCTGTTAGGAATTTATTTAGAAGCATTTTTAAAACATTATTAGATTTTTTTCATATGGGAAAAGAGGAACAATAGAATCGTGGATCTCTGGGAACAACCCAATTTGTCAATAGGCCGGTTGACAGTTGAAATGTCTTGTTTTTTTTGGTCGGCGATGTTGCCATAAAGGAATCGTACTGCGATTTAATTTAAATGACCGGTATTTTCTTAGCACAATTTTTAAAATTTTATTTTCACATATACATAGAAAATATATTTCTACATCAGTATACGATTTGCTGTAGAAATATATTTCTATGTATATTAACGCAATACGTAAAGCAATGCATTTCATGTAAATTGACCAAGATTTTCATCTCCTGGCAACATTAAAATTTCATCTTAGCCAAAAGTCATGAAGTCAGTCCAGAAAAAAGAAAACTAAGCCATGACAATTTTTTATCATCAATAAACTAGTCAATTCAGTTTTAATTAATTTCAACTTTTTTTTCAGACTTCGGTAGGCTGCAAGTTTAATTTGATAAAACTCAGTAAATTCTTTCACCAGCATTTATTAAGGTGACATTAGTAGACGCTTAATAATTCCATCAACAATTTCCTCGCCTTTATTCCTTTACGTCATCTGCCCATTTTAGTTACAAACTATTAATTCACAGAGTACATTATTTTATTAATTACGATTAAACCTAGTTTTTTTGGTATTTTACCTTCAGGAATGGTGACTTTTTTATTATTAATCATCATCTCATGGTACAGCGTGTCAGTCGAGAAGCGCATTGGTTTCTTGTAATTGTAAGTTACCTTGTGAAGTCTGTCCAATTTTATAAGATGATTCTTATGTGCTACATCCAATGTTATACTGCAGTAGTTGAGACCAGATTGGCAGAGTGCGGGCATTTGTGCGAGCATTTCCAAAACAGTTGTGAAAACTTTCTAACCTGACCGATAACATGCTATGCTATGTATAAGTCACCGTTTGATTGTGAACAACGTTAGTTTATAATCTTTCTCGCAAGATTATAAGCTGTCTATAAATTGTGAACTGCACCGTACTGCTTACCGACCGAATAGGTTAGGTTAGGTTAGAATTGCGAGAAAGGGCGCGCGAGCCGAGCGAGCGCTACTTAATGGTAGTTACTCGACTATTCAGTAATAGCACAAGGTACTATCCGTGTTGATACCAGTTCACAATTTGACGGTTTCACTTCGATAAATTATAATCTACCGAAAAATAATTCGTTTAAATTGTAAGCAGTATGTTACGGTTCACAATCTGTCGATAGTTTACAATCTCGCGAGTTAGACTAACGATATTTACAATTTTACGGTGACATATACGAGGTACATTCAATAAGTACCTAGCCTCATCGCCAGAGGGCGCTGTAGTTTCAAAAGAGTTTTACCACAGTGTAGCACATTCTTTTTTCAAATTTTCATTCCAATCCCTTCATTTGTTTTAATTTGACAACTTATGGAAGCGAACGTGTCGATCGGTTTTACAAAAATGGAAAAAGAGCAATATCGTTCGGTAATTCGATTCCTATTTTTGGAAGGGAAAACGCGCATCGAAATCAAAGAGCGCTTGGATGCTGTGTACGGTGACTCTTCTCCATCGATGGCCACCGTCAAGAATTGGTTCAACGAGTTTGCACGTGACCGTACGTCGGTTTTTGATGAACCACGTCCAGGTGCACCGAAAACAGCTGCTACGGAGGAAAACATTAAAAAAATCCATGATCTCGTATTGGCAGATCGCCGATTGAAGGTTCGGGAGCTAGCTGAGACTGTAGGCATTTCAGAAGGAACAGTGCATCATATTCTTCACGAGGAACTCGGCATGAGAAAGCTGTCGGCGCGATGGGTGCCGCGTTTACTCACACCAGAAAACAAGCGCAACCGTGAGACCACATCGGAGACGTGTTTGGCGCTGTTTAAGCGGAATCTAGCGGAGTTTTTGCGTCGTTTTGTGACCGTCGATGAAACCTGGATCCACTGGTACACACCAGAGACCAAGGAGCAATCAAAACAATGGATCCAGACCGGGGAACGTGCTCCAAAGAAGGCGAAAACTGTAAAATCGGCCGGAAAAGTTATGGCCACCGTTTTCTGGGATTCACAAGGTGTGATCTACATCGATTACCTCGAGAAGGGTAAAACAATTACAGGGCTTTACTATGCCGATTTATTGGGCCGATTCGACGCCGAATTAAAGAAAAAACGACCCCATCTGGCGAAGAAAAAAGTGCTGTTTCACCACGACAACGCACCGGTTCACACGTCTGCCGTTGCCATGGCCAAATTGGTCGAATTACGCTACGAATTGCTGCCCCATCCACCGTATTCTCCAGATTTGGCCCCTTGTGACTTACTTCTGTTTCCTAATCTGAAAAAATCACTCGCCGGGAATAGATATGGATCGAATGAGGAGGTCATCGCCGCCACGGAGGCCTATTTTGCAGAGTTTGACAAAAACTATTTTTCGGACGGATTAAAAAAGTTGGAGCATCGCTGGGCTAAGTGTATCGAACTAAAAGGAGACTATGTTGAAAAATAAATTCCCACTTTTCCAAAATTTTCGTTTACTTTTTGTAGGCTAAGTATTTATTGAATGACCCTCGTACATACTCTCGTGCCTACATATAACTTACTTTCCTTTTAGCAGATTAAAACTTGTTTCTGAAATTGAAAAGTACGGAAAATAACAATGTGTTATTTATTATTGCAAAACGGAAATATTAATTTTACGTCATCTGCCCATTTAAGTAAAAAACCACTAATTACGATCAAACCTAGTCGTATTGTTATTTTACCTTCAGGAATGGTGACTTTTTATTATTAATTATATGTATTTAAAGCATGGGGCCTTTATTTTTGATAGACCGTCATGGTCGCTAGTTTAAGTACTTAGTACCGAACTATATGTGCCTGGCTGTAGGTACGTTATGCTTTAAAAAAATCTTTTTAATAAAGTGGCATAAAAACAGGGAAAAGCATCAAATAAATATGATAAGTTGAAGACAACTCATTTAATTAAACGCCAGTTATTCATCAAACCCATGCAAACCCATGAGCTGCAGATAGTTTTACATAAACCTTGGATTCAGCTGTTAATTTAATTACATCGATTAATTAATCTCCCCACTATTTTAAATTATTACATTAATCAAAATTAATCGATTTTATTATCACACTCATTTTTTTTTATAATCCGTCGTATCCGTATTCAGGATTAAAAGTGGCTTCACATTTAGCAAATTATGCATTTTGTATCGACTGTATTTACCTCCTGGTATAGGTATGTGATTAGGGAAAGTAGTTTCTATTTTACAGTGCACGATAATACTAGGTACTGGGGATAGTTCTTTTTATTAGCGGGTCCTGAAGGCCTAGACCACGTGACATTCAAGCAGCGATGACAATGACATAAGCTCTGAAGAGCTTGTGCAATATTTTTACAACGACTTTCAACAGGATTGACCTGTTGAAAGTCGTAGAAATATGAAAAGCTTAGCGGTTATCTTTTGTCTAGGTTCTCATTATCTTGATAGCAATCTATTAAAAAAATCTCCTTTAATAATGTACATAGAACACTATTGTTGCGCAGACTACAAGTTCCCAATTACCTAGCTTATCACTACATAGTTTAAAACAAAGTCGCTTTCTCTGTCCCTATATCCCTATGTATGCTTAAATCTTTAAAACTACGCAACGGATTTTGATGCGGATTTTTTTAAATAGATAGAGTGATTCAAGAGGAAGGTTTATATGTATAATACACTGACCTCAACGCGGGCAAAGCCGCTGGCAAAAGCTAGTTTATCATAAATCGTCTTTTTCATGAGCGTCGTCGGTCAGCTGATCTTTCATTCTACACAGACTTCTCAAATTTTCTTTTCACGTCGGTCGACCGTTACATAAATATGTCATGGCATGATGGAAATACAGGTCAGTCAGTATGGTTGGTAGCTGGGTAGGCTGGTAGTTCCCGGGGCGAACCGAATGTCACAGCTAGTAAATATCACTCTTTCAAGATTTTTACAACACCTTCCGCCTCAATCAATAGACTGATTTTAAATGAATAGTCTCTAAAAATCATCGCTCGCATAGAAGGGTGTCATGGTTTGTGAGATGCTGAGGGATCGTTTTAAATGATTAACAGACTGTGACTATATTTACAAGATTTGTTTGTCTCTAGCGAAACCTGCGGAGTAATTACGTAGGTACACACATAAAATGGTAATCGATCGCAACGCTCTTCATTTTGACATCCTTTGCTTCATAGGTTTGAATATTCGTCTGTTAAACAACGTACACAACGCAATGAATATGGCTGAACCATCAAAATTAAAGGCATTGCAGTCGATTGTGATTTTATGAGTGTTATGTGATTACCCTGCTGGATAGCTTCACTCTATATGTTTTTCTGCGTGCATTTACATACAGACCTTTTACATACACTCAGAACGTTGTATAATGCAATGTAATATAAGTATAGGTACTATTAGCTTTTGTCAGCGGCTTTGCCCGCGTTCAGATCGGAAATTATCCCACGGGAACGTGCTACCTAGATAAAAAGCATTCTACATATGTGTTAATGCAGGTTATAAACTATAATATCTGGATGACCACTTCTAGTATCAACTATTTATTAGTAATTCTCATGAAAATCACGTCACTTGGTTTAAATAGCTTGATCTTACTAATGTAGATCCTTTTACATATTGTGAATGGGAGAATGTTGTAGGCCTTACAGACTAGATTTATAGACGATTTTCTATTCTTTATTTTCATTCCTCTAAGTACCTGGTACTTATTGACAGGCCTGCACTGTCCTCCCATACCTATTATCACTGTAATTTGAAAACATTGTAAAACCCAATTATTTTTAAAAGAGTAACCGTGGAGTTTCTTGCCGGCTCTTCTCCATAGGAAGCGACAAATTGGAACCGTGCACCTAGCTTCTGACGTTTCATAAGTGCCCTTGCAGGTTTATGTGAAATAAAATATTTTGATTTTGACCGAGCTTTGTTCGGTATTTTTTTGGATTTGACGTTTTTTAAAAACGAAACCTAGCTAGATCGATTTATCGCCCCCGAAAACCCCTGCATACTAAATTTCATGAAAATCGTTGGAGCTGTTTCCGAGATTCAGATTATACATATATACAAGAATTGCTCGTTTAAAGGTATTAAACAGATAGATGTATCCAAATTTAATCCAGATTCGTTCGGCTGCTTTTGCGTGATTGACTAACAAACATTCTAACATACAAACATTCACATTTATATTTATTTATTTATTTATATATGCTTTATTGTACACCAGAAAATACATTACAAAAAAAATCAACACTAAAAACATACAATGGGCGGCCTTATCGCTTTCTGCGATCTCTTCCAGGCAACCTTGGAATGGACAATGATTGCGTGGACATAAAAATGGGGTTGTCATTGGTGCAAAAAATAGATACACTATACTATTATATACATAGATATATTCATATATATGCTGTTTAATAGATACTTAAATACTACTATATAAGCAAAGACAATAAATGACGACTACAGATTATAACAGCTACAACAAAATCACAACAACAAGTAATGCTCCTTCACGAGTCTCTTGAATATAGGTAACGATTGCGCGCGTTTTATATGAACTGGCAATGCATTCCACAAACGAGCGGCCTGAACAGAAAAGGATTTGTCAAAGAAAGTTGTGGAATGCATTTTAAGCTTTAAGTTGTCTGATGACCTCAAAAATTTCGTGTGGGACTCGCAAAGATACTGGAAACGTTTCTTAAGATAGAGAGGGGTGTAAGGGGAAAAGAGCACATTATACAAAAGGGAAAGAATATGGGCATTCCGGCGAAGGCGAATTATATTATTATTAGTAGGATATTAGTTTGGTAGGATAGCAGGACTTGTAGAAGCTGCCGCTTACTTGAAGCAGTTTTTTAGTGACGATATCCCGAGGAAGTGATGATGTGGTATTTTGACGTGTCAGGTATGACCGAGGTGAACCAGTATCGTGTTTGCTAAGTTATGATTTTTCCGGTGTTATTCCTTTAGATATATTGCATGCGTTTGTGAAATGTAACTTGTAATTTCACAAATTCACAATAGTAATACAATTTGTCATACTGGCATTTATACAACTTTATTCCAGGTATCCAGTGTTGACATGACACAAGTCACTGGACAACATAACACGAGTTATTGTTACCGTGACGTATATAATGAGGTAACGATTTTAGCGTAAACATGTTTACAATTACATTTTTATTTTACCTACTAATCGGCTGAATGACACTCGATTTTCTATGAATATTACTCTTACATTACAGAACTTGTTTCAGGGAGATGTTTCAGAGGGGCAGGGTTCATGTTTCAAAATTTTACCCGAAATGTCTGTAAAAGGCTGCCAATACAAAAAATAATAATAAAAAAAGCATTATTCAGGAAAAATCACGAACGTTGAGAAATAACTGAAAATTCAAACACGATGTTCAGGATTTCATTCTGCAGTGATATTTTTGTCTGAATTATGGTTGGAAATATGTAGGTACTAACTTATGTGACATATTAGAAAATTAAACACGGTACAGACACAAATCACATTAAACATTAACACAATTACGCGATTAGAGTTCTGTACCGCGACTCGCACTTTGCTTGTTCTTAATTATATCTTTGACGTCATTTCCTTTAGATAGTTTTAGACGTCATGTGGTCATAACCTATGTATAAATTAACCATTAGACTTTACTCTTTCCTCTAAAAATCCTAATCTACAGGCCTTACTGTTAGAGCCAATACGCACTGTCGACTGGTCGCCGGCGACCGGCAGTCGCTTGTGCGTCGCCACTAACGCGACGAGTCGTCGAGTCGCCCGGGTGACCGACGACCAAGTGCGTAAACACCTATTTAAACTATAGTAACTCACAGTCACCTTCGACCGAGTCGCCGGCGACCAGTCGATAGTGCGTAATGGCTCTTAGATAACAGGCAATAAGACGCCCCATTTTATCAATTTATTGCCAAACAACATTAAAATTATCTTCGAAAACAAAATCACGGCTCGAATTAATGTTCCCATTACGACAAAGCGCAGGTTTGTATAAATCTCGCTTGGGTGTTACTAATTTGGTAAATGTCTGCGTACTCATAATTCACATAATCGTTAAAGCAATTAAAATCACATTATCCATTGACTCCATTGAAGTTCTGTTGCCCGTCGGAGGAACGGCCACGCGAGAAATCTATATACCTATTTATTTCACAAAAGAGCATAATATAATGCCCAGGCCTATCCATTCAAAGCAATTAGTATGAATGGAATTTAAGTGAAGGTTGCATTTCCTTTAAAAGGAAAAAGTGATATACATTTTGCCAATGGAAACTAGAAAAACAGATGTTGACAAAATTTATAGACTTGATTTCGTAATGATTTTTTGACATATTGTATTTTTTTAAAGAATATGAATGTGTTTAAATTAATAAATTTGAATGAGTAGCACTTAAAACCGAGAAGAATCCTTAATCAGCTTTTATATGCTACAATTTTCATGTGACAATAATTAATAAATTATTTTTAATTATCTTTTCGTTAAATTGCATGGTTAAACAAACATCATTTTCATACTTAAATCGATTAACTTAATTTATTATGAAGACTTAAAAAAAACTGTCAAAATCTGGCATCTTCTTAAACAAATAATAATAAAAGTTCTGAAAATATGTTAATTTATACCTAATTAAATTTTAATTGAAATTCCGAATGCCGACGGGGAAAACCACATCAATCATGAATGTGGTTAAATTAATAGTAATAACACACAGCACAACTTTAGTGTTTGTACATTACACTACTTGCACTTATGACACATATTATATACGTTATGAAAATAAGATTATCAGTACCGAACACATTGTTTTTAACTTTCGTGGTTTCAGCACATATCAGTTTAGGTATAGTTCAAACGTACTTAAATAACTCGGAACATCATCATAACTAACAACATCATTAACAGAAGTTGTTATTTTCCCGTATCTAGACAGGGGAATGCCTAAAAAATGCCTGCAATCGACAGAAACTACCTTAGTCCTTAATTTTATTTAGAATAAAATATGTGTAATGAAATAACTCTCAAGTTTGTTTAACTAGGGTGAAAATACTTATAACGATAGTTAAAATATTTTACTTGGTATCCGTCTAGTTAATTCTTATTTTATTGAAGGTTAGTGTTTAATTGGCATGAGTAATCAACATTCAGCCAAACAGGAATCGTCAAATAATGCATAACGAACTATTTTATAGAATTCGTGCACAGTTGTCATTAATTTAATATAATTAGACTTATTTATACCGTAAATCTAATCAAAATAATATATACATGTCAATATTAACTAAAATCAAATTATGTTCAAAATATAAAACGTATCGTAGGCTGTATGCATCACATGTCCGTTGCCTGACTGACAGTTTGACATTATTGCATTTCATTCTTTGGATTGTTTACTTGAATTGATTGATTCAAGGTTTTGCGTTTGGGAATTGAGTTACATAGGTACATTATATTGCTTTAAAGGATATTTAACGACGATTGTGGCCATTTTCAAGGATTTTGATTTTACTTCTGCACACGTTTCCCCGTTTTTGAACACGGACTTAGATAACAAACCGAACCTAACCTTGGCTATTAACCTATATTTTACAAAAAAATATTGGAACTGGCTTCTACCTAGGTTTTTGATCATTATTGAAATTGTAATGTATTTCCCTACGATTTATAGTGCAATGTGGCATATATTTCATTGTTGTTCATTTCAAGCATTTTTGTGTGTGGCCAATGGGCATTTCCCTTTCTGATAAGATATGTCTTGTCAAACGGTGATAAATGCTCTAGGAAATAAATTCTTGAAAAAGGAAAAAAAGTACTGACTTGCAAAAAAACCACTATAAAGTGAAAAATATGTTTAATTTCGAACGTCGATGTCTTTGGATATATATTTTAATTTTTGGTCACCGACTTCCGAAATTAAATTTTAATTTTCACTTTGTAATGTTTTTTTTTTTGAAGTCTGTTGGTTTTTTTAAGTTTTTGTTTTTTAGCTATAGTACCTACCGCACACCAATTCATATACCAGTACTTGCTATATAAACAACAGTGACAGTAGTAATGGAACATCATCATGACTCACAAAGTGGATTAAAAACGTATCATCGGCGCTAACGCAAAAAAAAAACAAAATGATTTTAGAAATCGATCCACATTTGCCGAAGATATCGCGGAATATACATACAAAAAAAAAACATACAGATGAATTGAAAACCTCCTTTAAGTCGGTTAAAAGGTCTTATTCTACTTGACTATAACAGTGGCTTGTCGTGCCACGCTGGCTGTGACAGCAATATGAAAGAGCTGAGGACTTAGGCTTGCAATTTGTCAGTCAGTCATGGTTGTCACCTTTCATGTTGAAAGTCTTCTTGTCTTTTTAATTTTATAAGTAGTTTCAGAAGGTTTCAGTATGAGGAAAATTGAAATGTTAGAAGTTGTATTGATGATACCGTAGAAAAAAGGAAGCTCTTTATTATAAGATTGCCAGTTTATCTTTTGTTGGGGCTATTAAGTAAAAGCTCTGAAAGAACTTTCAAGTTAATAAAAGCTACTTCAGGTTATTTGTGAACAATTCAAGTGATGCTGTCAACCGGTTATTAAAATAAAACGCCGAAGAACATTTAACACAGTTTTTTTCTATATTTTCTTTCACTAATATCTATAGCAATAAATTATAGTTGTTAATTCCATATACTACCGTTTAAATCTGTACATATTTACAAACAGTTCATACCTAACCTATATCACAGTTTACACAATTATAATATCTACGTAGTAAATGTAGGGAACCGTTTTGATTGACGTCGAAATGAACTTCTGTGTTCTTACGTGCCAATACCTGAAATTAAAAGAAAATCTTGTCTAATTCATGTTTATTTAACACAATAATTTCCACAAACAGCGCGGTATGTTATAATTATACGGTAACTCACGGCTTATTTTAGAAACTGTCTTAATACTAGTTTTAAGTAATTGTATTTGTAGATGAATTGCAAAATTATACGCTTTGGGATAACACTGCTAGCATTAATTAGAGCAATACAATGTAATAATGCTCTAGTTACTGTAAGCGTTCAGTTACTTCACCTTATTTCAATTACTTATTTATATTGGACATACTTTTGCACATTCGCAATAGTCCCTCCCCTTTAATTAGTTCGTATATGGTAGAGGATTCGGCCCGTATGTGAGAAGAAGGTGAGAAGGGAGGCTGAATCTTCTGGTAATTGAAGAGGAAAGAAAAATAAAATGATGTTATTTTTCCTTCCTCTTAATTTATCTACCGTAGCGCTGTTCATATATAGGTATATTTTACACTATTATTGTAAGTACCTCTACACTGAATACGCATAATGTTTTCATTTCAGCAACTTAGATAATTTATCCCATTTCTTCCCGTGGGTGTCCTAGAAGGCGACTAAGGGACTTACTAGAGAATGGGCAGCAGCGTTCTCTATGCATTTGACCACTGTACTGCGATTGCTAACCCGCCTGCCAAGCGTGGCGATTATGGCAAATCCCCCCTTTTTGGGGGAGGCTTATGGCAGTGGACGTCTTTTGGCTGATATGATGATGATGAGAAAATTTAGAGATATTTTTATGTCTTTACATCACTCATGACACCAGTGTTCACACAAGTCTAAAGGCAGGGTGTCTCCTGGTATTTGTAATGGTCATAATTAATGCTAATTACGATGATTTACAATAGTGCTCAAGATTTGATTGGCTGGTGTTCCAGCACCCTCCCATATTTACCTACATTTTCCTTCTCGTGCGTACTTATCGAAAGCTCACTCGTGCTTTCATCTTTCGTTAGGTTT
This sequence comes from Polymixis lichenea, assembly GCA_949091785.1. Taxonomy (NCBI): domain Eukaryota; kingdom Metazoa; phylum Arthropoda; class Insecta; order Lepidoptera; family Noctuidae; genus Polymixis; species Polymixis lichenea. The sequence goes on along the minus strand of OX420932.1, from coordinate 8,546,845 downwards.
CAAGTTTTATATTGAAGAAAGCGCCCGTAAAGTTGTGGGCGCGGAATTTAACAGTGGCACGTTATGTTTTAAATCATAAAAAACGTCATAAATTCAAATAGGTATGTAGTGACTCACCTCAATATCTCCATATGTGTATTAGTCGTCAATTGATAACGAACTTGCTCAAATAGTCCCAGATCACTAATCATCTAACTAATTTACTTGCATACATGAACTGTCTCTAGACATTTCCTTACAACTAGAGCTACCTCTGAGATCTGTCTATACACATCTGCGACACCTGTGGACAAAGAAAACATACAATTATCTTTTAGATGTTAAATCAAATTGAATCTTGATCTTTACGGCTTAGAACACATACTGCAAAGTCATAGGATTTCTTAGTTTAATAGACAGTTTCATTATATTTATGTTACCTTAACAATTAGATTTGAACCTGTCACCTTCCTTATAAGTATTTATTTTTCAATGAAATCTTTGAAGTAATTAATCATTCGGTGGATTCACTGTTGTCTACTATGGCATTATTAATTTACTGAATTCTACTTTATTGTTATAATGTAAAATGCAATGAAATAAAATACGAAGAAAGTGCTTAGAAGAAATGTTTTGTCTATAATCGGGATTTGTAGTTGTGTTGAAAGAACATTGTAAGGCATTTAGCATTATAAAGGGCCCGTGCGCTTTGTGCCGCGAGCTTTGACGGCGCGGCCGGTACATTTGTACTTTATAGGTCTCTTACTATTCAGAAACACACAAAGTCATCAAACGTTGGTGGTCAGTGTCTGCCTAGTAATTATTTAATGATACCAACATTTTCTGAGTTTCTATAGGCTATGTAGAACAAATATTTAATGTTATCCATTAAATATTGTATGTGACATACTTAGAGAAATAGAGACAAACTAATAATGGGAGCTCTGGAAAACAGTCCAGTCAACAACAGAAATGTCGCAATTTCAATTAATCTAAAAACATAACTTTCCTAATTTGGTTATTAAGAGAAATAAAAAAATAACAGTTAACATAAAACTGGCGATTCTTCTGTTAATAGAGATTTTTGATGATCGCAATCAAAATATCAAGTGAATATGGAATTTCGCAAATATGATGTGTTTTATTGCAAATAATATAATAAAACATAATAGTAATAGAACGCCAAGGTTTATGAGGTATTGAAAATAGATTCTCATCTAGATTTTTTGAGACCAAATTCTATGATTTTGGTCTCGACTAATTCTATGCAAATCTCGTATCGGCACGAGTTAGTTCACTTATACCATGGCTAGATTTCTTACCACGGAATTGGCAGCAACATGGCAGCGAGGGTATAAGTCTTTCACATATGCGCAAGGATTCATTTAGTTATAACATAACATCATGCCTTTAATTGTTTCCCCGAAGGGTTAGACGGAGTAGTACCGATAGTACACCCACATTCCGCCAGTTATGTATAAGTCCCATGTAATAGGGGTGAGCCTATTTTCATAAACCTAATCTAGACTCGGGGATGATGAAGAAATCCCTAAGAAATCCCAGATAGATAAACCCAATAAAACTTCGTCCGATCCGGGAATCGAACCCAGGGCCCCATGCTCCGCAGTAGCACTTGCGACCACTACTCCAACGAGGCAGTTAAGTTACGTCACTCGCTAAGGGTCTTTGGGTAGTACCTACCTTAAATGAGTACGGTACGCCCGTTTGTCAAACAACTATCTAAAGGACGCATTTTGTAATGGACTTGCCTTGTCACTACACATTTTCAGTCACTCTTAAACGTACCTGGTTTTCAGCTGACTTTGTATGGCTACCAATTACCGAAGTTTTAGGCACAAGAGAGAGACATTTCAAATTTGTCTCTTAGATTAGCAAAGCATTAGAGCCCCTTGGCGTAGCAGGTAAATTGGTAACAGTAACTGTTCCCTTCTGATGGCAGGAGGCTAGTTGGTTTGTCTATCAATTAAACATCGTATTTAACTCAAAGCAAGCGTTCTCTCAACTAATTTGGGGTCTGCATTTGATATAACCGGGTGCAGTTGAATACCAATATTTTACATATCTGAGCTCTACAACCTAGTTACTGGGGACTCTGATACCCCCTGATAAGACTGTTTATCTGACTCGCTAGCTTGTGACTACCCGTAACGATTGTCAAAATTCTACAAATAACAGGCGGGACCAACGGCTTAACATGTTTTCCGAAGCGTGGAGGGATCTCGGTATGAAATGGATGGTCATCCATTCACGGACTGACCGCGGCAAGGACGGCAAGTGTAGCTTCACGTGCGAAGATCGAACGACTCGTGCGCATGTTAGCGATTTAAACTTCCAATGTTAGAAGTAGCGAATGTGGCATCATATTGAATGGAGAAAAACTGGAATTTGTTAATCAAACGGTGTTTCTAGGAATCACGCTAGACGAGAAATTACAATGGGGACCTCATATAACATCTCTTGCGGGGCGGTTAAGCTCGGCCGCATATGCTGTTAGAAAAATCAGACAGTAAACAGATGTAGAAACCTCGCGTTTGGTCTATTTTGGCTACTTTAACAGCATTATGTCGTATGGCATTTTACTGTGGGCTCGGGCTGCTGACATTGAATCCATCTTTATTTTGCAAAAGAGAGCTGTCAGAGCCATTTATAATCTACGTCGCCGCGAATCCCTCAGGGAACTGTTTAAAAGGATTGATTAAGACGGTAGGTACCATGCCAATATCATGTATGTAAGAAAAAATCTACATCTTTTTAATAAAATAAGTGTTATACATAATTTTAATACTAGAAACAAAGACAAAATAGATCAGCCATTTTTCAGATTAGCTAAAGTACATACATCTTTTATGGGGTACTGTGATAAATGTTGTAACAAAATACCTTGTGATATATTGCAATTAAATGAAAGGAAATTTAAAACTCATATTAAAAGTAAACTTTGTAAACAAGTATATTACAAATTAATTATATTTATGACATTGATTTACACTCAGTGATTACTTTAACTCACACACTGACTTATTACTTGTTAATATTCTAGGAAAATCGTATACTTACTTTTAAAATGTTTGTAAATACGTGAGTATGGTATGGTACTCACGTATTTATGTATCGATCATAAAATTTATTTATCTGTAATTGCTTCACTTTCATTATTTTTACCTTTTTACTTTGGTATGGTGATTTTATTTTGGGTGCATCGTTTTCACACATACCTAATTATATAATGAATGTATGTTAAATATTGTACTTAAAACATTTTAAAAGAGTAACGGTGGAGTTTCTTGCCCATTCTTCTCCATACGAAACTACATTTTAGAAGGTCGCCCCTTCCAAAATGTAGTTTCGTATCTAGAAGAATGGGCAAGAAACTCCACCGTTACTCTTTTAAAATGTTTGTAAACAAGTATATTACAAAATTAATTATATTTATGACATTGATTTACACTCAGTGATTATTTTAACTCACACACTGACTTATTACTTGTTAATATTCTAGGAAAATCGTATACTTACTTTTAACATGTTTGTAAATATGTGAGTACCATGTATCTATCATAAAATTAATTTATCTGTAATTGATTCACTTTCATTATTTTTACCTTTTTACTTTGGTATGGTGATTTTATTCTGGGTGCATCGCATCGTTTTCACACATACCTAATTATATAATGAATGTATGTTAAATATTGTACTTAAAACATTTTAAAAGAGTAACGGCGGAGTTTCTTGCCCATTCTTCTCCATACGAAACTACATTTTGGAAGGGACGACTAGAAACAATTCTATTTTAATGTAAATGTTGACGTTCAAAAGTGCCTTTTATGTGCCTATTTGAAATAAATGCTTTGACTTTGACTTTGTTATTACTTTGCAACGAGCCCCTACTAAATTTATTATAGTATACCGAAAGATTATTCAAATTATTAACAGCAGAATGTTTTAGGTCAAATTAAAACAGGTATTTATTGGAAAAACCCGTTTTAGGGAAAATATATTGTTTCAGTTTGTATTGAGAGGTGAACATTTAATAAATAATAAATAAGAGGAGTAATACCAGCAAACATGGACACGGCAAGGATAACGTACCGAATATCTATTTATTATTTCAAAATAAATATTTCTATTATGACCCCTGTGTCAAACGGCTTACAGATTCAAGTTGAACGGTATTATGTTTTATGTAGGTACCTGCCACTATCAAGTTAATATGTAAATAATAATTTAATGGCCAAATGTACCGCATACCTAAGGTATATTTTAAGGATAGTCAGCTTACATAATAATTGTAAAGTTTAACTAAAATTAAGGTAATAACAAAATTCCATTAATGTATTTCCCTGAATCCCTTCCTCTTTCTGTAAATTCTCATTCGTATAGAGTAAATGATCGTAAAAATGGTAAAAAGTAAAATAAAATCATATATCTCTAAAACTGATGTACCATTTGACATCTTATCTATGAATAACGAAACATAACGCCATCATTTTGATGACTTGATGTCGTGCGGTGGCGGCGGAAGAACAGTCCACAAATAAGTTTTATTTTACATAATGATAATATTTACTTTTTATGTACAGATTATGATAAGTTTTCTAGTTTTTTAGTTGAACTGTCTCGTGGGTCTAGTAGTCGCATGACTGATGACTGTCGGTTTGAATTCTCAGGTCGGTCAGTGTTATTGGGTTTTTCAACTTTTGAATAACTGATGAAATGTGGGAGCACCTCTAAATAAGATGTAATGTTTTACGTATGTTTTGAGGCAAGATTTGAAAAACTGAAAGTTTAAAGAAGATACGTAAAGAACCTTTCTAGGCAGGTAGGTAGGTAATTATCTTTTTCATCATTCTGCTCCCCGTGTACTCTGTGGCTCCCCGTATCCCAAATAAAAGTAAGTACAGCATACTTTGTCAATTACTCGAATACCTACCTTATTTCATTTGGTTTGAATTCTGTTCAAAACTACCAAGCCTTGTTTTATGAAAGCACTGTTCATATTGTAGACATAGAGCTTTAAGATTAACGAGCGGCCTGTGGCCAAGTAATGCACAGCTGCACAGGTCGGCCGGTGGATGGGTGATCATCTTTACATACCAAGACCCTTCTGTGCCTCGGAAAGCATGTTAAGCCGTTGATCCTGGCTATCATTTGTAGATCTTTGACAGTCTTCATGGGTCGTCGGAGGCCGGAAAGTCTGACAAACCAGTCTTACCAAAAGGTACGTTACCCAGTAACTGGGATGTTCAGGTCAGATAGGCAGTCCCTCCATTTAAAATTATGTATTCAGCTGCATCAGATTAGACTGGACGCGGCCCCAACATACCTAGTAGAGAAAAGACTAGGCAAATGGTGAGAGCACATTAACGTTTTGAAATACTGCAAATTTCGAAGAGTATGTAAGTAAGATAAGTTGGTATGTTTCGCATTCACTTAAATATTACTTCCCCAACTTAACATAAAAGAACAAACGCAAAATTAAGGTATTGAGGTAACTAGTTAATTAAATTTTATATGACCGTTTTATTTTTGTTCATTAAATTAAAATAATGCGCATTAGAAAAAGTAATTATCTTTGTAAAGACTACTCCATACAAGTTTTTTTTTGTGCCAAAGCATTTTTTTACTAAGCTTTTGTGATTTCGGAACTTTTGTGATTATAGTGAACTATACTCGTAGTTATATGGACAGAGCAGTGGTCATGTAGTGGTAACGCCCGTTATTTCTGGCATGTTCTAGAACGAAAAATTCGAATATATGTGACTGTGACCAACCCGCACTATATTTTTTATGTTTTTTATATTATATAATTATATTATATACTATATTCTTTTATATTATTCGTAGATTACACCGAGCGACGTTATTACGTCAAAGCCGGCTGTCGCTGAAAACCAACGCTGGGGCTCTGTGCTGGCATAGGGTCCCAGCATAATGCTGAGCGATAGCCGCTTTGCGTGGATGTGACGCATGTTTTCCTCAACCTTTTCTTATTGTTGTTGTTTTTTGCGTCATGTTTACCGCAAATAAACGTATTTTCTTTCTTTCTTTCTTATTACAGCCCACTCCCTCTTACAGAGAGGAGGCCTGTGTCCCAGCAGTGGGAACATTATAGACTGATTATGGGATAGTAGTAGTATATCGGCTTGTAATAAAAATGGCTTACTGCAGCGAAAAACCCTCGTCTCATACTCAAGAGGCACAAGCAATGATCGCCACGCTAGATCATTGTGTCTTGACTATTTCGAACTATGATAACGACTATAAGTCCAGCAGTGGCGAAGGGTCAATACAAACCGATTCCCATCGGCTTACCTTTAAGAAATCCCGCCTCCCACCGATTATTTCAAAGTACAATTAATTTTTAGGTGTTTCTAAGTTTTACTGAAAAAACGCATGCGCGCACAGAAAACTAAACCTTCTTACGAAATTCTCTGATTCCAACTCAGTAAGACTGAAAAAGCGGCTGATCCTCTGAGGAAACTAAGTTTGCATCACGCGGTGAGTGTTTTTTTTGGAACGGCTTACCCTGGGCATAATTACACCCTTCGCCACTGAAATCCAGGCTTCTCACTATGTTCGCTTTTACCGATATCATTGGGAAGCCCATGTAATCTAACTTATGTCATCACAAAGATCACATACGACTACGTTTTTATGTTTAGAACTACAATATTTTGATAGAGAAGCGGGTTTCTACATTCTACAGTTGGAACTGTACTGTAGCTTTAAGTGTATCTCATTAGCTATGGTTGGAACCATAGCTAATGAGATACACTTAAAGCTAGATTGTACCTTAAGTAGAAGTAACAATAAATGTGGTACCGTATTACAATGTTTAGAGGATACAAGCCATTTATTGCTTCAATTTTATTCTATGTTATAGCTATGCAAGAAACTTGTATCGTGTGAATAAGGCGAAAAGCATTATCTTATATACGCGTTAGTTGACTGTTATCTTCTCCAGGAGTGTTGTGAAGATCATTATCTGCTCACAAGATATGATGGTTTCATGAAACTCAGAAGTTTTGAGAAACATTGCTACTTATTAATTTGTTCTACAGTAACACTTTTATTGAATCAATTGTCTTGTATTTTATTTCAGGTCAATCATAAGAAGAAAATTGCACAGAATTATTGATGAAAATAAGTTTGTAATTAGTCGGTGTACCAATACAGCTAAAATACAGTTAGGTTGTTGAAACCAATGAAATCCTTTATACAACCGTTTTATAACCAGTGAGCCTGGTGGTTTTATTTGTTGTCAACGCATTAACTTGCTAAGGGTACCTATTTTATAAAGCGACTCGTAAAAACCTCTAGTTTACAATGGGATGGGAAATTGCCTACTTAAAACCGATCAATTTACTGCGATAACCAATCCGTTGTTGAACCTCGACGATTATGGCTACATTTAACCGCTCACTTTAGCGGTTGATAGACAACAGGGGAAGTCCAATCTGACTTAAAACAAATATTTCCCATAAATAAATAGAACTTACCATTCATGAATTAAGCGTATAATGTGAGAATTGACTTGTATCTCGCCATGTCCATAAAGGAGGCAAGCAGGACTGTTGCAGGCCGGCCAGCAGCTCGGCGTGGTACCTCTGTGCAGCCAGCAGGTAGGGTGGCGGCAACGGCAGCGGGCAGTGCGGTGGCAGCGGTGGCGGCGTCGGGGGTGAAGGGGACGAGCGCCGCGGCTCTGGCTCCAGCAGCGCGTCGATCGTGAAGGCTCTGCGTGGCCGCGGACCCAGCGGCAACAGTGCTGTTGTGTCCACTGCCTCTGTCGGCTCTGGACTGGGCCTTGAAATGAACGTCGATGCTGGGCTGTACATGCTCGTGTTCGGCATCGTCACCGAGGGTGGAGGAGCACCCGCCTGTCGCGCCAGGAACGCTCTATTGAAACTGGCCAACGCCGCTAATTCAGCATTCAAACTGTCCTTCTCCCCCTTGTGCAGCTTGAACCTTTTGCGCCTCCGGAGCAGTGAGCCGTTCTCGAACATGTCGAAGGCCTGCGGGTGCAGCGTCCAGTAGGCGCCCTTGCCGGGCCGGTCCGGGCGGCGCGGCACCTTCACGAAGCAGTCGTTGAAGGAGAGGTTGTGCCGCAGCGAGTTCTGCCACCGCTGCGTGTTGCGCCGGTAGTACGGGAAGCGGTCCGTGATGAACCGGTAGATCTCCGACAGCGGCAGCATGCGCTCCGGAGAACTCCAGATCGCCATCGCCGTCAGGGCTATGTAGGAAAAGGGTGGTTTTTGATCACCGTAGGACTCACGTGTCGGCCGAGGCATCTTTTCGCACAATACTGTTTTGTTATGTCAGGTTTGTCACCTCCGAAGAAAAACTTGGGTGACACGTCTCTCACAGTGGAGTGGAAGATAAGGACTGGGTGAGTGAGCGAGACTGCGCGCGCTCGCGGGAGTGGCCGCGCGCCCGGCGCCGCCCCGCCGCGCCGCCGCCAATCGCGTGCCTCTAAGTTTGTTTGTTGTTTTTGTCGGCTCCGGACCCGTTACAGAGGAATTTAAATTGTTATCACGTTTACATTATACAAAATTTATTCGACACCGACAACAGCTTGAGCTTGTTTCGAAATTGCAATGATTAAAGTAGTAGATACTTATTGATGGTGCGGGAGAGAAAGAGAAAGAAATGATTTCTAGTGCTGATACCCACTCACACATTAGTTCTGTAAAATAGACAGCAGCTTGAGTTTATTAAAGACTTATGGCAGGTATGACTGGCCAAATCGATGGATTATAATAAGAAAGTACCAATTGACATGATACATAATTAAATCAGTCATTTATTTTAGATTACTTTGTGTTAGAAGTATAGCTTCCTATAGACCAAATTCCAAAGGAAGTTGTTTGAAAATTATAGTGGCACCTCTCAATAAATAAATTAAAATAATCTGTGTCGATTAGTCAGTTCGAATGTGTGTGCGCCAGTATGCTTACAGTAGGTACTTACCTACGGTGATGTGTGAGCAACTCCAGTTTGCAGTCATTATCTAGCTGTATGCGCGGGCGCAGAGCTTTGCACGCCTTGCTTCCATCTTAGCTCACCATGCATATCAAGTTTTTGCTGAGGTGGTTAGTAAAAAGTGCATCATATATGACTGCATGCATGTAGTCTGAAATTGAAAAAACTAAAATTAAAGATATTATTTTAGGTTCCTGTATCTACATGTAAGATATAGGTACTTATGCTGAAATACATAGTTAAATCGTTCCAGCAGAATGTTTCACTATATCCTTTGGACCAAAACGAATGCCACTCTCATTTTTTATGATTGTTTAGTAAAATATTCTTATTAGAAAAATAAGGAACAATTCAAGGCACCAATCCCTCTAAGTGGATGGAAGGCTAGTCAGTCCCACATCGCTAAGATCTCCGCCATGGCTCGGAGCGGCTAAAATACTGGGGTTCCGTAATTCCAAAGTAGCTACGGGGTTCAGAACGAAGCGTTCAGGTGTGAATGATGACGCGTTGCTTGTATAAATTAGCCAAAGACCTATACTTAGTGCCGTGTCATCGAACGTAATCTGCCGACTTGACTGTGAGTAGATTCTTATCTTAGGAATGATAATTTCTTTATCTCTTGCTTTTACCGAAGAAAATGGTAAAGCAAATTATAAAGTACCTAAAAGTTTGTTCAAGTTCAAAATCATTTTCAGATTGTTAGAGATGATTGCAGTTCAAATCAGATTGAAAAAGTGAGTTGCTTGTAACTGGTCTGACATGTCGAAAAGACTGTAATCCGAATGCATTCCACGATAGCTTCAATGAAACTCTTTGAAAACTGACATGGCAAATTTTTACAATGCATTATAAAACTTTGAATTGGTTCAATTGGTGAATAGGTTAACCTATCAAATGGTACAAGTAACGGTAACATTATTCAATCCAGATTTTTAAAAATTGTTGGTATGGTTAGCATCAAATTAAGAACCGCTTTTCTTAATTTGATGCTAACCATACCAACAAGGGGCTGATTATTATAAAGATTATATAATTTATGATTATTATTTTTATTTATGTTAACATAGCTGGGGAAATGGGGACCCTGGGATCCCCGTCTTTTGGGAAGCGTACGAGGGGTCGAGGCCAACTCGCAGAGGCCCTTTAGGACAGCCTCCGGTTTGTGTTGGACTATTGCAGTGTATGGAAGAAAATATGTTGGAATATGTGTTTGGGTGGCTAAAATGGACTGGTTATCAAGAACTATGGAATTACTATGGCCCCTGCCTGATCACTGTTACGTATATACACATAAAATGGCAGGGGGTGACTTGCACACTCAGTCATGGGCCCATGGAAACCATCGCTAGCACATAGTGACGTAACAATAAGGGGGCAACACTTCTTGAGGTGCTTGAGGAGTGGAGAGGTATTCCACGGTTTTCAGAACAATCCCAGAGTCCGGAAGATGGTCAAGATTCCTACGAGCACTTACTGAAATACTTCCTTCCCCTGAGCACGTTTGCTCTAGCGAATATTCACTGAAACCGGCCAATAAAGGCAAGAATGAGGTGGGAGGTCTGAACCTCCTCAGTGTTCACTCCAGCCAGCCAATAAAGGCAAGCCAGAGATGAGGAAGAAGACTTCTCCAGGGAGATAGAGTCCGTGGGGTCACTACTGCCCAACGGCTTGCCACATGCTGCCCTGCGGGTTTCTGTATCTCTCTTAATCTGGCCCCTTATCTCAGATCTGTTCCGGCAAAGCAAACTCTACTGGCACAGACTTAGAGTTTGGAGCGCGCAAGCCCCACCACGATGTCAACGTAGAGATACGGCGGTGGGGTAATTATTATTATTTTTATATATGCTAACATATAGCTTGGGACCATGGGATCCCGGTCCTTGGGAAGGCGTACGACTGGGCCAAGGCCTCCGTACTCTATTTTGATCTCTCTCTGTCCAGAGCTGACAAGGACCAATCTTTACTAAAGGTACTACATACACCGTGGCATTTTAGTCGTCTTACAAAGGTGGTCCACTCAATGTATCCGTCATAAGATACCTCTAGGTGCGATTAAAACATTGTTACCATTAATTAAGATAATAGGTACAAAGAAAAATAAATAATGCTTTAGAATTATGAAACACAGGAAGGGTGTTTATAATGTTTACGTATCAAACGGTAGAAGAAATCTACCTACCTACCATTATATTCCATCATTAATTCCATCTCCATAACAGGGTGTTTCAAGCTACATCATGCGTCTTAGTGAATTATTTTTTATTTTTTTTGATTATGCAAATGTTATTTTTTTTTTTTTTAATAAATGATTAGTAGTCATTGGATACATGAAGTAGGCTGCCATTGTAAGACGACTAAAAAGTCACGGTGTATATCTGAAAATCCAACTGTGTTCCTAATATGGATATCGATCTCATAAAATTGGCCACGAACAATAAAGAGCCAATATTATGATGGTATAACCAGATAAGTAAGAATATTGAACTTATAAACTGTTAAATAATCCAAAATTGCTTGCAAATTTATGCCTACTTACAAGTTTATCTTTTTTTGAAGCAAGTTTTAGGTAAATTGGTTTGAAATTATAGACGAACAAGCCGTGTGCCGGATGGGATTTCCCATCGGACTTCCATAAAAACTTTCTTCCCCAATGTAACACCTTTAGGGGAAGAATTTCCCCTTTAAAGGAAATCCTACTTTAGCGCTCACTTTTGTTACACAAAGAATACTTGTGCTTCATATTTCATGACCTAGCGGCAGTATGTTGTGCGTTCATGCAACGCACAACTCATCGCTGCTAGGTTTGATGTCTTTTATGAAAAATTACAAACAAATTAATGAGGTTACATAGAATTGTCAGCCTGGTCCGATGAGGATGGCTAATATTGGTTATACCTTTTTGTGAGTCTGTGCCACATAAAGCCGAGCCTCTACCCCTATGCATAAGTGTACAGGCTGGATTCACAATATTTTGTTTCAATGACTTGCAAAAAACAAAAACTTACAACATTAACAAACGGTTTTACAAGGAGTCGTTCGACTACTGATGAACTTTTAGGACATGTTTATAATACATGAGAGGATAAGTGGGATGCTTTGAGCATTTCTGCGATTCGTCCAAGGCATTCGATGGCGTTCTTAAAAAAACATTAATCAGGAAAATCACCAATACGGAAACCGGAACACATCTCTGGATCTTGTTACTTTATACTTAACTGATAGGATTCATAGAGTTGATGTTAACGGAGAAAGATCACTTGGGTATGTAGTAACAATGGAGTCCCCCAAGGCTCAATTATTGGTATAATTTTGTTTTGAATTTTTTTATATTAATTACGTACCTTACCTCATAAAGGATAATTATCATAAAATGTTATTGCAAAGGACACTTCACTTTTATTTAAACACAAACGCCAGCACTCAGCAGTTGGTTACTGACAATGTAAATAGCGCCCTCGCTAAAGTAGTTAACTGACCTATTTCTTAACGAGGAAAAAAAAATGTATTAACTTTATGATACCTAATTTAAAACAAGTAAAAACTAGTGTGCTCATAAAGGGCGACGAGTTGAATCCTGAAGATACCATAGTGTTCTTAGTTATTACTTTTTTTTTTTTTTTTTGGTTGGGAAATCATCAAATAACTTCTCCCGCTCTGGGTGGAGCGGGAGGGCGTGTCAGACTTTTACTGACTAAAAGCCACCCGTGTTCCCTCAGTTGCCTGTGTGCCAGGGGCGGCGGTATCTCTTTCGAACAACCCGCACCCCTGGCAGGCATCGGCCCTTGCGGGCCCCATCTGTTGCTGCTGACATCTCTTTGAGGCGTGCGTGGAACACAACGCGCCGTCGACCCGGGTTTGGTCCTTACCGGACAGCGAGCTACCCATTACTCGCCGTCCGCAAGCCCGTGCCTACGGTGGCCGGGAATCAGCCTGGGATTCCCTACGCCCAGGGCGTCTCCTGCGAAGGCCACGGCTATGAGGGCGCATGTACAGCATCTCCCTCACGTGCGCCGCCTCCCTCTTTGCGAGCATAACTGCTTCGCTGAAGGAGGCGACTGCCAGCCATGCCCTCTCGCTCCGTACCATGGCCTGGACCAGGGTCGGACGCGAGAGATCCCCGCCGCCGATCACCTCCACGAGGACACGGCGGTGCTCCGCCCAAGCCGGGCAGACCTCCACCGTATGCTCCACCGTGTCCTCTGGGCGATCTTCGCAATGGAAACACCCGGGCGTTTCCTCCCGCCCTATCCGAAACAGGAACCTCCCGAAACAGCCATGTCCGGTGAGGACCTGTGTCAGGCGGAAGGTTAGGACGCCATGCCGCCTCTCAAGCCACTCCTCAAAGAGGGGACTTACCGCCGCAATCGTGGCGTGCCCAAAGTGAGTATAGGTTGCGTTCGGATATATTTGATGACTCTAAATTGAATATTTCTTGAGTGCGTTCGAAAAAAGTTGATTAAAATAAAAAAATCAATTACTTTTACTACAAATTACTACTACTACTACTAATTACAGTTATTACTTTGGGTGCCAGGCGTCAATGGCTCCATGCCAGACTAAATAAATTGTCAAAAAGGATTAGCTCTGCAGCATCCGCCGGTAGAAAAATTCGTGATTTGATTTAGAGACAGCTTATTTAGTATACTTCAGTTTTTTTCCGTGCGATATCGTACGGGTATTCTTGGGGAGGGGCTTGTGGCTAAGTAATAACAGTGGCTGAGTTTTTGAAATCCATTTAGTGACACTGCAACACCTAAAAGATGGTTTCAGGTGTTGCAGTTTCAATTAGGCAGACGCACATTTCCGCAGTAAAGAAGTTCAAGTATTTGCTACATGCTCACAACAGACGCTATGGATGCTGACGTGACTCATAGGATCAGCGTCACATGGTTGAAATGGTGATCATTTACACGAGTACTGTGTGATCATCGTATTCCAGTTTAAACAAAGGGTTAGTAGTTCCATAAAGTTAAGTTTCTCCGCCGTTATTGTATGGACCTTTCGATGTGTTGAAGTGGGAGGGAGGTGTGACTAGACATGAGAAAGTTCGCAATAAATACATACAAAGCAGCCTTAAAGTTCCACCAATCACGGATAAAATTACCGTTAACCGCGTAAGATGGTATGAACACATAAATAAAACGCAATGGAGATCATGTGGTAGGTAGGTACAAATTGCACTAAATCTGCCAGAACAAAAGAGAGGCAGAGGCCACCCGGCATTGACTTGGTGGTCAAAAGTAAAAATATATCTTAAAGAACCGACAACCCAAGATATAATAACTTGATGCATAAAAGTAAGGATATATTGATGAATTTTAATGACATGAATATTTACTTAGTTTTACATTATTTTAATAGTTGCGAATGCGAAGACAATATGAGTTTTTTTTTTCGGTTAGTTTTAATCTTGGTCTGTCAGGTTGAGAAATGTATACGATCTCAGTACCCAAATATTCTTTCTTTGGAACTGTTCGTCGAATCGTTGAGCTCCTTAAATTTTTAGTTGAGCTGCATGATGACTGATCAATGTATGGCCTGACTGGAGAGGTCCACTTGATGTGTGTGGTTATTTCATGGTTACATGGCATACATGGTCTTCACATGATCTGACCAAGATTATGTCTGGACTTTAAAAGAGACTGTGACCTTTGAGTTTATTAAGGCCTTACTTGTCAGAGTAATAAAAAAGGAAAACGCCGGTCTCATCTAGTTTAAAAAAAATATTGACGTGTAAATACAAACCTACTTACCTACAGAAATAAAATCAGTTATAATTTACAATTTGATTCATATATTTACCCCGTCACATTTGGCAGTAAATATAACGTTAAACTGATATATCCTAGCTTGCTGTGGTTAATCCCCCATAACGCGTTTGGAAGGAAGAGCAACAATGTAGTCGGAATATGTAATAACTGGAGTAGTTAAAATGAAGTCGTCTGTATGTTAATTGCAGAAGTTAATGCGCGCCTTTTACGACTGTTTGCGATACTCCGATTCCATGCTTAATGAGAGGTTAATGAATCGTCAAACGTAACGGGCTTTAAAAGGTGTATGAAAATGTAATGACGATTGTTTCCTGTATGCTTATTTCTTCCTTGGCTGTAAAGTTATTGAAACATTAAAAACCTTGGAACAAAGTAACTTATAAACAAATATGCAACTTGATTAAGAAGTGCAGTATACTTTCGTCTAGGTAGGTACTTATGTATCTGGTAAACTAGATTCAATCACGTGCAGTTTTTTCATTTTGCTGTAATCTGGTCTCGGGAATCACGTCATTTGTGAGTATGGCACTGCCTTTGATCTCGCCGCCAATAGATGTAATAGAGGCGTACAACGTTCCATCGATCTGCAGGCTAACCACGTCTCGCCAAATTGTCGGCGTCTTCGCAAATAGCTCCATTAAATTCAATCGGTCGCGCAGCAACAAGACAGAAGCGTCACTTACGCGTCTCCTATATAATTTAGAGGTATTAACGTAACACATAAGGTACAGGACGCAGTGCTGAAAGCACTGGTGCTTTGTATTCCAAATATGTCTGTCTGCTATGGGAAGGCTCGCGTCGTGCTCAGGCAGAAACGTTCAGCAGTCATAAAATCTAAAATGGCCTCTTTGGTTACAATAAGCCGAGCCCGAAACGAATTCATTTTATTAATGTAAACTTGCGTATAATTATAGCATGAACGTTTTTAGGCATATATAAACATTATAATGGGTTGGTGGTGGAATCACTATAGCATTTTGCGGCGTTGCGATTTTACAACACTGATATTTTATTATAGTCGCGCCGTTCAGTCTATCTGGTTATTCTACCTTAGAAACGCGTCTGAGACTTGCCTATCGTAGGTATGAAAACTATGAACACATACTTTCTAATTATTGAACAGCTGTAGGTAAGTAATGAATTACATATATCATCATCATCATCACCATATCAGCCGAAAGACGTCCACTGCTGGACATAAGCCTCCACAAAAAGGGGGGAATTTGCCATAATCGCCACGCTTGGCAGGCGGGTTGGCGATCGCAGTATGGTGGTCTAATGCATAGAGAACGCTGCTGCCCATTCTCTAGTAAGTCCCTTAGTCGCCTTCTACGACACCCACGGGAAGAAATGGAATGGTGCTATTCTTTTACGTCCGGCACCACAAGGAACCTTTTACATAATTACCATTATATACCAAATTGGAAATTACATATACCTATACCAAATGTTAATTCGTCTTTCTAAGGTGTTTCCTTAGTTGCTAAATACTTATTTTCTTTTTTTGGCACAAACTGGGTCACAGAAAAAATATGAAACACTAGAACTGGTGAGAGTAGGTACATGTATTTCGTCTGCCAGTGACTTCTTCCAGTGACAACAAATTGTATAACCAGGGTTAAAATTAAATTAAAACCTTGTAAAATACCTTGAAAAATTACAACCAACAAATAATAACAAAAAAAATAATATTTCACACAGAAATCACAATTAAACGACATGTTCGGTTATAAATCATTCAATAAAAAGTTTATAAAAGTGGCGTCACAAATAGTGCGCAGGGGTTACACACAATTATAATGGCATTGTACTGTCTTTTAGTCACGGCGACGCGATTTTACAGACATGACACGACAAACTGTACGATTAAATAGTTATTTTAAAATTATTCTACACAATGGAATAATTAATAACTGTATCATTGTGGTTTGAATTCAATTACAATACTTTTTATGCCAGCCAGACCCTATTTTAGAGTATGAAGCGAGATTCTTCCTTGTTCGCATTTTGTGCAGGGGAAATGGAAAACGGGAATATTTGTAATTAAGGATCTACGGTTTCTTGAAATGAAATGAAATTTTTATTTATGTAAGTAGATCTTAAAAAAGACACTTTTACACGTCAATATTTTGTTGGTCACTATTTTAAAAACTAGACGACGCCGGCATTTCCTAGATGACTGTTCCCAGAGCTGACCTGTCCCAACAAACGGCATGTATGTATTGGTCACCGTGTAGCTCCTTGATCACCGCTTGAGCTTCTAAATGTGCAACTTACAAAGAGGCGATCTGCGCTGTCAAAGCAATCAGATAATAAGTACTTAATTACCTGCCTAACAAATTAATCGTCTTGCATATTATATGCCTGTTTAATTTTACCAAAACCGTAGGTGATAGTTAAGTAAACCATCAAACCATCGTTATATTCTTTGAAAACAATGTGCTATTGTGTATTTAGGACATAATTTCACTGGGAAGCTTACCTTGACATCGAATTGTGTTATATTGTATGATTGTATGTCATCATGTAGGAAACAATGTGAAGTAAAATCGATGTTGGCATATGCACATGCCTCACGCAACCCACATAGATGTACCAATATTATAGCGAGACGAAACATGGTGATTTCGTTCCCAGGCTCTAAGTAAAACAACTACGAATACCCATTTAAATTCGTTCAGCAGTTTTGAGTGATGTGCGAACAAACAAAGGAATTGACGATTACAAGACGAATAGGGATCAGTTTTACTTCCTTATCTAACTAGTTAATTGGAACTTACACGCGTAGGTATAGACATTTATTTACCACTACTGATATGATAATTACTAATTGTTTTGCTAACAATTTATAGATACAGTTGTTGCAATGCTGCATGGCAGAGCTACGAAGAAAACAAAAGAAAAAGAACGCACCAAAGTGAGTATTGCTCGTCACTGTAGCTCTGAATAAATTAGATAGGTTTATGCACAGAACACATAAGATACGTTTTATGAGTAATCAATTTCGCTTTCAGACTTTCGGAAAATTCTTAGTATAGCTTGATTTATATTATTGGCAATGCTTAATATGTGTCTGATATTACTGCGATGATGATCTGTTTTAACATTTCAAACATTTCCACAAAAAACTAGAAACGATATGGTTATTATCTCAGCGATCGCTGTCACCTGTTGCAATATCCCATGGAGTCAATCATAGCACCTCGCTCACTAGGATCTCCTAATGATAAGCCTTTGTGGCCGCCGCCGCCTGGACACAAGGCGAAAAAAATTAAACACCTCCACCTTGTTATTAAGTGTGAATTCTACAAATTGTTCACAAATATTTGCGTCTACCTGGGCTTTTTACCAACGTTTGTTACATTTGCCGTGACCGAATCAAGGACGTCATTAAAGCTCTATGTGATTAAGCACGGTGAATTAAGGATGGTGCTTTAATACGTATCGGATCTTACACGGATTTTTTGAATTCTTGTGCTGATGAGATTCTGGAATGCCAAAGTTATCTGTTAGGTACTCTTTTGTTACCTAAGAATCAAAGTAACTTGTTTAACCGAATACGTCTAATTCCACAGAGCCTTTTGCAAATAATAGACTCAAATCTTGGACAAAGAATAATCTATTCAGCAATTGTGGTTAATCAGAATCTCTTAGAGATACAAATGTATTTATATGGAACAGGCATAGCCTTTATCTATAGTTCTTGGTCATTTCTTATCTCGTAAATAGCCGTCCTGGCTCGAACGCTCATCTCACTGTTTAGCAGGTTATTTTCTAATACTCGTATAACGTCCTTTTTATTGAGTGTAAATAATTGAGTTTGTATCAACGCCGCGCCGCCATCTGCTCGCTGGAGTTTTAACAATCCTTTTCGGATTTCCCACTTAACTTTAATGTACCCATAAAATTTTACGTTTTTAGAGTTCACAAACAAAATTGTCTCTTATTTTGTTTGATCAAAATTGAGAATCGCTCGCGGCCCCGAATTGTATATCACTTGGTCGAGATTTAAAGAAACTTTATTCTGGTTAGTATTTAGTGTAACACGACATTAGTCCTTAAACGCCCCACTGCTTGGACACAATTTTATTTGGTTTGTGTCGGGCAGTATCATTTCATGTGCTGTCTCGTGAGTTCAGTTATTACAATATTTGTTGTTGAAGGTTATTTATTTGACTAGTTGACAGGGCTTATGTCGTCGGCTCCGACTGTTGTCGAGACGGTGGCATTGATCTCTTTGCCATGCTATTGAGATTATAAATCTCACGCGTACGATTCAGTTAGCGTCTCGGTTGGATTACGTGTTCCTAAATAAGAATTTGGGTTGTCTGTTTGTCTTGTCAGATTTGAGTGCGATTTGTTCACGACGCGAACGATCGCGACTCCGCACAAAGCTTTGCATATATTTCTGTATCCGCGCATGTTGTCCGGGACAGTAATCCAATATTCATTACCTGCGCACTATATACAGATATCCAATATTAAAGGTAATTTATTCTTCGTTCACATGTGTATTTTAAGGTTTTACGCATTTTATACCAACAAGCGATACGTTTTATCGCCTGCTTGTATTGGCGCGGGGAATAATGGAATCCTTTGAGTTCATATTTACGATTTAATGCAAGGTCATTTAGCATTAAAATATTTTGAAATCCTTATGATTTATAAAGGTTTGTTATTTATTGCGCTTCCAATAAATCATCGGTTATAGAACTTTTGAGTTTTCAGTAGCCCTCAGTCGTTCCATTTGTGAGGTATATTAAGTATATCTTGTTTGAATCTGTTTAGTGCGTTTGTGCGTGGTCAATATAGGTACCTATTAACGTCACATTATGGACGCAATCTTGTCGTTGATTATTAAACGGACGGACACAATGGCCTAATAATCGTCCAATCGGCCCCGGGGCGATTACCATTATTATTTGATATTGTTGTAGGTACCTTTTAGAATTCAGTCCTACTGCCAGACCAGCGCCACATGGTGCTGTCCCTTGAGGCCACGCAACTTTTATACTCACCGCAAAATTAATTTAATATTCTATCACTCAAATGATGCAACCATGGCGGATGTAGGTAAATATGTGTAAGTATATGTAAGAACGATACAGAAGTTGAGCGGTCTGTCGCTGATCCAACTTCTGTTCCTATCGTTCTTATATAGGTAAACTTCATACTTAGTGAAGGAGCAAGGAATTGTATGAAATAATTTACCTGCATTTAACAAGTCATTATATTGACATTGTTATGTATTTTATTTAGTGTTGCTTTGAAATATGTAAACAGACGTAAGTGCTTGATGGAGCCGGATACGGAGCGGTCACAACAAGGGCGCTGGGACCGCGATATCTAGATCTACAGATTGTTACATTACGCTACACAAAAGTGCGATAATCTTCTAAAAGGTGTTCGTAGTGTTGTAGATAATTAATATTTAGAGACGGACGGCGCCCCGCGGCGCTCGCGCACCTCGCCGCTTTGTGCCGCGCCGCCGACACCCGCATTTGTCATGTTAGCGCGCACCAAGGTGTGAATGACTTTTTTCTAACTATTATTAATGACAATGATAGAAAATATTGTTTTTGTTGCAACAGTGTTGATTGTTGTCAATTAGTTTTTTGTTGCATCACGGACTTTTGATTTTAAGCGTGGCCGATCGATTCAATCGGATTTGAATTGAATGTTTGGATTAAAATATGGCGAGCTTCATTAAAGCTTTTGATATGATTGAATACCGATGCTTTTGTATCGAAACTGTTAGACAATGGGTTAAACATATCGGAAATCTTTCGAAATGGTGAGAAGGAGAACGATTTACTTTAATGGAGTTTGGTGATATTACAGAATTATTCTCGGTGGCTCATAGACTTGCATAAACCAATGTCACTGTTGCCATTCTTTTTTTTTCACAAAGCGCATTATTTCCAACAGGGTCGGTTACTTGTTTTGTTACTTAAAAAATGAGCTAAATCATGGAGCCAAGAAAAGCTCTCAGCCCTCGCGTGCCTCCCCTCGCTCTCTGAACAATGAATAATAAGCAGCTACATCATCTATCCATTTTCCTTTTCACCCCAACAATAACAGGGACGCTAAAAGAATGGAAACAATCGAAATTTAAATATTTCAAGAAAAATACTTTTCTTTAAGAGAAAATATTGGTGGAAGTGAGTTGTGCTCGTATGTATGAGGGGCGCGATGCTGCCGGAGTATTGGCATGCTATCCACTCGTTTGAGATCGCTCTGAGCCCTATTAATTATGCATCCCGTTTATATACTTTTATATTTACTTGTAAGATTATACGTTGAGTTAGTATTATGAACGAGCACTGTTATTAAGGCGTATAAACTACTTTATGACTTCATTGTCAACGTTAGGGTAGCCTTACTACTGAGAAGATAGTCGTTTGAGCACGGTGCACTAGCATGCCTCCTTTACAATGTCCTGAAGGCATTCGCATTGTACAATATATCATCAATTTAAGTTTAATATAATAACTGAGTCAATGAATGACAACATACCAGTAGTAGCAATATTTTTAGATATGAGTAAAGCTTTTGACTTCGGTGATCACAAGGTACTAACTGAGAAAATTAGATAAATATGACATAAGGGGCCAAGCAAATGACTGGTTTAAATCGTATCTAAGTGATAGGCGTCAATATGTGCAAATATAAAAAATCATTGAAGAAAACAAAGTAGAATATACATCTAGTTATAAAACTAAGCAGTAGGAGTACCCCAAGGCAGCGTGGTGGGATCGTTTTTATTTCTGCTATACATTAATGACCTTCCCAATACATCCCGCCGCAAAACAATCTTACTTGCTGACGATACGACACTAATAATAAAATGTAATGACAAAAATAAAATGCAACAGGAAATTAATGAGGCAATCAAAGGCGTAGTAATTTGGCTTAGTAACAACAATATAAAAATCAATATTAATAAAAGAAAAACAATTCAATTTCAAACTTATAAATCAAACTTTCACAATCTTAATATAAAATATAAAGGAAATATTCTAGAACAAGTAGTATACACAAAATTTTGGGTATAATAGTGGATCAAAACTGTAACTGGAAATCACACATCAGTTACGTATGTGATAAGCTAGACAAATTCGTATACGCAATAAAACGTTTACGACAAACAGTGTCCGTAGCAGCAGCAGTCACTGCTTTTCACGGATACGTATCGTCGGTGCTGTCGTATGGTCTGATACTATGGGGAATTCAGTTGAAATTTTAATAACTCTTTGAGGAGTGGCTTTAGAGGCAGCATGGCGTCCTCACCTTCCGCCTGACACAGATCCTCACCGGACACGGCTGCTTCGGGAGGTTCCCGTTTCGCATAAGGCGGGAGGAAACGCCCGGGTGTTTCCATTGCGGAGATCGCCCTGAGGACACGGTGGAGCATACGGTGGAGGTCTGCCCGGCCTGGGCGGAGCACCGCCGTGTCCTCGTGGAGGCGACCGGCGGCGGCAGTCTCTCGCGTCCGGCCCTGGTCCAGGCCATGGTACGGAGCGAGAGGGCATGGCTAGCAGTCGCTTCCTTCAGCGAAGCAGTGATGCTCGCAAAAAGGGAAGCGGTGCACGTGAAGGAGAGGCAGTACATGCGCCCTCACGGTCGTAGCCTTTGCAGGAGATGCCCTGGGCGTCGGGAATCCCAGGCTGATTCCCGGCCACCGTAGGCGCGGGCTTGCAGACGGCGAGTAACGGGTAGCTCGCTGTCCGGTAAGGACCAAGCCCGGGTCAACGGCGCGTTGTGTTCCACGCGCGCCTCAAAGAGATGTCAGCAACAACTGATGGGGCCCGCAAGGGCCGAAACCTGCCAAGGGTGCGGGTTGTTCGAAAGAGATACCGCGGCCTCTGACACACAGGCAACTAAGGGAACACGGGTGGGTTTTAGTCAGAAAAAGTCTGACACGCCCTCCTGCTCCACCCAGAGCGGGAGAAGTCATTTGATGATTTCCCACCCAAACAAAAAAAAAGAACTTTGTATGCTAGTAAAACAATATCCGCACTATTTTCGCATCCAATCAGCCACAAAAGGGTTTCTACTAGAAATAAATATAAATACGAATTAAATGTGCCTCAAGGTAGATTGCAAATATTTAGGAGGAATGTATATGTTAGTGCCATTCAGGTGTAAAACAGGCTGCCTAATTCGTTTAAAAAATTCCTATCCCCATGTTCAAGAAAAAGCTGACAGATTGGCTATTGGATCATTGTTTTTATGATATTGACGAATTTATGGAATACTATGTTTTGCCAGCGGCTTCGCCCGCGTGGTGGTCGAAAACTATCCCACAAAAAAAAAAGTATCCTGTGTGCTATTCCAGGTTACTAACTACCTGTGTACCAAATTTCATTCAAATCCGTTCCGCCGTTTTTGCGTGAAAGAGTAACAAACATCCATCCATCCATCCATCCATCCATACTCACAAACTTTCACATTTATAATATTATATATAAGTAGGATTGTAAAAATCCAAGATGACAGGTAGTAAATTTTGACATATGATTTTAAAGTAACAATTACCTAATTATAATAATATTAACTCTTATCGGACTGAATGTAAATCGCCAATCTTGAAATTAATTGTACTAAGCTATGTGATAATGAAATTTGTACACCACATATTGTGGTAGAATGTACGGAACTTATAAAAATATTAGCACCATACTATGTAAAACTACATTCTAACAAATAAATAAATAAAAAATGAATAATTATGAAAGATTCAAATAAAGGAACAGAGCAGTGGCTACCCAGTGGTATCGGGCCCAGCTTCCATCCTGAGTTCGAACACAGCCAAGAACTTTACTTTGTGTTTTTAATCTCAGCACCACTACTCTCAAAACGGTGAATGAAAACATCGTGAGGCAAACAATTGAAAACATTTGACATCCATCAACCCGCACTGGCCTGAATGCTGGATTATGGCCCACTCCCGGAAGCCTGTGGCCCAGTATGGGAATATTATAATGCTGAATGTATAAGCGGTCATAATATTTGCCGAGGTATATGTGTCTTACATGAGAGGGAAAACCAGCTGGCTTTTCAAAGGTTTTGAAATCAACCATTACTCCAGCTGCCATTGCAGTATAGATTCCATAATAAATCAACATGTCGTGATTATATTCTGGAGCGTTTTAGAACAATAGCTATTATATTCAAAACAAATGGATTCTTTTGTGCCATAACAGTAAAGCATTGCTTCCGGCTAGTAGAAGCGATTTGATATAATTCTGACACGTTAACCCAATTTACAAACGATAATAAATAATAATAGGTGGTGTTTTTGTAATTAAATACTCTGTGGTCATGTTTTTGAATTGAATTTATCGCCTGTGTGTTTATAAAGTGCCTTGCTGTAAGTAGTTGCTATATATTTGAATTATAAACAGATGTTACTCAGTTCAGTAAAATAAAAACTTAAATAATGATGTCGTAAGAAAATAGACGTGTGTTGTGTGTGGAAAATATTGTAAATACGAGTACTTGCTTCTGCCAGCGGTTTAACAAGCATGGAGGTCGAAAATTAATCCCATGGGAACGTACTAAAAGAGTCCTATGTGTTCATTCAGGCTCTGTAAACTATCTGTGTGCGTTCTAAATCCGTTCAGCCGTTTATGTGTGATTGAGTAACAAACTTCCAAACATCTAAACATCCAAACTTTTATATTTATAATATTGGTGGGATAGGTAAAAGATTTATATTTGGTTATTTAGCTAATCCTAGTGCAGAAACCAATCTCTCACAAACTAGTTTTTAAGCTTTTCAATGCCATTATTTGTGAATAATTATAATTTAAAGTTTTCAAGAAGATTCGTGGAAGGTATAAATAATGTGGTATAATTCTTCGACGTTTTTAAACCTTATAAATCCTAGCAGGAACAATACTTAACACAATAGTGATAGCAACTAGAAACAAAAACGCATCATCGGCGTGTGTACCATGGTCCATGAGTAAGCGTGGCTGGCAGCGTCCAGAGGCGTTGGTACTATTAACGTGTGGTTTAGAGATAACATCGGCCGACAAACTCGATTAGCGGCTCCACTGACTCTCATAGGGCGCGGTGCAAGTAACAAGCGATTTTACTGATAGAACAAGTAACAAGATCTTTTAACCGACTTCTAAAAAGGAGGAGGCTCTATGTTCGTCTGTATGATTTTTTTAAATGCATGTTCATCAATATTCTTATCGATTGTGGACCGATTTTGAAAATATTTTTTTTTGTCTGAGGTGGTGATACTACTGATTAAAAATAACTTTAATTTCGGAAGTCAGTGGCAAAAACAAAAATACAAAACCAAAGACACCGACTTCGGAAATGAAAGTAATTTTTCATTTTGTTGTTTTTTTTTAATGTATGTTCAAAACAAATCTGGATTGATAAACTAATTCAAAGTACTCCTAAGTGCTTAGTCGTAGCCAAGTTAGCCGCACTTTGTTGATGATTCAGCGCATTTTTCTGTGATTATTATCATGCTATTCAACTGAAGTTATTTGACAGCTTAAATGTCACTATTTGGCAATATACTCTATCGTCGTTTTTTTAGTTCCATTTCGTTTTTGTTAATAATCTACATACTACAGTTACGAGTATTTTTGTAGTTAGCTTTACAATTTTATTATTTGTACCACACGATATCACACATGACTTATCTGTCCGTATCAACTTTTCATAATGAGTATTGAACATCAAGCGGCTAATACATACGGTTGACTGATAAAATAAACCAATGCCAAATCAATAAATTTATCTTTCATTTATGTGTGCAATTGCTACGGCGTAGCACCCTGCTACGCGCTACGACGAATTTAAATTTGGAGAACTTGAAGATAATTTCAAAGCCATAATGTTAACTAAGTCGAAGTTAATTACTTTGGTTCTCTCAAACAAGGCTTTGGCGGTAACGCGGCTGGCTCATAATTCATCGCAGCGCGCATCCTCCTTGGTAATATGGTACGCGTAGACGCGCCGGCGCAACCCGAGCGGGACGCTACTACGTGCCAGCGCGAGACAACACCACCGCGGCTCACATAATACCCAATGTTTATAGCCTGAGAACTTCCTTTTAATTTTTTTGGGAGCACTATTTCAAATATTGTTTTAATTGATTGCTGGCAGACCATTTGGCGGCGCGGCGGCGCGGGATGAGCGCTAATTACAGGGGTTAACTCGGTTTTATACTATCTTCGATTTATAAAGACAGTTTAGGTACGGTACTTTACTGACAACTGTAATTTACTCAAACTTATCATGTTGATTCTTGTCGGACCGTTTGTTCTACACGAGTCTTTATAGAAATAATTAGAGGTTGCTATAGAGTAACAGAGGTACCAGTAAATACCATTATTTTTATTCGTCTGGCTTGAGTGACTTTAATGGCTATTAGACAATTACTCGTACTAAGGGGCTGGTGACACAAACAATAGGCCAGACAATGTTTACTAAATACGCGGTTCACGATGTAAAAATAGCGATAAACAGTAATTGGCGGCAGTAAAGCCGCAAGAAGCGGCACCCGCATTGTGAGTGCGCGCGCGCCGGCCCGCCCGCCATTGTCAGGCACAAGCCCGCCACTATAAATTTTACTTCAACTCCACATTTGCATATCAACAATAATTTTATCAGTTTTCGTGGTCACGTCGTGTCCGTTACTTCATTAATTGTTCATTGTCTCTTCGAGCTTCAACAATGGACATCAGTTTTAAAATGAATACTTATGAAAGCTGTAAGAATCGTCATTGTAATAATATCCTATAAACAAAAGCTAGGCAAGTTAATGTTTCCAGGAAATGGTCGCGGTGTTAATTTTTATTGTTTCTGTGAACTACCGCGTGGTTCACGGTCGCTAAGATTTCCTCACATTTTCATAACGGTACCTACATGCTGGTAAAAGTTTCTTCTTCTAGGCTCTTTACGAAAATTTTGGTTGATTTGGTTGCTTCATTATTTTAATAATTTACATAAAGGGAAACGAAAGTACCTACTAAAAAAGAACTTGGAAAAAAGTGATGAAAAGCACTACAACACAGTATACAGTAGCAAACGTAGCCGACATCAACCAATATTTATCAGACGTGTACCTACGGTTTTTTTAATAAACTTTTTATATATTATATGGCCTTGTAAGAATGGCCAAACGGTGTTTGAAGATATTTTATTCTCAGCAGGGACTTGAAACCTCCTTTAGTCTCGAAATTTGTCATGTAGGCTACCGTCTCCTCTGTTAACCTCTTAGTATGAGTTGATCTAAGTAGTGTAGACCACAACGCTTCTGCAGCGAGTATTTAATATATACCTACGAGTATACCCGTGAAACAGTAACGCTCATCCCTTGCCAATATTCTAATTAACCGAAAACAATACAAGTTATTGCCTATTCAGCCTAACCACACATAGCATAGAGCCTACCATTGAACAATAAAATATAATAGTCGAGTCTAAACGTGCGCGGTGAAAGTTTATTGAAAACAAACGAGCGTCGCTCCCTCGAGGTGGTCCATCGTTAATCTTTTATCTAACGCGGTGTGTGCTCTTTGCGGCAATGTCACGGACGTCGGCCGTGCCGAATCAAAAGCGTTTTCATCGACACACCTCCAACCATTCTCCCCAGAAGGTATAGTCCGACACAGTTCGAATGTTCCATCGACATACATAATCAAACGACAAAAACTAGTAAAAGCAATTGCTTATTTTTGCACCCCCAGGCATTGAACATTCTTGACTCTCATTATCATCATCAGCCTACAGCAGTCCACTGTTGGACATGAGCCTGCCTAATTGCACGTCATTCAGCTCGATTCTCGGCAACTCTCATCCAACTGCTACCAGCACCCCTGCGAAGATCGTCCCTTCACCTAGCCTGAGGGCGTCCTACCGTACGTTTCCCGATTCCACTCAAGAATACGTCTACCCCGACGGTCATCGGTTCTACCGCTAATGTGGCCGGCTTATTGCCACTTTAGCTTGCTAATTCTGTCAGCTATGTCGACAACTTTGTTTCTCGTTGACTCTATTAATACCAAACTAACGACGTTTTATCTTAAGTTACACTAGTTCAATAGTAATCGTATTTGGCAAATCATGCCGATGGAACCTTTAAGTTGTGTCGCGTTATAAGCCATGTGCCACATAGGGTGGTATTTTAAACTACTCTGATATTTAAGACATTAACTTTCGTACTACCTAATGTGTATCGTCATTACGTTGAATGCATTTGAATATTCGGTCTACCGTTTTGTACTCGAGTTGGATTTTGTATCGCATTTTAATGCGGAAAGGTACATTATGGTTACATCGCATGTAACAATGTTTAAACGATGTGAAAGTCAAAGTTCCTCTTATATTTCACGCTTTATCGTGCATTGTAGAAAATATTAAAAGCACTTACCTAACAATATAGACCACTAATAAATATGCAGACAACAGACGTTAACTTTTACCTGAAAAATATTTTTTGTTAGATCTAATCACAGCTCTTGCACAAAATGCAGATTAATTTCAAATTATTAACTTTTTGAATCAAGAATAAAAAGTTATGACATTATTCTTTCACCATATTCAAAAAGTATGGCACCCAATAAGTTTTATTGCAATATTTGTATGAAGAACCCTCATGGAACTCGTATGTACTATAACCACTGACTTGATATTTTAAGTAACTACTTCAATAATTTAATACAGGCCATTCATAGTGTCACATAAAAATTGAAAAAAGAAACCGATATTATTTCCATACGTTTACAGCATCTTTACTCATACTTTCGGGATAATCAGCCAGTTATTTAGTCAAGAAAGAGGTTGTTAGTCTTTTATCATAATCTACAAACTCTTTTGTGCTTCTTTTATAATATTTGATGAAAGGCATTTCATTTATCTATTATTACTATCCAGTAATAATAGATTTTATAGAAAACATTGAGGAAAACACTTTTGCATTCGATGCAAGTCGTAAAAAAGATATTTGATGCATACTGTATTTTTTTTAACATTGGTTAAGTCTCATCAAAAGCATAAACGTACTAAATAAAATAATGTGAACACAAGACTTTTAACACCGAGTCGAAAACCATCTTGTCGTTTCCTACAATAGTGCACTAGACGGGCTTTGTCATCGGCTGATGTAATAGCGGTTATGAAATGTATATTGTCATTAATCATATTTATGTTAAATATTTAATACAAACCGACTGAAATTGACATACGAAGAAAGAAATAAGAAGATGATTCAAGAGTCCCCTAAAAGCTCAGATTACCTTATGAACATAACATATACTAAAAACTCGTATCAAATATCACAAAACTTGAACAAAAAATTAAAGAAGATTTTTCTAATTTAGGATCTACGACCTCCGTCTATCATTGGTATACAAATTGAAAAGGCAACTAGCGGAGTGCCGCTGAGCCGACCCCGGCTTGATACTTTTGAACCACTATTTGCTTACCACGATTCATTCGATTAAAACTCTGAATAAACTCATTATAGCTGAATACGACTACCCGCCGAAAGGTTCCTTTCAAACGATATTAAACCGCATTATCCGCGTTTATTCCCGGCCTTGATTAGTACCGTATCATTTAGTCCTGTGTTGTAATTATTTATGTGCAACCAGGAATAAACCTTATGCGTCTCGTTTTAGAATTTAAATTTATCTGTCATGTACCGCTGGCGGCACCTTTGACCGAATGAGATGAAAAGCGCCGCGCGCGACCATTTATCATTGACAAACACAATTGTATTGGGTCCCATCTCGAGAAATTGGTGGATAAACAATCTTAGAACTCGAGTTTACGTGACGTAACTGGTTGGAATCTGCTGATTATAGGGAGACGAGCAGACCCTGCTGCGACGTTGAATTGAGATGACGTAGTTATATACGCGAAGATGTGCATTGTGATGCCGGTAAGTTTATTTGTCAGGAGGATGCATCTTCAGTTCCACGAAGCGAGCTCAATCATTTTTACACTTCCCTCGGATAAGTTAGGTTATCGTTTGTCCATTCATACAATGAGTAACTTGTTCGACTTACGCAGAAATGTATGTAGGATGCCAGAGCGAGCAAAGCGAGCTCGACAATTATTTTTTATCGCGTCTTGAATGAGATAGATTATTAGGTCCATACATAAAAAAGAAGTCTAACGGTATTATTTTTTTCTTTTATGTATGGTTATCATCAAATAACTTCTCGGAGGACGTGTCAGACTTTTACTGACTAAAACGCACCCGTGTTCCTTCAGTTGCCTGTGTGCCAGGGGCCACGGTATCTCTTTCGAACGACCCGCACCCCTTGCGGACATCGGCCCTTGCGGACCCCACCAGTTGGTGCTGCCATTTCTTTGAGGCGCGCGTGGAACACAACGCGCCGTCGACCCGGGCTTGGTCCTAAGCGGACGGCGAGCTACCCATTACTTGCCGTCCGCAAGCCCGCGCCTACTGTGGCCGCAAATCGGCCTGGGATTCTCGACGCCCAGGTCGTCTCCTGCGGTGACTAGGGCCGTGAGGGCGCACATATTGCCTCTACCTCACGTGCGCCGCCTCCCTCTTCGCGAGCATTACTGCTTCGCAGGAGGTGACGACTTCCCATGCACTCTCACTCCACACCATAGCTAGGACCAGGGCCGAACGCGAGAGATCTCCGCCGCCGATCGCCTTCATGAGGACACGGTGGTGCTCCGCCCAAGCCAAGCAGACCTCCACCGTATACTCCACCATGTCCTCCGGGCGATCTATGCAGTGGAAACACCCGGGCGTTCCTCCCTCCTTATGCGAAACAGGAACCTCCCGAAACAACCATGTCCGGTGAGGACATACGTAAAGCGGAAGGTGAGGTCGCCGTGGCGCCCCTCAATCCATTCTTCAAAGAGGGGACTTACCGCCGCAATTGTGGCGTGCCCAAGACTAACGGTGTCAATTTATTTATAAAGCTTAAGATTTAAGGTAGACTGGGATGCAGGAGCGAGCGAAGCCAATTAGATTTTCGGAAATAGGAGTTCGAAAGTTTGTTGACTACTTAAAGCACAAAAGCTTTAGAATCGACATATTGCTTAGTGGGATTATTTTAGGATCTCTCCTCGAATTGGTTAAGTTTTCTGTTATTCTAATAAGTAGGCGTTTTCGAATGTTCTTTTAGTTCTATTATGTACATTTACACCTATACTTTATTTTGAAGCCAGGGGGGTGCAAGGGAATCACTTGCATCTCGCTCGCGGCGCCCATGTTGTGATACCCCAGCCATAGGTAGAGCCTTTTAACCTATTGTATGGGTGCTAGCAGTAGCTTAAAACGGCATTTTCACTTATTAAGGTACCCTTTTCTTGTTCCTAGTTGTTTATAAAAATAGTTGAACCACCGATCTTTGGATTAGTAAAGTACCTAGTTTTAAAATACGTTTGACGTGGAAAAGTGTTTATATAACACTTCTTACAGAAATAAAATTATTTACCTACAGCAAAATTGACTTATGACTAAATCATAAGTAGGCGGTACATTTTTATAAATAACTTAGTCATTATTGTATTGTTTTGTTTTTGCAGACTCCGATTAAAAAAAAATATATTTGTAAATCTGTAGCAATAAAAACAATTTAAAAAATCGAGTGGCTCGAATCTCGACTCTTGTAAATTGAGTTGTCTCGGGTCCCTAGTCCTTAAAAACCTCAAAAGCCGTTCAGAGAAACTAGCTGAAAGTATTTTTAGTTACCTACTGATAATAACCAAGGCAGAAGCGCCAGTGGAAAATTATCCAGAGAGCTTAGACATGTGAGTGTTTCGTATTTCCACAATGACTAGCATCCGAAAAGCTAGCTTAGCTTTAGTTGGCTTTTCGATAATTCAGGTTAAAAGATGTAGTCAAGTGTAACCTATGAGATTGAAAAGGCAAAGAAAATTTTACCCAGGTTTTCGTGCAATGTTTTTCACTAATGAAGGTGTAAATGAGATTCCTAAACTTATTTGATTACATTTACGGTTTTTATATTATAACTAGCCTTTAAAAAATTAGTTTTTTTAGTTTATTTTAGCGTATCAGAAGGCATCAAAGACAAGAAAATGTAGTTCCTGTTTTAAGTAAGTAGGTAAATGAGTGTTCTATCTATACAATCTAAGGTCTATCTGCGTCTGGTTTCCACATTTAGTTCTTCAGGTGTACCATAGTGTATGGCCAATGGCGGCCGTCGGTGGTTATTCCGACCAGCCCACCTCTCTCCAGAAGTTGATTAAGGTCTCCCAGTCTGTTTAGAGCATTTGAAAAAGATAAGGATGACTCGCGAGTTTCTTTTATAATCTGGGTGAAGCTTGTGCATTCAAAGAGCACATGCGCAACGATTTCCTCAGCGTCCATGCATCGTATGGACATTCCATTTAGCATTGCAAGCTGTTTACAAGCTGTATTTTAGTTCGTTTTTATGCTAGAAGCTTTATATTCAGACTGTATAATGGCTGTATAAGCGCTTATACAGTCCTCATAAGTAAAATATGGGCACCTTTTACAGATTTTTGCGTTAGTAGAGCTGTATAGTAGCTGCAGAAGTCATAAAGAAGCTGTAAAATAGCTGTATTAGAGCTGCTATTCGGTATAAAAAGAAACCATTACACTACAGATATTATCTTATAAGACAAGATCTTGTAAAGAAAAGAGTTCTAAATAGGTTTTTGAAAAGAATTACAAAATAATAAAAAATTGACGAACTAGATTTCCAATGTAATAGAAACGTGAATGGCGACATTGTTATGCATAATATTTATTAGTAAGTAAACGTAATCTTGGACTTCTCTTAATATCTGAAGGTGTTAATTGGTGCATTGAAATTGCGGATTCAAATTTATTGTGAACCTGTCTATGTTTTCCGTCAAAATATTCAAGCACCAGCAAAATGATCGATCTGATATAAAAAAAAAATACTATCTATATGTTAAGTAAGTGTTGGTTTTTAAGGTTAGAATAAAAAACAATTTTAAAATAACAGTTGTGAGGGCAGTGTTATCATTGTGCTCTCATATCAAACTGAAAATTATGCTACGGCTTGAATTGTTATAAAATATTCCTTAAGTTATATTTCAAATTTTGTTTAATACATTCGAGATTACGAAAATGGCGACTATTTGATAAACAGCCTAAACGGTAATCGGGATGTGTTATAGTCTGAGTAGCTGTACTAAGTAAGTTAAGAATGATATTATAGAGGTTTGGGCTTTTAATAAGCTTTATAATAAAATATTTTGATTACTTTAGTTGTATATTAGTTCTTTATACTTAACTTATTCTCTAATTCTCTTTAGTTACTTAAAATAAATAAAACAACCCTGGCCCACGTTGATAGTACCTACGTATGGTTAAACCAAAAGAGTCAGCTGTTTAATGTTAAAGGAGGTTTTCAAAATGACCGTATATTTCAAAAAAACATGCCGTTTAAAATGAAAGAAACCATAGAAAAAGGGAAAAGCAGGCTTTGCATTGTACCAAGTTTCTGAGAATCAAAAGGCAAGTTAAGATGGCCAAGAAAAAGATTAGATGTCAGCAAATTAGTAAAGGATGAAACGTTTCGGCTTTTAGCTAATTGGTCTATCTCAAAATGCTGTGTGAAAAAGCTATCATTATCGTCATATGACGAAGCAGTAAGAAAACTAGATCTCATGGTTTAAATCAATCATCATTTGAACTACTTGCACTGCTGCATAAAGAAACGTCAACATCAGGTTCCGAAAGTTGAACTAAATCTACATATTTGACATAACTGTTATGATTATTGAATGGGCTCAACTGGGCTAATAATAAAAGAGTAGTGGACTGTATTAAAATAGGTGTAATACCATAATTTACATGTATCACGTTTAGAAGATGTTACAAAGGAATGCCCGTAGTGCAGCGCGGCTGTGAGCTGAGTGGTGTGGGGCGCGCGCAGCGGTCATCTTGTCCGTCTTCGATACCCCGACACCCCGCGCCTTTCCGCCGTTGATCACACGCATATGTGGTGCGCCGACAATCATTAAAATCGCTGTTTAATGTTTTTGCTACGGAATCCTCTTCGTTGGACGTCGACGGAATTGACGGTTGACCATAAGGCCAATCGAGCGACTGTGTTAGTAATATAAACTAAAGCTGTACTATAGCTGTCATTATTTTATTATTTTTAAAACACTCTCATAGACAGAAGTCATACAACCACTGTATTAACAAGAGTGTACAATTATGCCATAAAAATAAGTTTGTGAACGGAGTTTGCATATACCATTGTACAGAAACAAGTCTTAAGTGATACTATAATAACACTTAGAGCTGTAAGAATTAAGTGTTCACATGCAAAATACAGCTTGTATACAGCTTTAACGATAAAACCAGCTTAAAGTGTCACAAAATACTTAAGCTGTATAGTAGAGTTTTAATATTCTGTTTAAGCACTCTAAGCTTTCGTGGACCCCTTAATAAAGATTTTATACAGTTTGAGCTGTATAATGACTCGTAAATCACTCTTACAAAGACGAAATATTTGTTTCACACTCTTGTAAGACTCTAAAAGACCTCTAAGTTCTAAATAGGCTGTTATATTGATGTTGAAAACGCTTGAGTGTTGCTTGGGATGTCTGTTTAATGAGCAGTGACTCGTGATGGTCCCCGTCCCCAGCCACTGGCCGTTCCTGTCCAGGCGTAATATGCGTCTAATTAGCCTGCCATCTAAAAATGGCGTAGCTTTCCTGGACTGCCTGCAGCCTAGTGCAGAGAACTACCAGCTGTCCGCTGGCTTATGGGTAGACTCCTGTAGCCACCTGCGTACCTGGTTTAAGGGGAAGTGGGTTAGGTTAGTTATCGGTTCGGGGCCAATAACTGACGTTCTAGATGCTCTCATTGCTAGTTGGTCAGCTGCGTCGTTACCTGGTGATCCGCTGTGTTTTATCCATTGCAGTGTTACTGTGTAAGTAAGTTCGTTGCAAAAACGTAAGGAAACGTAATCGGTTTTTTTTCTTCAAGTAGGTATTTAAAAAATTGTTACGATTTTCAAGGTCTACTCTAACTTATAAAAATAGGAAGTAACATTTAGACAGATTCATTTGTTTATGAAAATATTTTTAATTTTATAAATAATTAATACTCTTTTCTTCAATAAAAAAGCTGAAATTAATACTGGCTACTGGCCCTTTATATATATTCAGGCCAATACCTATGAAATAAAACATAAAAACAAAAATTAAAGTTAATGGCATCTTCATAAATTTTACCAATTTCAACCAGTGATATAAATTGAATTAAGAGGAGTTTTTATTTTAATAAAATAATTCTTATTTGATAATTTAAAAGTAAATCGCATTTCTTTTGCTTAGATACCTACTATTAAATTTATAAAAATAAACATTTAAGTATAAATAGATTTCAATTAGAGAGTCGTGACTTGAAATTGTGTGTTTTAAAATTATATTGGATGAATTAGTCTCAAGATTTAAAACAGTTCATATAAAACTGGCAGGTAGGTAGGCACAGGATAAGTAGCCTTTACAGTACCTACTTAATTTCCTATAGAAAGGTAGCTCATGTGTAGCTCAGTTTATCCGTCATTTTTTTCTTTTAACCTATAAAACATGTTAAAAATCCTATCCTGTCAGGAAATCAGAACAGAATGAGCAGGTTAAATACCAATCTAGATATTGTGTAGGTTTGTGATCTGCAGTAAATAACTAAATAGAAACTAAAATGGTTCACTAAGTGTCAGCCTAAAACCTAGGAAAACTCATTTCCAGAAAACATCACATCTTCTCAAGTTAAATAAACTAAAGAAACTTTAAAATTAAAGTAAGTACATTCGTTCACTACAAACAAGGATGGATTCATGAGCGGCATTACCCGCATTAGCGTGTCGGATGCTGCAGCTCGCATATTTCATCACATCTTAGGAGATAATGTTCCCTTTAACAAAACATTAATCTAGGAGTCGTCGGAGGCGTGGGGCGGAGCGCCCGGGCGCCAATGGCGGCGCTCGTCGCCCGGCGCCCCGCGTTCCTGTACTGCCATCGATTGTCTTACAAGCTCTTAGGAATTGGGGACCATCTCCATATTATATCGGAATGTAGCGTCTACTTGTCTGTAGATTCAACCGCTTGGGTTCTGCATGGGTGATGCGCCATTTTTATGCTGCGTAAGATCTTTTATTATCTTTTGTAATTACTTGTATTAGATGGTTGGCCTCTCGTTTTTGGTGGGATTCACATGTTGTAACTTTTTACTATGGGTACGTAAACTATTGGTTACTGATTTATACCAAAAATAGTCTGGTATAGTGCACAATGCACATTTATTCTTTCAACCTGTAAATAAGTGCGCGTATAGGGTTCCCGAAATGAACAAATGCAATTTATCAATTGTACTCAATTGCTATAGTATTGTAGTAATACTTATTGCTAATCGCTTCAATTGCATTTGGTAGACGATCAATTTGCGCATCAATGTGTCTATCAATCACGTTAATATTGACATTTGCAATTGATCGTACCTTAAGTTACATCATTCATGGTATTTTAACTCTTTACTGCTAATTGTTATCATTTGTCTGTTTATTCTATGCCGAACGAACGTATTATTATGAATGTATGATATTGATAAGTAATTTGTAGCAACATTAATTGGCTGATAAAAATTGGATTCCATCAAAATTGGCGTTTGATCTTTTTTAATAATAAATATTTATACAGGTAGCAGCTGCACTAAAATCTTCGCTCTGATACCCAAATAATAATTAGCCTGCCCTTAGCACCTCAGTCGGCGTCCGAGAAAAAAGAGCCGGTCGAGTCTCGCTCGCGAACCAACATAACCTGTAATTTGGAAATTATTATCTAACACATTGTGCCTTTCTGGTTATCCCGCCGGTCAATTTGCCGTTTTTATGGCTCCCACAGAGCCGCGGCCTCTAATTATCTCCGCCACGATCTCGGCCTGAGGCGCGAACGAGCTGCCTCACGCGCTTTCCCGATGTGCACCCTAACACCACCGTACAAGGCACGAAGTCCGTCGCAGACTGAACGACACCGCGTTAGCTTAGAAACATGGGAAAATAAATAGATACCTATGTTTTGAAAGGGTAACACGTCTGCGCGAATACTATTTGTTTTACTGCGAATTCCTCTAATAGTTTCAAATTATTTTACCACTAATGTGTGTAGCTCTAGGTATCAGTAATACGCATAGGTACATAAAAGTGACGCGGATTCATAGCTGTAATAAATTAGTGCTTTGACTCGGACGCGGGCAATACAATTATGTTAATATTAATGAAACTAAAGTGATGGTGGGTAAGTAGTAGTTTGATAAAATAATTTTAATGAAATGAAATTATAGTTAAAGTCATTAAGGTGTGTTCAGATATGTGCCTTGTTAGTGATGCCCCACTATAACGCGTCACAATTTCCTTTTTATATGCCTTTATATTATGCATAATGTCATAAATTTAAATTATAATCGGTGAGTTTTAACGCCCAATTTTTAAATTAGAGAAACGTAACGAACCGGGAAAACACGGTAACGTCAGAGTCGTTTGGGAGCGACGCGGCCCTCGGCGAACGTATTCTATTAGGAAGGACTACTAATAAAATTAATTTATTTCTCGATTACAACAGTAACGCGAGTTCAAAAACGAACCGCGGCCTCGGCTCATTAATCATATTAATTAAGACGAGGCGTAAGCGCTTTTGTTCGTGGCTCTCTCGATAAACGAGCGCCTTCTTTACGCTCATACAAATGACGGCTAAGTCGTGCGAGGCGGCAATAACACGCGGCAAATGTGCGCAGTGACACGCTCGCGCGGTGCGTGACGCCCGCACTCGCACCACGCGCCGATTGGTCAGAGACAATATTGTTAAATGGTCCTGTTTCAGACACCACCTTGTTATTTGAGCGTTATGTGTGTAATCGGATAATCGCACTGTAATCAAGTTTTTATTGGTGGCACGCGGTCACGATTTGTTGCGCTAGTGTAATTATTTAATTTCATTGTTTTGATGAGATTGATGAATCGAAAGTGCTCTTTGAACACTTTGTTATTAACAAAGCCGTCTGTCTCCCTGCCAATCATAAAGCGGCAGTCGTTAGTCATCAAAGTCAATCGCACACAACACATTCATTTAATTGAATTCGATCTTCAAGAACACAAAACTGAATTGATAGTATAATTGATTACAGATCTGATAACCGCTCATCATGCCATGACTCTGTAGCCCATCTCAATATTAATGATATGATAACGTATCGATACGAAGCGTGTGACAACCAGCCTTTGCAGCGCTTTGAAAAACATTGTCAGAACCTTCAAACAAATCATACAGCTTGTCAGGACAACTTCCTTTTGCCGTAGACGAGGGATAGTCTAAGGTGCTACCCATAGATGTAAAAAATATATTTCCAAGGTTCTGCCTATGATAGACCTTGTACCTAGCTGTTTAAAGTCTAAAACTGCTTGTGTATATAATGTGTTCAGACTTTTGAACGATTAAAAAAAAGTAGGAGGATAGATTATGTTTTCGGCTAGATTATTTTTTCATTTGCGTACTCTGACTTGTCCGTGATTACTTGATTTACGAGATAATGTTTTGTCATTTGCTCGCGTGGTGGTCCCAAATACATTTTATTTTGCTTGGGCAGTTTATAAGTTAGCTTCAATAGTATGTATTTAACAATAAATGATATTAATTCTGTAAATAGGTTTGTACAAACACTTTTACACGTAGATGAGGACGGCGTTTCCTATCCAACTACTCTGAGAAGAAAGGCCAGATCAATCTTTGACCAAGATTGATCATGTCAAGACTATTTATTTAGATTGCTGTCTCTAAATGGTCTTTCGATTATAGAACCAAACAGATTGAGTGGATTTAGTCCATGTTCAACTTCCACAATGTTTACCCCCGACCATGTTGAACCCCTAAATGTTGGACCTGTAGAGTCAGTGCACGAATTTATCAGTAATCGTGCAGCTCAACTCAAAACCTAAGGAGCTTAACGATAGGTTCACGATAATCCGCGTCTTATAAGTTGTTGATGTTATAGTTTCACATAGCCAGCAGTGGCACATTAATTTGTTGACGACAATAAAGATAAAAGAAATCATTTAAAATATATTTTTCACTTTATAGTAGTATTTTTTAAGTCGGTTGTTTTTGTTAAATAAAAGTATTTTCAGTAAATTGGTAAGCTAAAATGCAATCGTAAATAGAGGGAGGAGCTTGATTCCAACTAAAAAGGCCAGCATTAACAGCAAACAGAAGAGTGACGATAGTGGGGGCAGAAGTCTTGCCCTGCAAAGAAACCATTAAAAAATAATTCTTGTCATTTACACTACTGTTGTTGAGGTTTACTTTGAGGTATTACTAATAATAGTTCTCTAGACCCAATTTCGGCCATGGCAACCAATCTCAGCGGTGTCTAGCCCTCAGCGCGGGAAATATTATAGTGCACAATTGTGTGCGCAGATACAGGTGCACTCTCCGAGACAACCGGAGAGACTTTAGGCGCAAAACCGACGGCTTTACGGCTTAGTATTCATCATAATCATTTCAGCAGAAAAAACGTCCCCTGCTAGACATAGCCCTCCTCAAGCACCATCACTTAGACCGGTTCTGTACTTCTCGCACCCAGCGGATTCCAGCAGCCTTCACCAGGTCATAAGTCCACCTTGTGGAAGGCCTTCCAAATCCATGTTTTGCGGTACGAGTTCACTACTCCAAAACCTTTCGGCCCCATCTGCCATCTGTTCTGCTAGCAGTGTGCCCTGCCCACTGCTACTAAAGTTTGGCCTACCGATCTCATCATTGCTGATTCAATCGCGTAGTGAAACTCCAAGCATAGCCCTCTCCAACATGGCCTTTTGGGTGACTTTCAGCGTTCTAATGAGGTCCATTGAGAGCGACCACGTTTTAGTGCCACACCGGCAACACGCACTGGTCAGAGTTTTGCGGTGTGTGAGACGAGCATATATGACGTAGCTTCCCTAACGCAGCCCAGTCGGTATTACTAAGGAGGTATCCTCTAAGATAGTCATAATTCAATGTTATCAATTTGGTTATTATCAACAATACCATGGAACAGGAGATCCGATGAGTGTAAAGGTTGTAAGTAAGCTCATGTTCACAAGTAGGTATGTTTCAGTTGGTGTATTAAACCAAATATTACTAGATCCTATTAATTATAAATTCGTATTCGTAATGACTACATAATAGTAGGGGTTTACACATTCTCCAATTTTTTAGTTCCTTTTACCTCGTTAAAATCATTTAATACCGCAGATTAAAATGTTTACACGTTTATATGTACGTATTGGTAAGCTTATCCTGTTTTTGTTATTCTTTTTTTTAACAAAAACAGGAATTAGAAGTTAATTAAATTATTCATATGTGAATTAAAAACATGTTTTTATGTAGTGCGTGCGTAACTCTCCCGTACTTGGTCTTGTTGACAATACAGTCTTACTCAACAACGATTATTTTATGACTTTCCTCTTTAACTCATGCCTATTTTTGCTACATTTGTTGTTGTCGAAACAGAAATCTAAATTCAGGTCAGACTAAAAATTAATGATGACTTTTAATTAACATAAAAATTAATAACGCATCCAAATTAAATGTCAATATTTCTATATCCACACGTTGAAGGATTAAGATATAATTTTATAATCAAATTAAATTATCAATCAATGTGTTTTTTACGACTTTTGCTAGTTTAACTTCGCAAGTTCAATTAGTATGAGGCACGTCATTAAAACAATTATAGTAATGAATAAAACATGTTACTTCGGTGTGATTACGAAATGATGTTTATTTTTGATTAGCTGTGTGTTGCCCGCCAATAAAATTTGATTAGATTTTGTACCATCCAATTAAAGTTTTTGATACCTGTGTCGACAATTTTTGTTTATACCGCGGTTTATAAAGGTCGTTACCACTAAAATATCAAGCGTTAGAGGTTTATGTCTTTTTAAGAACGCATTCATTTGTTACGTTATGTGGCTGATGTTATAAGCATTTATAGCAGCAATAGTAGTGACTACTGTTTTGCTACTAATTTGACATACATATTTTATTGCTAGTAAAATATCTAACACTTTAAGATATGGGTGAACAGTACGTTTCTCATTGAGAGAGAGGGCAGTCTTATGTTGCTTTCCAGATTCTATTGTCTAATGTCTACCATTACCCAGGCACAAATCTAGACTACAGTCTGCTACTGGCGGGTTAAATCCTTATTAAAAAAAATAGTTTGCCCCACCAGAAAGTCGAATCCAGGAACTATGAGCATGAAAATGCTAAGCATTCGGTTTTGCGACCATTAAACGAGCGTAACGTGGAATTTGGAAAAAATCTTTATTTTTACATAAAACAAAACTTAAAATGGCTTGGAAAAGAATTGTCTTCGAGTTTATAACTTATCTTTCAGCTTGCTAGTCAAGACAATTACCATTTGGACAAGGAGAAATGCGTTTCACAGCTTCTACGGTTACCACTGCCCAGAAATTGTACAGTTAAGACGGTACGAATCTGATTAGATATTCATAGATAACACGGAGAAAATTACACGTTTGCATCAGTTGCTTGTTTAGAGGTAAGTACTTGACGCATGTGCCTGTTTTTAAGTGGCAGTTCTCGCTAATAGAACAGGAACACGTCTGCCACCATCAGAACCAGGTACTTTCATATCTATAAGTTCTTCTTAACTTCCCAACGGATTCATATGCGGTTTTCACCATTCGTTTTGGGAA
The DNA here is from genome assembly GCA_949091785.1 of Polymixis lichenea. Classification (NCBI taxonomy): domain Eukaryota; kingdom Metazoa; phylum Arthropoda; class Insecta; order Lepidoptera; family Noctuidae; genus Polymixis; species Polymixis lichenea. The sequence continues at coordinate 8,505,354 of OX420932.1, read as the reverse complement.
TTTATTCCAGAACGTTAGTGTGCTCTGGTGACTTCAGGGTATTTGGGAAACTCATGCCCTATCACATGGACTCAAATAACATGCCGTAAGAGTGTTCTCGTGATATACTAAGTAGGAAACTAGGCTCCCTCTAACGTGCCGACAATTCAGATCGGAGGGTCCGGCACTTGTGAAAGTGTCTTAAGTATTTATGGCACATGCTGACAGATCGTCTACCAGACGCTCGGTCGATGAAGACCAGGAGAGGGAAGCGAGGGTGTTGGCAGTCCGCTGCACAAACTACCACCAATACCACAGATGAAAAACTGTTACTTTCAGGTTTAAAGACCTGAAACTACACGTACAGTCTGTGGATTAACTTCAAGCGGTGGGCTTATAATGCCCTGCGTGTTCAACGACGCTCTGAGGGCAGTATTGAAAAAATTCCGGTCCTACAATGATACATTCATCGATGATTTCTGCGCCGTCATCAGGAAAATAACTGCATCAATGATGAGCAGGGTTCGTGGTAGCACCAACAACGTTCTCAAAACGTCCTTCTACTGTCTACTGGGCAATTGTACACCCCCACAGGAATAGGAAATAGACTTTAAGTAATTCATGTGTAACTTGTTTCGTTTACTAACACCTTTTTGTTTTATTTTTGTTTCGTTTTAGTTTTTTGGCTCATTAAAAAAAGTGTTACAATATTGAGGTGTGACACTGGATCCCGCACTAGTTTACCCTGTGTCGCTTGTTGTTCCCTGTGTGAGGGGTACATGTGATGAGTGTATGTTCGACTATGTGATGAGTGTTAGTGTGTATGTGAAGAGTGTATGTATGTGATGAGTGTATGTATGATATGAGTGTGTGAATGAGACGAGTGTGTGTATGTGAAGATGAATACTTTAACAGTTGAAAGATAGAAGGTTTTCCGTTTCAGTATAGTTAAGCCCAAGCAGTCAATCCTGAACCTGTTTTTTGCACCCAAACTTAAGAGTAAATGTTGAGTTTTTTCTTAACCTTTTCATACAGGTATGGTCCAATACATGAGAAAGTCTTATTGCCAAACTTAAGCTTGCAGAATAATCTATGAGAGACCTTAAGTATGGCAGACAAACCTTCTTTTTACGTTCGGAAAGATAAAAGGTAAACCATTCTAAAGGAACGCTTAGGTGTCAGGGGACACCTAAGCGTTCCATCTTCATAATCAGTATGGGCCTCGATGCGTATCAAAAGTATCTATATAAGAATTTCACAAACTTTCACATAATTTTATATTAGTAAGATAATAGATATATTACACACATGTTCTCATTTATTTATACGGAAATTAAGATATTAATTTTATTGTTGCTGTATTAAGTATGTTTGATAGTTGGCAACACGCCATGCGTTTTAAGTAACAAAAACGTTGCAGTTTTAAGTTATTGCTGTTAATAAAGAGGTAAATGTAATGTTTTAAAATGCCATGAAAACAGTGTTTGGTCATTTTTACAAACTTACATCAAAACGAATAAAGCAATTTTATAAACATACATACTAATAAATAACTAGTCTATAGAGTAACCTAACTTAACTTAAAAGGTTAATAAATAATTTAGTCAAATAGTCGGAGATCCTACGATCTCTAAAAGTCAATTTTCCAGTCAGCAGCCCACTGTTCAATTTCTACCTCTTGGGGAATTCCCCTGGAGGTCAATCTGGGGCCCTAGCAAAATTCGAGAAACTAGGAAGGAGTTTTCGAAGAGCACGTGTTATGTTTTTTCACCTGTAGTTCAAGCGGGTTGAAGAACGTGAAACCAGTACCAGATCAGTACCAATACATATATGTACAGGGAGTAGAATATAATATAATAGAATACTCTTTATTATGTACCTTTATCATAAAACTAACAGATAGGAAAATATATTTTTTACATAGGGTGATACAACAGCAACAGCAACTTTTTCAATTATTCGCTGGCGTAACAGAGTCTCGACACCAGAATACGTCGTTATCGGGGTTTTATGCATATGCATCCGATGTAAATAAAAGCGACACGACTTTAAAGGAGAAATCTCATGACACACTTATAATAATTAAAATATCGCATATTCATTAGAAGGTATCGACCTGACCTGACTAGGCTGTTAAGTTGTTAGTTGGGATTTAGTGAGTAAAGATCTACTTAGAATTGTAAAACAAATGATAATCTAAGTAGCCTTTATTTGTTTGTAAGCTAACAGTCTTAAATTAATTATCTATTTAATAATACGTGAAGCAAAACATTGTATCCCTTTTTACGAAAATTACGCGGACGGATGATTATGAAATTTGGCACAGTTAAAGGTTTTTATTTATTTATATTTTATTTAAGCATTTATGTACACAGACAAGAAGACAAGAACAGAAAAATATGTAGGTACAGAGGTGATAAATATGTACAAAGGTGATGGTGATTATTTCTGAAGAAATCTCTTTCAGCATACCTGCGATAGCAGAGAAAATAAAGAAATGGACACGTGTGGAATAATAATTCACTTAATAAAATTAAACAAATAATATGAGAATATACTTACATACATACATACTTCGAAAATAAATATCACTAAAATCTTAATAATTATAATGTAAGTATATAAAATAAAAAATACATACCTACACAACTATAACGATATGGACTGATAGTGTTCAGTTAGGGACTACTCACACTTATTCAGCTCTGTTCAGCTTTTGTCCATGGAAAACAAAGATTTTGAATGAGATGTGAACGCATCCGTTCAGCCGCGGAAAGCTGAACGGACTCTATGCAAAATCTTTGTTTTCTATGGACAAAAGTTGAACAGAGCTGAGTAAGTGTGAATAGTCCCTTAGTGTTTATATCGAGAAGAAGGAAAGCTAATATTTTTTATATAATAATGCATAGAAATACAATAAGTTTTAAATTAATTGTGGTCGAATATCGACCACTGGGCGACCTCTAGTACCTAATAGTAATTATGTAAATATTATGTTTTCTTATCCTACTAATATTTAAAATGAGAAAGTCTATGAAAATGTTTGGATGTTTGTTACTCAGTCACGCAAATACGGCTGAACGGATTTGGGTGAAATTTGGCATACATATAGTTTATAACCTGGATTAACATATAGAATACTTTCTATCCCGGTAATATGTTCCCGTGGGATAATTTCCGAACGAAGCCGCTGGTAAAAGCTAGTCAACAATAAAAATGTTGAAGATTAGTTTGTGAAACATTCACTTATATTACTTTGCATACTTATAGCATAACCAGAAAAGCTAATAGAAAAACGCAGTCTAAAATATCGTAATTTTATTGTTTTTGTGGGTGGCTAATGAATAATGGATTATATTGGTAGCCTCGATCATCACTAAAACACATAAAATCAAAACAAAGCTGAAATAAAACTTAGTCCACCTCAGCCCCAAAACCACTCGCAATAAAAATACCAAAATGATTGCCATAAATTGCAATTTTTGTGGCGTTATTAAAACGAATTGATTTTTTATATCAATGTTTATTAAGATAAATATGAAAACGAATCGTTTGCAACAACCTCAATTCTTATAAAATTTATTCATTCCGTTTATATCTGTCATATTGTAACGTGTATCTAGTTGGCAATTACTATTGTAATGTAGGATCGAGTGTTTCCATACATGGTGAAGGACTGTGTTACCCAGAATGAATTGTATTTGATTAACTTTCAACTGAAACTTGTATTTACTGCGTAGAAAAAAGCACGATAAAACACATGTGAGTGTGGTGTGTGTGAGTATTGATAGAGACCGAGCTTCATACAATAACTCTGGTTGCTGCAATTTGCGCGTGGCCTTTCACCGATGTCTTTAGAAAATTTTATGAGTGCCTAGCAGATATCGCCGTGCTGTGCAGTAATGACCCGCGAGCCTGTCTCGGTCCTTGTCGGCAAATAAGTAAAGTAAATTTATTTCAGAAAAACACATATGATTCACAAGAACAATATTCCTAATTAAAAAAAATACATTACAGAAAAAAGTGTATCGTTGGTGCCTGTACTAATGAAAAAAAAAAAAGATTGCATGACAGACGCCAGCGCTGTAAAACTAAGTATTAAAGAAAAAATCGAACGTGTTATATAGTGAACTCGTAAAAATATATCAGTAATAATTAAATCAAACAAACAATAAAATTAATTTTAGAATAATAATACAAGAAGGTACTAAAGCAAAGCCCCTATAGCTTTAAATGCGCCTCAAAGGATTTCTTAACTGACCCAGCTAGTCCCCGATTAGCCCCAACGTTGCACTTAGTCGAGATCTACAATAGGGTTAGTTTGCCACTGAGTCGATAAGGTTTTATTGCTCCTGGGGGCCTTGAGTCAGGGCACAACATTCTAAACGATGCCTGCAGACGCTATGTAGAGAAAAAAAATACCGGTATTGGTCTCTGTTGCATATTTATTTAAGTGTCGATATGTTACCAGTGTGTCATAGAAACTGCGAACTTATTAGCTTAGGAACCGGTTGTTATTGAACTTCGTATAAGTATACTAATTCTTCGATGTTAGTAGATACTTCACGCGTGCGCGCACTGTTTAATTTATTTTTGTATGTAAAGGTGATTTTTCTGGTAAGGCTATGTTTACTTTGAAACTGTTCTGTCTACTTAGCGTCGACGCAGCTTCTAGTTAGCGTCTACGCGGCGCCTACGCAGGGTTTACGCGGTGCCAACGCCGGCTGGACAAATTCTTAGTATGATCATAATTTTATTTCTAATAACATTCTTGAACGTATTTCCATCTTGGAATGATATAAAACTGTTTGGTAACCTGGTGACCAACAGTTAATTTACTTTGAACCTCTTTTGGGAAATTATTAGGCAGAGAATGGGATGTTCCAGAAAAGCCACCCCTGATTTAGACAGCACGGTATTAAAGTATGAGTAGGTACTATTAATAGACTTAATACTTCTGCTTTTATAAAGCCTTAAAAACTTAGTATAAACCATCACAAGCTCAATTAAATCGATTTCCGATATCAGTGGCATCATAATTACAAGTCTACAGCTACACTAGAGCGCGTCCAGTGTAAACAAGTTCGTCTACAACTGATCCCTTGATGAATGAGCCGCCATTCCTGCTCGCTTATTTTTGCCAACTAATTAAAAATTCGACGACGCCGCCGGTAAAGCGGCAATTACCGGCGAGATTGCGCGATACACTGCAAAAGGGCCCGCTTAATAACCAATGCAGGTAACTTGAGAACATCCAGGGCTGGTAGACACTCATGTTGTGGAATTTTATGAAAATTGTGGCATTTCGACATTGAAGCAAGACGAAAAAGAAAATTGCCTTACTATATAATATACATACATCATCATTCTCCTGCCCTTATCCCAATTTATTTTGTGGTCGGCGAAACATGTCTTATTCTTCCACACTTCTTTATTAGTCGTCATCTCCGCAGTCACACCTTTTCTAACCATATCATCATCCTCACAGTCCATTCCTCGTTTCTTTGATCTTTCCCTACTCTTATAGACATCAACATTAATTCTCAAAACTTTCCGCACGAAATTTTCCTAATCTCTCCGCATCTCATGCCCACCTATTTTCGTACAACTTTTCAGTTACTGGTGCCAATTCAGGCTTATTTTTATTTAATACTAGCTTTTGCCAGCGACTTCGCCCGCGCGGAGGTCGGTGTGTTATACATATAATCTTCCTCTTGAATCACTCTGTCTATAAATGAAAAACACATTACAATCAATTGCGTAGTCTAAAATATCTAAGCGTACAAACACGAAAAGGGACTTTGTATTATACTATGTTAGGATGTAAGGATACATACATAGGTACTAAAGTTTTTGGAACGAAGTTCTTTATCGCGCGTTGCGAAAGGGGGCTAGACGGAAAAAATTTAGACCAAAAGTTGTAACGACACTTTTTGCTACATTGTTGTAAGCCGTGCGGCGGCGGCGTGCGCGTGTTTCTCTGCAGACAGAGTGCATATATATCGATTGATTGATTGATTGATTGATTGATTGATTGGTTGGTTGGTTCGTTGGTGGTTGGTTTTTTGTTGGTTGGTTGGTTGGTTGGTTAGTTGGTTGGTTGGTTAGTTGAATGTGTGTGTATATACGTGTATGTACAATTTTTAAAATTTTATTACAATTCCTTCACTAATTAATCGAAAAGAACTTCGTTCCATCCGGGTGTCCCTTGACACCTCTCAAGTGTTTTTTGACTTCTATAATAGAGGGACATCAGAAATCTACTTTCGCATTGAAAATACGAATACGCCTATACTGCAGAATGTTCAGAATATGACATTTCAGGCTCTACTCCTGCTCGTATACGAAAACTTTTCATGCATCGCAAAGAAAAACAGCTAATTCCACAAATCACCGTGACAAGTAGCTAAATGGGCTGTTTATCGTTACTTATTTTCTTGCTGTTTATTTGAAGGTAAAAGATGGAGTATGTATCTGCTTATTATCCCCTGTAAGCGGCAATTAAGAGTCACCGAGGAAACGAGTTGTTATAAAATGCTTGCGGCCAGCGATAACCAACCTGTCATTACTTGTGCACGATGAGATGCGATTTTTAAACATTATAAATGGTTGCTGTGACTGAGCATAGATAGGCATCGTAAACACCTACTCATGTAGGCACTTTGCTGCAGGGGCATAGACAAGTTAGGAATTACGTTGAACCTTAAAAATAATAATCATTTCTGTTTGAATCGATATTATTGCTTTCTAGCCTACTTGATGAGTGTGTTTTTCCCAAGGGTACTTTTCCATGCAACTCGTGGATGAACAAGAAGAAAACTCGCATATATTACGAAAAATAAGTAGCTGCAGTACTCCAGAAACATTGAATTCCAGGAGTATGTGGTAAGCTCTCGATTTCGTATCCAATTTCTCGAAGTCAGGAATTACTGACTCATCCAACATCTCGTGCGACTGCGGTGCTTCTGATTAAACCATGCCCTACTTGCTGGAGCGTCCTTAGTGGCCGTTCACCTGCTCTTCGGTTGACCAAAAGAATGCCACTAATGCCGCAATTAACGTGGCCACCTACTGGGCTCAAACTATAAAAATGTAAACCACGAAGAGTACCATCGATACGAAAAGAAAAAGAAGAACTAGCTGCAACTTATAAAGTATTGACGATCATAAATTCACAACGAATTAGAACATTTTATTTTTCATCAGTACCCTGATAGCAAACGATACAGAAGCGACGGTTGTATGTAATTCATCATTAATATATACGACATTTTAATTAACTATTACTCTCATAGAATAAAATATTGTGATTGACATTGATATTCACTTCTCATCAAGAGTCAATATATCAATCCGTGATACAGATGAGGGGCCTATTGGGCCCTATTGCACGTTATAATACTTTCTCTTCATTACGTATTCAGATCAGTAGCTGTCATGTGAGAATATATAAGTAGAACATATTGGAAAACGTATTTTCTAACTAATAACTGTATTTACTTAATTGCAAATGTTGGCGCCACTCTGAGACCGTTTGTGTTAGGTATAGTACAGTCATCAAAAGGGATAAGTAATCAGAGTCAGGGTCATCAGGTTGAAATTTAAGTAAGAGACCGGTAGTTGTTTGCGAACGAAATTTAATTTGATTAACGGACTGTTTTTTTCTATTATTCTAATTTAATTTCATTCGAAAACATCCATCGGTTTCTTACTTAACTTAAACTATATCCGACGAGTCTGGTTACTTATCTCTTTTGGTGACCGTACATACTCCATGCATGTTTTAAGTAGCCGTATTTATTTACAAGTTGAGTGCAGTGAGGCAATATATCTTCAATGTTTGAAAACATCGTGTTACGCGTCACAAGTTTAATTACGAACTGCAGTAATTTATATGCCGAAAGAACAGAAATACGTCGAGGTAAATATGTAGATATTAGCTGTTAGCTATTGCTGCTAAAGTACACAACTTTCGCAAACAAAGGGGAACGGCTGAATTTAATTTGCTTGTGCATCAATTGAGGCTACCTTATGTATCCACTACGGAGAATAACATTTAAAAAACTATACAGCTAAGTTTTATTTCATCGAATACAGAAGGTGTGAGCAATAAATAATAAATTTAATAACCTGTCAGTAATCGTCGATGGTAATTAAGAAACAATCTAGTAGGCTAGCTAGTCCTTTATTAAGTTCTTATGAAGGGAAACTAAACGCACACCGTGTACGTGCTACCGAGTAATTTAATGATACAATGTGTATTCAATTAGTGGAGTCACATCGCATGCAAGCAATTGTGAATGCTCGGAGCTATCAAATCGCGCCACTTATGTGTACGCCGAGTGATTGCCGAGCGCACACCGCCGCGACGCCGCGCCGCGTCTGCGGCACGACAAACTGATGCATCACGCACGACGCCCTCATTAATTCAACGAAGAATTATATCTTCATCGACTACTGTGAGCCAGCGAGCTTCCTCTCTGTAATTATCTCGTATTAGGGACTATTATCGTATACGATGGACTATCAATTTAATGCGTCGCCATTTAAATAATCGGCCTTAGACAATAGCCACTGGATCGCACACACATTATAGTACAATGTGAATTTCGCAAATATCCGCGGCATGCATGATGCATTAGCACTGTGAGCACGTTAACCATACCTTACGCGGAGTCCTCGTGTAATAACTGGAAATGCTATGAATTTATCATTATATGACAGCTGTTTCCACGTCCAACGCTAGTGCGACGACGTGCCGCGTGGAGCCATTTAAATAATTCACAAATTAATTAAACGCTTCTGTGAAGAAAAATACATTTAATTTATTTGCAATACTTCAATGGCCTTTTCAATTCAGGTAGATATGGCCCGCCCTCAAGCCACTCGAAAGCTATTTGCGATTATTTCCGAATTTCATTATTGCGTTATCATTTCGTTAATCACTGTTGGTTGGTTGGGGGGTTTCCTGCCTTATATCTGATCGTTAGGGTCGATATTTAAGCGTGGCGATGTTGAAAAAGCAAGGAGATGAAAGATGCCGCCACCATTTGTCACTACTTTCGGAACGAGGTGGCGCAGTAAAGTACCGGCCCGCCCTGTTTGCACCTCGGGCTGCAGCGTTTTCTTTTTCTCCGCGAACGTCCGCCGGAATGCGAACTTAATGGTTTCGGTTTTGAGACCATAACCAATCACTTCGTCATCAAAATTATGGAAACATTACGCGAGGCCTGTTTGAAGAAAATCACGGGACCGATGTGGAAAAAGTGGATTAATGTAAAAACTCATTGCCGTAATGTTTCGGTAATGGTGCCAGTATAAAGAGCTCGCCGTGCAAAATGTTTACAAAATCATGATGATCATTATCTTTTAATTAACACCATTCTGTAACACTCTAGGTGTAGTAATAACATACTGCAATTAGGTAGATAAATTATCTTATGTTGAACTTGCAATTAATTTAACAAATAATATCCGAAGGCTCATTCACACAATCGCCAATGGAGAACATTTCATTGTGTCAAAAGTTTTACATATGTTTTCCTGCCAATATTTTCTTGTTCCTATTACCGTTGTTGATTCATCCAGTCATGCTTGGGTGCAATGTATTCAAGTTCGCGTGTAAACAGAGCGACGTTATAAATAGCAATTAAATAATTTGTGGCACTAATATGTAGATTCGGGTGCGTGGATCTGGCCGTCGTCGGTCAGCCGACCATTAGACGCAAAACGCCAAATCATTTACAAGAAAGCGAGAACCCGCCTCATACTATTTACATAATTTATTCATTACGACGTCCAAGCGTTGTAACTTGAAAAATAAAGAATCTATTTTAGTGCTTAGTACCTATAGTCTAAAGTTTCATTGGTCAGTCTCGGATTTTATTTATTTGACGTGAAGTGTAATAATTTTTAAAAGTTTTCCTTTGCCATTTCATGATTAAGAAAATTTCTTCAAGGGTGATTGGGAATATTAGGTAGGTACCTACAATATTGTTTGAAGTATTCAATTGTTTCTTGACCGCTGTCAAAAAAACGTTAAGGTAAATGAAACAAAGTGAAGGTTAAAATTCAGTTGAATGAGACCCAAGAAAGCAAAAATGATCTTGGCAAACTATTTAAAATAAGTACTAACAGGTTGTTTGAGCGATTTATAATCCCTCGAAATTTAAAGTGGTAACCGACAAAACGAGTTACAACGCTGCGCTAGTGCGTCCGTGATACAATCTTCCAAATATTAAACTAATATTTAGGCAACGCTTTGGCCGCTGCCGCCTCATTTGCATAAGGCGCGGTCTTGCTCCACAATACTACGACTTTTCAGTAGAACTACTAGTCTCACGGTTTCTTATTGTTTCCGTCGTTTAGAAGAATTATTAATTATGTAAACTGTAATATTCCAGTTTGATTATATAACATGACATGATGTTTGTGATATTTCATTTGGAATCTTCGGAAGCTGTATTAACAAAAAGTAGCTTTATGTAAAAATTAAATAATAAATAACCACCACATAGTGATAATGGTAGTTATGGTGGTGGTGATGGGTATTCACGGAACTATAAAAGAAGAATACCTTTGTATTATTTATCCTATATGAGTTTTCACAAGAGGAGTTAAAGCAAAACACTCCTGTTAAGGCAGATCCGATGGACTTCAAATAAATAGAGAGCTACAAAACTACAGAACAAAGGCAAGTTTTACTGTCATACGACGTGGGATGAGCAAAGCATACATCGAGTATAACGTCACCAAGACAAAAGGCTCACAATATTCAATATCGCGCTCGCACGGCTAGTAAAAATTTCTATTACCGCGCGACCGCGCGTAAACGCTTAGTGGGACCGCGGCTTAAGGCCGCCGCATGTAGCTGTAAATATCATAATCTTAACCCATTAGTCTGTTAATGTTATGTCCCTGCCGGCGGGCTTTGACTAGTGTTTTATTATGCCGCTATTAATTGTGTACGATCCTCTGAAGAATTTCATAAATAAGCCTTTGTTTTCCGCGGTACTTGATGTAAGTAAGGAGGTTGTGTGTGAAGCGCGTTTTTTGTTAAAACACTAAACTTGATTTGCATGTGAATTTTTGTGTAAAGATTTATGTTTGTTTGTATATTTTTTTTAATGTTCTCAGTTGGGATCTAACTAGAATCTTTGCAGATGAGTAGACCACACAGTGTACACAGTGTACGAGTAGACCATGTGGTTACCTAAAAGTGAAATAATTTAAAACTTACCTGCTGAATAAAAATCTTGCCTTAGACAATAACAAAAATCACTAGGTCTAGAAGCATGTAGAGCACAACAGTTTCTTGTAGACCAAGAGTGAGTACCAAGGAAGGTTTTTTTTTTAAGTTCATCCCCTGAAGGGGTCAAATGTAAGTTCGCCACTATGATCGATGGGAAATCCCATCGTGCGAAAGACTTGTACTGAATAAGTTAAAAATAAACGAGTACGTTAATCGGAGCCCGACCTTTAAATGAGCAATTCTTGTATATATACAGGATATGTTTTTATCCAGTGCGCAAACTGTAACCATGAATTCAGCATATCGTTCTAGACCCCTAGCGCAGAAAATTTTACGTCGGTTTTACAAAAAACAAAATCAGCTGTTTCATAAAAAAGTGCAATACCTACGCGGTCAAAATGAATGAAACAGCTGATTTTTTTTTGTATTACCGACGAAAAATTTCTGCGCTGGAAATGATATGCTTAATTCATGGTTACAGTTTGCGCACTGCATAAAAACTTATCCTGTGTAATCTGAATCTCGGAAACGGCTACAACGATTTTCATGAAATTTAGTATGCAGGGGGTTTCGGGGGCGATAAATCGATCTAGCTAGGTTTCATTTTTAGAAAACGTTTAACAAAAATAAATAAAACCGAGCGAAGCTCGGTCATCCAGATAATTATTATCTTTTATTGGCGGAGAATATTCTGAGGCATTATCGTAGGCTTGTAGCAGGTAGCGTTCTGCAGGCTTAGCATGTCGCTCTCTGTTTCTATTCTACTGTAAAATAGAAATTGCTTGTCTACATTTCTCAGTGAAAAACTGTCAAATATCTATACGGAAACGTCATTTTTGTCCACTCTTCCGCCGACAAAACACTTGTCTACGGTTCTCGTGCTAAGCCTGCAGTAGTTTCTGCCTATTCCCATGGAAAAAAAGGCGTCAGTTAACGTTTCTATAAGTGAGGTTTAGTTTAAATGAATTTAGGAAAAGAAAACACCGCGTTTTATTGGGTGCGTCAATATACAAGAAAAAATTTTAAAATGTAAGATTTTTTTTTATTTATTTCGATTATTTTACCCAGTTTTGTAGAAGCAGGTTTATTTTAGGAATGTCTACTTAGAGGGTTGTTGAATATATAACTATAAAGAGGGTTAAGTTAAAATTAGGTAAGCTGTGATACTGTTTTTTGTTTAGCGTTTCACCATTTTAATTAAAACAGAAATAAATAAAATAAAACATAAGAAAAATAAATGAGCCTTTGTTTGTTTTTCTTCTGTGAAACAGCAAATCCTCTATTAAATTTATGAATTTATTCTGCAAACGAATAAACTACACGTAAATATAAAACTGTCTTCCTGGTCAAAATTTATTGTAGACGATTATAATGAAGCAATTAGTTTTTTCAACATTTACAAACAGACACAAAGATTAAGCCATCAAAACATCTGAAGGCCGCAGATATAAAACAATAGTGATAGAAACAGAGCAAAAAAATCCACAATCATGAGTCATTACTGTCTTTAATAAGCCGCTCCACACTGAACAATAAACTTTATTTAACTAACAAATAAACATAATCGTGAACTAGTAATGAATGTAATGTTTTAATTATTGGTTTCCGTTACCGTCCAATTTAGTTAATTAACAATTTGCAGTTAAGTTTCGTTTTTATTCCAGACTGATTCTTCTCACGCGGTCTCGAACTGGCAAATTAACTTAACTGAACGTCCAATGTTTACTGTGACGACCCTTAAGCAGTTAATCAGATCGTAAAATGAGTCGGAATGTAATTCAATTACGATTAGCAACTATGTAGGATAAGTAAGGCGAAGGGATGCAGATAAGATGGGTGATTGCAGAAGGCCTACTTGAAATAAAAGCTTTGATACCAGCCCGCGCATTAATGTAATGCGCATTTTCAGTATATGTTAGTAGGTAGCACCCGTGGACGCCACGAGACTGGGTCGACTTAGTGTGAGTTTCGTAAGCAAAATGCTTCCTTTACGTCTTATTTTTTTCTTATTTTGTAAACCTAGCTAGTAATGAAGAGTTTAAGGAAATATGAAGCACTTTTTTAGCCCTTTTCCTATTGACAGTGATACAGACGATTTTTTTGATGCCCTGTGATTCTTTTTTCTTTTATCTACGTGTACGTAGCGTTAACTTATATATTGTGTTAATGTTTAAACGAATTATGTTAAGGATTGATTTTTTGCAAAAAAAAACATTATCTTATCTTACACAAATATTGAAAAAAAAAAACTATTTTAAAATTAAATGCTTTGCGGTCTTCGGCATGCTTAAATTATTCAATGGCCCAATGTTTAATCTTACGCAGTTGTTCATAAATCTCATACTTTCTGGTAAAGATCTTGTGTTTCCATGATCATACTTTACGAAATTGCTAGCTAACATATTTTGAGAGCTATGTGGCTACAGTACTATACTATTTCTTACTGTGGCACATTCTGGAGGTACATAATTGGGTCTTCTGTCACTTGCTATGCAGTGTTAGTCTTAGAGAGTTTCTACGAGGCGGTCGCGCTCGCGCAGAGGGCCGCCCCTTTCTCCTCCGCCAATGGGACGCGCCCGTCGTGTCTCCGCGAGATCAGCGAGGCGCCTGCCCGCACAAGAAACCTGCGCATGACACGAGCGAATAGCGATAGCGGAATATGTGTCGTTTATCGCGTATTAAAGTGTGTCGTTTCGCAGTTACAGCCGATTAATAAGTCTGTAGTTAAAATGAAGTAGTCTATCATTTTTTTGTGAGCTATAAAAACATACTTCTGCTAAGTTAATTTTATGTTCTAGGCTAACTTACTGAACTGCGTACTGCGTATGATCTGTCAAGAAATAAAGGCATTTTCAAAACTATCTTTTCAACATAAAAATCTTTCTCTCTGTGTGGATTTCTGATCTCTGAATAGGGTTCAGATTTTGATGAAATGTTGTTAAAACGCGTGGTCATGTTCATAGAGAACCAACTTTTCTTCGAGTTATACCGCTTGTTCATCTCGGTAACCGCTTGTCGCTAGTTCTCTAGGCCCACCACGACAGCGCACACCGCTTTCATAATCCAATTAAGAATAATTGTCGATAAACTGACAGGCGAGATAGCGATTTATGTGGTGATATTTCAGCATCGTTAATAAATTTATGCTTGTTCTTGCCGTTTGATTGCACGCCGTGTTTCCATTAAGTTTATTCGATTCGCGGCACGAATGCCTCTCAGTATTGACAGCTTGTAATCTAACTGAAATTTACACTGGCTCATGTCAAAATATCCCTGTACTTACGTACTGATGTTTAATTACTGCTCTATAGATTAAGACTACCTACTGTTTATTAAGCACTGGAAGCTTAGCTTTTATGTCAGATAAATATATATTTATTGGAGTAGCCCATAGAGCTGCCATATAAAGAGAATAACAGAAAGAATCGTGGCTCCTGTTCACTTTAAATTCAGTTCGATTACATAGACTTGACAGCTCCATAAAAGACTTGAATGTGGCTACAAATAATACAGGCTGGCAGTTTTTCCGCGGGTCGTATTGTCAGCTCTATTGATTTCGCGGCACATTGCGCGCCTGAGTTACGGCGCTGCGGTGAACCCTGACTTACGGCCGCATCCTCCCGATTTATTAGATCGTTATACCGCATCGGGGCAAAATAAATTCAATTCCGTTCCGTTTTGTGCTCCGTATTTCACAGCGTGACAAATTTCTCGACGCGAGCACCACCATGCGGGTATCGTCTTGCGGTTTTGTTGTATTTGGTTTTGATATTTGAACTTGAGTTATTGTGATGCATTTATAAAGGTATGCTACGACGCTGAAACTGTGGAGGAAAAGCTATCACATCATTATCATTTACCAATAAGAAGCGACGCGGAAATCGTAGCAGTGCTACGAATGTCGTAGCTTCGTAGCAGTCCTAAAATCTCTCTAAGCTGTTTTGTTTTTATTTATTTGCTGTTGATTTTTTTTCTATGAATCATTTTATGGTTTGCAGCTTTTGTTATTTCTCAGTCACTCGAAAGTTTTCACATGCATACATGATACGCAACAGCTATTTTATGGAGAAAATAATGGCAAAACATAAGTATAAATACATGAGCCACACCAACATAAGCTATAGGACTAGTCGACACAGACGCGCATGTATCTTCAAAGGTAATTTCTACTGTGCGCATGGTCATTAAACTTGTATTTACTACATTGTTATCTGAAATAAATGGGCCCGTTTTGTCATGCGGGAAGCGCTGTCACAACAAACATTATTTCATTTTACTTTATGATTTTGTAACGCGCCGTGAAGCAAGACTCGCAATTTGGAAAAAAGCGATTTGAGCATAACAATAACAAAATACGTCAGCAGTACTGCAAGGGTAGATTGTGTGCAATGTTTTGTTATTAATGTCTTCTGTTAGACTTTTGAGTCACGGTTATAAAAGCTATCTGTAAAATCATAATAATAACTATTTCTATGTACACGTATATAGAACAGTACATGAGTACAACGAGCAGCTCTCCAAAATGCAATGTTACATATTGTCGTTAATAGACACGGAATAATCTCATAGTATGTTGATAGGCAATTAAGAAAACCTCCAACATAATTGTAAAGTATAGTGTGAAATTCAGAAAACTCGGAAGACGTACCGTGAATCAATAAATACATTCGGCACTCCCGTCGCATGATATAACACAATAAAAACCGTAAGTAAGACGAGCCGAGGAATAACAACAGTATTCAAATTTCCGATTCGTCTCGGATTTAAACAAAAACGTTCTATTTAATAGTGGAATGTGCACGGCACGGGTGTCGGTAATGGTGTGTGTACGGCTCTCGGTGTGTGCCGCTCAAATCGATTTGGTTGGTAATCGAGAACGCGTGCTGTATCGGAACTATCGGTGGATATCCACGGCTCTGTTCCGGTTGATTTTGGTCAATCGTCGGTAATCGAATTTCGATCGTTTGGTTCGCGTGCGCGCCACCCGCGTCCCGCGTCCTCTGCAATCAACGATTCGATAGACCCAATGTATTGTTATAAACATTACATGCATGTTAAGATATCACGTTTTCAGAAATGTATAAAGAATTTTTGAATAAAAACATTTCGTTAATCGACGTTCTGATTCAATTATTTCTGTATACTTCAATGCATTACTTCTCGTAGAGTTTATAAAACGCAGTTTTCAAATAAAATGCATCAAATCATTCAATTTACATAACCACTGTATAGGTCATAATCATTTACCGAATATGATTGACACATGTATTTAAAATAAAACATCAATTACAGTAACATTTCCATGTGGCCTGTCCCTTATTCGCGTTGCGTTCCCCCAAAATTGTACAAAATGCGACCGGATGTAGGGAACAGCCAAAACGATACAAAACGTATGGGCGGGCACAATGCAAGCCACACTAATGATATTATTATGCCAATTGATATTTATAGATATAAGTTACATATACAATATCAAATTGCTTGATGTCTTTGTGGATGAATGTATGATATTGAAGAGAGAGTTTGTATAGTTTGGCAAAGTTACAAAACTACTATACTATTATGTGTTGTATATTTCCCTACAACAAACTTGGACAATAAACACGACCAACTTACAAACAACTGTTATATTCTATACATAATTGAAAAACTTTGTCGAATGTTTCCCAACACCGAAAATAGTTTTCAAATTATCCACACAAATTCATGGACGGTGTGTCCGCACAATAATAAATATTTAAAGAGGTTAGCAGGTGCAATACGCCTCAAATTGATGCCCAAATAACAGAGTACGGTCGAGCTCAAATAATAATAAAAAAACAGGCTCGACTTTGAGAGCGGCGAACCTGCAATTTGAGAATTAATTCTATCACATTTCGCCCGCATCTCGGCCAATTCGCCGCTTTATGGCTTTCCTGACACCGCAACAGCTGATTAAGTATAAAACAATCTCGCCGCCCGCAATCTCGCGATATTATCGGGTTAATCAACAACCTTCAGCTTTTTTTATCATTATTTATATACACAGTGTTTGTTTCATTTGTAATATAAACGCTGCGCCCTCGTGAGCGCGGCTCAGCCCGGTCGGCGCATGGCGCAGACGCTGTCGATGATTGGCAACATGACAAATGACCTCCGATTGTGCCATGATCTATCTGTTATATTAAGAGAAGAGAATAGATTCACCTTGAATCGAACACATCATATTTAAGGATCGTTATTTTATATTGGTTTATTTCGGATTAATCTGACGTAAACTGAGCAATAAAACCACATCGCTACAGACGGACGTATAGTATAAGGTGTTATAATTATTCAACAGTCTAATTTTTATTTTGTAAGCGAGTCTACATCCGGGAGCACATTCACCATAGATTGATATCACATTAATTAATATTCCCAAGGTATCAGAATGTAACTTACTGTCCTACAACTGAGTTATTGGCCATTGATTTATAAAACTTGCAACTAATCAAGGTTAATGGCCCGATAATTGTTGGTAGATGAATGTTGGAGCCTAATTGGAGTAATAAGGTAAGTAGAACGAAGTAATGAGCGAGCATAATGAGCACTTGATATATGCATTCTTATATGATTACTGTACGTAGGTAGTTGTTGCGAAATGCGTAATTAGTGCAATTTATTACTAAATAATTACTTGCGGGTTCTTTTTTACTTGTAGCAAGCATAATAAATACTATTGCAAACCGACTAGATTCAAAGAATAAAATATGATAATAAACAGATTGCTTAAGAAGTTGTGGTTGACCAAAGGTATTTTGGAAAAGAGCAGTCGCGACCCTGTGGTATCGGCCTCGTCTTACCCGCGCTGGGACGCGTGGTGGATTCACTTCCCACTCCTTGTCGTAGAGAGAAGACCTGTGTCCCAGCAGTAGGAACATTTAGGCTGGTTATGATTTCGGAAAATCTTCTTCACCCAATGACGAACTAACCCAGTTAAGATTGTGGTTAAGGATTAAAAAACATTCGACATTTAATCTGTATGTATCTGGTACAGTTTTTAATTCCAATGACGCAAAATGCGAATCTCCGAGAAAGTGAGAAAGGGAAACCAATTAAACAGGATTCGATTTTCTTAATTTTTGGAAACGTACCCTACATTCCCAGGTGAACTGCCGCAGCCTCGATACCCACTGGTCTATTCACTGCATTCCATTCGACGTGCTTTTCATTAGGTATCCAATCAGTATACAGCGTGACTAACCGACGATTCGTCACGAAGGATTACACTTATCAACCCGCTCAGCATCCCACACGAGGTCAAGGTCAGCGTGAAACACTCTTCGGACACTGGACAGGCTCCGATATAAACACAAGTTGTAAATTACATCATTTGATTGGTTCCAATCAAGCATGGTCTCGATTAAAAAATATATTCGAGACTCTCTGGGCCACATTAAAAACTTGCCACGCTCAATTTGAGTCGACACTTTATGATTTTTTTGTTCATTACAAATGGAAGTGTGTAATGTGTTGACATGCTGCGTTATCTTACATTTTGAAATAATTTCAATCCGCCATTGTTAATTGAATTAGTGAAGCGAATTATAACAAATGGGCATGCATGGATCTTTATGTTGGTAAATTCCTGACTGAAAAGGATATGATTTTAATGCGTGTTACAGTGTAGCTTCTCATGGATCATCAAGGAATTTTGTATGTGAAGGCAAACCTTACTGTATTAATATAGTCCGACCTAGTACCTATAATTGACGCTAGCACTAACAGCCTGTAGAATACTGTGGTTCGACTCCCTCTAAAAATCAGGGAAAACGTGAAAATTTTATTTGATTCGGTTTGATGAAATTTGGATTAACCAATTATGTGTTTGATGTATGTATATGATTTTTTTTAAACTTTGCTTGTAGGAGTAATATGAAGGATTTTGTTACAAGGTTGGTGTGGCATTTCTTTCAGTAACTTCTACACTTTGTAAATTGCGTCCAACCGACAAACATGCAGAATACAATACATTTGCAATGTAAGTATTACTTTAGACTCGCTCAAACATAATAGCTCCTACTGACCGCGCAGTCGTTGTATTCATCCCATATGTGTTCTATTACACCCAATAATTATGTATAACAATGAAGCACAGAAAACAACGGAAGCCATGGAAGTGCTAATTCGAAAAATACAAACCGCAGCGTACTATAATGAGCACAAAGACGTCCCTCGTAGTGAGCGATGAAATGACTACTAAGGGCCTACAATTAGTGAACTAAGCAAAATGGCTGACCAGTCAACCACTGTTGCGAGACCTCCCTCGCCCTCTCAGCAGTGGTACACGAGACCCGACGGAGGGGGAACAGCGATGATATTCTGAGGCCATGTTTACTTGGACGCTTGCCCTCCCCCGGTTACACGATGTGCGTGTGTGTTAATTTAATTTTCTACTTGCAATAATTGCAGTTAGCCCCGGGATAGACAGGCGAGGGCTCGACACGACATACTAGAGTTGCGACCAGTCGCGTGTGCCCCGGCCCGGCAGCCCGGCAGCACAGTTGCCCGGTCGTCCGGTCGCCCGGTCCAGCCGGTACGTGCGCTTGACGTAGGTACTACCACTTACGCGATTAAAACTTTATCGTGACAGTTACAGTTTTTAGCAAAATAAAGACTAAAAAACTTGAAAATTATAAAAATGCTTTATAAAGGAAAAACAACGGTTTATAATGAATTTAAAACAAACGTGTTATTTTGTAAATATTAATCTCCAGCTACGATAATGGATTTAATAACATAGCTGTCGAGGTAGATTGTATTATCGTAGATGTGTTCAGCTGTTTTAAATTGTAGAGCTCTTATAAAAGCTCTTTATACGAAAAAAAAACAAATTTATTCAATATCTAAAGCTGTATGCGCACAGCAAAGTATACAGAACGCACAGTATAACAAAGTCCTTAGGGAGCAATGGTGCGGCTGCGTTGCGCCGATCTGTGTGGTAAGGTGTAAATGATAATGGTGCGCGTAGCGGGGTGCCCGCGCGGCTTTGTGAGCGCCGCTTGCATTTGTCATGTTAACACTGAACGTGTGAAGAGCCCTTATTAATGACGAACAGATTACGCTGGCTCAAGCCGCGGCCGCATTGTTGCCATTGTCAGCGCGGCCTCGGTGTGGCCACATTGAAAAACGCTTTTTCTTCTATTTGCTTTGGGTTTCATTCAAATAATAGGATTTTCGGATTGTAAAGGTAATAAAGCAACAAAAAACCTTTTGAGTAAGCAGGTAGGTAAACATAAGCCGAGCGGCAAAAAAGTCAAACGTGTATGTTTAATTCGGGTCGAGTTGACGCAACTAATTCGAAACTTATCTGATGCAACGTAATTCTTACGTGTTATGTTATGATAGGGACACTCGAGATAATTGAACTATTTGTATCTAATAATATGCGACCAATGTTTTTGACTAATAAACCGTTCGTTTATGGGGCTTTCATGGAGCAATTACCAGCGGGGGTCTATCCTAAGCCGAGAGGTGTAATGCAATAAACTCATAAACTGCCGGCCGATGCACAGGTGTGTGAAACCATTTATGTTTTCCTGCTAACAGCGATTCTTTTGAGTGGTAGAGCTTCCATCGCTTCTTGGTTTAGAGAACCAGCTCCGCACATGGCTAAGAAAAACGCAATGCATGGGAAGACGCTGACGGTCAAGACACGGGAAGTTTCCAACTTGACTTTTTTCTTCACACAGAAGTTTTGTGGTATCGTTTACAAATTTATTGTACTTAATTCTGGGAACATTGTGTCGTGCGCGCTCATTGAGTTTTGTTGTAAAACGCACCAATTATATAATAAAACCTTTGTGATTTAGGTTGAATGAACGCGTTTAGAGGAGGCCGAAATTAGACCACGGCTAATTTGTTTTTGTTGCGGCTTCCTACAGACCTATGTTTTATGGCATATTCTAATCATATCTCCCGAGTTTTAATAATTGTTATAAGGATTTATTATTTTTAAGATGTTGTGAAATTAAAGTTGATTAGGAATTCATTGATAGTTGCCCTTTTTTGAATAAAAATCGTCATCGTTGTACGTAAGTACCTGCCATCAAAAAGCAATACTTTTAATGTGGATCTAAAAACAGAATTAAGAATACCAGGCAATTTCGAGAAATCCTGATTATTTGTCACCCGTTAATCGTTCGCCGTCTAACTATTTCCCTGTAAATTAATGAAGTAATAGCTGTGTAATGTTAAACAATAAAATTAGCATCGACACAGAGAAGCCGCCGACGCCGGCATCGTGTGTCATAATCGTGGATATGGCGCTCGCTAAGAACCTGAAATTAAAATAACGACTAAGATGTAATAAATAATCAGTCGTCTCCAATTGAAATACCACAAAAAGATCTAGTAGAAACGCGAATCTTGGTTTATATAGCATTTTCTTCTGAGATCTGCAATAATAATTCTTTAACTTACAATTTTGGATCTATGCCGCCGAATAGCTTATACGCCACCTCATTTGAATCATTTTGACTGTTTGGATGTATGAACCTTAACAACCTAATTCGCGAGCGCATTCGCCCTCTAATTTAGGTATTTCCTTGGTATTATTTTAACAAATACTTACACATTTTGATGATCGATGACCTTTCGTGATTAGCTATGGATATTTTTGCAAGGGATCAAACCAACGCAATTATTTCGCATCACCCTCGGTACCTCCTTAAATTGATTATAGAAAAAAGGCTCTAGGTACATCTCTTTCCATCTAGCAGGAGATGTAGATGAGTTTTCCGTAATGCGCTATGGACATGACAATGTCTCCCAACGTAATGATTCTTTAGCAATGATGCGGTCTCCACGGTATTACTTATACGCTCAATTTCCGATTGTCGGTAATACAAATAATTGACAAACGGGGACGTGCGACCGTATCTCTCGCGGTACAGATTATGCACGGAAGAATATCTACATTATTATTGCTTGTAGGTCGCATTGCAGCTTTGCTTGTCTATACTATTCTTTCTTTTCTATAGATACACGCCCAATATCAAATACGTTTACAGGCACCTTACGATTACAGGCTAACAATTCGCACTGAAAACAATGTCTCGTATACCACGAGCTATTTCTTAGCATCAAATAGCGAGGCTGCGCAGGCGCCTCAAAGGTCGTATGAAGATATATTAACACGGCGTGAAAATAAAGAGCAAGTAACAGACACAAATACGTATCATAACACAAACGGATCTAGTATTTCGTGATCGGGGCGTGTTCGTTGCGTATTAATGTACCCGCGGAACGATAACCATCGCCGACGCTTTGTGCTGCGCCGGCCCATTGTGTGCGCCGCCCGCGCCGCCAGAAAAGTAATTCTTAATAGACAATAAGCCGGCGTTTAGCGCTTTTATTTATGTAACACAATGCTACGGTTTTGCGAGAGATATATGGATCGCTCGGATCCGAACCACTTAATATAAGCGCGAAATGATTAACCTTCTTTTTGCGAGACTTTAATGATGCTTAACGTGAAGGGTATTTAATAAACATTCGGGTGTTTGAGGAAAAGGTTTACATGCAATTGCCCGTCTTCGCTGAGTCATTTAAAGTAATTATGTCCAGTAATAATAATATGAGAAGGTTTGCTGCGGTGCTTAACAAGAAAAAATTTACGTATGAAATATCGTTGTGCTAATCGAGTATGACTTGAAATTGGGTAAGCGTCTCATAAATAACAGTGCACGGCTTCTTTCGATATCAAACCGATTTGCGGGTATATTCCAGGACAAGATAAAAAGGCTGTTCAAGTGCTCAACTTGCGACTTTGGTCCAATTATTAAGTGTTTTGTAGTACGGAAATCAACAGGAAAAGATAGCTTGTAGACGCTTGACAGAGGGCCTAATTTAAAATTATTTATTTTTGAAATATAAGCCCAAATGTATTCATGCAGTAGGCACACGTTAGAAATTAAACCATAGCAGTTCTGGAGACCTGTGATGTTAAAATATGTAGGTACGGCTTGCGTGTTCCAACCGCTTACGGCCACTTTAACAACTCTTTTGGTTTCAATTGAATTAACTTAATTTAATTCGTACACGGTAAGTAGTCATACAGAATATTGATCAGTAGCCATTCCATTCATCATTACTCATCATACATCAAAGCTTCAATTCCTCGCGTGTGTGGCACATTACCGATGCGATGACCATTGCCTGAAGAAACTACTCGTTTGTCTATGCTATAAACGTCAACTGTCAAATGATTGGTGGGCTGTCAGCGCTTGATCATAGAACGCTACGGTGAATCAATTGATAGCCGAGGAAGGAGGTCTTAGACGGAGTGATTATATGCTCTTTGTCGATGACCCGTCAGTTGTTTATGGTAGCTTTGTTCATGCACGTTTTCCTTTATCGATGAGCAATCATAATTGGCTATCGTTGAAAACTGTTTATTAAGTTAATGCGTTGGCATCGCCTGAAGGGAATTATTGTGTTGTGTAGGTATTTTATGTGCGCTATCGATTGCTTGTCTTATACTATAGGTTACGCTACTGCTGCATAAATATGGGAGAAGTTATATGAAGAATTTTTAGATCAGTCACAAAACGAAATGGTTTAGATTCATTTATATGAAATAAATATCAATGTTCGCTTAGACTCGAAACAGTAGTGTTTGAGCCAAAACTCAAAAGCAAATCTAATCTCGAAACTGTGAACCACTCAAAATCATTCTGCGTTTGATAAAATATAACACAAAAAGCCTTTTTCTCAATATTGTTTTTTTAAACCCTTGATTCCATATTATAAAATGAAGTCACTTTTCGCGTTCTTTCGTGTTCTTCGAAACTGCGCTACGAATTTAATGTGGTTTTCGCATCATTTACAGAATCTATTCCAGAAGGTTTATGTGTGTAATACATTAATATCAAAAATACATTTAAAAATAAATCCCAATGTTTTGTCAAGTCGTAACAACCTTGCGAAGCAGGGGCGAGTTACAAATATTCCATAAACAAAAGAATGGCAATGTTTTTAAAGCACATGAACGCCAACAGTCGTATAGGGGTTTATTTATAAACGTTGTTTAAAGTTCAGAGACGCTTAAACTTCAAAAATGTGTGGTTAAACAGTCGCTAATCATTACTTAGCGTAGTGTGGGACGCCCCCCGGCTAGATGGACCGACGACCTTAAAAAGGTGGCTGGAACAGACTGGATGCGGAAGGCGGAGGATAGAGTGTTGTGGCGCTGCCTGGGAGAGGCCTATGTCCAGCAGTGGACTGCGATAGGCTGAGTGGATTGAATCATTACTTTACTTTAAGAAAACGTATAAACGTTTGCTTAAAGTAAAGTAATATAAGAATAAAGGGGCTAATATCTACTTTTCAATTTACATCGTCAAACATCAACTGTCATTTCGTCACACTCGTTTATACCCCGAGGTTGTTCTGTCCACCATCAGCTGTAGGTCTTTAATATGTGTGTGCATAACATAATGTAGCGGAGAATCATGAACAATTTACTATAATGAGGTATTGGCGTCAATAAATGATATATAATGTCGGTGAAGATTGTGTACAGAATTACAGATAGATATTCGTTCAGTACTGTATTTAACCGCAAGCTAACTGCGAAAGGCAGCTGAAACGCATTGTTTGTGCTTTGTACAGTAAAATGAGGATATGTATGTATCTGTGTATCTATTTTAGTATATTGTTTATTTATTATTTGCACCACTGTCCATGCCAAGGTTGCCTGGAAGAGATCGCGGAAAGCGATAAGGCTGCCCATTGTATAATTTGTAGCGTAACTTGCTTTTCGTTGTGCATTTTTGTGGTGTACAATTAAATAAATAAATAAATGAGGCCCAGTGCATCGCAATAGCGAGGAATGCAACCTGTATTCTTTGCAACAAAGTCATAAGTTATATTAAGTTGTTTAGCGACAATCACTTCATTGTTACTGAACCAAACTTAAAGGGAAGCGCCAGGTCAGCCCTCGTAATTAATTTTTTCTTACATTTTTAGCAATTTGCAGGCTGTATGTTGAACAAAGCATAGTTCGTGACCGTAACACGTTTACCTATAATTTACAGATTCGTTGAAATTAAAGGCATCAATATAACCCTCTATTATATACAATTGTATAATCTATTGTATGACTATTTAATCAAAAGTCATTCAATGGGATTAGGAATATGAACTTAGCGCATTCTCCCTTCTTAAGTAGGTATACTTACCCAATTGAAGACTCTTCTTCATATTCTAATCAATAACTGAAAAAACAACAACTTCATGTTGCTTGCATAATTGAAACGATCTCTAAGAGCACCAAGTAATGTCGTAGGGCCTGTGAAATAAAAAAAAACGACGGAGAGGAAAGCCGTTCAAATCCTAACCAGCATCTGCAATTACAATCAAATCTATTTATATCCTCTAGTTAGCTGTAACAAGAGTACTATGTCATCAAGAACCAGTAGTTGTGCTTGTTATTCGTAAGATATAAGTGGAGAGTAGAGAGGCAGTGTTAGTGCTACGAAGCTGTGGATAAATTAGCCGGTGAGCCGCCACTAATTGCACCACAACACAAATATTTAATAACAATCCCAGATCCTCCGAGATGACCACTTATCTGTTCAATTGGAGCAGGAAGACGAGTGGAGTCGCTGTTTAATCTAATAAGATTACATTCTTGGAACGGAGACTGTGTGTCTTACAATGAGATTGGAAAGGTCCTTAGGTACTTTTTTTCATTTGAAAATGGTTGGGTTCATTTTTATTTTATTACTTAAATCATTTCAGATTAATGAACACTGTTCAACCTAATTTAGGCAGATCAATTTATAGAGACAAATGTTTTTTTTTTGGTTAATCATGTTTAAATTATTTTTTGAAATCTGCAGTATTTAGTTTTGTACCTTTGTATAAGTAGGTATAAACGAAACCGTGCACATCCAAATTTTTGACAAACAAAAAATTGAAAACTCATTTTCCGATACAGCTCATGATCCATATAAGACGTTAACCAACAAACAACCAACATGGAATATATCGTATATATTATTTTTACAGTATAACACGACTCTACAGTCTCTGTTGTTCAAATGATCGCTGCACGATTGTTAAACATTATTACGTCGGGTGTTGTTTAATAGAAACAAAAATATCTGGCGGCGCGCCTCGTGTTTGATCTCGAGGTGTTCGCCCGTCGAGCGCGATTAGCCCTCTCTCAACGTATAATCAAATGTGCCTCGGGCCGCCTCTACCGAGAACAAAGCGGATCCAAGCTCCGACGACACCCATTCATTGCTTGTTTGTTACGAGACAACGTCGAGCTGTCTCAACAAACTTTCTGATGTATGATGTCCTAATCGATAGTGCGGTAGTTTCGTTTTTAAAAAGCGACCAGTCGTATTGAACAGCGGCCGGCATCGGCGGACGAAGCCTCTCATTTGGCCGCCATTTGTCGGCCATTTCGGTGTACCGATCATAAATGGAGCCCGCTCCGGGTCACGTTAGCATCTCGGGAGAAAACGTGAAAAATCACACTTCGACGCGTGAAATTACTATCGATATACGCGGCCCGGTTATCTTTACGTATTATGTTTTAACGAGATTAAGAAGTGGACTAGGTTTTAACGATGATTTGGTTTTGATTTGATTCAATTGAGTTGAATGAAACTATTTCTAATGTAGAAGATACATGATCATTTGGAAAAAATGAAAACTGGGCATCGGTTCATTAATCATTTCAGGGCTTGGCTCAAGTGAAAAGGCATTTAAAATAAACCTGATCAGTATAAAACTACATAAATACATACAAAAACTCACGCCTTTTTCCAATGTGGGGTAGGCAAAAACTACAGAACGCCACCTGCTGCGAACCTTACATACTCCTTTAAAAACGAATACCTAAGTAACCTGTTGATATAAAAATTAGCAAGTTATCCATAATTTGGATAAACACAGAACATCCTAACATCAAGTCCCTCACAATTATACCTTACATTGTCCTTCGGCGCATTCTTTGTTCTATAATTAATTACAGCATCAGTGCGCAGGCTCCACAAGTACAAGAGTACCACTTAGTGCTCGTCCGTATTCGCCACTATTTAGCGGTGCCTCGTGAAACCCTGGTTAGGGCGCGCTTCGGGCACGTTGTACATCAAGCAGTCGGAACGAGCCTCTCTCAAAAATTACATAGCGCCGTAGCAAGGCAAAGTTCTCGTAGTGTAGCGATTTATTTATTTCACTTAAAGTGCGTCGTAAATGCTCGCTTGAGCGCGCCGCCTCGCTGAAGACAGACGACGCCGCAAAATTCATTTATCGGGCATAAATGAATTTACTAAGAAGTATAAATTTTACAATATTATTAGCTTGTTATTGAACCTTACTGTTAATGAGGATAAAAATGTCGTTAGTGACCTATTCGCGAACAAAGGGACGCTAATTTTCTTGCGTTAACCATTTATATTGATCGGATATCAGGAATTACGTAATAATTATGTTTAGTCATGTTCCTCAGCTGTACTTGTCTATTTATCATTGGAAAAACGAATTATTCCTTTTGAGTATTACAAATTTCAAAATTGCCGAAATGATCTTTACCTTGATTACTAGAAGGGCACGAAGGAGGATCATTTTCGCTGTCCAAATGCGCCGACGCAATTGTCCTCGCAGACGATCCGGCGCAGAGGGAGAGAGACAAAGCTTTACTCTAGAAAAGGATGGAGGACTTTCGTAAATACCTACTTATACTTCTCTTCCTTCTTTTTTGTGTGGTCGTAAAAATGATGAGATTTGTTCATATTGATCTTATTCTGTTACTTAATAAAAAATGAAAAGTATCTAGAATCCTAAACGCATATCTACATGTACACACGGCTAGACATCAAGCTATACATTTCCAGTATAAGATGATCTTGCATTTTATAGGATTTCCGTACAGGGCGAGATTAGCGTAAACTGGAAATGTATAGCTTGATGTGTACCCGTGTGTATATGCTCTTCAGCCCTGAAATTGCTGCACTTTAAAGAAACACATTTCTATAACTAAAACTGCTACAAATGTTAAAGATATATTTAATTGATTTAGTTGCACCTGCGATCCTACACTCAGACCTAGATAATGTCACAAGTGGAATAAGCAATTATTTGTTTCGTAGGTAAGACTAAATGGAAGAAAAACTATAAAACTTATCGGCTGCTGACATCCAGTAGTAAAGGTTTAACTGAGGAAATTAAAATAATTGAAACCTATAAAATAATGTTCGTTATTTACTATTTGATACAAAGCTCCAAGAAAGACACTATTTACTGATGCTCTAACGTATTTGAACGCTAGGGTGCCAAGTAAAAAGGGTCTAAAGTAAGACCAAGCTCATGCATAAAAAATGTACGTACTTACACTGATGTTATTCATGATATAACTTTACACAGCATTTATTTGTAAAGGTTGTGTACATTTTATTTATTCCCCTTACTACAAAATGTAGTTTACGATCGGGTTGGTATTGGTAAGTCTTTTGAAGTGTACTAAAAATAGACTTTCTAGTTTTGACGAAAATCTAGAATTTAGCCAAAGAAAAAAGATTATTCAGTTCTAAGCAATTTGCTGATTCTCATATTGTACCTTGTGGTATCTGTGGTAGTTAATTTTAAAAAGCATTCCCTGGCGTTTCTGTATGAGTAAAAACGACTCCGTGACTACCTTGTTATCTCCTCAAAATAAAGTACGATCTAAATACTGAAACCTAGAAGTTTCAGTCGTCTGCTTCCATAAGAGTAATGCTTTCTCTGAGTTAAACGAGCATTTAAAATGTAACAGATTGATACGGTTAGATAAGGTGCACACACACTAGCGTGCAACTGCAGTAACCGCGCATTAACCCGCTCGCCCGCTGCCCGCCCCGCGTTTACAGGCGCGGCCTAATGAGCCACACGCTTGACATGATGGATGAGCTTCCAAATCTGTTTGATTAGCGTTGCTTTAGCCGCCACACTCATTTGGGTTTACCTTATTAGGAGAAGTGTGCACTGGTTCATTTTTAAAGTCACGATATTAAATATTTTCATAAAAATTGTATTAACAAGGCTGTCAATGTATGTTTAGCAACAGCGAAACGCGTCAACCGCTGTTTTTGTCTGACGAGCAGGTGTAAAACTGTAACGCGAATAAACCGTTTCCATTTTGTCAAATGAAATGTTATCATTAAACGTATCTCGTAGCAGTTAAGTTACAGCAAGATCTCAGTTTCTAGTTTTCTCTTAACTTCTTTCTATGGGACTGTTGTCTTAGAACTACATAACTCAACCGCATTTCTGAAAACGGTGACTGTTCGATGGAGATATGCTTGCCCCCTATTAGAAACATAACTCGCTAAATTTGGGTGGTACTAAACTAAAGGTACTCGTCTACCAAACGTTCGGGAATTACAGGCGTAATGTTATGTCATGTATGTAAATGGAGAATGGCGCTAAGAAAAAATGGCTTAGCAAGTACACATTTATTCTTGCAAGTTATTAACGGACAGTCTGTCAAACATTACTCAAAGAGAGAGAACCGATATACCCACTGCCGAGACAGTGCTTACAGAAGGACGCAGAGGTAACTAAACAATGTCAGCCTGCTGTAGCTGCTACGAGGGGCTACGAGGTTTGCTACGACCTACGAGAGAATAAGAGCAATTGATTTTGTGTAAAGCTTTCTTCTTTTTTTTGTCTAACTTGTTATGTTTGTATTACAATCTTCTCCAAGCTTAATTGACAGACTGCCTGTGCACGCTAGCCTTACCTGCACCTACCGTAATGATGATCTCATATTTGTTTTTATTATAACTCGTTATTAGATCAACGATGATGTTTGAATAACACTACTAAGATAATTGGGTTTTTTACTGTCAAATTGCAACGTGCTTTATTTACTCATTGTTTTTGTTTCTTGTCATAAGTTACTAATTATTTGGTTCAATATTTTTTACGTCAGAAAAGCTGTGAGGTCACCTTAGATTTTTGGTTGATCACATTTGACATCGGTAAATAAAATATATATGTGGCTTACATTTTATATTACCTTATAAATACACTCTTTGTAAAAATAACAAAACATTTGTAGCAACAAACAGGACAACCGTAAATTAAAAGATAGCCACACATGAATGTTCTAAAGGAAACTAGCGCCATCTGTTGTGAAGTAGTAGATATAATTTGCTGTTTCGACGTAGAGAACACGATAAACTCATACAGCAAGAGAAATTGTTTTAGTCACGACATAAATAAAATTCAAATTTAAATAAAATTTTTGACCGCGCATCGGCAAACGTAGTGTGGGACGCCCCCCGGCTAGATGGACCGACGACCTTAAAAAGGTGGCTGGAACAGACTGGATGCGGAAGGCGGAGGATAGAGTGTTGTGGCGCTGCCTGGGAGAGGCCTATGTCCAGCAGTGGACTGCGATAGGCTGAGTTGATTGAAATAAAATTAAACGAACGTTTCGGTTAAATTAAATTCGATTCCATTTACAATGTTGTACAACAGCAAATCAGAATCAATTTGTCACGTAGCGTGTATTCACCCCTTTAGCATTGTGGCTTCCCCCAACACAAGTGAGACAATATGGCAACGCTGAGTCTGCGTCACGCCGACTTCTCGCCTCCTCGCGACACTGTAATCGAGGGGGACGAGCAACCTTTGTCACCCTACCCCGCAAAACCACCCGCAAACAACAAGCTACTCTAACTCCAGCAAATAAAGATGAAATTCTCCTGCCGAAAATTCTGCAAGCATCATAAATTTTATGGCATTTTAATACAGCCATAACAACATAACAATAATAGGGTAAATGTTTTGGTAAGCCATAAATAAATTGAATTACGTCCCGCTGAGAGAGACGACAAATTCGGCGACACACAATTTAATGTCGTTTATAAAGCACATTGTGACATTCTCCAGGAAGTGGTCGAATAATAAATTATTGTGTCCAGGTGAGGTTGCATTGTTGTGAACCAGCCATGAACCAGCGGTCGATGGCCATTCTCTGGATTTAATAGCATTATTTATCGACATTCCTGATTAAAAATAAACGTACAATGCTTCATGATAATGAATGAAATGTCTGTAGAAATTATTTGTGGAATAAAACACATTAAATAATTAATTAATTGTAACTTCATTATAATAGGTTCTTCCATTTAAGTATATATAAGTAGTTAATGTTATTTGTGTAAGTGTTCATGCTATGCTATAAGGTAAGCTACGAACTTATAAAGGAGAATATTTTCATTGTAGGCGATCAAAAGAAGCGGAAGGTAATGTCGACTTGCATGACTTTAACGAGTTAAGTGTTTACGACACTTCCTTATATTGATATGGTCTCCTATAATAGGTAAAAACCTCAGGCGATGCATAATGAAGGTACGAAAGTGTCAGTTGGCTGAATACCTGATCCCATCTTAAAGTAGGTAGAAGGTCAGCCTGTCCCTCTGGTTTTACGTATGTAGGTCTGTACACTGGGCTAGTGGTGGCCAAAAAATCTTTAAAGATGACACTGAGCGTAGGTTTCTTCTTCGTGTTCCCGTTACGATGGCTTATATTTCGTCAGACCAGTACCTACTTACACAGCAGCTTGCACGCGAGTTTGAAATGATAGTAAGTTTTGGAAACGAGTAACTTACAAACAGAACGCACATCTGTCACCAGCTCATTTGTTGGGTTAAAGAAGCATACGTAGCTGAAGAAATATTCTTAAGCATAACACAACCCCGAACAAACGTTGGCATATAGATACATTTGTGAACACGTGACCTGGACATCATAATTACCCTTAAAAACACAGACAAACAGACTTGGCAAAGTAGGTATTAATGTTAACACACCAGTGCAGCTGTGTGCTTTCTTCATAAATAAATGCTCCGGAAAATCTATTATTCACCTGAAGCGGTACCTACAGCCGATGCCTACGTCACGTCAGACTGGCCGCCCGGCAAGACACGACAAAAAACAATCGCAGTGTTTGCTCACCTCGGCTAATAGCCCATTACGGGGCGCACACGCGAGCGCAGCTTTGCTTTACTTGACACTTAACAATATAGAATTTAAAGCAATTATTGTGTGCAGTTTTGCTATTGAGTGTACTATGAGAACTTTATATGTATTTTGTAGGTATTTTACTTCTTGTGTTGGGCTTATAGGTAACTAGGTAGCACAATCGGCCTATAATGTTTACACTGCTGGGACACAGGCCTCCTCTCGGAGAGAGAGAGTGGGCCATAATCCACCACGCTGGCCCAGTGCGAGTAGGTAGATGTCACACGTCTTCGAATTGTTTGACATGCCAGTTTCCTCACGATGTTTTCCTACATCGTTGAGAGTAATATGATGATATAATTTACACGAAGTAAAGCTCTTGCCAGGGTTCGAAACTACGCTCTACAACTCGTAAGTCACGGTCGTTTCCACTGCGCCACCACTGCTCACTATAAGTACTAACCGAAATTAAATTTTGAAACAGCGTTCCTGAACATCAAAAATTCCGAATTACCCGTCACTGTCACCCTTAGGTGCAGATATAATACATACCTATCTACCTAAAGCTTTTTAATCTTACAAAGGGAATAGTAAGTAGGTACCTAATACCTACTTACCTACTCCAATGAGCTTATCAGAAAACTAAACTTTTACGTTAAACATCAAATTTTTTCGTTTCTTCAAACAAGAGCCTACGTATTTACTCATAACAAAAGCATATTTATTTCCACAAAGCAACTATAAAGAGAACTGTAAAAGTTTAAATATGTACTTGTAGGTGAAACAATAAATCGAGTGGATTTATGCGGGCGCAATAAATGTCTTCCCGAGCAAAAGTAAAGTGTGAAGTGTTGTTAGCGGTTATATTGCACAAACGTGGGATATTTATTTAAGAGGCAGCGAGTGCGAAGTGCGGACTACGCAAACTGAGCACTCTGGACGGAAATGGGCCACGACTAATGTGGGCCATGTGGACTAATGTGGAGCGAACGCCCGCCGCCCGCGCCCTAGCCCTGCGGTGTGAGGGTTGAGGATGTGGATCAGCATTTATCAAAAGGCCTACCTTTGGGAATTGTCAAATTATTTACTTTCTGTATATTTGAATCTGGAAGAGATATCAATATATGTAGATCTGAAAACCTATCACTTTACTTTCGAGGGAAGAAGAAAAACAGCCAAGAGTTTACTTTAGGTATTATTCATGGCTTCGTTCTAATGTTGGTAGTAATAGCACACGTCACTTCAGTAGTTCTAAGTCGCTTGTAGAGGTACAGAAACATCCGCATTTAGGTATCCAACCGTTAGTCATTTCATAATTTATAAAAGCAGTTGATAATTTTAAAATGTAAAAAATGAATAGCCCCCATCCTCGATAGCTAAACTGCAAATGAAATAAAATGGAGCCTTATCAAAATTGTGAAGGAAATTCGCGTAAATACGGTGTGTGGATCGTTTTGACCGAGGTTTTTACGAGCTTGTGCCCTTAGTGTGAATTTAGTGAACCAATATTTAGTTACTGGGTGAGGGAATGTTGCCACTTCTCCCTGCAAATGTAGCGGAACCCTCCGGAAATAAAGCGTACGCCAATTTGCTCGATTACTTACTCTAGATGAAATATTTGCGCGTTCGTAACACTTGGACTTGGTGCGTTACGCGAAATTGATACGAATTGTTGGGGAGAAGTGTTTTGGTGAGCATACCTACTTGGCTTTTAAAATGGTTTGAGTGATGAACTTGCTTTAATTTTTCAAAACGATACGTAGGTACGTTACGATTCTAGTCATGACTTATCTGTGTATTCATAAAATATCTAACCGGATAAGGCTCATTAGAATGCAGAAGTCACCCAAAGAGCAATGGAGATCCGTACGAAAACCGACATACCCGACATTGCCAGAAGAATTACCAAACCCAAGCGGCAATGAGCAGGGCACGTTACTCGCAAAACAGATGGCCGATGTGGCCGAAAGGTTCTGGAGTGGCGATCGCGTACCAGAAGACGTAGTGTTGGAAGGCTTCCCACAAGGTGGACCGATGACCTGGTATAACCTTTCGAACAAACCCATCAGCATTGGCTAACACTTTCAAGACGGAATTTAATTCTAATATCAAGAACCTAAACTACTCCTGCGATGTGCCACTTTTGGACAAATTTACGTACGAGATAATTCCTGATAGGTCGATAAGAGTGAAACCTGCACGACAGGACACGGTTGAACGAATCATACAGCAAATGAACGATAAGAAAAGCCCGGGTTTCGACGGGATACGTGCTAAAGATGTGAAGTACACTTTCGGAAATCTTATCCCAGTTATTACATATTTAATTAATTGCTGCTTGCAGACTGGTACGTATCCCGACCTTTTGAAGATAGGGGTGATACGTCCAAGACACAAAAATGGTTCACGTGATGACGTCAATAATTAGCCCCATCACTATATTGTCTTGTATAGATAAGATATTGGAACGTTACATTGGTAATGAGATTAATAACTTCTTGCAAACACACGGAATCATAAACATTATACAATATGGATTTCAGAAAAATAATAGTACGACACAACTATTACGAGAGTTTACCGATGAAGTCAATAAACAGTTAAATGATAAAAAGCATGTCCTGACACTTTCTATAGACTTTAGCAAAGCATTTGATATGCTTCGTTGTGATATACTTTTTGAGAAGTTGTCACACTAACAGATATAACACGGTTAAAATACAAAATGAGTATGGTACAAAGCTTCCATCCACGCAAGGAACGGCCCAGGGTTCAATTATAGGTCCGACAGAATACTTACTTTATGTTAATGACATGATTAATGCTGTAAATTCAGGTTCTGTATACCAATTCGCAGGCGACACGTGTATATTGGTCGCTAGTAAAAACATCCATGACGCTGAGGAATCCCTACAACGTAACTTCGACCAAATGTGCAAATGGGCTCATGACGTAGGATTAGTAATAAACGCAACAAAAACTAAAATAGTTCACATACATTCATCACACAACAAATGCTCCACTATACCAACAGTTGTAGCACACGAACACTCTTGCCTGCATAACGCGCCACACACATGCAAGTGCCCGTTATTGGAAGTTGTCAATCAACACATGTATATTGGTCTAATGGTTGATAGCCGATTCTGCTGGGGTCCCCACAAGGATTACGTGTGCAACAAACTGCGGTCTATTCTAGGTAAGATTAGCGTGCTTAAATATACTTAGACTGCCTTACAAAACGCTTCGAATGTTATACATGGCCCTAGTCGAATCGATTATCAACTACGGACTCAGCAGCTATGGGAGGACATATCATATATACCTAACAGATATTTATAATTTACAACTTAGAATATTAAAAGCAATTACACCAAAACATTTAAAAAAAGAAATTTGAAAACAGTGACGACGATCTTTAATGTTATGAATGTGTTCAATAAAGTAAAATTTTTTATAACACATTTGCTCGTAAAGGGTCTCTTATTACACCAATTTCAATATCGTAATGTAAACATTACGCACTTGTGCGTTATTATAATGTAAAACGCACGTTTTATCAAGATGCTCCGTCTAAAACGAACGGTACTTTTTTAAATCTTAGCAAAGAGTTTTTATGTCAGAAAAGTGGTCAACATTTTATGAATAAAATTAACTTTGAGAGATAAAATATAAAAAATAAACATATATTTCTTTAATTTAATTAGTTTTGACAATAAATTACAACCATTTATCTGTAACAAAAACAAAAAAAAAAAATTTACTTTATTAGATAAACTAGCTGTTTTTGTGCCTTTGCCTTAAAAAAAAGCGATGATGCGCGCGCATCGCTAATTTGTGAATAAGTAATAATCAATTTTACAAATTGTTCAAATTTTTCTAACTGCTTTAACAAGTGATTTACTCATTTAAGAAAGTCTGACTTTGATTTATTTCCTCGCAAATATGTTATAAAACGTCGTATGACATACGTTTTCAACTTACCGCACTTATATCATAATGTACTATTACTCTTGCGGAAGTCAATAGACCTGAGCTGCTAACAGAACAAACAAGACCTGAGTCTTATCTGAGAACGATACCACTTAAAAATAAATACATCCTACCAAAATGTAATAATATGTACGGTATGAGGGTTGCAGAATATTTAGTACCTTCTTATCTAAATAAACTTCCAGAAGACTTGCAAACGCTTTACAAAAGAAGTTCGAAAGGTTATAAGTATAAATCAAAACATTTCTTTACACATTTCACCTAATGTAGGAATTTAAGGGATCGGAATGTAAATGAAAAAAATAATAATAATGCAAATAAAAAAAAATGTAAATAAGTGTTATAAAAATAAGTAAATAAAATTTAAGTATGCTAAGTATCATTGTAATTTTAAAGTATTACATTGTAATGTAGTTGCTATTGCTTGTCATTGATTTTTTTGTGTTCAATATTATCTTAAGTTTAATTTCATATTGTATTTAAACTTTTTTTTTTTGGTTTACAAATTTTTCTTTTTTCTTTTTAAATTGGAATGAGCGGCTCGCCATCACACAGATAAACCCTGAGAGGTTTTCGTTGTGTGGCTAAAATCAATTAAGTAATAGGTAAGTGTTAAGGATAATAAAAAATAAATAAATAACACTGCAGGAATCCGCTGGATGCAAGAAGCACAGAACCGGTCGAAGTGGCGGTGCTGTAGACATTTTTCGGCTGAAATGATGAGATAAGGCATAGAAGGTAAGGTAACTAAAATGAACCTACATAAATATTATGTACTTTGGTACAGGTGGTGCTGGTGATGTCAACACACGTAAGTTACGTAAAATGTTTCAGGAATTTAACTATATTGCAAGGGTAAATGTTAGACTTGAATTTATCGATAAGATCTGTTTGATAATGTCAATACTTCGACCATCATTTAGGTACCTACCGAACCGTAGCAAAATCGAAACCACCGATCGGTTTGAAGAATCGTGTCCTACAGTACATAAAATAAAGAAAATTCTGTCAGGTACTCGAGATAAATCGGATTTCTACAGTAAATATTTACCTAAATTGTGTGTTAAAACTTTATAAGAAAATAACCCTCCTTCTGGCCCAGTCGGGTACAAAGTAGCTACATAAACTAAAGAGACTGTAATACTTTCGTCACGGTTTTATTTATAAGTATATTTTGTACATTATATTACTATAATTAAGAATAATTAATAACACAGCACATTTTTTACTCTCTCACGTAACTACTTATGTAAAGGTGCTATTGTGCTGTCAAGAAAAAAAAACATATTCTATATACATTGCTGTTTTAGAATGCTGAATTACTTGTCAAATGCAACAAGTAATGTAATGTATGAAGCTTGAACTGATAGTGTGAAACTATCACAACCAACACATGCATATGGCAATTTTAATTAACTTTGAATAAGTGTGGGTGATGTGTTTATTCATTAATTTAATGAATGAGTTCTGTGAGCCGCAGGTAGTACGGGAGCTCGCCTGTAATTATGTTGCATTAGCTAACATTATCGCTTACTGAGCGCTATCAATTTAATTCAATGCCGTTTGTGCTAAGTGCAGTGGGAGCTACCGCGGTGTTTGCCACATTATTGTTGATATGTACCGGATAAACATGTTATGTAACGATGTGATGTCGTATTTTATCAACAATGTCCGCAGTATTTTCGCAATATCGTTGTGATCTGATTGCTGTTACATATTCAAATGCTTTGGAAATAGAAACATGAACGCTACACAGTAAATATTTGATAACAAACTGAATAATCCACCTAATTGAAAGCTACTGAAAATGATAATCTTAAAAGATTATGCTTAGTCTTCATCAATTTTAGTCTCAGATCTTGATAACTAATTCTAATAATGATATAATTAACTATCAATTATTAAATTAAGGGAAAACTCATGAACCGTAAATTCTACTGATTGTTAATTCAATTACGGACAAACTTTTGAACCGGCTGACGAAACCAGGCACTTTACTGGATCTGAGTCTAATATCTTGATATTAGGTATAATACTTTGTATTTTACGTGCTATTAGTTTGTTTACTTACTCTTTTTTACCAGCTCTTACATCGTACTCTCTTTAATACGGCTACATATCGCACACCTAGATCTAAAGGGAGCTTAGTAAAAAATTAGGAGTTTTGACTTATGCTTACCATTGAATTCCATAATCACTACCTATCAACCAATAAAACAAATTTAAAAATATTTTTCTAGAAGAACTTCCAAAGCAAATATGTATACAGATAACTTCTCCAGTGCACAGGAATACGGTTAACAGTTTTTGACGTTTTCTGAAAAAAGTGCTTTTTTGAGTTAACTCTGTTTAGATCTAGGTGTGCGATATGCCAGTGACTTTTGAACCTAAACATAATTTTACTTTGGTTTGGTGACAGGACTCCTTCTTTACATTTAATTTTCAAATGTCCATTAAAAATAATCATCTCTTAGACTGCTGGCATAACTACCTTCTCTCTTTCACTCTCTTGTCGCTTCCTTATTAGTAATAATCATGATTATGACTCGCAGCGACCGTGCTCGCCTCGAAGAGTCCGAACTCAATCAGGCTTTGAGCGAATTACAGGCGTCAAAGAATTCCTGTGACCAACTCAGTAAGGAAATAGATGACAATGAAAACGTGCTCGATGATGCCCACGAAAAAAATAGGAAGTTGAAAATTGAAATGGCTCAGATATGTACCTACTCAATACACTGATGCCATAGAAGAACGCGACAGACTTCAACTCGTTGTGGATGGATTCAGCCAGTGTAGCATAGAGTATGAACAAGCTCTTAGTCACAAACACTTATTACAACAGCAGCTACTTGAGGCTCATAGTCAAATAACAAAACTTCAGGCTACAAACCATAACATCACTGCCTCGCTGAATCAAAGTCTGTTCTACGAGTTGCTGCCGGTTGCCCCCTCAATGGTTTCCGCCATAAAACCATGTTACACTATAGATTTGACAGGCGATACTGATTCAAACTCAGATCACTCAGTGAGGGTAAGAACCAATAAAACAAACCTAAAAAAATACGTAAAAATTAATTAATACATTGTTAAAACGAAAAAGTTGGTTAGAAGACATAAACTATTCATTAAAAATGTGAAACTTAATAGAGAACGACTAAACTTACTTATACTATTTGATCTTCTAATTTGGAACAAAGTACTATGAAATACAACATTAACACAGAGTACCTACTTGCAATCTGAACTTGACCATTTACAGGAGAAACTTATTGCAATGACTAACTATCATATATGGGCAATGAATGAGCTGTGACAAATAACTGTGATCGGTGTAAAACACCATCCAATGTACCTACACCGGACCATTAATTGACAACATGCAAATCCATCATACCGCAGCCCTGTGTTGATTTGAAATTTCCTGATATTAACAGTTCCATTTAACAATGTAAGCCAATTGAAAAACAAATATTTACCTAGTGTTATTCTGCGATGAGATTGGAAAAGAGTTAGGCAGACTTGTTGGCAGATGAATATTCAGGACACTCCATAATGAATTACTGTATGCCTGGTTGTTTCTTATTTAATATTATGAAAGAAATTATTAAATGTAATTTTAACCGAGACATCACATTATTAATTTTTATGGGTAATAGGGGAAATGTGAAACAAGGAGAATTGCTCCAGTATTATAGAACATTGAGTAATCTTAGTTTAAGAAAAATTGTGTTGTTTACATTCCCATATAGTAACGGTTTGCCACAGGAAAGAAATAGGTTAAGATTTGAAATTAATATGACATTGTATATTTTGACATTTAATAATAATAATGTTGGTAGGAGTTTTTGGCGGGATCGCGTTGGAACATGTCGCACGAATTTTCATTTTCATAGAATTTAGTGAAATAGCGAATTAAATTGTATAATTTTGATAGCGAATTATTCAATTTAGTTACGTGTGAGTGCACAAGTGTAGTGAAGGTGAAAATAAGTGACTAACGTGGACTTTCGTGTTCCCCCCAAAAACTCCTATTAGGTTGTTGTAAAGTTACTACCGCTTTACAATAACTTTGATTTGACTTGACTGACTAACGACGACTGTGACTGTTTTGTAACTTCGTGCCCGATATCTAATATCGGGCCATTTACTTGATCTAAAAGAAAAATTACTTGACACTGGCTAAATGCACAAACCGTGTGAAGCCAAAATGAAAAAAAATAAAAAAAATGAAAAAAAAAAAAAAAAAATGTTGGTAATAATTTGCATTTGACAAAAGATATAGAGCAAGAAATTTGCCGCGAACGAAGTCGCGGGCAGAAGCTAGTTGTAACAATATAGATATTCTTTGTATGACAGAACATTGACTTAAATGCCACCAGTTCATGTTTAATTTTAATAATCACCAGGTTGGTAGTTCGTTTAGCAGAGTAAATGCTATACATGGTGGCACATTAATTTTAATAAGTAACCAGTTAAAATTTAAAGAACGTAAGGATATTGTGAGCCTCTCTGTTTAGCGGACAGTTGAAATAGTCTATATAGAATTGGAGTAGTTTATTCTATTAAATGTGTAAAGTGCTAAATTTGTTGTACCACCAATATGGCTCAAGAAAATAGGTAGGTAATTCAGATGTCAATGTATACGCTTTTACAATAAACTCCCAAGTCATGTTCAAGATCTAAGTCTAAAATATATTTAAATCATTCAATACTCGCTGGAGCGCTCATTACGAGTCAGTAAAAGTTGTAAAAGAAAACATAGAGACAATTGTGAGTAGTTTGGAACATTTTCAAGATCCAACAAAAGCAAATCTAGATACAAGATCAGGAGCAAGCCTGCTCCTGCCGGCTGTTTGTGATTTTACCTTTGTTACCTTTGTTGTGTGTTTCAATAATATTTTCCAAATTATTGAAACAAAGTTTATGCTAGAAGCTTCAGATGACGCTCTGGCGGTAGCAGTTGACAATCTGATACAAATTTATAGCGAATTTGACATGAAGTTTCCCAAGAAATAAAAAGGTATCGCAGGCATGTGAAGGCCACCGATACGAGTATGGACGTTGCTGCCAAATGGAGAGCCCAAGAAATCCTTCAATTTATAATAAAATGGGACTTCAGTGAATCTTTACCCTGTATATCGCTTATACTTCAATACTTCTTGACCATTTGCATCTCGGTTGCATCATGCGAGAGGTGTTTTTCGAAACTTAAAATAATTAAAAATTATCTTCGATCTACAATGGGTCAAGAGCGACTGGTTAATCTAGCCGTGCTATTGAAAAATATAAAGAAAAATTTCAAAAGAAATCGATTTCACAGAAGTTATTGAGGAGTTCAGTAAATTGAAGGCACGAAAACACATATAACCATATAACATGCTACAAAAAATAACAAAATATCTTTGATTTATTTTATCTATTTTTTTTGTCGATATATTCGTATTTTATTTTCCTCACCCATATCCATCCATTCCATATTGTAGGTATGTATGTTTATTTAGCCTAAATAATTTAAGTCGAATTTAAATTTCACTTGCCAGATTTTAACGAAATAAACATATACACTTATTTATACATACAAATGTGGACTGAATAAAAATCTTGTAAAACTACATTTTTTTTAAAGCTGGGGGGGCTCATTCAGCTTTGCCGCCCCGGGCCTCTGACGGGCTTAGTCCGCCACTGTCACTGAGCTGCTCCAATGATTGCATACTGAATGCCGTTTCTGTTTTTACAAACTTATCTTTGACATTTGATGATTATTATATACAATTTGACATGATTATTTACTTTGAGAAGTATAATTATATTGTTTTAATTATTGTGAATGAAAGGACTATGTGGGTGTTTTCTGTTGTTCATGTCTTTCTCGGTTAGTTTTTAATGTTATTCTGGCTGTTTGAGTACTTTATGCGGCCTACTAAGATGTCCTTTTTTTGATATTGTTCATTGTATCGTTGTGCTCCTTATGTTATAAGTTGCACCTGCATGATTACTGACAAATGCGTGCACTGACAGGACAGGTCCACTCAATCTGTGTGGTTCTATCCTCAAAAGACCATAATAGACATCAATCTGCATGGTCCTCAAATGATCTGACGATGATTATTTCTGTTTTTTTTTTTATATATACACATTGACATTGATGAATTTTATTTAAACAAGGACATGAATATTTACTTTGTAAAGTATAATATTGCTTTAATTATTGTGAATGTGATGACTGTGTTGTTTTTTTTTTCTCATTTTGTTTTAATTATGGTCTGGCGAATTTATGCGGCCTGCACAAATGTTCTTTCTTTGATACTGTTAGTCAAATCGTTGAGCTACTCAAGTTCTGAGTTGAGCTGCATGATTACTGATAAATAAGTGCACTGATTGGACAGGTGCACTCAATCTGTGTAGTTCTTTCCTCAAAAGACTATTTCAGACACCAATCCACATGGTCTTCACATGATCTGACCAAGATTATGTCTGGACTTTAAAAGAGACTGTGACTTCTGAGTTTGTTTCGGCTTTTCTTCTCAGAATAGTCATATAGGAAACGCCAACCACATCTAGTTTAAAAAAATATGATTGACGTGTAAAAGTGTTTGTACAAACCTACTTACCGAAATAAAATCATTTATCATTTATCATAAGTAGGTAGGTATTGGATACCTAAATTGATGGACGTGGAAAAGCTTTAGTAAGTATACAGAATAGAACACTCTTTATTATGTAGGTAGGTAAACCATACGCTTCGGTAACTTAACGATAATTTGGCAAGTCTAACCGCCTTCTGACAAAGTAGTAATAAACAATAATTCATCTCATTCAGCATAACTGTAGCTGAACGCTACATGCTCATAATTTCCACCACAGCCGATGAAACAAAGGAAGCTCGGTGTGGTTGCGCCGTCCGTCTGTCCATCGTCATTAGCGCTAATAACTCCATGCAGCGCAAAAGTGACGTCCTTGTGGTTAGAAGAGGAAACTCCTTTTGAGCCTCCTAATAATTCTATCAATAGGCGCATCGCTGCGGTCGATGTGGTAATCGCTTGTCTAGAATATGTTTGGAATGCAGCCATTGCAAGCGTCGGTAACAATTGACACAGGAAACTTTAGCCGACAGGTGAGCCATTTCAATGCGGTCAGACGGTTGTAGCATGTGTAATTTCCTCGTTGTTGTTTAGGTTTGAATTTTAATTGCATTTTATACTCTAAGACTATTATTTTCGGTTTAAAAAAATAATTTTGAACATGTGTTGCGTTCTGTTTCGCAAATGAGTGTCGGTTCGTGGCATTGACTGTAAGTAGGTTAGGTATCTATGATTACAAGTTCTTCCCTGCCGGGAAGTTGGCACGCTGTGTTAATAATTGGAGGTTCGTTGACATGCGACAATCACCTTTTACTGAGGTAAGCATTGTGTGCTACTTGCAACTCGGTAACAAAGACATGCACCCGGTTTTCTGAATTTAGAATCCAAAGATGTGAACTACCCTACCTTACCTGAACCTACCTTAGTCAAATTCTACACTTTAGCATTATTTAAGACTACTTAGCTTTTGCCAGCGGCTCCGCTTGCGTGGAGGGCGGCCATTATCCCGCAGGAACGTGGTACCGCGACACAAAGTACGTAAGCCTGTTTTATTTTTTATTTTTTTGGGTGGGAAATCATCAAAGGACTTCTACCGCTCTGGGTGGAGCAGGAGGGCGTGTCAGACTTTTACTTACTAAAACCCACCCATGTTCCTTCAGTTGCCTGTGTGCCAGGGGCCGCGGTATCTCTTTCGAACAACCCGCACCCCTGGCAGGCATCCGCCCTTGCGGGCCCCATCAGTTGTTGCTGACATCTCTTTGAGGCGCGCGTGGAACACAACGCGCCGTTGACCCGGGCTTGGTCCTCACCGGACGCCGAGCTACCCATTACTCGCCGTCCGCAAGCCACCGCCTACGGTGGCCGGGAATCAGCCTGGGATTCCCGGCGCCCAGGGCGTCTCCTGCGAAGGCTACGGCCGTGAGGGCGCAAGTACTGCCTCTCCCTCACGTGCGACGCCTCCCTCTTTGCGAGCATCACTGCTTCGCTGAAGGAAGCGACTGCTAGCCATGCACTCTCGCTCCGTACCATGGCCTGGATGAGAGTCAGACGCGAGAGATCGCCGCCGCCGATCGCCTCCATGAGGACACGGCGGTGCTCCGCCCAAGCCGGGCAGACCTCCACCGTATGGTCCACCGTGTCCTCAGGGCGATCTTCGCAATGGAAACACCGGGCGTTTCCTCCAGCCTTATGTGAAATAGGAACCTCCCGAAACAGCCGTGTCCGGTGAGGACTTGTGTCAGGAAGAAGGTGAGGACGCCATGCCGCTTCTCAGGCCACTCCTCAAAGAGGGGGCTTACCGCCGCAATCATAGCGTGTCCAAGGTAAGCCTCTTTATGTTACTCTTTATAACATCTGCCAGTGAACGTTCCGGCAAATCGGTCCAGTCTTTTCCGAGATTAGCCGAAACAAACGGTTTTTTGTTATAAGTAGGTAGGTATCGTGTATACTTTCTTAAGTATTTAGTAAAAAAGCTGTTATTTTGACATTAGGTACACACAGAAAATTCAATCTTATTTATTTGTAGATATAATAGATGATTCCTAGATGTTTTTTTTTTGCAAAGAAATTCCTGGGCTTTACCCTTGGTACCTAATATTATTAACCGACTTCAAATAGGAGGAGGTTCTCAA
Organism: Polymixis lichenea; assembly: GCA_949091785.1. Lineage (NCBI taxonomy): Eukaryota > Metazoa > Arthropoda > Insecta > Lepidoptera > Noctuidae > Polymixis > Polymixis lichenea. The sequence goes on along the minus strand of OX420932.1, from coordinate 8,460,430 downwards.
TTCGTCGGAACCATTTTAGCAAAGTTCGACAAGTTCTCAACGTCAAATCCCCAACGGGTGTTCGAACGTCATTCACAAAATCTTGACAGTTAACAATTATAGGTACCTTGTAGGTAGGGTAATTACTCATTTTCAACACATTTAGGTACGTAAGTAGGTACTCGTGAAGTGGCTTTTAGGTTCATAATGCAATGTATTAAACACGCGTGCTATTTACATTATATTAACCGCACTAAGTCAGTAACGTGTGTATAGATAGGTACCTAAGTAGGTAACTGTTCTAGTTAGAGATGCGCGCTTTTTTAAATCTCAGCCGAGAGCCTTCTTTACTTTTTATACCTAATATGGTTATGAATATAAAAACTGTTATTTGGTAACACATACTAGCAGCTAATTAGCCTTGGACAGGTTTGACGCTAAGGAAGAATAGATGCACGGTTAAGCTACGGTTGCCACGGTTGGTCCATAGATGGGTGTCCATCATTACATACCGGGTATCCCTCTGTGCCTCGGAAAGCACGTTAAGCCGTTGGTCCCGGCTGACATTCGTGGATTTTTGACAATCGTTCTGGGTCGTAAGATAACCAATAGTCTGACAAATAGTCTTACCAAGGGTACCTATCGTATTATCCAATAACTGGGTTGTGGAGGTCAGATAGGCAGTCGCTTCATGTAAAATACTGATCCTCAGTTGCATCCGGTTAGAGTGGAAGCCATCCCCAACATACTTAGTTGGGAAAATGGCTAGGCAGATAAGATGACTAGTAGCAAATTAACCTGATACGTGATTCAAATAGCTTGTCCAGTCGGTCCAAGCAATTTAGTGTGCGAGCCGTCACAACATTTTCCAGGACATTATTCCATTCTGTTACAACTAGGTGCTTCAAAGGCTTTTTCATTGATGAATTTCGCCCATGGTGTTAGGTTAGGTCCACGCAAATGTTTGTTGCCATTGAGTGTGTTAAGGTCTTGGAGGCTGGGCACTTCGTAGTGTTCCGTATATATTTTGTACGTCAAAATGAGCGTAAACTAAGAACTAGCCTAAGTTTACCTATGCTGTTCCAGTGTGATGCCGTCCGCCATCTGTTGTTGTTACGGAGAATTTTATTTTATTTTTTTATTTGTTCTACTCGACAATAGATGGCGGTATTTGTTATTTGATTATTTCGTGAAGACTACAAAAAACGAATTTTCCTAAAGATAAACAGTCAAATATGTTTGGGGAATAGTGGATGGTCTTTCATATGACATTGAACGAAAAAAACAAGCAGAGCGATGCACTATTTCTGGACGAAATATTTTTTTGTCAAATCTGACAATTTAAAAGCATAATTCAAAAACGGAATAGTCAGCTGTCAGTTGACATAACCTTCAAAATAAATAAAATATTCTTGAAGTGGAAATAATTATTTAAGTAATGGGATATTAACTAATATTTGTCTACAGCCGAATATCTGAAGTTGAAGGAGAGTCCGTGTTTCCAGCTGAGTGTAAATAAAGATTTATTTAAGTTTACTAAACAATAATAATGTCACTTCTACGAATTTTATACTCCCGGCGGATATTCACAGCTGACAAACTCAATTTGCTTTATAGATGTAGCTCACAAAATGTATTTAATTTATCCGACGCTGCGGTTCAAACTTACCTCAGAAATGTAATGCTGGAACATGAAAGTCTTATCTTAAAACAGAGAACATCTGAAGAATCAAAACGCTTGTTTGCGATAAAACCACTCGTCAATGTGTTAGAGCAGCGAATCACCTTGTATGACAACATTAAAATGCTCAAGGACCTCAATAAAAAGCATAGCAGCGACAAAGATGATGAAATGAAAAATATGATTAAAGAAGAAGCTGAGCTATATTTGAAACGTATAACAGAAGTAGACAATGAGTTGCAATCTATCCTCTTGGAGCCTCAGCTGACGGATGGCGGGGTGCTGCTGGAGGTGACAGCCGGCGCAGGGGGCCAGGAAGCTATGCTATTCGCGCGTGAGCTGTTTGATATGTACGAATCATATGCTAAGTACAAAGACTGGGAGGTTTGCATTATCTCACTCGATAAATCTGATATTGGAGGCATTAGAAAAGCCTCCATGTTTATAGATGGTGTGGGTGTGCCTGAACTAATGAAGATTGAGGCTGGAGTGCACCGTGTTCAAAGAATCCCCTCTACTGAGAAGGGAGGACGCATTCACACAAGTACTGTATCAGTAGCTGTACTTCCCAAGCCCAATGAAATAGAAGCACATATTGCTGATCGGGACCTTGTCATTGAAACCAAACGTGCAAGTGGTGCAGGCGGCCAGCACGTGAATACAACAGACAGTGCTGTCCGTATCACGCATACTCCCACAGGTACAGTGGTTGAGTGCCAAGAAGGTAGATCACAAATTAAAAATAGGGAGATTGCCATTCAAAAGCTAAGAACACTTTTGTTAGAGAAGCAACAACAACAACAAACATCCAAAATAAATACTGAAAGGAAATCACAGGTTAGTATTTAATAAAAATAAAAAAAATTAACTTTTTTAGGTACTTATTTACAATACAACAAATTTTATTTACATTTTTATACATAACATTCGTAATCAGCCTATAAAGTTGCCACTGCTGGGACACAGGCCTCCTCTGTGCGAGAATAATCCACCAGGCAGGCACAGTGGGGGTTGGTGGATCTTAAATGTCTTCAAACTTTTGGTTCTACGACATGCCAGTATCCTCACAATATTTCCTTCACTGTTTTGAGAGCAGTGGTGATGAATTTTTTTTTTTTAAATAGCCTGCCTGGGTTCGAACTCATGACCTCGGTCCTGATTCGTAAATCGGGGCCGATACCACTGGGCCACCACTGCTCTTTTTAACACGCTTTTATTAGCTTCACCTGTATGTTTGTAAGCATGTTTGTAACTGACTCCTTTGGACTTCATTTTGACCCACTTCAAACAGTCAAATTTCACTTAAACTTTATAGACTTATCGAGAACTGATGACAATTCAATAATTCCATATATTTGTTCCATAATGTAAAAAAATGTAAAAAAAAACTGAAAAATCACACTTTTGTAGTTAACAGAACTAAAAAAATATTCATAATAAAAATACCTAAAAAGCACCCCATGCTTTTTCAAAATTATTTTCTGCTTTTCTAGTTTTGTTTTTAAAGCGTTTCGTTTAAGCGTTTTTTTTTTTAAGATTTTAAAACTATTATTTATTTTCTATTTTTTGTCTGTGTTTTTTAGTTTTTTTATTATTGATATAACCTAAGTACCATTAGGAATGGTTTTAGATATTTAAATGACTAATTATTGGAAAGGAAAAACTTTACATTTCTGAAACCTGCATAAACATGGCTTGATGAACAGATAGTTGCTTATTTATAACTGAGGTTAATGTATGTATTGCCTATCAAAATATAACTTGTTTGGTTGTTTGCAGGTGGGTTCCAGTAACAGAAATGAGAAGATTCGGACATACAATTACCCACAAGACCGAGTGACGGAGCATCGTGAGGGTGGTGGTACTGTTCATAATCTACAGGGCTTCATGGGAGGTGAAGAGCAACTAGAACAGATGCAACATAATCTACTGGCTGCACAGAAGCGCCAGGAATTCTTGGAGGAAATCAGTGTTGTTGCTAAGAACATAAATGTAAAGTCAGCTGATAAAAACTAAGAAACAAGTAAGATGCATCATGAATAAATTTTAGGATAGTGATACATTTATTTGGTTAATTAAAACATAATTATTAAAATCAATTATTTTATTTGAGAAGTTGTCTATTTTACCAATGCAGTAACAATTTTTTTTTTTATGTTCTTACATGAGCTTTCATTTAGGTATTTACCTACTAGAATAGAAGACAGGCCCAAATCTTGTTTTGTACTAAAGTTCAGCGATTTTTAAGATTACACACAGGGTGGCGGTTCGTCCGTGGATGGGTGACCATCTTTACATACCAAGGCGGCCATGCCTCGGAAAGCATTTTAAGCTGTTGGTCCCAGCTATCATTCGTTGATTTTTGTCAGTTGTTACGAGTCATCAGAGCCAGAAAGTCTGATAACGGGTCTGACCAAGGGTATCGTATTACCTAGTAACTGGGTTGTAGAGGTCAGATAACCGTGGCTCCATGTAAAATACTGGTATTAAACTGCATCTGGTTAGACTGGAAGCTGATCCCAACATAGTTGGGAAAAGGCTAGGCTACTAGGGTACTTATTGCAGTTTTCTATGAAACACCTGTCGCCCAGACGCCCAGCGTAGAAAAAATTCTACGCTGGGCGTCTAGACCTAATTATGTGCAGAATTCATGGTTACACTTTTGGGCATCGATGTCTCTGCTTCCCTGTAAGTATTTAATTAATTACGAAAGATTAAAAAATTAAAGTCAACAACAGTTGTTGGCCGGTTTAGTTTAACCTTTTGAACGCCACCGTCGGGTATAGCCGACAAATGAAAACGTGCCCAACACGCCACCGTCGGCTAATGCCGACAAGAAAACAAAATTTTAGTGTCAAATAAAGTAAAATAATGATTTTACGAGTAATATTTTATTTAAAAAATAGGGAACGAAAAGCAATGATTAATTGGTTAGGTATCGACAAAATTTTGGAATACAATTTTTTTTGTAGGAAATGCCTACAAAAAAGAATAGCGCCAAATTCGTAGCAGGGACGCCGATACGTTTACGCTCTGGCGGCCAAAAGGTTAATCTGGTTAAAGGGGTGTACAGGGAACACACCTGCCAGGGTCGCGGATTTGTTCGACAGAGTTACCGTGACCCTTCTGGTAACTGAAGGAACACGGGTGGGTTTTTATCAGTAAAAGTCTGACACGCCCTGCCCGCTCCGCCCAGAGCGGGAGAAGTCATTTGGATGATTTCCGATAAAAAAAAGGGAGCACACACCCTGCCACTAACAGACGAGTAGCTGGCGACCGACCGATGGTGGTACAACCATCCAAGAAGTCAACCTAAATTTTCCAGAGCAGTGACGGGCAGTAGCCTCATCGTTGCGAAAGGATGGGCTCTGCGGTCACCAACCCGCATGCCCAGCGTGGTGACTACGGGCAATAAACCGCCAATATGAGAAAGTGCAAAAACAGCGGCCCCAGGTTCCCGGTGATTTCGCTACTCCTGCATGTCGATTCTGTAACATCTCACCGCGTGAGCGTGGAGTGAGTTGTCACTGGCATTTCACCTAATGCTTGGTCAATCCTAGCATCAGTGGGATGTTACTGACAGGTCACTCCACGCTCACTTCACGCGGTGAGATGGTTACAGAATCGGCATGCTGGTCATGGTAGCCATATGGTACCCGTGGTCCATCTCGTGATCCCTGGAAGGTACCACGGGTATTTATTTTACCCGTGGTCCCGCTGATAAATATAATGCTGCCGAATTAAAACGGTAGTCCTTGGAAGGTACTGGCCCTCCGAGAAATACAATTTTGCCGCATTCAAATTGTACCTTAGTCAAGTCATAATAGAGTCAAAGGCAAAATTAAATAATATACATAATGAATCAAAGGATTCAAAATCACGAATATATTTGAAAAATTGACAAGAAGTTGTTCAACTAAAACCTTGTAGTGTCATCTCTTCAGTCTTATTTAATAGTTTAAATTAACGTAATTTATCAAGAGCATGACCGAATGAAATTTCACCACTGATTAATTGTACAATAATGTGTAAATGCGTCGGTCACTCAATATAATAAATACGTTTTGATCGTTTTGTAGTTGTATTTTTTTAAATTTTATCTGATTACTACTGTCGGTGCTTTTTATTATATTTAACAGCCACAATATGTTAATCGTATTTTTTATTTATCTTTGAGTGAAATCCTTCCGCAACGTTACTTGTGCGGTGCCTTACACTAAAAACACTTATCATGTTAATATATTTAGGTGGCAACCTAAATGTGTAAATCATAAATTTATGCATATTGAATATTTCTACAGTGCAATCAGAATTAATATACTTCAATCATTTCTTTAGGTAAAAGCGGTATAACCGCACAAATACTATTCTTCTTTCTGGCTTTGATTTACCGAAACTCATGAGCTTAGCATTTCTCCACAGACACCTTCCCCAATGATAATAACAACCAATAACATGTACAGTAGGAAACATGTTTAACATTGCGTTTATTGCACCTATTTCATAATCACAATGTATGATTGATGGTTCCCACTTTTTATCGGGCATTAAAGCATATATTAAAGGTTTTATATATGCTTTCAATTCATTTATGCTTTCAACGGAGCTGCCAAGATCTCCATGTATTATATATATACTCGTATAATTGGTAAAATGGTTTGGGATAGTATGTAATGTACGTAATGCATCTTTTTACATAATGCCTTTGACTGTATTATGACTTGACTTATGTACAATTTTAATGCGGAAAAATTGTATTTCTCGGAGGGACAGTACCTTCCAGGGACTACCATTTTATTTCGACCGCATTATATTTCCCGGCGGGACCACGGGTAAAAAAATATCCGTGGTACCTTCCAGGGACCACCATACTGAGCATATGGACTACTTACTATATATAAGGAAGATATAAAAACTTGAATGTAGGTATACCTACTTTGTTACCTCTGTGTGCCTCTGTCCTTACAGTAGGTAGTTACGCCTCCTTGCTGCCTCAACATGATGCTGGCAGACTAAGTATTCGAAATCGCCTCAGTATACATTTAAAACTCCTTATTTCATTCTCTTTGGAGTAGTTTGTGTGGTAATTTGTGAGTAGGTACACGTTTTTTTCTTGGGATTTTATTTTTTAGTGTTATTATTTATTTGATCTTGACATTATTACCTTATCCATACAGCGACAACTACTCAATGTCAATTACAAGAATTTTGTTTACCCGGGCCATCAGCAGCAATGGCTCTTCAGTAAAATTACAATTGCATCGGAAGTGTAGCTCACACATTTTCAATATTTCCGATTCCGCCGTTCAAACTTACCTAAAAAACTTGATGTTAGAATATAAAAATCTGCACACTAAAGATAAGAGGACACCCGAAGAAGCGAAACGTTTATTTGAAATGAAACCAATCATAAATGTGCTAGTGGTGCGAAACAACTTGCATGACAACATTGAAGCGCTCGGTAAAAGGGAAAGTGATGATAAAGATACGATGGAAATGATTAAAAAAGAAGGTCTGTCATACTTGCAACGTATGAAGGATGTAGATCGTGATTTGCAAGCAATTCTGTTGGAGCCCAAACTGACGGAAGGCGCAGTGCTGCTGGAGGTGACGGCCGGTGCAGGCGGTCAGGAAGCTATGCTATTCGCGCGTGAACTATTCAAAATGTACGAATCGTATGCGACGTACAAAGACTGGGAAGCTTCCACTGTCTCTCTCGAAGAGTTTGACAATGGAGGCATTAGGAAGGCATCAATGTTGGTCGAGGGTGTGGGTGTGCCTGAACTAATGAAACTGGAGACTGGTGTGCACCGCGTACATAGAAAACCCACTACTGAGAAGGATGGAGACATTCAAACAAGTACTGTATCAGTAGCGGTTGTTCCTAAGCCCACTGATGTAGAAGCAAATATTCCTGATCGCGATGTTGGCATTGAAACCAAAGGTGCAAGTGGTGCGGGTGGCCAGCACGTAAACACTACAGACAATGCTGTCCTTAGCACGCATACTCCGACGGTCACAGAGGTCGAACGTCAAGAAGGTACTTCTCAAGAAAGTAACGAAGCCATTCAAAATTTGAGGTCAGTTTTGTGGGGAAAGCAAAAAGAAGAACAAACACCAAATAGAGAAGGAGAACCGCAGGTTTGTCTGTTTTAAGATAATTATGTATGTTATCTGTCTAGGTACCTACTATCAACTAAGTACCCAATGAATACGGGGCATCATTAACAACGTCTTGAAGCTCTTTTTTTAACTCTGTAAATACTGGGTTCTGCCCGTGACTTTGGCCAAGTAAAATTTCTTGTTTTCGGTAAAATAAAATATATGCCATGGCTTAGGGTAGTAGCGTGATGTTAAAACGCGTAAAGCCTTCCTCAAGATTTGGGCTATCTAATGCAAAAAGATATTTTCAAAGCCGACTGGTATATCCAGAGACTCGTATTGATATATATTTGAACGTGTTTTTAGATACAAAGTTACAAATAAATTAAATGTACCTCTATATTAATAATATTAGCTTCGTGCGTTTAGTGAGGCCCAATCGGTGGTTCTTTTAGCCCATTTGTCGACTGACATGCGACAGACATGTCCGGCCCAGTCCCATTTAAGCTGAACAGCTTTCTGGGTAACGTCCGTGACCTTGGTTTGGCAGGCCGAGACGAAGACGGCGGGGCGACCTTGACTCCTTTCGAAGGGACTGGCCAGTACTGGCAAAGGACAGAATTGTGTGGAAGAGGGAGAGAGAGTTGTGGGACAATACAGGCTAGTTAGATTAGATAATATCTGAATGACCGTAGCTTGCTCGGTTTTTTATTTTTTTGACGTTTTCTAAAAATGAAACCTAGCTAGATCGATTTATCACCGCCGAAATCCCCTGCATACTAAATTTCATGAAAATCGTTGGAGCCGTTTCTGAGATTCAGATTATATATGTTTAAATACATACAAGAACTGCACGTTTAAATGTATTATTAGATTAGCTTAGATATAGATATAGAACATGTGGTCAGTAAACTAATCTGGATATATTCGATATTGCTTGCAGACTGGTTCCAGTAATTTAAATGATCTGGTTCGCACTTATGACTATCCTGAGGGCTCAGTCATGGATCACCGCAAGGGTGGCGGAATTGTTCACAATCTACAGGAGTTTATGGATGGAGACTTCCGACTAGAACAGATGCAAAATAACCTGCTGAGGATACACTGGCGCCAGCAACTTATGGAAGAAATCAATCAGTTTGCTGAGAAAATGACTACGAAAACAGCTGATACGAACATAGTACATGCCTGAAATACCCTCGTAATGCATGTAAGTTCTATCTATGTACCTATATTAATTATAAAATAATGAAATGGCAGTTGAATATTTTTTAATTAAATTCATTTTAAATTATTCCAATTATTTATTTATTTGTACAAACAAACAATCACACTTCGGTAATTAAGTTCACGTCTAAGACAAATACGTAAATGACAGAGATTCAAAATACTAAATTCTAATACATTTTATAACAAATATGACCACTCGGTGGTGTAATACTGCATCAATATAATTGAAGAATATAATAAAATTGAATTTGAAATGTTTTCCGTAATTGTTATGAATGTTGTAAAAAGTTTCCATCCATTTTAATAATTCACCAGCAGGACGGAGCAATGGTAACATTTAATTAAAATCACAACATAGAGAAAACTGACAAAATATCAACTGGAAATATTAAATTATGCAAAAAGCCAATTCTTTACAAAAGCTATATATCTTAAATAAGTTAATTGTAGCTTTACTTCACAATTTTAGAACCCCACATGGTGTCACGAGGACCACAATTGATATGAATATTTTTATAATTGCTTCCTATTGTGGCACAAAGGGAGCATACTCTATCATTTATAAATCTGATATGTGGGAATGACATGTACTTTCTTTAATTACCTAATTATTCTAAAAGCAGAGATCAATATAATTTATAATAATAACACAATAAAATCTATTTATACGCAATTTTATTTCTTAGCAAATTATATATTAAAATCTATATATAATTTGCTAAGAACAGAAATATTTCAATAAACTATGGCATTATTAACAGAACGTATAGCTATTATCTAGGTACTATTGTGTTTGAGAATATGTCATACGCAGAACATACAATGCCTTTAGCGACGCTGCGTCGTTAGAATAGACACTGCTTACAATTTTATTCGCAGATATTTCAATAAAATCAATATTACGTGATAAACAAATATCCAGGTACTTTTCCACTGTTGACATTAGAAGCGCAAGGCTGATAAAGCTTTAGGCAGGAAGGCGCGTTTAACTGTCCGATATGCTTTCTATAAAGGCTTCCACAGACAGGCGTGACGCAACTATTTTAGAAACAATCCATGAAGTTTCCATAGAAATTGTTCTATGACAGTCATGTCGCGCTGTCTTCAGGTCTGATAGTAGGCTCCTAAAGCATTGGTTTCATAAGAAAGCGGTGAACGGCCACAAAATAACGGCTATCCAATAACAGAGCGATTTTTGCCACTTTAATGTCAAATACTGATGAAAATTACAAATTTTCATGACGCCGTCGAAAGCAAATCGGATAGGTGAACGCGCCTTGCTACGTAAACCTTTATCTGCCTTCTTTTCAAATGCTGGCAATGTGAGGGTACGCACGGCTCCACAACAAGCTATACATTTCCAGTTTATGTTGGTCCTAACAAAATCCAATACAGTCAATCAAATCAAATCCTATACAATGCGAGATCAGCTTATACTGAAAATGTATAGCATGATGTGTAGCCGTGTGTACCCTACCTAGTAATATGATGGAACCTCTCTTTTAGGCTTTAGTGCTTTACCTGCCCGTCTAAACGTTTCCGTACGAGTCGACTTTACGCCAGATATCTAACTATGAGAATGATGCTCAACGAAACCCACGTCTTGCTGTTGCCCGGCAAACTGCCGCGTCCACACATATCGATGTTGCTTTCCTGTAAATTAAATTTGTTTTTAATATTTTATATATCCCTAAGTCAATACCATCTTCTTACATACGTATTTACTGTTAATTTATCAGTATAGAAGTAACTTAATATACAGGGTGTAACAGAAACCCTATTGCTATCCTTAAGCACTAAAGATAACAGCTGGTATAGAATTACTATACATAGTTTCAGCTCAAAATAAAATACTCTAAGAATTGATAACAATTTTCGGTTTTATATGTTTCTTAAATTCAAATCATAACAAACCTGTCACCGCACTACGTAGGTCAACTGTAACTTTCCACGTTACTTGCCAATATCACGATAAATCTCTTCCGAGTGATGTGTATATTTCAATTTGAAAAGTTCGGTTTCTAGTATCAATGTACTAAAAATTGTCATAACTTCCGAACATGTAGAGATAGGATTAAAAAACCCTTCCAATATCGTTTAATATCCAAAAAAGCCGTGCCCTTGGTATGTATATACCCTTTCCGTTACACGTTGTATAAACATCTCGTTAGTATTAGAACTTAGCTTATGTAGTTGTGGAAGGTAATAAACTCTTATCGGTTCTTTGTCCTCAAATCAATAAATTCCTCTACATTACCTCTGTTCTGTCTATCATCTATCAATATATTGACGAAGTTGTTTACTTACTTCAGTATGATTGTTAATGCACGAATTAGGTTGAGTCCTATACAACGGATGCATGTGCTTCAAACAGGGTAGCGACTCGTTGTAGTTCACCTCCGTCGCTTCCACGGACATGGCGGCCACATCGTCTTTGGGACAGTTGGCGTCCACCACAATCATCAGCATATTGGTGTAGTTGACGTGCTGCACGTAGAACGGACGCCCGCATTCCGTGACCGGTTTGCTGAGCTTATCGTCCAGGTTATTGTAGTCTATCTGGTATAGATACATCTCTCTGTCACAAGGAGTCGGTCGTGTCCGGTTGATCAGAACTAGCTTCTCGTAGTCTCGCTCCAACACTCGTAGGTTCGGGGGTTTCGACATATATGGATCGTCTGTCTCTTCGTCGTTTTCGTAGCTCTGGTACGCAACTGTGCCGGGAAATTTACTGTTAGTTCCCAGTAAGACATGTCGCAGTCCCCATGCACGAGCAAATAATCAATGAGATCTTATCATGTAGGTATTAATGAGATAAAAGAAGTTGAAGTTGAAAAATAAGTTGATAATATAAGACACATGCAGAAGAATAAATTATAGTTGATAGATAAGGATTTTTTATACAGCGGAAATAAAGTTAAATAAAATAGTGACAGCATTATCAAGATAGAAGTAGAATAAAATATTATATGGTATCACCAGTTCAACGAAAAAGGAAATAGATACAAAGGTGATTGCCAACAAAACAAATATGTACATGACATAGACAGGTATTTGATGAGTAAAAGTCGCTGAATATTTTGCCGTACATATTCATAGATTTTGTCTGAAAACCAACAAAAGGCATGCAATTATTTAAAATACTACAATTGGTACAATATTCTTTGGCTCAGTCGGCAATGAGGCTCGTTCGTGAATTGGGTAGGTATATTAAAGATACCGATAAAGAAAGTTAGTAAAATCTTCGGATGAAACGCTTAACATCTACGAACATGCACATTACCGCTGTTCAGCAAGCCTGCTTCCGTTCCAAACTTCCACTAGGCATTTTCTGGATGAGATAAAAGACCAAACGCAAAAAAGGGTTTTTTATGCCTTCTGCCTCCTTACTCATAAGCATGAAACTATCAGCGCCTGCGTTTTGCTTTATTTGACCTTCAACAAAAGCTAGACCGAAAATAAGCTTGCGTTCTATAGGAGCACATAACTAGAATATCTATGAATAAATATTAATAAAACTATAAGAACTGTATCTATCTGTCGAGACGTGCGTGTGCTCGCTCTACATGTAACTCACCAGTGGGTGTAACATTCTCTGAAAAAAGATGGAGTCATTACTACTTTAGTTGAAATATCTAAGTCCAATTGTTGACTCCATGAATGAATTTTGCTTTCACTACAGATATTGTGAGAACCAGCTATGAACAGTAATGTTGGGTGCAGTTGAACCGCGGTGCACACTCGCATGCACCCAAAATAACTTTTGTGTAAACAAATTCAGTGACCAAGTGTTCCAAGCTTTTGTAACACACTTGACTAGTATTATGTGTTACTTTAATCTAAGTATGACTAGAGACATTTACCTAATAGTTAACATATATTTCCGTTATTATAAGTCAAAATATTCCATGCACAGAAACATCGAGAAGCACAACGTTCTCTCGCGCAAAGTAACGTTAATTTCCATTTAGATAGGTACTGTATCACTTCTACAAAGATAGTTTATTTTTTCTATAAGATCTCGTTGTCATGCAGATTGACAGAACATGCTGACAACGCTCAAGAGCAACATCGAATGCGTCATATCCACAACATTTAGCCCATTGGCCCGGATTTTGATGGTTACTGTAGAATGGTCACGAACTATCCTCACACATGTTTGAACATGAAACATTGAACAGCCCAATACAAGGGTCTACGTACCATCGTCCAAGGAGTAGCTGGACGCTTGTGCTAAACCTGTCGTAATGGAGTTGTAGAACCAGACCGTGGTAGCTAGGAACCATGCCATCACAAGACGCAAGTTCTCAAGCGGCTGGAATTTGTAAGAAAGTGACAAGGATTAATTTAAAGTCTTCACTCGCGCAGGCCTATAAAGGGTGCTACAGACAGGCTGAACGCGATAGCGCGACGCGACTTTAATAGAACAATTTGTATGACATAAAAAAATATAAAACTCCATGGAAATTGATCTAGTAGAGTCGCGTACCGCTGTCGCGTCGCGTTTGTATACTCGAGCCTTAAAAATATTTTTTTTATAGGGCCACATCTTCACATGTTTCTTTTGTTTTGGAAAAAGACAGTAGCTTTCTTGTTTTTTATGTAAATAAAATATATGTTACTGTAAAAAGCATTGCAGCTGGGTTTGTAGTTTTCTTCTCTCTGAAGCAGACCGCCTGGTAGTCTATAACGTGGACTGCCTTGTACACCTCGTCTTCGACTAGCCTCGACATGATGTCCGGCCGGATCTGCGAATTATATACCCGCTATAGTTAATTCTTTAAAAACAATCTTGTATCTACTCAATTACAAGGTTTAGCCCCTTCCTAATAGTGCAGTCTATGATTGTATAATGTCCTTCAACCATCTGACACGGTTCATCCTTACCCTGCCAAAGAACTGCCCAGTCTGAGTAGCATCTTCACTAACTACTATCCAGCCGTTATTGTCCACCAAGTAACAATCCCAGTTATCAGATTGGCATGTCGTGCACTCCTTGTTATGCTCGCACTGGAATCATATTAGTTGTTAAAACATGAGAGTAGGTACTGTTAGCTGTTTTGTCATTTTCGTCTCATCAATTCACTGGGTGAATGTGCGTTATCAAAATTTAACTGAAATTGGTTGTTTATAAAATTATACAGTAATTCTAGCACTCACCGAAGACGTGATGTTATCAAACCATTCGCTGAGTCGTTCATGTTTGAACTGGAACCCCACCACAGCCGCTGGAGACTTTCTATGTCCATCTCCGTGGAAGACAGCATGCGAGGCGGTGACCATGGCGAGACTGACGTTCAGAGGGAACTTGGTGGTGCTCAGGTCCACGCTGTACACGTAACTCAGGGGATCCACGTAGTGCTGGTCAACAGCCCGGCGGTAAAACGGCTCCTCGATTGCTCGTGGCCATTGCTTGCCAAAATCTGGCCTGGAAATAGATGTTATGTCTTTTATGTTTCGAAAATATAACATTGGAAGGATTGAATACGCTAAAATCTATTTTTTTCTTTCCAACAACTGCCAAGCATTATGGCTTTGATGTCTACGAGACCCGATGATATGGATCACGAAAAAGTTACAAAGTCGAGTTCAGTGGAGTCTCACTTTTGTTCATCATCTAAACCTGGGTCAGGGGTCACCAGGGTCACCTGTTAAAAGGAATCTACGTTGTAATTATAGGTACTAGTCTATCTTACTTGTCGTTATCATGCTCCTTGGGTGGGTGTGTCTGCCACCGCGTAAGTCCGCTGTGCGTCGACAGAAAAGCCACGATGTAACCAAACCGTTGTATGAACTCCACCCTGTTGCAAACACGATCTAACTGTATATCTCGCGTGAATTGTTTTTTAATAGTTGTTAAGTTGTTCGTTAGAATTGCTTCTTATTTAATTGATTACTGAATTGGTCATGTAACCTTGAAACATTAGGTTTGTAGATTTAGTAATTTTCTTATTGAATGTGTTAATTTCCTTTATTCCATCCATAACAGACTTGATTGTTAATGAATATTTTAAATTTCTTATAAATGTATACCTATAATATGTACAGTTGTGGTCATATAATTAAGAACGATTTGATGTTCCAGAATTTTTATCTAAATCATGTCATGTGTGGTTAGTTATGTGTTCCCTGTAACTAGTTATGTTATGAAATAGCCACATGAATAGAACAAACGGGATTAGGAATATAGAATTAAAAAATCGCTTACAATATTTTTTACAAATTTTATATGTCCTCTATAATATCAAATTCAAATAGTAGGTAATGAAGCTGGACAAATAATTATTAAGAACGATTTGTTAAACTGCTCAGAGTTGCCTTTCTGAAAATTAGATTAAATAAAACAAATTAATGTAAAGTGTGTAAAGAAAAAAAACAATTTAATACATGTTAAACTAAAATTAATAGTTAATAGCATGTCCACGGCTTTTAATTACTGCTTTACACCGGCGAGGCGTAGACTACCAATTTTTAACATTTAGTCAGAGCCTGGCTGAAAAGCACGCTGTCTCACCAGGCATCGTGTCCGACAGAGGTAGTATCAGTGATGAGCAGTTTGACGCTAGTCTACACGCACAACATTATTGAGTGAGATGCAGGATCTTTTATAGTACAACAGGCGCGTAAAAAATTACGAAAAGTCCTTCGGATGATGGGTTTTTATGAAAAAACCACAGCATAAATCAAATACCAATGAATTTTATTGAACTTTTAGATATTTGAGCTTTGTTGGTACCGACTTGGTTTTTCAGATTTTACACTTCTTTTATTACTTAAACTTGCCCAAAGTTAGGTTAAATAAGCAACAAAAACGAATCTTTGTCGGCTCCTAACTTTTTACTGGCTTTTTATTTTAGTATATACGACAACGTTAATAATGAGACAAAACCATACCATGTGTACCGACAATGTTCGTACCGACAAAGTTAATAATGAGACAAACCCATACCATACATTTTTGATTTACACTGTCGAACAGTGGAATAATACACTACCGAAGTTTGTATGGAAAAAATGTCGACAAGATTCACCTTAAATTGCCACACTGTCGATTTGAAACCTTTTTCATGATTTCGCACCAAAGATTTATTTATTTATTCATTTACACATACAATTATTTTTACAGGCAGAACCCAAGGTAAAAAAACTAGTCATACAATACGACACCCAGAGATGTTGATGTTGAAAAGATGCTCTATTGGGTTTAGATCTGGGCTGTTAGCTGGCCAATCTAAGACAGAAACTGATTGCGATGTGAGAAATTCCTTAACGGTGCGTGCAGTATGCTTTGGATCATTGTCGTGCTGGAATGTCCAAATAACCGGAAGCACGTCTTCAGCATAAGGTAACATTGCTTCTTCCAGTATATTTTTGTATTGGAATTGATCCATGTTTTCTTCTCTCAGCTTAACAGGTCCAACACCATGTCCAGAAAAGCAGCCCCAAATTTTCACATTTCCCATGCCAACCATGCTTTAATGTCCATTTTGTGTAGTTAGGGTCGAAAGCTTTATTCGGACGGCGTCGTACATATCGTTTTCCATCAGAACATCAATCTTGTTTATTTTTGTCTCGTCAGAAAAAATTATATTTTTCCACTGTGTAACTGTGCAGTTTGAATACCTTCTTACAAATGCAAGCCGGGCTTGCCTATGGCTCCTTTTCAACATCGGCACCTTCCTTCCTATCCTTCCGTGCAACTTTTCTTCTATCAAACGCCTTCGAATAGTGCGTGCAGAGATTGCTGAAGGGTTGTTTTCAGCAAAATATGCTTTTCTCAGCTAATATTTCTTTTTTCGGTTGGGAAATCATCAAATAACTTCTCCCGCTCTGGGCGGAGCGGGAGGGCGTGTCAGACTTTACTGACTAAAACCCACCCATGTTCCTTCAGTTGCCTGTGTGCCAGGGGCCACGGTATCTCTCTCGAACAACCCGCACCCCTGGCAGGCATCGGCCCTTGCGGACCCCACCAGTTGGTGCTGACATCTCTTTGAGGCGCGCGTAGAACACAACGCGACCCGGGTTTGGTCCTTACCGGACAGCGAGCTACTCATTACTCGCCATCCGCAAGCCAGCGCCTACGGTGGTCGGGAATCAGCCTGAGATTCCCGACGCCCAGGGCGTCTCCTGTGGCGGCTAGGGCCGTGAGGGCGCATGTACTGCATCTCCCTCACGTGCGCCGCGTCCCTCTTTGCGAGCATAACTGCTTCGCTGAAGGAGGCGACTGCTAGCCATGCACTCTCGCTCCGTACCATGGCCTGGACCAGGGTCGGACGTGAGAGATCGCCGCCGCCGATCACCTCCACGAGGACATGGCGGTGCTCCGCCAAGCCGGGCAGACCTCCATCGTATGCTCCACCGTGTCCTCAAGGCGATCTTCGCAATGGAAACACCCGGGCGTTTCTTCCCGCCCTATCTGAAACAGGAACCTCCCGAAACAACCGTGTCTGGTGAGGACCTGTGTCAGGCGAAAGGTGAGGACACCATGCCGCCTCTCAAACCACTCCTCAAAGAGGGGACTTACCGCCGCAATCGTGGCGTGCCCATTCTCAGCTCATTAGATCGTTTAAAAGGATTTTATTTCGCCAAACGAACGATATTTTGATCATCTCGCCGAGATGACTTACACGCGGAACATTTGAAGTACACAGTTTGATACGTGGCAAAATGCTTCACAGCGTGGAAAACCATCGTTTTTGAGCATTGCAGATGGTCGGCTATCTTTTTATACGACCAATTCTTCTCATGAAGTTTGATTATTACTTCCCTTGTAGATTTATCACAACTTTTATTTTTCCCCATTGTTTTCATATGAAGCAAAATCACCTTTAAGACTTCTATAGCACTAAATAGCGCCAAAATTATACGAATAGTGACATAAAAAACAGAGCCACAGAGTGTTCTATTTAAATTTGAATAAAAAAAATAAACTATTCAGCGTTCTTAATTATGTGACCAGCCAGTACCTATGTAGTAATATTACGTTCAGATCTAATGTATAATATAGTTTATCTACCTATATATTTTTTAGCCAATCATGTGTATCAACGCATGTACCGCTAGTATGGAAATGTTTTGCGATACTGAGAGAAATACAAAAAAATACATGCAATTAGTTATATCTACTTATTAGTTTGAAAAAACTTCCCTTTAAATAAGCGTTCTTAATTATATGACCACCACTGTATACCTTAAACGACCTATTTCGAAGTCACCTAAATATATTGCTATTATACTGTAGGTACCTTCATTACTGTACAAACCCATCCAAAGCTGCGTTTAAGAGTCAGTCCAATAAAAATGCTAAGATTGGTAATTCGGTATGTTTTGAACCGAACCATAAATTCCGGCGGGAGCTTTGCAATATCTTGTGTAAAGTTCCCCATTATTTTCGTGCTGACGTTACCTTAATCATTAAAAACTGCATGCAAAACACTGGATCCATGTCGAAAATTTACTTTACCTCGGCAACAATCCGATCACTTTTGTCAATGGGCTATCCGGGTGAAAGTAGTAAAAGTGCATTCGAAATAAATTAAATCGTATTTAGAAATAACATATCAAGTTTGAAAATACCCAATATAAATACTCCCTGGCCTGCAACGCTGCAAAATATTCCATATCCTTAACATCTTTAAAAATTAAATTGAAATAAAAAAGGTTTATAAGATTTGTATTTAATCAAAATACTTAATAACTACTTACGCTTTTTCATCGGATGCCGAGTCTGAAATGCTCTTGTTAAACCAGGCAGTGTTTCTAGCATCATACACCAACGCTTGCATTAAGCCATGATCGCCTAAAGGAGAAAGTAATAGAACATCATATTACTTATAATATAGTTATTTCATAAGTCAATACCGAGAAGAATGCTGTAATAGATGGGCATAAAAGGTAGGAGGTTGATAATGTCCACTAATATAAAATTGTCTATTCATAGTCATTTGCCACTTTGCTCTAAAGCATAATAAGTTCGCTTACTACTGTTAGAAAGTATTGTTTTGTCTAGGTGGTTAGTTTTTGAACTTATTTTAATTAATTATTATTATTAACTTAATTACTATTATTAAATAATAACTTAATTATTATTCTGAAATAATAACTTAATTATTATTATTAAATAAAAGTATTCAATTATTTTGGGGTTAGGTAACAATATACATATTATCGAAATGTGCCATGTTTAATTCAGCCCTTTCATTTGATACCAAACACGGCACCATAAAACAAAATATGTTGTTAATGACTTAAGGGGAACCCAGTCGCGGGCTCGAACTCACTGATGGGCCTGGCTAAAAAGCACGCTGTCTCACCAGGCATCGTGTCCGACAGAGGTAGTATCATTGATGAGCAGTTAGACGCTAGTCTACACGCACAACATTAAAGAGTGAGATGCAGGATCATTTGTAGTATAACAGGCGCGTAAAAAATTAAGAACGAAATTTTATGAAAAAACCACTGCATAGATCAATGACCAATAAAGTTTATTGTACTTTTCGATATTTGAGCTTTGTCGGTACCGACTTGGTTTTTCAGATTTTACACTTCTTTTATTACTTAAACACGCCCAAAGTTAGGTTAAATTAGCAAGAAAAACGGATCTTTGTTGGCTCCTAACTTTTTAATGGCTTCTTATTTTAGTATTCTGTTTCCGTACAGACAATATTAATAATAGGAAAAAACCATACCATGTTTAATTTTTTATGTACGTTGTCGAACAGTGGAGTAATACACTCCCGAAATTTGTATGGGAAAAATGTGGACTAGATTCACCTTAATGTCCCCTAGAGGATGCCGTTTTAAATTGAAAGTGACGTCACCAGCGAACGATCAAGACGCTTCCAACGATACAATCATACCTTTGTCAAATTATGATAAGTTATGAGGGAACAGATGAGCATACATACATACATACCCACCACATAAATACATAGATACATACTGGTCAAAATCATAACCCTCCTTCTTGCTTCGCCGTAGTCGGGTAATAAAATAGTCTATTCATTCCTCAGATGTATAACTAAAATGCAATACTTACAATAATATTCATTCTTGGGGGTACTGTTTGATACTTTATTCCTATCCCTCGCTTCTGGTGTGCCTGGTAAATAAAAACATCTGTTCAGAGAAAATAACATTTCAAACTCTGACACAAAGAGCTAAAGTTACTTCGTTCATCGAGATTTCATTGGAAAACACACCAAATTTTAATGAATGAAAAATGTAGTACCGTTGTTGTGCCGCTCGTGTCCAGGTTTGTTCTTGTGGTGTTCTGGGGGTCGAGGCTTGGCTGGCCAGCGCCAACCAGGCTTGGCCACTCGCTCCAAGAAATAAAGCAGCTCTTCCTCGGCAGTCGCAAACGTACGTTCATAATGTCGACAGTACATCCTGAACAGAATAGAATAGTGTCGAATTTTTTCTTGTGAGGTAGGGGTCTAGAATACGCCAAATTCATGAAGATCCACTCACCAGTCAGGGTGAACGCTCCATCTATCCGACAGGTACTGCCTCGCTGATATGTTCTTGGAGGTGAGCGAGAGTCTGTGTATGTCGTCAGTCGGGGGAGGGGTGATGCGATGGCGGCCGTAGTTCTCAGGTATCGCGACCACCAAAGTGAACGGCGAGTCGCTGATACCCGTCCAGTAGTAATGTCTCTTGGCTCGGGATACTCTTTTCTGTGGAAACAAATTTTTTTATAAGTTGAATTTAACTTACCATCGTTTCTTTCTTCGAAATAATATAAGAACTTACCATATCATCGAGGTGGTACTTTACGCTCATCATCTTGTTGCCTGTCTTCTGATCAATGATTTCTTGCCGTAGCTAAAACATTAGTTCAATTTAGAACCTTCATAGGGTACACTTATAGAGTAAAAATTCCATTACTATTATGCTTACTGCAGTTAGCTCTTTGCTAAAGTTCCTGGGCCCTCTGTCGTCGTCAAAGAGTTCAACTTCTATCACATCGACGCTATTGTAGCTTGGTTTCAATATTTGTTGGAACTGAAAACAAATAACAATATTCCAATTGCCCTTAATCCGACCTTGTCCTATATTGGTGTATATAGCATCACAAAACTAGAATACAGGTCTACATTTATTTTGGTAATTTATTTTCTTTTTATCAAGTCACAATTTTGGTGAAGTTATAAATCCAATGTACGTACCACGGGCCTTAGATCAGGGTGTATTAAGATGTACCCATTATTTGTTACTATAAAGGCGTAACCATTCACACCAATCTGCAACATTAGAAATAACAGAGTGTGTTATAAATATTAAAAGAGAAACAAGATTCAACTGTAATTTTATAGACCTACGTAAATGTTGTAACGTACCTTATAAGGGGACATTACTGCTTGTATCTCAGAAAGAGGCACGTCTGTACCTGCGACTCCCAATAGCCTAGCTATACGCATCTGAAAATATTTAGAATGCACTACATAACACTGGCACTAGTATATATTACAATTCACATCACACTGCACAGTAATTCATATCTATTGATTCATCTTTTAGTCTCAGGCTTTTCTGCAAATCAATATCGCTAATGTCTACGTTACCATTTTATAAATCTACATTCGAAATATAAAAAATATTATAAAAATATGCTGTATGTTATTTTTGTAAGTAAACAGTCAAAAATTCTTCTAACTACAAGGTATTCCGCATTTGGCGATGTATTGGCCATCAGTCTACTGATATTATATAACATTATGTCAATCTCGTAAAACTAGCAATAAATTACTGATTCTTTAGCATCTAAGCCCCGTTAGGCGAAGTTCTATATGTTTATTTATATAGAACTATATTAAAGGATTCTAATTTTATATCCACGGTTACAGGTTCTAGCAAAACTACTCAAATATTAAATAATTTTATGTTATAAAATTAAAATACTACTCTTTAGATTCTAAAAAAACCCACTACCAGTATTTTGATTGTAAATATACAAATACCCTTGGAATGTATCCTTGAAAATATCTGTCGAAATTTTTAAATTAATCATATAGACAAAGACATTGTCACACTAACTTTATGTTGCACTTCAGACTGTATCCCTTAGTTAAAATATGTGCACAAACATTGAAAGCAGCATCATCTCACAGGCGTGTAGCGTGCACGCGTGTGCTCGTGTGCACCGGGCAGGTGCGCACGCTGCACACTGGCACACTTGACACGTGCACCGCACACCGGTCGTCCGTCGCCTCTCATGCATCGTCTGTCACGTCTCACGGAGGCAGTATGGTCTATGAGCGTTGGCCTACCTCTTTCTGGCCGTTCTCCTCTACGGACTGCGATTGGTTGTGGACGTACGAATGCAATAAAATATAATAACATATAGATAAATGCGTTGTAACAACTTCCGCTAGAAATTAAAATGGCTCCTCTCGTGGAGAGACTAAATATTGCTAAAATTGTTAATATCAAAAATTGCCATTCTTAAGAAGAGAATAGTTTAAACTCAATAAATACTCGAAGTAACAAAGGCCCCATACTCGTCTTGTGTATGTCGGGCAGCACGATACTGTTATTCAAAAATATTTACATTTACTTGTCGTCATACAAGTCAATCTTTAAAAATTGTCTCTACGAAGACATCACTATATTCAGGCAAAATACTTGATTTCATTAGATAGTGTGTGTAGTGTATATAGATCATAACTCTTGCATAGAAAATTAACTTGATGATTGATAGAAAAGTCGTTCATAACACCCTAGTGGTCTACGCCTACGATCTAGTAGAAACTACATCACTACAGTAAGCCAAAGGGTCGGACAACACATTGGTCAGGCGGTGCGGCGGCTGCGCGCGCGCCGCCTCCGCGCACACATCTATCGAGGACAGATGCATCGCTAACGGGGCCAAATAACACTGTACCGTTACTGAAATCCAAAAAACTAAATCATAAAAACTCTCTTGTATCTTGCAAAAACTTTACAATTAAATCATCAAAACTTTCTAAGTGTAGTACCTCTTTCGTAACCGAAACCCAGTAAGCTTCATTTATCAGTACATTCTCTGTGATGTTCTGAGGGGAAACCATCAAACAAAACGGAGTTATTAATAGACATTGACATGTAAAAGAAGACAATAGAGTAAAGAGTAAAGTAGTAAGAAGAGATAGAGCTTACGTCCAATTAGTAGGAAATATAAAACCAATCTGTAAACATAATCTTTTGAAACAGATGACAGGTTAATTTGGTTCATGCTACATGGAAAATTTAGAATTTGGAAAGACGTAATGTACAGCTAAATAATAGAGATAAGAGAATAATTTGGCTAGAAGACAGAAGAACACTTACACTGAAAACATAGATCAATTAATAATGACGCAAATAAAGATATGCAAATCATTCTCTTTCCCGAATATTTTGGTAATATTATCAGACACATTTGGGGAGTTTCAAATTAAGGGCTTAGGTAACGGGCACGGGAGACAGCTCACCTCGTTGTGTCGCAGGTCGTAGACGGGCATAGACACGGATGTCATTAATTGATACCGGGAATTGCCAAGCTCACTGTACTGGCCCTGTTTCATCTGCAACGAGCGTAAGTCAACCTTCCATTAACGTTGGGCAGTAATGTGGGGTACTTATGGCTAACATTAAATGACGGAACACATTGGGCTATGACTAATTTTATTACCTGTGTAATTCTCCATCGCCTGTCCTGTTCCTTGTCCGAGTTGAAGAGATTCTTGTCGCGTCGCTGGCTCATGAAGCGTTCTTTCTGCTCGGCTCTTTCTCGTTGCTCCCAAAGATAATCTGCGACTTTCGGATCCTAAGTGAATTTAGGAGAGTGATACAAAAGATTCACCTTGATTATTTACAAGCCATGTACACATTGGTGTCGATCAAACAAAACTTGAAGAAGATAGACTTACAGTGACGTTAGCATAGACGGGGGTCCAGACGACCGGGTGTCTCTCTCTCTGAAGCACGAGCGGGCGCGCGAGCACGTTCACGTGTTCGAGCACGCGCTCGCGCACCTCTGCTAGAGTACTCAGATGCACGTAGAACCCGCGGTTGGCGCACGCCATCCACTTCACCTCCCTCACGTCGGCCACCTATACAACCCGTTTCGTGTTAGCACAAATCCTTAATAACGTGTGTTGCTCTACTCGGCCTTGTGTAAGTGCTGCATTCATAATCAACTAACTACTTAGTTAGGCGATTATGAATGCAGCACTTTCCCTCTAGGGAAGGCTTCACAACATCAATATTGGAACTATCTACAACCAAAATGCTGATGTAATCTATGTTTAATTGGATACTAACAGAATTAAAATGCATAGAAATAGTTTCATTTATGACTTTAAAATGACTCTAAGTAGATACACCTACATGAGTGTAAGAAGAGTGACCTAAGAAATAATTAAATACATAACCCAATGATCACTACGTAACAATCAGATCATCATGCATCACCAATGATACCTAGGCGTAAATACAAGTAAAAGTGTCATATGCCAAGACACTCATTTAGCGAGAAAGTTTCCCTCTGTTACAATTCGTGTTTGCACTCACTGCAAAATCCGTGGTAATTTTTCAGGAACGCATATTAAAGAATTCCAAATGAAACAATTTAGGAAATACACTTTCTCACAACTTTCTTACTACCATGCATATGCATATCTGACTACATTAACTTTTCCTTAGACGCATGCTCTTTGTATTGAAACTCGTAACCTTATCGTTGCCTAAACATAAGTCCACGAAAGTTGAATTAGGAACACCATCTTCCAAAAGGCATCGTCGCTGTTAGTTTCGCTCAATGGCTGTCGATTCTCGTATTATGTTTAAAATACGATTCACACCACACAGTGTTTTAGACCGCAAAAGATTGCCTCAGGGCCCTAATTCACATGACCACTTAAACGATACCTTAACGATTCCTTACTTCGAAACCACGTCAATTCTTTAGATTACACACGACATCGCTAATAAATATCGACAAATTGTCTTGGGACATACAGAATATGACATTTCGATTCCTTACCGTAGTTTGAACGTAGTAAGATTCCGCAGGGAATCATTATAACGATACTAAATTGGGGCCCAGGGCAGATCGAAGTGCATACTAGTAAATATGCGACGTTCTAGTGAACTCTCAGGCCGCTTCCTATTCAAAAGCGATCGTCGCAACAATTTGGTATCATCGCAATGTCATGTGCAAGTTTTCTTCGGTAAACCTGAACGCGTGGTCGCGCCGACAGGGGGCGCTTGGCTTATTCCACAAATCCCCCTTGAAAATCCCCCTAAGAGGGAAAACTGGAATCTGAAAAAACCAACGTCCAGAAATTCCCACTGAGGTCATTAAAATTTAAGGAGTGCTTCTGCTACCGGCCGCTGGGCGCCAGTTTGTGTGCCGGTGCTGGTTGATAAAATATTTACCGCGGGCGCTAGCAGATATTTTACTTAGATAACCTAGAATGAAAATTCCCTAGGGAACGCAATATAACCGAAGTCACAAGCAACAACATTAATGTTTTTATGACTAACTGAAAATCACTAATTGAACATACCATATTATTTTTAATTACAAACAGTAGGTAGTACCTAATGTACTATTGGTATTATTTCTCACGGACCTTTTCCTGGATAATCTCTTTATCTTTGTACTTAATTTTTACTTTCTGCAAATTGCCGAAAAACTTGATATTTTTTTTATATTTAAGTAAGTTATGTTATTAAGGGAAACTTCCAGGGGATATACTAAATTATTTAGTTTTTCTAGGTAGGTTTTGAGTACTTTGTTTAAACTGTTTTTTTTTTTAAATCAACTGATTTCCCTCATCGCTGTTTGTTTGTGATTGTTTTTACTCTCCATCACATTTTATTATAACAAAATTTTGTGAAAAAAGACTGATTAATAGTTATATTTTATACTGTCGTTTTTTTGTTAATTACATTGCATCCGATCACAATTCTTTTTTATTTACTTTAAGAGCGTAGAAATCAAAACTAAAAATGAGGGGGAAAAGTGGAATAATCCAAAATGAAAAGGGGAATTTCTGGATTTTTCTGCATTAGGGTTCAGTTTACCCCGTTGAAGGAGATTCTCTCAGGGGGGAATAGTGGAATAGCTCAAAATGAAAAGGGGACTTTCTGGATTGTATTACATTAGGGTCCAGTTTTCTCCCCTGAAGGGGTATTCTCTCAGGGGGGAATAGTGGAATAAGCCGGGCGCTTTCCTATTTTTCCGAACAAAAAGCGACATATGGACACGACGATCGCGTATTCGCGCGTCGATAACTGTTAAATAGGAAGTAGGGTAAAACGCTGTCGTTTCGCAAAGCGCATCAGTCAGGGGTAATTCGTAAGAAAAGGTGAGTCCAAACTTGTGACTATGCATTTTCACTAAATAAACCGTACAAAAGAATTTGCGTTTAGATTGCTAGAGGTCTTGCGGTTTGCCCAATGCTCGATATCAATAATCAATATGTCGCACATGTCTGAACCCAGGGTGATAGTGACAATACAAAAAAAAAACACTACAAGCTTAAGCACATTGAGATTGGAAAACTTCACAAATTACGATAACACCACCATGCAATGTACGAGTTCAATGTACAGTATGTATTATAATAGACAGACAACAGGTACCACGTTCTAGGCGTACTGGCAGATTGGTACGAAGGAAGGCATTATGCAGGTCGCACAATGACTACGACACACAGTAAGACCTGAAGTGACCTGACCTTTACCTCGCGCCCTATCAGGTACGTAAACACTCTCACTGGGGTCTCATATTTCCAGTTGAATCTCTCGAATATTTCTTTGTAATTGTAGGGCACACCGTCGGTAACCAGCATTATGGCCTGTAAAAACAAAATATTGTACATAACCGCTGTTTCTGATATTTCTTTATATTGACTCCACACAAGTGTCAAAGCAATTGCTAAAAAATTGAAACATCCACTGGTCTTATGCTTTGTTGGCAAGACATAAAGAGCAAGAGCTGTACTTTTCATATTCAGTTACCTGATTGCAGTTTGCTCCTCCACTACTATTCCGGTACATTTCTAGCAACTCGAAGGCTCTGGTTAATGCCGCTGAAAAGTTTGCTATTTCCTGTGTTTCAAAACTATCCATTGACAATTTTAGTTCCCGAAGATTTCCCAGTGTGGCCTAATAATGACAAAAAATTAAATTGATGATGCATGGCGATAAGTATGCCCATATCATAAATAGTTTAAATAGATAAGAAAGTTACTATCGTCTTTATCTTGATATATAGTGTATGTACCATATGGATGTTCAAACAAAAGGTAGGTACTTTACTTTAGCTTCATCGTTTTTGCATTTTCAATGAGGTCAAAAATCCCGTAACGATATGAAATGATTAACTATAGCTACATCTTTACTTGCCTGCACAAGGGAATCCTCAAAACACGGTACGATTTCCTGCACAGTGTCTGCGAAAGTCAGTACGTTAACAAAGTCGTTGTTACCAAGGGTGTCAAGTATATTGGTGACGACATGTTTGGCTATGTCTCGCCTCTGCCCGGTCATCGACCCACTGCGATCTACTAAAATGATCACATCCTTTGGACTTGCTGCCGCTTCCATGTACCACGCCCGGGTCCGACAATCATAAATATCCACAGGGTCAGCCCTCCATTTCAATGCTAAAACATGATTTCGATTAGGATGTCGAACTCAATTAGGCACATTATCATAAATCAATATTCATATAGGTATATGCATTAAATATTTATTTCGATTACCAGGGTAATGTCTCATGAATCCAGTTGAGCTGCCGAAGTATTGCCATGAGAGTGTCGGGTCGCTCTGATAGTTATTTATGAAGTGGGTGTCCAGTCCTTCCGACCAATGGATTCCTTTGATAACTTCGGGTGCTGCAATACATTAACCGTTTTTTAATCCGTTCGCACAATATTTACGATGACGCGTATGGTTTACTTACCCCAGGCATAAACATTTGTTGGAACGTGTACACTGCTAAAATTAGTGTTTACTGGAATGTTTGAAAAGTGTGGGTTTTGCTGCGTGTGCGCGTTCTTCGATGGGGGTCGCACTATCCAACTCTCCTGGCCGAAGTCTGTCTCAGGTGTCGTGGTGATGGACACCTCGTCCCACGGCTCCTCCATCTCTTTGCTGTTGTAGTACTGGAAGTCTTCAGGTACTGGTTCGTTTTGTTTATCAAACGCCATGTTCTCTGCGGCCTCCACTATCCGTTTGACGGCGCTAATCTTGAGTTCCATCATGGCGCGAATGTCGTCTGACATACTCTGGACTAGTTTTTCACCATCTCTCGATTCCACTTGAGCGGATTTAAAACTCTAGATTGAATAAATATCAAATGTTACCACCTGCCTAGGCAAACTGAATACCTACTAACAAAAGACTACAATTTTTACTCACATCTTGAACTTCTTTTTTCCTGGTGATAAACTCTCCAAAATGATACAACTCAGTACCAAGTTTAACCGCCCACGCTTGGACCCTAAAATGGTAATTTATCGATGTTACAATAAAACAAATCTATAAATCATACTCTGGCAGGGAACATTTGCTCAGCATTTCCGAGTTACTCGTTCTTTATGGATTTTTTACGATGTTAGTTTTTACATTTTGATATTAATAGATTCTTTCTAGTCCAAAATCAATTTAAACTTTTTTATTTATGGACTTGAACAAATCGGGTACCTATCTAAATATGTATAATTCTGTTACTATGTTTTTTTGTTTGAATTTGGTGATCTTGTTTTCCCACTAATTGAGTAGAAGCCATTAGTGTCGGTCGGTAGAAGAAAAATAATTTTATTATTAATCAGTATTAAACAAAAATATCTTACGAGTTAAGCGATATTTTGCCAGCGGCATCATTTTGTGCACTGGCAGAGCAGTCCCTGGAGTCCAGGAACAAAACTAGCAGAAGTAACACGAAGGCACCCACGCACTTGCACATGAGAACCACTGCGATAATAAGTTCACTGGCTAGAATTGTAGGAGGACATGTTACGTACTTAATCTAATTATGACATTGATAATGTTTAGGGAATCCGATGTGTTAGATGTATGGGAAGGTACTGGGCGACGAACATTGATAAGGTTGATAGATGTGCGGCGCAGTGCGCAGGCGCGAGTAAGCGCGGGGCGGGCATGCGCGCTAATTCCCCTGCGCGGGTCGACTGGCGACCTCCGAGCTGCGTTGTTTGTATAACGTACTTGTGGATTCGCTCGCCACCTGACGCATCGATCGACTTCGCCCTCAACACTAGGTCACCGTGTCTATAGGACGCGCCGTACATGTTTTGAGCTTCCGTATGTTCCGTAGAACTACCTACGCCTACGACCTATCTTTTTTACTGTTTGCATGCCTCATATTATAGTGTTCGTTACTAACTTGCGATGAGCACTTTTCATACTATAATGGTCCATTATAGTTTAGCATCTACCTATGTACCTACCAAGTGATATCAAAATGCCCAGTACAACAGCCCATATTGGATTTCAAAGGATTCATGAGGTTCTCCCGACGTATATCAGACTAAAAAGTTGGCCCCAACATAGTTTGGAAGGGGAGTAGCAGAGCTTCTAGTAACCATGCAGATGAGGGGCTATAACAGATTGTCACATTGCCTAGGAAAAATGAAGCATAAATAAAACACAATTCACAGGAGCAACAAGTTTTATTGCCAAAGTAACAAAGGTACAAATATATCGGGCGTGTCTCGTCACGTGCTGATGTTGGCTGCCACAGCCACGAGCGCGGCTAGCAACAGGACGGCCACGTCTGCGCGGGCGATGCTGCCGATACCACACGCTGTTATGTTCTGCTCCTGTTGGGTGGGAAAACATCACACGTTAAGCAGTGCTTAACTGCCCTAGTTTATTTTGAAAGGAGGCAACATGTACAAAATGTAGTTCCAGGGTGAAAGGTGTGATTTCTGCTAAAATCGGGTCATCCTTTTTCTTTCTTAGGGGCAAAGTCAAATATCGACTAGGGTATTTTATTTAGGTAACAGGTAGTCAGTAGCATCATCCCCCTAAAGGATAATACCATGCAGGTCATCGCCAGTGGATTGCGTGATTAGAACTAGTTCTATATATAGTTACCGTTTACAAAATTATTTTTATATATACCTACGCGAAACCTGAATTTATTTTGTTCAGAATAAGTTACTGAATCAATTCTAATCATTTTTACACCGTGTTATATGTTTACCCAAAAAAGTTTTGCAAGTGTGATCACCAGTTAATTACAAAACAATCGCCGTACGGTTAGATACCTACCTACTGCCTAATTATTATCAATGAGCAGCATAATAAAAGGCGCTGGACGCGCGGGGGCGCGGAGCACCGCGTGGTGACAATTTTGTAGATTCTTAGATTAGATTCTGTTAGATTCTTTACATAAAAATAGTAGACACGTTTATCGGGTTCCGCATATACTAAAACTAGGGTTGTATAATATCATGATAGCGTACCCCATCGTGGTAAGTATAGCAGCCGTCAAGTCGTCGTCTATGCAGAGCGCCTAAGTCGAGCTTATGGCAAGGCTCCCGGCTGGTGCAGGACATTTGCGTTGGCTTCGGCTTGGTGTCCGGCGGGACCGTGCAGTTCGCGTCGAAGTCATCCTGTTTTTCCACCACCACGAGGACCATGTTTGTCTTAGGGACATAGGATGCCCAGTAGGCGGGCCAACACTCCCCCGCTTCATCTTTCTGAACGGTGGGCGAAGCTCCCGACGCCTCAAAATACTTTTGGTTCAGTATATAAAGCATGATGCTATGGTCGCAGGAGAACAGGCTCTCCTCCTCTTTATTGTCTTTCCCTTTTTTCTCAAATCCATTGTTGTGTGTTTCGTTGTCCGGTAAGGGTATTGCAGTCGTCGGAGGCGCCACTGTGTACCCTTTCTTGATTAGTGGATCGAAATAGTCTGCGAGCGAGACGACCATGCAGTTACATTAAGCAGAAGAATTAGACGTGCTTATACAATAGTGAATGCTGCCAATTACCATGCAGCTAAAGTAGTACTTCATATAAATAAGTATGCATTTTAATTTAGATTTTGTTCGCTGAAAGCCTTAGAGAAGTTGGATTATCCGTATTTGTCTAAAAGATTATTTTAGTAAAAGCCGCTATTAGTCTAGCGCCGGTCGTTTAGGTGAGGACTTCGTATTATATTCTGCACTCACTAGGTACAGAAGTTCAACAATAATTGTGTGAGCTACTACATGACTAGATGCAATTAGTTTGAGGTGCCTCGTTATTTTAAACTATACTTAACAATTTGAGCTCATTCTTTTGCACAACAAAAGCAAAAAATTATAGGCGTTTTTACAAATTCGTACAATATTGTGTTAGTTTTATGTATTCAATTTCGCTCCAGAGCATAATACCAAATTCTCAAAATACCAGATTCGCAAAACACCAGATTCGCAAAATAACATTTTGTACAGTAACAAACAAAATTTAATTTACGAAACCAACAGTTTCGTCTCGATATTTGCCTAATCTATACTGTACTTATATATTATATATATTATATTATAAAGTTGAAGAGTTTGTTTGTTTGAATCTCTGGTTCGAATTGAAATATTCTTTTAGTGTTGGATAGCCCATTTATCGAGGATATAACATCACGCTAAAACCCTCTGAGCAAAGAGAAAAAAGTCACGAATACGAAGTACTCGCACGGGCAGTCGACTCGAAGCGACGGGGTGGGTCGGGGGAGCAAGAAATTTGACGGGAACGAAGACACGACCAGAAGCTAGTCAACAATTATAGTGAAAACAAAAAGTCACTTCTGCTTGAGCTCATCAACAATAATGGTTAAAACAAAAAAGTTACTTCTCTGTGTTTGAGCTCAAAGCATTTAAGGGGAACCTAGTCGCGGGTTCGACTCACTGATGGGCCTGGCTAAAAAGCACGCTATCTCACCAGGCATCATGTCCAACAGAGGTAGTATCAGTAAAGAGCAGTTAAAAGCTACTTTACACGCACAATATTATTGAGTGAGATGCAGGATAATTTATAGTACAATAGGCGCGTAAAAAATTAAGAACAGTCCTTCGGAAGATCGGGTTTTATGAAAAAACCACTGCATAAATCAATGACCAATAAAGTTTATTGAACTTCTCGATATTTGAGCCTTGTCGGTACTGACTTGGTTTTTCAGATTTCACACTTCTTTTATTACTTAAATACGCCCAAAGTTAGGTTGAATTAACAAGAAAAACGAATCTTTGTTGGCTCCTAACTTATTAATGACTTTTTATTTTAGTATTATGTTTCCGTACAGACAATATTAATAATGAGACAAAACCACACCATGTTTAATTTTTGATGTACATTGTCGGACAGTGAAGTAATACACTCCCGAAGTTTGTATGGGAAAAATATGGACTAGATTCACCTTAAACGTCCTAAATTACTGAAATTTAATTGTTAAGGCTATCATTAATAATTTTATTTATTTTTCATCTTTCTGCATATTTTTTTTATCTTTAATGGATTAATGGATCTTTATTTAAAGCATTTGTATTTTTTTTATAATCATAGGTACCTACTGTGTAAAAGACTGTACTTCTGTTATTTTGCGAATCTGGTATTTTGCGAAACTGGTGTTTTGCGAATCTGGTATTTTGAGAATCTGGTATTACGCTCTGGAGCGTTCAATTTTGCTAATGATTAACAGGGCTGCCCAATTGGACTTTATCAGTCTTTTGTAGACAGTACAAATTGCAGGAAAATAGCCTATTCTCATATCATCATTCATGGTATGATCATTCATAGGTATTTTGTCACAAAATATCGATATCTGCTCATGACTTTTTATGAAAGCACGCTTTCAGTTGAAATTATTTTAATACATTTTTATTGTGGTATTCAGACTATAAATTTAATTTCTATATAAGCATCTATAAGAAATGTGCGTTTGTGAAAATAGACATCTTGAAATCAGGAATTTTCAACAATCATGGTAGCACTACTTCTAGCCTTAAATATCTCTTACAACAGAACCACAGATTCATTATAATATCTTACCGTGATCCTCGTCGATAACACCAGCGTACGCGGCATCACTTGGGTTGTACAAGTGCGTCACCAGCAACAGGATTTCAGTCACCAGCCAGTGGAAGAGGTTCAGCACTAAACTAAAAGGCTACAAGATATTCATATTATTACAAGCCTAAACCCTGATTTACACAGTACGATTTAATTTCCTGTGGCATACCATAAGATAAAGTAATAATAACATAGTAAAAGTTTTAGACGATGCAACTCATAACAAATGACTTGCATCGTCTTAGACCAAGGCCTCAAACGTCAGACGCTACCGACAGCGTACGGTGACGTCACGATGGACAACCGAGACGACACCGGTTGCGAAAACGCTCGTTGCCGCTGTCGCATATGTCAGTCGCGGGTTGCGTGCGAACGTGACTGCACCCGTGTAATTACGAACATAGCATTCGGACGTCGCGTCGTCGGTGACGGACGGCTATACGTCATTTGTTGCGGTCGAAGCGTGGTCAGATAGACCGCAACCTTAAATCTGTTTCTTTTATTGTATACCACAGGCAAGAAACTTGCATCGTGTGAATGAGGCTTTAAGGTAAAAATCCAAGAAAAATAACTGTATAAATGTTTGAAATTGTATGCTCAAAGGTATTAAACAGCAAGACCATAAGAACCAACTAACCGTGCGCAAAGTCCAGGAATTGCTTTTCTTTTGCAACACAGAGAGTGGACACAGAGCCTGGTAGTTGAACACCATGACGTGGTCGTAGATGCCCATGTCCAGGAAGGACTGCAGCACATACTTCTGTACTGTACCGAAGAACTTGCCAACCAGCTCCTTGTCCTTGGCCAGCACTATGTATCCAGAACTGTCTATGACGTAACAATCGTATTTGTCGGAACTTGGGTCGCACGTTGGGTCCTGAAAAATAATGAATTATATAATTATTTCATTTTCTTCACAGTTTTGTGTTTTGTCCACAATACGAAGCCAAATTCAATAAGGTAGACAAACTCCGCAGATGTGATGGGTACCCCAAAAAGAATTAAAAAACAAATGTCCCCATTATAATAATAATAATAATGTTTTTATTGACATAAAGAAGGTGTGACAATCAATTGAAGCCCTGACTCCCCATTATGATTCTCATGAAGTATAATAGTTCCTTCAACTCTCAAAAATAAATACATCTTACCTTAGAACCATCCAAAGTAACATTAGTAATTTGTAAAAATCTTTCATAGAATTTCAAATACGAATATTGGAAGCCAACAACCGACGCCGGTGTTTCTGACTTGCCGTCTTTATAGAAAATGGCGTAACTGGCAGTCAGTGTGATATCCCCGTCCTCATTGATGACGCGCGGTGGGTGCTTGATGATATCATCCAGGACGGGGAGAGGCGTGGCCACCACTATAGACTCCTTGTTTATCATGTGTTGTAGGACCGCTGCTTTGTACCAAGTCTCTTCAATTGTGTTGTGGTAGTCATCTCCGAAAACACTGTAATGGATAGTCATACCAAGATTAGCAACGACAAACAATATCTTATCTACAATACTACTAAACTTCTAAGGTCCTCTTTCACCACAAATCACTACATGCGTTTAGCGCTAAACATATATTCAGACGTATACAACGTGTGTAACATATTTAACGCAAGACCTCATACTCCCCAATAAGAGTA
Organism: Polymixis lichenea; assembly: GCA_949091785.1. Lineage (NCBI taxonomy): Eukaryota > Metazoa > Arthropoda > Insecta > Lepidoptera > Noctuidae > Polymixis > Polymixis lichenea. The sequence goes on along the minus strand of OX420932.1, from coordinate 8,425,751 downwards.
TTGAGTTATAAGCATTGTACAATGACCAATTTTTCGATAGGTAATATTCTCGCGAGATAAATTACTAACTAACTATGTTCACAATTATTGGGTAACAAATACGGATAATTGGTTATTAATCTATATATATACTAATAATAAAGCTGAAGAGTTTGTTTGTTTGCTTGAACGCGCTAATCTCAAGAACTACTGGTCCGATTTGAAAAAATCTTTCAGTATTAGATATATAAATCATAACATATATAACATCAAGCTAAGATATTTAGGAGCCGAGCAAAGAGAAAAAGTCACGAATACGAAGTACTCGCACGGGCAGGCGACGCGAGCGACGGGGTGGGTTGGGGAGCAAGAAATTTGACGCGAACGAAATCGCGGGCAGAAGGTACTATTTTATATAGGTACTATAGCCAAACATCTGCTATGGTTTACAGGGCCAACATGGCCAGAGACCGCACAAGACAGGGAGGTTTGTAAGGAAAACGATTAGGCCGTTGCCCAGCAGTGGGAAAAAACAAAAAAAAAATAGCCAAACAATCTTACTTTCCCTTATATTCCTTGTTTCTGTTTCCTTGATCATTGACTTCTTCGTTCTTGTCAGTGTCAAACACATAATGCCATCTTGTGAGCCCACTCGACGTAGCTATGAACCGGACGCTCACGTTGTACCGTCTCGCCAGGTCCCACTCTTCATCAGTAGCTATCCAGTTCTCGAAGTAAGGCGTCGATAGTTTAGCGTCGAATACTAATTGTTTGACAAGGTCTTCGTTACAGTAGTAATCGTCTTTGCCCAGGGCTGTCATGCCGCAGTGTGCTGGTTGATACAAAATAAGTTACAAATATCATTTAACACATTACGTATGGTGCCAAAAAGAAAAAAATACCTCAAATAACATATCATTACAACAGGGTCAAATTAAATTAGCTGGCAATACTTTACCCACGAAAAGGTCAATGACCGTAATCGGTCATCATGTTATGTAATTTTTAGTAGAACTTGGACATTTTTTACGAATTTGCATAAATACAACATAACAGTCGTTTGTTTGCCTTATGCCCGTTTTCACCAACATTCCCTAAGTTTATGGGATCCCCTAAGAATGGCTTTTTTTTTTGGGTGGGAAATCATCAAATAACTTCTCCCGCTCTGGGTGGAGCGGGAGGGCGTGTCAGACTTTTACTGACTAAAACCCACCCGTGTTCCCTCAGTTGCCTGTGTGCCAGGGGCGGCGGTATCTCTTTCGAACAACCCGCACCCCTGGCAGGCATTGCCCAAGCAGCATTGCAAGCTGTATACAAGCTGTATTTAAGTTCGATTTTATACTAGAAGCTGTATATTCAGGCTGTATAGAGGCTGTATAAGCGCTTATACAACCCTTATAAGTAAAAAATTGGCACATTTTATACAGCGTTTTGCTCTAGTATAGCTGTATAATAGCTGTAGAAGCAATAGAGGCGCTGTATAATAGCTGTATTAGAGCTGTTATTCGGTGTACAAAGAAACCATTATACTACAGATACTATCTTATAAATACTTTATAGAGAAAATAGTTTTAAATAGGTTTTTGAACAGAATCACAAAATGAATGTAATTCTTTCCAATGAATGGCGACATTGTTTTTTATAATATTTATTAGTAAGTAAACGTAATCTTGGACTTAGATATCTGAAGGTGTTAATTGGTAAATTGAAATTGCGGATTCAAATTTATTGTGAACCTGTCTATGTTTTCCGTCAAAATATTCAAGCGCCAGCAAAATAATCGATCTGATATAAAAGAAAAATACTATTTATATGGTAGTCAATATTGGTTTTAAGGTTAGAATAAGAAACAATTTTATAATAACAGAAGTGAGGGTAGTGTGATCATTGTGCCCTCATATCAAGCCGAAAATCATTATACATTCCTTAAATTATGTTTCATATTTTGTTTTATACCTACATTCGAAATTACGAAAATGGCGACTATTTGCTAAACAGCCTAAACGATAATCGGAGTGTATTATAGTCTGAGTAGCTGTACTAAGTGAGTTATGGATTATATTGTACAGCTTTTGGCTGCTAATCAGCTTTATAATAGAATATTTTGATTACTTAGGCTGTATATCAGTGCTCTATACATAACTTATAATGCTCATAAGGGTTACCTAAAAGAAATAAAAAACACAGACTCAATATGATACGTACCTACGTATAGTAAAACAAAAAAAAGGAAGAGATTCTCAATTTGACCTTATATTTTATACCTAAGTAAACTTATTGTAAAGCATTATTAGTTTGTTGTATGTATTATATCAGTTTTACTTTATTTTCAGGAAAATATGCCGACTAAAATTTAAGCCACTGAGAAAGCATTGAGAAAGGGCAAAACAAGCTTTGCATTGTACCAAGTTTGTGGGAATCAAAAGGCAAGTTAAGATGGCCAAGAAAGCCATTAGATGTCAACAAATTAGTAAAGGATGAAACATCTCGGCCTTTACATAATTGGTCCACCTCAAAATGCTGTGTGAAACGGCTATCAATATCGTCATATGACGAAGCCGTAAGAGAACTAGATCTCATGGTTCAAATCAATCATCATTTGAACTACTTACGCTGCTTTATGAAGAAACGTCAAATCATGTTCCGAAGGTTGAATTAAATTTACACATTTAACATAACTGTTAAGATCATTAATAACCCTGTTTAATGTTTTTGCTACGGAACCCTCTTCGTTGGACGTCGACGGAATTGGCGGTTGACCGTAAAGTCTTTCCGAGTGACTGTCATTAATACAAAATAAAGCTGTACTGTAGCTGTCATTTATTTTTTTAGTTTTAAAACACCCTCAAAAACAGAAGTCATAAAACCACTGTATTTACAAGAGTGTACAATTACGCCATAAAAATAAGTTTTAGAACGGTGTTTGCATACACCATTGTACAGAAACAAGTCTTAAGTGATACTATAATAACACTAAGAGCTGTAATAAGTAAGTGTTCACATGCAAAATACAGCTTGTATACAGCTTTAACGATAAAACCAGATTAAAGTGTCACAAAATACTTAAGCTGTATAGTGGAGTTTTCATATTCAGTTTAAATACCCTAAGCTTTCGCGGATCCCTTAATACAGATTGAATAATTTTTTGACACTCTTGTAAGTCTCTAAAAGAACTCTAAGCTCTAAATAGGCTGTTATATTGATGTTGAAAACGCTTGCGTGCTGCTTGGGTGGCCCTTGCGGGCCCCATCTGTTGCTGCTGACATCTCTTTGAGGCGCGCGTGGAACACAACGCCCCGTCGACCCGGGCTTGATCCTTACCGGACAGCGAGCTACCCATTACTCGCCGTCCGCAAGCCCGTGCCTACGGTGGCCGGGAATCAGCCTGGGATTCCCGACGCCCAGGGCGTCTCCTGCGAAGGCCACGGCTGTGAGGGCCCATGTACTGCATCTCCCTCACGTGCGCCGCCTCCCTCTTTGCGAGCATAACTGCTTCGCTGAAGGAGGCGACTGCCAGCCATGCCCTCTCGCTTCGTACCATGGCCTGGACCAGGGTCGGATGCGAGAGATCGCTGCCGCCGATCACCTCCACGAGGACACGGCGGTGCTCCGCCCGGGCAGACCTCCGCCGTATGCTCCACCGTGTCCTCTGGGCGATCTTCGCAATGGAAACACCCGGGCGTTTCCTCCCGCCCTATCCGAAACAGGATCCTCCCGAAACAGCCATGTCCGGTGAGGACCTGTGTCAGGCGGAAGGTGAGGACGCCATGCCGCCTCTCAAGCCACTCCTCAAAGAGGGGACTTACCGCCGCAATCGTGGCGTGCCCATCCCATAAGAATGGTTAGGGGGCTGTTAGAAGGTGGTTTCTGTTTACCCAACATTAAGGGGTCAGAGAAACGTCAAAGAGGTCCCCTAAATTTAGTGGTTTGTTCCCACTAGTTCGATTCATTAGTTCGATCGTCGAACTAGTAAGATTTTTGTTCTCATTTGTTCGACCGTCGAATTTATTTTAATCGGGAAACAAAAAACAATAAAACAAAAAAAAATTAAAACGCTTGTTTCGTTAAAAAATTTATAAATTTGTATACAGGGTAAATTTTCAACCAGTGCGCAAACTGTAACCATGAATTCAGCATATCATTCTAGACCCCTAGCGTAGAAATTTTTCGTCAGTTATACAAAAAAATCAGCTGTTCCATACATTTTGACTGCGTAGGTATTGCACTTTTCTATGAAACAGCTGATTAGTTTTTGTATAACCGACGAAAAATTCTATTTCGATTATTGTTTTTTTCAATGATACATCATTGAAAAAAATCTGTCTTGCTCATCTCAGCCAGCTTAACCAGAAACAAAAAAAATGCTTGCATGTGTAATAAACGATCATTAGTCAAAGATCAAATAAGAAACGTCAAAATTACAATTACACATTATTAGAATTAAAAAACAAACATTATTGTATACAATACAATACGTAAGATTTAGGTTTTTTGGCGGGATCGCGTTGGAACATGTCGCACGACTTTTTATTTTCATGAAATTTAGTGAAATAGCGAATAAAATTGTTTAATTTTGGTAGTGAATTATGCAATTTAATTACGTGTGAGTGCACAAATGTAGTGAAGGTGAAAATAAGTGACTAACGTGGACTTTTCATGTTCCCCCCAAAAACTCCTATTAGGTTGTTGTAAAGTTACTACCGCTTTACAATAACTTTGACTTGACTGACTAAAGACGACTATGACTGTTTTGTAACTTCGTGCCCGATAACGGGCCATTTACTTGATGGAAAAGAAAAATTACTTGACACTGGCTAAATGCACAAACCGTGCGAAGCCAAACACACAAAAAAAAAAAATACGTAAGATTGATGAAATAAATGATACATGACATAATCAAATATATTTACCGCTTTTTTTTTTAAATTTCAGTTTTTGGTTATATCAAGTTATCTCTTCATCTATACGCTCAAATGAAATGAAATTAAAGGCAAATTTTAATTTCTCACAAATTTTGTGTGTCAGCTGTTAAGTGAATCGGGTCGATATTTTTTTCCATACAAACTTCGGGAGTGTATAACTCCAACATGCACATCCAACATTAAACATGATATGGTTTTTTTTCATTACTATTAATATTGTCTGTGCGGAAACAGAATACTAAATTATAAAGCCATTAAAAAGTTAGAAGCCAACAAATATTCGTTTTACTTTCTAATTTAACCTAACTTTGGGCGTGTGAAATAAAAGAAGTGTAAAATATCGAAAAGTTCAATAAACTTTATTTGTCATTGATTTATGCAGTGGTTTTTTCATAAAACCCGATCTTCCGAAGGACTTCTCTTTATTTTTTTACGCGTCCTATTTACTATAAATGATCCTGAATCTCACTCAGTAACGTTGTGCGTGTAGACTAGCGTCTAACCGCTCATCACTGATACTACATCTGTCTGACACGATGCCTGGTGAGACAGCGTGCTTTTTAGCAAGGGCCAACAATGAGTTCCCAGACTGCGACTAGATTGCCCTTAAAAGCTTTATGCCGTTGAAGTACCAGGTTGAGTTATGACGGATACCTTTGTGAGTTGTGCTCAGCACACCTCACATAGGTAGCCGTATCAACTAGAAAACGCTGTATGTCTTACTTTTGGGTCATTCCAAGATCAACTGATTCATTGTTTTTTAAGATTCTAATTATTAAGTATAATTGTAATTTTGACCTTTCCAACTTGGTCTTTGACTAATGATCATTTATTACACATGTAAGCATTTTTTTTTGTTTCTGGTTAAGCTAGTTGATATAAGCAAGACAGATTTTTTTCAATGATGTATATACAAATATAAACGTTTTTTTTTTAACGAAACAAGCGTTTTTTAAATTTTATTTTACTGATTTTTGTTTACTAAATAAAATAAATTCGACGGTCGAACAAATGAGAAAAAAAATCTCACTAGTTCAACAATCGAACTAATGAATCGAACTAGCGGGAACAAACGAATTTAGGTGGTCGAAAAATGGGCCCATAACACCGGCACATGTGATCTTTCAAGCAACGAACATGGATAGTGATTTATTTGAATTTGTTGAAAATTTAGAAACTGTTTCTACTTTAATCAACGTTAATAACAGCCGTAGAGCAAAAATATATCGAAAACGACCAAACTAATTCGAATTTTTTGATGAAACTGACTTTTTTTCGGAGAAATAGGTTTTAAAAATCTTCAGTAGGTATGGTATTTATTGGAAAAGATTGAACACAACTTAGAATTTCCTGATAAGGTAAGGTGAGTACTTAACTTATTTAGGTATTTTTTACGTAAAATTGGTAAAAAAATACCACACAACGCGCATTCACATTAAGTTAAGGGGAATATAGTCGCGGGCTCGAACCCACTGGTAGGCCTGGCTAAAGAGCACGCTGTATCAACAGGCATTGTGTCCGCCAGAGGTAGTATCAGTGATGAGCAGTTAGACGCTAGTCTACACGCACAACGTTATTAAGTGCGATGCAGGATCATTAACCGACTTCCAAAAGGAGGAGGTTCTCAATTCGTCGGAACCTTTTTTTTTTTTTTTTTTTTTATGTATGTTCCCCGATTACTCGAAGATGGCTGGACCGATTTGGATAAATTTTTTTTGTTTGAAAGGGTATACTTCCCAGGTGGTCCCATGATCATCAAGTTAGGATCTGATGATGGGATCCTGGAGAAATAGAGAGAACTCTTCAAATTTTATAGGCACACTTGAAGCAATTTGTGTAGTTATTGGAAGAGTACTTTCTCGGAGTGGTTCCATTTCAATTTGGTGAAGATCTGATGAAGAACTTCGGAGATAGGCAACGGAACTCCTCAATAAATGATAGCAAATGGACAGGGATTGCTGAAATCTCATGTCTGTCAATTGTTTACACCAGTTAATAACATAACATCACGCCGGTATGCTGTGAAGGGGTAAGCACATGTGAACCACTAAAAAGAGAAAAATAAAAAACTTTTTTCACAAAAATAAACAACCGACTTCCAAAAAAACACTACAAAGTGAAAAATAACTTTAATTTCTGAAGGCGGTGACAAAAAAATTAAATACATATCCAAAGTCACCGACTTCCGAAATTAAAGTTATTTTTCACTTTGTAGTGTTTTTTTGGAAGTCGGTTGTTTATTTTTGTGAAAAAAGTTTTTTATTTTAAATAGTAAAACAGGCGCGTAAATAATTAAGAAAAGTCCTTCGGAATCGAGTTTTATGAAAAAACCACTACATAAATCAAATGACCAATAAAATTACTTGAACTTTTTGATATTTGAGCTTTGTCGGAATCGGCTTGGTTTTGCAGATTTCATCATTATTTTATTACTTAAACACGCCCAAAGTTAGGTTAACTTAGCAAGTAAAACGAATCTTTGTTGGCTCGTAACTTTTTAATGGCTTTTTATTTTAGTATTCTGTTTCCGCACAATATTAATAATGAGACAAAACCATACGAGTACCATGTTTAATTTTTTATGTAGTTACATTGCCAAACAGTGGAGTAATACACTCCCGAAGTTTGTTTGGAAAAAATGTCGACTATATTAACTTTAATAAACTCTTTGCAAATGCAAACAATCAAACTAATCTCACGTAACGACGTCACAAAAGAAAGAAGTCATCATCATCTGCCTAGCCCTTTCCCAACTGTGATGGGGTTGGCTTCCAGTCTAACCGGATGCAGCTGCGTACCAGTAGCTTACATGGAGGGACTGTCTATCTGACCTCCGCAACCCAGTTACTAGGTAACACGATACCCCTTGGTAAGACTGGTTGTCAGGTTTTTGGGCTTCTGACGACCCGTAACGACTCAAAGATCCACAAATGTTAGCCGGGACCAACGGCTTAACGTGCTTTCCGAGGCATGGAGGGGTCTTGGTATGTAAAGATGGTCACCCATCCACAGACCAACCACGGCAAGCGTAGCTTAACCTGATCGATAGACCCGTGCGTCTGTTATAACTTAACCACAGGCCCCACTAAACCCTTCACAAAAGAAAGAAGTGTCAAATACAAATAAGACCACAGATAACACGCGACGTTTCGTAATGTATAATACATACAGTAAATAAGCAAGAAAACATGAAATTCATTCAAAATATTAATGAAATAATATTTATTATTGCTATCGGAACACGATTTATAAATATCTGTATCCATAAGTGTATACTTTATATAATTTTACAAAAAGCTATCTTTTTACAAAGTATCGATAAGTTCAAACACGAATCAGTCACTATTATCGAAAATAAAACGTCACATAGATATGTGTCCCCTAGTTAGGAGGTAAAAATTATAGTGAAACGAAGTTTAATTTAGGGGCTAGTTTGGGGGAGCTTTGAAGCTAAAGATCCCATATCTAGGTGGTAGTATAGAGGATGTCGGTGAAAACGGGCATTAGGTAATGTACTTGTCACAATGTCATTATAACGGGCATTAATGTACCTGTAACAGTGTCATTAAAACGGGCATTAATGTACTTGTCACAGTGTCATTAAAATGGGCATTAATTTACTGGTCACAGTGTCATTAAAATGGGCATTAATTTACTTGTCACAGTGTCATTAAAACGGGCATTAATATACTTGTCACAGTATCATTAAAACGGGCATTAATATACTTGTCACAGTATTATTAAAACGGGCATTAATATACTTGTCACAGTATTATTAAAACGGGCATTAATAAACTTGAAACTTGTCACAGTGTCATTAAAACGGGCATTAATTTACTCGTCAAGGTGTCATTAAAACGGGCATTAATGTACTTATCACAGTGTCATTAAAACGGGCATAAATGTACTTGCCACAGTGTCATTAACAGTTTTGAACAAAGTTGGATGATGAAAAAAAACACGTGCATAAAGTATTGCCAGCTAATTTAATTTAAGCCAGTATATTCTACTACAAGATTTGTACTTACTCTCCAGCTTGAATTTTGTCATTTTATTATCTTTTGTGTATTGCTGCTTTGTTATATCAATTTCGTTTTTAGACAACCCAACCAAAAACTTCCAAGCTTCCTCTTCAGCATTAAGCGACTCGTGGCCTTCCAAATAATGGTATTTGCAATAAACCCTGTAAACAGTCAAAGTAGACGGTATTCCAATACTATATGAAAAGGGTAGATATGTAGCTATTTAGGTGCAATATTATAATAGAAACTTACCAATCTGGGTGAACCCTGAAGCTATACCTGAAGTAATCAGTGACATTGATACCAGTAAGATCTTTTCCTTGCTTTGCCTCTAAAGGGTTCTCTTTTAGCAAAAGTTCAGTATCTCCATAACCTTTTGGTAGTGAAATTCCCATAGAAAATGGCGTTCCTACTAGTTTGTTGAAAAAGTAGTCGTGGCTTACTCGGGCTATCCTCCTGGAAACATTGTTTAATTAGATGTTGGCTACAGAATTACCTTATTCTTACTTAACATACCTGAGCTGTATGTAAAACAACTAGCGGTTCTGTAAAATAACGGAAACGACAATCCATCTGCGATATATACCACCACATATTTGACGAATTACTGGCATATCCCGTATCGCGCAACCAAAATACCGTCATAATTATATACCTTTAGATGTGGGCACAACTCGTCTGCCATAAAATTATTTATTTATTACAATGTTAATTAATCAAGGCAAGCAAGTAAATACGTGAAAGAGTGTGTTTGTGTGTGTGTGTGTGTGTGTGGTATGTGTGAGTGTGTGTGTGTGTGTGTGTGTGTGTGTGTGTGTGTGTGTGTGTGTGTGTGTGAGTGCGTGTGTGTGAGATAGAGTGTTGAGTTCGTTTCGCACTTATTTAGATTCGCTGGCGAACAGAATTTCAGTATCGTCTTTCACTCATATTCTGAAGGGGATAAATGTTACATGTTTTGTTAACTGCATTGTAAGGGCATAAACTTACCTCATGTTGTCGTAATGGTAGAGCACAGGCACCTGCGTCATGTTGCCGTCGACGCCCTCCACCAGGTTGTGGCGCAACAACTTGATCTGCTCGCCGAGCTCGCGCGTGCCCTTCCCGTCGTCCACCTGTTCCACCTCCACGAAGTCCACGCTGTTGTAGTTCTTCTGCAGGTCTCCGTTTATCTGAAGAAATTGCAAATAGAGCCCATTTGTGTTCAGATAGATAGCAAGGTAGGATTTTTTAAAGGAGAAAGGGTTCTGAGTTTTCTGGGTGGTCATGTTCATCAAATCAATCCCAAAAATAGTACTTTTGAGGATCTTAAAACATACTTGTTCCAAATATATATGATGAAAATGTAAACAAATGGATCAGAATGCCAAATTTGTAGTGCCGCTTACAATTGCTTTGATTTGATTACTTTAATTCAGAATTCTAATTTCAAATCGCCTGTAAGACGTATTTCATTTGAAATTTGCGGTTAAATTTATGATAACACCAATTTTTATCGTTGATTTTTAATTCCATTATAATAATGTTAGTCAAACATTAATTGTGGGAAATTTTTTGATAAAGTAGTTTGAAGTTAAAGTCTTTTAAATACAAATGAATGAATGATTCCCATTAGTGTGATTACATAAGAATTTTAATCGAATGAAGTTTGTTTACACTTTTATCTGATACTTTTGCAATAGCCTGTAGTACCTACTACTCCATTGAAAATGTGGGTTAAAAGTTACTCACTGTAGTCGTCAAAAGTGGATGCAGCAACAAGTAGCCATTGTTACTGACGATGATTGAGTAACCGTTGACACCGAGCTGAAAATTGCATAATAAGTCAATGAGACCGTGACTCGTGATTTGTTCTTTTTCTCTCTGAAATATTACGTTTATTTTCGTATTATAAGTAAATTCATAGTTCAATCATCACTACACCAGTCCGCAAACATTCATTTCTCAACAGCATGAAAAAATGGCGGTCTCTTTGAAATTAATTACAGTAACACGATTCGGATAAACCTAGTGTCATAAATAGTCCATGGCATATTCGTTATAGTGAGTACACACGTCTCGCCAAACTCCAAAAACAGCACATCTGCTTTTGCACAGCAGGACCGTTCGTTTTTGCAGTTCTTCGTGTCGCTGGCACGACAGTTACAAAATGTTGTTAGCCCAAAATTTTGCCAGTTCCACGGCGTTATCAGTGGCAACGCAGAGGTCACCCTGGCTGCATGTTTTGGGGCACAGAGGGCAAGGTAAGGAGGTAGAGCATAGTTTGTGAAACAGCTTCACATCCACACCCTGCTGCCGTTATATCAAGGTAACCCACTTTTTGCATTTGAGCCTTAAAGATACGCAGCAGCGTGATAAAAAAGACGCATTTCTGCTGTATCTTTCCTAATGCAGTTTATTTTACCTGATGCGGCTGCGCAAGTTTGGCGATGCTGTCGATAGGCACGTCAGTACCAGCCACTCCTAACAGCAGCGCACCGTTGTTCTCCTCGTTGTACTTGTAATCGAACGCCGGGATCGCCACCGACGTCACCAGCTTGTCTTCGTCGGGCTGAAAGAACAAATATTCTTGGTTGAAAAACACACTATAGACAGGCACAAATTATGTTCCAAGGTTCCAACTGACTAGTTAATTTGCTTTTAGGACCTTATGGTACGAAAGAACTTTGAAAGACAGTTCACTGAACTCTCTGCGCCCTGAATAAAAAATAATAATTATTGCCTTTCAAAGGTCTCAGTCTATTTCATTCTACAGGAGACCACTCACGTTTCATACAAAGCTGGGCCTAAAGGCAAACTCACGTTTCATACAAAGTTCGGACCAAAGCCCAAAGTTGCACCGAAACTCCACGATCATTTCTTCAGGTGTTTTATAAAGTTGAAAAATCTAGTTATCTATTTTAATAAATATATAACTACGGATTGGTGAAAATAAATGAAAGGTGACCTTGATATTTAGTTAATCTCCAAAAATATAGCTATAAAAAAGAATAAATACCTTCAAGATGTCTCCACTCACATCCCATTTATTGGTTCGCTGTAAAAGATAAAGGCACAATTTTATTTTCACAGTAATAAATATAAAGAAATAAATTCTTTATTTCACCAAAACAAGTCATTACATTACAATATTGAAAGACTAAGAGCATATAAGGCTTTTAACTAGATCACAATAATTTTAATACTCTGACTCCTAAACTAAGTGTGTGTGCCTGCTGCTGCTGCTGGAGAATCACTGACTCCTAAGACACCTTAGGAGTCAGTGATTCTCCGTTACAAACAAATAATGCCGAGTGCCGAGTCGCTGTTTTGGTGGATCGAGTCGATTCGAGTCGGTTTATACGGTATCCGAATCTTGACTTGATTCCGCGATTCGAGCCCAGTACTCGAGTTCTATGTTTGGTGTTCGCATGTTGACTCGATTCCAGGACTCGAGTCTAGAAATACGAGTCCAGACCTCTAGTCTGGAAATTCAAGTACAGTCCATACACCTGAGTCATTTTCGGCACCATGTTGTAATAAAGTTAATTACAATAAAATCACTTCACTACTAGTAAAAAAGGTTCAAACTTGTATTATATTTATTAGGCATCCGTCATTGCTTCAGTACACAGAGATCGAGTAAGAGCGAGTCAACCTAACTCGAATACTAGTCATTTGCACTCGCATAATAGCATCGAGCCAGCGAATACAAAATCGATTCTTCCTGACTCGAGTACCGGAATCGAGTACTCGAACCAAAATAAATTGGTATTTGAGTAGGCGAGTCCAAAGCAGGAATCGAGTCTGACTCGAGTCAAGCCGTACTCGGCCCATCGCTAATATTACACTAAATCAGGACGTTTGAACAATAAGCAAATGGTGTCAAAGAAAACAGGATATAATCGGGTTTGAGTGTGTGTAGTGAGTGAGTGTGGAATGTGTGTGTGTATGTGTATGTAGTGAGTAAGTGTAGGGTACAGTATGTGTAACATCCTTGAAACAACATAATAATGGCAGAAACTTCTAGGATCATACCTGTGTTTTAGTGAAACTGCGATACTCGGAAAGTAGGCTTTTCCAGTAAAAGCGCAGGTGATTGCTGTACAGTATTCGCGAAAATTTGTTTTCCACATAATCCTACTAATCCTACTTCACTACATAGTATAAAACAAAGTCGCTTTCTCTGTCCCTATATCCCTATATATATGCTTAAATCTTTAAAACTACGCAACGGATTTTTTTAATAGATAGAGTGATTCAAGACGAAGGTTTATATGTATAATACACCAACTGCCACGCGGGCGAAGTCGCTGCCAAAAGCTAGTAATATTATAAATATGAAAGTTTGAATGTTTAGATGTGTTTGTTACTCAATCAAACTAAAACGGATATGGGTGAAATTTGCCACGCAGATATTTTGTAACCTGCATAAACACAGAATACTTTTTATCCCGGTAGTACGGTCCCGTAGGATAATTTTCGACCTCCACGCGGGTGAAGACGCTGCCAAAAGCTATTAATATTATAAACTAGCCGTGCCCGCGACTTCCTTCGCGTGGATGTCGGAATACAATAATATGCAGCTTTGGGGTGAAGTTACCACTCCTCCATTGAAAGGGAACAATCTTCCGATCTTGCTTGCTTACAATTTCTCTAAATACATGTCTTTTTTCACTCTCGCGCGGCCAGGTGAATAAATAAACACAATAAACTGAAATTAACGTGATCTTAAAAACTTGTGTCAATTAAGAAAATGGTTTTCTGTAAACGATGTTAGAGGGGTTGCTTGAAACCTCGCAAGAGCTTCTACACAAGTTGCCTCAACCCATTTACCATGGTTGTGGCCGCCATTTTGGATTTAGATTTCCTGATTTTCAGCCTTGAAAACTGTGAAATCTAGACACGTAGATGTCGCTGCGCGTATGAAAATGAAAGTTTTTCTTGAGCACTTTAAATTCATATGTATTTTGATGGAGCGAAGCGATTGCGATAAAAAAGAACTAGATGTAGGTACGTCCACAATATTTGAGCATAAAACTTAACAATATTGGTTTCGTACTTTTGACGTTATACCTGTTCGAAATAGACAAAAATTTCAAAAATGATAGAATTGGCATCTGTTAGTTATCCTTTAACACCCCAACAATTTTCTTTGGAAACTTTTTGAATGTACAGAAATGTCTAGTCAACAGATTTAACATTGTGAAAGTTTTTATATGTTTGTTAATCGATCACGCAAAAACAGCTGAACGGATTTGGATAAAATTGCGCACCCCGATAATTTCTTACCTAGGTTACTACATAGGATACTTTTATCCCGGTAGTACGTTTCCGTGCTGACGTGTATGTGAATGTGTATCTACGCATATCCCAAAAGCCAGTTACCTAATAAGATGAAACATTCAATGATTCCATATCAGTGTCAGAGGTTTCCCCATTTTCCTTCCTTCTTTTAGTTAGTGGGTTGAACAGACATTGAATGAACTGACCGTGTAGTCAATGTTGGCGTGTGTCCAGGTGGGAGGCGGCTCTTTATGCTCCAGGATCATGGGCCGAGCTATCACGTTGATGTACTTCAGCACTTGTTGCTGCACCTCCTCCACCGAATGAATGTGCACATAGTAACCTTGGGACAAAAGATTAACTTGAGTATTTCGTGTACTATCTACGAACCGTGGAAGATGAAATGGTATGTTTCGTATATGACATAATCGTGAAATTCAAATTCTCAGAACACCATCCTACTCCTACGGTATGGTGTGAATAATACGGTTGTGATTTTATATTAACTAGTGGTCGCCTAGTTGTCGAGATTCGACAATAACTCATTTACATAGAAATAAATTATTACATAAAAATATTTGCTTTCTGCACTCCTTTTCCGTATAAACTTGAACTGTGCCAATTTCACTCCTCCGTCGTTGTCATTTTCGTAAAAAGTGGTACAAAGTTTTTGCTTCACGTATTTTTAAACAGATACAGATAGTAGAAGTATATTATAATGAATGTTACCCTTTGTGCAACACAGGCGAGATGTTCCGTTTATCTAATCTAATACCTTTAAATGAGCAATTCTTGTATATATATTATCTAAATCTCGAAAACGGCTCTAAATCTCGAAAATCGTTGTTTCAGAAATTTAGTATGCAGGGGGCCATAAATCGATCTAGCTAGGTTTCATTTTTAGAAAACGTCAAACAACAAAAAAAAACGAGTGAAGCCCGGTCATCCAGATATTGTTAATAACGTATAGTTACCTCTATTCAAACACGCCATCCACTGTATCTCGCGCACATTGGTGACCTCCTTGCCAATGAGGTAGGTGAACACTCTAACAGGGATATACGTTTTGCCGCCGACCACCTCGCGGTTGTACTCCTCGAACACTTCAGTCAGGTTGCCCGGCACGTAGTCCGTTATCACCATCACCAGCTGGTTGCAGCCTTGGGTGCTGCTCACGTTACATGATGCTCTTCGCTGAACAGACGTTCAAAATTCAGTCATATCCTATTGTGCTTATGTGGATAAACTTTGTAAGGATCCGTATAAATAATTTATGATTGCAATTTATATATTCCGAATAGATGGAAAAAGGCGAAGTATAACATTTCGTCAGTTATGTTTAAGTCCCATGTAATAGGGACGAGCCAACTGCCATTCGCCGGGAACAAATCTAGACTCCAGATTGCTACTGAGACATTCCTGATGGAAGAACCCAATAACACTGGCCGACCTGGGCGTCGAACCCAGAACCTCATGCTCAGAAGAAGCGCTCGTCACCACATAGTGGTTAAGGACAATCTTAACCGTTTCATAAAATTGAAGTCTGTTTTGTCTTTAAGACGCGGTTGATCGCGGGAGTAAATGTCGACTTGAGTTCCGCGATCACAAAAATTATTTAGGATACAAACTTATCCTAAAGATTTTTTAGAAAGAACTCATTTACCCGTTTTAATGCAGTAAAAGCTTTGATATACGCCATCGTCAAGTTTGCATACCCCTCCAGAGGCACATTATGGGTCTTCCCCTGGTCTCGGGGCTCGAGGGTATCAGTAAGAGTCTTCAGATTCTCAGGTGTCGCCTGCACCAGGTCCACGAAACATTCAACAACAAAGTTAGTCACATTTTTGAAAGTATATACGTTGACGTAATCGTTATTGGACAGAGTGTCCAAAAGTGAGCCTAGCGTTCTTCTTGCTACGTAGTTCTTGAATCCAGTCATTGAACCGGAGACATCAAATAGGATAATCATGTCTTTGGAACAGGTGGCAGCTTCTATGTACCAAGACTTGACACGACAGTCGTATGTGTCCACCTCGTTGGTGTTCCACCGCATGCCGGGGTAGAAGCGCAAGATGCCTTGCGCACTGCCGAAGTACTGCCACGATAGTGATGGGTCGGACTTGTAGTTTTTTAAAAAGATGTCGTTCAAATCTTTTGACCATAAGATGGCGTTCAGGGCAGTCGTCTCTGTAAAAAAGAACCGTTTTGCATAATCAAAATCAATCGTTACCAAAAATAAATGAAATAGCTAAATATAATAATATCTCTAGGGTGCTTAAAAACTTTTCTTATCCAATTATGCTACACTGGGAAATAAACTGCGATATCCAATGAAGCATTTCGGTTTGGCTTAAATATATATCAATAAGAAATAATTCACGATATGCCTGCTCTTTACACGATAGGTATGTACTTACATAATATTTCAGCTTAAATTATATTGAAAGGAGTGTAATTAAATATGTTGTAACTACACATCCTCCGTCAATCAAATAATGTTGGCTTCTTCAGTTCAGAAGTTAAAAATGTGTGCTGTCTGTATCAATGATGGGGTCTTTCCATCGTTGATCATTAAAAGACAAAGAGTAAAAGTTAAAAGTCTGGTCGGCAAATAAATAATGTTTTGGGAAAATGATTTGAGTTATATTTTAATTTTATACAGTTCCAAATTTTCAGTACGTAAGTTGCTTACGTAACTAATGCTAGAAATATATGTACATATACATACATGTATAGGTAACTACCTGAGCTATATAATTTCACCTTTAACGAGGTTTGGAGGTGTTTACTCTGAAGTTACGTGATCAGAGGCGAGTCAGGCAACTCGTTATTGGGTTTTTAAATTGGAATTGAACGTACTTTCCCTTTAATTGGCTCATTCCAGTTATCAATTATAGAGAACCTTTCAGCCTAACTCTTCGTCAAAAACACGACGCGTCGGTACTGGCTTTAACGGTTCGTGATAAAGTTATCATCGGATTAGGTACACAGTGCTCGGATTAGCGCTATAACGTATGATAACAAATATTGTAGCACTTTTACTAAATACATACCTATATCAAATATATTGGTTGGGACGTGAACACAACTTGTGTTTGTGTTTACATTAATGTTGTAAAAGTGTGAGTCCCTCTCCAGAGACACGTGGCTGTAACGAGTACTGTTTATAACATATTTGGGCGGGTCGTCCTCTTTCTTGCTGGTAGGGTCATCCTTTTCATCTTCATACAAAAACTTGGAATACTTCGCCGAACAGTACTCGAACGGTTGGGATTTATTATAGGTGTAGTTGAAATTCCTTGCCAAATTTTCTGCCGTCGTGTGAATGCACTACAAACATAACTAAAAATTATCAAAATGCTTTAATTACAAATAATAATTAAAACAGCGCAACACCTATTCAACAACTTTATGATAAGTATCGTGCTCACATCTGCGGACTAATATTGCCAAAATCGATGACAAATAAACCTAAATGAGTATGGCACACCCTGCTCACTTGCTCAGACAGTCCCGCTACTGGCCTGACTGATCGCTCTATACAGGCTGATTTTTTAGTCACCGTCCAAATTTTTCAGGGTGATAGTACCTGTGATATTGAACAACTTTCTCCAAGAAACATGGGTCGAAATATGAAAAAAAAATCAGACCTAAAAAATCAATAGTCAGCTGATCGATTTTGTAAGGCAGGTCGGATTTTTTTTTAAATATTTCGACCCATGTTCCTTGGAGAAAGTTGTTCAATTCCACGGGTACTATAACCCTGAAAAATTTGGATGGTGACTAAAAAATAACCTTGTATTTATACTATAGCACCACTTCTCTCACAGCTCATGAAGTTGCAAAAGAAGAAAGAAGCCATCTCCAGCACGCTTGACAAACGGACTGCTGAATATACTTCGGAATTTTATACATATTTCACTGACTGTTGGTACTTACTATTACTATTTGTAACTGAAATGCTACTTAGAACTTTGTAATTTTGCATACGTTACTAATTCTGACCAAAAATAAGATATCAATTCATTACATAACGTTACGCCTGTATACCCCGAAGAGTAATATAGAGGTGCACCTGGGTATTAAGTCATACCGGAAAGCAAAACCAAAACTGTTACAAGCACTATCAGTTTCCCGTCATTCAAATTAGCTAACACGTTCGACCCAATAACAAAAGTAATTGTTCCTAATCACTTAAGAGCGTTCAATCCACGCGATCTGGCAACAACGCATTTATAGTATTCGTTCTTCGTGATTACTTCATTAAATAGAAACAAAAGTACTATTTTATTCAGCCAAGCACTAGATCGTTGGTATTTATACTTATTTTTAACATTTACTCTTTAATAAAAACATTTAATCGTACTAGGTAATGCAAATAGAAAATAATTGACGGTATGTCAATTTTTATAAGAAAATACCAGAATAACTGTAAAAAAAATTGCATACAAACCTGAAAATACCAACGATCTAAATCAAAATCAAAATCAAAAAGTCATTTATTCAAATAAGGCTGAGAATCAGCACTTTTCGAATGTCAAAATTACATAAGACAGTCCCTCAAAACGCCCGCCCGTCACCACTTCCTAGTGCTTTAGCTGGGAAGAAGAAGTGGCGCAACAAACTCCCCAGCAGCACAGCTGTCTGTTTAGTTAGATATACTTGATTCTATACATAGGTAGGCAAAGTAATCAACATTACGAGACACAGAACTTAAAAATTTGTCATATGTCAGCTAGCCATGCCAATATACCAACAGATAAAATGAAAACTTAACTCAAGCACAAAAAAAAGCAAACAAAGCATACTACCAAAATCAAAGCCTCCTGGTATAAATGGCGTGATAGCTTACATAATATATGCAATGTTGGATTATGTTTACAAATGATAACCTAGGACCATCGACGTAAAATAAATAAACAGGTAGGTAATTTTTAGCAAACAATAACAAAATCATGGTCAGTGACCAGTCACCACAAGGAGCACCCATTCATAAGCATAACGCAAAGATCAGCCACTACCCCGCTCGCCATATTTGAGGGAAAGACCTGATCCCAGAAAGTGCATGGCTGGAAAAAAATGTTTACTTTTGTTTGTATTTAATGAAATAATTAAGAAAAACCGCCATAAATGCGCCGTTGCCAACCCGCGTGGGGAGAACGCTCTTAACCCAATCATTTTTTTTTTCCTGTACTGATTGTCTATTCTTGCAACAAATTTTTATTGTTGTGGAATTATTAATTAATTAATTAGAGCACTGGCACTACACATGCAATTAACATAGGAACCTATTAAAAGAATCATTCCGTAAAAAGGAATTTTTGTGATATACATACATGGGTGTCATGGGAATTTGTTAACTGGATACGTTATAAAAAATCTGGTTGTTTTTTTTTTTTGTATAAACTTCACAGACGTGATTCGTATCAATATCTAAACACGATCAATCATAATTGATAGGTCGTGATGAAGAATTTTTCTTTATGATGAAGAAAAACGCGGTCACCCAGACGGACACAAAAATCGGCTATATTTTCAAATATATTATGTATAGATTTTGAATTTGCATTGATCAAATAGGATTCGGGGGCAAATAAAATAGTTGGTATTAGATATTTGTAACGCTTTACTTATTTCATAATCTGCCTAGCCTTTTCCCAACTGTGTTGTGGTTGGCTTTCAGTCTCACCGGATGCAGTTGAATACCAGTATTTTACATGGTGCGACTGCCTGTCTGACCTCCACAACCCAGTAACTGGGTAACACGATACCCCTTGGTAAGACTGTTTGTCAGAGTTTCAAGCTTCCGAAGACCCGTAACGACTGTCAAAGTTCCACGAATGACAGCCGGAACCAACGGCTTAACGTGCTTTTCGAGGCACGGAGGAATCTCGGTATGTAAAGATGGTCACCCATCCACATACCAACCCTGGCAAGCGTAGCTTAACCTGATGGATCGACCTGTGCAGCTTGTTATATTACTTCACGTCACGAGCCCCTCTAAACACGATGTAACAAAAGAAAACCCATTTTCTCAACTCCTACTTCTGTAACATAAGTACCAGCAGCCATTGGCCCCTAAACAAAATAAGATCTTTTTATTTCAACGTGTTTAGACATCGATAACCATGACGTTATCAGAATTTTGCTATCTAATTCAATTAGACCCTGTAAAATTAGTTTTTATCATCATCATTTCAGCCGAAAGACGTCCACTGCTGGACATAGGCCTCCTCCAAGCTCCTCCACTTCGACCGGTCTTGTGCGTCCCACATTCAGTGGATTCCCGCGGCCACAAAGTCATCGGTCCACCTTGTGGCGCGGTCGCCATTTCAGAACCTTTCGGCCCCATCGGCCATCTGTTCTGCGAGCAATGTGCCCTGCCCACTGCCACTTAAGTTTGGCAATTCTTCGTTTTTTATACATAATTATTATTAATCGAAAACCATAAATTATTCAGATCAAAATTTCGGGTTAACTTTTAATTCTGTTTTAATTATGCAGTTCAATAGGTAATACACAAAGCATCGATACAATATGCAAATATTATTTATGTCATGGATAATGTACAGTAGCGGTCATAAGTGGACTAGCAATCTCAAAAAACAATAGATTGACACTTCGGTTTAACTTACGACCTTCTTCTAATAAGTAATTTCTATACTGTAGACACACACTCCCATACGTTTACAAATACTGTGTGTGAGTCGGTGGATGAAAAGATATTATGAGGAAGACGGTTAACCTTGCCCGTCGAAAGCAAAGTGGAAGACCCCAGCTCATGAAAGAGGCGCAGCGACAGCGCATGTTCAGTGAATATGAAACAAGTGGTTTCATAACGACAAGACATTTTGCCGAATTATTCAACACGTCTTTACACGTCTTTCTGCATGGAGTGCACGACGCACGAACCGTGCGTCGTGCACTCCATGCAGAAGGTTTGCATCATCGAAAACCAGCTCAAAAACCATATTTATCGGAAAAACATTAACATTAAATTATAAACTACAAATGTTTATTGATTTTAGTAATATTCAAATAATATTCCGTCATATCCGTAATATGGATTATTTTGAGGTTTAGTTTCAATCTTCTTTTCGTAACGAAAATGAATACTTAAGCTATAACCTCAATAAGTCCTATTAAATACGATTTGTTAACTTTGAGGTTTGAGATAGAACGAACTCACTCGCAGTAGAATAAAAGTAGTATTACTGAGTCATTTAATTGTATTGTAACAACGCGCCTGCATTTGTTATATCTAAGTGGGTAGATTTGCGTAGATTATTGTGGTGTCTTTAGAGTACCCACACATGGTAGTAATTACAGCACAATGTTATTATATTACTAAGATACAATATTTCAAGCCTGATTATCATAGTTCACCAATTAGCTACTTTACTTCAATAAATTGTTCTTTATGAGAAAATAAACTGTTTTAACAAGAAGTTATTATTAGTTATGTTTATACTTCATAAAATTGTAACGAATAAACTTTTGTAATCACTTATTAAACATTTCCATTTTTAATCCTTTATTTCAACAAGTATTAAAAAAAATATTATTACATTACTATTCTCGTTTATTAATTTATCGAATAATAAAAGAGCAGATGAAGATTATTGTTGAAAAGAAAAATCAAAGTCTGAACGCGAGACCTATGAGTTTCTTAATCCAAGACGACACGCTACGGGCTATCGGAACTTGACATGGAAACGTGAATTTTAGCAATGGTATGAACCGACCAAGGTCATACGTAATTACGTACTCTGAACGACAGTCTGTTTTTTGTTTCTCTCGACGCCGTGTGTGCGTTCTGTGTTGATACATCACTTGTACACACAGCTGTAGGTACAGCCTGGGCCGCGAGTTTATAGCAATATAACCCTTTTTTTTTGGGTGGGAAATCATCAAATAACTTCTCCCGCTCTGGGTGGAGCAGGCGGGCGTGTCAGACTTTTACTGACTAAAACCCACCCGTGTTCCCTCAGTTGCCTGTGTGCCAGGAGCCGCGGTATCTCTTTCGAACAACCCGCACCCCTGGCAGGCCCTTCGGCCCAGACCCATCGGCCCTTGTGGGCCCCATCAGTTGGTGCTGACATCTTTTTGAGGCGCGCGTGGAATACAACGCGCCGTCAACCCGGGCTTAGTCCTTACCGGATAGCGAGCTACCCATTACTCGCCGTCCGCAAGCCCGCGCCTACGGTGGCCGGGAATCAACCTGGGATCCCGACGCCCAGGGCGTCTCCTGCGGCGACTAAGGCCATGAGGGCGCATATACTGCCTAGCAATATAACCCTTAGTATGCTAATCCACTTATGACTCCTTACTGTACGTCCACAACAGCACTACATTTCGTTGTTAATGCATTCAACATCCTATTTAATTTTAATTAACTGAAAGCCGTTAAACCATGTCCACCACAGATCAGCGTTCCGTGTGGTGCCGGACGTAAAAAGAATAGCACCATTCCATTTCTTCCCGTGGGTGTCGTAGATGGCAACTAAGGGACTTACTCGTACCAAAGAATAGGCAGCGGCGTTCTTTATGCATTTTACCACCATACTGCGATAGACCCGCATACCAAGCGTGGCGGTTATGGCAAAAACCCCCCTATTGGGGGAGGCCTATGTCTAGCAGTGGGCGTCTTTCGAAATTATGAATGATGCCCACAGATCAGAAATAAAACAGTAATTTTTACAATCCAAATAGATTTGTTATTTTTATTTACCTTTTCGCTAAAAAGCTTTCTACATAAGATAATGCCCATTAATTTCGCTTATGGATAATCCATACATACTTGAACTATGAAGTATGAAGAATACGGGTGATTGTGTAACAGCACAAAGGTTACGACTATGGCTTACCTTGACGGCATTGATTTTGCGAGTGAGCATGGTGCTCACCGAGCGCAGTGAGGACTCCAATATTTGCTTTCCATCTTTTCTCTTCACACTCGCGTTCATTTGTTTGTATTTCTGTGAAATCGGGAATGTGTAAATAAGATCAGGGGGTCAAAAGGCCACTTTGGCAGAATCATAATATAATCATATTATGAATCATATTTAAAATCGTAAAATGATCACAAACTGACAATTCATAATGTTATCTGCGTAGACAGCACGCAATTCATCTGTTTGACAGTTTTGTATGGAAATTCGTAAAATGGTCACCAAATTATGAATTGCTTTAATAAAGTAAAATGTCAAATAGCAGAACCATAGGGGAACTCAGGAAATGAATCACTTTTAGAGGAATTGCTTAATGTGGCCTTTTTAGACCCGCTGAAGCGATACCAAGAATCATTAAACTAAGTATAGCGATACATAACAAATGCTGTTGATTTCATTTTAATTTCAGTGTAATTTTGAGCTGTGTGCTTTTTTTTAAGTGTGGCAGAAGAAAAAGTTTATTCGACGATTTTTTTTGCATATTCTTTTTGTTTTCAGAGTTTTTAATTTCATTTCAAGACTAGCAATTACGTCCATAATAGGATTTCCCATGAACATATTTATTGTACTTACAATTCTGATTTGATCTGATTTTGTCAGGGCTTCACTTAACTTCCATAGTTCGTCCCCAAGCGCTCTCGCCCATACTTTTACTCTATGAAAAAGAAAGCTTTATGTAAAAAGTCCTAAAAATATTAAATTACAAAATAAGGATCTTTTTGATTATTATAAAGCACTATAAAAACAAAATAAGGTCAAATTCGTAAACCATAAGGCATATTAAATATTCCTTTCAAGAATATAATAAGCGGTCATGAAGAACATTTTCAGAGCCCATTTAATTTGCAAGCGACCGACGACGGCGGGTAATCCGTAGACCCATGACTCGCAAATAAGGGTCTGTTTATGATAGTCGCCAAAATAAATGAAGCTCCTTTACAAATTTCATGTTGAATATAACTCCCATCTATGGGTACGTGTGTAGGTCAGGTATTCAACGTGTATGCTTTTATTGTATGTGCGTCACGTTTGCATTCGTCTGATGTCCAGCCTCACGACCGGTGCTGAACCTAATGCTCTGCAGTAAAAGTTACTTTGTAACACGTACTCAACTATACATGAAAACTTTTGTTGTTTATGTTTTGTCTCTTTCTCTGTGCTTTTCAATTGTGATGTTGTCTAGAACTATGTTCAACACAGTGAAAATAAGTAGAAAGTAACGTTTTTATAAATTTAAAGCATAAAACATCATTCAGAAAACTTTCGCAGTTTTGTCCGTGAACTACAGTTTTGTTTCAAACTAAATAAGAAATTCAGGATGTTTCAGCTAGCTGAGTGCTCCGTGAGCTCTTTAGTTGTATAAAAGTAATAGATGTCATAAATAGTAAAGTATTCTTACGTGTCAGCCTTCCAGGCGGGGGCAGGTTCTGGTACAAAGAGTAATGCACAAAGTAACACGAACTTGAAACTTTGCATGTCTGCGACGGTGAGTCACGCGCGCTAACAACAAATATTTACTGCGTTCCACAAGTAATCGTCGTTAACTATGCGAATATTACAGGTTAAGGCACATCGTTACAGTGTGTTGTTACTTAAATAAGCTTTTCAGGATACATCACAACTTTACTTATCACTCTAAGCTGCTAACACGTATCTATGACAGATAAAGAATAACCAAACTAAAAGGTTAACAAAAAGCTTTCCCGCTGAGAGATAACGAGCAAGGCCACTACAATTTGAAGCACAGTAAACATTCAGTCACTAAATACTTTCACGTCAACGAGGTTAAAAATAGTTTACGTAGAGTTTCGACTAGAGTTTTGTCGTCCATTTACGCGGGGGTTCACAACACGAGTTACATGGTGGGTTTATAAGAGCGCGGGTACGAGATAGTTTGCTTGCGGCGTGCGGGCGACACTACCGGTGCGGGCCGGAGCGAGCGCGGGCCGGAGTGAGCGCAGGCCGGGGCGAGCCGGGTGGGAGCGAGCGTGTGTCGCGGCCGACGCACGTGCTGCGTCTATTCTGGGCGGGCGCCGGCGAGCGCTTCGGGCGGCATCGAGCGGACCCGATCTAGGTCGGCCCGTGTCTGTTCACACACTGCTACCGGCGCGCATCGCACCCGGTCGCCCGCTACCACTTATAATTATAGACATCGCAACTTTTTGTCTGCGAGCTTACGACGCTTTTGTTAGGACGTGATTTACATTCTTATTGCTTCTTAGCTAATGAGAGTTTGGAGGTTTACGTCAAGGTCAGATTAATTATGCGGTGAGTTCTGGTTTAGAACTACTGAAATTGTTTGTAAGACCATTAGAAGTTTAAATCCACTAGGTATATCTTAAATAGGTGATTTTGTCTCTTGTCTTATAGATGGAATATTGCGTTAGTAAATATAGAAATAAAAACCTCAACCTATATCGCAAATGGAGCAAACGAAATACGGGAGCAACTGATATAATGCAATCTAGAAATCAATACCAGCGTCTATTTTTGTTACAATCTGTATGCATCAAAATTCATGCGCCCGTCATGTTTCTTTGAAGCCAGCCGAGCTTTTACGACCTGACTCATAGAGCAATATTTATTGCATTGCCCTTCAACATTAGAACGTTAAAGGTATGCGTGGAACCATTTTGTTTGTCACATAAAAATGACGTCTGCGTAGCAATGTTCGTAGCAAATGTCTGAAAGTGGCCCTAAATAAAATATTGACTAAACACTTAGTTCTACAGGTGGGACTATAGTGCGTGGGCCATGGCGGCCATCTGTGTTTATTCCAACCAGCCCACACCCCTCCAGAAGTTAATTAGATCTCCTGATCTGTTGAGAACATCTATGTAAGATCTGGTTGCCCCGCGGGTTTCTGTCCAAATCTGTGTGACGCCTGTATCGTTTATTTCACTATCATTTTCACTGGATCTACGCCGCTCGTAGCAGCCTTGATTAAATGTCCAAGTTCTTTGAGTACCTACTTAATACTTTCAGCTTTAGCCTGTGACGATACTAATTAACCAATTACGACTGCCTTTTTCGTTACAATATTGTTTATCTTGTAGAACAAAATATACTGCTACGGTGCTACGAAATTCTAAATTAAAAATCAAGGGTCAATTATTTTATATAGATGTTGATCAAGGTTTTGTTGACACCCAAATCGAGCCACCCTGCATTAAAGTTTCTTTAAGTAATAGTAGTACAAAAGAAAATGGTTTTGTTGCCAGTCATTCACAATAATTTTCGTTTGTCATTGTTCCAAATTTGAAATCGGAATATGAAATACGAAAAAAAGATTATGTTATATTTGCAATAAGTCGTCTTTTCGCGTTTTTCAGGGAAATTTTAGTGTGGATTTTTTTAAATCTATTGTTTACATAAAAAAAATGTTTTTATGGTACCTTGACTTGACAAAATTTAAAGATTTGAAACAATAGTGATACCGAAATGATAGCCAGTATGTCAGCTTCAAAACCGCATACAAACTTTTTCCCTGACTTGTCATCATTTCGATGTTTTTAAGCCTCTAAACACAAAAAATCCACAGTGACTCGATTTACGACTCCGGTAGGGTAAGAATAATAAAACACCCTCTCTTTCAATTCACGTGTTACAAAAGGTGACTAGGGGGTTACGTAAGGAAGATAAACAAACAGATTTTGCACTTATAACGTCCAATTAACTTCCAAATACGCTTGCCGAAATGAGCAGCGACGTAACGTAAGGGCTTCATTACACCTCGTGAAATAAACAGATTTAATATGCAAAGGGCGGCGGGCGAGGCGTGTAAACATTACTTATAAACATTCAGGTGAGTACACAAGCCGCGCGTGCCATAACAGCCTGCCTTCATTATTTACACTTGAATGTTTCTCTTTTAAGTGGATCGTTATCTTTACGGCCTTTTAGGGGCTCGTGGGTGAAACACGCGCTGTTATTGATCTGCGATGTTGGACTAGGTCTAGTATGGTTGGTTATCGCGGAAGTCGCATTAGATCCCGTGATCGCTGGTGCAAGTGTGGGATGGAACACCGGGGTGGTTTTAGTCAGTAAGAGTCTGACAGACCTCTCCGCCCTCCCCAGGGTGGAGGGCATCCATGAGGATTTCCCGCCGTAACCAAAGAAAAAAAAGTTAAAGAAAGACTACGACGAGCATTGGGTGAAATCCGGTTGTACACAACCTGTTACCATAAATTCAGTAGGTACATGATTTAAAAAAATCGAAGGTTATAAAAAAATAGCCGTGTATGTATACATTTAAACCACGTAGATATTTCACTTATGTATTAAACACCTGATTTATGTATATAACTGACTTATAATTTTTACGCTAGGGGGTCTAGTAATAGCTGCTGAATTCATGGTTACAATTTTCGCGTCGATGTGCCTGCCACCCTGCATGGTTTTTCTTTTTTTTGAGGGTGGGGCATCATCAAATAACTTCTCCCGCTCTGGGTGGAGCAGAAGGGCGTGTCAGACTGTTACTGACTAAAACCCACCCGTGTTCCTTCAGTTGCCTGTGTGCCAGGGGCGACGGTATCTCTTTTGAACAACCCGCATCCCTGTCAGGCATCAGCCCACGCGACCAGTTGGTGCTGACATCTCTTTGAGGCGCGCGTGCCGTCGACCCGGGCTTGGTCGTTACCGGACAGCGAGCTACCCATTACTCGCTGTCCGCAAGCCCACGCCTACGGTGACCGGGAATCAGCCTGGGATTCCCGACGCCCAGGGCGTCTCCTGGGGCGACTAAGGCCGTGAGGGCGCATATACTGCCTCTCCCTCACGTGCGCCATCTCCCTCTTTGCGAGCATTACTGCTTCGCAGAAGGAGGTGACGGCTACCCATGCACTCTCGCTCCGTACCGTGGCCTGGACCAGGGCCGGACGCGAGAGATCGCCACCGCCGATGGCCTCCACAAGGGCACGGCGGTGCTTCGCACAAGCCGGGCAGACCTCCACCGTATGCACCACCGTATCCTCAGGGCTATCTTCGCAGTGGAAACACCCGAGCGTTTCCTCCCGCCTTATGCGAAACAGGAACCTCCCGAAACACCCGTGTCCGGTGAGGACCTGCGTCAGGCGGAAGGTGAGGACGCCGTGCTGCCTCTCAAGCTACTCCTCAAAGAGGGGACTTACCGCCGCAATCGTGGCGTGCCCAACACTGAGTTGCGACAATCGCACTCTCCATGTCGCCATGAGATCCCGCCGAAGCTCTGTCTACTGTGCCGCGATTTCTCACGGCAACGGAGTTACGCCCCGGCGTTTGGCCCCCTCGCACCAGTTCCAAGTGTGCGCGAGGACCTTTGCCTCCAGATCCCAGGGCGGCAATCCGGCTAGGAGGCCCGCCGCCTCACCGGAGATCGTGCGGTATCCCTGTACCATGGTTGGCCCAATATTGTCATACGAACATCTATGACGGTAATAACGGCTTGTTAGAATATCAGTATCGTCCGGTACGGGAACGGAGCTGTGTGAAATTTGGCTACAATGAAACTGATATTACCGAATGCAGCCCAAAATATTTGGAAAACACATTTTTATTTGTTAGCGTGGTAACCAACAATTTTTGACAATTCAAGGCAAACATTACTTTTACCTACAAAAGGTTGGTAATACCTACAAATTATTCAATTGCACAAATTCACCTTGCTCCCTTTTCTACACCTGGTTCGGTCTCATCATAATATCAAGAGGGGACTGTCAAAACCACTTGTCGCTGTTTTTTATCAAAAGTCCAGAAAACTACAAACTGGCAACAAGTTACCAAAAAAAATGACACTTATATAATAAACAAATTCAAATAAACTGTGAAAAAAAATGTCTTGAATTTGTTTTTAAATAGGAAAATACTTTTTCCCAAACTAATTTTATGAAACCATTTACAGGGACGCTAAATTAAAGAAAAAACAATAGAAAAGAGAAGTCTCTCGCAAAATTCATCATGGATTTTCCGAGAATTTATTACGCGCGCTCTTTGTGAAGAGAAATGTCTTCCTTTCTATGTGTGGAGCAATAAGGAGCGCGTTTCGTCTGCTGAAGTATAAGAAGCCATTATTATTCTGTTCTTGTTCCTAAGTGAGACTCGTAAAGTACGCTAGCAATCTAAAGCTCCTCGTTACAAAGATTTGTTTTCCTGGAATAGTTGCCTATCTTTTTTAAACTTTGAACCTTGTAGCTTGCGTTGTCAGATAGAATGAAGATTACAAAAAAAAATTGTTGCACGAAGCAACGCAGCAACGTGTCGGCATGATTTGCATAGTTTATGGGCCGGAGAGTGGCATTAGTTTTTTTGTCTCGTGATAGAAATAATGCATGAAACTAAAACATTATTTTGTTTCTTTTTTGTTTGGGACCAGCCGTAGAATAATTTAATAGTAGATTGTATCATAAGGGAGCAAAATAAAATTTTTACAGAGCGAAGTGAGGGATTCTAGAGTAGAATCCCGAGCGTAGCGAGGGATTCTTTAGTAGCATCCTGAACGTAGCGAGGGATTCAAAGTACGTCGCCCGAGCCAAAAATATATTTTGCGCCCTTATGATACAATCTACTATTAAATTATTCTAGGGCTGGTCTATATGACAAAATAAAAGGCATCTCATATTTTATTGTAATATTATTATTAAATAAAACGTATAGTTACAACTAAACTGAAATTAAATAGTATCTAATAATAAAACAACTAAAATAATGTATAAAGTAGATACAACTGCGCACCTTCCTGATGTCATGTATGGGGCAATGGAGGACGGTTCTTCAATATCCAGGATGTCGAAATATCCAGAGGAATAGCGAACCGATAAGGATCGAGCGAGGCATATTTCAGGGCGACAGTTTGAGTCCGCTTTGGTTCTGCCTAGCCCTGAATCCTCTAAGCACACTGCTGGAGGATTCAGGTATAGGCTATCGGCTGAAGAGAGATGGTCAGGTTATATCTCACCTCCTTTACATGGATGACCTAAAACTCTTTGCCCCCAACAATTTGCAACTGATGGAGCTACTGAAAGTAACTGAAACCTTCAGTAGCGCCATCAGGATGGATTTTGGTGTGGACAAATGTGCGGGCATGCATGTAAAGCGATGGGAGATTGTGGAATCCGCGGGAACCCAACTCTCGGATTCCATAAACCTTCGAGCCCTCTCTGCAGCCGAAACCTATAAGTATTTGGGTATGTCGGAAGCGTTGGGCATCAATGTTACTGACATGAAGCAATCGTTGAAGGAGCACTTCTTTGGCCGCCTGAAGAAAGTATTTAATAGTCTTTTATCAGGCGGGAACAAGGTGCGCGCCTTCAACGGATGGGTCATGCCGGTTTTGATGTACTCTTCCGGCATACTCAAATGGACTCAGACCGAACTCGACGCCCTGAATAGGAGGGTCCGTACGCTGCTGACTGCATATCGAATGCATCACCCACGGTCATCGGTTATGAGGCTGTATATCCCGCGAAAGTGTGGAGGTCGAGGGTTCTTAAACGCTAAGACTCTCCACAATCGCGAGATATGCAGTCTCAGGGAATATTTCCTGGAAGCCGACGTGGGGATGCATCGAGATGTGGTCGCGGTGGACAAGGGCCTTACCCCGCTCTCCTTGATTAAAGAGAACTGGCGCAAGCCTGTAGTGCTTGACACTAAAGATCGCATGGAAGTATGGCAGAGTAAGGAGCTTCACGGGCGCTTTTTACTAGCACACCACCTGAGGAGGCTCTTGTTGGGTAGCTGGGTCAAGGGCTTGATCCAGAAAGCGGTACTCCTGGACACGGCTCGTATTGTTAGGAGGTTCCTCTCTCTGGAGCCCTGACTGCCGGTAGCTTGGACCCTGTTCCCGATACCGGTGGGCTACTATTTTTTATATTTTTAAATGTTTTTATATATTTTATATTCTAATATTTAAAAATGTAATTTATATGTGTATATGTTGGAATAAAGGAAGCAATAAAACCTTATATTTACATTTCTTTTAGACATTTTCGCAATTATGAAAATTTATTGTTACAGTTTTATTAGGAATGAAGATTGTTGTAGATTTTATATTCTGCGTGTTTGAAATAACGTCCGAATCTGGGTCATTTTCAGGAAAATGTGACGGTGAATCCTGAAGGTTGCAATTTAATGTTTTCCACGATGCGTTCACATGTTTTCACCTTGTTCTCAATGGAATCTTCTATATACTCCTCTGCTACAGCACTCGACTTCCATCCTCCATGTTGCTCGATAACAGTTAAATCCGCTCCAGAATCTGCCAAAAGGGTAGCAGAAGTACGACGAAAACAATGTCCTGTATACAGTTTGATATCTGGTAACTTCAAATAAGTAGCCATTTATTGTGGCATGTTAGAAATTTTAATTTTTTCCTATTTGTTTGAAGTACTTGCCATTTTGATAACGGATGAATAACCGATTGGTCTGCATATAAGCAGGACGTAGGTCCAGGTATTTCTGTACAATAGTTTTGTATTCTCCTCGGATTACGAAGAATCGGTCAATTTTGTTTTTGTGTCTGTCAGCTTTACTGACGGTATTTCATCCGAGTGATTTTCGACATCATCATAAGTTATTTTTAAAAGTTCATTGCATCGACAAGCTCCATGTACTCCGAAAATTAAAGCCACCCGTAACAAAACCGAATGTGAATAAGACAAGTATCTATCGAAGTACAGGTTACAATAAAATGCGCATTTTAAAACACTATGGTTATACTTTACTAATCCACCATATAGAAAGAAAAAAAGAAAGAAAAGAAAGAAAAATGGATTTATTTGTCACAGAAACACGTCCATATAAAAAACAATTACATAACATTAAAAAAAAAACATGAAAACAACATAGATATTTATACATCGGCTTAGAGAACATAAATAGTCGGCAACTGCACGCCGCACACTGGTCCCAAATTAAAAAAAAGTGGACATTGATAGTAGACCGCTGATATTTTTTTTTATTGTTGATACAATGATAACAGATAAGGCAAAAAAATATTATTGTCCTACTTCAAATACTTTTCTGTAAAAAAAATGTTTCTTTTTTTTTGTATGGGAGCGATTACATTTTACTCAATTTCTCAAAAACTTTAAGCGATGTCGAGATGGCAATCACATATGTTAGAAAACTAATAATTCTGAGTATTTGGCTCGAAGAAACTTATTGCTTATCTCTGCGTACTTTCGAGATAATAGTGACAGAAAATAACATTTTTTTTTAATGTTAATTTTTTGCTTTTTTTTAATCATAGCCTTACTTTAGCACATAATTATAATGTATGCGTAATGTCAAATAAGTAAAAAGAGACTTCTCTGTAAAAGAGGTTATGGGAGCTCACTAATGACTGAAAAGCTATGACCTTTCTGAAGGAGTACTTTCATCAGTTCTAAAAAACAATCAAAATGAAGACATATTAAGCTGCAAACATAAAGTTGAATATGTTCACAAACGATTCTGAAAAAATATTATGGTGAAAGATTAATATTTGGGTCTATATTCTCTTAAGAAATCTCTATTTCCTCGTTTTCCAACGAAAGCAATTCATTGTTCAAGATCAAAGCACTAGCCTCTGGAAACAACTGTTTATGTAAACGAGCAAACTTTGGTTTGATATGGCTGATGTAAGGATCTGAGCTAATTAGAAAGCTGTGGATAATGTCTAAATTAGTCTGAACTCTACCGATTTTTCTTGTATGTGCCATTCTAACATTCCGGAAATCTTTATTCCTCGCTTCGGAAGCTTCTTCGGAAAGCATGCCTATCGGAATAAAGGAGAAATTTTCACAAATATCAGCACCGTGTATCAACAATTTATGGACACTTGAAGGCATGTAATACCATGGATATAAGTTTACATATAGCATTGCTGTTTCTTTACAATATTCCCTAAACAAGTTGGTATTAATAAGTTGACCAGATGAAATTGTTTGTAAAATGACTGCAAATCTCTTGATTAAATCAGGGTGGATACCCGTTATTTCAGCAGATACTTCATAATTTTCAAAAAACCTTCTTGCCGTGTTACCGTCATTGGTTGTACCAAATCCCTGTTTTACTATGTCAATTAACAAACCAGTTCTTTCCCGGAATTCTTCTTGTGTCAAATTCTTTTTAATTTCTTTTAACAATTTATCTTCTTTTCGTGCAGCCCACTTTTTGAAGTCTAAGTTGTACGAAATGTGTAAAATACATTCCATACATCTTATCCACATATGAAGCGAAGACAGACCATATTTATACATATCTTCTCTGATGAGTCTTTTGGATACAAAGTCCAAGTCATTCATTTTGCTAGGTGGGGTATTGCAAATATTACAAACAGCTGCAGAAGAAGTATTGGAAATCACAGTAGAAATTTTCCCATCAATCATAGTCATGTACAAATCATGTTTAATATCAAAATTATCTACAATTGTGGGAACAAGATTACGAATTTCTTCCTCTAAGGATGCACTTTCCTTCTTTATCAATTCATTTGTTTCTTTTGCAAATATAAAGCCAATTGGACGACAATAGTTTGTTGAAGAGGGAGCAGGATTTTGCCACAAGATAGTACCACTCTCTTCTTCCAAACGAAGCGGAACCAAACTAATCATGAAAACTGAAGAATCGTCAATTTTAGTGTCGGAGTGTGACTTTTGTTTATAATTACTTTGAGAAGATGACCCGTCAAAACCCCATTTGCTTATTAGTTTTAGCGATTTTTTGTCGGCAGAGTTGTGCTGAATTGTTTTTAATATCCTATTAGTTGTCAAATCTAGAAGCGATTGAAGTCTTATCTTAGCATCAGATTCAGTTACAGTTATGTCTGACTCTGGAGGATAACAAGTTTTTTTAGCTTCCAGGAGCTTTTGATAGGATGGAAGACCATACATTTTCTCTGAAGCAAGAATAGTTCTTAAATTTCGATATTGCCATTTTGACAAATTTGTTGAGGTGTAAAGCGCTAACGTTTTATCATCTGGTAAACACGGTTTGTCAGTCTTTTTAGCGAATAGTACATCATGTACCATCTCACATTTTTCCTTGTTTTGGCTGAGTTCGTTTAATATAGCTGCTAATTTTGTTTTTTTAGACTCTTTTAATTTGGCACATAAAGCATAAACGAATTCCTCCTCTGTGTGATCTAGAAGTGTTAGAGAACGCCTTTTCTTCTGTTTATCAGATATATCAACAAATGGTTTTTTACTTGTACCATAACTTAATTGATGAGTATCCACTTGCGTTTCGAAATTTGGAATTACTTCCTCGGCAACTTTAAAAATGCTGCTTAAATCGATATTTTGACATTTTGGCCAAACTATTTGGGATTGTAACCAGTCTGAATTTTTGTTAAGAAAGGTCTTTTGAGCTCTACTGGAAGCAGACCATCTTTTTGAGATATTACTTGAAAAATTACGACAAAATAATTTAATATTACTCAAATCTTCGGAAGACAATTCAACACCAATACGTTCAATAAGGGCATTAAATAAAAATTCGACATTTTTAAAACCACCTCCTGATTTAAGAACAACGTATAAGTCTAAGTTGGTGACAAATGCGGACATATTATAATTTTAAGGAAAATTGAAAACAAATTAGAATCAAAGATATCAAAGACAAAGTGACTTTGATTTTAACAAAAAAAATTACGAAAACAAATTCGACGAAAGAAAGACAAACAAAAATTATTTGATTTTAAAATCCAAAGATTCAAAATACAACAATAACAAAACAAACAAACAACAAGCATTTCTTCAAGCGCACAGAAAAAATAAGGACACGTCTTATCGCAACCACATTTAGTTGTACACTGAGTGAGGTGTACGCGCGCGATTCGTGACCGTATTACGTTACGTCATGAGAGGCGGCCATCTTGTCCATACATCCATCCATCCATCCATCCATCCATCCATCCATCCATCCATCCATCCATCCATCCATCCATCCATCCATCCATCCATCCATCCATCCATCCATCCATCCATCCATCCATCCATCCATCCATCCATCCATCCATCCATCCATCCATCCATCCATCCATCCATCCATCCATCCATCCATCCATCCATCCATCCATCCATCCATCCATCCATCCATCCATCCATCCATCCATCCATCCATCCATCCATCCATCCATCCATCCATCCATCCATCCATCCATCCATCCATCCATCCATCCATCCATCCATCCATCCATCCATCCATCCATCCATCCATCCATCCATCCATCCATCCATCCATCCATCCATCCATCCATCCATCCATCCATCCATCCATCCATCCATCCATCCATCCATCCATCCATCCATCCATCCATCCATCCATCCATCCATCCATCCATCCATCCATCCATCCATCCATCCATCCATCCATCCATCCATCCATCCATCCATCCATCCATCCATCCATCCATCCATCCATCCATCCATCCATCCATCCATCCATCCATCCATCCATCCATCCATCCATCCATCCATCCATCCATCCATCCATCCATCCATCCATCCATCCATCCATCCATCCATCCATCCATCCATCCATCCATCCATCCATCCATCCATCCATCCATCCATCCATCCATCCATCCATCCATCCATCCATCCATCCATCCATCCATCCATCCATCCATCCATCCATCCATCCATCCATCCATCCATCCATCCATCCATCCATCCATCCATCCATCCATCCATCCATCCATCCATCCATCCATCCATCCATCCATCCATCCATCCATCCATCCATCCATCCATCCATCCATCCATCCATCCATCCATCCATCCATCCATCCATCCATCCATCCATCCATCCATCCATCCATCCATCCATCCATCCATCCATCCATCCATCCATCCATCCATCCATCCATCCATCCATCCATCCATCCATCCATCCATCCATCCATCCATCCATCCATCCATCCATCCATCCATCCATCCATCCATCCATCCATCCATCCATCCATCCATCCATCCATCCATCCATCCATCCATCCATCCATCCATCCATCCATCCATCCATCCATCCATCCATCCATCCATCCATCCATCCATCCATCCATCCATCCATCCATCCATCCATCCATCCATCCATCCATCCATCCATCCATCCATCCATCCATCCATCCATCCATCCATCCATCCATCCATCCATCCATCCATCCATCCATCCATCCATCCATCCATCCATCCATCCATCCATCCATCCATCCATCCATCCATCCATCCATCCATCCATCCATCCATCCATCCATCCATCCATCCATCCATCCATCCATCCATCCATCCATCCATCCATCCATCCATCCATCCATCCATCCATCCATCCATCCATCCATCCATCCATCCATCCATCCATCCATCCATCCATCCATCCATCCATCCATCCATCCATCCATCCATCCATCCATCCATCCATCCATCCATCCATCCATCCATCCATCCATCCATCCATCCATCCATCCATCCATCCATCCATCCATCCATCCATCCATCCATCCATCCATCCATCCATCCATCCATCCATCCATCCATCCATCCATCCATCCATCCATCCATCCATCCATCCATCCATCCATCCATCCATCCATCCATCCATCCATCCATCCATCCATCCATCCATCCATCCATCCATCCATCCATCCATCCATCCATCCATCCATCCATCCATCCATCCATCCATCCATCCATCCATCCATCCATCCATCCATCCATCCATCCATCCATCCATCCATCCATCCATCCATCCATCCATCCATCCATCCATCCATCCATCCATCCATCCATCCATCCATCCATCCATCCATCCATCCATCCATCCATCCATCCATCCATCCATCCATCCATCCATCCATCCATCCATCCATCCATCCATCCATCCATCCATCCATCCATCCATCCATCCATCCATCCATCCATCCATCCATCCATCCATCCATCCATCCATCCATCCATCCATCCATCCATCCATCCATCCATCCATCCATCCATCCATCCATCCATCCATCCATCCATCCATCCATCCATCCATCCATCCATCCATCCATCCATCCATCCATCCATCCATCCATCCATCCATCCATCCATCCATCCATCCATCCATCCATCCATCCATCCATCCATCCATCCATCCATCCATCCATCCATCCATCCATCCATCCATCCATCCATCCATCCATCCATCCATCCATCCATCCATCCATCCATCCATCCATCCATCCATCCATCCATCCATCCATCCATCCATCCATCCATCCATCCATCCATCCATCCATCCATCCATCCATCCATCCATCCATCCATCCATCCATCCATCCATCCATCCATCCATCCATCCATCCATCCATCCATCCATCCATCCATCCATCCATCCATCCATCCATCCATCCATCCATCCATCCATCCATCCATCCATCCATCCATCCATCCATCCATCCATCCATCCATCCATCCATCCATCCATCCATCCATCCATCCATCCATCCATCCATCCATCCATCCATCCATCCATCCATCCATCCATCCATCCATCCATCCATCCATCCATCCATCCATCCATCCATCCATCCATCCATCCATCCATCCATCCATCCATCCATCCATCCATCCATCCATCCATCCATCCATCCATCCATCCATCCATCCATCCATCCATCCATCCATCCATCCATCCATCCATCCATCCATCCATCCATCCATCCATCCATCCATCCATCCATCCATCCATCCATCCATCCATCCATCCATCCATCCATCCATCCATCCATCCATCCATCCATCCATCCATCCATCCATCCATCCATCCATCCATCCATCCATCCATCCATCCATCCATCCATCCATCCATCCATCCATCCATCCATCCATCCATCCATCCATCCATCCATCCATCCATCCATCCATCCATCCATCCATCCATCCATCCATCCATCCATCCATCCATCCATCCATCCATCCATCCATCCATCCATCCATCCATCCATCCATCCATCCATCCATCCATCCATCCATCCATCCATCCATCCATCCATCCATCCATCCATCCATCCATCCATCCATCCATCCATCCATCCATCCATCCATCCATCCATCCATCCATCCATCCATCCATCCATCCATCCATCCATCCATCCATCCATCCATCCATCCATCCATCCATCCATCCATCCATCCATCCATCCATCCATCCATCCATCCATCCATCCATCCATCCATCCATCCATCCATCCATCCATCCATCCATCCATCCATCCATCCATCCATCCATCCATCCATCCATCCATCCATCCATCCATCCATCCATCCATCCATCCATCCATCCATCCATCCATCCATCCATCCATCCATCCATCCATCCATCCATCCATCCATCCATCCATCCATCCATCCATCCATCCATCCATCCATCCATCCATCCATCCATCCATCCATCCATCCATCCATCCATCCATCCATCCATCCATCCATCCATCCATCCATCCATCCATCCATCCATCCATCCATCCATCCATCCATCCATCCATCCATCCATCCATCCATCCATCCATCCATCCATCCATCCATCCATCCATCCATCCATCCATCCATCCATCCATCCATCCATCCATCCATCCATCCATCCATCCATCCATCCATCCATCCATCCATCCATCCATCCATCCATCCATCCATCCATCCATCCATCCATCCATCCATCCATCCATCCATCCATCCATCCATCCATCCATCCATCCATCCATCCATCCATCCATCCATCCATCCATCCATCCATCCATCCATCCATCCATCCATCCATCCATCCATCCATCCATCCATCCATCCATCCATCCATCCATCCATCCATCCATCCATCCATCCATCCATCCATCCATCCATCCATCCATCCATCCATCCATCCATCCATCCATCCATCCATCCATCCATCCATCCATCCATCCATCCATCCATCCATCCATCCATCCATCCATCCATCCATCCATCCATCCATCCATCCATCCATCCATCCATCCATCCATCCATCCATCCATCCATCCATCCATCCATCCATCCATCCATCCATCCATCCATCCATCCATCCATCCATCCATCCATCCATCCATCCATCCATCCATCCATCCATCCATCCATCCATCCATCCATCCATCCATCCATCCATCCATCCATCCATCCATCCATCCATCCATCCATCCATCCATCCATCCATCCATCCATCCATCCATCCATCCATCCATCCATCCATCCATCCATCCATCCATCCATCCATCCATCCATCCATCCATCCATCCATCCATCCATCCATCCATCCATCCATCCATCCATCCATCCATCCATCCATCCATCCATCCATCCATCCATCCATCCATCCATCCATCCATCCATCCATCCATCCATCCATCCATCCATCCATCCATCCATCCATCCATCCATCCATCCATCCATCCATCCATCCATCCATCCATCCATCCATCCATCCATCCATCCATCCATCCATCCATCCATCCATCCATCCATCCATCCATCCATCCATCCATCCATCCATCCATCCATCCATCCATCCATCCATCCATCCATCCATCCATCCATCCATCCATCCATCCATCCATCCATCCATCCATCCATCCATCCATCCATCCATCCATCCATCCATCCATCCATCCATCCATCCATCCATCCATCCATCCATCCATCCATCCATCCATCCATCCATCCATCCATCCATCCATCCATCCATCCATCCATCCATCCATCCATCCATCCATCCATCCATCCATCCATCCATCCATCCATCCATCCATCCATCCATCCATCCATCCATCCATCCATCCATCCATCCATCCATCCATCCATCCATCCATCCATCCATCCATCCATCCATCCATCCATCCATCCATCCATCCATCCATCCATCCATCCATCCATCCATCCATCCATCCATCCATCCATCCATCCATCCATCCATCCATCCATCCATCCATCCATCCATCCATCCAT